>OX411339.1:5004959-6254959 GCA_948150665.1 Conistra vaccinii | reverse complement strand
GTTTGAGGTCCTGAGTTTGATTCCCGGGTCGGGCAAAGTGTTATTGGGTTTTTCCATCTGAAAAATCTCAGTAGCAGCCCGGAGTCTAGATTTGTGGCCGGCTGATGGCAATAGATTCGCCCCCTATTACATGGGACTTAAACATATCTGGCGAAATGTGGGTGTACTATAGGTACCTACACCTCTGCTTAATCCTTCTGGGAATACAGGCGTGATGTTGTGTTATGTTCCGAGGATCTAAAGACAAGAAACAAATTAATGATCAAAAAGCAGGCTATTTTAATAGTACCAACAAATGATTTTGACACATGACAGTTCTCCGACATTCGTTTCTCCAATGAACGGTTCGCCGACAAAACGATTTACTTTTGAGAATTTCATCGAAAGAACCTTTCACCGACGAACAATTCGCCGACACAACTGTTCGTCTAACCCTGCGCTTACATTTACACCCCTCGACAATTTTTTTTTTTTTTTTTTAGTGGCATACCAACTAAACATACACAGCATTAACCCAAATTTTTGTTATAACATAGATCTCGCATGAATCTAAATTACAGGAAAGCACAACACATATCTAAACAACAACATATCTTTGACAAAAGTTTATTTCAGAAGAAAATCTAAGAAGATAAGTAATTAACCACACATTATTTACTATCGAAATCACTAAGAAGACCTTGCCACACTCACTGAGCGCTAATTTATTCAATTGCCTCCTCCGCCCGGAATCATTACGGTGAAGTTACTGTCTTTACGGCGATGACATCACAAATAAACTGCTCTGTTTTTGTCTACATATTTTATCAAACCCTCACCGTCTAGCCTTTTCTCAACTACGTTGGGTTCAGCTTCCAATCTAACCTATATTATTACAGGACAAGATTAACTGTTTTTTCATTTCTCTTATTTTATAACTGAGTAATCGTTTTCTTAATATATATTTAAATAATTTATTATTTACTTAATTAATGAGCTTGTTAGAAGCATTTAAACGTAAGTAATTTTATTTTATGTTTGCATCATTCTCTAATATTATGGTCCCAATCAGGCATCTAGCCGCGGGAGGGCCCTGCTGACCTGTAATCATCGATCACTAGTAAAGAACTAGATACACAATCCCAAACAAAAGTTCTCTTAAAACTGGCACCAAATGTAATAATAGTAAATGTTGAAATACATATAAATTAATGTAAATTCAACCTTAAACGAAATGCTTAAAGTTTATTTCACAAAGATATGTTTAAAAAGCAATAAATTTTTACGACCGATACTATGTCGCCTGTTTACCGTCGAAGCGTTCGAATGCTACTAAATTAAAAGCGCACCCAAATGTTCAAGTGGGTGCTCATTCGGTGAGGACATTTTTTGCCGCTGATTGTGTATCTAGTTCTTTATTAGTGATCGATGCCTGTAATACAGGTTTTTCATAAATCTACCTCAGGCACCAGTCTCTCACAAAGTTAGCTCCGTGATCGTGCACTATTGTCAAATACTAGCATTAAGTACATAACTTGTGTTGAGAAAATAAACATCTTATATTATTTATTATTATTTGTTTTGAAAACTTAAGAAATAATTTTATTTCTGGATATAGCTGTGTACTAGTAGGTATTTTACATGAAGCAACTGCCTGTTTGATCTCCACAACCCAGCTACCGATTACCTAATTAACCCCTACTTAATGCTCTTGCAGACAGGCGCGACGCGACGGTGCGACGCGATTCTGGTAGACAATTCCCATGAAGTTTTTATAGAAATTGTTCTACTAGAGTCGTGACGCGCCTGACTGCGGGGGCCTTTATGGACGATAGGTACCCACTCAAATCTAATCTGCGTTCGCAATTCATTTGCAAAACATGTAAACAAACACGAGTTTTAAGAAAAACAACTGTAATGCCTACACATAAGGTTGAGTTTGCGCTACAACTTCATAGTTTTTATAACTTTTTCAACAGTACTAGTCGGTCTAAAATGAACTTTATTTACACTAGCATAAAGTTGATGTTTGACTAAGTGGAAAACTCGTCTTTGTTTACATGTTTGGCAAATAAATTACGAAAGCACATTACGTCCAGTGGACCCTTGGTAGTCAAACGATTTGTAAGCAATCATTTTGACTGCCTTTTTGCTCAAGAGGAACTCGTAGCTAAGTAATAACAGCCACACGTGGTTCGATCCATCAGGTTAAGCTACACTTGCCGGGGTAGGTCTGTGGATGGGTGACGATCTTAACATACCGAGACTCCTCCGTGCCTCGGAAAGCACGTTAAGCCGTGGGCCCGGCCGTCATTCGTGGATCTTTGACAGTCGTTACGGGTCGTCAGAAGCCCGAAAGTCTGACAACCAGTCTTACCAAGGGGTATTGTATTACCCAGTTACTGGGTTGTGCTGTAAAATACGATATTCAGCTGCATCTCTTTAGACTGGAAGTCGACCCCTAATAATTAAGAAAACGCTAGGCAATTGGTTGATTTTCTTTGGTGTAGTGGTCGCAAGCACTTCTGCTAAGCACGAGGTCCTGAGATCGATTCCTAGGTCGGGCAAATTGTTATTGGGTTTTTTCCATCTGGAATTCCTCAGTAGCAGCCCGGAGTCAGGATTTGTGCCCGGTTGTTGGCAATAGGCTCGCCCTCTATTACATGGGACTTAAACATAACTGGCGAAATGTGGGTGTACTATTGGTGCACCACTGCCTAACTTTTAATACAGGTGTGATGTTATGTTATAATACAACTTTCTGGTTAATGAAAGCTCTAAATTGTGTGTCGAAATATATCCTCTGCTGCACATAGTCCTTCTCCAAATATGGTGGATCCTGTCTTACGACCATTTAACCTTGAAAACTAATAGTTGCATAAGTCTCTAAATACGCTTCAAAACGGGTTCCTCTTTTAACCTGTAATAACCTCTAAAAAACCTACTTTGGCTTGATTATTAATAAAACTGACGACACTTCTACTAGCTGTAGAGCTCATCTATCATCTATACAAATAAATAAAAATGAAGTGTCTGGTTGTAATGTCAAATAATTAGCTTTTTGCTAAATGCATATTATTATGAAAGTCTATACGATAATTATAACAAAAAGTTTTTTTTGTCTGTCTGTTTGTTTCGGCCTATCTCTAAAACGGCAGCACCGATTTTGACGGAGCTTTCACACTAACTTATACTCTATTTAAAATAAAATTAGACATTTACCTTTTTTTACAGTCCGTTTTATCGATATTGACTTCTATTGAGTTTGTGGCATGACAAATGGTAGCTGCAGTAAACAGTTGGTATTGTAACCACTGTTTTGCTTTTAATGCCATCCTTATGCCTACATCGCTTCACTGTCACTTGACACACAATAAAATTTTAATTGTTATCGAGCTGCATCAGTCTTTCGGACAGTTGAGCATCTACAGAAGTCAGAATCGGGTGAACGGTCTGTAAAAAAGGTAGGTATGTTTAAATGTCTAATCTTATTTGAAATGGATATGCTACTTTAATTTTAGAGAAGGAATCAGGGTCCACGAGGTCGAACCCACGAGCAGCAGCAAGTTATTAATAAAATGCTGCATATTATTCAAAATAAAAAATTAAATTCTAAAGTCATTTATTCAAACTAGGCTGAGAATCAGCACTTTTTGAACGTCAAAATTACATAAGACAGTCCCCCAAAAACGCCCGCCCTTCACCACTTCCTAGTGCTTTAGCTGGGAAGAAGCAGTGACGCAACAAACTCCCCAGCAGCACAGCTGTCTGTTGGTACTTGGCGTTAACACCGTTCAACTGTTTGAAACATAATATACAATTCTGTAAGGTCAAAAAAATATCAAATAGGTACTAACACTACTGGTACTTAGGTCATTCAATAGGTACTAACTAAGTAAACAAAATGAAAAGCCCTCTTTCTCTCTCCTACTTTGCTGTACCCGACAGGGTCCACCATGATCATATTTTGTAAGACCTACCACCTAAGTTCACGTCATGTGGAAGCAATAAAATATATATGATTGAGTATTAAGTAAGCAAAACTGCTTACTTTATCACAGTTACTAAGGTAATTGAAAATAATTTCATTATCAAGTAAAACTACATTATTATTCTTTCTTAACGAAGCCAGACATAAGAAAAATGAGTTGGATACCTAATGTCACAATTCATTGCATGTAATAATAGCGAAACAAAGTAGATTCACACAATCTACATTTGCCGGTAGAGATTAGAATATATGTGGGCGAGCGACACAGCTTCAATTAAATTCAGTCAAAGTTTGCCGCGATGTCACACGTCTATACTTAGTTCAGTGTGTCTCTGTCTAGAGTATACGGAATTTAATCATTGATGTGATCGGTGTCTTAGGCTACCTAATTGATACCATGAGTAAGCAGTGAGATGTGAGAGCAGTTGAAATAGACTTCGACAGTGATTTTTTTGTGATTTGTGAAAGAAAATTGTTGAGAAGAGACAATGATGAAGTTGTTGGACGCAGTGGACGAGATTAAAGGTAAATAAATATGGACTGATTATGTTTATGAGTTTACAATGGAAAAAAATATTTAAAAGTTTTGTGACTGCACTAAAAATACTGTATGTAAAAATTCTAGAGTTTTCGGCCGAAATGCATCGACGTGCGGCGAAGGTCACTGTCAATAATTTGATGATTCAAATCGTTATCGAAAAGTTTTAATGGACTGATAAGCTGAAAGTTGACCAATATTTTTAGGGAAATGCTGTTCAAATGAATATAATTTGCGCTTTCCAATTATAAATACAATTCACATTCATAAAACTTCCTTACCAAAACACAAAGTACGAATTTCAAAACATAACTTTACACACAGCTAAACAAAAACATAATTAGGTATCTGTTTACAGAAATGTTTTTGATTTTGTTTAATTAGTTCCGAAATCCGAACCCAAAAGTTCAAGACCAGTTAATTTTAAAATTTGTACTACAGTATCCTATTCGGCGTATAAAGGCACCGTTACACGGTTCACTTAATCCTTTCAGTTTAGATGAAGCGATCAACTTGAATGACTGGATTCTCCTTTTACGCGCCATCGGTAACATCTGGCATAAGAAAAAGATAAAGAATAAAGTGTATTTGGACACAGATCGTGAAATACAAATAACAAAATAAAAATTTAAAATAATGTTTTAGCATCAAAAGTGTATGCCTCACGGCTGCGCCAAAAGGCGCTAATACATATTTTTAATACTTATAAATAAGCATTACCAGAGTATTTTTTTAAGCTGCTAACAGTGGCAATGCACTGTGGACTCTTTAGAACGCTCCCTGTTCAAAAAAAGACTCCACAGTGCATTGCCACTATTAGTAAGCAATTTGACATGGCGTAGGGCAAGATGTTGTATAGGGCCGACGACGTTTATAGGTGATTATTCACCCAGAAGCCCGGTTTTTGGAAAGAAAACAAATACAAAAAGCTAACAATTTGTCAAGCGCGCGGTGGAAACTGCTCTGATTAGTTGGACGATTGTTGTACAACAGCCAATCGCAACACTTGACCGGAGTTTAACTTAGATGTGTCAATAATGTACGTTCCAAAAACTGGGGCTAGTGAATTGAAAGAACAGACAGGGCCGGCGAAATTAAATTCTGAGAATTGACTCATTAAAAGCTGTTTGGGATGGGTCTTGCTCTTGAGGAAAACCTGTTCGTGCCATCATCGTGGTGAAACAATTAGTCACTTAGACTCTGCGTTATCGAGTTTTAGGTGCCTAGTGTGCGCCGAGCGTTTGAGGGTTTGGATTCACCGTGGAAGTGGCGAAGATTTGGGCTAACAAGATTTGAAAGACTGTCGTGCCAGCTACACTAAGAAGAAGAAGCTAGTGAATTTGGAATGTAATAAAGTATTGAGCATTGAGTATTTCTTGCCCATTCTTCTCCATACGAAAGCTACGTTTTGGAAGGGGCGACTAGAATCAATACAATTTTTTTTGTATGTTTTTACTTTCAACAGTGTTTTACAAGGGCCTATTTGAAATAAATGATTTGACTTTGACTTTGAAACATTTAACATCGCCATTTTCATTTCAACCTGCTCCTTACAATCAAAGTGAATCCCTTTAGTTGAACCGTGTAACACAGCCTTAATGTTAAAACTCAAAGCTAAATAATTGAATATTTAAATTGAGCTCGTACCTCGAAACAGTGACACTTATCGAGGCAGTAAACTGACGTTTGAATAGACAGGAATAGTAAATTAGATTATGGCCTACTTTACTTCCAATCCGTTGCTTGCTTTACTGAATAGGAAACATTTAATATTGTTAAGCTGTTATGTGACTTTTAGCTGAGTTACACGCTGATTTTAACAGCTTTGAATTAAACTATCCATTGTGATTGAATCAGCAATAAAGAGGTACGAATCTCTTCATTGCTGATTCAATCTCAAGGAGAGGAGAACCAAGATAACCGACGTAGCCCGAAGTATTTATTTATTTATACTTCTCGCACAATAAGGTACAAAGGCGGACTTAATGCCTTAGGCATTCTCTACCAGTCAACCAAGGGTGGTGAAGAGATCGCATGGCAAGTGCTCTGATTGACTAAATTAAGGAGATAATAATCATAAAAAGTAATAAAAACATAACATAATGAATTGTAAATAAAATAGTACACAAGTATATACATAGATTATTAACTTATAATACACATACATACATATTCAAATAATTACCTATACCTACAATTATATTATGATACATATAATTCAAGGAAAAGAGGTAATTGAGATGACTCTAAGCTATTTGTTTTGAAAGTAACTCTGCAATTTTTTTGCAAGTATTGTCAAACTTTTTTTTGCAAGTAGTAACAGTGGGCAGGGCACATTGCTCGCAGATCAGATGACCGATGGGGCCGAAAGGTTCTGGAGTGGCGACCGTGTACCGGAAGACGTAGCGTTGGAAGACCTCCCACAAGACGGACCGATGACCTGGGAAAATGCCTGGGTGAAAGCCGCAGGAATCCGCTGGATGCGAGAAGCACAGAACCGGTTGAACTGACGGTGTTTGTGGAGGCCTATGTCCAGCTCCAGCAGAGGACGTGTTTCGGCTAAAATGATGATGATGAACCTATCTATCTTGCTCTGGGATTGCCGCACGGGTCGACCTTCAAGTATAAGCAACGGTTGTCGAGGTCAGCCTATTTCGAGACCCCTTCGTGCCTATCGGAAAGTACGATACGCCATTGGTCCCACAACAAGTCTTACCAAGGTGTAGGTCAGAGCGACTGCCTTAAATACTGGTATTCAGCTGCATCTGGTTAGACTGGAACCTGACCCCAACATAGATAAGAAAAAGCTAGGCTTAGGCAGAAGATGATCTTTCTTTGGGATGTAGGTACACACTTGGAGCAAATGTTAATAAATGAGCTGATACTGAGCCATTATTGTTAACCCACTTTGAAAATAACTCCGCGCCGTAATAGGTAGATAGTTTGCACTTTAGTAATATCTTTATAGCCCAAAATTACAGCAAAACGCTCTCCAATTTTCCAGACCGCGGAAATAATTTTGAAAAGCTGTACGAGCGCACTACGTGAGTTGCAGGGTTGTATAAAATTATGTGAGTTTAAAGCCTTACCACTTGTTTCTTCGAATACGTGTTTCTTAAATTACAATACTAAATTATTATTATACAAAAGTTTATTTTTTTACCGTTTTGTAGCCATTTCATACAGCTGTTATAGAATTATAGTTGTAATTTGAATGTACGGACAATGTAAGACGCAAATAAGATTTTACTGACTTTTAAATCTGTTATTACGCCTTCAAATAATGCAAGTAAGTAAGTAAAAACATAAAGTGCAAAAAAAAAATACACATCAATATTATGCATGTGTGAATATTGCACGACTCATAATGCGAAGCATTAGAGTGTGCTCTACGATCGAACATTTTTTTTTGCCCCATTTCTGCAACTGTTTTTATTGTAGTATACAGAACCTAGTACACAGAACCTACTTAATTTATATACCTAATTACCTTATTATATAGATCATTAAATGGAGATTAATACTGTACTTTTTAACAATTGATTTAAAGCAGCAGAAAAAAGCAGGAAAAAGCATCAAAAGAGTTGAAAAAAAAATTCCTGTCCGTCAATTTATGAACCCTGAAAACATTGTAGCTTGCGATAAAATCAATTAATTGAGTCAATTTTTTTTTTTTCATTCGTTTCAGCCATAGAAGGAACCCTATTGAAAATGGCTCTTTTATTCAAAGTAGTTTAATTATAATTAATAAAATAATAACTAAAATATAATATCTGTAACTAAATATTTCCAACCTTGATTTGACGTCGTTGCCTAGCAACCCACAACGTAAATATCGAAATAAATAGTCTTTGACATTACGTAAGGATTGCGAGGTTAGCAATTTTACCCATATTGATGGGTAAAACAGCAATCAAAACATACTTCATGAAAAGTGATAAATTGTTAATTTTTGTTAGAAACTATGTATTGAATTTCTTTTTCGTTTATGAATGAGTGATATGAGGCGTGCACTTTTGGATTTTCGAAACTTATTTAAGTATTATATATATATATATTATTTATTTATTCAAAGACAACTTATTGGTCCAATAGTAGGTCGCACATAAACACACACGGTACACGAAATTATATACATATTAAATATATTCATTAATTATCATTAACAATACTATAAAATCAACAATAGCCGTAAAATTAAAATAAAATATATAGGTATTATACTTAGTAAAATAGTTTAAGAAATAAATTCAGGAAGTACCTGAGGAAGTACAGGAGTATCCACATGGATATAGTCGAGCTTTAGAGGTTAACGGCGTAGCCCGATGGACACGGTGGGGCTGGACGGATATTCCGTTTGGTCTGTGGGTTCGTTATCTCTATGGCTTGAGGTAATAATTATCGTCGATTATAAGTAAAATTGACACAAAATGATAGGTAACACCGAAAAATTCTGAAAAATTTCAAAAGTGACGTAATGGGGAGTATCAGTGTCAAACCCCGGGATTACGACTTAAAAAACCTGTATTTTCGTCGTACGTGACCATGTCTATCGAAAACATAAAAACGAAATTACATTCAAACTACTTTTATTTTATTAGCCTACATTGTGTCCCACTGCTGGGCAAAGGCCTCCTCTTTCTCCTTCCAAATCTCTCTATATTGTGGCCCCGCTATTGGCCCCGCAAACATGATTAGATTGTCACACCACCTTCGCCGCGGTCTACCTCGACGGCGATGCCCTCCTTCAGGCGTCCAGTGAGTGACGATCCTTGCCCATCTCTCCAGGTGCATTCGTGCGACGAGATATTTTCTTTTTTTTTCTATGATCAGACTATTATATTATCTTTAATTATATCCTTAATTTTTGTCTAATATTCATATTTCCGTTACTAAAAATAAATATTCCATATGAAGCCGAACGGGGCGGCGTGGCTGGCGTGAACGCAATGACGCGCATTTGTATGGCTAAGAAGCGTTATGCAGACCCTTAAGTTGATAGTCAATTTAATTAACTATTAATGTCCCTGAGTTTACCTAATTATGTCTGACATAAGTTGGGTAGGCCGTCCTTTTCGACTAGGTTATCCATTCACAATGCAGAACATGATTTGAGCCTACATAAAGTTTGCATAAGTAGTTAGTGAGTAAACTGTGTCCAAATTGTGTCGTATTTCTCATAGAAGGAAAATTTATTAAGGCTTAAAAAAAAATAGACTAACGGATCTGAAGGCCTCAAAAGTCAGACCTAACCAAGAGTTGAAGACGTGATCAACTCGAGAATTCATTTCATCTTCATTCTATTTCAAACTACTTTACTACCTGGTCAAACACCATGATATAATCACCCAAATAGAACTACTGTTAACAGAACCTAAATCAAAAATATTTCAACGAAATACAGAATCGAATAGTAGGGGAATAGTCAGTTATTCTAAAAACATCGGATAATATGTTCTTCAAGGTACGTACTTACTCGTAGTTCACGGAACCGGATCGTAAAGACTCAAAATCGTATAGGAACCAGGGCGTTTGGGTGCGTTTACATTAGTAAAGTATTATTTTAATATTAATTTAATGTGGGAAAGTGATGAAGCTCTACAGGACTTATAGCTCCATCTCCACAATCATCATCATCATCATATAAGCCTATAATGCGTGGCCTCTTCTCTGTGAGGAGAAGTGGGCCGTACCTTATACACCATGCGGGCATCGTGCGGGTTGGTGGTTGTCACATATTTTTGTCTGTTTCCACACGACGTTTTTCTTTACCGTATTAAATTAAGAGCTGCGATGCTGAAATAAATTACAAAAAGTTAAGTGCCTGCCTGGGGTCAAAAGTACGGGTCGAACTATAAATTACAAAAAGTTAAGTGCCTGCCTGGGGTCAAAAGTACGGGTCGAACTTAAATAGTCGTTTGTAGTTGGTACAGTTTAGATGCTATACCAACTTGACAGACTTATACAGGGTGGCAGGGACATCGACGCGAAGCCTGTTACCATGGATTCAGTACATGATTCTGAACCCCCCTGCGTTGAAATTTTTCAAAAACAGCTGTTCCATACATTTTGACCGCGTAGGTAGTATTGCACTTTTCTATGAAACAGCTGATTTAAACGGTTCGAAAAATTTCAACGGTTCAAAATCATGTACTGAATCCATGGTATCAGGCTTCGCGTCGATGTCCCTGACACCCTGTATATGAAGGAAGAGGGTATGAGTATCTTTCGTTAAAATCAACTACTGTGGGCGTACTATGGGTAGTGTTGGTAAAAACCGTGTACAGTTCAGATCAAATTAATTTACGATGACATTAATCACACTAGCATTTCACACACTGTAGGTACATGACACAACTATTAGAAACACGCAGTTACTAAACGTCTTCACTGCTTGACCACGACCCATGAACTCCTGCTTACCTCCAGCCGGTCCGAGTGTTAAGCTGTTTTCAGACCAGCGCGATTGACCGACACCGGTTATTATTATACCGTGAAGTTTTGTATTGTTCGTGTCGCGTCGCACGACAAATCGCGCTGGTCTGAAAACCGCTTTATGTTGTAGACTCGGTCGAACGCGCCGCTAGGCGACGCCCGACGCCCGACGTCGAGGCTGACGTCCCGATTAGGCAACTCAGTACCGTATTTCCGACATATAAAAATACTCTTTTGCCGGCATAGAATTCTTTACTCTCATAAATGTGCTCGCGCTCTCGTCATATCATACTTATAAAGTTCAGCAAGTGTGCGAAGGAACGCTTTTAAACTAAAAGTATGCAAATTTCCGTCCCCTGAGTTTAGCCGGAATTTCTTCTTAACTTGGTGTGAATTTTTCGGCTAAAGAATGCAAATTAACTACTTTGCGAGTCTATTTTTGGGGTAATTTATCATCGTTTATTTATTATCGTTCGTTCGTTTATGCGAAGGATAGTCCCAGGGCTGATTATAATGTTTTCGGATAGTCGAGTCTTGACAAAAATGGGGATAATCATTAGGGCCCTAGTGACTTCGAAATTAACCTGTATGCGTTGAAATGTTTGATAGTTAATGTAGATGTTAGTGTTACTAAAGTTTTACTTTGAAAACGAAATAGTGATAACTAAAACAAGTTGAAGATGCGGTTATTATGAACAATCTGCCTAGCCTTTTTCCAACTATACAATATGTAAAAAAGCCTTGTTCGATCCGAAACGGGCACATAGTTACTTACCATGGATGTTACAGAGCTTCGGTTCCGATTCCGAAAGGTCGGAACTTCCGACCTCCGATTCCGGCTTCGATTCTTAATTAAGTCTTACTGCCAAATACTTTACACGTGCAGCCTGTGGGTTAATTACCTACACACTTGCGTCATACAACGCTCTGCGTGTTCAATATAACAACGCGTTTAGGGTGCTGCTGGGGCTACCACGATTCTGCAGTGCTTCGACTATGTTCGCAGAAGCGCACACTGATGGGTTTCATGCTCTTATGGAAGCAGTGTGCGTCGCTGCTGAGGCGTGTTAGGTCCAGTAGCAACAGTATACCTAATAAGCGTGTTCGTGGACAGGTGGGACTCTCCACTAATGCGACACTGGATACGTTTGAATACTGCACTGTGAGCAGTGGACAGTTCCTCCCGGTCTTATTGTGTGTAACTTTATTTTGTGTGTGTTCTTTTGTTTTTTTTTTTGTTGTTTTTTTAAGTGTGTGTTGTGTGTTATATGGATTAATTTCTGAAATAAATGTTTATTTAATTTAATTTAATAAGTTATGACTTGTGGCTTCCAGTCGAACTACTACTGGAGTAGTGTGCTACTTACAGCAGCAATTGCTACTGTAGACTGTAGCCATTAATGGTTTTCATTTTGACATTTCAACAACATTAACGCCGCTAGCACATCTCCGCCGCGAAACCGTAGCAGCGAAACCGCAGTAGTTCAATTCAACTGGCTCGCGTCATGCTCCGCTTCGCGAAAGAGTAGCGGATCTCGAGTAGCGGAACATGACGCGAGCCAGTTGAATTGAACTACTGCGGTTTCGCCGCTACGGTTTCGTGGTGGAGGTGTGCTATTGGGGCCATTGCGTTATTTACGTTGTTACTCTGACAAATTTTTCGAACATAAATAAATCAATATCCTTCAAAATCATTCACATTGTCATTGAAACCCACGCAATTAGGGTGTTGCTCATAGATTTTTGAAGTGAAAACTTTGGCGCATTGAGAACTTTTAGACTGCCTGTCCACTGGAACGGAGAGGAGAAAAGAGGAGCGGAGATGTGCCAATATTAACCAATAGAATCTTGACTCCGCGCCTAAGTTTAGAATTGATTGGTTAATAATGGCACATCTCCGCTCCTCTCCTCTCCGCTCCGCTCCAGTGGACAGGCAGCCTTAGGGATGGGTAAAAAAATTTTAACTCGCGTCAGGCGTCACGTGAACTAATCGAAAATTCGTAAGATGCAGGGAGAATGGAATTGACAGCGCACTCTGTTTTATTTTTTGGGAATTGTTTTAATGGAGCTACAGCTTTCGTTCTTGTACTGACAGCAAGCCACATAAATTCCCGACATCTTCGTTAGATGGCGTAACTTAGTTTTCACTTCCACCGGCAGTCTCCAAAGACTGCCCGGCATGTTTTTTTTTTAGATACTCAGGGTACTTAGGATAGGTACTCTATTAAGTAACAATTTTGATAATCATTCCGTTTTACATAGCGAAGTTAAACCCTAAAATTATACTTAAGACGGAAACGGTACGTAAATTACAGCAGACAAGAATTCTGTCTAGTGTGACTCAGAATTTATGTCCGACATTTCAAGAGGACGTGTGGGCACTCTTAATGTGGGTCCTCATAATCTTAAACTAGATAGGAACTTAAGATTAGGAAGGTTATTCAGTTTCCAGTTTATTTTGTCACGTTTACAATTACTAAATAAGATAATTTCCTAACATGACTGTCTTTCACTATACAGGGTTATTGGTAATATGTCGGCAATCCACTCTGGAAGTGTAGGAAAGGTTATTTACAACCAAATGACCCCGTATGACCCTATGCAAATATCAATTTGACATTCATCAATCTGCCTAGCCTTTTCCCAACTATCTTGGGGTCGGCTTCCAGTCTAACCGGATGCAGCTGAATACCAGTATTTTACATGGAGCGACTGCCTATCTGACCTCCACAACCCAGTAACTGGGTAACACGATACCCCTTGGTAAGACTGGTGTCAGACTTTCGGGCTTCTGACGACTCGTAACGGCTGTCAAAGATCCACAAATGACAGCCGGGACCAACGGCTTAACGTGCTTTCCAAGGCACGGAAGAGTCTCGGTATGTAAAGATGGTCACCCATCCACTGACCAACCCCGGCAACCGTAGCTTAACCTGATGGATCGACCCGTGCGGCTCGTTATTACTTAGCCACGAGCTCCTCCTATCAATTTGACATTATATATTAAAATTAAAGAAAAAAAAAAAAAAAATTACTCGAAAATGGTTGACATTTGCGTAGGGGTCATAAGGGGTCATTTTGTTGCAATTGCAATTTTGTAAATTGCAGAAAATGCCCAAAGACGTATAATATTAATGGAAAAAACCAAATGATCATTTTCATTGATCGCTAAAGACTAATAAAGGACTGAGTAAACCAAGCTCTGTTAGTTACTAAATGCCCCTAAATGTTGGGTAGGTACAATTAAGAATGTTGACATAATATTGTCTTTGTCTTACTAAGTATGTCAACACGCAAGGAAGTGATTTTGAAGGGTCGCCGTTATCGAAATCGATAAGGAGAACTTATAAAACACTTCATAACAGTGAAAATATTCAAAAACTATCAAAACTTTAAGCCCAGAAAGTGGTACACTCTACCCTACATGAAAACTTTTTTGGAAATTAGTACTTAAACTGTGCTGATATTTTATTTCGGCTACAATTTCCTTCCCATCAATCACGCATCCGCCATGATTGATGTCTTTCGTGTTTATGTGCTGTTAGCCCAAGTCTTCATAAAGCCTTCATACTCATTTTCCTATCAACTGGAGCTTTACAATATTGTTAGAGGCTTTTCACAGGTAATTTCATCTTATCTCTTCACCACCCTTGGTTGACTGGTAGAGAATGCCTAAGGCATTAAGTCCGCCTTTGTACCTCAATGTGTGCGAGAAGTTTAAATAAATAAATAAATTTCTTCCGAGTATCAATATTTTCTGACTTAGAAGGATTGGAACAGGATTTTCGTAGACTTGGAGAACTAGTACCACAAGGTTATTGATAATAATATTAATAACAATCTTCATCATTTTTTTATAACTCAGTCTTACGTCATTCCCAATACACTTTTGAATATATTATTATCGCTTGGATATTATTATTCCTTATGCAGGCGACACACGTTACTGTATACAGTTCGCGTCAAATAACTTTGCCGCTCTGAAGTTAGGTTGCGCATGCGCGCTGGCATGCGCACTACTGTTTTTGAAGGCAGATTGACTACTGTGCAGTCATTTGTAGCCTACTTCGGAGCGGCAAAGTTATTTGACGCGAACTGTACTTGCGCAAAATTGAACTTGTACAAGTATACATTTGGTGTCTCGCAGACTTGTACAAGTCTAAACTTGCGCAAGTGTATGGTTACCATTACGTCTGTATGTCATATAACTAAAAATCGGACAGTAGTTATCAGTATTATTTGTGAATATGTGAACACCATGTATCTACCACATAATTAATTTATCTGTCGTTTGCTCTTTAATCTTTTTACTTTATACAGTAATTTTATTCTAGGTGCATCGTCTTCAGATAATATAATTATATAAATAATGTACTTATACAAAATATTGTAAAACATTTTTAAAGAGTAACGGTGGAGTTTCTTGCCCATTCTTCTCCATACGAAAACTACATTTTGGAAGGGGCGGTAAAATCAATACTATATTTTGTAAATTTTGACGTTCAAAAGTGCCTTCAAAGGCCTATTTGAAATAAATGCTTTGACTTTGACTTTGAGAAGGAACTAGACCAAAACGGACAATTTAGACGCGACGCGACATCGGGTTGCCGCCGCCGCCAGTAGAACAATTCCCTTGAAGTTTTCATAGATATTGTTTCACCAGAGTCGCGTCGCGCTTGTCTGCGAGAGCCTTTATTCAGATTTATGTTCGTACTTAATAAGGGATTAAATAAATTTCCTTAGTTAAATAATATATGTAAGTACTTGCTTACCTACATTATCCTGTTCGGGACGGTCCTGTTGACAAGAAAATTTTGTTTGATAGTGTTAGTTATAGGTACATAAATTTTTATATTTTGTTAAATACCTAGAGCTATTTATATAACTTTCCTAGCGAAAAATAATAAAAAATACTAAACTTTTTAACAAATACGGACGCATTTTTCAGTGCACAATAAACTTAAATACTTTCCTCAAACGAAATAAAAAGATGTTAGCATTCTCATTGAAAATCCCTCTGTGCCAGAAGTGCACACGCTGTAAGTGTTTGCGCAGGTCTTACCTACTTTGCTGAAAGCGTTTCGATTTGGACTTAAGTTTTCAGCGCTTTTGTTGAGCAATTTACCTCTCTCAGATAAGAAGCCTAGTGTTCAGCAGTGGGAACATTATAAGCTGATTATGCATAAGCTAAAGGAATTTTGCTGAAAGCGTACATACAGCTCCGTCGTACCAAAATGTTTGTAATTAACAACATGTACAGACGCCTGCACATAAAGTTACTACAATCTGTCAAATTTCTCTAGTAGATTTTCAACTTTATCACTAAACAATAAGGTTCAATGTTGATTGGGAAAATTTGACAGATTGGAGTAGGTTGAAGTGCTGGCGTCTGTACATATAAGTACTGAAATCTGAAAGCAAGCCCCTACCCGCAGGGTTCCTATCTCAAACTTTTCTATATAGGGTGGCAAGGACATCACGAAAAATCATACCATGGATTCAGTACATGATTTTGAACGCAGGGGCGTTCAAAATCATGTACATGTCCATAGGTAACGCTCCTACGTTGAAATTTTTCGTCGTCTATTAAACAAAAAATTAACTGTTTCATATGATAGAAAATTGCAATGCCTACGTGGTCAAAATGTATGAGACGGCAGACTTTTTTTTAATAACCGCCTAAAAATTTCAGCTTAGGAGCGTTACCTACGTAGGTACTAAATCCATGGTAACAGTTTTCGCCTTGATGTCCCTGCCACTCTGTATATTTGGCGTTTCTCATCACGCCCCTCCTACTGAGTGATCAAGGTTTTGCGTTGAATATTATTTTGCTTGTTGAAAAGCCCTCTGGGCTCGTACCATAGGTACTTAGGTTTGACCTTCAAGATACTTAAGTTTTTAGGTAAAATAATATACCTAATTTTCATAAGACTTGCCTCCACCTCATTCAATTAAAATAATAATTCTGCTACGCGAAACCGGTAATTGTTCTACCGTGAAGTTTTCTTAGAAATTGTTTTTTTTATTAGAGGCGCGTCGCACCGGTTTGTGGGAGATGATAAGACTGACGTCAGTTGATGCCAGATGGCTTACTGACGTCAGTTGATGCGGATGTCTGCTGGATAAACCTGTTTACAATTTCGACACAATGCAGTAAGTCTTCGGTAGTATAGTGGTAAGTATCCCCGCCTGTCACGCGGGAGACCGGGGTTCGATTCCCCGCCGGAGAGAATCTTTTTGTATTTTTATTTTTGAATTCACGTCCCCGAAATTAAAACCCGACCTTTTTTGTGGCCTTATCCCTGGGATCAGATGGTTTTAAATCCTCGGATTGGGTTGAAAAGGGTTCAAGGGCCTTCATAGTTATTGTTATCCCAAACGTAAACTCTCAGCATACTTATCTATAACGTAACACGAATTTTATCTTGTGTAGGATTTTATCTACATTTTATAATAAACGCAATAGTTTATTTTCATTACAATAATGGTAGAGTTACTTTGTAAATATTGGTGACAGCGCTACCTAGTGTCAAATTAGTTAACAGAATAGTTCAGCTAGTCGATGACAGATGGCGCTGTTATAAAAACACCGTCGTGTATTACGAATTCGCGAAAATTCATAATGATCGAGTGCCTTGATTTCCAAAGGCAAAAACTTCTTTATTTGTCGAAGCCACAGGCTATTGAATGGACACGGACTTAGTTTTCACGATAAGAAATGGTAGATGGGTAGAAAATACTTAGGTAGGTACCTACACTGAAGTGCAGAAAAATAATGTGATTAATAAATGACTGTATTTATTATTATAACCTTTTCTTGTACAACTTCGACCTTTCTTTATGAGCTGGGAGGGCAGAGCGTCTGTTTCTATAATAAACTTTATAACGGTCCCCTGTCAGCGAGTAATGAAGGCACTCGGCTGTTCGTTATTGTCACTGTGGAGCTAAATGTAGCCGGAATTACGGCACATACAGATCTGTTTCATTTTAGAGATCTTTCTGAATGTATTCACAAGACTTAGGCTACAACTGAAACTACTGAACGGCTGAACTGTTAGGCTGAAATGAAACTGCGGCTACAGCATGAAGGGCCTACCCTTCATGCTGTAGCCTCAGTTTCGCGTTTATGGCGTGCAGATGAATTGATATAAATGACAATATTGTTCGGGTATTGGCAGATTGTAATACCTAGTGGGTTCAACAATAGCAAGAATAAGTAGATTTGTAGTTAGCAAAACAAGAATTCTAGAAACTTAGGGGTTTGTCGCGTAGATTTCGGTATAGATTTGAGTCGCGATTTTTTTTTTCAATTTTATTCTGAAAGTGGGCAACGTCGCAAATAGATGTAAAATATTTCGCTTTTAATTTGACAATATTAGATACTGTATGGAAATAAGAAATGTGGCTAGCGAACTAGAATATTGAGTAAGAAATGCCACGCACAATGAAGGGTTCCGTAGTTGAGATGAATTTATCCCAATAACAAACATAAAATTGTAGTTGACAGACATTTTCTCCCATATACCTATCGGTATCCGTCACTGCCAATTTTCCAACTGGAAGTTTGTAATCGTGTTTCTATTTTTTTATGTGATAAAACTACAAATT
Source organism: Conistra vaccinii (assembly GCA_948150665.1). Lineage (NCBI taxonomy): Eukaryota > Metazoa > Arthropoda > Insecta > Lepidoptera > Noctuidae > Conistra > Conistra vaccinii. Next base: position 6,236,408 of record OX411339.1, on the reverse strand, counting down.
ACCGATTTTGGGACCTTTTCCTTTACTTCTGCTGTGAGACTTAGCTTCCTGACAAACATTATTCTAGGTCAACGGGATACTTCCCGTTGACCTAGAATCATGTTTCAAAACCTAATGGTACTCGCTATATGTTTTGATTTTTATTTGCGATTAGTAAAATAAGTCGCATACATGGCCGTATTTTTTTATTGCGCTGTCTGACATTAGAAGCTTTTTTATATAGAGCTTCAAGGGACTGTAGACCTAATTTCAAATTGATACCTCCATGCGTTCCTGAGAAAGAGTGTCTTGATAGACTGACAACCAGAGGGACAACGAAGTAATACTATGTGAGTTCCGTTTTTTCCTTTTGAGGTACGGAACCCTAAAAATGGTGTCAACACTTAATTAAAATATCACCATAAATAAACTCGGAAACTTCTTGAAACACTATAAGTTCGTCTTACCCCAAACGAGGGCAAAGCGTGAGCGATTCTAACTAATATTGTAATAGCTAAAGTTAGTACTACTCTCGAAGGAATGACGGAACAACTTGGAACATTGCAACTTTATCGCGGGGAACAGACTCAATTATTTGTCTCTAAGTTCTTACTTCTTCCGGGCTGTTTCGTGGAATGTATGTTTTTGTAACTTAATTAAGTTAAACCCTTGACTTGTTCGTAGATTGTATATTAACACTCGGTTTTTTCTTATTGGTGATATTGAAAAAAGGCTAGGTAGATTGTATTTTTTTTTGGTGATACATACATACTTGCTTACTTGCTTCTTCGTCTTGAAATTACAAAGTAAGTATTTCTTTAGGAATCTTTATTCCCGCGACTTCGACCGCGTGAAATTTCTTATTCCGCAAATTCATCGCGTCGCATCGCCCGTGCTTTACTTCGTTTTCGCTTTGCGTTCTTTTTCACTTTTTTCTTTTTGCTCGGCTCTTAAGAGTCGTGATATTTAAAATTATATAAATAATACATTTTCAACTCCTTCTAGTAGTTCCAGAGATAAACGCGTACAAACAAACAAACAAACTCTTCAGCTTAATAAAGCTAAAGTTAAGTATATAATAATACACTAGTTGCGCCCCGCGGTTTCACCCGCGTAAGTCTCGATCCAGTGGGAATATCAGGATAAAAGTATCCTATGTCCTAACCTAAGTGATGGTCTACCCATGTGTCAAATTTTATCCAAATGCATACAGCCGTTTTAGAGTGAAAGCGTAACAAACAAACATAAAAAAAATCAAATCTTTTCTCTATATTTTTATAATAACATAATACAGATACTTAAGTCAAAAAGCCAAATAACAAACGTACTAAAAATAACTTTGAGGTAAGACGCGATCTGTGATGTAATAGCTAGAAACTGGATGGAATTTTCATTATAGATGCGCTAGAATTCTTCCTAGCGTTAGAAGGCGATAAATATTACGAAACCCATTTCGCGTAGGTCATAACATATCAACAAACATTTTTATCTTGAGAGATTTATGATGGAAGGTTGGTGAAGGTAATAATAGACTTACCTCATTTATGGATATGTAGTTATAATTTTCCATGGGTTTAAGGCTCCCGGGGACAGGCGCGACGCGACAGTGCGACGCGATTTTGTTGTATCAATTTCCATGAAGTTTTCATCGAAATTTTTCTTCTTTCTTTTCTTCTCAACGCTAGTCGAACAGCCTCAGTGAGTGTCTTTGTCGTTACACAGGTTCGTTAATCTACTGGCCGCATCAGCGATTCTGCTGAGTATCATGTCCTGGATTCAATTCTCGAGCCAGGCAAAGTGTTATTGGGTTTTTCTATTTGGAATTTCTTAGTAGCAGCTCGGAGTCTAGATTTTTGCCCGGTTGTTGGCAATAGGCTCGCCCCCTATTACATGGGACATAAACATAACTGAAAAATTGTGCTCTGCCTAAACCTTTGGGGAATACAGGCGTGATGTTATGTTATGTCTGTTGTCGTCATAAAATCATGTTCTTGATGATATTTCATTTTTCTAAGGATCACTAGTTCGGCAGTAGCAATAGTTCTCTTTCCCATGCCATAATCTATATATATAAAAATGAAACCCGTTTTCCGTTGTCACGACATAACATGAAAACGGCTTGACCGATTTGGCTTATTTTTTTTTTGTTGTGTTTGTTATAGTATGGAGATGGTTCTTATGATAGGAAGTTGAAGGTAGGGTAGGTAGGTAGGTAGGTATGCAAGTAGGTAGGTATGTATGTTGGTAAAGTATGTAGGTAGGTTTGTATGTATGTATGTTGGTAAAGTATGTAGGTAGGTTTGTATGTATGTATGTAGGTAGGGTAGGTAGGGTAGGTAGGGTAGGTAGGGTAGGTAGGGTAGGTAGGGTAGGTAGGGTAGGTAGGGTAGGTAGGGTAGGTAGGGTAGGTAGGGTAGGTAGGGTAGGTAGGGTAGGTAGGGTAGGTAGGGTAGGTAGGGTAGGTAGGGTAGGTAGGGTAGGTAGGGTAGGTAGGGTAGGTAGGGTAGGTAGGGTAGGTAGGGTAGGTAGGGTAGGTAGGGTAGGTAGGGTAGGTAGGGTAGGTAGGGTAGGTAGGGTAGGTAGGGTAGGTAGGGTAGGTAGGGTAGGTAGGGTAGGTAGGGTAGGTAGGGTAGGTAGGGTAGGTAGGGTAGGTAGGGTAGGTAGGGTAGGTAGGGTAGGTAGGGTAGGTAGGGTAGGTAGGGTAGGTAGGGTAGGTAGGGTAGGTAGGGTAGGTAGGGTAGGTAGGGTAGGTAGGGTAGGTAGGGTAGGTAGGGTAGGTAGGGTAGGTAGGGTAGGTAGGGTAGGTAGGGTAGGTAGGGTAGGTAGGGTAGGTAGGGTAGGTAGGGTAGGTAGGGTAGGTAGGGTAGGTAGGGTAGGTAGGGTAGGTAGGGTAGGTAGGGTAGGTAGGGTAGGTAGGGTAGGTAGGGTAGGTAGGGTAGGTAGGGTAGGTAGGGTAGGTAGGGTAGGTAGGGTAGGTAGGGTAGGTAGGGTAGGTAGGGTAGGTAGGGTAGGTAGGGTAGGTAGGGTAGGTAGGGTAGGTAGGGTAGGTAGGGTAGGTAGGGTAGGTAGGGTAGGTAGGGTAGGTAGGGTAGGTAGGGTAGGTAGGGTAGGTAGGGTAGGTAGGGTAGGTAGGGTAGGTAGGGTAGGTAGGGTAGGTAGGGTAGGTAGGGTAGGTAGGGTAGGTAGGGTAGGTAGGGTAGGTAGGGTAGGTAGGGTAGGTAGGGTAGGTAGGGTAGGTAGGGTAGGTAGGGTAGGTAGGGTAGGTAGGGTAGGTAGGGTAGGTAGGGTAGGTAGGGTAGGTAGGGTAGGTAGGGTAGGTAGGGTAGGTAGGGTAGGTAGGGTAGGTAGGGTAGGTAGGGTAGGTAGGGTAGGTAGGGTAGGTAGGGTAGGTAGGGTAGGTAGGGTAGGTAGGGTAGGTAGGTAAGTAGGTAGGGCAGGGTAGGGTAGGTAGGTAGGTATGTATGTATGTAGGTAGGGTAGGTAGGTATGTATGTATGTAGGTAGGTAGGTAGTTAGGGTAGGTAGGCGCCCGTGAATAAGTGCTTACCCGTGTGAAGCCGGGACGGGCAGCTAGTTAACTATAAAAGTTATCATTCCAGTATTTACTTCCATTGTTAGCTTTGTTTTTAATCCCATGTGATAAAAGACAAGTATTGAAAATATTATTCTTAATGCTGCGTTCCATTCATTATGAAAATAATTGTTCTTGAATCATGTTCCTTTTTCTTACACATAATACATAAACACACACTTTCTTCCCATGGGGGCAGAAACTACAGAACGCCAACTGCTACGATCCTTACATACTCCTTTTGCTTCATTTACGTTCATAAATCTCTTTCTTCAAGTTCATTTTCCAGGTGCATCAAGAACTTCATAATATTAGCCGGTAGTCAGAACAGCTGCCCGAGTCGATCCATCAGGTTAAGCTACGCTTGCGGGGGTCAATGGATAGGTTTATATGACCATCTTTATATACCGAGACTACTCCGTGCCTCAGAAAGCACGATAAGCCGTTGGTCTCGGCTGTCATTCGTGGATCTTTGACAGTCGTTACGAGTCGGCAGAAGCTCGAAACTCTGACACCAGTCTTACCAAAGGGTATCGTATCGTATTATCAGATGCAGTCGCTCCATGTAAAATACTGGTATTCAACTGCATCCGGTGAGATTGGAAGCCGACCCCAATATAGTTAAGAAAAGGCTAGTCAGATTGATTAAGTCAGAACCGTTACAAACCTTACTGACTAAAGTATTCTAGTATAATTTACTCGAGCTAATATTCAAACGAAAGACAACTCTTTGTAAAGGTATGCAAATGCTTGTAGGTACTAAGTTTCCCTTTGTGTTGGAGATTAAACAACCTAACTATCACATAAACTAGTACATGTGGTTATCAACGAATGAGTACAAACAATAGTAGCAAACTCTACAGTTTCGTGGAAAAATGTAGCAAAGAATAAAAGAGGGATCAATTTTTATGCAGGTTTTTGTACATCTCAATCATATGAAGACTGCTTCTATTATAGTTTAGAGTTATAAGGGACACAGTGTAAAGATCCTCTGACCAGACGGGAATCATGTCTGTCGGGCAATGGCCCAACGATTGATGTCGGATAGTTTTATATAATGTCGTTCGCGCGGTAACCTCTAATTGCGCGATGTAGGATTTATTTATGTATATATACTTTAATGTACACCAGATAATGCATTACAAAAAGAAAAGTAATACACTACAAAATATACAATGGGCGACCTTATCGCTTACTGCAATCTCTTCCATGCAACCTTGGAATGGACAGAGATATTCTGGACATAAAATGGGGCTGTCTTTGGTGCAAATAAAAAGCATATTAGTACAATATACTATAATAGATACATAGATTTTGATTTGTGTGACGTCAGAATTTTGTGTGACGTCGAAATTTTGATACGTAGTTCACCTGTGGCGATGTAGATGCCGTAGTGAAGATACGACGGTGTATGTCAATCTGAACCTGGCGCTGGTGACTGAAAAGCTGAAATTGATTGTCATTGTATTGATGGGCCATGTGATGCAGAGGAATGAGGTAAATGTCGTGATGAAAGTTCTGAGTATAAATGTGGATGGCTATATGAGTAGGGGAAGACCAAAGAAACGATGGATGGACTGTGTGAAAGATGATATGGCTAGAAAGGGAGTGACTACCGAGATGACGACTAATAGAGAGCAGTATGGAAGAATTGTGACCTCAAATAAATTGGGATAAGGGCAGGACAATGATGATACGACCATGTTTGACAAGCTAGTTGACAAACAGACGGTACGATGTAGGAATAGGTACAGCGTTAATCTGTGCTGTGTTATTAACAAACAAAACCATGTCTTCATTAGGCACCTTTTAATTATTATAGAACTAGCGACCCACCCCCCCTGCATCGCACAGTTTTTACGAAACATGGATATTTCTTTGTGATAATTATCTAAGTTTAATATTACAATGCTTTATAATTACCTTTCGGTATAAATTCTCTAAAATTAAATGATGTGAACTGTTTCGTAGTTTTCGTAGTTATGTGGGTATTTCGCGGTCACACAGACAGACATGAAAAGTGACTTCAATTTATAATAATATTATAGATGACTTTTTTTCGATAACTATAAATATACCAGTAAAGAGACCGAAAAATCAAATCCCTTCTGATTTGAAACTGCCATTTAGCAAAACGTTGTTTACAAAAGAAAAATGGGTCCGATCAAAGCAATTGATATCGAGCGAAGGTCGAAACAACAAAATAACTGTTTGTAGACGTTTCTTTATTCAAACGATTGATTTTTATTGATTTTGGTAACCTTTTGTAAATATTATTATTAAGTATTTAAGCAAGCAATCAGTCTGCCTAGCCTTTTCCTAACTGTGTTAGGGTCGGCTTCCAGTCTAACTGGATGCAGCTGGATAATAGTATTTTACATGGAACAAACTGCCTATTTATGACTTCCACAACCCAGATATTGGGTAATACGATACCGCTTGATAAGACTGGTTATCAGACTTTCGGGCTTCTGACGACCCGTAACGACTGTAAAAGATCCACGAATGACAGCCAGGACCAACGGCTCAACGTGCTTTCCGAGGCACGAACTTGGCATGTAAAGTGGTTACCTATTCACGGATCAACCGCGGATGGGTTACCAACTAACCTGATCGACCGACCCGTGTGGCTTAGCCACAAGCCCCTCCACACATCATAAGGTATTTTAACAAGCAAAGCAAGAAAACTTAGTACTAATAATAAAGGTATTTTGGGATAGTTAAAGAACGGTCACAACCTCATTCAATTATGTCAACCACTTAGTCATAAATGTTCAAAGATGACAATTTGTATGTATTTGCTAATATCTTAGTTTTTTTGTTTATTTGCATTGTAGAGTACAACCCGGCTAAGTATAATGCTCAAGGAAAGGGATCACGCCTTTAGTGCAACGCGCGGAGTTCGCACTCCGAAATTATATCAATGAATGAAGACTATTATGCTTTTTGTACTCTTTTCCAAGTTTAATTTAATCCAGGGATTCAGTAGTACGTATTCTATAGCACCATACATTGTAGTAGAACCCTCTGAAATCAGGCAACATTGCCAGTTTACGCCCGCCCCCTGAGCGAGGCAGTCGCGGTGCTTCCATTTACGAATCGAATTTTCCCGCCGAATTTTTACCGCGCTTTTATTTTTATTTCGCATTATGTCGCCATTTTTAGTGTTCGTTATTTGAATCATTGTGAAGTTTTGAATTAGTATTGAAGAAAATGTGTTTAAAAATTGATTTGTGTGTGAATAGTGGAACATGATTTTTTGAATGGATCCGTGGCTTATCAATGGCCATTCATAACAGGATGAGATTGTGTAATTCTGGTTTCAGTGGTTTTACAGTGTAAAGGATTCTGTGTGATACTGAACGAATACGGTTTGTTGTTTTGAGGTAGAGCTGCATAGATTTTCTGACGGATGACAACGTTAACCTGATTCTACTATTTTATTTACACTTTAAGCTAATTGAAATCGATTTCAGAATTTCTAAAATACACTTAAAATCGGAAAGCGTAGGACTGAAACATAGGCAAAATAAGCTGGATATTTTTTAATGTGCATTTATCCTGGCTTATTTTAGTCGCTGCTAGGATGCTGTTCGGTCTTTCACGCTTTTGTAGTGCTTCCGGGATGTTCACTGAGGCCAGGGTTGATGGTTTTCATGCCATTATACGGAAACCGTGCGCTTTTCTATTTTTGGTAGAATACGTGATAGCTCCCACAGCATCCTGAGTGATTGTGTGATAGGTGGTGTCCCACCTATCACACAATACACTCTGGATGCTGTGGCAGCTGTGACAGCCCCATGCTGGCTCACTGGATAAGGCTGCACACGTAGGTGTCAGTCGTTTCAATTTTGTATAATAGAGAGTGGTTTTTACTAACGTTAGAGACCGAAAAATTAACTTATGAATCTTGTAATTTGACCTGAAAAAAAAAATATATATACAACGTTATTTTTTGTTCATTACAAACCTCTTAAGGGGTCATTGTACTCGTCATTATGAACAATTTTTACTATGGGACCAAAGCTGAAATCGCGAAAAAAAAATCAGCTGTTCCCTACGTTTTAACGAGAAATAAATGCGAACATAAATGTAGGTATGGAACAGCAGATTTTTTTTTTCGCGTTTTCAGCTTTGGTCCCTTAGTAAAAGTTATTCATAATGATGAGTACAATGACCCCTTAAGAGGTTTGTAATGATTAAAAAATAACGTTGTATTAGTCAGTGTGGTAAGCGTAAAACAATGCCCTTTAATCCAGTGGGTATTGTAAAGGAATGAAGATGGAAACACACAACAGCATCACCTTGTTTTTGTAAGAACATAATGGAAACTCTCGCCTTGACGGAGGCCTATGTCCAGCAGTGGACGTCTTTAAGCTGAAATGATGATAATTTTTAAAAGACGACAAAACTTAACAAAATCCCGCCTTAAAATACATTCAACAAGTCCTCTGGCGATGTCAATAAAACTATACAATAAATTACCCGCATCAATTAGAAAAGAAAAAAAAAACTCCATCTTTTTGCGAATAAATTTAAAAATCTATTATGAAGTAAATATTGTTATCTACAGTGTCAACGAATATTTAAATGATAAATCCTTACAACTCATAAAATAAAATACACAAAAAATGTTTTTTGTTGTAGAAATCATTGGATTATAATTTTTATGCTATACAATAAGTCCTCATCTCTACCTACTATTTTTCTTTTGCTGTGCCCGACAGGGTCCACGATTGTTTCGCAAATGTTTACCACATAAGCACACACTGTGGAATGCAATAGAGTATTGTGTATACAGTGATCACTTGCGAAGTCTATATTGAATGCCTTATTATGGCATTTTTGTCACGCTCGTTGGGTGTTCATTGTTAGGGTCAATTAGTAGGCCAGAGTGACATAATACTTGTTATAGTACTTGTTTAAGAATCTCGTCATCTCACATTAAACATAACACCACGTCTGTATACCCCGAAAGGTTAGACAGAGGTGTACATCGTACAATAACTTCTCGCCAATGTCATAGAGGATATTAGAGACAATTAAATAAGTGCTTTGAACTGGCAGCTTGCCACTAAATAGTGTCTTATTAATCTTTGCTATAACATGTAAGCCAAGCGTGTTTTTAATGGTAATTTGACAATAATCGTCAGTTCGATAAACTTATTGTTTACTTTAAATAACATTGCATATAAAAGTGTTCTTATTATGTTTTAGGTGAAAAAATAATAAAACAACATAAATATTTTTGAAGATAGCACAACACTCTCTCGATGTGTGTATCTAAGTTTCATTGGTATGAACGAGTTAATCATTTTTCTTCAAACCAATTATTCATATTTCAAGCTAAGAATATGCGACGTTGTCATATTTTTTTTAATGGACGAAAATAGTCTGTTTTTAACTGTCGAATTATTTTGTATGAAAACGAAAGCGAAAAAAAATACTCAAATATTTCATATTAGGTAATATTATGAAATATTAGAGTTTTTTTTTTATGTCAGTTGATTCTTTGACATTTCATGGTCTCATTAATACCCTAGAATACAGGATATCAAAAGGAGCACGTTGTATAGCAGGCTTTTTTTGGCTGAATATGTGTGATGTGAATGTTAATTGATTTTAAATATTATAAGCGCATATAAATTATCAAAAGGTATTAAACAAGCGTGGAGAATTGGATCAATGCTCGTTCCGTCAACTTCGTCATGTAATGAGGTAGTGACTGAATGATACTATTAATTCTAGAAATTCCAGTTGAGATACCTCATCATCAGCCTATTAATGTTCCCACTGCTGGGACACAGGCCTCCTCTCTGTGAGAGGGAGTGGGCTGTAATCTACCACGCGGGCCCAGTGCGGGTTGGTAGATGTCACATGTCTTCGAATTTTTTTGTTCTAAGACATGCCGGTTTCCTCACGATGTTTTCGTTCACCGTTTTGAGAGCAGTGGTGATGAAATTATTTACTCAAAGCAAAGCGCCTGCTTGGGTTCGAAACCACAACCTACAACTCGTAAGTCGGGGCCGTTACCACTGGGCCACCACTGTTCTGCATCTCTCTCTCTGTTGAGATACCTAAACACCTCATATTCACAAACGAGTCGAAATACTTGAAACGGTAATCGAGATTCGTTTCCCGGTAAAAAGCGCTGAAATTTTCTCCACTGTATATTTATTCTCTCAAAATATTTTGGTCTCAAAATATTTTGCACATGAATCTGAATAATCAGAGGTGCGTGCTTTGGGTTCGAACTCGAAACCTATGACTTTGTCAGTCTGACGGTGACACCACTAGGCTATCACTGCTAATGTTATGGTACATTATAATGATATCAGTGACTATCATTCTAGTTTATAATTCGCATAGTTTTTTAAAGTATTAAGAGATAACAATAACCTTTTGAATAATAAAACAGCAATCTTATCTGGAGCAATAAAAGTGAATGGAAATGCTCTGGTTTGAAAATAACAGGGTGATTTTTTAATGAAAAGAAGTTTTTAACGTTGATATCTATAATTGTATCTATGACTAGCTGTACCCAGCGGTTTCAGCGACCGCGCTCGGCACCTAAGAGACTTAGAGTTATGTTAATAGCCTTCCCTTCCTCGAGAATAGGTTTGTTACCAAAAAAAAATTGTGCGTCAGATAGATTATTAAAAAACATTGGACACGTATTTTTCCTTTGTTTTACGTAATTAAAAGGTGACGGCAATATACAGGGTGGACCAAAAATACACGTCATAAAAAAAAATATAGATTCCTCGTGTCCAGGGGTATTCGAAAATACCCCATGTATGTTCCGCGATTTTTTGTAGTTTTCGAGTTATTATTTTTTTTGTAATTTTTTTTCAGTTTTCTTGCCGGTGGAGCCTCAAAAATTCATGTCTTTTTTGTAGTGAGTATTTTCCAGTTTTTTTTTTATGGCGTCACTATTTGGACCACCTATTTTAAAGCTTAAAAGGATTTTTAGCCTAACCTTCGAAAGCCGATTACAGTGAATTATTAGAAGGTTAAGTACTAGCTTTTTTTAATTTTTTGCGTAGCTTAGGAACCTGCATAGTTTTTAAAATCAGCTAGAATATATGGAACCCCATTTTTGTATTTTTAAATTGAAGTTGAAAATTTCAGTCTTACCACTAAAAACTTAAATTCCTGCTATCGATACTTTTTTGAGTAACTTGCAGGACTGTTAACAAGTTTAATATTTTATGTATGAAAGTAAAACTCAAGATGTTACTATCGCAAAAAAAAAAAACTGTAAAATACTCACTACAAAAAAATATATGAATTTTTGAAGCTCCACCGGCAAGAAAACTCGAAAAAATTACAAAAAAAATAATAACTCTAAAACAACAAAAAATCGCGGAACATACATGGGGTATTTTCGAATACCCCTAGACATGAGGAATCTATTTTTTTTTTATGACGTGTTTTTGGTCCATCCTGTATATAGAGTTAATATGTGGCTTGTGGATTTTATACTGAATTGTGACGTAGCGAGCCCCCACTCTCCAACTTTAAAGCGTTTTATCTAAACCATTTTTAATTAATATTATAAAGCAAAACATACGTGTCTAATATTTTTTATTATCTGACTGATGGACTAAATAGTTTTTCTCCTGGGCTATCAAATCCAAAAATAATTTCAAATCAAATCCTATCTGTAGTTTCAAAGATTAGCGCGTTCAAAAAAAGGAAACAACCAGAAGTTCTGTCTCTTATTTTTTTGTTCTTTGAACATTGCAACTCTTCTTAGTACCTAGATACTCAAAGATATAAAAATTCAATACCTACCTATGTATATTGCATAGAAGGGTAGTTTTTTACGGTATGAAAAAGTAACCTATTTCTCTCTTGTCTTCGTACCTGAACCAAAAGAAAGGTATTATAATTTATTCTGGCGCTAAAACCTTTGCAAAATATTCTTTCTGCGTAAAAATACGGTCGCATTTATTGTTATATATTTTGTTTATCAAATTATCTTAGCTTAGTGGGGAAATGAAATGAAATGGGAGCCCGTAGCTTACAATAAAATCTGTGCCAGATAGGAAAAATCTTTCTTTTCTCGTCCACAAGTTATCGGCTTGGTAGAAGGGTTCTAGGTGTAATTTAAATGGCATTGAACCTAAAAAGGGGTCATTGTACTCATCATTATGATGAACTTTTGTAACCAACACTGATATCACGAAAAAAATATCAGTTTTTCTCTACAATTATTATTAATTTCGAGTTATGTGAACAAAAATGTATGGAACAACAGATTTTATGCAGTGAAAACTTCTCTAGGCGCGTTGAAAACTTTTTGGGATGGGTAACAAAATGTTAAACTCGCTTCAGGCGTCAGGACACGTGACCTGATCGAAAATTCGTGAGACGGAGAGAGAGTAGAATTTGTTGACAGCGCACTCTGTTTTTTTTTTATTGTTTTAATGGAGCTACATCTTTCGTCCTTGTACTGACAGCAAGCCACATAAATTCCTGACATTTTCGTTAGATGGCGTTACTTTGTTTTCACTTCCATCGGCAGTCTCCAAAGACTGCCCCGCATGTTTTTTTTTCCATACTAAATGTTGCTTCTAATGATGAGTAGAGATACGTAGACCTGAAAAGGGGTCATTGCCCTCTTTTCAGGTCCAACACCATTTCCGTTACATAATATATATATCAGCCTATAATGTTCCCACTGCTGGGACACAGGCCTTCTCTCTGTGAGAGGAGTAGGCCGTTAGTAATGTGACATCTACTAATCCGTGTCTTCGAATTTTTGATTCTAGGATACGCCGGTTTCCTCACGATGTTAAATGTATATCTGGAATACTATCAAAACTTTTTTATTTTATAACCTAAACGTGATCATAACATTGAGAGCTACTTGTTTAAGGCGACATTATAAACGAGTGTTTGTTTTTTATGAGCTGATGGCAGACTGAGATTATTTAGGACTTAACGAGGTATTGGTATGGCACACACGTCTGAATCTTTTTGTTTACATTTTCATAACAGTGCAAGATAACAATTTATTATGATTAAGAAGTTTAATAGTTACAATTTTTTTTTAATTACAAAAAAATAACAATTTGCTCGTTGTTTTGAAAGACTTAGGTATAGAGGTATTAGGAACAGGGTGTAAAGTTCACACATCCTCTGTAGAAAGGGGAGGATCCTCCGACCATAGGGGTGTAGTGTCTGGTGGGTTACTGCCCGACGATTGATGTCGTCTATACTCGTCGCGTGGTAAACTTGCGCGATGCAGTGTGATGCGTAGTTCGCATGTGGCGTTGTAAATGCGACCACAGACCGCTTTTACCAGCCTCTTATGGTTTCCCATCAGCAAAAATCAACAAAATTCCATATAAATTTCATCCCTTTTAACCCCTTTCGGGAATGATTGTTTTTAAATCCTTTCTTAGTTCTCACCTTCGTTATAAAAGGAACATTTATGCAAAATATAATGCTTCTAGAACCCAGCGGTGGCTGTGGGTTGTCCGTTAATGAATTAATTAATTTAAGATTTTATTAATTAGATGGCAGATAGAGATAATTTAGGACTCACCGAGGTATTGGCGTGCTAAACACGCTTGAATCTTTTTGTTTCAATCTTTTGAGATAAAAATGTATTTTGATTGAAAACTTTATAGTTTCTACATACAAAAACCGGCCAAGTGCGTGTCGGACCACGCGCAATGAAGGGTTTTGTAGTTGGGATGAATTTATCCCAAGAACAATCTTACATTGTAATTTAAAAACATGTTCTCCCTTACATTCCACCTGCAAATGTAAGTTTGTACGCACAATTATGAAAGATTTATAATGTTATTTTAAAACCATTGAGTTCTTATAGTTTTTCCTGTAACTTTTTTCAAAATTTTAAGGTCGGTAGTTTCGAAGATTATGGAAATGGTAAATTTTCATCAATTTCTTTAATTATCTTTAAGTGTTTATTTTAAAATAATAAAAATAAATGTTTGTGATCCTCACAACAAGCCCTTTTATTTGACATGTCACGCGGTACAGTTTGCCAAACTTTTTTAATTAACCAGTTCGCCCCCAAAAAGTGACCTTCATATTCAAAATTCATTTATTTACGTTTCATGTCCGTATTTAGATCACAGAAATTCATATGTATACGTTTCAACTAAATTGGTCCAGTAGATTCGGAATCAGACACACGAATGACACTAAAAACAAAAAAAATAATTGTTATTTTTAAATAATACTTAGGCCAGCGGTTTCACTCTCATCTTATGAGAACAATTTCATGTTAAAAATGCTTAGAAACTTTTTAAACCTGCGAAGTTCGAGAGCACTTTTATCATGTAGAAAAGGCGAAATGTTAAGGATGTTGCTCTCTTTTTTACGAGCTTATTATAAGTGGCTATGCTTTTTCAGTAATTTACATAAGTACCTACTTAAGTGAAGTACATAAGATGCAGGCAGATACTACAGAACGCCACCTGCTACGATCCTTAAATTCTTCTAAGCAAATATTTAAATCGTAGATTTGCCCTCACCGTACTCAGTCATGCAAAAAAGTGTCCATACTAAGACTAAGCGCATGTTGAGACGCAGTTGACGCAGCACAGCATAGCGCAGACATAGGCCCCAAGCGTATGCCGCGACGCAGCTACACAGATACATTCGCGTCCTAGCTAGTACAAACAATCTGTCATTAAAACAAAATTATGAATCAGTGGTAAAAAGCAAGTGACGACCTGCAAGCGTTGCGCAGAAATCTATGCCGGCTCTACTACGAGATACAAAGCAGTACAGACACATGTCTGCGCCGCAGCGTACGCAGCTGTCAGTACGTTCATGCATTACAAATAAATCTGCTCTGCCCTGCGCTGCGTGGACCTGCATCACCTGAGTCTCAGCTTACGCTTAGCCTAAGGGTCGGGCCACACCTGCCGAACGTTCCGCGGCGGAACGCTCCGTCGCGTCATATTTCTATGGACGTAACGTTCGGCTGATGTGTCATAGGTAACTTGAAAAACATTAGCAGCGTATTCAACCGAATTTAACATTCCGCCGCGGAACGTTCGGCAGGTGTGGCCCGACCCTTAGGACAGTGAGCTCGCACAATATTATTGGCGTTTCCATGACAAGAAATTCAAGTCTCTGCGACATTATGTGAGTCAGAAGTGTCAAAACGAAACAGAAATACGACCATCCTTTGACGCGGCAAGGCCAATCTACGATTGAAGTCTTTGCTCCTAACGGCAGAACCTATAACCTATTTTCAATAAAAGACAGATTACTAATGATGGTAGACAGTAAGTTAAACTGTCTACCATCATTAGTAATCTGTCTTTTGTGTCATTCGACTTTGTGTACGGGATGGTATTCAATGACACATAGTCATTGAATACCATCCCGTAAGATTCCTTATTCTCTGACAGATTATTGGGACGTTAAAAACATAGATAGATAGGTGTTCTATCTCCAGTATGCCAAAAGTGGTTATTGGGTTCGGCCGTTAGTAACTAAAGCAACTTTTGTAAATTAATTGGTTGGTGGTTTTTAAAAATGTCGGCATTATCGTAAAACCAATTGCTCACAATTATACCCGATGTAACGGGTGTATTATATTTAACAGTAATAAGATAGGAAGTATTGTATTATGGACGTCTATATTAAATAAAATAATCCAATTACCGACACACCCTTGACCATGTGCATTTCAATGTATTCGCACTCTATTTATATTGAATCAAGTACATGAGTAGGTACTGTAAGTAGGTACTCGGGTGTTAATACTCGTACATTATTACACGTCAAGCTTAAGAAAGAGGCAGCCACAAAGGTGTGACAGAGAAGGCGCTCTACAAAGCCAGTTTTTAGGGTACCGTAGACCAAAAATGATGCAATGCTAACCTAAGGGTCGCGCCACACCTGCCGAACGTTCGGCGCGGAAGGTTCGGTTGAATACGCTCCTAATGTTTTTCAAGTTACCACACACACACACACATCAGCCGAACGTTACGACCATAGAAATGCAAGCTTCACATGACGCGACGTAACGTTCCGCGCCGAACGTTCCGCAGGTGTGCCGCTACACTAACATGATTCTGAACCGAATTATTTAGAATAGTTACAGAGTTACATAAAAATTCAAGTTCAAATACATATAACATCACTAGCTGCGCCCCGCGGTTTCACCAGCACAAGTCTCGATCCCGTAGGAATATTGGGATATAATGTGTCAAATTTGATTCAAATCCGTTCAGCCGTTTTAGTGTGAAAGCGTAACAAACAAACAAAGAAATAAATAAAGAAACTCACTTTCGTATCTATATATATAAAAATGAAACCCGTTTTCCGTTGTCACGACATAACATGAAAACGGCCCTAACGGACCCCGTCAGTTTTGCTGACATCTCTTTGAGGCGCGCGTGGAACACGACGCGCCGTCGACCCGGGCCTGGTCCTTATCGGACGGCGAGCTGCCCTCTGCTCTCCGTCCGCAGGCCCGCGCCTACGGTGGCCGGAAATCGGCTATCAATTCCCGACGCCCGGGACGTCTCCTACGGCGGCGGCGGCTAGGGCTGGTAGAGCGCGGCCTCTGCCACTCCCTCGCGCGCTCCGCCTCCTCCTTCGCGAGCATTACTGCTTCGCAGAAGGAGGTGACGGCTTGCCATGCCCTCTCGCTCCGCACCATGGCCTGGACCAGGGCCTGATCATCAATTAAAGGTAAAGAGCTACACCGAGTGTTAAAACAAAGGCAGTGTATATAGTGCCACCAGTGGCACTCTATCCCTATCGGATAAAGTGCCACTACAGGCACCCTAGTAACACCGCCTCGGCCCGGCCAAAGTGCCGCAAACATTGGATTGTCATTGTCACTGTCAATACGTCACGTCACTTGGTATTTTGTTTGATTGTCGAGGTTAGATCGCTGTAAAACACCACATTCCCAAAACATTACATTCTCTTGTGCCTAAACGGACCCTGGCACTTCGCCGGCCGCTACCGCGGCACCGCTCGCTGCGCTCGTGCGTTGTGTGGTCACAGTTCTAACCTAACCTAACCTAAATAACAAGTGACAGTGACAATGCAACGCTCTCGGCACCCTAGCCGGGCTGAGGCAGCGACACTAGAGTGCCACAAGAATACTCGCGGCACTCTATACACTTCGTAAAAGAAATACAAAAACTTTCAAAAATGGAACGCGTTTATCTTCGTTAAGTCCGTCGCCGCGTCGTCGTCCGGATGTCACACAGCCATTTTACTCGGAGGTTATTTGGACAGTATCGATGAAAATTGGAACGAAGGTGTATTCTATGCACCGCTAAACAATGAAGTAGATCAATTACGAAAAATTTAAAATAGGGTGACACTACCCATAAGTGTAACCAAAAGATGAAAAAGAAAACAATGTACTTAGGGTGTGTTGGATCACATAATTAAAAAGATTACAATGTTTCTAAGTGACTTTTTTATATCGGTCACAATTTTTTGAGCTATTATAGGACTTTTTTTCTTTTACAACCGCAGTAATAACTTTGTTTTTCATAGTTTTTTCAGAAATTATTGTTTTTTTTTCGATCGTGTAAATCAATACTGTGGAAATATTTATTCAGTAAGGAACGTGTGGTGACACGCATTTGATTGGTTTTTATTTTTTTCAACATCGCGTTGTGCCCTATTTACGTCCGGGTACTGGGCATTCCGTTGTTGTGGCTCTATTCTATTAGTCAGTCAATAGTGCCAACCTTCCAGAGTTTAATTAAAAGCATACAATAGAATATTGTCTGTATTCTGTAAGAGCCTTCCAGTGAGGCTTCTACTAAGAGATTGCCCGAAAGATTACTGTCCACGAATGAAATATATACTGGAAAAATAAAGCCTAAATGCTACTCACGTATACCGAAATAGTGTTCATTAGTAGTCATTACAAAATAAATAATTATAATATTAGAATAACTGAAAAATGTTTCAATCTTAAACATACTTTTGCCTTAAAAGTTTTTTTTTGTTGTGTTTTAGTATCGAATAAATAAAAAAAATAAGTGTCTGTAATGTCAAAATAACAGCTTCTTATTAAATCCATATAATGAAAGTATCGGTATACGATAATAGTACATTGTGATACGAGTGTGCTGTATTGGTCATTACCCACAAGGCGGTATTATTCGCGTGAGCCACAGGCGAGCGCGATAATATAGCCGAGTGGGTAATGATCAAAGCACACGCGTTTCATACGACGTTTTTCAACACATTTGCGAGGAAAGAAACCGTCTTATTGTAAGAACTTATGCTACAATAACGTAACTTTAGAGAAATGATACATTTAGATTTATAAAGTTCAACTGACCTTTGTTGCCAGGTACTGACTATCCACTTCCTGTAAAAACGTTTCTACGTCGTCGGTTGGTATTTTGGGTAACAATACTTTAAATTTCGTATTTTTCATATTATGTAACCAGTAACCACACAACATAAACGATAACAAATATTTATGAAAAATGGCGCGCTGGATTTATTTTCGGGTAGCGATGCGCGCGCAAGGCACTGACAAAACCGCTGAACAGCCTACCATCACGTTCGGTCGGAGGTGGAGACAAAATTAAAACTTGAAAAAATTCGATTTCGCTGCTAATTATTACTAATTATTCTCTATCGACAGAGAGTGAGAGAGAAAGTGCGAATTTGATCAAATGGAAAATCCAGTATGGCGATTGTGAAAATTTTCTCATTTTCGTCATAGGTGTCGTTTTCGTGATTTTCGATCATGCTAAAACCGATAGTGAGGTCAAAATGAAAATCCAAGCTGTGAAAATTTTCGTCATTGGTCTCGTTTTCGTAGTTTTCGATGGTTCTAAAGCTGATAGTGAGGTCAAAATCAAAATCTAAGATGTCGGCTGCGAAAGTTTTGTCATGTTTCATCATGGGTGTCGTTCTCGTAGTTTTTGATGATTCTAAAGCCAACAGTGAGGTCAAAATGTAAATCCAAGATGGCGGCTGTAAAAATTTCTCATTTCGCATTTTTCTCACCCATGACGAAAAATGAGAAGAAAAAATTACAGCCGCCATCTTGGATTTACATTTGACCCCACTATCGGCTTTAGAACCATCGAAAACTACGAAAACGACACCCATGACGAGAAACCGCCATCTTGGATTTATATTTTGACATCACTATCGGCTTTAGAACCATCGAAACCTACGAAAACGACACCCATGACGAAAAATGAGAAAATTTTCGGAGCCGCCATCTTGGATTTCCATTTTGACCTCACTATCGGCTTTAGAACCATCGAAACCTACGAAAACGACACCCATGACGAAAAATGAGAAAATTTTCGGAGCCGCCATCTTGGATTTCCATTTTGACCTCACTATCGGCTTTAGAACCATCGAAACCTACGAAAACGACACCCATGACGAAAAATGAAAAAAATTTCGGAGCCGCCATCTTGGATTTCCATTTTGACCTTACTATCGGCTTTAGAACCATCGAAAACTACGAAAACGATACCCATGACGAAAAATGAGAAAATTTTCGCAGCCGCCATCTTAGATTTCCGTTTTAACGAAATTCACACTTTCTCTTTCTCTCTATCGAATTAGAAAAAGACAGACACAAGAATGAAGCCGCATTAAAGAACTTCGTTCCAAAAACCTGTTTACTTTGTCACACTATATTAAGTCGCAATAAGAAAGACATGTCATGCCTTGATAGTACTTACTAATTGCATACTGCCATATCATTACTCCGACTAGTAAATAGTTATCTATGGCGCACATTACCGCACTAGTGCGATTATGTAAAGAAAAAAGAACGTGTCTATAATACACTGTATTATGAACCTAAAAGCGGTTAAATAAGAGCCACTTTACGAGCAACTGTGTTGAAAATAAAATAAAAAATCATTTTTTAATTGTTTGCCTCTCTCTGTCTGACTGTTTGTTCCGACTAATCTCCGAAACGGCTGAACCGATTTTGGCTGGACAAGGAGTAACTTAGGCTACTTTTGTTTTAGAAAAAGAGTTAGGGTCCGAGCGGGTGAAACCGCGGGCAACAGCTAGTTAAAGATAATGCGGGCTAAGAAATATTGTTTATGTTGTAAATGTGTAAAACACAGAAAATAAGCAAGAAGAAGAGATTTATTAACAAAACTATTCTGGTGATTTCGTGAAAACACGATACTCGGTCTTTGCTTTCGCAAATTTATTAGAATTATTTCTTTAGGTCACGAATCTGTGAAGCTCCGAATTTTCACGATGATTCTTGTGGATTTACGCAGTTCTATAAAAGGTCACATACATGCTACTGGCTTTTATAAATCCGACCGTTTTAGCTTTTGCCCGCAATATCATCGAGGCGGATTTTGTTCTATTCTTACAAACTCAAACTCAAAGCATTCATTTCAATTAAACCATGTACTGGCACTTTTGAATTGTCAAGGAGTCAGTCAGTCAGAAATATGAAGCTAGTTGCCCATTCCAAAACGTAGTAGGTACCTATGGAGAAGAACGGGCAAGAAACTCCACGGACACTCTTTTAAATAAAAAATTGTTACATAATTCATGTTGAAATTATACATGTGAGAACAATGTAAAAAGACGTGCACGTTAAAAGCGTCCGTAATAAAAAAATTAAATAAAGAACATAATCAAAAATTTCAATTAATTAAAATAAGCCGCTAAGAGATGACCAGTCCCAACTGACGGCGCCCGTTCACGAACATGACACATGGATTAGCACCATTCAGCTCAACCTATTTGAAGGGAGCTAAATGATCCAACACACGCGTCATCATCAGTGAAACATCAACTGCATTTGATCAAACTTAAAGGGTCCCCGAAACGATCAATTGCATTGTCAATGTTTACGTGCTTGATAGACATTGATGCGCAAATTGATGGTCTACCATAAGCAATAGAAACGATTGACAATAATACTACAATACAAATTGATGACAATTGATCAAATGCAATTGATCGTTTTGGGGATCCCTTACACTTAACTTGACAATTCTACAAGAAAAATCAAATCCAACGAAATACTGCAGTATAGTCGTTATACCATTGCCATAAAGTCGAGTTTACTCTGTGAGACATAACGCTGGTTCTCTCTAGCTCAAAATGTATGACGTTCATGCAAAAGGATACATCACATCAAACCTCGCTCATATTTCACTCTGTAAAATACCGCTTGATAGATTCAAAACTATGTAGTCGAAAGGGACGAGAACATCGTGGTAAAATAAATCATTTGATTTATTTTACCACGATGTTCTCGTTTTCACAGGTAGACTCTTGTGGCATATAAAACTCGAAATGGTATGAATTTGATATTATTTTCAACGAGATCGTCCTTACTTCGTCATCTTTGGGTGCATTAACCCTAGAGTACCTACTAAACTATTTTGCAGGTGACGTTGTTACTAAATATTCGTAAAAAATACGACCTGAAAATAAAACAAAAAAATTGAAGGCTTATAAACTTTATTTTAGAAGTTACAGATAAATTCTTTGGGTTTACGAGACCACATAATAGAAGTCTGGCAACCAGTCTTACGAGGGGGTATCGTATTACCCAGTAAATGGGTTGTGGAGGTCCCTGACCGAACACGTTTCATCTCATCGCTGCCCACTCTAAAACCTGATTTTTTCTTAGTGTTCTTTCTGACTTTTTTATTATTTTTTTAGCAATAATACTACAGCTTTCTACCAGTGAAAATTTGTCTAGAATTGGATCATTATGTCACAAAAACTTACAAACAAAAACCTCTAAAATTAGTACCTATAGAAGAAAAGACTAGTATAGAACTATAATATTGCATTTCGTGAGGTAGGTTGGTTACTGAGTCGTCTTAGGGGCCGGTTCCCCTGCAAGATCTTTTACGAAGAATTCTACTTCTCCTGTACTAGGCTAGTCTTCATCATTTAACTGTCTATATAAAAGGAGGCAGCTGCATCCGGTTAGACTGGAAGCCGACACCAACATTATTGATAAAAAGCTATTCAGATGATGGTATGTGTTATAGCTATACCATCATCACATTCGTGAAGGTAAAACATGGTATTCGTGCCTATTCTTTATGAGAAGAGGTCTTTGCCATGTGGGACAATATTAATCTGGTATTATTATTATATGAGCTGTTCTTAGGCCGCAGGAATCCGCTGGATGCGGGAAGCACAGAATCTGTCGAAGTGGCGGTGCTTGGGGGAGGCATATGTCCAGCAGTGGACGTCTTTCGGCTGATATATGATGAGCTGTTCTCATGTATATACTTCCCGTTGATACGAGAACATTGCCACCTTTTCGACATAAATAATGCTTTAACATCTTGTAGTACTTTACGTCTTAGCGTAAGTTCAAGTGACATTGACTACAAAGGTGAGAAGTTCGTCTTGCAAGTCGAGCAAGTCGAGCTTCTTGGTAAACTGATAAGTCCTTTCAACGACCTCACCTTTTGCACAATTTACGTGAACCCATTCCTAGAAATTAAGATTTTAGCTTAGTTTAAGGGATTAAAAGGTACGCCTAGTTTAACATTGCTTTTAATCAATGTAAACATCTTTCCATATTTTTTACACTAGGCTGGCTAACGAGGTTCCCAATAAAGAATTAGGGCAACAAATATTTTAAAAATATTTTGCAAATTTTACAATCAAGAGAAAAACTGCGGTGTAACACGTTTAATTGTAAGTAATTTATTTGCAATGCTCATGTCTCCCACCAAATTAAAAAGAAAATTATATTAACAGGAATAGTAAACAAAGCTCCAAAATACAATACAAAAGCAGGTATGGAGGCAATTAGATTCGATTCAGTTAACTCGGGACACCAAAACTACCGCTCGAGTGACGTACAGTCAACTAAATAGACAAGTATGTAGGCACCTGACACCTAATGACAACTACAGTTTAACAACCATAGGTATAGCGGACATCAACTAATAAATGAGTTGCTGGACAAAGACCTAGCTCATAAGTTGCGAACACCCAATTCTTCGCATACTGCATCCAGTCTTTTCCCGACCACCTTTTAAAGGCCTTCAGTTCATCTATCTGGGGAATGTAGCACACTACGCTTACCGATTTGCAATCTCCACTTAAGGATTCTTTCATCATCGTCACTACACATTTTTACCATCGCAACAACATGGCATTTAAATTCCTATCAGTCATTTTACGTCTGATCTTGCATTACTGTCAAAATCACAGTAATCTTTATTCTCATTACAATAAAGTTGATGTTGCTGCTGTCAGAGGTAAAAGACTGTATGTAGGTATATTGCTTGCGATGTGCAGTATTTTTTTACTTGCCTGCACACCAAACGATTTTGTCGACTGTACCTACAGCTAGAAAATTGTATTTCCACATTGCAAACGAGCTCGCTTGCAACCGCTCCCCTGCGTCAGATCGTAACGACATCTCTCTGCATTTTAGATGTAGCAACTAAATTGCAGCTAAATTATGTTTGTTTTACAGCAAGACTGCTTTTTAGATTCAAGAAAGGAATCAAATAAGTATTGAGTACTAGTTTCTGCCCGCGAATTCGTTCGCTTGAAATTTCGGCCCCCGACCCACCGCGTTGTATCCTATCGCCCGCTCGCGCTGTTACTTCGTTTTCGCTTAGCGTTCTTTATGACTTTTTTTCTTTTTACTCGGCTCCTAAGGGTCGTAGCGTGATGTTACATAGCCTATAACCTTCCTAAAGAATTGGGCTATCTAATGCAATAAGATTTTTAAAGTGTAAACTTCTTTAGCGGCATTGTGCACTGATTTTGGGATGGGTAAAGATTGTTATGAGCAGTGGTGGCCCACTGGTTACGGCCCCGACTTACGAGGTGTAGGTCGTGGGTTCAAACCCAAGCAGGCGCTTTACTTTGTGTAAATAATTTCATCACCACTGCTCTCAAAACGGTGCAGGAAAGCATCGTGAGGAAACCGGCATGTATTAGAACCAAAATTCGAAGACATGTGACATCTACCAACCCGCACTGGGCCCGCGTGGAGGTCTGTGTCACAGCAGTGGGAACATTAATAGGCTGATGATGATGAAAGAATGTTAAATTCGCGTCAGGCGTCAGGCGTCCGGACACGTGACCTGATCGAAAATTCGTAAGACGAAGGGAGAGTATAATTTGTTGACAGCGCACTCTGTTTTATTTTTTTGGAATTGTTTTAATGGAGCTACAGCTTTCGTTCTTGTACTGACAGCAAGCCGCATAAATTCCTGACATTTTCGTTAGATGGCGTTACTTAGTTTTCACTTCCATCGGCAGTCTCCAAAGACCGGCCCGCATATTTTTTTTTAAAATCTGACTCGTAGAATTACCACACACACTAACAAACAAACTTACCTCTTTATAATATTAGTATAGCAGTATTGATATAGATTTCCGACCTATACTCACTTAGAAGTTCTATCTATAGGTATCATTATTTCACCCGTAATGTCCCAATTCTGGGTCAAGCTCCTTTCGCTTTTCCACACATATCTGTATTCTGCCATTACGGGCCAGTCCCTTCTGTAAGAGTCAAGTCCATCCCTCCATCTTCTTCTTGGTCTCCGCGATGAATTTTGGTAAATCTACGTCAAGAGGAGGAGAACAAAGTGATTGTCGTACTCGTATTAATGGTTCATCGTCAGTTCACGATCTTCTTGAAATCTGTGAACTAAGATTAACCTTGACGAATCATGTAGAAAAATCACTAAAATATTTCACTCTTAGAAACAAGGAGCTCGTTAGCCACGAGCTCGAGTACCAGCCGCATGGATCGATACATCAGGTTAAGCTACGCTTGCCAGGGTTGGTCCGTGGATAGGCGACCATCTTTACATACCGAGATTCCTCCGTGCCTCGGAAAGTACGTTAATTCGCTGGTCCCGACTGTCATTCGTGGATCTTTGACAGTCATTACGAATCGGTTGAAGCCCGAAAGTCTGACACCAGTCTTACCAAGGGGTATCGTATTACCCAGTTACTGAAATGAAATGAAATGAAATTGTTTATTCTGTAAATAGGATATTGGAATCACTTTTACAGGTCATATTAAAATTTATGTTAAAAATTAGCTAGATGAGTTCGGCGTTTCCTATCTGACTACTCTGAGAAAAAAGGCCGAAACAAACTCAGAGGTCACAGTCTCTGGGTTGTGGAGGTCTGATAGGCAGTCGTTCCGTGTAAAATACTAGTATTCAGCTGCATCCAGTTAGACTGGAAGCCGACCCCAACATAGTTGGGACAAGGCTAGGCAGATTGATTGATTTCACTCTTAGAAACATATCATAGAATCTGCGCAAGCAATGATAGAACTACGAACAAATGCTCTATGTCTGATTACACCATGCGAATGTGACCTAGTGGGACTAGAATGAGCATTCGCGTATTTGGTTTGAACGCACCTTTACAATAAAGCAATTCGCTTTAAAATCCAAATATACTGCAGCTCTCGAAATTAAACGTTCTTCCCGCAATTCCAGCGCTTGAAAGCGCTCATGTAATTCTTCATCATTAGCGACCCCCAGGGCATGCGTGGCTTAAACTTCTGACAATTTGCTCAAGTGAGTGCTTCTACCGGGAATCGCAAATAAATTGGAGTTCGCGTGTGTGTTGTGCAAAGAATATTAACTTGTTCCATTCGTTGCTATTTTGTTTATTTAAACTCTATCTAAGTACCTACTACAATGCTGGGTAATGCAGGCAATGCTGCTTGGCGGTAGAAATGGTTATGGTGGTGCATACCCATTTCTACCACTAATCAGCATTGCCGTATGCTGCCTCTGCCTTTCGCAACCAGTCTGTCCCAGTCACCATTGTAAAGTTTTAAAAGCAGTGGTGATGAACAAAATTACCAATTTTTAATAACGTTTTGAAGTCTTTTACTTCTTTAGCGGCGTTGTACACTCTTTTTGGGATGGGTAAAAAATTTTAAGCTCGCGTCAGGAAACGTGACCGTAAGATCCGTTGCCTAGCAACCGACAAAGTAAATATCAGTAAATAACAAAATAAATAGTCTTAGTCTATGACATTACGTAAAGCTTGCGAGGTAAGAAATTTTACCTATATTATGGGTAAATAAAAATCGGTCAAGTGCGAGTCGGACTCGCACACGAAGGGTTCCATACCATGTCGTACAAGATTTAACACTATGAATTTTTGTAATACTTTCGTAAAGGTAACAAACAGAGGCGCTATAAAAAAACAAAGATTTGTAAAGAAATTGTCTAATTTTAATGAGAAAATGTTGTTGTGTTAAAATATAGGTGTAGGAGTATATTTCATTTATTTTAAGAGAAAAATATTAAGTTAACTTTATCCAGTAACATGCATTAACTAAAGTCAAAGTTATTTATTTGCTACTAACATAGTATTAGTAGGTATAAATAGGTATATATGGTAGGTAAGCAGGTAGACATGTAGGGTAGGTTAGGTACCTACCTACCCTGTTATGAAGGGTAGGGTAGGTAGATAGGGTAGGTAATTAGGTAGAAATAGGTAATTAGGAAAGGTAGATGCGCCGTAGATAAGTACTTAGTGCTAACCGTGCGAAGCCAGGCCGGGTAAAGCTAGTTACTTATAAATAAAAGAATTTCTCTTGCTACATCAGACTATATTGTACAAAATAGAATGTAAGTAGTAGAGGCGCTCATGGCTAAGTAATAAAAAGCCGCACGGGTCGATCTATCAGGTTAAGCTACGCTTGCCACGGTTGGTCAGTGGATGGGTGACCATCTTCACATACCGAGACTCCTCCGTGCCTCGGAAAGCACGTTAAGCCGTTGGTCCCGGCTATCATTTGTGGATCTTTGACAGTCGTTACGAGTCGTCAGAAGCCCGAAAGTCTGACACCAGTCTTACCAAGGGGTATCGTATTACCCAGTTACTGGGTTGTGGAGGTCAGATAGGCAGTCGCTCCATGTAAAATACTGGTATTCAGCTGCAACCGGTAAGACTGGAAGCCGACCCCAAGATAGTTGGGAAAAAGGCTAGGAAGATTGATTGAGAATGTAAGTAGTACGCCAAATTTTAATTATAACTGTGCGTTTGCACTGGCGAAACATTCACAACAAAACATGTTGGAATCTCTATTTTCTGTCAATTTTTCATACAATGTTTGACAGGAACTAGACATTTCAACTTGTTGTATCGTGATGTTTCGCCAGTGCAAACGCACGGGTCAATAAAGGTATTTATTTACGTTATTTTTGATAGTCATACAGTAATCTATTATTTCTTACTTATTATTTTTACACATCCCATCGGACTATGAGAGTGAGGGAAGAGAGAGTGCACTCGTGTCGGCGCACACACTTGTGCACTATAATATCTCCCGCGCCGAAGGCCAGTCTCCGTTGAAATTGGCCGCCGTGACCGAATATTTTTACACCAATCATTTTTCTCAATATGAAATTGTATCCACAACGGTTTAATAACTGAATGTACTGTGTGACTGTATGTGCCAGCATTCATTACAATGTTACTGAATATATTGTCTATTGGAGTGTAGTTTTAACATGAGGTACACACATCAACACCGTCTAGGGATACTTTGAAAAAAGTCGATAAAGTTCTTAAACTCAAAAAATACTGGCCGGTTTTAAAATCTTGTGAAGAAAGTTTATTTTGTAGACCTTTTTGGATGATCGAAATTTAAATGATCGAAATAGTATATGCTGCCATGATAGTAGGTACTTACTAATTCCATGTCATTACTCCGACTATTAAATAGTTATCTGTGGAATTTATATCGCATAATATAAGCATGAAATACAAAATTATTACTTTAAGTTGCAGAAAATCGCCCATATTATATAAAATACGTTATGAATCGGCGTTTTTAGTATTTGTTGATTATAAACAGTATATGGCACATGATACACACAAGTTTCAAATTCCTAATTTGTTTAGTTGTTGAGATAGAGCTCGTACAAAAATGGTCTAAAACAGACAACTTCTACGGCCCCCTAATTCATCATTTTTGAAGATAAAAACAAATAAAAATTATATTTATTCTGTACTCGATGAGCTCTAGAAAATGATACCCCACATGCCAGGGTCAGATAATGTTTTTTTCAAAATTTAATTTTATTGTATGGCGACCCCCCTTTAATTTTTAATTTTATTATTTGTTGCTCTTGCGGCAATAGAAATGCTCAATCTGTGAAATTTTCAACTGCCTACCTATTACGGTTCATGAGATAGAGCTCGCTGACAGACAGACGGACAGCGGAGGCTTATGAATAGGGTTCCGTTTGTCACCCTTCGGGTACGGAACCCTAAAAAAGCAGTCAAAACATACTTCATGAAAACTGTTTATTCAAAAATGCACAACGTTAATGTTCAAGTTTTCACTTCTGCCGGCACTCCCGGAGTGCAACCCGTTGTTTTTTTTTTAATAATTGATCCTGCGGGAAATTAGTTAATTTACCATTTGATTTCAACGAATAACCGAATATACCTCTGTCACGGTATGACGCTTTTCCCGATAACGAACAGATGGAATCGATATAAATGAATGACTCGGGTTCCTGTCTGTGATAAGTCTCTTTGTAATTAACCATTTGGGAAATCCAATTTTAAGAGAGTAAAAATCGGTATATTTTTATTCAGTGCTAGCGCGAATCCTGAACGTTTCAGCTTTCATTTATTTTAGTGTGTTGATGGTTTCTTGCAAGCGAGTTTTGGACCACTTCCTCTTGGCCTTTAAAATGTGGAAATTTTGCATATAGTATCGTTACAAAGACAATACTTTTATTTTACTATACAAAAATAAAACGCACCAGCCAGAATCGTCTCAGAACTACTCTTTAAAGGTTACTGGTATCGTCCTAACATTAACTTAGTTTTATATATTAAACACTTTGAGATTCGTTACCAAAACGTGATCATTATGATGATCCACTTCTTTTTGATAACATTTTTATTGTTGTTTTATTTTTGACTAGTTGTAAGTTGTTATCCGCATTCCTAAACTTCGTAAATACTTTTCTCATAAAAACTAGTCTACGTAACACAACTTGGAACGATTTGACTAATAGAGGTAATAATCTTAATATAGCCTAAAACGTTAAATTTATATTGAGGTGTCTAGCCGATCAGTTTGACCTACAAATACACTAAAATGTTTGTTACCACCTCGCCCCGCCGCAACCGTAACCCCCATTTGAACTATAAGCTACAGATAGGGCTTTAATTTTGTTTCCTTTTGAAGAATTGTGGGGTGCAATCATAAATATGTAGAACGAATTACCTATGGCGCCTGAGTTGGGTTCGCCTTGTCAGAGATAGTCAGATAGGTAATATCGACTCCATTTAACTACTTTTTTTGTATGACCTGTAAAAGTGATTCCAATATCCTATTTACAGATTAAACAATTTTATTTCATATCAATTGTAATAAATATACATATATTATATATTTATTACGCATGTGAGCAAGATAATAAATAAAATCTGTCAAGTGCGAGTTGGACTCGCACACGAAGGGTTCCATACCATGTCGTACAAGATTTAACACTATGAATTTTTGTAATACTTTCGTAAAGGTAACAACAGAGGCGTTATAAAAAAACAAAGATTTGTAAAGAAATTGTCTAATTTTAATGAAAAAATGTTGTTGTGTTAAAATATAGGTGTAGGAGTATATTTCATTTATTTTAAGAGAAAAATATTAAGTTAACTTTATCCAGTAACATGCATCTAAAGTCAAAGTTATTTATTTGCTACTAACATAGTATTAGTAGGTATAAATAGGTATATATGGTAGGTAAGCAGGTTAAATATTAAGTTAACTTTATCCAGTAACATGCATTAACTAAAGTCAAAGTTATTTATTTGCTACTAACATAGTATTAGTAGGTATAAATAGGTAAATATGGTAGGTATGTAGGGTAGGTAGGGTAAGTTAGGTACCTACCTACCCTGGTAAGAATGGTAGGGTAGGTAGGTAGGGTGGGTAATTAGGTAGAAATAGGTAATTAGGAAAGGTAGATGCGCCGTAGATAAGTACTTAGTGCTAACCGTTCGAAGCCAGGCCGGGTAAAGCTAGTTACTTATAAATAAAAGGATTTATCTTGCTACATCAGACTATATTGTACAAAATAGAATGTAAGTAGTACGCCAAATTTTAATTATAACTGTGCGTTCGCACTGGCAAAAAATTCACAACAAAACATGTTGGAATCTCTATTTTCTGTCAATTTTTCATTCATACATAATGTTTGACAGGAACTAGAGATTTCAACATGTTTTGTCGTGATGTTTCGCCAGTGCAAACGCACGGGTCAATACAGGTATTTATTTACGTTATTTTTGATAGTCATACAGAAATCTATTATTTCTTGCTTATTATTATTACACATCCCACGGACTATGAGAGTGAGGGAATAGAGTGTGCACTCGTGTCTGCGCACACACTTGTGCACTATAATATCTCCCGCGCCGAAGGCCAGTCTCCGTTGAGATTGGCCGCCGTGACCGAATATTTTTACACCAATAATTTTTCTCAATATGAAATTGTATCCACAACGGTTTAAGGTAACTGAATAGTACACTGTATGTGCCAGCATTCATTTCAATGTTATTGAATATATTGTCTATTGGAGTGTAGTTTTAACATGAGGTACACACATCAACACCATCTAGGAATACTTTGAAAAAAGTCGATAAAGTTCTTAAACTCAAAAAATACTGGCCGGTTTTAAAATCTTGTGAAGAAAGTTTATTTTGGAGACCTTTTTGGATGATCGAAATTTAAATGATCGAAATAGTATATGCTGCCATGATAGTAAGTACTTACTAATTCCATGTCATTACTCCGACTATTAAATAGTTATCTGTGGAATTTATATCGCATAATATTAGCATGAAATACAAAATTATTATTTTAAGTTGCAGAAAATCGCCCATATTATATAAAATACGTTATGAATCGGCGTTTTTAGTATTTGTTGATTATAAACAGTCTATGTTACATGATACAGACAAGTTTCAAATTCCTAATTTGTTTAGTTGTTGAGATAGAGCTCGTACAAAAATGGTCTAAAACAAACAACTTCTACGGCCCCCTAATTCATCATTTTTGAAGATAAAAACAAATAAAAATTATATTTATTCTCTACTCGATGAGCTCTAGAAAATGATACCCCACATGCCAGGGTCAGATTATTATGGCGACCCCCCTTTAATATTTATTTTTATTATTTGTTGCTCTTGCGGCAATAGAAATGCTTAATCTGTGAAATTTTCAACTGCCTACCTATTACGGTTCATGAGATAGAGCTCGCTGACAGACAGACGGACAGCGGAGGCTTATGAATAGGGTTCCGTTTGTCACCCTTCGGGTACGGAACCCTAAAAAAGGGTTTTACTGTAAACTACCTACTGCTTATCTCCACGGCTTAGCTCGTGTTAGCACGACGATCTATTTATTATGTCTTGGGGAAGATTTGGATTATGTGTACCAAACTTACGACGAAACTTCAACAAAATTCCGGTCTAGTAGATTCGGAGCAAAATGACTGTGACAGACGGACAGACAATAGTCCGCGCGCGACTAGTTGGCCGCTCATCTCATCACAAATCATCTCGCTATTGCAATCTCATGAAGTTTTGTCTTTTTCAAGTTCCTAACCTAACCCGCGACCGGGTTAGGTTTTCCGGGTCAGGTTTGGAATAATCCGGAACTTTCACTTCGCGACGCCAACACGCGTTGAAAGTACCGGCTAGTTTAGACAAAACGCACATGAGATTGCAATAGCGAGATGATTTGTGATGAGATGAGCGACCAACTAGTTCCGCGCGCACTGTAGTCAGACACACGAGGGTTTATATACGGGGTGTCCGGGACATCGACGCGAAGCCGGTTACCATGGATTCAGTACATGGTTATGAAACCCCCTGCGTTGAAATTTTTCGTCGGTAATTTAAAAAAAAATCAGCTGTTCCATACATTTTGACCGCGTAGGTATTGCACTTTTCTATGAAACAGCAGATTTTTTTTTTAATAACCGACGAAAAATTTCGACGCAGGGGGGTTCCGAACCATGTAGTGAATCCATGGTAACCGGCTTCGCGTCGATGTCCCTGCCACCCTGTATATAAGGCTTATAAGGACTTCTTTGGTAGGTGAAAGCGAAAATATCCCTCATGACTACGGCTCATGAAGTCATGACAATATTTTTCAATGGTATTACATGGTCTTCACATGATCTGACCAAGATTACCTATGTCTGAACTTTAAAAGAGACTTGTGACCTCTGAGTTTGTTTTGGCCTTTGTTCTCAGAGAGACAGAAGAAAACGCCGACCTTATATAGTTTAAAAAATATTATTGACGTGTAAAAGTGTTTGTACATACAAACTTACTTAGTTTACAGAAATAAAATCATTTATCAATGTAGTAAAGGCGAAAGAAATTGCCAATTTTCTTGAAAACTCCAATTACACCTCAGTATGAGAGACTTTCCTTGTCAAAAATTTGGATAACTTTGTATAACTTCCTTACTATGGAAATGAAGCGAAAATCAAGAAACTTTCTTTATTTTATTTACACTTCTTTACAGAGAGAACGTGACTGAAGTCTAGATTAAGTAGGCGGTAAAACTTTTCTTGTTATTCTTGTTCAACCTTGCTCTAAGGGCCCTACTTGGTAATAATTTATGACAAAGGTTCTTTTTTATTATTATAACTGTTGTGTCTAAGCATATCTCCTAACGATATGCTTAGAATTCGTATTTTTTTTTTCTGAAGGGTTTGAAAGTTCAATAATGATGAAAGAGTGCTGTGAAGTCATATGAAAGAACAAGTTTCACTCATCCAATGGTAGTTGTATTATTGTTGTCTGTGCCACTGTTGCGTAAACTCATGGACATGTGTATTCTCACTGTCATAATTTACTTGGTTTTTGACCCAGACCAAAATAAAAAAACCAAGACATAGCCCTGTCGACAGTGACGTGAGGCCGGCTTCGTAAACATGGTGTGTTCATAATGAGGTGTAGTTTGATCATGTGTGCGTGTGTGCGTGTGAACGTGTATGCACAGAGCGGAGGTGTAGTTTTGGCATGCTTCACTTTATTGTTCGCAGCGCTGTCTTGGTTTTTTATTTGGTCTGAGTTTTTTGGCTTTCATTTTTAAGTCTAAACATTAACGGATCGTTTCCGATATACTAGTGCTTATAGTGGTGAGTAACTTATATAAAGTTTTGCATCAGACTGGAACATAATATCCTCTAGCTTTAAATTCTTACACCCACGCTAGGAACATGAAACTTTTGATTCCATGAAAAGCTCAAATGATCCTACGTGCTAATTGGGTGTTAAAATTTTGCGGAAGTTATATACATAAATTAAGTAAAAGCGGCTTGGTGGTCGAAAGCTGAAAGCTACCAAACTAATGTTACTTTAAATCATCATTTACTGTTAATTATGGGTTTATCGTGACCTCCTTTTCAGTTTATAATCTCCTCTCCCTCCTTATTCGATGTCGTAAAACTTCACTAAGGAATTACACTACTATACCCCATTGGTTTCGGTAATTAAATAAAGATAAACAAATTGTAAAACAGTTTTTATAGATGACACTAAATACGTTGTATTTAGCTTATAACCAAATTAAATTTATTTTTTTATTTTTACGATAGTTTCCTCTTTTTTTAATGTATGTTAAACTTTATCATTTATTCTTAAATTACTCTTCGTAGATGTAACGGCTTGATCACAATTTTTTTGTTAGATTTATAATAATATTTTGTATCTGTCAGGTTCTCTATATGGCAACGAATTATAACGTTGCTAAATTGAAGAGAACAACTGTGACGAAGCATGACAACTGAAGTGTCAGGTTACTTGACAGCTCTCTCGTCACGTGGTTCTTTAGTTTACCTTTTTAAAACTACTTAAACCAACGAAATATAGATTCATTTGGTGTATGGTCAAAATCCGAAATTATGCCGCCATCTTGGTTAATTTATAAAGTAACGGTGGTTTTTAAGGTAAGGTAGGTAGGGCCTATAACTTTGTTAAATTCGCACTCCTGAGCCACAAGATACAAGCGACGCTTAGTTTGTGGCTCACTGAACATATCACATATTGTATTCTTACTTTTTGATGAATAAACGTTCCTTATTATGATTATTTTTAAAAACGTCTTTGACATAGGTATCTCGGAATCGGGACCTTGAGTTCCTGAACAAGCGAAAGAACGCTTTCAAAAGGTTCAGGAACCAAGGGTCTGAAGGTCGGACGGATCATACAGGCGCCGAAGCCAACTCACAGAGACCCGTTAGGCGTTTTTAAATGAATGAGACACTAACAGACGATTATCTCTATTTGCACTATGCAAGTACACCCAAGGACAACCCTCGATTGGTATTATTAATACAATTTATGTGCTAATATCACAAATGTTTACCAACATCAGCCCCTATTGTCTTTCAAGCGCCAAAATACTTGTAGGACTCTTTGTTATGGGGATGTGTAATTGCGCAGTATCGTCTTCTTGTGTGCTAATAAAGACAAATAGCTAGTGTTAATTACATATATATTATAGCAATACAATCAAAGGATATTGAGGCCCACTTTTCGCGCATTTGAACCTGAACTTACTCCATATTTACCTTCTTATAGATATTTCCAACATCAAAAGCAATAACAGTAGTATCGACTAGCTACGCCCCGCGGTTTCACCCGCATAAATCTCAATCCCGTAAGAAATCCGGGATAAAAAGTATCCTATATCCTAATCCAAGCTGTGGTTGAGCCATGTGCCAAATTTCATCCAAATCTGTTTAGCCGTTTTAGTGCGAAACCGTAACAAACAAACTTACTTTCGCATTTATAATATTAGTTACGATATTTAGGACTTAGGAGACTGTACTTTTAGAACTTCCGTAATAATCGTAAGTAACATTTATATTTTATTTTTTTCATTTTGGCAATCTCTGTAAGTGACCTAATGTTGCCAAATGAATATTTCAAACGCATTTTAATTAAAGATAGTGTTGCCCCTGAAAAATAAATGTGCAATTTCTTTTATCGGGACTGTTTTTTCCCCAAACCCTAAAGTTACAGACATGGATGTGCTTTGAAATAAATCCTAATCCCGAGGGTAAGACCCGAAACAAACTGTTTGGACTTGAATGTTTCAGCTGTCAGTTCACAATTGTTTTGAAAAATAATTATATTCAGCTAGTTGTGTAGGTAGTAAAATGTGGTTTTGACACCAAACATGATAAGGTACTTTCTCAAGTTAATAATAGAGTCCTATGATCGTTTCCCCTTCTGTTTTATATATACTTGTACATATTATTATTATTTTAATTCTGTTAGTTTTTAAATCATGTACGTGAATACGTGTGTGTACAAATAACTAGGCTGAGTTTGAATAAGTAGAAATCAAATGGTTTAATTGAAATAAATGTTTCATAGTTTATACAGTTATTTTTTCACACGACTATACTTTGTCCAGTTGCTAATCTGTCCAGCTGCGAAACTGTCCAGCTGAGAATCTGTCCAGTTGCGAATCTGTCCAGTTGCTACGGAGCGATAATATTTGGAGCTTGAATGACATTGACATGATGGCGTTGTAAAATACAATAGACGACGTAAATATTTAGTAACCTAATCCGCTTAACTGTTCTTAAAGAGTCATAAAGAACCGAACGTACACACACACGCATGCAGTGTCACGCAGTGAACACTTCGTTCGGCGCTTGACGTGGCAACACGTCGTGTCCGGGTTCGCAACAAGTCATTCGTCATCCTGAGGATGCCTCGTTGAGAGGTGCAACACGTGTCGATTTCTTACAGCGTTCTTTATGGCTCTTTAAGAACAGTTAAGCGGATTAAGTTACTAAATACACGTTGTCTATTGTATTTTATAATGGATTTCCGCGAAGTCACGCCTGAGTCAATTAACTAGGGTAAATATTTTTGAAATTGTCACAGAAATTCTATTGACAAAACAAGAAGGTGCGCAGCGTTAGGTCCGATTTTGGGCGCCCTGGCGGTCATTGAAACCACAATTCAGTAAACATCGTAAATTGAACAAGTTTTTCACCGGTTATGTTTAAGTCCCCTGTACAAGGGTTTGAGCCTATTCATCATCAGCCTATTAATGTTCCCACTGCTGGGACACAGGCCTCCTCTCTGTGAGAGGGAGTGGGCCCTGATCTACCACGCGGGCCCAGTGCGGGTTACAAATTCAGACTACAGACTGGTACTGAAAAATTCTAGATTGATAAACCCAATAAAAATTGGTCCGACCCGGGAATCGAACCCAGGATATCATCAGCAGCAGTAGCGCTTGCTACCGCTAGACCAACGAGGTCGTCGCATTACTTATTATCACATAGTTAAGATGCTCGCTGTCTAAACTAACTTGAGGAATTCAGGAAAGAATCGTCATTTCCATAAAAAATCCAACCAGCCCGCAAAAAAAGTCATTATACCTCCATTTTGTACATTTTTATCATCACTATTTTAACGGACCATTAGCAGAATAGGACAGTTTGTTTAAAAAAATAACAATAAGGAAACTGACTCGTAATTACACCCCGGATACTAGTAATAATGGCCGACACTATAAAACTAGTAGCCAACGTAAAAGAATCGAGGTTTATTACAGTCGTTGTCAACTCAGTTTGCTGACGGTATTTCATACCGCGCACAAAGGACTGGCTGTGTTAAAAATGTCGACGAGTCTTTGTAAAGTATTTTATTGAATGCAGAGCAATGAAGTTTGATAACGATTATAGGAGAGAGATGTCTATTCCATAATTCAACAACAATGCATGATGTCAATAGTCTCTGTGTGTGACGCACGGGTCAATCCATCAGGTTAAGCCACGCTTGCCGGGTTTGGTCTGTGGATGGGTGACATACATCTTTACATACCGAGACTCCTTCGTGTCTCAGAAAGCACATTAAACCGTTGGTGGGACGTCAGAAGCCTGAAAGTCTGGCAACCAGTCTTACGAAGGGGTATCGTATTACTCAGTTACTGCGTTGTGGAGGTCAGATAGGCAGTCGCTCCACGTAAAATACTGGTATTCAGCTGCATCCGGTTAGACTGGAAGCCGACCCCAATATAGTTGGGAAAAGGCTTGGCGGATTGATTTGGAGAGTGTAAGTGTCTCTCGTCATTATCAGGCATATTTTAACTACTGTCGGTGTACTATGGGTAGTGTTGATTATAGCGCAATAGAAAAACCGTTTGCAGTTCAGATCAAATCATAATTTACGATCAAATTAATGACACTAGCAATTCACACACTGTAGGTGCACGACACAACTATACTGAAAGCGCGACAGTTTCTAAACTGCTTGACTGCCACCGACAAACTCCACTTACTCCGGTCGAAGGTTATGTTGTAGACTCTGTTGAACGCACAATAAAGAAAAAACATTTTCATATCTCATGCTCGGAAAGTAGTGTTTGTTTGATCCGAGTAGCGGGTGGGAGACGCTGCTTCCCGCTCTAGGGCGGGAAAGACTCATAGTAATTGCTTCCCGCCCTAGGGCGGGAATGAATTTTAAGAATAGAACTTATGGTTAGGTAGTCGGCTACGAACACAGATATAAATCTAACTAGATATCGCAAGTCCCTCCATCTTTATGAAAACCAAGCGTGCCACTTTTTCAATTGTTCTATACAGTCTTTACAGCTCAATATGGCTTAAAAAGACATTTTTCTAGATTTTGGTGGATTTCCGGTGCCGATAATGCTGAATGAAAATCTCAGATTACGATCATTGATCGTAATTTTACTCCGTTTATTGACACGCGAAGTACATACTTACGTACAATCGCATCATCTAGTTAGATTAATATCTGTGGGTACGAAACTTTTTAAGAAAAATATCGAATAGAATAAAAATAAAAGCTGCGGCAGTGTTTCCACTTACGTTTTTGGTTTTCCCCAGTTTCTTAATGAATTATCCCTAAAATTCCCTAAAAAATATAAAAATTCCTTGGTTTAGGGAATTTTTAATTTTTATGTCATTAAATACCTAGAAAACATTCATTATTAATCGAGACAAACGAAACAAACCAACTATAGGTTTAATGCGACTTATTTCTGATGTCGTCTTTAGCCACGGAAATAGTACTATTAACAATAACATGGTAAACTAAAATTAGACGAATAACAATCATTACAAGTTTCAGGAAATCCCCTTTAATCAATCGGTGGTGCCATAGAGTAAAGTAGTACATTGGGTTCTGCCTACTAATTAAACAATAGGGCTAACAACTCAAGTTACATTTTTCCCTAAATCCCTGCCAAAATAAAATATCAGTAAACCATGCTTATTATTAGCCGTTTTCCCTAAAAAAAGGGAGAAATCCCTAAAAGTGGAAGCACCGGTCTTGTGAGTATATTTATAAACAGCCAGTGTCAATAAAAAAAAAAACTTACACGCGGGACGGCCCGCAGCGGTGATGCGGTGCGTTCCATATTTAAACATTTTTACAAATTGTTCTAACTTGTTAGTTCATTAAAATAGGTACTAGGTACTCATGTTATTCAATATGAATAAATATTTTAAACACTATTTTTTACTTTCCTTATATTCGAAATGAAAAGTAGAGTGTTTAACACGGGTGAAAGACATCAATTCCTACTCGGACTATAGCCGCCCTCGCTGCGCTCGGGCGTCTAAATACCTCGTATGGGAATTGATTCCTTTCCACCCTTGTATAACAATCTACTATTATTTAGCACACAATATAAGTAATATACAGCAGATAGAAAAATAAAATAAAAAGGATAAAGTGCGATTTAAAGAAGGAAAGTGTGTGTCTCGGCGACGCCAAAAAGGACCAGTTCAGCAAAAATGCCAGACAACTGTACGTGCCTGACGCTGGTTTTCAACTGGACCTGCATTGCAAGCTGACGGATGTAAATCAGTTTTTATTGCAATGTGTGTTTGCAGACTGAAATTTAAAAAAAATGTGTCAGATAAAAATAGTAACGAATACGTAGGTACATTAATAGTGTGGTTTTGAACGAATTGCAAAACAACACAAAAAGACTGATAAATAAATCTTCTTTTCTTTTTCGTGTAAGTACCTAGTTAGTGATTAACCTGGTGTCAGAGTTTTTATACCGCCCGTTGACCTCTGACTTGGCGTCACGGTTTCCTCACGATGTTTTCCTTCACCGTTTTTGAAGCAAGTGATAAATTATACAATATGCATATGAATCCGAAAAGTCAGAGTTGCGTGCCTTGGGTAATCCTCCTCCTTGGGGATCCTTGATAAATAAGAGACGGACTCATGATCGACCATTATCAATAAATATGTAAATAAAGAAATCCTTCGAAACGAGTCAGAACACCGTAAACATCAATAAATAGTAAAGTACTCATGCGCCCTCTACCTTAACCCAGTGAAAGACCCGCGTAAACATACATAATGCAGTCGTTCCTACCGATAGAATCTTTATTTCATAGGTTCGACCTCCGAACCACGATTTACTTTTCGTTAAGTATGCGTATCGAACGTTTTCCTTGGTTTACGGATCAGTGTGCTAAAGTATTTAAATTGGAGGTAGTAGGTTTTTCCAGTAGAGTGATCCCAAAAGCAAAGGGCAGGTACTCAATCCTTTTCACGGTCAATTTAAACGGGTGAACATTATTTACATTTAGAGACCCTAAAGTGCTTTTGTCCGATTCGTGAATACCGAATTCGACACTAATTACGGGTAGTCAGAATCACGAATGTCTGACAACAGTCGATCTTTTATGTAAAAATCTCCCTTTTTTAAAATAAAAAACAACCGACCTCCAAAAGAAAACACCGACTAGTATACAAATAAGAGGAGCTCGTGGCTAAGTAATAACAAGCCGCACAGGTCGATCCATCAGGTTAAGCTGCACTTGCCGGGGTTGGTCAGTGGATGGGTGACCATCTTCACATACCGAGACTCCTCCATGCCTTGGAAAGCACGTTAAGCCGTTGGTCCCGGCTGTCATTCGTAGATCTTTGACAGTCGTTACGAGTCGTCAGAAGGTCGAAAGTCTGACACCAGTCTTACCAAGGGGTATCGTATTACCCAGTTACTGGGTTGTGGAGGTCAGATAGGCAGTCGCTCCATGTAAAATACTGATATTCAGCTGCATCCGGTTAGACTGGAAGCCGACCCCAAGATAGTTGGGAAAAGGCTAGGAAGATTGATTGATAATAACTATACATTACTCACAATAGCCTGTCACACACAGCAAAGAAGCATTCGCAGCGAGTATTCGCTGCGTGTTAACTGTTTTATTGTCGGTATTCACCAACCCCTTAAGAGAGAAAAGGCAAGGCAGATGATAAGTCGCTCGTTGTAAATTATAATTATCCGCGTCGCTTAGCAGAAGAGGCGAGGCGCCTTCATCTGAGGTTACTCAGCGGAGACGTTGCCTAAACTTGGGGCATGTCACACCAAGCGATAATTGCTACTATGGGCGCACCAATTTTGTCACAAATGCCACCTAATGAATGTCGTCCGTACGTCAAAAGTGAATTAGTTCACAACAAAATTAACAAGTTGTAAAACTGTATGAAACTGCACTATAAAAACGTATTATTTTATTTGGTCGCATATTCACTGATCATAGACATTTGAATTTTTTTAATTTACTGTGTCACACTATGAAGTTAGCAACAAGAAAGGCATGTCGCGCCTTAGATTTTATCACATGGTTGAACCGTGCTAGCATTTAAGACAAATTGTAAGACATGATAAAATTTATCATGTCTTGTCACAAACGTCTTGGGTACGCCCGTGTTAGCCCCGCAGAATTAGCTAAATTATTTGTCACGCTCAAAAGAATGTCATTAACGCCGGTAGCACATCTCCGTCGCGAAACCATAGCTTCTCGAAATTCGAGTAGCGAAACATGACACGAGCCAGTTAAATTGAACTCCTGCGGTTTCGCGGCCGAGGAGTGCTACTGGCGTTAAAGCCTTGCGTAGTGTAGTGGCATTCGTATTCAGCTAGAGACCTCTACAATAAAAGATTTATCTTCCAAAGAATGCCTTCACTCAAATAGAATACTTCGCCAATACGTTTATTATATTCCCAAATTGTGTAGTCTCTGTGGAAATGCTTGAATGGAAAACAAGATTTCCATTGTTGTACCTACATAGCACGTTGCACGGACAATAAAATGAGACTCTGTATTGCAATCGTTAGGCTCCCCATCTATGCCAGTCACGTACCTACTAACATAACATAACATCACGCCTTGTTTTTCTAAAGAGTTGTGCAGAGGTGTACTTAAAGTACACCCACATTTCGCCATTTAACGGGCGTCTGAATGACCCTTTGAGGTTTTGAAAGACACAGTGACACTTTCACACACAGGTATGAGTGAGAGAGAATAAGCTCTAATAATACTTTTTTTTTCTAAAACTGGGGTTCTGCTTTTCAGTGCTTAGATAAAGTTTTTCTCAGGAACGTGTCTTGAGAGATATGTCTGATATCGCTTGACTAACTTGTTTTAACGTTCCTGAGAAAAACTTTATCTAAGCATCATATTGAACTCAGTTGTAAGAGATCGCTTCAGAGTCTGGGGTAGCTTAAAGGCTTCCTGTACATGACGCCGGAGCCGCACCGACGGCGCCGCATGTTTGTGTATCCGCATGAATATAGAACATGAGCCGAAACACCGCCGTCTAAAGCCGAGTTAAATAGTAAAGCAACGATCATAGTTCTATGCGGTCTGGTGCGACTCCGGCAAGAGATTGCTAATAAGAAACTTTGCTATCATCTATAAAGAGTAACAGAATAATATTATATTAACCTCATCACGTTTTGTATGAAGATCGGTGATAGTCGTGATACTGGTCATTGATTTTGGCGTTCGTAAAAATTATGAATGATTTTACACGTTTATTATATTTTAAAAACTATATTATATGAGGTCGGCGTTTCCTATCCGACTACTCTGAGAAGAAAAGCGAAAATAAACTCAGAGGTTCACATTATCTTGGTCAGATCATGTGAAGACCATGTAGATTGGTGTTTGAAATGGTATTTTGAGGAAAGAACCACATAGATTTGCGTGGACCAGTCCAGTCAATGCACGAACTTCTCGGTAATCGTGCAGCAGCTTACCTCAGAATCAGAGCTGATTCGACGAACAATACCAAAGAAAAGCCATTTGTGAGAGCCGCATGAAGTAGGCAAACTGCAAAACTATCATTAAAACAGGAAAAAGAACAATTCAGTTCAAAAGTGCTTTTTAATGGCCTCCTTGAAATTAATTATTTTACTTTGACTATTCTATTAGAACCTAGAACCAAAAACCAAACCCAATGTCCTAGAATCAAAAATTTCAAGCAACATCTATCAACCCGCACTGGGTCCGTGTAGTAGATTATAGCCCACTACGTCTCGAAGAGAGGAGGCCTTTGTCCCAGCTGTGGGAACATTATATACATACATAAACTCACGCCTTCTTCCCATGGGGGTAGGCAGAAACTACAGAACGCCACTTGCTACGATCCTTATAAATACTCCTTTTGCCTCGTTTACGTTCATACATCTGGTCATACACGCTCGCCGGTTGCGAGTACTACGCACCTGTCCTTTCTGAAGAACATCACCAATAAGGTCAGTATATGTCCTCCTAGTCAGTATATGCGTATAATGGTTATGCTATTGTGTTACATAGAAAAGACAGCTTGCAAAAATACAGAAAAGTATCCTCCACTTCCATCTTCATTTTAATTATAAAATGTTTATCTCTTGTTTTGATTAAATATACAAAAAGCTTAGTAGGTCACTTAGTTAAAAACCACACGAAAAAAAGGAATAAGGTCACTGTTTTCGTCACCGGTCGCTAATATCATGCAAATGTTTGACGCCAGCTAAGCCTCAAGCTAGCGTATCCTGCTATGTATTGGGGACAGCCAAATGTAATACATTTATGTATGTAGGTATGTACCAAAGCTCGGTCATTTCAAGGGAGACTTTTGACAGAATATGTATGAGAGAAAAGAACGGTTTTTTTTTCGGGAAAAATATACCTACTGAATGACAAATGTAGAGTGGTGTTGGTACTTTCTTTTAGTGTGACTTTTTCTTTGGTATTTGAATATTACAAAGCATACTTTTGTAATGCACAGTTTACTTGTCAAAGTAGGTCTTCAGTGGCGTTTTTATAAATATGTTCATTTTGTTTTCCTTTAGATATGGAACGAATCCATCCTTAATATTATAAGTGCGAAATTAACTCTGTCTGTTTGTATGTTATATTTTAACGCCTTATGTGGCTGAACGAATTTGTATTTATTTCAGCACACGAATAAAATAAAATTTATTCAAGTATAAAGTAATATAATGTCATGTAGACCTGCCGGATCTAGGTTTATGAAAACTTGTGTTTCAGGCCATCACATTACACCAAAAATTTTAAAAGAAGACAATTAATTTGTTAGAAGGTAAATTAAAAAGAAGATATATTGTTAAAATAACAAGAAAAATTATAGAAACCACCGGGATTTTCAGAATCTTGATTGCTAAATT
This sequence comes from Conistra vaccinii, assembly GCA_948150665.1. NCBI lineage: Eukaryota > Metazoa > Arthropoda > Insecta > Lepidoptera > Noctuidae > Conistra > Conistra vaccinii. Next base: position 6,193,377 of record OX411339.1, on the reverse strand, counting down.
AATAGAGATATTATTCAGATTTTTCATCGTTCTGTAAACTATGTCAAAAGAAGTCGGTTAATGAACTTAGCAGGTTAACAAATTAGGCCAAATAAGAAATATTATTTTTAAATAAATTAACGAATAATATTAAAGTAGATAAAGCGGAGACTATTATTAATTAGGTAAAGAAAACAAGTTTTATTTTAATATTTCTAGTATTTTTTCCAAACATTGAATAGACATGGGTTAGGAAACAATAATTATGCTTCATTTTTACGTACTTTCCCGTGGGATAATTTACGAACTTCACGCGAAACTTGCGAAACCGCGGGCAATAACTAGTATGTAATTACCTAGTTGGTACAAAGAATTTTTATGGGCAATTTAATCAATTTACATAAAAACCTAGGCTGCCATCTTCTCCGTAAAGAAAATGTTAACCAACTTTTACACAGGGCTAATTGCCATTCCACAAGGCAATCTCATCTCAGTCTCGTAACTCATACGGTTTAATTTACATTATTTTATTACATTTCCTCGTATTGCCATCCTCAATACTTTCATGACATTTTCGCTTCCTCGTCGCGTACAGAATTCATTATTAGGGCACAAAAGTGACTGTTCCTTCACATTCTTAAGCGACTTTTTAAGGGTTTGCGACAAAAAGTTAACACGGCCACACCTGATCTTTATTTAGTAGGGTCGTAGGGTTAAAATTACATGAGTAAAGGAAAGTGCAGAGTGTAAAAGGAAACTTTTGTGAAGAATTTTGGAAAACACATAACATACATCATCACGCCTGTAAGTCCCAAAGGGTTATGCAGAGGTGACCTGTAGTATCTTCACCCACATTTGATCAGTTATGTTTAAGTCCCATGGGGACGAGCCGGGCACAAATTTGGGCTACTGAGAAATTCCTGATGGAAAAAACAAATAGGGTTGTTGATTACAAAAAAAAACAACTATTTAGTCCGTCAGTCAGATAATAAAACAATATTAGACACGTATTTTTTGCTTTATCATATTTCCTTTATTTCATATATATACATATTAATTACATTTTTAAATATTTCTTAAAAAAAGATATAAAATACATTTAAAAATATTAAAAAAGTCGCCCATCGGCATCAGGAACAGGGTCCAAGCTGCCGGTGATCAGGGCTCTAGAGAGAGGAACCTCCTCACTATGCGTGCCGTTTCTAGGAGTACTGCTTTCTGAATCAAGCCCTTGACCCAGCCGCGCAATGAGAGCCTCCTAAGGTGTTGGTCGAGGCTCTTGGCTATTATGCCATTGGCCGTCACGACTATCGGCACAATGACTGCTGTATCCACATCCCACATGTCGACAACCTCGCGAGCCAGATCAAGATACTTAATCTGTTTATCTTTTTCTGCTTTCACGAGGTTCTCGTCATGCGGGACCGCTATATCAATAATCATTGTGCGACACTCTGATCGATCTATCACCACAATATCAGGCTTATTAGCTACAATAGTCCTGTCAGTGATGGTAGATCGATCCCAATACAATGTGGCGTGACCATTCTCGAGAACTGGGTCGGGCACTTACCTGTAGTATGGTACTTCTGACTCCACAAGGTTGTATTGCAAGGCAAGTTGCTGGTGGTTAATCCTAGCCACTAGATTGTGTCTGTGCAAGTACTCGCCGTTAGCAAGACGAGAACAACCGGAAACAATATGTCGGATTGATTCATCGGGACGGTGGGTGGCATGCCCGACAAATGTCAACCGTACCATCCTTGACAATGTATTTCCGCTTTATCATATTATTATTATTATTATAAGCCTGTGTTGTTCCACTACAAGGCTAAGGCCTCCCTTTCCTCTTTCCACTTTTCCCGGTCTACTGCGATTGCGGGCCAATCCTTTAAGAAGGAGTCCAGCTCATCCAGCCATCTCTTTCTGGGCCTGCCGCGTAGTCGTTTCCTGTTATTTGAGCTTTATCATAATGAATAAAAAATGGTTTAGATGAAACGCATTAAAGTTGGGGAGTGGGGGCTCGCTACGTCACAATTCAGTATAAAATCTACCGGAGAGTGACGTCATGCTACATGTTAACTCAATGTATTGCTGTTATCTTTTGATTACGTAAAAAAGAAAAAATATGTGTCCAATATCTAAAAAAAAGGTTTTGTTGACATCTCTATACCACTTTGCTCGACCCTGGAATCGAACCCAGGAGGTCATACTCAGTAGTAGCTCTGGCGATCACAAGACCAACGAAGCAGCATTATGTTATTACATATCCTGGCATAATCATTGCCATCCTTAAAAATTTCGGGACACTTTCACTTCCTCGTCGCGTTCAGAATTTATTAGGCATGGTCGGCACAAAGTGACCGTTCGTTCATATTCCTAAGGGAAAAGTGACTTTTTATGGATTTGCGACGAAAACGAGGACGCCATCTTTATTTAGTAGGGTTAAAAAAAATTACATGAGTAAAGGAAAAGATTGAAGTTGAAAGCACAAAATAGGATGATGCTTATTTTTATGCAAGATCGGTGACGCTCACAAACATACCCCCATGACATACTTTTCTTATATAAACAAACTTTTCTTATTACTTCCTCATTAATTATTCAACAAATACTTAATTACGGGGGACGCTTATGTCCAGCAGTGGACGTCTTTCGGCTGATCAGATGATGGGCTAACTCTTTGCCTTCATCTCACCTGATGGTAAGTGATGATTAGGCCGAAGATGGAAGCGATGATCCGGAATCCACAACCACAGAGGAACTGACTGTCTTACCTATATCTGATTGATGATTTAACCTTTGAATTGTGTCTTAATTAAATTAGTTCGTAGTGAATTAATTTTTAAAAAGTGCGTAGGAGTGGTACTGGTAGGTACTTGATTTAATGAAATTTAAATAACAAGTCATAGTGACACGAAAATATGACAAAATCACATAGTTACAATTTGACGAAAATCTAATTTATTAAAAGTACTATAATGGCCTTTCCTTGACTAAGCCCACAATAAACTTTCCCTGAATTCACTCAATTTGAAAAAAATGGCTTACAGTTCTAATTTTCCTTGTAAACAACCTTCACAAGAAACTAAACACTAATATTCCCTCTACTAAATAAACTCAATGGATCGTCAATAATGCTGATAAAAGCGTCACTCTCGATTTAACCAATTGTTACAATTTGTAGCGAGGACAAAAACAAAGATAAAGCTACATGATCTACATTTATACAACCCACACAGGACCTTGAACTGTCTGATGGGGATTAACTAGAGGATGTCTAAGGCAGCCTGTCCACTGGAGCGGAGAGGAGCGGAGATGTGCAAATGTTAACCAATAGAATCTAAACTCCGCTCCAGAGGTGCGATTCTATTGGTTATTATTGGCACATCTCCGCTCCTCTCCTCTCCTCTCCGCTCTAGTGGACAGGCAGCGTACAAGCGGTGCTTAGCAACCATTTTAACTAGCTTCCGCCAACGGCTTGGCCCGCGTGATATCTTTATAAATGATAGCATATGTTACTCAGTGATAATATAGCATTCTATTGGTGAAAGAATTTTTGAAATCCGTCTAGTTTTTGAGTTTATTCATTACAAACAAACATACAAAAAATCAGGAGTTTGAATCAAAATTTTTAGACTAGCACTTTCTGCCCGTGACTTCGCCCGCGTGGTAGTCCTGTCTACTTTACTATAAAACATACCCTGGCATATTCAGTCTGTATTGTTCCCACTGCTGGGACACAGGCCTCCTATCTGTGCGAGGAAACTGCCCGTAATCCACCACGCGGGCCCAGTGCGGGTTGGTGGATGACACATGTCTTTGAATTTTTGGTTCTAGGACATGCCGGTTTCCTTACGATATATGTCTTCGCCGTTTTGAGAGGTAGTGTTGAAATAAATTACATAAAGTAAATCGGCAGTCTAGGTTCGAACCCGTAAGTCGGAGCTGGTACCACTCGGCCACCAACGCTGTCTTCATCATCATCTTCCTGCCCTTGTCCCATGTTACTTGGGGTCGGCGCAACACGTTTTCTTCTTCCACTCTCCCCTGTCAACCGTCATACCAACATTCACTCCCTTCTCTATCATAACATTCCTCACACAGTCCATCCATCTTTTCTTTGGCCTTCCTCTCCCACTCCATCCATCAACATTTATATTCATCACTCTTTTAGTCACATGCGTTTCCTCTCTCCTCATCACATGCCCATAACAGGCCAAACGATTTCCTTTTAACTTTTCTGTTACTTTTTTCTGTCACCAACGCTGTCTTCATCAATTTTACTAAAGAGTGACAATACTATAAAATATGTACGGCAATGCCTCAGCAAGCAAGTTAAGCCGTTGATCTCGTCTGTAGTTAGAATAGACCTTTGACAGTCGTTACGGATAGTCAGAAGCCCAAAAGCCTGACAACCAGTCTTACCAACGGGTATCATGTTACCCACTAACTGGGTTTTAGAGATCAGATAGGCAGTCGCTCCATATAAAATACTGGTATTCAGCTGCATCCGGTTAGACTGGAAGCCAATCCCAACAATTAGGTAAAGGCTAAGCAGATTAATTTGAATACTAAAATACGACCGGCGCGGGCGTGCATTACAGACAGGCGCCAACCTAAATGGCCAACCTTAATGACTTGCTAATCTGTTCACATTTATTCGCTATTCTAGTAACTGACTAAAAACGTATAGTCAACCGCATGTCAATAATAAATTGTAATCACTTGAACTAAAATCGCTAAACATGTCAAATTGTTATGTGAGTTTCGGTTGACTGTATATACAAGATTAAAAACCAAACTTTAAACAATTGCAAATAAATAATAAATAACAGCACCGTCACTTTAATATTTTCTGAAAGGGTAAACAAAGATGTATAGGTACTACATACATATTTCTGTAAAGATATGTTTAAATTCTAACATTTTATATTGTTCTCATGTAAGTGGGAATTAAATTCCATGTAATTGGGGCGAGACTATTGCCGTTAACCGAGCTCTCTCCTAGGTATTTTTTTTAATGAAGAAGTCCAATAACACTTTGGCAAACCCAAAGGGTCCAGCCAACTTAGTTCTAGACTAAGTTCGAAAATCTTAGAATTTTTCATAAAATTAATTTCTTTTTTAGGGGTTCCGTACCTCAAAAGGTAAAAAGGAACCCTTCTGTCTGTCCGTGTGTCACCACCGATTTTCTCAGGAACGGGTAGACCTAGCAAATTGAATTTATACCAGATACTGAGGTCTATAGTCCCTATTAGGTGTATAAAAATCAAGGTCCTGAGTCAACACGATAAAAAGATAAATGGGCAGATTTTCGCTAAAACTTGTAAGTACCAAAATACACCTTAATTTTCAACTTTTTGGAATTTTCCCTTTTCTTGTTTTTAACCAAACTTGACAATTCTAGGTCAACGGGAATTTTATAGGTTTTGGGTCGAAACCAAACACGTTCGAAACAAATCCCGTTGACCTAGAATCAAGAAATTTGGCAAAAAGCAAGGCCTTACAGTACAAATAAAGGAATAATCCAAAAAAAAATAAAAGTAAAGGGTGTCGTCATACATACATAGTTGACGCCAATAGTCCTCTGAGTTGCATGGGCGCTCATACAATTTAGAGGACTAGTTTCTGGGCACAGAACTATTTAGGTACCTATACGAATGAAGCTCCTTACGGAACCCGCGGTACGCGAGTCCGACTCGCTCTTGACCGGTTTTATTTATCATAGCTTAGCTAGCATGACTTCTTCAAACAATTGCATTACTATTCAAATAATTTTCACTGTCTGTGGTAACAAAGCGTCATAATATCAAAGTGATAATAATAGGTACTGCGGATGTCATTCGCGACGGGTCGGCGCTTTCATTTCCATATTATACCTCCTACCCTCTGCAGACTAATAGCACAGTAGACAAAGAAAATAACAGTTTTGAATACAGTTCAGTGAACTTTAATTTTAAATACGTTGTATGAACTTTGTGGGTTTAATAATAAATAAAATATTAATCACTAGCGACATGCTACTTCGCACAGTTTTTGCGACTTGAAAAAACATCGATGTTGTTATTATTTGTAAGTTTAAATATTAATAATTATATTAAACACTTAAAAACCTTCCGGGATATTTTATCTTAATGATGGTGAAAACAGCATCATATTCCGTTGCGTAGTTTAGAAGAATAACGCGGTCACACATACAGACACAAAAAGTGACTTTATTACCCGACTACGGCGAAGCAAATAGGAGGGTTATGATTTTGACCGGTATGTATGTATGTTCATCTGTTACCTTATAACTTCTAAACTAAAGATCAGAATTTGATAAATGAGGTATTGTTGGAAGAGTCTTGATCGCCCGCTGGCTATGTGATGTCACAATAAATAAAACTAATAAAAAAATATTGCGATCACGGCTTTATCTTGACCATTTTTGTACCTATATGTCTTCATTTCTGTCTGTAATATTTTCTTGTTTCATACTTTTTAGAGCGTTATTTTTCAGTAGTCGGGTTTTTTATAATATGTATTGATAAAGACGTAGGTACAAACAATTTAATCCATGGAAGTGTTTCGCTTATCTTAAATCTTAAAAAACTAATATTCATGATTTAAGAAATGCGTAACAGTTCCATATATTAAAGAATCAGGCAAAAAATATTCCAAAATCAGATATATTTAAAACGAATAACAAAGCTTGGACCAAATAATAATAAATAAATAAATTAAATTCCTTATCAATTCTATACTCCTTATCCTTTTATTCGTGTTTTACCTAACCTAATTTCAGTTCGAACAAAACGCAAAACAAATGAAATGTACTTAGGCAAAAAGCTACCTAAGCTCGTATATGTATGCATGTATTTATATATGTATAAATACATGTATTTGAAGATTTAAGTAATAACTAAATAGTGAATTTCGCATGGGAAAATATGCTTTGTAATAAGAATGATTCCATAATAATATGAAAATAATAGTTAATCTTTAAACTGATATAACTCAGTCCGGACTGAGTTTTCGATATGAGACCCCATACAATAATTCATTCATAATATTCTTCTGCACCGTTTTTTTCATATTGGGTCGACGGCCGCCAAAAAAACAAAACGCACCAGTCTTCATACTAATTTGGTCATTGTCTTCACTACATAGTATAAAACAAAGTCGCTTTCTCTGTCCCTATGTCCCTTTGTATGCTTAAATCTTTGAAACTACGCAACGGATTTTGATGCGGTTTTCTTTAATAGATAGAGTGATTCAAGAGGAAGGTTTATATGTATAATACATGCATAATATAGTAAGCTATAATTTATAAATTAATCACGCGGGCGAAGCCGCTGGCGGAAGCTAGTTTGTAATAAATTGACTAATACTGTACAGCCAGACATTAACATTTTTATATTTGGTCACGTTTTCTCTTATTTCCGAAGGTCCTACTTAAAAACCTTAGCTGTTTATTAAGACCATTATTATCAGTGCTACATTTACCTTAATAAAAACGCCATGTAGTTAAAAAGAGAAAACATTAGATTTTTTGTATGTTTGTTACTTACGCTTTCACGCTAAAACGGCTGAACGGATTTAGATGAAATTTAGCACATGGGTAGACCATAACCTAGGTTAGGACATAGAATACTTTTTATCCCGATATTCTGACGGGATCAAGACTTATGCGTGTGAAACCGCGGGGTGCAGATAGTCTTTTGTAATTTAGAGGTATAAGGAACAGGGTGTAAAGTTCAGTCATCCTGCATAACAAAGGGAGGTGGTATCTGACCAGACGGGAGGCGTGTCTGGCAGACAAACTGCCCAACGATTCATGTCGGGGAAGTTATATATAGGGTGACTGGTAATTAGTGACCGATACTTAAACACGTGACTTTCCTCATCATTATGGACAACTTTTAAACCGAAAAGAAAATCAGCTGTTCCATACATTATAACGAATTTTGCGAACACAAATGTAGGGCAAACAGCAGTTTTTTTTCCGCGATTTCAGGTGTGGTCCCATTGTAAAAGTTGTTCATAATGATTAGTAAAGTCACGTATTTAAGTACGGTCACTAATTATCAGTCACCCTATACCTATATGCTGTTCGCGCGGTGAACTATGTTTGCGAGATGCAGGATTTTGTGTGACGTCACGATTTTGTGTGTCGTCAGGTTTATGACGCATTGTTCGCATGTAGCTATGTAAATGCCGTCACAGTAGGTTTCTTAAACGAGAAAATAGTCAATAGCTAATCACATCTTTGTCGGCGGTGAAACACATGCCTTATCCTAGAACGCGACGCTCATTCTTCTTGACAAATTGCACAAAACAAGACTTCTGTCTCACTATTGCACAGGTGCTGTGTAATCAAGGGAAAAGCGTGATTCCAAGAAAGCCGTGACACGCCGCACTGTGCCAATATGGGCTTTGAAGATAAAGAACGTACCGCCAGCCAATGAGAGGGAATTTCTTGGAGTAGGGATTTTTTTTCTTCGTGTACTACTCCGGATATAATGAGGATAGCATGTGAAATGTCGGTCATTTTTTCTTGAGTACTTCCCTCGTTTGAAATGTTTCCTTTTATACTTGTTTCTGTCTTATTGTAAGTTTTTGCTTGTTTTATTTACCGGAAAAATGTTGTCAGTACTCTTTCTGCTCAATCGTTAATTGGGGTTTCTATTGAACATTGACTATACTGCTGATAAACTTCATTTCTGTAGATTTTCTATTTTCTTAAACGTTACAAAATGTAATGCCTTCAAAGATTTGGACAGTTTTGTAAGACCCTGTGTACAATTGCCACTTCAGTTGCTAAAAGCGTCTTAGATCAATAATCAATTTGGCTAGCCTACAGTTGGGAAAAGAGGTCGGCTTCCAGTCTAATCGGATGCAGCTGAATACCAGTATTTTACATGGAGCGACTACTGTCTGACCTCCACAACCCAGTTACTGCGTAACAGGATACCCCTTGGTAAGACTGGTTGTCAGACTTTTGGGCTTCCGACGACCCGTAACGACTGTCAAAGGTCCACAAATGACAGCTGGGACCAACGGCTTAACGTGGTTTCCGAGGCATGGAGGAGTCTCGGTATGTAATGGATGGTCACCCATTCACGAACCGACCGCCGTAACCGTAGCTTAAACTGATGAATCGACCCGTGCGGCTGTTATAACTTAGCCTCGAGCTTCTCCTACAGGCCGCAGGAATCCGCTGGATGCGGGAAGCACAGAATCGGTCGAAGTGGCGGGGCTTGGGGGAGGCCTATGTTCAGCAGTGGACATCTTTTGGCTGAAATGATGATGATGATGACCTTCTCCTAAAAGCGTCTTAGATACTTACGGTAATATTTATTCACGACGCAGTCAGCGACAGTTCGAAGTAACATTATCGTGTCTTCAGCCTATATTTTGCATTTATTTCACTTAAAATGTTTAAATTGCCACAGGATTTCATGATACTTCATAAATAAGGGTTACTGATAACTTTCGAGTACTTGTCCACTTTACATAATATTTCATTTTATCTTAACTACGACCTAGCGTGAAATGTCAACACTCATGTAGGTCTTAATGGTGTAATTATATCACAGTGATAAAGAGCAATAGTCCACTTGCTCTACTTTATTGCTCGTCGTGGTATACAAACGCTGCGTAAACGCAACGCTACCGCAGTGTCAACGTGAAGATTATTTCGATACAATTATGTCTACGCGAAAACATCGTGAGGAAACATGTTCGAAGACATGTGACATCTACCAACCCGCATTGGGCCTGCGTGGTAGATTACAGCCCATTCCCTCTCGCAGAGAGGAGGCCTGTGTCCCAGCAGTGGGAACATTAATATTCTTATAATGACGTCTACGCGACGTTCGCGTGTCGTCTACTCGACATCAGCCCTGTAGTACTAAATGCGAAAGCTCCTTAAAAAGAATTGTACGTTAGTAAACCTTAATTAATAATTATACTTTACGCTGTATAAAAACATCACGGTTCTAAGAAAACTTAATCCGTAATCGCTGAGAGTGCTACGAAGCTACGAAAGTGCTACGACGCTACGAAAGTTATTTAACGTAGAGGTGACTCAGAAAGAAATTATAATTTTATCGAGCGTGAACACTTACCGATACTGTTATGATTGCCTTGACAAGCCATTTCCGATTCGTTTTTACCCATGTTTTACCTGATTTCCGAACTTTCTGGGTCACGGTCCACGCTTATCAATATTGAATCAGACGGCGGTATAGCCGGGCAGGAAATGGATACATGAAACCCGCTAACCACAGTTATTTATTTACGCTATAAACTAATACATAATCAGCCTATAATGTTCCCACTGCTGGTACACAGGCCTCCTCTCGGTGAGAGGGAGCGGGCCGTAATTCACCACGCGGGCTCAGTGCGGGTTGGTAGATGTCACATGTCTTCGCATTTTTAGTTCTTGTACATGGCCGCCTCACGATGTTTTCCTTCTCCGTTTTGATGAAATAATTTGCACAAAGTAAAGCGCCTGTCTGAGTTCGAACCTATGACCTACAACTCGTAAGTCGTGGGTTACAACAGGGCTACCATTGCTCTATAACATTTACGCTAATATTTACGTTATAACATAAATTATTCTTATTTATTCACACCTGTATTTCCCGATGGGGTAGGCCCTAGGCAGAGGTACAGTATACAGGGTGGCAGGGACATCGACGCGAAGCCGGTTACCATGGATTCAGTACATGGTTCTGAACCGCGTTGAAATTTATCGTCGGTTATTAAAAAAAAAATCTGCTGTTTCATAGAAAAGTGCAATACCTACGAGGTATTGCACTTTTCTATGTATGGAACAGCTAATTTTTTTTAAATAACCGACGAAAAATTTCAACGCAGGGGGGTTCAGAACCATGTACTGAATCCATGGTAACCGGCTTCGCGTCGATGTCCCGGACACCCCGTATTGTACGTACTTACACTTATATATGGTTCATTATTTTTAAGTTCCATGTAATAGGAGAGGAGCTCGTGGCTAAGTAATAACAGCTGCATGGATCGACCCATCAGGTTAAGCTACGCTTGCCGGGGTTGGTCTGTGGATGGGTGACCATCTTTACATACCGAGACCCTCCGATCCGTGACTTATAAAGCACGTTGAGCCATTGGTCCCGGTTGTCGTTCCTGATCTGTGACAGTCTTTACGAGTCGTCAAAAGCCCAAACGTCTGACACCAATCTTACCAAGTTGTATCTTATTACCCAGTTACTTGGTTGTGGAGGTCAGATAGGCAGTCGCTCCATGTAAAATACTGGTATTCAGCTGCCTCCGGTTAGACTGGAAGCCGCCCCAATATAGTTGGAAAAAGGCCAGGCGATTAATATATTTAGGGCGAGTGTTTAACTAATAATTTATTTTCAGAATAATTTACATCCCTTTAATTGTTAGTAATGAGGTACATATACCGTCCACAAATTCAGATATCGGGCTGGTACCGATAATTATATTTTTAATTATTCTTTTACGGTCATATTTAGCTAAGTCCTAAACATCTGAATCATATAATTATACGCCTATATTTACTTTCTTTGCCGAAATTACAAGAACAGACTTTTATTTATTCCACAGTGACGCTTGATATATTTGAGAAATTCGTTTACATTAGGGTTTGCCAAGAAGCGGGTAATACAGCCTAATAGAATTGTTTTGGGACACAATTCTTCACGTCAAATGGATTTATCAAGTCCCTTGTGAGTGAAGAGATCCGAGTGGCTTCTGCCTTTGAGAATCGAATCGTGGTATTTTGTATAAAAAATCATGATACGACTAAGAATAAGAATAATTTATTTGCCGAAATTATAGGTGGTGCCAGTTGTAAAAGCTGGTGGTTCAATGTATCTAAAGAAGAAACTACGACTTCGAATGTGAAATTTTGCACACAGCTTCCTTTTATAATGTAGGGGATCACTAAGAAGAGGTTTTTGAAAATTCCACCTTTTATTTAAGAGGACGAAAAGGGGGGATTTCGTTTGTATGAAAAATCTTATTCCAACTTGAAACTTGGCACAAAAAGTACTAGACTTGCATGAATTAATTCAAGATAATATTTCGTGCACAATACCTGAGCAGTAACCAAACAAAAAGTACTAGGCTTGCATGAATTCACGATAGTATTCAATCATTATGTTATGCTAGGATTGGGATGAGGCAGACAGATAGTTTATAACCTGGATTAACACATGGGATACTTTTTATAACGGAAGTACGTTTCCGTGGGATAATTTCCGACTTCCACGCGAGCGAAGCCGCGGAAAAAGTTAGTAGTCTATATTTTGCCTGTAGGAATGCAAATTAATGTTACATGAAATTAATGCTGACGTATAAGGTATTCGATTTTGTAGTGTATCAAGTAACATAAAAGTTAGAACTTAGCTTAAAGACTAAAAATTACGCCGATGTTTTGTCTCGTATCAGCACGAACTGTACGTGAACAGCTTCAGCCTTGTTAAAAAGATAAGCCATTCTGCAAAGTTAGTAGCGTATCGGACTGCTCAGGTTACGCTGGGCGTACTTCTGGTGGCATCTACATCTCCACATACGGACTACGCATCTAAAACCTGACGTCACACAAAATGCTGACGTCATACAAATAATGTTTACCGCGCGAACGACATATAATCCACATCAATCGTTGATGGGCAGTTGCCCGCCAGACACGACACCCGTCTACCCGGAGGATCCTCCCTTTTCTAATGAGGTTGAGTGAACTTTACACCCTGTTCCTCATACCTCTAAATAGTTACAATCAATCAACTCAGCTTATCGCAGTCTACTGCTGGACATGGCTTCTCCAAGGCTGCGCCACAAAAACCTGATCTCCACCTTCCGCATCCAGTCTGTCCCAGCTAACTTTTAAAGTCGACGATCCATCTTGCTCGAGCGCCCGCACTACGCTTGCCGATACGCGGTCTCCACTCCAGAACTCGTCTACTCCACCGGCCATAGATTCTTCGACAAACATGGTCAGCCCACTGCCACATCAGTTTGCTTGCTCTGCAAGCTAAATCGGTAACTCCGGTTCCAAGCTTAGTTTAGTATCGTCACTCATTGAATTATATTCTCAAAGATAGCAACATAGTTTATATTTATCACTGCGTCAATGAATCGAGGCCTTAATCTGTTAGATTTTGGTATAAGTCTGATTTATTTTATCTCTTCGGCCAAGAATGCCTACTTTGGTATAACTTATCATTTCTTTTGAACGTGTTATGAGTATCAAAGATTTCTGCGGCCATATGTAGTTCAAATACATTGGATGATCGTTAACTGTCTTGTGTTTTGTTGCGCCACTTCTTCTTTCTAGCAAAAGCACTAGGAAGTGGTGAAGGGCGGGCGTTTTTGGGGGACTGTCTTATGTAATTTTGACGTTCGAAAAGTGCTGATTCTCAGCCTAGTTTGAATAAATGACTTTTGAATTTTGAATTTTCTTGGCTAGCTTCCAACTGTATAATACTTTACTGGTTTCTAGACATTAATTTATCAACCAACCAGATTTAATATAAAAACCGGCCAAGTGCGTGTCGCTCCACACACAATGAAGGGTTCCGTAGTTGGGATGAATAAAATTTATCTCAAAAACAAACTTTACATTGCAGTTGACAAACATTTTCTCCGATACATCGATTACGTCACGGTCAATTCTCCAATTGCAAATGTGAGGGTAATCATTTTGTGATTACAAAATAAACTACAAATTAACGAAAACCCTAAAAATCATATTTATTTTATTTTATACGATCAATAAACATGAAAAAAGACAAAATATCACCTCGGACTTTTCGGATTCATGTGTGTGTTGTTTGCGGCTCCTCCACGCAGCGCCGCCCGAGCCCCGTGCCCCGTCCCGCTGCCAGTGTCTGCAGCCCTAGCGAAATCCCAACAAAGGGATTTCGCTAGCGTTACCGCGAGTGCCCCGTGCGCTCCTAGTATCAAGCCCATGCCTGAAAAGGCGCCGAATAGGGCTGATAATGATGACGGTTTCGTGACGGTGCAAAGGAGGAAGCGCCGATCCCGAACAAACAAGAATCGCTGCGGCAAAGCTCTTCAGGACCCCAAAGTGAGTCTGCGTGCCGCAAAGCCGAACACACCGGTGTACATCTCCCGCCTGCACTACACCACTAAGGCGGAGGACATCGTGGAGTACGTGCGCCAAAAGACGAAGTACGCGCCGAGGGTGCAGTTACTAGAGTCGCGCCGGAACGTCAACTTCAAGGCGTTCATCGTGCGTGTACCTAACGTTTATCTGCCCCTCGTCATGAAAGAAGACTTTTGGCCGCAGGACGTGGTGTTCCGTCGCTTCCGCGGACAAGTTCCACAAGACAGCACAAAGTCAAGCTAGTGCGAAGTGAAGTGCTACTAACATAGTCTAAGCCTTATTTATTAACACTTTGTTTTATATTAAAATATGTATGTTTAGGTTAAGGTATTTTTCTATGGGCCTGTGTCGCCTGAAATAAATGGTATTATTATTATTATATTTATGTCTACATATCTCGGGACCCTGGGGTCCCGGACCTTTGGAAGGCGTACGAGGGGCCAAAGCCAACTCGCAGAGGCCCGTTAGACGTGCTTAATGAAATGAGGCACCAACCGGCGATTATCCCTGTATGCACTATGCAAGTGCACCCAAGGACAACCCCCGGTTGGTGTAGGACTATTGCAGGAAATGGAAACAAATTTAATGGACTATGGGTTTGGGTGGCTAAAGTTGACTGGTGACCTGGAATTATGGAAGGACTATGGCCCCTGCCTGATCAATGTTTTATATATACACGGATAAAATGGCAGGGGGTGACTTGCACACTCAATAATGGGTCCCCGAAAACGGTCGCTTGCACAAAGTGTCGTAGCGACAAGGGGGCAACATGTCCTGAGGTGCTTATGAGGAGTGGAGCGGTATTCCACGGCTATCAGGACAATCCCGGAAGTACGGTCAAGATCCCTACCAGCATCTTACTGGAATACTTCCTTCCTCCGAGCACATTTGCTCTTGCGAATCTCCACTCAAGCCGGCCAATTAAGGCAAGAATGAGGTGGGAGCTCTGTTCCTCCTCAGTGTTCACTCCAGCCGGCCAATAAAGGCAAGCCAGAGATGAGGAACAAGATTTCTCCCGGGAGATAGGGTCCGTGGGGTCGCTACTGCCCAACAGCTCGCCACATGCTGCCCTGCGGTTTTCTGTATCTCTCTTGGTCTGGCTCCTCATTCTAGACCTGTTCCGGCAAAGTAAACTCTACCGGCACAGACCTAGAGTTTGGAGCGCGCAAGCCCCACCACGACGGCAACGTAGAGATACGGCGGTGGGGTTATTATGATTTTGGTTTTTAAATTTAATTTTCTCAGGTTAGTCCCTGGTATTTTCAGAATCTCACGGGTGTGAACCAAGGTGAGATTCTAGTTATTATTCTGAGAAGGTAAATTGCTCTGTACTGCAGTGAAATTATTATCTAGTTGGAAAAATTTTCTTACTATGCGGCAAGTGTTTAATATGGCAGCTTTTTGTAGTGTTAGGTATGTGTATTTTGATAAATTGAGTGCATTAAAACTATTGAATATCTGTTTCGGGATAACGCCTGTTGTTGATATTACTATTGGGACTATGGTGACTCTATTCATTTTCCAAACTCTGGTAATTTCCTCTTGTAACTCTGTATATTTCCTGATTTTTTCTGTGATAGTTTTTTGTATGTTATTAGTGTTTGGGACTGCTATATCTATTATAAATGTGTGTTTGCTTACTTTATCAACTAGTGTTATATCAGGTCTGTTGTTATATATGGTGTGGTCAGTAATTATAGTGCGATCATAATATATTCTGTAGAATTGGTTTTCTAAAACAGGTCTAGGCGTGTACTTGTAGTATGGTGTGTAGGGATCTTGCATGAGTTTAAGTTTAGTTGCGAGTTTTTGGTGTATGATATTAACAAGTTGATTATGTCTATGTGTATAGTCATTTTGGGTTAGTGTGATACAAGCTCCTGTGATATGTTGTATTGTTTCAGGTTTGCTGTGACATTTTCTGCATAAATCATTTCTTACTGTGCTATCTTTTATTATGTATTTTCTATAATTTTTTGTATTTATGACTTGATCTTGAATGGCTAACATAAATCCTTCTGTTTCAGGAAACAGCTCACTGAACCCTAGCCATTTGTTAGAAGCCTCTTTATCTATGTAGGTTTGGTGTAAATCGTTGAGATGTCTTCCATGTAGTTCTTTTTGCCTCCACTTTCTGTGTATCTCTTCTCTATGTCTCGCTTTGTCTACTGTCTCGATATTGCTATCATCGCTAAGGTTGAGTGGTGTATACTGTTTGTCTATCTCTATAATTGCTTTGTGCAGTTGACTATTGTTTTTCTTCCGCCAGAAAAATTGTTTTAAGTTTATGACTTGTGTATTATGAAGATGTGATATTTCGATAAGCCCCCTGCCACCTTCTTTTCTGGACATTATAACTCTCTCTATTGCTGATTTGGGATGGTGATATCTATGTTGTGTCAGTGTGGTTCTTGTTTTGACTTCGATATTATTGTAATTATATTATCAGTTGCTTCAAAAACGGCGAAGGAAAACATCGTGAAACCGGCATGCCTGAGAGATATTACCCGACGGCATGTGAAGCCAAGCCTATGGGCGGCATAAAAACTCTGACACCAGGCTAGTCACCAAACACACGAAAAAAGAAAGAAGACAAAATAGTGCTTCGTAATAATTGGAAAGAAAATTAAAGTTTTCTGACTTCGTTCTCAAAATCTTCGTAACTTTATAAATATTTAAAGATCTTCGGCTAAGTAGTTGTTTTGCTTTTTTGTTTGTAGAATGAGATGGTAAATATATCAATTGGGTGAGTTCCAAAAGAATTTAGATATTTTCTACGTATTCTACGTACGTATTTCCTGCTGTCAAAATATTTTTAGTCATTATGGTGGGTCTTCAAGATTCATTTGCGATACTTTCTCATCCCCTATAACATGGAACTTAGGGCGAATTTCACCAAGAAAACTGAACGCGATCAACACATCTCACACGCGTTCAAGAGCTGTCAGTTTCATCATTGTTGTGGAATATTGACACTGACAGCTCTTAAACGAAGTTTATTTGTGCTGATCGCGTTCAGTTTCATTGGACCCTTTACTTTCTACGCAATAGTCAAGTCAAGTTCAACTTGAGATCAAAATGTCACATTTGTTGTCTTAAAGTACACTAACCCTACTTAATAAAACTACGTAGTACACTTAATTAATATAACTGTTTTAATCTCAGTAGTGTGCAGTGCATACCTAAACTTCAGAATAGCTTCTAATTTATTCAAGTTTTCGTCTGTGCTAGATTTAAAATGTTTTTAAACTTAAGGCGAATGTAACAAAATGACACCGAACGCGATTAGCTGATCTAAACCGAGTTCAAGAGCTGTCAGTATCAATATTAAACCATTAACAATAAGAATGACATTAATAGCAGCTAAAACATCCGCTGATTTCCCAACCAAAAAAAAAAAAAAAAAAGGAGAAACAAGGTAACCTACACAGCCCGAAAAATTGCTTAACCTAAGCGGCAATGGGCAGGGCACATTGCTCACAGAACAGATGTCCGATGGGTACTGAAAACCGATGACCTTGTGAAGGCCGCAGGAAGAGCACAGAACCAGTCGGAGTGGCGGTGCTTGGGAGAGGCTTATGTCCACCAATGGACGTCTTTCGGCTGAATGAAAGAATGATGATGACAGCAGCTATAATAGCTGATATCATTCATCATCATTGAACGCGGTTTAGATCTATTCATTGCGTTCATTGGTGAGATCCACCCCTAGCATCGTCATCTATCATGTCTGATTCTCTCATACCTATGTATTCACTGAGCTCAGAACAGATATATTTTACAGTCTTAAGCTGCTGCCAAAAGCCAGGTTTAGGGGATTTACTAAATGAAAAAATTAAACATCCAAATTGTGATTTCGTAGCCAAGTGGGGTGACTAGAGATGAGCTTATACTTAAAGTGGATAAGTAATAAAATACCTATAAGGCTGTGTTATAATGAGGCTGGCAAAAGCCTATATTAATCAACTAGCTTAGCCCTCGTCTTTCTCGGGAAATTTCTTGTTCCCCGACCTACCACGTCGCATCGACTGCTCACGCTATTTCTTCGTTTTCGCCAACCGTTCTTTTTTACTTTTTTTTCTTTCTGAAAGAAAGAAAGAAAGAAAATTAGTATTTAGTATTTATTGAGACAAGCACAGGAGATCACAAATTAAACTAAGACAGATTGAGACATAAATAAAAATCAAAAACAATAAAAAATAAAACAATGTAAAATTAAAATAGAGGCAGAGTCCTGTGCGAGGCCAAAAGGCTCCTATCTCAGCACGATGCTGCGACATAAATGTCGTGTCATAAATGTCGCAACGCTGGTATTCTGATAGGGCTCGCTTCCTAAGAGTTCTAGAGCGCTAGCTTCATTTCATAGCAAATGACACAGAGTTTTTTTTATACGAGTATTATAATACTAGCTTCCTTTACCCGCATAAGTCTCGGTCCCGTGGGAATATCGGGATAAAAAGTATTCCATGTCCTTCTCTAGGTCATGTTCTACCCGTATGCCACATTTCATCCAAATCCGTTCAGCCGTTTGAGCGTGAAAGCGTAGCAAACAAACAATCTCACTTTCGCTTTTATAATATTAGTTAGCATTAGGATTTAGGTTACCAAGCCCTTTGGCAGTCCAGCGGTAATTTTATTATTGTTTGTGCGACACGGAGGGCGTGGACACATGTCTACGGTACGGCACCGGCCACCGTGTGAAGTATCATACTCTCAGTATATTTATGTGGAAATTAAGAAAAAAATAAAATCCGCACATATTTTTTTTTCAATGGGTTTTACATGGGGTGCGGCGGCGGTTTTTAAGCGGGTCTACAAGTCATAACTTACCCCTGTTGAAAATTTGCACATTTATTATGGATTTGGGGTAATTCTGGAGCGATACTAAAAATGTGAATTTTAAATAGTAATAACTTTGTTATTGCAGTATTTATGCGCCTCTTTCGGATAGGACAGGGTTTTGTTTACATATTGTATTAGTATAGATTCTCAAAACGAAACGTCTGCCGCTTCAGGATATTCAACCATAGCCTTGAGATTGCCAATTCCTTTTGTGTCTATAAGCGGCTTTCTATCAAAAGGAATGTCGGCTTGTTTGCCAACCAATATGTTATTTTTTAGGGCTTTGTTTGTTCCTTCTCATAAGAGAAGTGCTGTGGCGGATTTACCGCGATGAGTTGACTGAGTAGTCGTGAGCAGGCTGCACATTTTGGAGTAGTTATTTTTTCTGCATAAATTTTTTTTATATCTTGCAGAAAGACAAGACAACCGCCTTAACCGCCTCTGTGGTCTAGTGTAGTAAACCACCTATCTCAGACCCAGAGGTCCCGGGTTCGATTCCCAGTGGGAGAAAAATATTCTGCTCGGTTTGGTTGGTAGTAGGGCTTGTTCTAAGTCCGCCTGGCTAGCTACCACCATCTTATCTAAGTCTGTCGCCATAACAATAATGTTAACAGCATTGTTGTGTTTCGGTAGTTAGAGATAAGATAGCCAGTTCCTCTGTGGTTGAGGATTCCGGGTGAAGTTCGCTTCCACCTTCGGCCTGATCATCACTTACCATCAGGTGAGTTGCAGGCCAAGAGCTTCCCAATAGAGGATACAAAAAAAAAAAAAACATCTTTCCGATGAATTTTTCGTCTTCCCTGTCATTTGTACATCCTTACATTCAATTGTGTTAGGTCAGATATCATCATCATAATCAGCCTATAATGTTCTCACTACTGGGACACAGGCCTCCTCTCGATGCGAGGGGCCGTAATCCACCACGCGGGCTCAGTGCGGGTTTGTAGATGTCACATGTCTTCGAATTTTTTGGTTCTAGGACATATCGATTTCCTTGCGATGTTTTCCTTCACCGTTTTGAGAGCAGTGGTGATGAAATAATTTACACAAAGTAATGCACCTGTCTGGGTTCGAACCGACGACCTACAACACGTAAGTCACCACCGTTATCACTGGGCCACTACTGCTCAGATATTTCCAAAAACTACTTCTTGTGCAATTTCCACCAAATAATCGAGGAACTGACAATTGTAGAGGTAACAGCGGCAAAAAATGTACAGCCTATAAGTACTTGGTAAATGTGTAAATACGCCACTGGAAAAGGGGCAAAAAAAAATCTTATGATAGATGAGAAGACGCTACGTTCTTTACCAAACAAAGGAAACCGAAATCCGTGTAGTAATTCCATCATGCTTGCTCCTAAAGTGTATTTTTCTGTTGTTTTCTTATTCATAAAATCCAGCCTTATTTCCCCGAGGGGTTGGGCAGAGAAGTGCCTACCTTTAGCACACCCACATTTCGTCAGTAATGTTTAAGTTCCATGTGAAAGGGGTCGACCCTAATGCCATCAACCGGGCACAAATCCAGACTCCGGGCTTCTACTGAGAAATTCCATATAGAAACACCCAATAACACTTTGTTAGACCCGGGAATTGAACCCAGGACCTCGTGCTTGCGACCACTAAATGAACGAGGCAGTGAACTTCTCTTACTCTGTACATAAAAATGACGTGCTAAGGTTTTGGATTTAGAGAATAAAAATGTAAAATGTTACCTCGTTGGTCTGGTGGTCGCAAGCGGTACAGATGAGCATGAGGTCAAGGCCTTGACCTAATGCTCATCACTGCTTGGGCTGAGGCCTAGGTTCGATTCCTGGCACATTGCTATTGGATTTTTCTGACTCTGGATTTAAGTCAGGTTGATGGCAATATAGGCTCGCCCCCTATTACATAGATTTTAAACATAACTGGTGAAATGTGGGTGTACTTTAGGTACACCTCTGCCTAACCCTTCGGGGAATACAGACGTGATGTTATGTTATCTATACTATAATAATATTATCAATTAATCTACCTAGCCTTTTCCCAACTATGTTGGTGTCGGCTTCCAGTCTAACCGAATGCAGCTGAATACCAGTATTTTACATGGAGCGACTGCCTATCTGACCTCCACAACCCAGTTACTGGGTAATTTATGATACTCCTTCGTAAGATTGGTGTCAGACTTTCGGGCTTCTGATGACTCGTACGTAACGACTGTCAAAGATCCACGAATGAAAGCCGGGACCAACGGTTTAACGTGCTTTCCGAGGCACGGAGGAGTCTTGTGTACGTAAAGATGGTCACCCATCTACTGAACAACCCAGGCAAGCGTTGGCGTTGTTATCATATTATAAAGAGGTATAATTTGTGAATTTATATTTAGGGTATAGTTTTCGGAACTACTTGTCCAATCCGTAAATTCCATACCGGACCCAAGGCACCCCTGGAAGATATCTCTGGGGGTGCCACGGGAACTTGGATTCGGACCCGTAGCACCCCCAGGTCAGTGAGTGCAGTGCTTTTGAATGTATATACCTCGGTATTAAAACTATGTATGTACCTACTTATATATGATTTCATTTTTATATTTCTTTCACTAATAGAGAGCTACAGTCCTGTGTATCATATGATATAGTTTATTTAGTTTATATATTTTATTTTCACGTATATTTTTATGTCGTGATGGCCCAGTGGTTAAGGCCTCGCCTCTCCTGCAAGAGGAGAGGGAGGATTTGAACCCACAACGGGTTCAAATCCGGGCACCAATGTGACTTTTTCAATTCATATGTACTTTCTGAGTTTATCTTGGAAATTACTGACATCGATGAAGGAAAAACATCGTGAGGAAACCTGGACTTGTAGTTAATATAAGTCTGAAATCGCCAACCTGTCTTGAGCAAGCGTGGTGATCAATGCTCGTGTCTTCTCTGTATGAGAAGAGGCCTTGCCCTGCAGTGGGACAGTAACAGACTGGTATTATTATCTATCTATATAAATAAAAATGAATCCCTCCTTGGTCACGGCATCACGCGTGAATGGCTAGACCAATTTCGCTAATTATGTAATTTGTTTGTTGTGTTTGTTATAGTAAGAAGGTTCTTAGGATAGGTAGGGTGTAGGTAGGTAGGGTAGGTGGGGTAGTGTAGGTAGGTACCTACCTACCTACCTACACTACCCCACCTACCCGACCTACCTATATACCTATCTACCTACCTATCCTACCTACATACCTACCTACCTAACCTACTTTCACCTATTAGGGTAGGTAGGTGCGACGTAGATAAGTGCTTAGCGCTACCCGTGCGAAGCCGGGGCGAGTAGCTAGTTATTTATATATTTCAATTTTCAAAACAAAGTTTCGGACAAAGTCTCCGACAGAAGCTAGTTAGATATATATAGTTAAAACAGACTAAGCATAGCGCGCGGGACCCACATAGTTTTATTTGTCCCACCAGACCTTGAACTGGGCCAACCGCCTCGAAATAGTGGATCAATATAACGTAATGTCTGTTGTCCATAAACTGTGGGTCGAACAGTCACAGATAAGTTAGGAAAATTGTGTTATTGCCAAAGTTTTTACGTCACGGTAAACTGTTTGTAAGAAGTTTTAAGTGTAACGTTAGAGATGTTTAAGTTGTTCCCCCTGGCGAGTTATGACGGACCGTTATTGGTTAAAATTAAGACTCTTGTATCTTTACCAATAATGAAGCAAAGACATCATAGCTTTGCGCAGTAGACCCTGCCATATGGTAGTAGTTATCACAGTTAAAACTTAGCTTAACACTTTCGACTCCACCCATTTTCGTCGAGCTCATACGCCATGCCACCATACATATTGCAAGTGGACCCTCCAGGAGGGTTTCCGGCATTACGTTTGCGCTAAAGTTAACCATCGCGGATGGTCAACGGGATCAGGTTTAAACCGTGTTATTAAACACTGTAAAACGAAGTGAAATTGTGTTTTCTGGGGGTCTTGTCGTGTATATGAGTTTCCAACCTTTTAAAAGTTTAGTGAATATTTGTAACCGTGAACCAAAAATTCAAATTCAATAAAAATCTAAGTCTTTAATTTGAAAATCAACGCATAAATCTTGTTAAAATATACATCTGATTTTATTTTCACGGTTTATAATGTATTCGCTAAGAAAAAGCTACATAAATGAGAGGGCTCCCGGCATCCCATATACGACTAGGTGAACCCTCCAGGAGAGCTCCCGGCACGTGAACGTGTTAAGAATCTACTTATGTGCTCAGTATGGCAATTAAAAAAGGCACCACTGGTGAGCATAACTATTCGTCTTTGTTTATAAGAACCGAGCATAAGAAATCCTCGTACGGTAAAGCAATAAACACCAACTGCCACCAAACGGGAACTCTCATATAAGTTCCGAACCTTGAGTTATTTGGCACCCGTTCAATGTCGCCGATAGTGTTAACTCACACATCATTATATTCTTTGTGCATTCGGTATTATTTCCTCGTACTCAAAATTACAATTTTTTAAATGAAATTTTCTTTAGCGGCGTTGTGCATTTTTTTGGGATTGGTAAAAAATGTTAAACTCGCGTCAGATTTCGCGTAAGATCCGTTGCCTAGCAACCGACTAAGTAAATATCAAAATCTTTGACATTACGTAAAGCTTGCGAGGTACGAAATTTTACCCATATTGATGGGTAAATAAAAAGCAGTTAAAACATACTTCATGAAAAGTGTTTAAATAAATTGTTTATTTTTGTTAGACTATATTTTGAAAATAAATAAATATACTACTACTACTAGGTAATGAATATTGTATTTAACCACATAAATTATAAATTATACTTTTATACTGATAAATAAAGCAATTCGTGCGAAATGATTTCCTAACCATACCAAAATATTCAAAAATGCACAACGTTAATGTTCAAGTTTTCACTTTTACCTGCACTCCCGGAGTGCAACCCGTTGTTTTTTTTTTCATGTTTTAACCTTATCAGTGGATAACTACAACTAGCTTAAAAGATATTTCTATCAAACGGCTGGCATCTCATCGGATCGGAAAGGATACGAACTGATGCGGCGACAGTCGCAGCATTAAGAAATATCATGTCGATATCACTAAATTGCTTATTGCATGTGTCGACTACGCAGTGAAGCGGTGATTGCGCACCAGCATTGGATTTACAGAAGCTGGTAGCGAACAGTCTCCTGGTGCGCACCTCCTGTCCATGCACGCTAGATACCATTTATTCTAATTCTGATACAGACTTTGTCGTGTTACCAAGCCCAAAATAAACTAGATACCATTTTTACACCACTATCAACACTGGTCAGCAAAACTAAATCCAGGATATAGATAACGCACAGAGATATGGTCAGAGCGCTGCGGTTTGTACTGTATATATAGTACTATCTACCAACTATATATCATTGAAGCTATTTACATAAACCTCATTTGGGTTAAAGATTTAGTTCTCTACTTCTCTTGGTAGCTAGAACCTTTTTATTTATTTAGTGCTAAACCGGATTGAAAAGTAAAGTAGCTATGAATAATCTTCTCCTAGTTTTCACTAGGTACCGATGTATTCTTCACGAAACGACGTTTTGCCAGTGGCTTGTTTTGCGTAGCTAGGTGTTAACTTGTTATATACAGTTTTCGAGTGCCAAACGCGACGATTGAGGCGTCAAAGTCAAGCATAATAAAGAAAATTATTAAAAAAACAAAAGACCCGACTGCAAAAACACATAACTGAAAAGAGAAAAACAAGCATTATAATCTACAGAATTTTGGTATCGCAGGCGGGGACAGACAAAAGTTAGGTTACACACCATGTTTCCGGTTATTATTGTTATAATAATATTGTCCCCGCCTGCGATACCAAAATTCTATAGATTATAATGCTTGTTTTTCTCTTTTCAGTTATGTGTTTTTGCAGTCGGCTCTTTTGTTTTTTGAATAATTTTCTTTATTTCAAGTTTTTTAGTTTTATTAATATATCTTAATTTGGAATTGACTCATTACCAGCTTTTATTTGATACCAATATTGTTGAAATTTATTTAAAAAAAAACCTTCCCCTCCCTTTTTTTGTACTTGCAGATGCAATACATACATATTATATAGCCTATGTCACTTCTACGATTAAGACGAATCTAACGACACCTCCTATGTTAAAATCCATCAAGCCGTTTAGGCTACAGAGCGTGCCAAAGAAATAGACATACATACATACATACATACTCTCGAAAAACATTACCCTCTTTCTGGGGCAGTCGGGTAAAAACACAGATTACTCAAACAGGACAAACATGGAATAATTAGGAGGGAATAGCAAGGACTAATATATAATCCTTCAGTCACTTACTGGGATGTTCCTAGTCAGGGAAAAAAGAATTGACTACCAGTGTTGTAAAATGAATGAATCATATGATAGAGGATGCATCAAAACAACATACTCTCAATCAATCTTCCTAGCCTTTTTCCCAACTATCTTGGGGTCGGCTTCCAGTCTAACCGGATGCAGCTGAATACCAGTATTTTACATGGAGCGACTGCCTATCTGACCTCCACAACCCAGTAACTGGGTAATACGATACCCCTTGGTAAGACTGGTGTCAGACTTTCGGGCTTCTGACGACTCGTAACGACTGTCAAAGATCCACAAATGACAGCCGGGACCAACGGCTTAACGTGCTTTCCGAGGCACGGAGGACTCTCAGTATGTAAAGATGGTCACCCATCCACTGACCAACCCCGGCAAGCGTAGCTTAACCTGATGGATCGACCCGTGCGGCTTGTTATTACTTAGCCACGAGCTCCTCAAAACGACATACTCTGATCAATAAAATTGTTGGCCTAACATTTAAGAGGGTTTACGTCGTACGGCATTTCATACAAACTCCCAAGCCCTGGTTTTTCGAAATGACTGAACCGATTTTAATAAAACTTCATACGCATATGCAGGATACAAAGGTCTAAAAACTTAGTTAAGAATATTTTTACTTAGTACACATTGTGAAATCATAATGTGTACTAAGTTGGTAACGTATGTGGCGATGGTGATACGACAATAATTAACTTTGTATATCTAATGACGTTCCTAGTCTGCATACAAAAATGTATTTAATCACTTTAGCCAGTTGGTTTATTTCACATTAAAGTTCACTCTCAATTCTCGTCAAATTAGAGACTGACTGCTTATGAGCGTTCATCGAAAAAGTTGGCAACGTTGCAAATAGCTGTCAAATATTTACCTGTTTTGACATCAAAACCTCAGGGTAGCTCATACCTCAATCCAACAAACGAAATCATGTAACTAGTGATGGGGCCAATAAACCATAGACAATAGTCGATAGATGTGCACAATATGGCGACGAAGAATAGCCAAAGCATTTTTAAACTGTGTGCTGATGAAGAAACTTAAGTCCGCTGTGAGGAAGTGGCGGAGAATGCGCCTCTTCCGGAAGAGAGATGGTGAGTCTAATAAAGGTTGGGGTCAAGTCTATTCTTAGGTATCGATATTATCGAATGTTGTCTCACCGGAGTGTAGAGGGTCTCTTATAGTGTGGGAAAGAGATAGAGCTATCCGTCCTGTCTAGCTCCATCTTTTTCTCACGATGAAGAGAGATTAAAATTGTACCTACTGCAATTTTATGCTATGGCTTCATTGTCACTATAACGCGAACTACACTTCGCGCGCTCACTCTCGGACAACGCTCGACGTCTCTCTGTACAACAGAGTGCGCGTGAAGTGCAGTTTGCGTTATCGCGACAATGTAGCCGGAATATTAGCGGTGGTGGTAGGCCCCCAGTTCTTTACTTCTATCCATAACCCTGGGTCTACACTGTTGCGTTATTGCGAACTTTACTTCGAGCGCTCTCCCTCGCACACCGCTCGAGGTCTCGCTGAACAACAGAGTGCACACGAAGTAAAGTTCGCGATAATGCGACAATGTAGCTCTAGGGTTATATTATCGTACGGGAATTAAGTAGAAAAATATCAGCACTTTCAATTGATATGGCTCTCAAATATTATATGAAGGTCAAGGTATTTTTGACAGACGAAGACTGAGATGAGAATGCGAACGTTCTTAAAAATACAGGAATTACCCCTCTGTTTATTGGTAAATATCCCTTGTGTTACCCTTCCAACGACCATTCTAACATTGCTGTAAATCCAGCTATTACGACGAGCAAATGAATCACTTACAAAAGAACTTATTTCCTTTGCCTGCAGACTCTGTGACGCGTCAGGTGTCGACTGATCCCGCGCCGTCCACTTCAAGTACTCCTGCGCATTATCCGCGACCGCCACCCGCTGAACTCTTGCAATTGGTAAGTATACTAACAGAAATAGTAGAAGTCGAGTAGAAGACGTCTTCATAATAAGAGATGTTCAGGGTAGACCGCTGTCTAACAACATTTTTGAGGAATGTGTGCAATCATCATAAATTTTGGTACCGATATCGACAAGCCATCTTGTCTCGCCCCTAATGTCTCGATCACACGTACAGAGTAGATGGACGAGACAGTGCTCCCGGCCGAGTGCTCGGTACGTGTAAACACATCCCCCCAGTGCTCGGCCGAGTTAAAGGGAGTGACAGTCACTCGGACCCTATTCTATTTAATAGACTGATTGCCCACCGCACTTCCCCGCACTGACTCGCTTGCCGACTCGGCAAGTAAAACATGCACTCGGTGCGTACTCGCCACTCGGTACACTCATGTCGCTCGCAGCATGCTACCGTTTCCCGTAAATTTTTGTGAGCCAACTGACTGACTCGGTGCAAAGTTAAAAAATCCATGTAAACACCCACTCGTCCGTCCGCCCAAATCTCTAGGCAAAGTATCATTATGATTAGTCGAGGACGAGGCTCCTCGACTAATCATAATTATTTCCATTTATAAATGAAAGCTAATTTTACTACAGAATATGGAGTCTAACAAGATAATCTCTGCACTTTTCTTTTAAATTTTAAAAGAAGTTTTCTTTGGTGTAGAAAGGAATTTAATAGACTAGTTAGCTAACGGTTTGCTTTGTTGGCATAATTTTCTGTAGAATATTATGAATCCAGTTTGTTCATATAGACTAGCTTAATAATTTATTAATTAGGTTCCTTTTAAACAGCGCCTTTTAAAATGAAAACGTATTTTTTAGAGATATTTATTGCATTTTGTTGCAATATTAAAATCTCGTTAAATAAAGGAAGAAACTATTTTTGGCTTCTAAAAACCTCTAAAAGATGCCACTGTTTCGAATGAGACTTTTGAATGCCTTCAACAGAAAGTAACCATTATTCATTCATCTCGATTAGCATAGCATTCTATTGTGTTAGAATTACCATAGCGCCTAATACAAACGAAAGAGCAATGTGCGTATGTTTGCTCTTAAAATTTATTCAGGCGCTTACTGTAATAAAATTACATTATCATACGATTACTTTGACGATTACAACCGTATACGGTTCCTGAATTTTATTAATGTGTATTACTTCGTTGAAAACACATATTTAAGACCGTTTTTATGCCACGACATCGATAAAATGGCGAATCATGGAGATTTACTTACTATAAAATTACAGCACTGCGCGCTGTTGTCACGTTAACGTAGTTTCAGAGACTGCATTTTTTATGTGTTTATTATAAAGTGTCTTTTCTTGTACAGGAGCCAGATGAAGGCCAAAGGCTAAGAGAGCAGCAACTGCGAACATACTCGTTCTTCCAATTGAGGGTACATTTAAAACGAGGCCAAAACTTAGTAGCTATGGACAAAAATGGTATGTTGGATCACCGCAACACTGTCACCGACACGAACATCACTGCTAGACGATGCACAGCAAATAATGCATACCTATTAATACACAGATAATGCATCATAATACACAAAAATATCGATTACTAATCAAAATTAAAAATAGTCTTGGCAGAGCAGAGAATGACAAGCTTACTAATCACTATTAAAAGTAAGGGAGACAAAAATGATATTTGATTGATTCATCTACAAAATCAACACAAGCGTGAATTAACTCTTACATTTAAAGCTCCCATAGACAGGCGCGAAGCGACTCTAGTAGAACAATTTCAAAGAAATCTTCATGGAAACTGTTCTACCTGCATTCTAAGTATGACTATAATAGAAACGGATTTTGTCGACGGAAAAATAGATAAAATGACAGATAAACAATCACAATCTGCCATTTTTTCTATTCTTCCGTCGACAAAACCCGTAGAAAACCAGTTTCTATGGTTATCATACGCGTGCAGAATCGCGCGGAACCTTTAATTGGCACTTTTATTTTGTATTTGGGATGCTTTTTATTTACCCCGTGGCTGCGACGCTACACGCTCAAGCGATACGCGTCTTCTTCACGCGTGAAAGAAGTTGTTTAGAGCATGTCACGGGCCACCGCGACGTGACTTGCAGAGCGAAGGTACTCACGCGAAGGAAACAAGTGACGGGCGCGCGTTTCGCTTGACGCAAGTCGCTTCGCTCGAGGCCGTGAATGGGGCCTAAGGGGCTGCCTCCACGAGCGAGAAAATTGCGGCGATATTATCGTCGTGCCACGTATTTCTGTACACTCTCTTAGAGGCCATCTCCAAGAGCGAGAGAATCGACGAGTGCGAGCGAAACGTCATCGTATCACCACGCGCTCGCCGCGACTGGCGACGCGCTCGCCGCGATCTCGCCGCGGAACGTGGGGCTCTCGCAGCGAGAGCGCGGCGAGCGCACTCTCTTACTCTTCACGCAGGCGTCCATGGGGGACGCCTGCATTAAAACAAAACAAACACGGCGATTCCGTTACGAGTCGCGACGATACGCTGGTGGAATAATCCTTGTTCGTGGAGATTACCCGACGTAGAAGCGCGGATCCGCTGCGATTCTCCCGCTCGTGGAGGCGGCCCCTTAGGCTGCAGATTGAGCAAGATACTTGGGCGATTAATATGTTACAATAGCCCATTCACTGCATCAAGTTGTCATTTCAGACAATTGCACCGATCTCGCTACTATTACGCTGCAATTTGTCTTTCAAATTGATAGTCACTTGTCTAACGTTCAATACTGAACATAACTTTAACTTCTCACACACAACACTACACCAACATTATTCTGTTATTGTTATTTTGCATGTTTTCTTTTGTTTTAATGCAGATAATGCTTTTGCTTTCGTACCATAGATCACCTTTAGTATCCTAAATTTAATTTATAAGAAACTTAAGAACTGCTGTTTCCATATAAATGTACCGTATACATTGATATCCATCACAGTCAACAAAATTAACGTAGATGTCGAACTTGGTTAATACAACTTTGAACTTTGTGAATCGAACTCACATCTAACAAGTTTGACTAATCCAATCCAAATTCTAACCCCAAGCCTTGTAATGAAACAATCTATGCTAAGATCGTGTCACTTCGGAAATAGTCGGAGAAAAACGATCTCTGACGCAAAATTGGGTCCTTCCTCATTTCCTCAAGGATTAGATTCTTAATTTGATTTATAATTAAGCTCAGAGCAGACGTTTTGTAATTCTTGCCGTCGGAAAAGCTTCGCCAACGACCTGATAAATTCTCAGCCAAGCTTAGTACAGTTCTAAATTCTCCTCACGACCCTTTCCCTCGTAATAATAAAGTAGTTATTTACCCGTAGCTTACTTAGATTTTCTTCATTTATTTTGCTTTTTCCTCTTCTAACTGTAGTGTTTTGTGGGGTCCAAAACCAGGTTTGTTGTCAGGCACGAGCGATCCCTACGTCAAGTTTAAGGCTGTGGGGAGACTGCTGCACAAGTCCAAGATCGTGTATCGAGACCTTAACCCAGTTTGGGATGAGTGCTTCACTGTGCCGATTGAAGACCCTTTTCAGCCTGTACAGATTAAGGTAAGATTATTTATGAGTTTTTTTTTAAATTACCTATAGTACTCTTTGATGACCTCGTTGGGGTAGTGGTCGTAAGTACGACAGCTGAGCATGTGGTCTTCGAATCCCAGGTGTGCCATGGTAGGATTTGAGAGCGGTTACACCGCCACATACGAACTACACATCAAAGACATGATGTCACACAAATCCTGCATCGCGCAATTAGAGTTTACCGCGCGAACGACATATACAAGGTGGAGACGACAATACAACAAAAACGGCGTATCCATAATGACGTTCCCATTCTGTATACAAAAATTCATAGTTTAGTCATTATAGCTCGTCAAAATCCAGTCTGCTCGGGCTATTTCGTTTATTCACCCCAAAAATCCACCCTAAGGTGGATATTCGGAAATGTATGCCCGAGAATTCACCCAAGGCCTAGTTGGATAAACGGAATTTATAGGCTTAGGGTGTATCCGGCTTACATTACATTTAATTTGTTTGAAAAACTCTTTTTTTTTTCGAAGCTAGGATTTATTTGACAATTCCAAAATACTCTTAAGCATTAGTAGTGCCAGTATTTAAATTTTTTGTTGTATGGTAGGCTCCACATTGTATAAGACTATCCGACATCAACTTTCGGGCAGTTGCCCGCCAGACACGACACCCGTCTGGTCGGATGATCCTCCCTTTTCTATAGAGGATGAGTGAACTTTACACCCTGGTCCTCATACCTCTAAAAGTTTGTGGCCGGTTAATGGAAAAAGGCTTGCCCTCAATTACTTGAGACTTAACTTAAAGAACTGTCGGTCTTCTTCTCCTTTTCCTGTGGTTATAGTGACTTACTTGGTGTCCATGGTTTCAAATGCCGTCGAGAAATATCTCTCAGGCATGCCGGTTTCCTCACGATGTTTTCCTTCACCGTTTTTGAAGCAAGTAATAATTATTATATTATCATAAATCGGTCAGTTCCTATAACCAGAAACTAATCGTTTTGCTTACCAAATGGTAACTTTTTTATTTCCAAACTGGACATTATAATATAAATAGATTCGTAAGCTAATTGTACCAATGATAGCTACTTCCACAAGAGAGGGTCTACTATGTAAAGCTATGAGGTCTTTGCTTCATAATTGGTAAAGATACAAGATAGTTATTTATAAACAATAACGGTCCGTATGGTATAGGAATCGGCCTTATACAGGATGTTAGGGTAAACACCGTTATCCTTCAAACCAGTGGTTTGGTTTCGTTTATAGAACATAAATTCAATGGAAAATCACAACTTTTTTTTTTAAAGATGTACATTTAGAATCGTCACGCAATTCCAAAGGTAGATATTTTTGCCTGTCTTAAGCCAGGAAAAGGTTGTATTGTAATATTCATGTGTTGTGTATGTAGGTAGGACGGGCGGCGATCGATTACGTCACTCGGGCGGGCGCATATCCATGAATTTGCGGACGGTGTCGGACAATAACCTTTTTAATATTTGTTAAAGAAAATAACGTATTTTTTTTTTACTCGGTTTTTTATGTTTATATTTAAGCCAACTACCCATAGTTTGAGTGACAACGATGTTTACCTTTCCATCCTGTATAACTGTCGTCTAGTACAGAAGTGCTATTCTGTAACCATCTCACCGTGAAAACTAAGGTGAAGTGACCTCGGAGTGAGCTATCAGTCCCTAGCAATCAATCAAATCAATCTTCAATCATCCTAGCCTCTTCTCAACTATCTTGGGCTTGGCTTCCAGTCTAACCAGATGCAGCTGAATACCAGTGTTTTACATGAAGCGACTGCCTATCTGACTTCCACAACCCAGTAACTGGGTAATACGATACCCCTTGGTAAGACTGGTGTCAGACTTTCGGGCTTCTGACGACTCGTAACGACACTGTCAAAGATCCACGAATGACAGCCGGGTCCAACGGCTAAACGTGCTTTCCGAGGCACGGAAGAATCTCGGTTTGTAAAGATGGTCACCCATCCACTGACCAACCCCGGCAAGCGTAGCTTAACCTGATGGATCGACCCGTGCGGCTTGTTATTACTTAGCCAAGAGCTCCTCATTTAACTGTCCCTAGCATCAGGTGCAATTACAGTTCACTTCACCTTAGTTTTCATAATTGAGATTGTCACAGATAGAGATGCAGAACGGATTCTACCTATAAATCCAGTAATAAATAAATAAAACACAATCCTTTTTCATCGGCAATGAAAAACATATAAAAAGCCAACCCAACCCGGCTTGAATACTTTATTACACTCAATTTACTTCCTACAGTGAATAAAATTTAATATTAACCCTTAAACGGTCTCGAGGGGGGAATAATGTTACTATATCATCGCTTTGAGAGCCGTACTACGTCATGAAGTTATATTTACTTTAAGGCTTCGCCAAATAGAACGTTTACTGAGCGCGCGTTAGAGCACTAGCCTCGTCTAGCTAAACAGAGCGCCGGCGCTAGCTACGCCGCCCGTGACACACAGTGGACTGAAACTATTTAGGCAGTGTATAGAGTGCCACCAGTGGCACTCTATCCCTATCGGATAAAGTGCCACTACAGGCACCCTAGTAACACCGCCTCGGCCCGGCCAAAGTGCCGCAAGCATTGGATTGTCATTGTCACTGTCACTAAGTCACGTCACTTGGTATTTTGTTTGATTGTTGAAGTTAGATCGCTGTAAAACACCACATTCCCAAAACATTATATTCTCTTGTGCCTAAACGGACCCTGGCCTAACCTAACCTAACCTAAATAACAAGTGACAGTGACAATGCAACGCTCACGGCATCCTAGTCGGGCCGAGGCAGCGACACTAGAGTGCCACAGAATACTCGCGGCACTCTATACACTTCGTAAAAATAAAATCTCCAGACGATATTGTAAGAACCGACAACAGCGTAAATAGAAATTGAGAAAGAAAAAAAAGGATTTTCTGTAGGGTAGAAAAAAACTGCTGTGTTAAGAACATTTTCAGCTGGGAACTGAAAAACATCTTTATAGTAATGTTTCCATGCATAAAATGAGATCTATTCTCGTTAACACTCTGTGTAAAATCAATAATATGCTAATTCAGTCAGCGAGCTGTCTGGATCTAAGATGTTAAGACTGAGACACTATCGTAAATATGGCATTTTATATGCTTGAGATAGTTCAGAATACATTTCAGAAATAGGTATATAAACAGCTTATTGTTTCGCAACTACTAAAACAGTATAATGTAAAACTTTAAACAAATATTTTGAAGTCCATTTTCGCAACTCTTAAAAAAAATCGCTTAATAAAAATAAACCACTTGCGAAAGCCTTTTGTAATTGGGTCATAAAACGTCTCCTACGACCGTCTAATGAGTTCCTATTCAGCTATCTTTCTTAAGATTGAATTTGGACTGTAAGTGCTCAGGGCAACGACGCAGTAGTCGCACCCCCACCGCTCCATAACCTTCTGATATTGCCACTTTCTGTACATATTATGCATGCACAAACTTCTTTTTTGAAGTAAAAACTTCATCTAGCGGCGTTGTGCACTTTTTTTGGGATGGGTAAAAAATATTAAAAACGCGTCAGGAAGTGACCGTAAGATCTGTTGCCTAGCAACTGACAAAGTAAATATCAAAATAAATAGTCTTTGACATTACGTAAAAATTGCGAGGTACGAAATTTTACCCATATTCATGGGTAGTAAATTGTTTATTTTTGTTAGACTATATTTTGAAAATAAATAAATATACTACTACTACTAATGAATATTGTATTTAACGAAATAAATGATAGTACTTTTATACTGATAAATAAAGCAATTCGTGCGAAATTATTCCCTAACCATTCTAAAATATTCAAAAATGCACAACGTTTAATGTTCAAGTTTTCACTTCTGCCGGCACTCCCGGAGTGCAACCCGTTGTTTTTTTTTAACTCAACATGTTCATCATGCTGCATGTGTGATGTTTGTGGCTAGCAATGTATTGCTAAAAATGTAGTGATATGGCAAAATCAAGCGGAACCGGTGCGGCGACGACGCGGCAGCAGCGCTTCAGCGTTGAGTCTACATGTATCGGCGCGGCTGCGGTGCCGTCTACACGAGCCCTAAAGCTCCCACTAGAGTTGTGGTTTATTCAATACCAACAGTCCCAGACGTTATGTACCTAACCAAATCCCTCCTTAAACCATCTAGAAGTAACATTATACCTGCCATGTCAACTTTGCAGGTCTTCGACTACGACTGGGGTCTTCAAGACGACTTCATGGGCTCCTGCCACCTGGACCTGACTGCATTAGAGCTCGGTCGGACCCAGGACCTGGTCCTCTGTCTCCGAGACCCTGGGAAGCCGACCCAGGACATGGGAGAGATCGTGCTGAATGTAACGCTGTGGCCGAAGTCTCAAGAGGACAAGGAACAGGTAAGATTGTTTACAGACCGTTCACTTTAACTTGTACCTTGCCGTCATGTTGGCACCATTGCTTGTCAAGCTTAGTTTCAATACTAATAGAGTTCAAAATGGCGACTGACAGAACAGTGCTACGAATCGCGTCACGGGTCAAGTTATAATGAATGCACTGTAGTTTTTCGTGTCTTATCTACGCCAGGTGCATTTGGCTCATTGCGTAGAATTAAATAAAACCTAAAATCTGATTTTCGTCAAAATGTCACATTCGCGGTATTGGATGCCGAGCGACGATTTGCAAAGCATGGGCAGTCCAATCCATAATAGTTGAAGGGTACAAACCTAGGGAATCTAGGGATCCTAGGGGATCTTTTGTGCTCTGTAATTTTGCTTACAGGTAGGTACTTTTGTCATTTTGTGCAGAAATTGTGACTTATAACATCGCCTTGGATGTAGTCTGTAAAGGTGTTATAATTGTGTATTAAATAAATAAATAAATAATAAATAAATAAATAATAAACTCTTCATATTTGATGCATCAAATGAAATTCATACTTAAACCACTATATTATTGCCTGCCAGGGTGGCGGGAGGGTCTTAAGGGATGCCCCTGGCAACGTACAGGAAACTGAAGGAACACGGGTGGGTTTTAGTCAGTATGAGTCTGACAGGCCCTTCCGCTCCGCGCAGTTCGGGAGAAGTTATTTAATGATGTCGCAAACAATAAAAAACCCACTATAATTGTGCAAAATGAGATTTTCTGAGTGAAACGTTACTGGTCGGTATTGATCTGTTTACGCGTTCGCGTTGCATACTTGTACTTGTCCTGCTAAAATCGGTTGTTGAGAAGAAGGTAAACAGGTTTAAATAAGCAGACGAAGAATAAGTACATTATAAAGCAAGATTTTATTGCATTTAGATAAAAAGGTAGGGTTCTTTTCAAACTTCTAGGTGAACCACTGCAAACTCCAAAAATATATTTTGACCCTTCTACGAGTAATCAGCTTATAAGTTAGCTGTTCAACACATAACTCCATAGCATAAAACTGCGGTAACAATTTTAAAGTACCCGACGAATTTATTTCAACTTCAGACCAAAGATTTTCATCAAAAGAGACTTTCTCGAAAAGCTTAGAGTTAAAGCCTTTTTAAATACAATAAATCATAAACACAGAGGAATACTTACATTTTCTTGAATTCTGTTTCGTTCTTGCCTATGTTCTGCATTCACATTACCAAATAAACTTAGAAACAAAGATATAAATATTTATAAGTCGCAGTAAGATATTTATAAGTAGCCGTAATATAGATAGATCTATAGTTATATTAAAGCGGTTCATAACTGTTTTAGGTACTAGGAATATAACTATGATACAAGCACCATCTATGAATATAACTATTAGGACACTCCGACCAAATAGGTCAGGTTAGAACTGTGACTAACTCCGCGCGAGCCGAGCGAGCGAAGCAATCGGTGCCGCAGCAGCAACCGACGAGCGCTTCGTCAAAATTGGTCGCAGTCACAAAATTGCCCTAATTTTGTGCTCCGACAGTTATATAACAGAACCGCTTTCATATAACTATATTAGTATATAGCTATATCTCTAGGGTTATAACTAAATCATGACTATAACCAACTCACTGCGACATACAGAGACAGTCAAAGCTGTGAACTCGTCGAAAAAAATATCTGCCAGCGGTTTTTCGCTAAATGCAAGCACACTAGAAAAGCACAATGACATGGCGAAGACGTAACTGTCACTCACACCAGCATAACAAAGTTTTTTTTTTTGTTATTGTTCTTAGAATCTGTTCCTTGTGAACATTCAGCATAAGGTTTGGAATTTATTAATTGTCTTGAAGGGCAGTCAGTCCAGTGACGTACGCCCTTTACGTATCATATTCCCATGGATCTCTAGGGCATAACAAAGTTGGCTTGTTTATTTTAGTTCTTATGCAGCGCGACACTCTATCTAGACATATAAATAATCAATGTGAAAAAAAGTCGAATGCCATCTTCCATTCTCTCCAATTTTGTGCAACATTGCCTTCTTCTTGTACCGGCGCCGCGGCCGGCTGTTGTATCGCCGCGTAAACATTTTTTAATTCTTTTTCCTCAATTTCTGCTCAATCCTATTCACTTTTTAAGCTCATTTGAGTACTATTTCCACTATAACTTAATTTCACCTGACACCATAATAGTGGTACGTGCGTCAATCAAACGACATGTTGGAAATGACTGGTTTATTCTGTAAGCATTATCAATTAGTCTATGACTCTAAATACAATTATTATAGAATAACCTACTACAGATTAGAAATAATATTAATATCATGATAAGGAACAATAACTTCATGGTTAATACCAAGATGAAATAGCCAATTCAATTGTATTTTTATGTTTAGTTAAACTTCACAGATATGCAAAATCTCGTTAAGGTGATTTATTTATTTATTTATATATACTTTATTGTACACCACAAAAATACATAACAAAAAAATATACATTTGACACTACAAAATATACAATGGGCGGCCTTATCGCTTTCCGCGATCTCTTCCAGGCAACCTTGGAATGTACAGTGATCTGCCTGGACATAAAATGGGGCTGTCGTTGGTGCAAATAATAAGTATACAATATACTAGAATAGATACACAGATAAATACATAATATCCTAAATAATAGATACATAAATACATACATACTAAATAATTTAAATAATCGACGAAAGTAAATGAAGACTACTTATAGATAATTACAGTTATTTTCCCTGGAAGGCCTGTCCTCCACGAGGTTACTCAAAAGTAACCAATTACACACTCAAATTATTGCTAAGTATGACATTCTGGCTACCAATTGATGATTTGAGTTTCTAAAACTTTGAGTAGTTCATGGGCTGGTACCTAAGTAAAAGCCCTACATTCGTACGACAGAGGCAGATTGCCTATTTCAAAAGGAAACAATTTCTAAAATTTTAATCAGAAATCATTTATTTTGCAATGAATGTGTGTACAAAATAAGATGTTAACATTGTAAAAGCAGTTCCAACACACTCACGGCATGCAAAAGTAAAAATTGACTATCCGGTACCGTTTCAGTTCCCAGTTATAAAGTTTTATCGAAAAATTTGATGTACCATCATAAACATAGATGTACCGTATGTACCGTCGAAGCGAAGAAGAAGGAGATCGAAAAATTCTATAGATAGCTATTAAGGGCCACATGACATTCATATATTTTTACCTATAGAACAGCCAGTTACCCAATAACACAGGCAGCCTTCCTATTTCAAAATTTTCTAATTTCTAAAATTGACTGTCCGGAACACTTTAGACGGTTCCAGTCATAAAGTTTTATCAAAATGTCTGAACAAATAAATTATCTTCTAATATAAAATTTTATTACGATCCTAGTGGTAGACGAGGGTTTGACCTATTGAAGTTGTAAAAGTTTAATGGTCCGTCCATTGTGAATGTGTATGATATATCTGACTTCGAAATGGACAAAATTACCAGTTTCCTAAAACTGTAGTACCTGAGTTAAGCTAAAATTGCAAAGCTCCTTAAACTTTCATTTGTTAAACACAAAGTATAATAATAAATAAAAGGTAGTGTATAGAGTGCCACCAGTGGCACTCTATCCCTATCGGATAAAGTGCCACTACAGGCACCCTAGTAACACCGCCTCGGCCCGGCCAAAGTGCCGTCACGTTACTTGGTATTTTGTTTGATTGTCGAGGTTAGATCGCTGTAAAACACCACATTCCCAAAACATTACAGTCTCTTGTGCCTAAACGAACCCTGGCACTTCGCCGCCGCTACCGTGGCACCGCTCGCTACGCTCGCTCGGCTCGTGCGTTGTGTGGTCACAGTTCTAACCTAACCTAACCTAAATAACAAGTGACAGTGACAATGCAACGCTCACGGCACCCTAGCCGGGCCGAGGCAGCGACACTAGAGTTCCACAACAATACTCGCGGCACTCTATACACTTCGTATATAAAATTAAAATAAAAAGCCTTATATTTCTTGCCAACCTTAACTATATTACACATAAACTAGACGTTAATATACCTAATTATATTCTAACATGTTTATCTTTTTAGTTTCTAAGTGTACTATTATAATAATTAAACACAAAGTATAGAAGTCGGTCAAAAAGGGATGATTCTGTCCCTCTGGAGTAACTGGACAGACTCGCAACTGGACAGATTCTCAGCTGGACAGTTTCTCAGTGGGACAAAATTTTAGATTTCACTGAAACACATAATGTAAATCTTTGTAAGACTAAATATTAACCCAAAGATAGCCTTAAATGTGGTACTAAAACGGCGGTAATTGGCTGTCTCTAAAAAATTGCGTCGTTACCTGACTTCATATGCCAACCTTCATATACCAACGAACCGTTTGAGCTAGATAAAAATACGGGTCGGAAACTTCTCCATTATATACCACCTTGACATGAAAACATTGACTGTTTCTGTAGAAAAGTCTCTGATCCTTTCTTATTCAGCCTATAATATTCCCACTGCTGGGACACAGGCCTCCTCTCTGTGAGAGGGAGTGGGTTGTAATCTACCACGCAGGCCCAGTGCGGGTTGGTCAATGTCACATGTCTTCGAATTTTTGGTTCTAAGACATGCCAGTTTCATTACGATGTTTCAAAGTAAAGCGCCTGCTTGGGTTCGAACCCACGACCTACAACTCGTAAGTCGTAGCCGTTAACACTGGGCCACCACTGGTCTACTGGGTCACCACTGCTCTCTGATCCTTTACCTAGTCCCTATATCTAAGATATAATAAATAGTTACTAATACGTTTAGTAAAAGGTTTTTTGTAAGATAAGGCGTCATTCAAAATACATTCACGTTTAAAAACAATGAAGAAATAAATAACACAACACAGCACGTTGTTTATAGTGCGCAGTTTCTATCTATTTTATTTATTGAAGTTCCACTACACCAAAAAGGCAGTCCGGGGTGACGAAGCGCGGTCGTGCTTCTTTTGTTTCCTTTTTTTAATGCTGTGCTCTGAGTGGGAGTTAAAATCGAATGCATGGTTACGAAAAATCGAGTTACCACACTCGAAAACTACTACATACCTGCAACTTATTTGAGTTTTTTATGCAATACGCAATATACTGACACGGTAATTGCGTAACATACAAGACTTGCTATGGCAATGCCTTTCGTTATGATAGTCCAACAATGATTGCACTATTTATGTTGTTGTACAGACGCATACTAGTCTATTACTACTTATAAAGCATTTCCTTCAAAATCATTCGAATTATGACTGCAAATACAGAGGGCCCTTTTTTTGGAACCAATTGACAGCAAAATTGTCACTTTTGCAGCCCAAAATTGTGTTACTGATTTTTCTTTTGAAACGAAACAAAATCGCATCGACCTTGCTGCGCTGTACTGCACCACGCCCAAGCCCAATGTATGGAGCTCCTAAGCTATAATCAATGCCTTAATGCTTTCATACCTCCATATCCACAATAGGACAGTGGCAGTACAGTCGACAAAAGTAAAAAACAGCACAGCAGCAGTGCTCAGAAATTAACATAGTATTGGCATTCTTACTTCCTTTTCTTCGACGTATCCACTCAATGCTAGTATGCTCCATAGAAAATAAAAAAAACATTATTGTTCGAAACTAGCTGACCCGACAAGACGTTGTCCTGTCCAAATATCATACAAACATCACATAGAAAATAGGACATCCAGTTTTTGAAAAATTCCTAGTTTGGACTATTACGAACATTTTAAAACAAAAAGTAGCGAGTAGTGATGCGCTCTAACGAACAGCATTTAATTTAAAAGTACATATTTTTCAGATCGATTCAGATTTAGATACTGAAAACATATAAAAAAAGATAAATGTTTATTTCAATTGGTTTAGAATACTTGAAGACGCTACGTGATTAGAGCAATCACTATAATTATGTAAATTGTTTGAACTTTATGGTCTGGAAAAAAACAATTGCTAGAAAAAAGATTGAATGGCAAATAACTTTAACATTCGTACACAACAACATGCTATTAAAAGGATTTGCAGTAAGCTGCCTAGTTAAATATCTCTTTTGTTGCTTGTACATACTATACACTGTCAATGAATCGCGTGGCGTGCCACAAGGCATCACGCCCAGCCCACTCCTATTGCGTCACGCTTAGTCGCCTGTGAGCTGTCACGCTATGGGCGACTATCTGTCGTATCTTTTATCAAAGGCTGTCATTTAAAGTAGCTGAGATTTTTGAGTTATGAGCAGGTTATGACATTATCGTGAAGGTAGATTCATTATCTTTATCCAGGGATGCAATTATTGAAATACTAGTGGGTTATGACATAATCATCCTTTAACGTTGTCTTACCACTTACTCCATTTACATGTTGCTTTTAGTATGCAAGCAAGCACCATGCAGCATGCTTGCTCTATGCCCGAATATTATGTTTACTAAGAAATGCCAACAAAATAATCGTAGGTCAACTAAACCCGCACGCAATTTTATTATGTCCTTCATTTTGATAACTAAACCATTTTAGGCTGATTTCATAAAACAAAGTAATTCTATTTGATTATAGCCTTTCAGTAGAATTAGAAATTGATTAAATTACTCGTAATAACTAGTACGGCTGCAGGCCTCCGTCGTTTTCTGCTCGATATGAAAATAACTCTATAAGTAATTGATTATAGTACTCGTAATAACTAGGTTCTGCCGCAGGCCTCCCGCCGATGTTTTCTGCGTCGTATGAAAATAGGTCCATACGTAAAAATAGTCATAGAGTTTTATAGACGACATTCCCTGCTACTTTTAAATTCACCTATTGACAAATTGCTAGTAACGATCTGTATGTCATTAATCTTGATTTTCTGGGACATTCTTTGCCATCAGGCTTTGTTATCGAATAGAAATAAAGTAGCATATACTCGAATATGGCAAACAACATAACATAACATCACGCCTTGTTTTCCCGAAGGGTTCGGCAGAGATGTA
Source organism: Conistra vaccinii (assembly GCA_948150665.1). Lineage (NCBI taxonomy): Eukaryota > Metazoa > Arthropoda > Insecta > Lepidoptera > Noctuidae > Conistra > Conistra vaccinii. The sequence continues at coordinate 6,151,225 of OX411339.1, read as the reverse complement.
CCGCTATAACGCTAGTTATATTTAAGTCCTATGTAATAAGGGGCGAGCCTATTGCCATCAATTGGGCACAAATCCAGACTCCGAGTAGCCACTGATAAATTCCAGAAAAACCCAATAAATTTTGCCCGACCCTGGAATCCAAAACCTCGTGATCAGTAGTAGCGCTTGCAACCACTAGACCAACGAGGAAGGCAAAGTTAAGGGTTCACGTATTGAACCATAGCGCCGCAAAAACTTATCTGTCACAGCGTACCGAGTAAAAAAGAAAGGGCTTAGAGAATTATTCTCTAAGGGGCGAGGTGACCTTGTCTTATATCACTACAAATTAAATTTCCAATTAGGCTAACATGGTTTTCGGTACCTCGAACTTCACTTCAAAGGAGTACAAACTTGTACCAAACCGTGAAATCATATTAATTAACAACACGAGTTAATTAAATTGAACTCCGCTAATTGAACGATTAAGAAACAAATTACATCCCAAACAATAGAGTTTGGAGAAATTAGTTTTGCTTCTGTGGTTATATTAGTAGATTAGAAATCTTTGCAGCTGGATTAATTATAGCATACTGTGGAAGAGTCTGGATCTGCCATATTAAATTTAAAAAAAAACAATAAAAAAAATAACAACTCGCATACTTAGTTAATTGGAGTGCACATGCAAACATGTTGCAACATTAAGGTCTTTTGTCATGAATGAATGAATGAAATGCCCTGACCCCAGCGTGGTTTGACCAGACTCGATTAATCGAATGAACCCAAAGATTTGCACAAGCCCCTGGAGCCTCATGTTTCATGGAGTTACAGAGAACATTGCATATCAAGGAGTAGACTGGGGGGCGCGGTAATGGTAGGGAATACGTGTCCTTAGGATATGGAAGGATTTGTGAGCCGTAACAGATATGCGTCCTTGAGTAGGCAATGGACTAGTGGAGAGACGGTCGATATTTATCTATGGATGCCCATCCATAACGATGTCGCCGCAAGGTTGGACAATGTCCTTCTTTTGCTTCACCAGTGCATCTTTTGGCGGGGTTAAACTACTTTTCTCATAAATAATATTATTACGTCAAACGCAGAAAACACAAAACACGGTAACACCTCGGCGGCCGCTGCTACAGACGGTATTGTCTACACTTTCCATACAAACCAAGCGTTAACGCGCACTACGACATTAATGACGTATAGAAACTAACGGCTTGGAAGGCGGTCCGTGACCAGGGTTGTGGCTCAACGCACTATCGGCGCCACGTATTTTATTAGTACTACCATCTCTAGATATAGCCGTCGCGTCTACGACGCAGCGATTTCGTGCTCTGTGGCAAAAAAAAATCTTTTCTACGACGTGAGCCACGTCCTTCGCTATTGTCAAAAACGTCACATTTTCTCATCATCATCATCATCATCATTCACAGCTCGACTTCAATGACAAATTATAAAGTAAGTGGTGTGCGAATGAACGAACTTTTCGAACTTCAATACAAACTCTCATCCCACGTTAATCCCCTGTAAGGGATGAATTTTTTTAAAATCTTCCTTACTGATTACTTTTATTATATAAAGAACCTTTGTGTATAATATGCTTCTAGCGGTTTAGGCTGTGAACAACACAAACTATCATTTCAGGATATCCCAAGGCGATATGATGGTTCATAGCTTTTATATAAAAATTACAAACTAAACACAATAGCTCCATACAGTATATTATTATGCACAATATTATGTCATGTCTTTCATGCGGGATTATGGAGACTAATATACATTAGGAGGCCCAAGTTCAGCAAAATTACAATATGATGTCATGTCATGATGACTCATCATGGTCAACATGTCACTGGAAACAGAGAAAAATATAGAACAAATTCTCGCAGAACATTATCTTGCACTAATAAGGCTATTGAACGTCATTAAATAGATAATAATCGGAACATGTCATACATAATAGATACTGAAGACAACCCTTTACGTCCGTCACGACATACTGTTTACTAAGAACATTGGTTTACTTACGACAAATTCAATAAACTAACAAACAAGTTAACGTCATAGATGAGAAATCTATACAGGAAAATACACATAATTGCTTTGAATACCATTGCATATTGATTCAGGAAAATTGATCAAGTAAATGGTAATAGTTCGTTGCTCCTTGCGCGCCCCGGATTTGTAGGATTAAAACTGAGACTTAGATAACCTAAGATCAAGTGGTTGCAACAACCATATTTTGATACACGAATATAAATATCACCTACAGTAATATTCTGCCAGGCACGGTTATCTTTGAACCTTAAGCAATGTTTCCACATAACCGTTAATAGAGATGTTGCATGGGGAAACAAAAACTATTTAATCCGTCAGTCAGATAATAAAAAAATATTATTAGACACGTATTTTTTGTTTATGTTGTCTAATGGTTCCGACTACTAGACCAAAGACGCAGACAATAAGCAATTTAATGCTTAAGGTGTAAATCTTTCTAACGATAATTTAAATGGCGTCAGAGTTATTCAGTCTAAAGGGCTGATAAATTTGAAAAGGTTGCACACAATAGGTGGGATTATAATCTATCATCCTGGTAACAAAAGGCATTTTGATAAGGTCTTGGATGTTCTTTACACATTGGAACTTGGAGAGACACAAGATGTAGAACTAAATAAACGAAATGAAGTTGAAAACAATCTTAGGGAACTTATTTCAAGGTTTGACCTTATCCTCAGTAAGGAATATGTGACTAAACCCTTGAGCTCAATACAGACCAATATAGTCAGACCTTACTAAGAATTTTCAGAAGTAGTAAACACACAACTCTATTTTCAATTTCCCAAGCAACTATTCCACAAAGTATGCTCTTAAAGACACGCTCCATTAAAATCCTACTTAAAATTAACGACACCATAAAGTTGACATCATTTTCCGCTTTCACGGAGCATTTTCTAATGGCTGTGAACATTTCTGACGGAAAACAGTTGACTATAACTCACTGTATGCACATTCTGTTCTGCAGCAATTGACGCACGTCCTTGAGTCGGCACCAGCGATCAAGATACATAAAATAAATTACTATTACCCCCGATTGGTGTACCAATACATGTGCTAACCTCGTTTTTTTAGTCAGCCGTCCGACGCCGTAGCGTACGCGCGTGCGATATTGTATTAGTAAACAGAATTGCGAAAACAAAATAAACATTGCTAGTGTGAATTTGATATTTTTCGCTTTCAACGTGTTCGGTGTCTAAAAATTTTGTGTTGTGTTACTTTTTTCCTCAAAGGTGTGATTTTTTCAGTGCCAGTTATCCTGTTCTAAATATAAATAGCTAAAGTGTACATGAGAGTGAACGATAGCCTGTTTATTTTGGGACGCTATCTAAAACAGTTTGACGTGTGAATTGTTTTAATTGATGAATATTATGCTGTTCATTACACATTTAATGGTACAAGCAAAGTTTGAAATATCACCGTTGTAAACTATGATGAAGCTAAAACTAAAGTTTTTAAATGTTTTGCGAACTATAAAGAACGGAATGAAGAATTTATTATAAACAATAATAACTATAAACTTAATGAAATAAAACATAACCTTAGCATATACTATAAAAGTAGCGATGAAGTTAAATATAAACTTATCTACACAATATGAAGCTAAATAGAACTAAAACAAACTGCAAAGAACAATCAGTTTCGCCGTCCAAAAGCAGGTTCCAACTTTCCGAGGGCATTCACGTAGGTCACCAAACCAGTCTCGCAGTTATCCTTATTATTCAATACCCTGCAAAAAAATTGGTTCTGCCTTTACTTGAAATATCTTTGAGTTCTTATTATCCTATAGTTGTCAAGATGAAATTGTACAACTAAAACAAACTGCAAAGAAAAATATAAAAGCAATTTATCTGCTAGTTTCGGCGTTCAAAACCAGTACCCTAATTACGTAATACACGATCAATCAGAATTTGAATCGTTTTGAAATAGATTGCTAATCCATTGCTTCATAAGTTCGAAAAAAAATTCTACTCAACAACGTAATTAACGCAATGAATATTGTTGAACTGTCAAAATGAAACAGATTAGTCGGAATCGTTTACAAAATTGTGTTGCGTAATTAGATAGCAGGTTCCAACTTTCCAAGGGGTGAATGCCCTCGAAAGGTCAGGTTGGTCACCGAACGAATCTTGCAGTTATCTTTACCCTGCATAAAATTTTTATCAGCATTGACATCAGTATCTTATACCTATAGTTCTTATTATTTTATAGGCAGTGTATAGAGTGCCACCAGTGGCACTCTATCCCTATCGGATAAAGTGCCACTACAGGCACCCTAGTAACACCCCCTCGGCCCGGCCAAAGTGCCGTAAGCATTGGATTGTCATTGTCACTGTCACTAAGTCACGTCACTTGGTATTTTGTTTGATTGTCGAGGTTAAATCGCTGTAAAACACAACATTCCCAAAACATTACATTCTCTTGTGCCTAAACGGACCCTGACAGTTCTAACCTAACCTAACCTAAATAACAAGTGACAGTGACAATGCAAGGCTCACGGCACCCTAGCCGGGCCGAGGCAGTGACACTAGAGTGCCACAAGAAACTCGCGGCACTCTATACACTTCGTATCTTATATTTGTCTAGATGAAATATTGCTTTTATAGAGAACGCCGATACCACTGTCTTTTGTTTGTTATTTCCTAATGTTGTTCCTTTCACTGTATAGTACAGTATATCAATATATCTATCTATATACATAGTCTAACCCCCTTTCTAATAAACGTTGTATATCGCCTGTATACACACCGATTTCTCTCTTTCAGTCGTCAGTAATTTGACATTCGAAAGAAGAAGATAAAGCGTTGTGTAACTATACAGGCGATATACAATGTTTATTAGTAAGGGGGTAACACTATTAAAATCTTGCATTTCATAGTAAATATTGACTATAAACATAATATAATTATCAGAGAAACACAGCTGACATGTTATCTCATTAATTTCGTAAGAAAACATATACACATTCTGAGTGTGAAATTACTTGTGTTTATTTATATCATTATATTGTTTTTTATAAAGGAGCTATGAGGTGCTCGTGGCTAAGTAATAACAGCCGCACTGATCGATCCGTCAAGTAAAGTTACGCTTGCCGGGGTTGGTCTGTGGATGGGTGACCATCTTTACATACTGAGACTCCTCCGTGCCTCGGAAAGCACGTTAAGCCGTTGGTCCCGGCTGTCATTCGTGGATCTTTGACAGTCGATTAGGGTCGTCAGAAGCGCGAAAGTCTGACAACCTGTCTTACCAAGGGGCATCGTATTACCCATTTACTGGGTTGTGGAGGTCAGATAGGCAGTCGCTCTATGTAAAATACTAGTATTCAGCTGCATCTGGTTAGACTGGAAGCCGACTCCAACATAGTTGGGAAAAGGCTACGCAGATTGATTGCTACCGACTTTTAAGTCATTGAAGTATTTTTTTATGGATAACTGTCTTCTAATTCTTCTTATGTCCTGGGTTGAAGATGAACTGCCTTCCAAAAACGAATAATTGCATCCGTATTTTAAGGATAACCAGCTCAATTTAAATAAATCTGCTACATTGAAACCACGGGCTTCCGAGGTTTGTCGATTTTGCAACTTGTTGCATTCAGTTCGAAAATCCTCATCATTGAGCTATCCTCCAGTGTCGATGTTTCTTTTAGTTACAAAAGTCTTTCTACTTACATTAGGTCGATGATAGTGCATTGTTATTGGTGTTGTTTCATCATCATCAGCCTATTAATGTTCCCACTGCTGGGACACAGGCCTCCTCTCTGTGAGAGGGAGCGGGCCGTAATCTACCACGTGGGCCCAGTGCAGGTTGGTAGATGTCACATGTCTTCGAATTTTTGGTTCTTTAACATGCCGGTTTCCTCACGATGTTTTCCTTCACCGTTTTGAGAGCAGTGGTGATAAAATTATTTACACAAAGAAAAGCGCCTGCTTGGGTTCGAACCGAAGTCGGGGCCGTAACCACTGGGCCACCACTGCTCCCATGCTCTGCTCTGCTGCTGTTGGTGTTGTTTAAAATCAACCTATTCCATGTCCTAATATAAGCGACCGTCGACATCATTTGTCAAGTCGCGTCCTTTTTAAAAGCGCTCGCGAATACACGATCGTTGCGCTCATATATTATTTCATTTTTTGTTCGGTGAACTTGAACGCATCGTCGCGCCGACAGAGGACGCTTTCCGGTTTTGCGAGCAAAAAGTGACATACGCACATGACAGTCGCGTATTTGCTCGTTCTTTTGTTTGGAACACCTGAACGTGTCCTGTCGCCACTATCGCTTGTTCACCCGATGATCACTTGGTTGGCAGGAACATCGATGAGAGCAGTGGTGGCCCAGTGGTAATGGCCCCGACTTACTAGTTGTAGGTCGTGGGCTCGAACCCAAGCAGGCGCTTTACTTTGTGTAAATAATTTCATCACCTCTTAAAACGGTGAAGGAAAACATCGTGAGGAAACCGGCATGTCTTAGAACCAAAAAAAAATCGAATACATGTGACATTTACCAACCCGCACTGGGCCCGCGTGGTAGATTACGGTCCATTCCTTCTCACAGAGAGGAGGCCGGTGTCCCAGCAGTGGGAACATTAATAGGCTGATTATGTAGGAACATCGATGCGAAAACCTTTACCATGGATTCAGTACATAATTCTGAACCCCACTGCATTGAAATTTCTCGTCGATTTTTTTTTTTTATCTGTTGTTTCATAGAGAAAAGTGCAATACCTACGCGGCTAAAATGTATGGAAGAGCTGTTTTTTTTTTTATAACCGACCGGGACCTTTAACGCAGGTTTCAGAGTAATGTACTGAATCCATGGTAACAGTTTTCGCGTGAATATCCCTGCCACCCTGTAGGAAAAGACACGGGTTACGGAGTTAACTTCTTCTTTATTTACAACAAACTGCAATAACTATTTACACTTATTTAAGTAGTATGATTCATGAGGAGCTCGTGGCTAAGTAATAACAAGCCGCATGTGTTGATCCATCAGGTTAAGCTACGCTTGCCGGGGTTGGTCAATGGATGGGTGACCATCTTTACATACCGAGACTCCTCCGTGCCTCGGAAAGCACGTTAAGCCGTTGGTCCCGGCTGTCATTTGTGGATCTTTGACAGTCGTTACGAGTCGTCAGAAGCCCGAAAGTCTGACACCAGTCTTACCAAGGGGTATCGTATTACCCAGTTACTGGGTTGTGGAGGTCAGATAGGCAGTCGCTCTATGTAAAATACTGGTATTCAGCTGCATCCGGTTAGACTGGAAGCCGACCCCAAGATAGTTGGGAAAAAGGCTATGGAAGATAGAAGTAGTATGATGATTCATGTAAAACTACCGTTATGGATATTTATGGCTATGCAAAAACCCGTGATGAAATAGACGAGACGATTAATGGGAGGTAGGTATGTAACTTATCCCGAAGTGATATCATTCATAAGTAATGCATCATCCGTCTATTCGTTAGTGCGCTTATACCTAAAGACTCCCGAAGACAGGCCTGACACGACCAAGTCCGTCTTAGGGCAAGCCCCTGGGCACACATGGCAATTTGAGGCCCCCTTGGAAAGTAAAAGAAGGGACTGGCGCAAAAAAAAATCTGTTATTTACTATGGGTAATTGGTACGAATCAAATATTAAGAAAAGGTATTAAACCTACGTTATTAAATAAAATGCTGCAGATTTGAGTTGTTTTCGAATTCACCATAATGGTTTCTTTCAGGATTTCTGTTCTGCAAAATCGTCTATTATCTTTTTGATTGCAAGCGTTGTATTTGGGCTTCCGGGGCCCCCGTGAGGTATGGGCCCTGTGCCCTTATGGTAAAGACGGTACTGGACACGACGGTGCAACGCGAATCTGGTAGAACAATTTATACGAAGTTTTCATAGAATTTGTTCTACTAGAGTCGCGTCGCGTTGTCATGTCGTTCCTGTGTGTGGGAGAGCCTTAACTCGAGAACCACTTAAGAGATTTACGTAAGATTGTATTATTACTACCTAGATATCTGGTTTTCTGGGTTGCTAAGTATAATCTTATGACCGAACCCAATAACCTATTATCAGTAAAAGACAGATCGCTTTTTATGGTAGACAATACAATTCTATCTGTCATTGAAAGTCGTCCCACAATTCCGTAAGATTCCTTATTCTCCGACAGATTATTGGAACGTTTAAACCATAGATAGATTTTTCTATCTCCAGTATGCCAAAATTGGTGATAGACAGGTTATTGGTCCATCATGGGCACAGCTACTGACAGCTAGTATCACAATGTACCTTTATGCAAAAGATAAACATAATCATTAGCCTATATTACGTTCCTACTGCTGGGAAACAGGTCTGCTGGGGAGTTTTTTTGCACCATTTCTTCTTCCCAGCTAAAGCACTAGGAAGTGGTGACGGGCGGGCGTTTTGGGGGACTGTCTTATGTAATTTTGACGGCCATAAAGTTTAGATTCTCAGCCTAGTTTGTTGAATTTTGCCTCTAATGTGAGAGGGAGAGGACCTTTGCATACAGTTTTCTAAAATGAAATTCCACTAGTGTCTATAATGTATCAATGATATCATTTACGGCTATTTGCCTTCATGACAACGAATAATATTTTTCGCACTGTATTTTTCCTCTCAAAGTGTATGTTGTAATTTCTCGATATTGCACTTTCATGCTAGGGCCACAACAACGGTCAACGTCAATGCCCATCATCGCCATAAACAACGGGGTAATTATTCCGATAATTAAAGCGATAAATTGAGTGGTCACACTTGAACGGTCAACGTCAATGCTCTTTTAATTACACTCAATCGCGCAACGTCAAACCGCAATGTGAATACCGTTGTCAAATTATCGCGATAAGTTGTGGCATCACCTAGGATTAACATCCATCATCGCAATAATCAACGGCGTTGCCCGTTGTTGTGGCCATTAGTAATAAATTTTGACTGTCGAATGATCACGAAGGATTTATTCGGGTCACCGTTCGAGTCAATATTTATTTATTTTATACTCGGCAATAAATAATATAAATGTCAGCTCAGTCTACCGCAGACCATTGCGAGATAAAGGCATCACTGCAACAACAAAAACAGGCCAAATGCGTGGTCTGACACGCTGTTTTTGGGATAAATTCCAAAAACAAACTTAACATTGTAGTTGAAAAATATGTCCACCCTATCGATATAACTACGTCACGGTTAATTCTACAACTACCAATGTAAGTTTGTATCCGCAGAAAAAAAAATTGTAAGATAAAACTTCAAATTAACGATTTTCGTATTTTTTCCTTTACATGTCCTACTGTGAGACCTTGTTCCTGCCAAATGTCATGATTCTAGGTGAACGGGAAGTACCTGTAGGTTTCGATTTATTTGCGAGTATCAAAAGCTGTCGCATATATGGCCGTATTTTTTTTATTGCGTTGACTTGATTTTTTTAGAGCTCCAAGGGACCATAGACGTTGATATTTGATATTAATTTCAACTTGATACAGTAGGTACGACACAACTTAGATGTAGCATAGATTTGAAAATTTTCATTCATTCATTTCAATTTCACGAATGTTTATAAGACTTAATAAGTTATTGCGTTTTCGAAAGATCATTTTCACCTGAAGCAGTAATAAAAATTGGTGATTTTGAAGGCGCACTCACTTCGGATGGTGATCGGTTTTATGATTTTGCAGATGCTATATCTAAGTTGTGTCGTACTGTACCTCCACGCGTTCCAGAGAAAAAGGGTCTTGACAGACTGACAGACAGACAGACGGACAACGATGTGATGTTCTACGGTTTCCGTTTTTTCTTTTGAGGTACGGAGCACCAGCACCAGCCATAATTACTTAGGTAAAATAATAAGTAAATACTTTGTCATCTAAGTAGAATTTTATATTACGAATCTCACGAATTCAACCATTATGACAATTTAGTTGAATTTAGGTCATGATGCATTTTCCGTGCGGTCAAATAGCAAACCACAGAACCTTGTTTTTTATTGACTTGCATGAGTGTTGGAAAACCCTCGTTACGGAACGAATACTTCGATAAGTTTTGTTTACGTAGTTAGTTTATCTTTACTACATACCTATTACATTATCCAAATGTCAACTCAAAAGGTTATCAACATCAAACCGTAATCAGCTGCCACCGTAAAACTATTGGTCTATAATCAACATATAATGTTCCCACTGCTGGGACACAGGCCTCCTCTCTTCGAGAGGAAGGAAAAGTAGGAAAACATCGTGAGGAAACCGGCATGTCTTAGAACCAAAAACCGAAGATTATATTGTGACATCAAAATCATAATCATTTTTTTGCAATAAGTATTGTTACAGTGTTGGTCTTATAGTCAGTAATATTTAAACTTATGGCTGATGTTGGTAGACATTGGAAACTAAAAATGAATAGTAGTCGGTTGTTAATGTTAATATTCCACATAGAGATTTAAAAGTAGACTGTCTATGATTGATACAGATATGGGTGACCGATACTTTACAATACAAATCCGAATGTTTTCTTAAACTCCTTGTCCATATTAACGACCGCATACTGTATTATGAAAGAAAACATCGTGAGGATGTCCTAGAACCAAAAAGACATGTGACATCTACCAACCCGCACTGGGCCCGTGTGGTAGATTACAGCCCACTCCCTCACGAAAAGAGGAGGCCTGTGTCCCAGTAGTGTAAAAATAAATCAAGTATCAATTTTACATATCGATACCCATCAGCTCTGTGAAGTTTCGCTTAATAATTTAAATTGACCCTATATATATAGTAAGCTTTGTAGACATCAAAAGACTAACATAGACCAAAACAAACGTTTCACCAGCTCATCCTGCTCGGAACACAATATCATATTTGCACACAATGTTTTTTGCGCGCCATTTATGGCGTGACTATAAAGTTCTACGTTACCTATATGACATCCATTACCATAAATCATTATTTTAATCTATTATGAATCGACTATAAATATTGCAATATCATAATAAATAATGAAGTCTTTAAAGTTGTCATAAATCCTATACTAATAAATGAGCAATATTTGTATATTATATATACAATGTGTCTGGTCACCCGTGTCCGACCTGATAAGGTAAAGCAATATGATCAATTTTATCGCCAAATCCAACAAACAACCAATTTTTTTCACACTTTTAAGTTTCAAGTATTTAATGAGAGTTTTTGATAAACCTTTTAGTGTCAACTTATTGCCTACTTTTGTAGCTGTCGAACGAAACCACTATTATATCTGTAGGACCTCTAAATCGGTAGATATTGCAAAATAAATGAAACAACTATATCAGAAAAAAATACAGTCGTGGTAAAATACCATAATAAGGTTTATGGTGGATTTGTAGATAAAATTGATCTTATTACTTCACCTTAACGGGTCGGACACCGGTGACCAGACACATTGTCATCATCAGCCTAGGTAGGTAGGTAAAACGGGCTGGTATCCGCAACTCCACGTCAAAGCGCGTATTTTGCGTACGGGTGGGAATATTGGTTATTCGATCCACCCCAGCTCCTCAAAGAAGGCCAGCAACGACTTGGTGTCACTGACAATCTCCCGTAGGGTACCTGGGTTACCGAAGTACTTTGCCCTGTAAGCGGCAACCACCGGGCAGTTTAACAGCACATGAGCTGCTGTCTCGTCGTCCTCCATGCAGGCTCTGCACAGCGGACTGTCTGTGACTCCTATGACAAAGAGGTGTTTATTAAATGACCCATGGCCAGTTACGGCTGCTGTGACTATGCGCAGCTGTTGTTTCGTTAGTCTGAGAACCTTATTCGTGAGGCGGCCATTGATTGTAGGAAGTGCCTCCTTGGCTTGCCTACACTCAGTGTGGTCCGACCATAGTTTGTGGTGTTGGTCCCTGGTTCGTTTCCTTACCAGAGTGCGTAGGTACCCGAAGGGGAGTGGCACAATGGATTCAGGCCCCACTGGTGCCATGCTCGAACCCCTTCTGGCAAGTTCGTCAGCTGCGTCGTTGCCCCGCGAACCGCTGTGTCCTTTGATCCATTGGATGGTTATATTATTAAGGCTACCCACCTGGTTAAGGCGCTGGTGGCACTCGTATATCAGCCCGGAGTCAACAGTGTGACTGTTTAGCTCTTGCAGAACAGCCATGCTGTCCGAGAGTATGCGTATGAGTGGTCCTTAACTTCCCTAGCCATAATGGCTGATTATTTTTTAGAATTTGTGAAGATACAATATTGGTTCCTCAAATAAAAGGTCATCCTCATCCTCATTACTGTCCTTGTTCCAATTTAAACGAGCTTAAATAAAAACTGTATTGCAGAAAGAGGTAGGAGTGTTTTAAATCTAAAGCTAACATTTTATTGTTAGGTGCAACGAAACCGCACCCGACGGTAACGGCAGCGGGATCGCTGGGAAACAATTTCTAGAGAGTTATTTTATTACAAATTCGTTAACGTAGCACGCGAAATTCAACATTTTTACAGTTTTTTTGCAATTTGCAGGTCAAAGTCAGGTTGCATGTTGATTACGAGCGTTAATTCTGAAAGTGGGCAACGTCGCAAATCGATGTAAAATATTTCGCTGTTCTGATTAATTTGGAAATAATACTATCTAGTTCGCTAGTTAGGCACATTTCTTATTTCCATACAGTCATCATCATCATCATCAGCCTATTAATGTTCCCACTGCTGGGACACCGGCCTCCTCTCCGTGAGAGGGAGTGGGCAGTAATCCACCACGCGGGCCCAGTGCGGGTTGGTAGATGTCACATGTCTTCGAATTTTTGGTTCTAAGACATGCCGGTTTCCTACAATGTTTTCTTTCACCGTTTTTGAGAGCAGTGGTGATGAAATTATTTACACAAAGTAAAGCGCCTGCTTGGGTTCGAACCCACGACCTACAACTCGTAAGTCGGGGCCGATTCCACTGGGCCACCACTGCTCTCATTGACACATCAGACACATTGTATATTTTTGTAATCACGTTCTCGAAAACGGCTCAAACGATTTCGATGAAAGTGGGAATCTATAAGCCGGAGTGTCCGGTTGATGACAAACATAATTGTCTAAATAGTAATAGTAATTTATTTCCAAACTCTAGTACACGTTACATCAATCAGGTCTCGACCCCTGAACTAGGACATCCTGTATGACAGGGGTCGAGGTTTCTCCAGTTGGATCAACATAATTAAGAAGGTTTAGACTAAATACAATGTATACTTAATTTTTATTTATTTTTAAACCCTTTTTTTATAAGGGTACACCTCTGCCTACCGCTTCGGTGATTTCGAGCGTATTGTTATGTTATGATATGATATTGAATATTTCAAGTGCCTCAATGTATTGCAGATATTCTGTAAAACTTCTCATACAAGTCGCAAATCAAAGGCAAAAAGTTTGGCAAAAGAGATCTCCATTTCCACATAATAATATTTATTATATTGACAGCCAGTTGCAGAAACGAACTTTATCTTTTAAAGCTGTCATTAAATACTCAGAAAGCAAAGACTCGATTTAAATAGTTGTTTGATGAAATTAATGAAATCATTAGCGTTAATGATCCCATTACGTAATGTGGCGTTTATGTTGTTTTTCTTCTGTACAACTTCCAACCAACTTCTTTATTATGCAACTGGGTGTGATACAAATAAAATGTCCAAACTGATAAGCAAAAAGCGGTAAATATTAATTAAATGATATTTATTTCCTCACAGAGTTTCCATAGGTCACCGCACATATTCAAAATTTTCAGGAAAGACTGTTTTAGTATTGTTTACCTCAACGGGATGCTAACGAAACACATCACATTTTGATAAAATTAGCACGTTATGTTTAGAACAAATTATTACCTATTGATCTAATCATAGACTGCTCGCCGGTATTATTTAGTACCTATAAAGAGTTGTTTGTGCTTCAAATAAAAGTTCAATAACACAAACAAGTTCAATGTTTTTAAATTAAAGAACCATACCTTACAAAAAACTAAGTTCAATGCAGGCACGTATACAGAGGGGGGGATAGTTGGGATTTATCCCCCCCCGAAATCTGACTGAAAAAAAAAAACGTTTTAAGCCATCTGTTTATTTATTCGCTTGCGTGTTCTTTCAATAAGTAGGTAAAATAAAAATAGATAGATCTTGATCTGATTATGTAAGCGACGTTACTAGTAACCTATTTAGAGAGAAACCGAGAACGAAAACAGTAATGAACGACATCTATCGTCGAGTAGAAAAACTAATAGTAGAAAGATCGTCGCGTTGAGTAGCGAAATATCGAGAAGCTTCCATAACTTTCTGCTACCAGGTAGTAGATGGCGCAATATTCCACAGTGTTCCAGAATACGAAAATGTAGTATAAATACGGCGGGGGCGGGAGTCCGGGAACCTGCATGTCAGTTTATTTCGAGAGCGATTCAAGTGAGAATCGAGAGCGACAAGCGAGAAGAAAAGTGAAATACCTCTGCAATAGTGACAGTATAGTGCAATAGACCAGTTTATTTTGATATTGGTTTCAGTTTCATAGAGAGTAGAGTAAATTCCTTCCGACTTGGTTCACCTGATACTTTGCCCGTGCCGTGAAATAAAGGAAAAAAACTGCAAAACCACTGTTTTCATTGGATTCGCCAAATCGCCAGTCCGTTACGTACGTGAGATAGTGTTGGACAATTTTGGACCTGCAGACGTCATAATTTGTTGGACCGTTCGCCCTATCCATCACAGATTACTTAAATAAAGTAAAGTAATGTGTGAAATGTGAGTGCTTCTTGATTTGTGCTTGTTTGAACGTATATAAATTGCTGCTGCTAAAATGAAGAGAATTGACAACTTTTTCAAGCCAGTGGCAAAAAAAATTGTTACTACTAGCGAGGAAAAAACTACTCCAAGCATGGCTTCTGCTGTTGATAGTAGACAACTAGAAACAACTTCGTCAAAATTTACAGAAAAAAATGTGATTTCAGCCGAACCGGCTGGAAGATGTAGAGATGAAGGAGAATGTTCAACTTCAAAAACGTGCAGTTTAGATACAATGATTATAAGTGAAACTTTTCCTGATATCGGCGTGGTTTCTAATGCCATATATAACACACAGTATCCTCCTCTTGTACTCACAGATGAACAGAAAAAAAATATTATTACACAGCCGTTTGTCCCAGATGCGTCATTTTCGTTTCCGGCTAGTAGCTTTGGAAAGAGGAAACTTAGATTTCGAAGAGAATGGATGGGATCATGGGAATGGTTAACATATTCGCCGAGGAGGAATGGTGTGTTCTGCAAATATTGCGTTGTCTTTTCATCAGGCACCGCTGGAAAAGGTTCCCACCAAACACTTGGAAGTTTTGTCAGCAAACCATTTGATAATTGGAAAGATGCAACAGAGAGATTTCGCGAACATTCTGCTGCTAAATATCACCAGTTTTCTAAGTTATGCGCAGAAAATTTCTTACGCGTAATGGATTCAGCAGCTATAGACGTTGCATCGCTGCTTAATGATCAAAGGCTCAAAGAAAAGGAAAGAAATAGAACAGCACTAAAACCTATAATCGCAACTATCATCTTCTGTGGAGAGCAAGAGTTGCCGCTTCGTGGAGACAAAGACAGTGGACCATTGACTTTAGAAAAGCCACTTAGTAAAGATGGAAAATTCAGGGCTCTGCTACGATACCGAGCAAGCTATGATAATATCCTGAAAGATCATATCATTACAATCCCTAAAAATGCAACGTATTTTAGCCCTATTATTCAAAATGAAATAATAGATACTTGCGGAAAGATAATTCAGAAAAAAGTTGTGACACAAATAAATAGTTCAGAGTGTTTCGCGATTCTTGGCGATGAAACTTTAGATGTGAGTGGAACTGAGCAATTGTCTTTATGTGCGAGATACGTTTATAAAGGTATTTTGAGGGAGGACTTTCTCAGTTTCATTGAAATACACGACCTAAGTGCCGAAAATATAAGTGCAGAAATTTTAAAGAAATGTCATGAGATTGGTTTGAATCTCGATAAACTAGTTGGTCAGGGGTATGACGGAGCTGCTACCATGGGAGGACACATCAGTGGTGTGCAGACGAGAATCAGAAAAGAATTTCCTAAGGCCACATACGTACATTGCTCAGCACATCGTCTGAACCTAGTTCTTTCAAAAGCTCTTTCAGTTCCCGAGGTGAGAAATTCAATAGGCGTTGTGAAGGAAGTCTGCAATTTACTTCGCAACAATGCAATGGCCGGGAAACAGTTCAAGGAAAATGTGGAAAAGCTCACACCAGAAAGTAAGAAAAAAAGACGGCATGTCACATGTGTGACACTAGATTTATAGAACGTCACGACTCTATAAATGTATTTGGTGAGTTACTCGAACCTATTGTCATTACATTAAGAGAACTATCCTACACAAACAGAACTGTCGCCCAAACTGCCTCTACACTCATAGCTGCGATGGAAAAGAGTAGTTTCTTGATTTCTCTAAAAACCTGTGAAAGATTTTTCAGTTATACTCTCCCACTGTCAGCATATTTGCAGAACCCTACACACGACCTGGCCTCTGCTATGAAATTTTCCGATGACATTATCGGAAAACTAAAAGAGATACGTGACGATGTTAACCCGGTATTCTCAGAAATATATAACGCATGCTGCAAAATAGCGGAAGATGTCTTGCAAATAGAAATTCAGCGTCCTCGAGTTACTGCCCACCAAACTGCACGAAGCAACCCTCCCAGCGATACTGCTGAAGAATACTTCAGGAGATTTTTATACCGTGCTTGGACGATTTGATATCTGGCATGAATGATAGATTTGCGAATCAAAGAGAGCTGCTTTCTTCTTTAGAAATTATTCTTCCGAAAAATGTGGACGAGAGGAAAATAAGTGAATTAGAAAATATGAAAATTTATTGGGAAGAAAGTGTTGGAGAATCACTAATAAAAGCAGAGTACAGTTTGTGGTGTGCCAAGTGGAAAAACACAGATAAGAAACCAGTCGAAATTATGGAAATTTTAGACACGTGTGTGTGACAAAGTTTTCTTTCCTACCATTAACAGGCTAATACATATTCTGGCCACCCTTCCGGTTTCAACGGCATCTGTGGAGCGGTCATTTTCATGCCTAAAGAGAATAAAATCCTTCCTAAGGAATAGAATGGCGGGCGAGAGGCTTACTGGTCTCGCTCTATTGTCTATTCATTCCGCTTTGGCGCCAGATCCTGACGGTACTAGACGTAATGGCTGCCAGCGGAAACAGAAAAATACTTATATAATTATAGTATAGTACAGTGAAAATTATAGTACAGTGATTACAGCGATTTTCACACAGTTCACATGGTTGTTTCAATGTTTGTCCCCCCCCGAACCAAAAGTCTGGATACGTGCCTGGTTCAATGCTTGTTTTTCTCTTTTCAGTTATGTATTTTGCAGTCGGGTTTTTTTGTTTTTTAGAATAATTTGTTTTATTTCAAGCTTTTAAGTTTTATTACTATTTTGGAATTGACTCATTACTAGCTTTCATTTGATATCAATATTGTATTTTTTTTTTAATCCCCCCCCCCCTTTTATATATTTGTGGATACAATATATAAAAGAATATTATATAACCTATCACCCCCACAATTAAGACGAATCTAACGATACATTATTTTAAAATCTATCATGCCGTTTAAACTTCAGAGCATGTCAAAGAAATAGCATACATACATACTCTCGAAAAACGTTACGCTCCTCCTGGGACAGTCGGGTAAAAACGGAAAGAAAATGCATTTATCAAAATACTCAATCAATCCTAGCCTTTCCCTATGTTGAGGTCAGATTCCAGTCTAACCGGATGCAGCTGAATACCAGTATTTTACATGGAGCAACTGCCTATCCGACCACCACAATCTAGTAACTGGGTACCACAATACCCCTTGGTATACTTCTCAAACTACTGCAGAATGGAGTGGGAGGGACAGGTTTTACCTTTGAAAATGTTCCACGAAGGCGAGTCGTGTTTACAGCTTATAAATACATAATTATGTAACGTTATTTATAGGACGTATTGACAACGACCTATTATTAACTCGTAATTATAGCTACTGAATATCGGAAAGTTTATTGGAAATCAGATAAAATGGCAATTAATTTACCAGTGCAGCAACATGGTTAATAATGAGACAAAATAATAGGGTAGCTGAAATTTATGTCTGAATAATTGAACCCTCAGTGTCAGACCAAATAAAAAACGAAGACAACGCTGCGAACAATACAGTGAATCATGCCGAAAGTACACCTACGCTCTGTGCATATTGTGCATAGCTCACATGCACATATTTATAACCATTTACATTAACCTACCCTCTTCTCTAAGTGCACACAGTCATGTTTACGAAACCGGCCTCATCGCATGTCACTGTTGACAGGTCTTCTTTTTTATTTGGTCTGAACCCTCAGCATTCTTAGATAAGTATAAAGGCAGAAATTAATTGTTAAGTGAATTGATTACCAACTTATATTGTTCGAATATTCAAATCACAACTGTCATTCTTTTACAGTTAGTTGTACGAAATGTCTATTACACGGCAAATTGACGTAGTGTGTCAATTCATTAATTTAGCATGAAATCATGGTCAACCTGTTTATAACCTGGCTGTGTTCAGGAAAGCTCTTTGCTTTGTAAAAGAATTTGTTAACGAATTAAACTACAAGGCAATAAAAGGCCTTCTGAAACTATGATCTGTTTATATTTCGTTATAGATCTGTATATAATAATATATACGACTAGCTGAACCGTCAGACGTTGGCCTGTCAAAATTTAGATTTTTTGTCTGTTCCATTGGGTTTTTTTTCAAAGTTTTTTTTTCCTAAACCACCCCTGTATTGAGGCGAACAAAACATACCTAATAATAATTATTCATGTCGGTCGAGCCATTTTCGAGTTTTTGCGAGACTCGAGCTGTTTTCAGACCAGCGCGATTTGTCGCGCGACGCGACACCTGTTATTGTTATATCGTGAAGTTTTGTATTGTTCGTGTCGCGTCGCGCGACAAATCGCGCTGGTCTGAAAACAGCTTAATGCTCAGCCATTGATTTCATATAGTATATAGATAGGTAGATTGAAGTTAAAGTCTAACGCCCGTCGTTCACGAAGCTAGTCAAAGTTTGCCCGAAGGGTTGAGCAGAGGTGTACCTTTAGTACCTACAGCCACATTTCGCCAGTTAAGTTTAAGTCCTATGTAATAGGGGGCGAGCCTATTGCCATCAACCGGGTTGAGCCCGGTTAATGGCAATAGACTCGCCATCCAGACTACGGGCTGCCACTGGGAAATTCCAGATAGAAAAACCCAATAACACTTTGCCCGACCTAGGAATCGAACCTAAGACCCAAGTCAATCAAGTCAATCAAGACCCAATCAGCCAGTAGCGCTTGCACCACTAGACCAACGAGGCACTCACCAATGAGTAGCCAGAATATCACAGTACTAGTATTTCAATGGCGGTCCAACCAATCAGAAACTAGTTACTTAGTTTGTGATTGGTTAGGTTTACGATGGGCTTTAGAAGCTTACCGTAAAGTACATTAGTTTGTAACGTACCTACAGACGAAGCTAGTCGTGATTCCTTTTACGACTCATCTAAAAGATCTCTAAAAATGCGATCTGCTTTCCTGTGCTTACTTCTACCACAGATGTAAACAGATGGGACACTCCGCATTTTAGGTATGAAGCTACAAGCTACAGAATTTTCCAAATGGGTCCCGCCCGCGCCGTCTTCGAATGATCGGGGATCATAAATTTAAAAAATTCCGACCAACTGAGAATCTCCTTCTTTTTTTGACGTTGGTTCTAAAAACAAAAAGATTGCACACTTAATCCGATTAAATTCAGTATCCGATTAAATTAAATATTTAAAAAAAGTTTAAGTGTCTTAGCAGTTCAGCGAAGTGTCAATCTTGACACTATTTAAAAAATAACATTTTATATTGACCTTGACCTCTCCGCAACTTTGAAATTATCCAGGCCATATGTGCGCCACATCTAAATCCGTTCAGCCAAAATCGGTGTGATTTTGCCTCAAAGACATACAAACTAATACCGAAACCCGTTCGTCTATTCTCGTGTTAAAATAGGATAGTAAAGTATAGAATATCTCTGTTCTTTTAGTGCAAAACCCTCATCGTAAATGGGCACTCCAAACTTGCTGACAAAGCTCACAAAACAGGGTCATAAGTGGCGCTACGTAGGCTTTACAAGTTCTGAAAGACGCTGAAAAAAGACTATCAAGGTCACAGTATGTCTGAAAACAGCACGTCTCTACTCCCAAAAGGGGTTGACAGAAATGTTAAGATAAAGGTATAAAACCCACAATATAGGTACCAATCGCCAGTTATTTTGAAGACCCAGACAATCCTGGCTGTAATTCTAAATTCTTTGACAATTGTTACGCGCTATCAGAAGTCTGAAAGTCTCACAACCAGTCTTCAAGAGTATCGCATTACCCAGTAACTGGGTTGTGGAGGTCAGATAGACAGTCGCTTCAAGTAAAGTACTGGTATTCTGCTCCGTTCGGTAACCCTGGATGTCAAAAGGAAAAAAAAAAACAATAGGCGACATTTATATTTAATAACCTAATCTGCTTAACTATTCTTAAAGAGTCATAAAGAACCCTGGAAGAAATCGTCACGTGTTTCACCTCTCAACGAGGCATCCTCAGGATGACGATTGACATGTTGCGAACCCGGACATGACGTGTTGCCACGACAAGTGCCGAAAGCAGAGACAACACACACACAATATTATGTCGTCTATTGTATTTTATAATGGATTTCCGCAAAGTTACGACTGAGTCAATTAACTATCTTAGACTGGATGTCGAGTTGTTGACCCAAACATAGTTGGGAAGATGATGTAATAGGAGCAACCCTACTGCCATAAACTGGGCTCAAATCCAGACATTAACGACATAGAAAGCTATACGAAGCTATATAAGAAGGATTTCGTTCTAGTCAATAAAGGACACAATCATTTATCGTTATTAGGAATTTATTAGATGGACGGAGTCGCTCTAGAAGAATACACCTTATTGATGAAGCTCTTTGAAATCAGGGCCGTAGTACCTACTCGTAATGAACAAGGCAAAAATCCTAACTAATATTAATATTATGAATGCGAAAGTGAGTTTGTTTGTTACGCTTTCGCGCTAAAACGGCTGAACGGATTTAGATGAAATTTGGCACGTGAGTAGACCATGACCTAGAATAGGACATTGGACACTTTTTATCCCGGTATTCCAACGGGATCGAGATTAATACGGGTGAAATGGAGGGTTTATCCTAAAAGTTGGCAACGTCGCAAATAACTGCCAAATATTTACATGTTTTGATTAATATAGCTATATTACTGTATGGAAATAAGAAATGTGCCTAACTAGCGAACTAGATAGTATTCTTTCCAAATTAATCAGAACAGCGAAATATTTTACATCTATTTGCGACGTTGCCCACTTTCAGAATTAACGCTCGTAATCAACATGCAACCTGAATTTGACCTGCAAATTGCAAAGAACTGTAAAAATTTTGAATTTCGCGTGCTACGTAATAAAATAACTCTCTAGAAATTGTTTCCCAGCGATCCCGCTGCCGTTACCGTCGGGTGCGGTTTCGTTGCACCTAACAATAAAATGTTAGCTTTAGATTTAAAACACTTCTTCCTCTTTCTGCAATACAGCTTTTATTTAAGCTCGTTTAAATTGGAACAAGGACAGTAATGAGGATGAGGATGACCTTTTATTTGAGGAACCAATATTGTATCTTCACAAATTCAACGTTAAACGTTTCAATATTGAAAACACTTCTTACGACTACAAACTACAAAAAAATTGACTATGTGAAACATTTAATTTTGTTGATGGGGTGATCAGATTCAACATTGTGGACGTTGAGCTATAGGGTAGGGGTGTGCAGCACTGCGCACTTTTACTACTATGTGCTCTAAAAAAAAGATGAAGCATTTTAGAATCAACATAGGTCTTTATTCATTTACCTAAGTTATCTGCCTAGTAAGAAAACTTATAAAAAACAAATTAAAGGTAACGGTTTAGAAACTATTAAAAAAAATTGCAGCATCCTTAATGCGCACTTTTGCAGAACGTATGAGGACAAGAGTGCGCAGCCAGATGTGCAAGTTTGCGCACGTAGGTCAAGACTGTGCATCACTCACAAATCTCAAATTTGAAGCTACCATGGCCGACTATGCTGTGTATTTTTCGTGCCAACAGCTTTTGCAAGAAATACACTCAATCCAGTCTTCTATAATTGGTTCTCTAAGCACTTCTGAGCAACCTAGAGATGCCCAATTTTTCTTCCTTGATGCTATTGCTGGCTTCTTTGGTTTAACAGTCTTAGTCTTGTAAGGTAAACGTTTATCATTCTTCTTTTAAATTTTTCTTCGAGTATTCTTTTGTGTAGAAAGCTCCTTAAAATTTCAGACCTTTTGCTTCTTTTTTCGGTCCCGCGTCAGATGAATTTGGATATGCCGACAACTCCAATAATTAACCTTTATCTGTTACATTCGAATGGACACTTTTTTTCCCTGTTGTTCTTTGTCTTCTTGACAACATAAAAATATAAATAACTAGTTTATTAGTATACCTGCAAACACATATAATTATAAAACACATAACATCTTAAATACAAGTTTGATACAGTGTACAAGACTGCGCGCGCATACTTGTACACAATGGCTATGCGCACTCTTGCACATGGGGCACGAAAGACCTTTTAAAGAGCACTACTGCCATCTTTTGGAGAGGACGTCGTATTAACGTTAGTGAAACACGTTTCGATAGTAATTTGATAGAAATAAACACATAAAAACAGCTTACCTGGAAAACAATCACGTTTTCAAAACAACTAAATATTGTAACGCAGGTACCAAATTTAGTTTTTTTCGAAAAATCTTCGGAAATTGTATTAAAAACGAAAATTCTTGTACCGACACGTTTAAAATGTTAATAGTGCGCTGTGCACTGAAGATGGCCCGCAGAAGACTGCTTCCTGATTGGAGAATCGCTATGCGTATTCTTATACACTGCGCAATCTTGCACACCCCTACCCTAGTGCGTGCGGAACTAGTTGGCTGCGCCTTAGGGGATAGATTATTATAGAAATAGATTGAGCGCCTTATCTTACTTAATCTATTCCGGCGCCGTACTTTGCGACGCCAACACGCGTTGAAAGTTCCGGCTAGTTTAGACAAAACGCACATGAGATTGCAATAGCGAGATGAGTCGCCACCTAAGGCGCGGTCAACTAGTTCCGCGTGCACTATAATTCAAAACATTTAAGTGTACCGTGTACCAACAGATAATACATTAAATATTATCTGTAGTTAACAAAAATAGGTAGGTATTGCAACCAGTAACTTTACTAAGTTATAAAATAACTTGTATTAGAGTTTGTATTTTAGCAAACCCTACATCAGCGACCAGCGGTGGGGTGAGAGCAGTGGTGGCCCAGTGGTAACGGCCCCGACTTACAAGTTGTAGGTCGTGGGTTCGAACCCAAGCAGGCGCTTTATTTTGTGTAAATAATTTCATCACCACTGCTCTCAAAACGGTGAAGGAAAACATCGTGAGGAAACCGGCATGTCTTAGAACCAAAAAATTCGAAGACATATGACATTTACCAACCCGCACTGGGCCCGCGTGGTACATTACAGCCCACTCCCTGGGAAACAGTGGGAACATTAATAGACTGATGGATGATGAACTCTTTGTAGCTGGATTAAACACCGTCAGATTTTATTCAGTAAGAGTCCGACATAAGCCTCGGATCTCCAACAAGTCAAACTGTTTCTGTGGCAGCATCTACATCACCACATGCGAACTACGCATCAAAAACGTGACATCACATAAAAATCCTGACGTCACACAAATCCTGCATCGCACAATTAAAGTTTACCGCGCGAACACCATATAAATAACTTCCCCGACATAAATCGTTCAGACACCCGTCTGGTCAGAGGACCCTCCCTTTTTTTCTAAAGCGGATGAGTCGATTTTACACCCTGTTCCTCATACCTCTAAATTGGTGACCCCGACGTGATCATCATACCTACCCTTTAACTTATCTATATATAAGTGTATCTCATGAGTAGAGATCGGATATTCGGATGCATATTTACCTAAAGTTGAGGTGTTGGCTATTATGGAAAGAATAGAATACTCTTTATTATGTACACCATAAAAATTACAGACATAGGGTTAGAAATTAAAAAAAAAAAACACTTTTGTAACCAAAAAAATCCCGGGATCCCGGGATTGACAAATTTTGAGTTCTGATTATAGAATCGAATGTATATTTACTTACGTGCAGGTGTTGGCTAATATGGAATGCTTTTTTGTATCGATCGCAAAAATCTCGCGATTCCGGAATCGATTTGTTTAGTACTTTTTGATTATAGAAATGCTAGCTAATGTTGTAAAGTAGTTTGCCAAATTGTATAGCACATAGCCACAAACAATTCGGAGCCTTGAGTTTCGTTAAAAAATGTTTACAGCAGGTATACCTACACATGTTAACACCGCAAAAGTAACCTTCATGAGAGGGCTGATAAGTCCAGTCAAATCCGGGATTTATATAAAGAAAAAATATATATTTAAAGCCACTTATAATTTCTTAGCCAAAACGTAACTTTAGGTAAATATGCAGCCGAATATCCGATCACTACTGATGAGGATATATTGATGAAAAAAAAGAGAGTTTGATCCCGTAATATATAGAGGGACTTGTGTTTCAGTTTAATTTTATCCCAGCCGTGCAGATCTATTGATTCGCTCGCGGGGTCAGTCCGTGCATGGCTGATCGTTCTTTATAGTTACATTGCAATCCCTCTGGACTACGAGAGCATGTTAAACCTACAGTCTTGTTTGTATACTGCCTATGGTAGTTATTATGGGTAGTCAGTGGCCCAAATGCGTGATAAATGGCCTGAAAAGTCTGAAAGACGTTAAAAATTTAACTATAGTCTTTTTTGAAGAAGTTTGATAATCTTGATAAGACAATAGAAATTAGAATTTTTGAATAATCAACAACGTTGAATTTGTGAAAATTTAAATTTTATTATTTATTGACAAAAGGGGGGTTTTATCCATACAGATATGCTAACCCCATCGTACCTGATCAACTATTACTTTAATTAAAGTAACAACAACTACAAAATTCAGAAATTGAATCATTCAATGACTAGGCATAATTTTTAACAGGCCACATTTGACATTGGACCCATTCGCAGTGGTCGACAGACAAGCTGATTCCTCTTTGCAATCACTGATCTCATCATCATCATCATCAGCCTATTAATGTTCCCACTGCTGGGACACAGGCCTTCTCTCTGTGAGAGGGAGTGGGCCGTAATCTACCACCCTGGCCCAGTGCTGGTTGGTAGATGTCACATGTCTTCGATTGATTTTTTTGGTTCTAAGACATGCCGGTTTCCTCACGATGTTTTCCTTCACCGTTTTGAGAGCAGTGGTGACGAAATTATTTACACAAAGTAAAGCGCCTGCTTGGGTTCGAACACACGACCTACAACCCGTTAATTACCACTGGGTGTACCAATAGGACTCGCCCATCAAGGAGCGCTGTCCCAAATTAGACGCCTTATCAATTTATTATACATAGAAAAACGTATTTTAATAGAACACTCGTATACTAAAAAATCTATAATTAAATTATCTTTAAAATGATAAAGGCTTCAGAAAATTACGCGTGATAGATTTTGCGTGATTCTCAGTTTTTTATCCGCGTTAGATATAACTTTACAAATTAATTTCACTATGTAATATAAATATAATTTAATTTATTCTTATATTATGTTATTAGGAAAATGTTCTTATTTAACATATATTTTTCCCAAATCATTAACAGTACTCGTTTAGACGTGATCTTCAGTATAAAATCATTCAAAGTCGGTTTTCGTCGCCTTAAGATTGATGTGTTCAAAATACCTATTAGCCAATCAGGAATATGTATAAACTGCAGGACGTACGAACTGCCCAATGTGCGTCAGATCGCCTCTCGAAACTCAAGTGTCTGACTAGAGAACAGTCCCATATCTCTTCATGGATATAACATAGCATTAGCCTGAAGGTCGACTAGATTAGCAAATAGCGGCTAACAGCGGTTTATCTCTAGTAGTCTGTAACTGAACAAACATTTGAGCACACATGGTGGAATTGTTAAGTATATAGGTAAACAATGAACAATGCACGCACGCAACTGTTGTTATTAAGGTTGCTATTGGTGAGGTCGGAATAAAGGTACAATTCCATAGTCAACCGCAGGCGGCAACTGCAGGCGACGTGTCGCCGCGACACGACTGCTCGACTGGTTTGTGGTTTCTATGTATTTCTGTGAAGACAACGTGTCGCTAGCTACGGAAGGTATTTTATAGAAATTCATAGTAACTAGTCGAGTAGCGGTAAAATGAAACCTGCAGTTGCTGCCAGCGGTCGGCTAAGGAATGGTACCTTAAGACGCAGATATATGCCAATGACCTTGAGTGGTTAGCTTGCGTGTTCTGTACTGAGCTCACGCAACGCGTCGTATGTCTAGCCAGTAATAGAACTCCCGCATCAAGGAGCGCTATCACCAATTTGATGCATTATTAATTTATTATACATAAAACAAAAGGTATTTTAATAAAACACGTATACTAAAAGATTAAGATTTTAATTATCCATAAAATGGTGAAGGTTTCAGAAAATACGCTTGACAGCTGTTGCGTAATTTTCAGTTTTCTATCCGCGTTAGACATAACTTTACAAATTGATTTCACTATATGATATAAACATAATGTAAAATATTCGTATATTAAGTTATAAAAAAAATGCTCTTATTTAACATATATTTTTTCCAAATCATTAACACCACTCGTTTAGACGTAATTTTAAGTATAAAATCATTAAAAGTAGGTTATCGTCGCCTTTACAAGACAGTTCATACATTGACTGCCCTGTTAGTCTAATAGCAATTGCTACTGCTGAGCAGGACGACCTGGGTTCGATTACTAGGTCATGCAAAGTGGTATTGGATTTTTCTTTAATTTCTCAGTAACAGCTCGGAGTCTGTATTTGTGTCCGGTTGATTGCAAAGGCTCGCCCCCTATTACATGGGGCTTAAACATAACTGGCGAAATGTGGGTGTACTACTACAGTAACGCCTCTGCCCAACCTTTCGGGGAATTAGTCGTGGTGATAAGGTTCCATAGAAATAGATGGACAAACTTTTAGTAATCATTCAGACCACCAAAATAAGGACAATGGTAAAAAAAAAAGAAAAACGCATAAGATACAAGACTTACAAGAAAAATAAATCAGCTAACGAAAATACACTGACAAATACGTGCACTGACTGGACAGGTCCACTCAATCTGTGTGGTTCTTTCCTCAAAAGACCATTTCAGACACTAATCTACATGGTTCTCATATGGCTTGACCAAGATTATGTCTGGACTTTAAAAGAGACTGTGACCTCTGAGTTTGTT
Source organism: Conistra vaccinii (assembly GCA_948150665.1). Taxonomy (NCBI): domain Eukaryota; kingdom Metazoa; phylum Arthropoda; class Insecta; order Lepidoptera; family Noctuidae; genus Conistra; species Conistra vaccinii. Next base: position 6,123,710 of record OX411339.1, on the reverse strand, counting down.
TCGGCCTTTCTTCTCAGAGTAGTCAGATAGGAAACGCCGGCCTCATCTAGTTAAAAAAATATGATTGACGTGTAAAAGTGTTTGTACAGACCTACTTACAGAAATAAAATCATTTATCATCATTTATCATTTATCACTAAAAATGTTGGTTACCCAATGTCATTTATTATTTTTGGTCAAAATAAAATCACTTTTTTTTTGCTTGGATAACTTTATTTTATAGGTTAGACGTACTGAACGCAGTGTTAAAATTTGTCCATCTATTTTAATGAGACCTTTTATTTATTTATGAGTTGCTTATCCCGCCACAGTTACAGCCTCTGTCTAAACAACGCATTATTGGACACTCAGAGCAAACCATATATGCCATATTTATTGCAATGCAACGTTACTTCATAACCTGCATCTTCGTTCTTCAAAACACATCCACATCCACACACACCACACACACACACACCACATTTCACACCACACCACACACACACACACACACATTACACATCCACATTTATATTTTATTTAGATTCTTTACAATTACGCAAAGAATGCTAACCACGTTCTTACCGGAATATTACAAGTATTTCGTGACTGTGTGGTTAGTCTTCGACACTAATTGAATCATTCATGTGTTTATCAATGCAGCTAAATCTTAGTCGGGCAACCCCTTACAAAGTTAACATTAATATACACAAAATCATTAATTTTATGTACCTAGGTGCATATAATGAAGCCATGACCTCGCACCTCACTGCCAAATCTGCATACTAATTTCTTTAGCTTTCCTACAGCAATCTAAAGATACTGGAAATATTCAAAACTAAAACACTGAGGGCCATCTTTAACATCCCTCAATACATCAGTAATAAGAACATACATATTGACTTAAATGTACAAACTGTCAAACAGGAGAAATATAGCATCAACTACCAGAAAAGACTCTCAAATCACAAAAATTAGCTTTCCCTCAGTCTGGGTGGAGATCAAGGCCTCCAACATAGATAAGATTAAAGAGACATAGTGTCTCAACCCTAAAAGATAGATTCATCAGGATGAAATGAGACATCTACCTGAGAGGTGTCTCCCCAAGCTAAAATGCCTAAACAGATACAAGTATCAGACAGAGCAGTGGCTTATTGTTATTTTATATTTTCTGTAAGGTCGTTGCTTTTGCGCATAACTATCGAGAAAGCCAGTCTTACCAAAGGTAGCTTTAAATCAAAATTTACAAGCGATTATAACAAACCTTAGCTCACTAACTCCACTTAATTGCAGACACATGGGCTCCCTACGGACGACTAACTCTAAAAAACGTAACGTCACGTCTCTCTCGTAAATTACTATGGATTTAATCAATTAGTCCCACCCAACTAGGTCTTATTCCCTTGAGGAAACGCTGGTTTATATGGGCAATACGGATTTTATTGATATAAGCTCTCCAATTATTGACAGGATTGACGTGAATTATGTTTTGAGCACTGATACATTCTCTAGAGGTTATTTTGATTGGCAGGATGAAATACAATCTATTTGTAGTATGATTAGTAATATTTTGTAGTGGATTTATTCGAGTTCTGAACTTCTAATGAACCTAACCAGTCATCCAGACCGCCATTGAAATATTAGTGCTGTGAGTGTGACATTTTGACTACTCATTGCTGCTTTTGTGACTTTTGTGTAGCACGTCGTGGTCAACGGGCCTTCTTGGCCGAAAATATATGGTTATAGTGCGCGCAGAAATAGTTGGCCGAATGGCCGCGCCTTAGGTAGGTAGTAGGTACGTGAGCGGTCGGACGGAGAGACCGGTGCTTGCTGTCATTACTCAGTGCAGTCAGTGCGGCACCGGCGCCGTACTTCGCGACGGCAACACGCGTTGAAAGTACCGGCTAGTTTAGACAAAACGCACATGAGATTGCAATAGCGAGATGATTTGCGATGAGATGAGCGGTCAACTAGTTCCACGCGCACTATAGTCAACTGAACTGACTTGAGGGTGCGAAGTCCGCACTGAACTGGGTCAAAACTAGTGTCTATGTCGACACGAGTCCAGTTGCAAGTCACCGGTGGACAGAGTTACTGTTGTAAAGTTCACTCATCCTCATTCGAAAAGGGAGGATTCTCTGACCAGACGGGTGTTGTGTCTGGCAGGCAACTGCCCGTAACCGTTAGTTGATTTCGGATAGTCTAAAATAATAATAATATGTCGTTCGCACGGTAAACTCTAATTACGCGTTTCAGGATTTGTGTGACGTCATGTCATGTCTTTGATGCGTAGTTCGTATGTGGTAGTGTAACCGCTACACGGTCACATTATTTGGGCTCGTATAGACCAGCTTCTTCGAAATAAAAGATTTCTCGAATCCTCAACATACGTGAAGATTTCCTTTACATAAAACATGTTCCAAGTAAACGAATTTGCTACAATTCCAATAAAATATTTTGCTACACACTATTTCGTTACAGTTCTATTGCTAACAGAAGATGGATAGTGTAAGCTAACACTTACTATCAAGGGCGAACAGGATGAAATAGACTTCAATAGAATACAACACATATTTTTCGTTACAACAATATACAGACTGGTATCGGCAGCATTTCTGTTTATTACAATTATTATTTTTGTGTATAATAAAGTATATTCTATTCTTAATTTTACGATCTTAGTTTTACCAAAGGATCTATATAATTATATATACTAATATACAATGTCGCCCATGCGCATGTGACCGCCCGTAATTTTCTGAATATTCATGAAAAAATATCGAAAATAAACTTCAAAAGGGGGGGTCTATCTATAACATTTTTCACTAGTTTTTTAAAAATAAATACACAATTTTTTACCGAAAAAATTACTTCAATTCCGTTTTTTTTTTCGTAGTCGATAATTTTTTGTAAAAATTTTAATAAACCTGTTAAAATAACTCATAAGCTTTTGGAAATAATAAACAGAATCCAAATCGACCCATAAACTTCGGAGATGTGTCAAAAAACAGAAAGCAAATCTTTAACAAATTAAAAATTGAATAACATGAAAAATGTTATAGATAGACCCCCCCTTTTGAAGTTTATTTTCGATATTTTTTCATGAATATTCAGAAAATTACGGGCGGTCACATGCGCATGGGCGACATTGTATATATATACTAATAATAAAGCTGAAGAGTTTGTTTGTTTGCTTGAACGCGCTAATCTCAGGAAGTACTGGTCCGATTTGAAAATTATTTCAGTGTTAGATAGCTCATTTATCGAGGATTTGCTATATATCATCACGTTAAGACCAATAGGAGCGGAGCAGAAATTAATAATATTTCAAAATCGGGGGTTTTTTTTAACGAAGTCGCGGGTTAAAGTTAGCGTTAGCCCAAAGTAACTATTCCACACGGACGAAGTCTCGGGCAGAAGCTAGTAATGGATAAAAACGTTTAACTTTGAACGAATGAAACGTTATTTAACGTTAAGGTTACCTTAGGTAAATAAATACCTCCTTTCATTAAAATGGGAACTAAATGAAAATCGATCACAAAGTTTAATTAAGATTGAGAGCGAAACCGAATCGTGTATATTGCAGAAACTGTAAAGCAGGATTTAATCAAAAAGTTGAATTGGAACTTGAATCAATGGATTCAGAAGCAACATCAGTTTTGAATGGAGCCAATTATATAATTTTCATGGCAATGAAAATTAATCAAATCGTCAGAGATTTTATTCATCATTCTGAATTAATGAACAAATTAATTTAGAAAGATGTTGGTTAAAGAAACCAAGAACTAGCAACAGCAGGTATAAACTAGACATCAAAAAGCAAACTACAGAAAATATTCCAATGACAATCGTAAATGACTTTATTTATTGACAACAAGTGCAAAGTTTATCGTCATCGAGCGCCAATCTGTCTGACGTATTGCAATATCATGTTTCACTCTAGTAACTCACAATATCATTCTTCAAAGATAGTTACTATAAGAATTACCACAGAATAAGATATCCGTATAGACTCGAATCTTATTTACGTTCTAGCGATCCTGCCGAAAAAACCTGTTACTTCGCATTCTTGCTCAAATTAAAATAGGGTTTTGACAATGATCAAGTGCATAATTCTGTCTATGTTAAATGTTTTTTTCACCCAAATTGTTTACGCATATTTAAATTGCAAGAAACCGTGTGCCAGCCCATCGGCAAAAAGTACAACATTATATTATATTTAGGAGATGAATTTAAAAAAATCTTTCCTTACTGTGTAATTTCGTTTAAGGAGCTGGTGTTTAAAATTTTATGTTTTTAGACTCAGCGGTGTAGTCTGGGCGTTGTCTGTCAGTGAATTAAAGATTGTTTTAATGTAGATAGATCTATATGGGCTTAACGTTTGTTATACTTCTTCCTGCCTCCGTCTTATCCTTGTTGTCCTTACAAGTTCGGCTCTCCCCATCCATCCATTAATATTTATAATCATCCTTTATTTTGGTCACATTTGCGATTCATCCCTCATCATATGGGAGTCTCGCTTCTGTAATACATTCTACGCTATGACACAATGAACGACCGGCAATCTTGCGTCTATTAGTACTATGAGTCATAGTTGCTGTTTACTGGCTGTAACGCCTGCTCATGGCACATTGTTGGCTAATAACATTGTAAATTCTATACCTACTACCATTTGTTGTTCGTTAGTAACGTACATTTTTGTAAATATCAAAACCGGTTTTACTAAGAACTTTACTGGTGTTGCAGTTTTTATTTGGGTCTCATTCGAAGCGTGACCGATTATTTCCAGTTCGTCTGGCGGTTTGGTTTTATTTTGATAGTTTCGTCACAGATTAGCAGCATCGTTTTATGATTTTGATTCCATTTTATAATATTTATCGGCGTGGGATGAATTCCCGTGGTTGCCCAAATAAATAACTTTGGGTTTTTTTTAAATCAAAATAAATAAAATGCTATATATAGAACCATTTGAAGATTTTGATGGGGTACGTGTGATTACTTTATTAATTTAATAAAACAATGGAGGAAAATTACAACGACTATATTTTTACGCGGCAAAACAGAGATAGTTTGACACAAGTCATTTGACATTGACAAAAGACATTAGTGTAGAATGTTGCCAATAAAACAAAGGATAATGTTGCATTCATTACTCAACAAAATCAATAAAATACTAATCCAAGAATATTCGTACTAACATTAGACAATTAAGATTTATAAATATATCCATTGTCATTGTTATCGTGACCTTTCATTATTGATTTTGGCCTGCCATTACACGATTATGTTTTTCATCATGCGAACAAAAACTAAATGTTTATTATTCGGCGCCAGTCCAGTAATGTTTCTCGTAACATACAGCGATGGCTTGAGCCCACATCTGTTGTTTACATCCAAAAATACATATTTCTGAAGTTGTATATCGTTTTCTGCCTTATAAAATGTTAGTCCTTCAGTGTTTCACGGGAATTCAAACAAACTTGATGTTTCTGGTCTCGAATTTTCTTAAACTTTACCGCGAATAAAAGCAGTTCTCAAAAACTTCAAATTAAACTTACTACTTTCTAAGAACTTACATTATGTTAACACTTACTCAACATTTTGATTAAAACTATAGTTTTAGCTTTGCTTAATAGAATTTCGTTTATAGCAAACAGTTGTTTCGTTACTGTGAAGCAGGAAACACGTGATGAATTTTACTGTGGTGATATAAATACTAAATAAAAATGACGGACAATAAAATGGACCGGTTGAAAAATCGGTTTATAACTTTACAAGGGAAGTTTCAAGACCGCATGGAAGAATTCCAAGATCAAGTGCAGAACAAAATAGAAAAGTCGAAGACCGTATCAAAGTTGATATCACACTTATCAGAAGAAAAGAGGAGTTCTGTAGAAGATAATTCTGTCGAAAGTGCTGATAAAAGCTCTAGTGATGGTGGAGAAATTTCGAGCATACCTTCATTTGTTATTGATGAGCCGTCTGAGAGCCAAGACCCTAAGGAGATCTGCAAGCATTTTATTAATATTGAACAAGGAACTGTGCTGTATAAAAGTCGCTCGGCGTGCAACCTCGCGTACGATGAAGATACGAATAATGATAGCTCCAGTGAATCTTGCTTCTCGTGTCTTTCGTCTAGTGATGAAAGAGAAAGGTAACGTTTTTCTTTAAACTGTTGTTTTTGTTTCTTCGAAACTTCGACTTTTATAAGTACTTACCTTACTTAATTTTTCTTGACCTTTATTTGTTTGGATCAGTATAACTTTTAAAAATAGAATTTAAGAAATTTTTCCTTTCGCTGCCTTATTTGATTCCTATTAGTCTTTGACCTTTTAAAAGTAACGCTGTTAAAATTCCAATTTATTTTTTTACTTCGAATTTTATTCGTAAATTTCCATCATTCCATGTTTAATTTAAAAGCCTCTTCCAACCGTGCTAGCAAAATCTACTTCAACTAGACACAATTATCTTCTACCAGCTCAAAAAATACCTTTGAATTATGACCACAGAGCTTCAGAACTTCGCCCAAGAGCTGGCAGTCTTCCACCTGGAACAACTGCCTTGGACCAGCCTACACCTGTCCTGGCTTTGGATTTGATCGAGAAATTCAGCAATCGATTTCCGAAGCTCAGAAGCCAAGGCGATAGAATCCATAGGGTATTCAAATATATTAGCGATGATGTTAACAGCATGCGTGTTTTGTCTGCTTTTATTACTCTGTTACTCTTTATTGGTTTAACTGTCGCATTCAGAGACGTCGCTTGAAAATAATCCGTCATTAATTTGAATGGGCTAGCTTATAAAGTTCAATTAAATTTTATTAACTGTCGAATCACAGACGTGCGGTAACGATATTTGAAGAGGAACAACCAAAAAAAATGTTTTTTTTTTTTAATTCATGTGGTTAGGTAAGCAGCTCATTACGGGGTCAACGGCCGCTGGCAGTGTATTTAGCTAAAATAAAGATTTAGAAAATATTTTTATTGTTTTATCATCAATATATTGGACATCCATCGATGTCCATCACGTATGTGAAGTTTCGTCAGTCAATTTACTTTCACCTTATATTTTGGTCGGTATAATAACACCGACAAAACACGTAGTTACAAGAGACACGACTTGGCATTGTGACACGACGTGACTCGTTGCAATGTGTCACGATACGACGTCTTATCATCTGTCTTTTGGCCCTGTCAAAAATATTATTTATGACAGCTTTTCGTTGAATTGAAGTTGACGGGAATTTGGTTGACATTATTATTCTAAGATAATTAATTATATGGTCAATTTGAATGTTAATGATTGATTATTTATAAGTAACATCTCTGAGTCCGGCAGTAAGCACCCGATGGATAAGGTCATGTTTGGAAGTGTCGTCATAGCAGCATGTGGATTGCTTTGCTAACATTATGTACTTACTAATAAGGTGATTGGTGTTAACAGTATACTATGATAATTATAATATACAGTACAGGGTGTAAGGGATATCGACGTGCAAACAGTTACGCCCAACAAATCTGCTGGTCCATACATTTTGCCCATGTAGATCAATACCTACGCGAAAAATAAACTATAAAGGCTCGTGCAGACTAGCGCGACATGTCGCGCCACGCGACACAGGATAAATTGTTCTACCGTGAAGTTTTCTTAGGAATTGTTTTGTTAGAGTTGCGTCGCACTGTCGCGTCCTGCCAGTCTGCACGACGCTTAACCGACAAAAAATTTCAATGCTGGGGTTTTATAATATGTACTGAATTCATGGTAGTTTGCGCATAGTCAAAGTCAAATCATTTATGTCAACTAATCACATTATAGGCACATAGGAAAGCAATATACAAAAAAATATATCAAAGAAACACAACCCAGAGAAACTTAGAACCAAAACCGCCAACAATATAAAAAAAAACTAAATTTTTTACAAAAAAGACATTTATCGAAAACTACTAAATATCGCGAAACATACATGGGGGTTTAATCGATGGGTATTGGTGTCCCCTGATCACAGACCTTCGCTAGTATAGGTTTCCAGGGACACCCTGTATATGCACCATAATGGACCTCAAATAATGGGTGGCCCCCAGAGGGTCGCTTCACAGTCGAAGGGTGGCGTAAAAAAACCTATGACGAAAATGTTTCCTTTTAGTACTGAATTCATGGTAGTTTGCGCATAGTCAAAGTCAAATCATTTATGTCAACTAAGCACATTAAAAAAAAATCAAAGTAACACCACCCAGAAAAAGTTAAAACCAAAACCGCCAACAATAAAAAAAATTGAAAATATTACAAAAAAAAACATTTCTCGAAAACTACAAAATATCGCGAAACATACATGGGAGTTCAATCGATGGGTATTGGTGTCCCCTGATCACAGACCTTCGCTAGTATCTACAGGTTTCCAGGGATACCCTGTATATGCACCATAATGGACCTCAAATAATGGGCGGTCGCTTCACAGTCGAAGGGTGTTGTAAAAAAACCTATGACGTAAATGTTTCCTTTTAGCACTTAATTATAAAGGAAAACGCGTCATATCAACCGGAAAAAGATAAAACAAATTAGTTACATATTAATATTTTGGCTTCAAAAGGAAAAAATATAACGAGCAACTTCGTTAATAATATTATTCCCTTGGTTATAATCGTAGTTTATTTTACAGTCCCATAACAACCAGTTGCATTTTAACTCGATCATAATTTCTCGTGAGTGACAATGCTTTTGGAATATACCCGTGATATTTTTGTGAGTAATACTGTACCAATACATCTATCTAAAGTAATATTATAAAGAGAAAACATGTGATTTTTTTGTATGTTTGTTTGTTACGCTCTCACGCTGAAACGGCTTAACGGATTTAGATAAAATTTAGGACATGGGTAGGCCATGACCTGGGTTAGATGTAGGATATTTTTTATCACGATATTCCCACGGGATCGAGAGTTATAAGGGTGAAACCGAGGGCCCAACTAGTTCATAATATTGTTGGAAAAGAGTTTCTTGTCGTACATTGGCGAATGAGAGCAAGACCGAAAAATGTGTAACATTTTTACCGTCACGACCTTTTTGCTATGTTTGTGTGCTTGATTTCCGCACGTCTTTTTCGGGTAACCACTGAAAATCAGCGCTGTGCGGTCCCCCATAGCACAGCATTATGCTGAGTGAAAGCCTTCTTGTCACACTCATGACGTGCAGCTGCCGACTATTTCTGTTCTCTATTTTGTTTACTCTTGTCTTTTTGTATGCACGTGTTTCAATGATAAATAAACCTATTTTTTTTCTTTCTTTCTTTCTATGTTACTAAAATTGAATGTGTTTCCTACTAATTAAATATTTTTATAATAATTAACTAGCTGTGCCCCGTGGTTTCACCCGCATAATTCTCGATCCCTTGAGAATATCGGGTTTAAAAGTAGCTTATGTCCTAACCCAGGTCATGGTCTACCCATGTGCCAAATTTTATCTAAATCCGTTCAGCCATTTTAGCGTGAAAGCGTAAGAAACAAACAAACTCACTTTCGCATTTATAATATTAGTTATTATGATAATAAAATGTACCTACTAATATGTCAAAAAAATCAACTTTTTTTTATTGTTGTCCTTTATTTTGACTTGTTTCGATGCAGGCATTAGGTTATAATGCAACTGGAGTGGCAGACGATCTTCTGGATTTTTATCTATCGGAAAAAGAAAAGGTACTTATCTCACATTAATCGTTGACAAACTCCCCTGTTTCTGATGGCTTGACCGACGCGTAACACACTTACAATATCAATTATTAATAAATACATGCTAAAATCATAAAAATGAAATGATGTTCGTTAGTGAGCGCATAACTCCAGAACGGCTGGACCTAGTTTTAATATGTTCGTAATATACAGAATCAGGTTCTTACGGAAAGAAAAATTTGAAAAATAGCCAGGTTTTTTTTTGTATTTTCTATGGAATTATTAAAATTTATCTTATTTAATTATACATTTTTTATAATATAATTTTACCAGCTCAAACCACTCTTTTAAATACGACTTCCCCAAATACCACAGTGGAATATATTTTATGCAAAAGAGAAGAAAATGAAAATGTCACTCCATAGATTGGAATCTATCGAGGGACGTAACCAGCAAGCCTCACTCGCTGTATGCACTGTGCCCGATTCGAATAATCGATTCGACGGAATTTCGATTTGAATATTTCTTTTCGAATCTTATAAAAAGAAAAATTCTCTGGAGATTATTAGCATTGACTATTTCTCGTAAATAAAGTATACACTATGTTTGAGAATGCTGGTTAACCTGTTATTGGCGACTGTGTAAGTCTAAAGGTGTGTCTAAACATAACGCGGCAAAAGCCTCGCAAAAATTCGTCGGTTGGTTTAGACCTCGCGGCAGAAATGTGTCCTGCAAACGCCGCGTGTTGCTGCCGCGCTCTTGCCGCTCAATGTTTGGACACACCTTTAGGCTAATATTGTTACCTATACTTATATATTGTATACAGAAGCTGTTGGTAAACCTTTGTAAATAAAATAAAATAACAACAGCAAGAACGTTCAACATTTACTCAATACTCAATGCTTTATTTTCATTTCACAATGTGTACTTAGTTGATAAGTTAAAAATTATATGTGATCATTATGGACCGTGTCGGGCACACACAGCAAAATAGTAGGACTTAGGAGAGAGGAAGCTTTGAAAAAAAACTGCACATTGTGTACGTCAGCGAGTTTAAACACGCGTTGTACGTCTTAATTATGTAATTAAATCTTCCGGAACTTCTTAGGGCCCTCGCCCACGGCGACTTTTTGTAGCGATACGCGCGACAGCGACAGCATCGCTACTATCGCGCTGAATTCTTCATACATAATTACCTACAGCATCGCAGCTGTATTGATACACATGCGCGACTGCATCGCTACTGCATCGCTACAAAAAGTCGCCGTGGGCGAGGGCCATTAAGTCCTTACATAGTTTGAAGCTATGGTTTCTCACGCGTTTTAATAATATCTTCAGTAACATGTAGTAGGTACGTACTTACTTTGCGATTAAGTCTTTAGAGGTATGAGGAACAGGGTGTAAAGTTCACTCATCCTCTATAGAAAAGGGAGGATCCTCCGGGCAGACGGGTGTCGTGTCTGGCGGGCAACTGCCCAAGGATAATTGATGTCGGATAGTCTTATCTATGTCGTTCGCGCGGTAAACTCTAATTGCGCGATGCAGGATTTGTGTGACGTCAGGTCTTTGATGCGTAGTTCGCATGTCGCGGTGTAGATGCCGCCACAAGTCCCAGTGCCATCTTCAGTTAAATAGTAAAACACATGAATTTATGCTCTTTAAGGAATTTGTGACGTTACGATAAAATCAATTTCAATCATTTTTTCGCGTGTGTCGGCGAGAACTGTTTAAGAATTTCAAATTTGTAGTTATACGGCTAATTAGCACAAGAAAAGAGAAGCCTTTGCCCAGCAGTGGGTAAAGTCAGACTGTGCATGATCATGGGCACATTGTCCAGAGTGCATAATACGCAGATAATATAGATATCTGCTTATCTACTCTGCAAACTAAATTCGGTTTACATCATGTGCTACTGGAGAGTTTGTTGCGCCACTTCATCTTCCCAGCTAAAGCACTAGGAAGTGGTGAATGGCGGGCGTTTTGGGGGACTGTCTTATGTAATTTAGACGTTCAAAAAGTGCTGATTCTCACCCTAGTTTGATAAATGACTTTTGATTAGATTCAGTAGAACGTTTATTCTGAAAGTTGGCAACGTCGCAAATAGATGTCAATATTTAGCTGTTTTGATTAATTTGGCAATATACTGTACAGTTATTATGAAATGTGGCTAACCAGCGAACTAGAATATTAATAATGAATTGTAATAATAACGCTGAATTTGATGTTGTAACTGTCTTACGTGTTAAAAAGGCATTTGTATAGTTTCCAAATACTTTTTTTACATCTAAAACTTTTCATAATCAATATTTTATTTCACTAGTAAGCCATATTTCATATTTCCATACAGTAATATTGCCAAATTAATCAAAACAGCGAAATATTTGACATCTATTTGCGACGTTGCCCACTTTCAGTATGCACGCTTTAATACACAAGCAAAATTAACATAGCTAGCTGGGATATTGACAAAGTAATTAACACAATATACACACATCAAAAGTGTCTAGGGATCAAGCATTTTTATGCGGATTTCTTGAGATTGAGATGTGGCTTTGTAATAAATTTATGATTTTATAAATTTATATGGATCCTTTTTGGTGCATTTCATAATTTGAATCAGGAACTGTGAATCAAATTCGAGTAAAAGATGAAAATCAGCTGTCAATATTTTCCCTATAAAAACATACAACGCATTGAAGACATTATTAGTGCTACTGTTTCCCTACTACTGATTAAAACCAACGTTATTATGGAGCAGCGACGTCATTTAAGCAGGGAAGAAATGCTCAGAGCCGTGGGAATGATAGAAGCTGGTTCCCGGCAACGTACTGTGGCTTTAGCTCTGAATACAAGTCAGAGTGTTATCAGTCGACTTTGGACACGTTACCGAAGCACTGGTACCGTGGCTGAGCGCCATGGAGGACGGTATCGCTGCACCACACGGAGACAAGACCGATACATTCAAATCTTAGCTCGAAGAGCTCCAACAATAACCGCCATGATGTTAGCCGTGAGGCTTCATCACTCTTCAGGGAACTTAATTAGCGACCAAACAGTCAGAAACCGCTTGCATGAAGTGAACCTTCATTCCCGAAGACCGCTACGGGTACTACCTATAGCAATGCACAATCGTAGGATTCGATATCAATGGGCTCTTGAACACAGAAATTGGGCAGAAGAACAATGGCGTTTCGTGTGCTTTTCTGATGAGTCTCGTTTTGGTATGAGACCGGATACAAGACGTATACGACACTGGAGAACCCCTGGACGCCAACAGCGATTAAAATCCTGCCAGGAAGTCCATCCTTATAGTGGTGGAACCATCATGGTATGGGCGGGTATTTGGATCGGCGGAAGAACTGAGTTGATTTGGATTAGAGGCAACCTCAACGCTCAAATTTATGCTGAGACGATTGTATCAGACGTCATCGTTCCTCTACAAGTGCAAATCGGTCCCTTATTTCAGTTAATGCATGATAATGCACGACCGCACACCGCAAGAGTTGTAAGACAGACTCTCGCCGCAGCTAACATCAATGTCCTGCCCTGGCCTGCTCAGTCGCCAGACTTGAACCCGATTGAGCATGCATGGGATATGCTACAGAGAAGAGCTCTGCCGAATATGGAGGGTATCCAGTCGCAAGAAGACCTTTTTTTGTTGTTGCAACGAACATGGGCGGCCATTCCACAGCGTGATTTGGATGAACTCATTTTGAGTATGCCAAACCGATGTTCTTGTGTTGTTAGTGTTCGCGGTAGAAACACGGATTATTAATTGTTTAAGTTACCCAATAAAATTTTAAAGAAAACTGTTATTTCAGTCTTTTTTTCGAACTTTAATGTTAGTGGTTCAAATGTCAAAAATCCCTTTATTAGGAAAATGGCAAATTTCTTTATTAATGCAAAGGTGACTTGGTTTATCGTTACTGTGACAAACGAAAACACTTTATTTGATGAATCCTTAAAGAAAATTTTAATTAATATCAATCAGGAGAAAAGTTATTGCAAAAATATATGTTGATCCCTAGACACTTTTGATGTGTGTATATGTACCTGTAGCTTTATTTTCAAAATCATTAACAGCTTTCACAACGCTTGATTGATGACTCTTCGTCGCCAAGCATTAGCGATATCATAACGTCATCAAAAATATGGTTCATAATTCGATTTATGGTCGCAATAATACCCGCATAGATATTAAATTGATACTAACCTAGGTGATGGTCAATAAATGGTTTTATTCGACAAAAACTAGGGTTTTTTATTTGTTGTAGTAAGATGGTTATAACCGTGATGGTTATATCCCTAGGGATTGTAATATAATATATATGAAAGGTTCATAACTGTCGTAGGTACTAGGAATATAAATATTATACGAGCATGATCTAGTAATGTAACTATTAGGACACTCCAACTAAATATGTTAGGTTAGGTCAGAACTGTGACCAACTACGTCGAAATTGGTCTCAGTAACAAAATTAAAGCATGTTAAAAGGACGTAAATCGTCGTCGTGCAGAAAAGATTACAATAAGTACTTACTTTATACAAATACAAATATTTTTTATTTGTTGAACATAGATAGGTTAGGTACAGATGTTGTAATTATTAAAGAGCGCCGTGTCTAGCCGCCATCGGCGTACAAATATTATTTTAATACAAACATGCTTAAAGAGCAGTGGTGGCCCAGTGGTAATGGCCCCGACTTACGAGTTGTAGGTCGTGGGTTCGAACGAACCCAGGCAGGCGCTTTACTTTGTGTAAATAATTTCATCACCACTGCTCTCAAAACGGTGAAGGAAAACATCGTGAGGAAACCGGCATGTCTTAGAACCAAAAATTCGAAGACATGTGACATCTACCAACCCGCACTGGGCCCGCGTGGTAGATTACGGCCCACTCCCTCTCACAGAGAGGAGGCCTGTGTCCCAGTAGTGGGAACATTAATAGGCTGATGATGATGATGATGATGATGATGACAAACATGCTGATTATAATAAATTATTAAACAATAAAACATTCCAATAAAATATAATAATAATAAATTCTATTATATCCTGGCTGCGCTTCGGCGACCTCTTCGGAGAAACCGAAGGTTTTGTCTGTGCGATTATGGATGAAGTTATCATGACGAATAATTATCGGAAATACATTGTCAAGGATGGTACGGTTGACATTTGTCGGGCATGCCACCGTCCCGGTGAATCAATCCGACATATTGTTTCCGGTTGTTCTCGTCTTGCTAACGGCGAGTACTTGCACAGACACAATCTAGTAGCTAGGATTATCCACCAGCAACTTGCCTTGCAATACAACCTTGTGGAGTCAGAAGTACCATACTACAGGTATGTGCCCGACCCAGTTCTCGAGAATGGTCAGGCCACATTGTATTGGGATCGATCTATCATCACTGACAGGACTATTGTAGCTAATAAGCCTGATATTGTGGTGATAGATCGACGAGAACGCCGTGCAATGATTGTTGATATTGCTGTCCCTCATGACGAGAATCTCGTGAAAGCTGAGAAAGATAAAAAAATCAAGTATCTTGACTTAGCACACGAGGTTGTCGACATGTGGGACGTGGACTCTGCAATCATTGTACCGATAATCGTAACGGTTAATGGCCTAATAGCGGAGAGCCTCGACCAACACCTCAGGAGGCTCTCATTGCGCGGCTGGGTCAAGGGCTTGATTCAGAAAGCAGTACTCCTAGACACGGCACGCATAGTGAGGAGGTTCCTCTCTCTAGAGCCCTGACCACCGGCAGCTTGGACCCTGTTCCTGATGCCGATGGGCGACTATTTTTTATATTTTTAAATGTTTTTTATATCTTTTTTTAAGAAATATTTAAAAATGTAATTTAAATATGTATTAAAATGAAATTCTATTATGTCAAATCAATAAATTATAATAATAAATAAAAAAATAGTTTCCATATCTTGCAATAGTTCTGCACCAACCGGGGGTTGTCCTTGGGTGCACTAGCATAGTGCATACAGGGATAATCGTCGGTTGGTGCCTCGTTTCATTTAATACGTCTAACGGGCCTCTACGAGTTGGCTTCGGCCCCTCGTATGCCTTCCAAAGGTCCGAGACCTAGGGTCCCGAGAAATTTCAAAGACGTAAAAAAAAAAAAAAAAAAATGGTAACTATAATTTGTCAGTTAGGTATTCGTTAACCGTTTATTATGTTTTCTCATTATAATATTTTCAGTAAAGCCTTTTAAAATCGTTTATGTTGTTAATTCTTTAAGTTGTCTAGGGATCTTATTATAGATCCGATCTGTTCTGATCTTTTATGAAACTAATTAGAATCTATGAATGTAACAGTATAAAAATACAGTAGGTATTTTTCATTAAAGTTTGGCGGCAAATTACTCTGAAGTCGTGAAATAAAGTTGACATGGGTTCAAAATCTCCAGGATTTTCAGCCCTTTTCAACGGTGCTTTATATATAAATCTTTAATCCTTTTGCGCTTAATCTTTTTCAATTGTGACCTTGCTCGTAACTTTGCCAATATTTTTATCAAACAGCCTAGATCAGTAGTCGGCAAACCGGCTTCTGTACAAATGTCGATCAGTGCGAGCATAGATACGCGCGAGGGACGGGGTTTCGGTCAAGCAAGATGTCAAGTGTTACTCAAAATCCAAACAATTTTTGGAGTTAATACTTCGGAAATAAATGTTTGAAATAAACATTTTATTTCCGAAGTATTTACTCCAAAAATTAACAGGACATCGAAAATAAATAATTTACTGTACCTTTCAAAGGTTTCCAAGGTTAACTTATTAATAAGTAAGATGCCTTCAGTATAATACAGGGTGTCAGGGACATCGACGCGAAGCCGATTACCATGGATTCAGTACATGATTCTGAACACCCCTGCGTTGAAATTTTTCGTCGGTTATTTAAAAATTATCAGCTTTTCCATACATTTTGACCGCGTAGGTATTGCACTTTTTTAAATAACCGACGAAAAATTTCAACGCAGGGGGGTTCAGAATCATGTACTGAATCCATGGTACAGGCTTCGCGTCGATATCCCTGCCACCCTGTATACCTGGCCTATAACATGATGGTAAGGCCACCCATTGTATGTTTTGTATTATTAAACTTATGTTTTGCTATGTATTTTCTAGTGTACAATAAAGTATATTTAAATAAATAAATGATGAAGGCATCTTACTTCTTAGCAAGATAGGAAGCGTTGTCAAGTGAAAGAGCATGTGAGTGGCGCTGTCCTACCGCGGCACACGGTGTCCACGGGCACGCGGCGCATTTCAGCTACGTGGGTTCGTTTCTTTGACAATGTGGGTATACATTGCCACTGCAACACACGCTATATGGTAAGGAAAGGTTTGTTGATGATATAGGTAAATTGGTGACATATTTCTTTTTACCCTCTCATGAGACAACGCAAGCGGGTTCACTCACAAGACAGAGCAAAGCGGCTAGCGCTGTCTCGTGACTATGCGCGTGCCAGTGACTTTAAATGATTATGATGAAAAATGTCACCTACTTACCTAAATCACCAACAAACCTTTCCTTACCCTACACGAAAATAAACCCACGACTATGTGCAACGCTTCGCTGTTCAACCCGCAGGGATGCTACGCACACTTCCGTGCACCGCGTGCGTAGTGTTGAGCTGCGTAGGCGCCGTATTCGAGCAAGCCACGCGTGTAGCAATGACGTCAATTCGTGCGTAGCCTCTCCGTGCGCAAAGCATTAGCAGCATTATGCTGTGTGGAAACCGTCACAGTCATGACGTGCAGCTGCCGACTATTTCTGTTCTTTACTTTGTTTTACTCTTGTCTCTTTGTATGCACGTATTTCAGTGACAAATAAACCTAATTTTCTTTCTTTCTTACTTACTTTCTTTCTTTCTTTCTTTCTTTCTTTCTTGCTTTCTTTCTTTCTTTCTTTCTTTCTTTCTTTCTTTCTTTCTTTCTTTCTTTCAAAGAGTAAGTGTATTGAGACTGTTTGGATACACAGAAAGGATTGGCTCTCATAAGAAACCTTTGTCGTTTTAGTATTGATATTTGGCTCTATTAACTAATGAGTTTGCCGACCACTGACCATTATTGATGTCAATTCTATCGAATACGTAGGCGTGGTATGGTCTTTGCCAGCAATGCACGGAACAATTTAGTTCAACTGCATCAACACAAGTCAACTGCATAGGTACATCAATCACCCTGTTATCCGTTGACAATAATGTCCACTGTGGTATATTGGTCATTGTGAAAGATCGTATCTTTAACAATAGGTAGTAATTTACTGACTCACTTGGATTTAATTATTACCACAGATTATACAGATGGGACATTCAGCAAAACCATTTAAATAAAAAGCGACTCTTGCTACGACACAATAAAGTGCAATTCAGGTCGAACAGCGCTAATCACCTATGCCTACAGTTATATTCACCTAGAAGTTACCTCTCTTTCTATCGCGTGACTCTTAGATCTTCTGACTACGTTACACTCACTGAATTGGTCCAGCAAGACCGGCCCGCCGCGTTCTTGTTTCATACCGAAACTGCGGAGTGTTCTATCTGTTACATCTGTGTGATTACTGATTACACAAGAGCTTTATTGTTGTTATAAAAGCGGAAGGAGTTGTAACACTCGTGTTCTGTGGACGTAGCGCAAACAAGCGCAACAACGGAGTAAACGTTTCGTAGAACGATATTAAAATTGAAAATATTCGTTTCGCACATAATATTTTAGGCCCGGACTCCACTTAAGCGGTGATAAGACGAGATGTGTTTTAAACAACCAATAGAATTTCGTTATTCACACATCTCGTCTCCACTCAGCTTTTATGGATACCACTGAGCGGAGATGTATCATATTTGTATGACGCAATCGAAGCGGAGATGCGAGCTGTGCCTCGCGAGCAGGCGGCGGCGCAGCGGAGACGAGAAGAGATGTGCGTTCATCTCAACATCCAACGGTCGCCGTACGCAGCACAGTTCCGCTCTAGCCGGCAAACATCTCCGCTCCAGTAGGTATATCCAGTATGTATCTCCGCACAGCTTCGGTAGATACACCCTAGCTGAAAAACATCTCTTCTCTTCTACGCTTCTCTCCGCACATCTCCGCTTTGACGGAGTCTGGGCCTTAGGTACTTAGTTTTAAGACTTAGTTTTATTGGTGATGATTAAAAAATCGTTAAAATTTACGGCTAGATCTGCTGATTAGTACCGTTAATCTTTTGTCAAAGCTCACGTTTGTGATTATGATTCGTCGAACAAAATAACAACAGCTGATTCACTTACTTGACAAGTCGAGTTATGGCTACTAAGACATAGAGAGTGGACTGAGCGTTCCGTACTTCCGTATTCAGTTGTGCAGTGAATACAGACCAATAAGTACGAAAGAGACAATGCGAATTTGCGGCCAGTAGTTGTCTCTTTAGTAGTACTACAAGTATTGGCCGCACAGTCGCTTTGTCTCTTTCTAGAGAGGGGTCACTTTTGTGAGGCTAACTGGCTAACGCTCAGTCCAATTCTCCATATCTATGTCACTTAACTACACTGAAAAAGCTTTCAGAAACTGTGGGCTAGTCTCACAACTTTGTGCTGTGGCAGAAAGTTGAGCGCCTCAACTAACAGATTGCACAGTTTTGTATTTTATAACAATTGGTATTCCATTTGCGTTTGCGTCCTAATTCTTCTCTACTAAAGCTTAATAAGAATAATGAACGCAATTTAGGAGTCCCGACCAAAATTACGGAAAATGCCAGCATTTATACCGTAATTTTTTCTCTAGTATCACTAAATAAGACTAATTTGGGTTTGGCTAATGCTGTGGCCGCATCTGCGTCTTTCGTGACGAAGTTTCGCACAGTGTTACGATACTCGCAGATGTGAACAACCATTATCGGTTACCGTCGCGATAGTTCGGGCTGCGTAGGACTTATCACCCGGGTGGCGGTACATAATATACGTGGCGAAGCCGCTAATGTGACCACTGCATTACCGCGATACCTTTTAGCGAGAGAAACATATGAATAATAAATAAATAAATAAATAAATGAAGCTTCGGCACGTATTGCTTTGTCACGATAAACGCAGATGCGGCCACAGCATATGGCGTATGAGCGGAAACTCGCGCGCGAAACTATGATCGTGGCAAGACACGCGTTTTTTCTACAAATAAATGCCACATGTAACAGATGAATGTGGCGCATGAAACGCGTAGCATGACTACAATAGAAATGGGTTTTCTCGCCGTTAGAATAGACAAAATGACAGATTGTGATTGTGAATCTGTCAATTTGTCTATTCGTCCGTTTCTATGATGGTCATGACTCATGCTACGCGTGCTGGGCTTGGCTTGGCTCAGAAATAAAAACGGGAGATGTTGTCGGACACCTGGTTAGAACAAAGTTCACTGTATAATAAGTAAACACAGAGCCATCTAGTATGGTCTCAAGTTGCTAATGGGGGTCAACTGACGCTTTTTCATCACGTGACGATTTCTGCCGGTTTACTCCTCCCACGCCAAGTTAAAGAACTTCGTTCCTTAAATACTATATGTGTATACTAACAATAAGATTTGTTTGAGTTCATGTGTGTGCCAATGTAAATACAATTGATTGATATAATGTTTATGGTGTTTATGTTGCTATTTTGACTAAATCTAAATGTTTCTCTAACTGAGATGTAAGCATGTGTTTCAGTCAAAACATTAATACACAATTTTAAGTGGTTTACTAAAAGCAATGCGTATTTTGTCTTGTCCTATTCTAGCACTTTGTTCAATGAGTCAAGGTGTTGAAAAAAAATTAAAAGGAGTTAGGTAGAAAGAAATACAGAGATGCTAATACGCAGCAACTATAATAATGTCAAGCCAGACAAAGCGATAGATCGATTAGAGCGTCGCACATGATTATTGAAATAGTGGTCCCGCATGACGAGAACCTCGTGAAAGCTGAAAAAGATAAGCAGATTAAGTATTTTGTCCTGGCTCGCGAGGTTGTCGACATGTGGGATGTGGATACAGCAGTCATTGTGCCGATGGCATAATAGCCAAGAGCCTCGACCAACACCTGAGGAGGCTCTCGTTAGGCAGCTTGATCAAGGGCTTCATCCAGAAAGCGGTAGTTCTGAACACAGCGCGTATCGTAAGAAGGTTCCTCTTTCAGGAGCCCTGACCACTGGTAGCGTGGACCCTGTTCCTGTTACCGGTGGGCAATAATTTTTATACTTTTTAAAGTTTAAAAAAATACTTAAAAATGTAAATTATATTATGTATACATGAATTAAAGGAAATAATACTTAATAGAATAATAGAATACTTATTAATTAGCAGTGTTTCACTACGATACCAGCCGAAAATATATCGTTATCGAACTTTGAAGTCTAGATTCGAGACCCTCAAACTAGGAAAATACAAAGACTGGTTCAGATATAGTTCTTCATTTTAATCAGAATCCTACAGAATTCTTGAAAAAGTTCAAGTTTCCTTACAGCTTGAACCAGAGTCTTAATATCATATGGCTTACCTCGCGGTTGAATAAATCAGCCTCCCAAAATTCTTGACTGTACCAAAAGTCGACAGATGTCCATCTCCTGCTTCTAAGGCAAAAAGCAACAGCATTAAGAAAGTTACTAACATTCCCGTTTTATTTACAGTATTTACTGAAGAACACAAGGCTGAGTGACGTCAACAAACGCTTGAAGGCACAGATATGGAGTTCAGTCGTGACCATCGTGCTGGTGGAGGCTAAGAATCTTCCTGCGATGGATCTGGATACCAGATCCAGTGATCCTTATTGTAAGTTTAGGTGAGTACTAAAGATAAAAGCAAATTGTCTTTGTCTTGATGATACCTAGGTGTAGAATTCAATATAAGGTCCATTAAAGGGCACCTTGTTGAGGCTGCCTGGGAGCGGAGATTTTAGGGGAGAAACTCAAAGTATTTATTTCAATTAAACCATTTACAGGCACTTTTGATTTGCCAAGGAGTCGGTCAGTCAGAAATGGCTATGGTCAGCTAGTTGCCCATTCCAAAGCGTAGTAGGTACCTATGAAGAAGAACGGGCAAGAAACTCCACGGACACTCCTTTAAATAAAATAAATTGCTAAAGATATGTGTTAGTTACATCACTCATGTTTAAATTATACATGTGAGAACAATGTAGAAAGACGTGCACGTTAAAAAAGTACAATTCAAAATTTAAATATACAGCTAAGAGATGACCAGTCCCAATTGACGGCGCCCGTTCAAGAACATGACGCATGGATCAGCACCATTCAGGTCATAGAGCTTTTGGCACTAACTTTGAACGATTCAAATACGTGAGAAGGACTAGAACAACATGTTTAGTAGCTCTTGAGTAGCAAGAAATTTTGCATCATTCTTGTGGGTCGTTCTCTTCTACATCTTTATGTAAATACATCGCTATTCTGCACCTATGCATTTCTTAGTAGTTCCCACCTGAAAGGTAATGCATCTCTAATTCTGAATGTATTACTGTATGTCTAAACTCGTATCTATTTTGAGCACGAATTGTGGCAGCAAATATTTAATAACAAATATGTCTGAAGTCTGATACTTCTGACATATTTGTTATTAAATATTTTGTTATCCTCTCTTCCATTGCCAATTTTTAAAACTGGTCCCTTTTAGAAAATGCTTCATTTAGAACGTGGCTCGTCTGGAAAGTGGATATTTTAGTTTTCGTCTGTTTTTGGAACCCCTCCTGAAATATGGCAAGATATTATTACTAACAAAGCATCTATATTCGAAAATACGAAGTAACTAAGTAGGTATTTCATTTCAATGTAACAAAATTATTACCGAGAAACTTTGGATTGGATACACACTGTTTGTTTTCGCAGCGAGTTCAAATTGGAAATTTCGCAGAAACCAAACTGATTTTCAGTAAGCATGAATTTGAAATTTCACTCTCGCGGTAATTAATGTTACCAAATTACTTTGAGGCATTATATTATACCATTTATTATATTATTATTTTAAAGGTACCATTCCGTAGCCAACAACAAATATAACGGCATAAAATATGAAACTAAGAACAAATAATAATTATCAGCATAGGGTATAATTCCATATCTGACCACAGGCGACAACTGCAGGCGACGTGTCGCCGCGACACGACTGGTTGTGGTTTCTATGATTTTCTAATAAATACCTTCCGTAGCTAGCGACACGTCGTCGCCTTCATAGAGATACATAGAAACCAGTCGTGTTGCGACGACACGTCGTCACCTGCAGTTACCGTCTGTCGTCCACGGAATTGTCGGTTCCGTGAACGACAGACCGTACCGTTCCGTACCTACCATATTATTTGTTACTAGTTTCATATTTTATGCCGTTCTAACTTTGTTGTCGAAATTAGATTGTGTCAATACTTATCGTGTAGCTCTCGACAATTTAGGGTAAAATTAAATTACCTAGCGAAACTCCGCAGACTTGATGGGTTTCGATATCTATACATGATAAAACAAAAAAATAAATAATTTGACGACTTTTTTTGTGAGACAAAATGGTCCAACCTTTATATGGGAAGGTCGTTTTTTTGTTGCGAATTCTATTTGTCCCTTAATTTAAAAGTTTGTAGTAGTCACGTTTTTGCCGATTGTTTTCAAAGTCACCCTGGTGGAACTACCTATTCATTTCCATTTGGATTGGATGTCAACAGATTCAACTGCAGTATTATCATGTCTGCTAAATAAAGCACTGTGATCAACAATCCATAGTTTACTTTAGAGGTATGAGAGACAGGGTGTAAAGTTCACTCATCCTCTACAGAAAATGGAGGTTCCTCCGACCAGACGGGTGTCGTGTTTCTGGGGAACTGACCAACGATTGATGTCGGAAAGTTATATATATGCTGATCGCGCGGTAAACTCTGCTTGCGCGATGCAGGATTTCGCGTGACATCAGTGTGATGTGTAGCTCGCATGTGGCGCGCGAACAAGCTAGATTTTTAGGTCTTCTAAGTTTATCAGTAACTGTACCTTACCTACAAGAGGTTTACGTGTTCAATTGTTTATGTCAAGAAGTCTGTCTTCTAGCTAAATTAATTTGTGATTTTTATACCACAGGTTAGGTAACGAAAAATTTAAGAGTAAGGTAGTATGGAAGTCTTTACACCCGTCGTGGTTGGAGCAGTTTGACTTGCACCTCTACGATGACCAGGAACAAATACTAGAAGTCACCGTGTGGGACAAGGATAAACAAAGCAAGGATGATTTTATAGGAAGGTGAGTTGTATATAATACCTAACTCTTAAAATAATATGATTACCTGAAGAAAAGCAATGGATGGCTTTAACTTAGCCAAACATGTTCAGACCAAAAAAGTATTGAAAAGTGAAAGTATGATACAATATCATTGTATGAACAAAGGATAAATACAAAATAGAAAAATGCATAACAGAGCTGTCATAGTTCAATATAAAGCTTTTTCTCAAAATATCTAGTTATGTCAGGCGTAATATTGAAACTGACACTGACCAATATTGTAATGATTAACTTCAATTACGAGGTGTCCCAATAGAGCAGGATGATCAACGATTTAACATCGGTCGTGTGGATAACCAAGGCTGTTGTTTCTTTAGTCTAACCAGACGAGGCTTATAAAGATGAAAATATATCGTGCCATAAAAAGAATTTGATACTACTAGGTACTAGAGGATGTGATGCCACTGATTTATAGACTTTAGCTTCTTACGTACGACTGCCATAAATACTTCATTGAAAACTGAAACCCATACCTAAACATTTTTTTTTGGGGCATAGAAGGACCTCGAATCCTGTATGTGTAACAACAAGGCCTCTATCACCTGTATCTAAAGCAGTAACCTTAATTGGGGTACTTAATATTTTATCACGCTTGGCAATTAGGGCTATAACCATTAAGGCACTCTGGAGGGAACCTAACGGGCGTAACATGATAAGCGCAACGCCCTGTTCAGTTAAATGTTTATAGCGCTGGATAATCTGGTGAAAGAATTCGTCAGACTAATGCATGACATACATAATCAGCCTATAATATTCCCATTGTTGAGACTGAGGCCTCTTCTTTGTGAGAGGGAGTGAGCCGTAACCCATCTCGTGGACCCAGTGCGGGTTAATGGATGTCACATGTCTTTGAACTTTTGGTTCGAGAACATGCCGGTTTCCTCACGATGTTTTCCGTCACCATTGTTTTGAGAGCAGTGGTAATGGAATAATTTACACAAAGTAAAGTGCCTGCTTGGGTCCTAACCTATGACCTACAACTCGTAAGTCGTGGCCATTAATTACCACTGGGCCACCACTGCTCTGCATATGTATGTCATGACTGTATCAAATATGTTGGTAGACAATTGGAAACTAAAAACAAATAGTAGTCAGGTGTTAATATTCCTCATCGAGATTTGATGGACACTGGCATACAAATATGGGTGGCAGATACGATACAACACAAATCCGAATGTTTTCTTAAACTCCTTGTCCATATTAAAGACCGCATACTGTATTATGAAGGAAAACATAGTGAAAAACCCGGCATGTCCTAGAACCAAAAATTCGAAGATGTGACATTTACCAACCCGCACTGGGCCAGCGTGGTAGATTACAGCCCACTCCTTCTCGAACAGAGGAGGCCTGTGCCCCAGTAGTGTAACATTATAGGCTCATTATGCTGTATTATTAGATTTTGCAACCTCCACGATAATAATAATAATAGCCATAAAATGCTGGATAATGAGGGGATAGTATAACCGCTGAAAAGTGTATTTTGTAGCATAACTACTTTATTCTACGACCAATTAATTTACATTGGTCTAATTTTCAGAGGAGAGGTCATCATTCTAAATAGAGCGTTGATAATAGTAACGATGGTCATGTTATCGTTTATGACAATGATTATGGTAATTTTAGTCACAGTGATACCACTTTACAGGTGTGCAATAGATTTATCAAGATTAGAAAGAGAGAAAACACATAATATTTGGAAGGACCTAGAAGATGGGAATGGTCAGATATTTTTATTACTCACCATCAGTGGGACGACTCAGTCGGAAACCATTACGGACCTCAGCAGTTATAAGGAGAATCCTAGAGACCGCGAGATTATTGAAAGGCGATATGTAAGTATTATTATTTTCAGTTGAATGTCAGACGAAATACAACCTTAAGATAGTTTAAAAAGAAATGCCAATGAAACTACTGAATCTCGTATTAAAAGACGTAGAGAATGTAGAGAATGAGAAGGAAATAAATAAGTGGAAAATTATAATGACCACTTTTCACCAAAAATGCTTTTTTAAATAAAAACAAATAAATATGAGACGACAATAAATCATAATTAGCTGATACTAAAAGAGATTATAATAATCTTTTCTTTTAGAATTGGTATAACATGAACGAACAGTCAAGTGGAGTCGGATGGGTGTGCGTCAAAGTATATGGTGCTAAAGGTCTTGCAGCAGCTGATTTAGGAGGCAAGTCCGACCCATTCTGCGTCCTAGAACTCGGAAACGCAAGACTACAAACACATACGGAATACAAAACGTTAACACCGAACTGGATGAAGATATTCACTTTGTAAGTAAATCTTCAAATGAGGTTAAATGTATTTCAGAGGAAAGTTTATCAAGTAATGCTTGAGACAGTTCTATAGAAGTTACTGGGAACTTGACAAATGCGCTGTTGTACTGTAGTCAGATTACATTAGAGGTTGTAACTTCTGTTGAATTAAATTGCGAGGGTTGTGCATTTCAATGGAACTTAAAGTTTTGTAGAGGAATTAATGTTCATGTCTTTAGAAACGCTGTTCATGTCTCTACAGATACGAAGATTAATTCCTCTATATAGAAGACAAATTATGGTATTGTAGGTTTGGGATAATTTTGAATGTAATAATTTTGACTTCCCCAGACAGGCGCGACGCGACTCTAGTAAAACCATTTCTATGAAAACTTCATGGAAATTGTTCTACTGGAGTAGCGTCGCGCGCCTGTCTGCGGGAGCCTTTTGAGAATAAGAAGAATATGTAAGGAAAAATGTATCTCTTATTGATTTTAGTTTTATAGTGACGGCTGTTACAAAATAATAACGAAAGCCAAGACTAATCACAATGTTTACACCATACATACTGTAAGTAGCCCATACCTACTTGAAATTTCAAGTTACATTGAATTTTTATCTTTCAGCACAGTAAAGGATATCACATCAATACTAGAGCTAACTGTATACGATGAAGATCACGACCATAAAGTGGAGTTCCTGGGCAAACTGGCTATCCCATTGCTTAGTGTTAGGAATAGTGAGAAACGATGGTACGCTCTCAAGGACAAAAAGATGAGGGCACGAGCGAAAGGAAACTACCCACAGATACTTTTGGAGATATTGGTCATATGGAACCCGGTGAGTCACGATTATCTAAAATTATGTCAGCGGTACTAAATATTATACTGCTAGAAATAATCAAAACTGAAATGACGTGTACCTACAAGTAATATGCGTTTTTATCATTTCTAACGTGACTATATTATCGTGAACGTTCACGTTCACAAGGAACTAAAATGTATGGAAATATGTGAAGAAGGCCGTAAGAATCCGCTGGATGCGGGAAGCACAGAATCGGTCGAAGTGGCCGTGCTTGAGGGAGGCCTATGTTCAGCAGTGGACGTCTTTTGGCTGAAATGATGATGTGAAGAAGCTATTTTTCTACCGCATCAAATTTTATAAAAAGTTACCTATGATAGACATGCACCAAAGTATATCTATGTATTCTAAGTCTTCTTCCAAAACCTCAAGCGGCGAAAGTATAATAATAACCTTATAGGTACCTACTATATTTTCGAGCCGTTTGGGATTGAAACCGTTTAGGGCCGTGGGGTCCGAGTGCTCATGGTCTGTTGAATGAAATCTCCAAACGACTGGTTGCCACTTCCCGTAACCCAAGGGCTGGCCCTTGGCCAGAGGCTAAGCATTGCCATACAACGTGTCAATGCCGCCAATCTCTTGCGTACATTAGCAGTCGACAGCGATGTGGAGGAATTTTTCGACGTCATATTTTTCAAATTTCTGTCCACGATAACGTGTAACGTTATCGAGAAATTTGAAAACGATGAAATTTGAAAACGTGCACGTATGTATTTCCATACATTTTATTAATGATGTGGCTGTGGACATCCGCGATAATATCGTTACGTTAGTTATAATAAAAGCGCACAATAGCCAAACACTTTATGGATCTAATGTCGTAATTACCAAAAATATACTACCTATATGGTTAATCATTCATGTCGGTCCAAAACCCATACTTTTCTCATAAGCTCGCTAAGTCCCCCTAAAATCAAAACAATAATTATGACGTATTGAAAATGAAAATTCAAATATTGTAACAGCTAAAAGCAGCCTTAAGAGCAGTGAATCCGAGGGAACCGAAGTACATGCACCAAGAGGCCAAGTTCAAGAGACAGCTGTTCATACGAAACGTGATGAGGCTGAAGGCAATCATCATGTGGTTTATAGAAGTTGGAAAGATTTTGCAGTAAGTTTATCTACTAGCACACGTTGCATGGCATCTCTCTTCTATATGTATTTTGTAAGATTTAATAAGTCACATCTGGTTATACTGAAAGATGACCAAACCAGTGCTATAGTTGAACCGAGACTGCTGTTACACGCCTTAGGTATGGGTTATGGGGGGACGCAGTGCAGGCCACTTATTCGTCAATGCTCATGGCGCGCGGTGTACCGCCCACTGCTCATTCGTCAACGCTGCCTCCCCCCCTCGCCGCGCATTCCTAAAGCGCGTAAACTATAGCTAAAGTATTGAAATATATTTCTAAAACATTAAAATTAATAAAAATTGCTGCTTGTGTGGAACACAAGGCAAAAGGGGGTGACAATATTAATAATGTTAACCAAAAGGGATCCTGACCGGAGATTTAAAAAAAAAAAAAATTAATGTATTGCCGTAAACGGAGGAGCTCGTGGCTAAGTAATAACAAGCCGCACGGGTCGATCCATCAGGTTAAGCTACGCTTGCCGGGGTTGGTCAGTGGATGGGTGACCATCTTTACATACCGAGACTCCTCCGTGCCTCGGAAAGCACGTTAAGCCGTTGGTCCCGGCTGTCATTTGTGGATCTTTGACAGTCGTTACGAGTCGTCAGAAGCCCGAAAGTCTGACACCAGTCTTACCAAGGGGTATCGTATTACCCAGTTACTGGGTTGTGGAGGTCAGATAGGCAGTCGCTCCATGTAAAATACTGGTATTCAGCTGCATCCGGTTAGACTGGAAGCCGACCCCAAGATAGTTGGGAAAAAGGCTAGGAAGATTTTTTTTGCCGTAAACATTAGGTACGTAAAGAAAGAAAAAAAGCGTGTCCAATATGACGGACAAAAACATCTTTTTTGTCAACATCCCTATTAAAATTAGTTGTATCCTTAGTAACCATGTAGCAATGATCTGTTGTGTATGTAATGTATCTGGTTAACACCATACAATTTTCTTTCCAGAGACTGTTTCGAATGGGAATCAAGGATCCTTTCATTCCTAGGCCTGTTGGTGTGGCTCGCGTTCTGCTACTACTACGAGATGTGGATGCTGCCATTCCTTATTTTAATGTTCTTCGGTAGAGCCTGGCTTATTTATAGACTTACTGGTAAGTCGACACCATTGCAATATTTTGTCATTAGAAGTTAACTTCTGGTTCTAGGCATCCTGATAAAATTCGACACCATTGCAATATTTTGTCATTAGAAGATATTTAACTTCTGGTTCTAGGCACCCTGATAAAATTCTTTGCGAAGTGACTTATGGTTTTTGGGTTTGAGTATGTTCACGTTCTTTATTCGAATTTGCTGTCACACATTTTGACCAATGGTTGAAGGGCTTTGATGCGCATAAAGATGATAAATAGAATAGTAACACCACGGTCAACAGCCATTTGATAGCTGTTGTCGTTAGCAAGTGTCATTTCTTGCGTCTCATTGCATTGTCTGATTTCTTGGACCGTTATTTTCGTAGTTCATATTATATGATTTTCTGTTTTATTTTATTATTTCAGTTTTTTATAATTTTTCCTTTCTTGTATTTATTTTTAGTAAAGTTCAAAACTTTCGTGAGGTCTATCAGAAGTGACCCGAAGACTTATTTTTCATATTTATTTCTTAGTAAGTCTATGAATGTTGTGTCATTGCATGCTTTATGTGTAGTATTTTCATTCTTCTGTGGTGTGTTTTTGTAGGGGTCTTAGACGCTAGACGTATCATTAAGATGTATATGTAAGAAGTTAAGTGTTAGTTCAGCTGCCGTCACAACACAACCAGTTTACAATTTCAGTTGTTAGTGTTTGTGTATCAAATGTGGTAAACCACTGTTTAAAATAATACAGAGTTAGTAACAATGTTTTATTAATATTAATACATTATACCACAGTTACGTAAATATAATTCAAATCATGTAGGGAAGATGGCCTACTATTTCATTTCCAAAAATGGTCGTATGATCATAAATGTAAATTCAAATGACATCAGACTATACGGAAATAACGTAAGCCTTTACATTACCTACCAAACATTCACATAGTAACGTAATAATGTAGCACCACGTATAGGTACAGCCGTATCTAATGTTAAAAAAACCCAATAAAAGCTGCACAATTGCGTAACACAGGATCAATCACAATCTGTTTCATTTTGACAGTTCAATTACATTAATTGCATTATTAACATTGTTGAGCAGGCAAATTTTTCGAACATAGAAGCAATGGGTTATACGCAATTATGCTTCTGACCTCATATTTTAATGAAATTCGGTACTACGCTAGGCCAGCTCAAGGTCTAAGTGTTACTATTGAAGTGCAGCTTCTGTGTAGTTAGCAAAACAGACAAGATAGTGTACACGTAGGTACGTCGTGCAGACAGCTAAGAAGAGAACTTTATTAAGCATAGGTACTTGCTACTGAGGGGCCCGTGGATAATTAATAACAGCCTCGCGGATCGATCGCTCAGGTTAAACTACAGTTGACGCGGTCATTCCGTGGATGAGTGACCATCTTTACATACCGAGACCCTCCTTGCCTCGGAAAGCACGTATTAAATCGTTGGTCTCGGCTGTCATTCTTGGATTTTTAACAGTCGTACCGGGTAGTCAGAAACCCAAAACTTTGACAACCAGTCTCGTCAAGGGGTATCGTATTATCCAATCACTGGGTTGTGTTAAGTTGTGTAGGTCAGATAGGCAGTCGCTTCATAAAATACTGTTATTCAGCTGCATCAGGTTAAACTGGAAGCCGACCCCAATTTGGACAAAGGCTAAGCAAATAATGAGATGATGAGGTACCTGCTACTACTGTTTGCCTGCACACATGACTTTCTTGTCGCGTGTACCTCACAAACAACGTTTCTGTTCTAACCATATGTCGCTTTAGCTGTCTGACTCATGGCATATGACCCTGGCATATTACCCATGACATAAAATACAAGATAGATATTCCTATAATTACAGGGGGGAATCCTCTATTAGTACCCGTTGACGATGAAGATCTGTTAGCTGAAGAAGATGACGAAGACGAAGCTGATAAGGTAGATAAATATGTTAGTAATTACGTCATTTAAAATAGCATAAATACATAGCTACAAAAAGATGCTTGCTTTGTTAAGAAAGAACCGTTTAAAGATGACGTTCTAAGAATGACCATGGAAATGTTTACGTTTGTGGCAATGACGAATCAAAAAATCTCGGATCCAAACCCTGATTGACCTTCTGCTCTGTTTTAGTTGAAACTTGTAATTTTACCTCTTGCATTGTAAACCCCGACCTACCTTAACATTATGACAAAATGCAAGTACTTACGTTGTATAGATCTGGAGAAAAATCTCTGTGACAGACCAATTATAAAAGTTCCGTTTTCTTTAAAGTTCGGTACCTTTAAACTTCCAATAGTTTATAGTGATTTTGTTAGGTCCAATTTTAAGTCACCGGGAAGATGGTTAGCTGCACCAGGTGTAGATAAGCTTGCTGATACTGACATCTAGATCTGCTCCTGATAATATCTTTGTTATTACAGGAGGAGAAAAAATCTCTAAAGGAGAGGTTGCAAGCGATACAAGAAGTTACACAAACTGTACAGAACGCGATAGGCTACGTCGCCACTTTAGGAGAGTCGGTTAAAAAGTAAGTACCATAATGCCAACCTTTGTCTGAATATCAGAAAATCCACACTGAAAGCTTAACCTTGGGTAAAAGTTAAGGATAAAAAGCATCATTAGGATAAAGATAAAATATTTCAAACCTTTAATTAAGACATCGCAAATAGCTGTCAAATATATACCAGTTTTGATTAACTTCGCAATGATACTGTATGGAAATATGGCGAACTAGAATATTAATAATAAATTACAGCACATGTAGGAAAAACTGGCAAGTTAAACTAGAATAACTGCAAACTAACTTAATGTAGCTCGCGGTGGATGGCTCGCTTTACTCGAACTCAAATGTAGCTTCGGTTAACATTATAGCCAACCTTCGGATAACCACGCAGTATCTAATATTACACCAACACTTAACCCCCCTTTGAACACTTGGTTTAGGTCCGTCCCATCAGCTGTACCCGGATAGGCCGAGGCAGACAAATCTAGAAACTAAAGTAATTGTAAGCGAGTTTGTATCTTCGGAACCACTCATCCGATTACGAAAATTCTTTTACTAATGGGAAGCTACATTATCCCTGAGTGCTATAGAATATGTTTTATGTTAAAAAGATAACATTCCCGCGAGGAAGTCATGGGCAGAAGTAGTAGAATGATAATATTTTGCCTTATCTGGTCCACAAATTGCCTCAATCTAATAAAAGGCACATCAAAAGTTACGATTGGTAAGATAAACGATCCGTTTTATGACCGAAGGAAACGGTGGTACTTACTTATAACCTTCGTTGGTATCTAAAAATCTTAAGTGAATAATTGAGAACAAGTTTGGCAGATTGCCAATACCGACAGCTACATTCATCTACTTATTCATCATCATCATCATCTTCGTTCCATGTAACGTGGGGTTGGCGCACCCCGTTTTTTTCTTCCACTCTCCCCTGTCAACCGTCAAGCTATCATTCACTCCCTTCTCTTTCAATATCATTCTTCAAACAATCCATCCATCTTTTCTTTGGCCTTCCTCTCCCTTTCCATCCATCTACATTTATATTAATCACTCTTTTAGTCACATGCGTTTCCCTCCCCCCTCCTTCATAACACATGCCTATCACATAATTACAGTCCATTCACTTTAACCCTTGCCGTCGTGTTGGCACCATTGCTTTTCAAGCTTAGTTTCAATTTAAGAGTTCAAAATGGTGACTGACAGACCAGCGCAACCAATCGCGTCGCGAGACAAGGTTTATTGAATGATTGATTTGAACGCACTCTACACTCTAATGAGTAAAAATATATGTAATTTTCCTTTTTTACTAATAACAGCTTTGTCTATTTTCAGCCTGACGAACTTCACAGTGCCATATCTAAGTTATTTAGCTATTATAATGTTATTTGGAGCCATGATGGTGTTATACGTCATACCTTTGAGGTACCTGCTTATGGCGTGGGGTAAGTTGACTTATTTGAACTACCGATTTATTGTGTCTACCTACCCAGCTAACCGTTGTATCAATTTTAAGGCTGAGTCTAGAACTTTTGAATTTAGTAAACAATACTATAACCTAGATACAGGGTGAGAAGTATACATCCTGTAGAAGTGTAGACTATAGAGCGTATAACTTGCCACATATCGGTTACACTTGTGGTCTAGGTACAGTCAGCAACAAATTAAATCTTAATTATTGAGCAAAATATTCATACAAAATTTAAAACAGAAATAAAATTGAAAGAGTTTAAACTCTTACAATACTACAAGCAATGGATAGAATCATTTTGTATCATTTTAGATGATAATTAAGTACTTAGGTAAAATTAACGACTGTACTTACATACCTACCATGGGTTGCGTATGCGTTACCTATACATCAATGCATTTACCTCTGCGCAAAATTTTATTCATAGAACGCTTCCTGGCAAATGAGCCTGTGTTCAAAAACACATACCACGGTATACTAAACAAATTCTTTCGTTCTAGGGATAAATAAGTTCACAAGAAAGATTCTTCGGCCGCACACAATACCTAATAATGAAGTCCTAGACTTATTATCGAGGGTTCCAGACGATGAAACTTTGGTAAGTAGCTTTCGTAGAAACCTTCAAAAATTGCCAATACAAACGACTCTCCCACTCTAAATGACATAATTTGATCTTCCAGCTGGACTGCAGAGAACTTAAGCCCCACCCACCGAACGAACACCGAAGGGACCCGAGGAAGAAGCACAAACCTTCGTAACATTCTCCAATCGCGATCCGAAAAAGGGTCCGACACTACGTAAGAAACCTCGGCAATAAGGACATGTAGGATATTGAAGCGAACTTGGCAGGCTAGGTTCGCAAGAAATATAAAGGTGCTCTTACACGGTCGAAAAAACTGACTACAACCACAGACATAATAATATAAAGAGTAGTATGTACAGACGCCAGTACATCAGCCTACTCCAATCTGTCAAATTTTCCCAATCAACATTGATCCTTATTTATTAGTGATAAAGTTGAAAATCTATTAAGGAAATTTGACAGATTGTAGTAACTTGATGTGCTGGCGTCTGTACAACATACTGCAATATTTTATCTGACTTGAAAGAGCTGGAATCCTCGTTGATTGATGTAGCTCCCGAGACTGCAGATACCTACGGTGTGCCTAAGCACGCTGTCTTGAACACATCATAGGCCGAATGTCACCATCACGAGATAAATATTATAGCCGCTTAGTAAGGAGGTACACATCGTAAGAGCACCATAAATGAATGTAGTAGACAGAGACAAAAATATCGTAGTTATTTGTATAAAGTATCATAACGCTTATTCTTTAGGGATAAGCAATGATATGTCTTTTCGAGATATTGTCGAGGTATCAAAAATGTGTAGAAGGTTTTATTGATTGTTGTAGAAGATAAACAGCTTGGCAAAAATATCTAGAAACGGAACTATATATTTTTATAGCTGGCAACATTATTAGCTGTCAAGCTGTGCTTTTGTTTTGAAAATATTTGTGTTGCCAAATCAATAGTTAGCCTTTGTCGAATCTTATATTATTTCTTATTGGCTTATTATTTTTTAACAAGGTTTTGTTACTCCAGTTTGTAATTACTACTTTATTCTCTAAGCACGTTCTTATTTACGGAAAAGTCTGTGATTTTGAAAGATCTGTTAACGGTAATTAATACTGTTGTTTTCTATGAAATAAAATTATGACACCAAATATTGTGAGTTAATAAGCAATGTTCATTATACAATGAGTACTGCAATAATAATATCGATTTAGGTAAATATTTCTTCCAATGTTTTCCATAATACCTACTTATTATTAGCTAGAACATGCTAGTTGAATTTCTATTTAAATGTTTATTGTGTACAAAACTCCAAAGTAATGTAATTTGGCATCATGAACTGCAAACCTCGCCACTTGACAAAAGGTAGCATACAGTTTGGCAAAAAAGCTAGAAACAAATATTTTTTCTTCTTGGCAACACTCATTTAGCTGTCAAGTAAGAAGTAGCAGCGCCACGATCGAAGCGATTGTAGCGCCGCCGGTAATCATTTCTACACTTTTTTGCCCAACTACACC
Organism: Conistra vaccinii; assembly: GCA_948150665.1. Lineage (NCBI taxonomy): Eukaryota > Metazoa > Arthropoda > Insecta > Lepidoptera > Noctuidae > Conistra > Conistra vaccinii. The sequence continues at coordinate 6,088,369 of OX411339.1, read as the reverse complement.
GGTGGCACTGGGTTATTGTTGTTTTTGAACGAACAACAATAACAAACCACGTAGATTAGCGGTATGATAACAGATTTTGCGAAATGACATGTGTGTAAATAACTGGAGTTATCGGAATAAAGTTAAGAATTTTTAACAAAACAAAGCTCCAAATTCCTCGTTAGATGTTGCATTTAAGTCCCAAATTGTATAAAATCCAATAGATTATAATATTAACACTTAGATAGGATTTTTTAATGACGCCATTTTTGTATGAAATGTTATTGTTGTGTTGATGTTAATACATATTTTAAAACATGAGTATTTACGAGAAAAAAAACATCATAGCATAGCTCATTCCTCTACACTACACCATTATATTTATAGCATAAGACTGAGACCAATCTCATTAATTTCTTGAAGAGGATACTTAGATAGAAAATCATGTTTGTACTTTTATTCTAGTAGAGTACATAATTAACTATACGAAAATAAATCTACTTATATTTCAGCTTTTCTTTAGCTGGTTTCTCATTCCAATTTATAAACTAAATCTAGTTTAGTGTTAAGCCCGGTTCAAACGAATCTAGTCTTTAGTAGATAAGTGCGAGGCTTTGGTATTAAAAACAAAGTGACTTGAATCATGTCACTTTCTGTAACTAATTCGAGGTGTTCATACGGTTCGAGTTACTAAATTTTAGTGACCATAAACCACGTACTATCCTGAAGACTGGAGACGATTGAGAAACCGTTAGATTATCACTAATAACTGTTGTTTCTATAATCAATTTCTATTATAACCCGTGACACAATAAAAAAATCAATGTTACAACTTACAATCTCTTGTCTCAAAATTGTCGCACAATGTCATGCACAAAAAAATCTCTTTCAAATAAAAATCTGTGATGTCTTCATTCCAAGTTAGTTTTCAAAACTTGCCAAGATTATGTAGAAAACCTTTGTTACAAATACTTGGGTTAAGTTATATAAGTATGTACCTACTAAATGTGCGAAATAATGAGCTGAAAATTGGCCAATTATTAAACTCTAAAGCTGGACTCTAACTACTCTAAGCAATCTCTCACGGGATTCGCTCGTGATTCGCGTCAATACGCACGTCCTTAGCAGTTGTATGAGTGCGAGCGAACGCAGCATATGCATTTGTTTGTTTGAAGCTATCGCTATTTAAATATGCATCAAATGGCTATAACATGCTACCAATCAGATATCTTAGCGTATAATTCATATTTCTTAAAAACTGGCGGCAGTTACAAACTGATTTAATCGTGATAACCATGACATTATTTAAATCTGCATTATTTCTTTTTGTTATTACTCTCTATGCACAGACGTGTTATTTGAATACTTGGACTTATGCTAGCTGCTAATAATAATATTATGAAATAATTATTTTGTTATAAACTAGTCATTCGCTTTTTCAAGACTATGTTCCTGAATTTGTCTTTTTTATACGAGGATAGTAAGCAAGCTAGAAAAGATAATAGCCCCTCCTAAGTTCAAAACGAAACAGCCCGACGAACGTAAATTCAACTTCCCACGGAAATGTTGCTTACGCGATGTAGGAATCTGTGACGTCATCAGCGAAACTGGCTCCATCTAAAACCTACAGTTCGCTAGATGATGGCTATCTATGTAGTTCTAATGAAGCTGCCTAGGTGGCGCTACAACTGTAATGTCTTACTAGCCTCGTTTGTAACAGGCATTACATAGTTGTTAGAATTTCTTTATAATTTCTAGTGTAATGCACGGCCTGCACAGATCTCTAAGGTACAATGCACCTAGCACATTTCATTACCTACTTACCTAAATAAAATATTTTGTATACCAGTGTATTTTGTGATAATAAACAATAATTATTCTTGTTATGAATATAATTATTATTATGTTGTTGCTTCTTTGTCCTAGTTACTTTAAGGGGTGGCCAAGCTACCCAAACTTAAATTGTGTACAATTGTAGAAGATGAACGTGTTACTATCGGTTTTGTACAGTCAACAAAAGAGTTTAATGAGCAAGCAAGGAATAGACCTCTCTGACCTACACATGCAATATATTCGATCCATAATAAAAATGAAATGCTGTTCCTTGGTAAGCGAATGTTCGTAATAGTCCGAATCAGGTTCTTTTAAAAAAACAAGTTGAAAAGTTGCCGAGAAAACTGAAAGCAATTCAACGGGAAAATATGAACTATTGTTTGGATAGAACCGTGTCTGTTGGGTCAGCTAGATTGTCATAAAAATTAAGGCGAACACAGTTGTTCAAAACAAGCGTCATAAAGCAGTGTACCTATTACCATACTTATCTCTTTTGTGGACTGTACCTACCGTTCATCGGTTAGAATAAAATATTATTATCGAAGACCGATACATGGTTAATCCGCTCAACTGTCGATTTGCCTTTAGAAGTCGATAACAATAAAAATTATAATGTGTCTCGTTAGCGACAGTTAACTCATAAAGAACAGCAAAATACTATACCTACATAATAAAATATCTACTACAAAATTAAAAAGGAAAATATTATTATCCTTGGCCGAGTCCTACTTATAAATTTGTATGACAGAAATGTCATAAAAAAATATGCTGAAACTTGCTTATCAATATAATTATTACCCCCAGTCCATTTCAACGTATCGAATAAAATAATATTATTTTTATGAAGCACAAAGATATTAATGTTAACGCTTTCATATTTTAAAAAATAATAAAAAATAATGAGAAGACTTTTTATGCTTTTTATTTTCCTAAATTCCATTCCTAATATAGGTAACTATGACGACTGTACGGAACCGCTTGACCGTTACAGTGGACATCAGTACCTACCCTAATTACGTAATACACGATCAATCGGAATCTGAATCGCTTTGAAACAGATTTCTAATCCATTGCTTCAAAAGTTCGAAAATAAATTCTGCTCAGCAACGTAAATAACGCAATGAATGTTGTTGAACTGTCAAAATGAAATAAATTAATCGGAATCGTTTACGAAAATGTGTTGCGTAATTAGTTAGCTGGTGGGCATAACAATTAAAATTCTATTCTGTCTCGCTAATGACAGGTGAAGGTGAGATAATATTTATGTTTCGGTGCTACTGAGTTCGGGTTCGATTCTCGTTGGTTACTTTCATTAAACCACCAGGTTTATGCCCGGACTCCACCAAAACGGAGATGTGCGGAGATGTCCGAAGCGGCGACGACAAGAGATATTTTTCAGCTAGGGTGTCCGTGTATCCAACGAAGCTGTGCGGAGATGCGTACCGGCTAGACTGGAGTGGAGATATTGTATGCTAGCTAGAGCGGAACTGACATGCGTGCAGCGAGCGTTGGATGTTGACCGCTCCCTGCACGCCGCTCACAACTCTTCTCGTCTCCGCTGCGAGCTTTTGCCAGCTTGTGCGGCACTGGTCACATCTCCGCTTCGATCTCGCCATACAAAATATCATACATCTCCACTCAGTGGTATTTACTGAAGCTGAGCGGAGACGAGATGTGTGAATAACGAAATTCTATTGGTTGTTCTCGTCTCGTCTCCGCTTTGGTGGAGGAATCTCGCCATACAAAATATCATACATCTCCACTCAGTGGTATTCGCTGAAGCTGAGCGGAGACGAGATGTGTGAATAACGAAATTCTATTGGTTGTTCTCGTCTCGTCTCCGCTTTGGTGGAGGACTCCACCAAAGCACACATGCATGACACAGCCTAAGGCCCTAGGTCACAGAGTACTTTGTAATATACTTGAAACGGAGTTGCGTTTGTAAAGAAACTAGCGCCATCTGATATTCATAGTTAGAACTACCGTAAAATGGGGTGAATAGGCACAACTTTCAACTTCTACACTGATTTTCTTACATATTTTGTATGAAAGCTGTTATCAAAGAATTGTCAAATTGCGAGTCTCGTTTTAATTTATCAAATAGTTATTCTTTAATCATGCATAAATTTGAGAATTATTTGTGAAATAGGAAAAAGTAGGCGGTTTCTATTTACCTTGAGACTGGGGTCAAAAGATACGACAGAGGGGTGAATAGAGAAAAAACGTTAGGGTTGTCAAAATCAACTTTTATTGTACCTATGTAAGTACTTATTTGTTTTTCAGTAAATAACTATCAAAAATAATTGAAGAGTTTAATTTTTGTAATTATAATCATAAAGGTAGCATTAGCAACATCACAAAAGATTATAAATATAAACACATTTTTGGAATGAGGCTAATCGCAAATATACCCTTATACGGTCTTAAATATTTATCTCAGAAATCCAGAAAATGTTAAATTAAATTGATCAAAACCGTTGAAGATAAAAAATCTAAATTAGTGTCACAGAAAAATATTTTAATATTTTTTTTTTAAAGAAAACTGTCATACCTAATGAAAAAATACTCGATTGACAACCCTGAAAATCATGTTTCTATTAACCTCTTTCTCGTTGCTATTAACCCCTCACTCATATCTATTCACCCCTTTCTTCGTTTCTATTGACCCTAAAGGCGTTTCTAATCACCCCCGACTCGGTTCTATTCACCTCGAATTTAGTAAAAAAATACTAAGTCTCGATTTTACTAAAAAATAAGAACAAAATGATGGAATATTGATATTAACCTTTTTATTCCTAATAGATGAGAAACTTAACTATCCAAGTATGCAAATTGACTGAGAGATAACAGTGAAGAACTTGTTTTTTTTTTTAAAGTTTTACACAGTCAATAAACACTTGTACGCAGACGTTCACTTCAACAGCTTTTTTCTTTATGTCATTAGACTTGACGTAAATTTTAGTGTTGCCAGAATAAAGGAAAAATGTTGCAGTTTTATTAATAGTGGGAATAAAGATATTTTAACAGACTATAGAGCAACTAGAACGACCATAATCAAACTCTCAGATTTGTTTCTATACACCCCGCGATTTCTATTCACCCCATTTTACGGTACACCTTTGGATAGGATACCGGTATGTTATAGCTATAGCTATGTGTAGGTAGTATATTTATGGGTGTATGGGTGTATATTCAGTAGTATTTTAGAGTTCATTTCAAGGATTGATAAATGAAATACAATTAAGTAATCAGACGCCAGCACATCAACTTACTACAATCTGTCAAATTTATTTAATAGATTTTCAATTTTTTCGCTAAAGAATAAGGTTCAAAAAATTTGACAGATTGGAGTAGGTTGACGTGCTGGCGTTTGTACCAAAGTAATTATCTAGAAGAATGCTATCTCAAAATTAACACTACACTGGAGTCCTATCTCAGTTTTGACACAATCACTTTCTGGTCACAAATATGGATTAGTCGGACGAGCTTTCGCTCAAGTCAACGACAAACGCACAACATATACACAGAAAGATCACAACAAAATTATCGTAAAACATGCGTATTGGGGCTATCAGAATTCAGAGGCCCTAGTGTGAGTTTCTTTTCCATCTTATCTTTACACATCGACCGAGTTCGGCACTCCGCCTTCACTGGTGGGGGGCCAATCGGAGCACCTCTGTTTATTGTTACGTAAACCACCAAGGCGAAATAATAGTGAACATTGCTCCAGAGCTGCCATCTCTTAACTTTAGTTGCTGAAATCTTCTACGATTATAATCCAACAAAATTAAAAATACATTTCTAAACTTATTTTGTATAGGGCCTACTTAGACTTCGTGATTTTGTTTCATTGTACCCATTGCTGTCCCCAGTTTTTTGTACTAAGATTGAGCGCCCTGCGGCCCTGCCCTATGCTGATAGGCTGTGCATGTGTGTGTAAAAATCAACACAGACAGACCACTCAATCAAAATCGAACAATTTTTTAATTGGTAAGTTGGTAACTAAAGCAGACTAAAGCTAAATATTCGGTAGCTTTAGACATTTCGTAGCAATATTTTCAAATATTATTTTGATCTGGCTACAATACGATATCAAACAGAAATTGATTCCCGTTTTTAAGGGTACTAAGATAGTTATTAAATAGCTCAAACAATACGTTGTTCAGCGTTATGCTGTAGATATTTGCCTACATGACGTGTACCTATGCAATGTTAATTTATGATAACACTGTAACTAACCGTGTAGAAGCATTTTTTAAATGCTGCAATATAAACCAATAATCAAAGTTTTATTTAGCTCTTATTTAAAATTCAAGAGATAATCGATAAATTGTAATAACATTAAAATCGATCGATTATAATACGAAGGAAATAATTGTAATGGACACAATTTATTGGGTCTATCAGGGTAAAAAAAACTTGTCCCTGGTAACATTATTAAAAAAATTTGAAGCCGCCATTCAGTGTCTCCAGATTGGGGGTTTTTTTCCCCATATTGGGGTAAAATAAAAACTTTGGGGAAGTTTTGGGGAAACGAAAACTGTGGGGAAAATTTTGGGGAACGTATTTTATTTTGGCGATAGTTTGGGGTTATAAATGTGTACACATTTCTAATTCTGTGACTGATCGATGCTTCAGAGGTATATGTGGTTTCTAATTTGGTTATAGGACATCCTTGATATCCTAGAGATTTCCGTACATTGTAATCTATCACTTGGTTTGGGTATGATTCAAAAAGTTTTAGGATGTTCCCTCTAATCTTATCGCATCGACTGACGTTGGATCGATTTTGACGAGACTACGTACAACAACACTACGTGTTTGAACACTAGTAAATAGCTGAGGCCACTGGGCGTAAAATAGGCTACTATTTATTCCGATATTCCCACCCCACGGGAACATTGGAATTATAACGCCTGCTAGGCTGCTACACAGTCGCCAACCGCGTCCCGACAGAGGTGACCTTGGTACAGCCGTGTAGATGATGGTTTACGCCCAAACATTGAATAACTTTGCCGGTCGCCAACCAAGGTCACCTCTGTCGGAGACGCGGTTGGCAACCGTGTATCAAGCGTTTTAAAGGAAAAACTCATTAACGCGGGTGAAACCGCGGGACGCAGCTAGTTAGTAATAAAATACAAGGACAAATTAATTTTCACAATATATTTATGTCCATAATATAAGATACAAAATAATTTTGGGGAAAATTTTAGGAAAAGGTATCTTTTTGGGGAAAATTTAAACCTGATCTGGGGAAATTTCACATAAACAACCTGGAGACACTGCCGCCATTATTTTTCTGTCATTATCTTGTCAACGAGTCGTGGATGTACATTGCCACAGTGCCAATTTATAATTCCAGTAAAATATAAGTTCCACAAGCACAATGGCAGCCAAATTTCAAGATTATAAGGATCATTTGGAACGCGCTCTAAACGACAAAACCAAGCCATGGGCAAAGTACCTCGACAAGGCTGAGCTAAAAACCGGCGTCAACCGAGTATATCTCTTTGCTGGTACGTTAGTTTTTTATTTCACGTTTATTTATATCTTTAGCAGTAGTTTTGACGTTTTATTTTGTGTTGTGCAGGTATGGTCGCGTTCACTGGTTTATATTTAGTGTTCGGATTTGGAGCTGAATTAATTTGCAACTCGATTGGTTTCGTGTACCCGGCGTATATGTCTATGAAGGCACTAGAATCGCCATCGAAGGACGACGATACTAAATGGCTGACTTACTGGGTGGTGTACGCATGCTTCTCTGTGATCGAGTACTTCTCGGACTTCATCGTCGGGTGGTTCCCGCTGTATTGGCTAATAAAGGTTAGTTGTACCTCCATACGTTTCGAAGCATGCTTTACCACGAGTGCTGTAGTTACGAAATCGTAAGTAATAATACGGAATATTCATGAAAATTACTGTTGTCAAAGCCATGAATATTCCATTCCGCTCATTAGCGCAAAATAATACACTGAAATTATGTATATACTGCAAAAAAAAAACGTGTCTTACTTTCAATATGGTAACTTATTATAAGTGCCTTTCACATTTTAGAGTAGTCAACTATGACTCAGAAACTAACCAGTTGAGATAAATTATCTTTTTACTCTTATCTGCTTATGATTCCTCACAAGTACTCGAATTACTTCCAAGATGGACAAAAGAAAACAATGTGGCTGTTATCAGTTGATTTCTCGAGAGAGAGTTAAAACATGCACTTCATATCTTTGAAACATAGCAACAAACTATATAAAATGCATCTGTTAATTTCCAGACATTATTATCTTAACAAGATAGTAGCAAGTAGGTATCATATATCATAAGATTATAGTCTTAGATAAGGTTTCTATAGTTCAAAGTCAAAACCGATCTATAAATATCTTTACAAATGCTTTTTTAAATTAAAAATTGTTATCTGCCATCGTTAGTAGGTAACATTATGTTACTGGCCTAATTATGTTATAATGGAAACTCGTTAGGTTTAATTATGTTGAATGTTGAACCAGTTTTTGACCAGTAATTAGGTTAAAAGTTGGTTTAACATTGAAAATTTACTTTTGTTAAAATTCAATGTCATGTTGGTCACTTTACCAGTAAAAATCGATTGTTTTTATATGACTGCTATTTGGCCAAAGTTAAAATTCAAACTACCCTGATGCTCTGTGAGACTTCCACCAAATAGATTTCTCTTGGAATTGCAATTCACAGGTAGGTATCATTTGATATTCATGTCCTAAAATGGCCTCCCATGTTGCACCACACATTTTTAGATTTCATAAGGTGATTCATCCATCAGCCTGATAGGAGCTAATTTCTCAAGTCATACAAAATTAATCAAATTATGATCATCATTTGTGTGCCTACCATGATTGATTTATAATTGTTATATAAATAAATGTCTTTGAAATGGCCTAATGTGCCTTTGCACTGGCAAAGACACATTCAGCCATTTTAAAAATTTATTTTATTTCAAATGTATTATTTTATGCTCTGCATTTTATACAAAAATGATTAGGATTTGATTTGAAATAACAGAAAGAGACGTTGGGATGAGCTGGAATCCTTCTTAAAGCATTGGCTTGCAATCACAGTAGACAAGGAAAAATGGAAAGTTTATAAAGAATTGGACGGGTGGCCTATACCCTGCAGTGGGACAACACAGGCTTATAATAAGAAAAGGCCTCTGTGAGTTGGCTTCAGTCCCTCATATGCCTTCCAAAAGTCCAGGACCCCAGGATCCCAACATAAATCAAAGACATTAAAAGAAAAATGAAATTGCAATAGATAGTACATTCTATTTTTAAGAATTTCACCAACAATATGCACAGCACAGACACTGATAAATTATTATATTATGTGGGCTGTCAATGTGTACTTTCAATATTTACTATACATGATAGTGCAATGTTTGTAAGAACTTGCAATGAGGTAGATAATTTCTGAATCATCAATCACAGACCATGGTACAAAGTTCAATGTTACATTATAAGCAATTGCTACTTTATAAAATTGTATGTGGCAGGTATTTTTAAATAACATAGAACATTCTTATTTAACTCAAGTAGGGTCTAGAAACAATACAATACATTTATAATTATTTCCCATGTGTATGTATTGTATAGTTAATATAGGTATAACACACAAATGTGCATTTTATCGGATGCCCTTTGATGTAGAGTTTAGATTTGTTTATTTCAGTTAATATTCTTATGATGTATGCCGATCTTTAAAACCCAATATTTGCTTCGGTTTGGGCATTGAAACTGACACTGAACGTATGTCAGCACTTATACAGTTGTAAATTATTATCAAGGAGTATTCCTTTCATTATTGTTTATTATTATAGGCCTGTGATATCCCACTGCAGGGCAACTGCCTTCCTTCCATTTTTCCCGGTCTATTGCGATTGCGGGCCAATCCTTTAAGGAGTCCAGCTCATTCCATCATCTCTTTCTGGGCCTGCCGCATAGACGTTTCCTGCTATTTGGGATCCAGTGAGTGACATGCGACAGATGTGGCCAGCCCAGTTCCAATTATCTTTAATGAAATAAATTGATATCTGTTTAGTGATGACCTTGAAATAAGAGATTAAATGTTTTAAAAGCTGGTATCAAACATATTGGTATAGGTCCATTAATATCCTGGTACAGTTAGCCTCAAAATGATGTAAACATACATTTAAAAAAAATCATTCGAATTTCTACAATTAGAGCACTAGGTATATCACTGTATCAAAACTACAATTAATTATTCAATGTGTAATCTTTTGTGGATTGACAGTGATAAGGAAAAAGTTGTGAACATATTTATTAATAAATTGTTGTTGATGTAGTATACATCTTTTTGAGGTGGACTGTTCCTAATGTTTTAGAAAAAGTTTGGCCTTGACAGACAAGACAGTATTATAGTGTTGTCGCTGTCACTCTTTATGTGACTAGTTTTTTTTCTAATGTTCTATGTGTCATATTTAAACCCGTATACCTACTATGATTTCAGTCACATGCATATTCCTACAATATTCAATATTACATGAAATATTTCGGAAAGCAACAATCTCATAATGATTTAGGCTTTAACTTTATCTAAAGTCCGACATCTTGATAATGACAATATATTAGAGAAAAGATAAAGAAAATGTCCCGACAACCGACATGGCGGACATAAAAGTTAAAATTGATAATAAAACTTACTATGAAATTGATTACATCATTTTCTGATAACCACTGTCATTATGAGATAGTCATTGTTAAAGACTATTGAACTTTTCACATGTAGCTATTAATATTAAGATAATAACTTTGGCAGGAGAGTTATTGGAAGAACAATGCTTTACAGACATAACTATGTATCTGTATTGGTTCAGTGCTGTAATTTAGAGATAAACTGTGAGTGTTGATATACATACAGACTCATGCATAAACTCACGCCTTCTTCGCATTGGGGGTAGGTAGGCAGAACCTACCCAACTTCACCTGCTACGATCCTTTACATAGTTACTCCTTATTTAGGGTTCCGTACCTCGAAAGGAAAAACAGAACCCTTATAGGATCACTTGTATGTTTTGTCTAGCTGGCTGGCTATCCGTTTCTCACAGCCAGTTTGCTCCGAATGTACTGGACCATTATAGTTGAAATTATGTACACATAATATGTGTACAAAATTTCAACACGCCTATTTGGGTCATAGACATTCATATTATGAATGTCTATGACCCAAATAGGCGTGTAACGTAAATAAATGAATTTCAAAAATGGGGGTCATCTCGGGGGCAAATTGGAATTAACACAAGTTTTGTAAATAGTACCATGTGAATTATCAAATGTAAGGGTTTGTTGTGAGGATCTCAAATATAATAATACTCATATAAAGTGGTTCTAGCACACCTACATTCATAAAAGTGTTCATATCTGTATGTTTAAACTACAACTAAAAATAAACATTTGATTGAATTAATCTTCGTAGGTGCCCGTGCCAAGTAAACTCAAACATTTGGCCAGAATTGTATATAATAGTTTGATGACCTACAACAAAAGTTTTGTAGACTGACACTGGACACCTATTTCAAGCACCTTTGTTGCGACCCGGTTTGAACGGCGTTTCGGTCACAAGCACATGAGATTTCCAACTTTATGTCTTGAGCAAAGAGGTCGAATATTGAGGTATTGCATGGATGGTCTTTCATCATGATTCTCCTGCCCGTATCCCAATTTATTTGTGGTCGGCGCAACATGTCATTTTCTTCCATACTTCTGTATTAGTCGTCATCTCGGTAGTCACCCCCTTTCTAACCATATCATCTTTCACACTGTCCATCCATCGTTTCTTTGGTCTTGACCTACTCGTATAGCCATCAACAGTCATACTCAAAACTTTCCTCACGACTTTATCCTCATTCCTCCACATCACATGCCCACCACAAAACAACCGATTTCCGCACTTTTCAGTCACCGCCTTTATGTACCTACTAATTTCTTATTATATCCATTCGTGTAACACCTTACACCACACATCTCTCTTAGCAGAGATGGGCTATCTAGCAAGTTTAATAAATAAACAGTTAGGCACTTATTATTTTCGACGATTTGTATGTAAGCTATTGAAAGACAAAGAACCGAGACCGAATTGAAAGTGAATTTCCTGTGCGAATAGTTAAATTTCACTTTCAAATCCGTTTCCTGTAAAGTCAACATTGCACTGTCTTGAAGCAAGTTACGGTAGGCCGACCGTAAACAGGTCCAGGGGCGACGGACTTGGGGACATCCGTCGCCATCTGGATTAACAATAAGGGTAGGTACGCACTATGCGGTTAGCCGGAACGCGGTCTGCGGTCCGGTTAACCCCAATCAAAAATATGTACGACAAAATAGTTTTTATCCGCACTGCGATGCGGCTGCTGGCCAACCAACAGCGATCCGTCCGGTTCACCGCGTTCCGGCTAACCACGTAGTGCGTAGGTGCCCTTTGGATACTTTCTATCCCGGTAGTATGTTTCCGTGGGATAATTCCTGACATCCACGCGGGCGAAACCGCAATCAAAAGCCATTCTATATTTCAGCACACATTGCGTGTATACACACGCAATGAATTGTACAAACCAAGAGCGTTATAATTAACAGAACGTAAAACAAAGAGTACGCAGACTCATTGTTCGCAGTCAGTTTAGTTCACGGTCATAAAGTGCATGTTAGTATCGCATTATCGCTATCATCGTCTTGTATTAGCACCTGTCTATTAGGGTGACATGTGAAGCAAATCTGGTACAAATGACAAACTGCGACCGCAGTAGGTAACCCGACAGAGAGAGAACTTTAGACAAACGCGCAATGGTTCCTATTTAGGGATGTTGCGGATCCAGATTTTTTTAACATCTTGGTGGCTCATATCCGCGGATGCGGTTGCGGATCTCAAGTGTTATTAAGGGTCAAGGTGCTAGGCGAAATTAAAAATTTCTTACGTTTTTTGCAAATTACAGCGCTGTTTTGTTGTTATCTCTCGAAATTGTATGTTTATAGTACATTATAAATAAAAATCTTAACTTAAAAGAGTTATACTAACGGAAATTCGACAGGACATCTGTGTCTGAACTAGATAAATAAATATCTGTATCTCAGACAACAGCGCTTGTCCCTAAAATATACATTTAAAAGCTTACATAAAAGTTCAAATTTGCTTTGTTCAATTTGTATTTGTTTGATGGATGTAAGAATATTTTGCGAAAATGATACGATTTAGAGCTATATTGATGATTTAAATGATTCTAATTTCCATTTTGTTGATTATGATTTTACTTATGCACCCACATCTCTTTCCGCATGACCTCCGCATTGATTAATGGTGATGCGGAGGTCTAAATAAAAGCGGAAGCTCCGCAATTGCGGATGCGAATGCGAATATCCGCAGCATCCCTGGTTCCTACCACAAAGCGCAGCAGTTCAAAACTTAGAAGCTTTGCCTCTGTGGGGGGTACTCTGTGGCGCGCCGTTCGTACTAATTCGGAAACACGAAGACTACCGAAGCGCATACTGTTTTTGGTTAACCTGTACTTAGTCACGCATTATCGCTATCAGCGTCTTGTAATAACACCTGTCTAGAGTGACAAGTGAAGCAAATCTGCTACATGATTTTGACCTTGCGGTGTCATTGTCATTGACTTCAAGTATTGTTGTGTCGCAAACAATAGAAGTAAACCTGCTCACATATTTCCATGTGAGCAGGTTTATTTCTATCTATACTACTAATAATAAAGCTGAATAGTTCGTTTTTTTGTTTGTTTGTTTGAACGCAAAAATCTCTAGAACTACCAGTCTTATTCGAAACCTTTCAGCCCTGCGAGCAATGTGCCCTGCCCAATGCCACTTAAATTTGGCAATTCTTCGTGCTATTTCGGTTATCTTGGTTCTCCTACGCATCTCTTCATTTTTTATTCGATCAATTAAAATGTGTGAAACATCTATTTGTAATACTCAACCTCTCATTCCACAGTGCATCTTCATCATATGGTGCTACATGCCGACCGAGTACAACGGCTCGCTGATCATCTACAACCGCATCATCCGGCCCTACTACCAGAAACACCACGGCCGCATCGATGACATTGCTAACTCTGGTATGTACTCGCAGCTATTTTCTACTGTCATGTCCTTTACACATCGTCTTACTGAGGGGTATCTGTTACCCGGAGCTGCGGTAGTCAGCTGCATCTGGTTAGATTGGAAGACGACCCCATCATGGTTTTGTACAGGCTAGGCAGCCAGTGATGTCTCTTTGACAGTGTCTTCCCAACGGATATCATGTTAAACCTCATTACTGGGTTGTGGAAGTCAGATAGACAGTCGCTCCATGTACAATACACCAGTATTGAATGCCAATTCAGATGAATCAGGTTAGACTGGAAGCCGGCCTCAATATAGTTGGCAACAGGCTAGGCAGATGATCATGTGCGCAAGGGTATCGTGTTACCCAGTAGATCGGTTGTGGAGGTCAGATAGGCAGTCGGTCCAGGTAAAACGTAACGTTATTCAGCTGCATCAGGTTAGATTAGAAACTGACCCAAACATGGTTAGGAACAGGATAGGGAGATAAAGATGGCTCTTTCACACGGTCTTAGCAAGGAGTATCGTTTTACCAAATAACCGGGTTACGGAGGTCAGATAGGCAGTCTGTTAGATTGGAACCTGACTCATGGTCGGGTACAGACTAGGTAGACGATTCTGTCCCTTTGTCACCGTTTCTTGATTCGTCGGTACCAAAACTATAAAAGTAACGATATGAATGCTTGGCCACACCTTCCAGAATAAGGGTGCTTGCATACAGAAGGGTGTTCCCCGAAAATAATAAGTACCAATTTCACAAATGAAACGGAACGCGATCAGCACGTCTTAACTGCGTTCAAAAGCTGCCAGTATCAGTTTCTTCTATTGACACTGACAGATCTTGAACGCGGTTCTGATGTTCTGACCACTGAAACGAATATTATGGGTAAAATAGTCCCGAGTAAATTACACAGACAAAGAAATAGGTAAAACATTTTAAACCGTTTCTTTCCGTAGGTCGAGATATAATCTACCCCCGGTTCTTGCAAGTTCCTTATGAAATAGCGGTCTATCACGACTTATATTGAAGAAGAACCTATGATGGCTGCTCGAGAGTATCAAACAATTATTGCATAGCTGTCATACTGACAAATAAGGAAACTAAACTGCATTCGCGTTTTAGTTTCCAAACATGTGTACAACAATCTGTTTTTGGAAAAAAAAATCTTAATACATTAAGTGCAGTGTACGCTACAACTTCAATTTATTAAGATTTGTTCATTAGTTCTAGTCATTCTGAAATCAACTTAATTTACGTAAGCATGAAGTAAGTGAACATAACGTCAATTGCAAAGAAGGATTTCAATAGACTTTAGCTGTCATACTGACAAATCAGTAAACTAGTTGACCTCTGTCGTCTGAGAGTGCAGTATTAGTAGTGTTACCATATACAAGTCAGTACTGAAGGTATTTCCGAAAACTTACTATGTAAGGTGTGTGTGTGTGATAAGACCCATCGCATTATGTACATCAAACTAAGTAACATTGAACAAAAACTATTTCTGTTTACGGCAGCACGCTATGTAACGCACGCGAAATGTGCTTTTGAGGGCATGGAACGGTACAGGACTTGTGAAGATATTTAAAGTTACGCTACTTATAAGTTTTAAAACTTGTGTTTTATTGTGAAAAAAGTTAGATATTTGACCTTCAATATCTCCGTATAAAACACATTAATATGTGAACTCTTTGTGTTCTATGCGTGTAAGATGCAACCAAATCATTCTTTTTACTAATGCTGAGTCAGTGTCCAAAGGTATCATTGAACACTTAGGTTTGGTCCAGTACAAACTAATGAACACAATGATGGCGAGGTTAAGTCACTTTTAGCTACGATAAGAATCTTTTTACACCCGTTATAGGCAGCGGTAAGAAACCCACCGACAAACGAGGGCAGACATGTCTCAGCCTTATGTTGGGTACAGATAGAGCCATCCACAAATATTTGCCCCACTCCGCTCCGCTCCGTACTAAAGTACAGCTTACAGTACAGTAATCATTTAATTGACTCAGGCGTGACGTTACGGAAATCCATTATAAAATACAATAGATGACGTATATTTAGTAACCTAATCCGTTTAACTGTTCATAAAGAGTCGTAAAGAACCCTGTAAGAAATCGACACGTGTTTCACCTCTCAACGAGGCATCCTCATGACGATTGACTTTTTGCGAACCCGCACACAACGTGTTGCCACGTCAAGCGCCGAACGCAAAGACACAATACAGTCCAGTTCTAGTACAGAAAAACTCTAGTAGAAAAAATATTAAAATTATCCTATTAAGCACTATAGTTCGTTTATTTCTAGAAGGTCATGAGTTTTTACTCGGGTTATCTGAAATATTTCAAACGCCTCTAATTTATAGTAAATCACTGGGAAAACTATTTAGTCATTAACGTCTTTAGTGGCTAGAGTTAGAATGTTTTAATTAGCTAATAAAGTGAGGATATGGTATTTTTGGAAGGGTTTGCATGCGGTAGAACGAACGTAAATACGTAATTTAGTATAGTACAATAACTGTTAATAATAGATCAGGAAAATGCTGAAACAGCCCAATTAGTAGCTTCATAATTTATGTATGTTTGGTGATTGATTCAGTAGTAAACCGAATCTATTTATACTCCTTTGCTGATCATAATATTATATTAAGGGGAATTTAGAGAGATATCCTCGCAAAACTTCAGCCATAGTTATTTTATAATTCAAATGAAAATTCCCGAATTTTAGGTATGAAGCAAATTCTGAAGTCTGCCGACAAACATTTTGATAAAACTGTTAAGGCATTTAACAAAGCATTGAAGGAGCTTTAAAACAGGTACACAAAGTACATTTTCGCTCAACAAGCTTTGCATGGCGTTGGTTATACGTACACGCATTAAATATATATAAAAAAAATATGCTATATATGTTGCTCATTTGTGATGTAATATGGGCTTGTTTTAATTTGAACAGGGTATCACTAAATGCTATTGCCCTTCACACACTATTCTTGTATTAGATGTTGAAATTCAATACACTATTTGGAGTCTATAGTAGGCACTGCATTGTCTATTGTATTGGTACATGGCTGCGGTAACATTCGTACTGAATAAAAAAACTGTCCTTCCTGGTTTCGCTGTAGTCGGGTAAAAGACCTAGTCTTTAACGTTGTATCCAATCCACAACTACAAATCCAATCCAAAATGTTTGTAAACGACTGCTGAATGCTCACCTTAAGGCCTTTTGTACATACACGACACGGTTTCTTTGCGGTACGGTGCGCTAACCGCACCGCAGAATATTCGTGTGAGCTTGTATGTGACACGGCAAACCACCGGTTGTATCGTATACGACGACGCCGTGCCCCAGTCCCTCCGTGCCTGTTAACAAACTTCCATAGTGATTCATACAACACTGACGACCGTGCCTACACACGGCGTATCAACCGTAGTTGTATAACGGGGCTAAGGGCGAATTGACCACCCTATACTATGGTGGTCATCGAGTTTTGTCAACTTGTGAATCTGTCATATTTTTGTCTATTCTTCCGGCGCCAAATAGTGATCATGCTTCGCGTGCAGTACATCTAAACCGCGTTCGAGAGTTGTCAGTGTCCAAAAAGTTGTGGAATATTGACACTGCACTCTTGAACGCCGTTAAGAAGTATATTTTAATTTTTTATTTATTTGACGTAAAAAGTGCACATACAGAGTGACACTTAATTCAATGTGGAAAGAGCCTGGGTCAAAATGTTGATCAATGACCCCTAATGAACTGAATAAATATTCGCCGCTTACCTATAAAATTGCGATTTTTTTTTAAAGTAATTATAGAAAGATTCAAACAATTTTGTTTTAATAAAAGTTAATATTTTGTTATGAGTTAACGCAGACAGGGACATCGGCATCAATGCACTTTCAGTCAAAATTATCAAAAATGCATCAGCAATAATATGAATTTTTCTTCAAATAATTTGTTTGAATTTTTCAAAGTACTTATTTAAATCAGCGCAATTTAATTTAATTTCTTTTAAAATAGGTACGCCAAGTACACCAAGAGCATATAGTAGACCATACATTAATTAATAAAATTAACAAATATAATTATATCAATTAAAAGGTAAGGCAATTTCATAGGTAAGAGTAAGAGATCAAATTATATTTTTTATAGACTTTTTAAAGTTAGGTTTGTCTTTGCTCAGCCAACATGCGTGGTCTGGCGCAGGGCGCAAGTAAAAAAATAGATAATACAATTCGAAGAGCGAACCCGTAAGAAGGTTGATTGCGCCAAGATATAAATGCTGCTTGTCGTATGTTTTATTCTTTATTTTTTTTCTCGTAGTTAGGATTTCATCGTGTACTTTCGTTTTGTAGCAGAAAGTTTTAGTAGGATTATTTTTTAGATTGTTTTTTATTATTTTTGCGTTAGAATAATTATGTAGAATATTAATTATATAGACACATTATTACTTTACGTACAGTAGGAAAGCGGCATCCCTAAAGAACTTAGCATCCCATTATTAAATATTGCTATCTTTTACTGCATAGTAAAGTTAGAAAGAGATGCAAGACAATTAGATTACAAATCAGAACTAGGTACTAAAAACATGTCAGTCAGCAACTCAGCATGCTGGCAGTTATTTCTCCATCTTTTCCTAGTTTTGCACAATAGTAAGAGATAACAATATTTTTCTTTTGAGTAGGTGTCCATCAGACAATTAATATACCCATATTAAATTTCAAATAAGGGTACAAAGAACAGTATTCTTTACTACTAACGAAAATAATGACCAATTTTGCACACACCATCAGAAACACTATGTAGAAATAGTATCCATTCTTTAGTTTGTATTCCTTCTCCTGCCTCTAACTTAAGTCACTCATTTATAGGTAAACAGGAATAGAGCTGAAATAGCAATCAAAGTTCAAGTTCGGTAAGTGAATGTCAAAAAAAAACCGCTTCATATAACTTCATGTATATCTGGCAGGAAATATTCTAGTTCAGTTTTTATGTCATCGATAATTATTTAACATAATCAGCCTATTATGCCAGACCACCTTTATATGAGAGGGAGTTGGCTGTAATCCACCACCCTGGCCCAGTGCGGGTTGGTGGATGTCCTTAAAAAAAAAAAAAAGTTTTATTGTTTCTCATACAAATGTTCTACAGCACAAAATTGAGGCAGCCCCAGCAAGTTATAAAGATACTTGTAATGGGGATACCTCGCAACTTCCCATGGGTTACTAGCTACAATTTTGAGACATAACAATAAATAAAAAAAGAAAACATTTTGATTTGGTAAATCCAAATTAAGAACAAATTCGCTTTTGCTGGAGAGGAGTTTCCTTTGAGTCTTGAAAAATTTAAAGCCTCTTTTGTAATGTGTTGTTGTCTGTCCAAATTATTTTAAAAAAAAGTAGATATTTATCGCTTGATGTTACTAATAGTACCTACTCTCAGGGAGTCAGTTTTCAGTGGATGCCCAAAGAATTGGAATGGTGAATCTACTTTCTATAATACATAAAATAAGCTATAGTAAGCTTTGCACCAAAAAATTAACTTAATTTTGGATATCTTGGGACATGGAAAGGTATATTTTTTGCCAGATATAATCGCGGACTGTTTGGATGTCGTAACTAAATTAATTTCCTCTTAGGGATAGTCTTCTAAAACCGCTCTTAACACTGCAACTACGCTTTTACCTGCAACTTATTAACCAATGTACACATGCATCTACTATTATAGACTTATCAGTATTATGGTAACCATACACGTTACGATATACTTGCGCAAGTTTAGACGTTGTATTCCCGTTGTCCCCGTAGAAATGTCCTCGTTAAAAATTACAAAGGGAATTTAATAAAATAATTAAAATTACTCGCCGTTGTTCCCGTTGTCCATGTATTACAATAAATTAACGTGGACAGCGAACATGGACAACGGGAACACAAGTAATTTAAATTATTTAATTAAATTCCCTTTGTCACCTTTAACGGGGTCAACCGGAATACACCGTACTTGCACAAGTCTGCGTGATACCGAATACCTCGAATACCTGTGCTACTTCATCTCACACATGTTAATGTATTACTTGTGCAAGTCCAATTTTGCGCAAGTATTCGTACACTGTGTGACCTGCAAAGTTGTTTTTTTTTAGTACTTAGGTTTTTTTTACTACTTTGGTTGGTTATTGCTTCACCGATAAGGTTCCATATGCATCAGAAATCACTAAATTATACATTTAGCGCTTAACGAATTTAAAACATAGTGCTATTTCGGTAAATCGTTTAAAGTTGACAGAGACAGAGTGATGTTTTTATCTATGCTTAGTGTTAGCTATGTGCAAGTGATTTGTGGTGCAAGAGGGTCTAAATATAAATATTAATTTTGTATTTTTTTATTAATGTTGTCCTTCTTTTGTTTTACAGCCAGCCGCTTGGTAGCAGACATCAGGAAGAGCAACTAAACCTATACATTTGAAATAAAATTTTGAGAGGAGCGAAAGTACAAATTTATTTCTGCACCCGCTTCTTTCACGAGCTTTGCAGCACAATCACTGGCCGAATGAATAAAATATTTATATCGAATACAGAGCACTAGTGTTTCAAATGTTTCAGCAGGGCGGAGAAAATTTTTGATGGTCCTCTGATCATTTGAATGTCAATTAATAATTTGTGATTCTTTGCAATTTGTGCTATTGGAATAAATGTGCTGACATGTTTTTGAGTCTCAACAAATTAGGTGTTGAGTTGTACAATTTTAAACCTTGGATAATCATACTGAAAATTCAAGGTCTCTTGCCTCTGACGCAGTTACGACCTCAAAACTAGCGACCAATCTTTTTTAGCCGTTGCAGACAACATTATAGTGACTATTATGTATATTTCCTACTGACCCGGTAAAGGGCGTGTTGGTTTAATGTTATTTTGTAAAGACCTTGTATTATTAGCTAAGTTGTTTATAATCGTGACACATTTTTATACTTCTAGTTATAAAATTATTAGTTGAATCTATCTTGTCTTGGCTTGTATGTTCTTGTAGGGATGCGAATCCTTAGAAGCGTAAGTAAAGCCCTTCAAAGCATTCTTAGTTTCCCTATATTAAGATCTCTTTTGTGGAACAATGAATTTCTTAATGTTTTTTCTGTATTTTTGCAGTTTAGATTTGCTCAAGGATTGTTAATAATTGTCATGTTTAAGTTTGTCTATTTAGGGTTGAATATGTTGTTAGTGTTGCCAGCTTCAAAATACAGAATTGTGTTGCCATATTGTCAAGAACATTACCTATAGGTACCTACCTCTTCCAAAACCAAGTATGTAATAATTATTTAGATGTATTTTTGTACAATTTTAAGAATATAATAGCTAGCTTATACACGTCGCTATCTGCGCGTTGAACCAGAAAAATAAACCCCGAATTTTTCATAGTGTAATCATGTTTTTGTGTTTGGTGTTTATGCTTGAGATGTAAAAATCCATATTATGTGCCTTTGACGTTTGGCTGCCATCATTATTGTATTCACTCAAGGAATTGTTATACTTGTCATTTTTCACGTAAATAAAAAGGAATTCATTGTATTGTTTGTTTTTTACTCTCTACAATTTATTGAGAACATTCTAAAGGTCATCTCTCATTATATCAGCACGGCTCCGACACGGCAAATATCTTGTCAATCAAGTTAGGATTTTAAGTCAAATGCATTAAAGTATTTTACGATGGCTATACAAAATAGTGGACGGCTCGCCGGCAGTGAGCGGCCCGCGAGTCGTCACACGGCGCGCCGACAGCACGCTTCAAGCGAGGAGCCCGCTCGCCGGCTCTTCGCTGTCCACGCGGTGACGCCTCGCGTTGCGCCTGGCGGTCGCCTTGCTTACGACGCGTTGGCGACTAGCAGTCGCCTTGCTTACGGCGCGTTGACGACTAGATTTTTCGAGGCGGTGCCGGGGCGCTACCGTGCTGGAGCGGCGCTGTTATAATGGGCGATGACCTTTAGTTTATTCAAAAGTATCCTGAGAACCAACATTATAATTGGCTTGATACTTTCATTGGTCTAAAGGTAAAATGTTATGCTCCATGATCATTAACTTCATGTTTCAAAATTGTGATTTTATACAGTCCTTTCAGCTATTTTACCTCTCACAGCAACCTTATTGCATTCAGAACATAGATCACTGATTTTGACAGTGATCCCAAAATCAGAGGTGAGGTGTGATAGCTAAGGACATACTACACGAGAATTCTCTGGATGCGTTGTGTGAAAAATAAAACGCTTGCTACACGGTTGCCAACCGCGTCCCCGACAGAGGTGACCTTGGTTGGCGACCGGCAAAGTTCAACGTTTGGTTGTAAACTAATATCTACACGGTTGTAAACCACCAAGGTCACCTCTGTCGGGACGCGGTTGGCGACCGTGTAGCAGGCATTTTAGCAACGTGTAGTAC
The DNA here is from genome assembly GCA_948150665.1 of Conistra vaccinii. NCBI lineage: Eukaryota > Metazoa > Arthropoda > Insecta > Lepidoptera > Noctuidae > Conistra > Conistra vaccinii. The sequence continues at coordinate 6,066,044 of OX411339.1, read as the reverse complement.
TGCTTTTGCTCACGGGGACACGGGAGCGCTGCGGCGCACGGCGGCGGATGTTCGCCGCTTCAACAAGTTAGTTGCAAAAAAAGTAATAGATGGCGCGAAATTAGCACGGGAAGCAAAACGCTATGCGATGACGATGAGATGTAGATTAATTCGATACCATGTTTTTTTTAGAAGTTATTGTCATTTTGCGAGACATGTACCTATGTATGGAAGGGACTACAGGGTATGCAGAGCTTATTTGCATGTATGGAGTGCACGCCACTGCGTAAGCAATATACCTAACAAGACCACCAAATCCAATAGAGTGAAAACGAGAGCTCAGAAAAGCTCAAAGCTCAGCAACAGAAACCACAAAAAAAAAGTTGCAAATAGACCGCCCAGGCCCCAGAGAAGGTTGTAGAACACGGTATTCTTAAAGTGGTACCTACCCTAGTGCCGCTTTTTCTGTTTGAATGGGTGCACTTCCCTCTTTCGAATCGTAATAGGTACCTACTTTAAGTTTCGCTCGCTCGCCGAGATGGGAATTCACCCGGAAAAAACCCAAAAGTGGGAAAATTCCCGGGAATCTTCCCGATTGGGAAAATATTCGGGTATTCGGGTCGGTGCGGAATTGCTGCTGCTCTGGCAACGTACCTACAGTCAACTGAAGGATCACGGGTGGGCCTTTTTTTTTGTGGGTGGGAAATCTTCAAATAACTTCGCCCAATCTGGGCGGAGCGGAAGGGCGTGTCAGTCAGACTCTTACTGACTAAAACCCACCCGTGTTCCTTCAGTTGCCTGTACGTTGCCAGGGGCCACGGTAACCCTTTAGGATTTCCCGCAGCCTCGGCAGGCATCGGCCCTAGCGGACCCCGTCAGTTGTGCTGACATCTCTGAGGCGCGCGTGGAACACAACGCGCCGTCGAACATGGATGGGCCTTAGACCATGACCACAGGCCGGCGCAAGGCCATAGGATAGTTTTTATATCCCGGTCGTCAGTTCTCGCAGTTTAATTTCCGACCACCACGCGGGCGAAGCCATGGGCAAAAACCAGAAATGAAAGAAGTTACACCATAAATATTACATTAACATTTATTTTCCTATAAACTAAAACAATAACTAAGGACTATTATGAGGCAGTCTGTTTAGCCTGGGCCTGTTCAGCTTCTAACTTGGCAATGTTCTCTCTCTCGGTTCTTCTGTTTCTCCAAGCTGTCATGTATGACCGAGGGTGAATGGGGAAGAAACCGGATAGACCTGTAATTAGCAAAAAGGTAAAATTAATCTAAGAATTGTTCAAAGAAATTGAATGGATCATAAAATCTGAAAAAGATTTAAGTACATAATCAGCCTACCCACTGTTCCCACTGCTGGGACACAGGCCTCCTCTCTGTGAGAGGGAGTGGGCCCAGTGCGGATTGGTAGACGTCACATGTCTTCGAATTTTTGGTTCTGAGACATGCCGGTTTCCTCACGATGTTTTCCTTCACCGTTTTGAGAGCAGTGGTGATGAAATTATTTACACAAAGTAAAGCTTGGATTCAAACTCACGACCTACAATTCGTAAGTAGGGGCCGTCACCACTGGGCCACCACTGCTCTCAGCAGGGGTAGGAAAAAGATTTGGTTGTGAGAAAATACAATTTCAATTCTTGTTCAAAAAGGAGTAGGTAGGTATTCTATCTAGCAGTGGACTGGAATAATCTTCAATGAAACAGAAGCATTGTCTGTTCGAAGAGGACGACACAACTTAGATGTAGCATCAGCAAAATTCGTAAAACCGATCACCATCCGAACTGAGTGCGCCTTCAAAATCACTAATCTTTATTACTGCTTTAGGTGAAAATGATCTTTCGAAAACGCAATAACTTGTCAAGTCTTATAGCCTAAATACATTCGTGAAATTGAAATGAATGAATTAAATTTTTCAAATCTATGCTACATCTAAGTTGTGTCGTACTGTACCTTATTTTGCTATGGTGGCATAAAATCATCTGGCTTAGCTGTCAACAGCAGGAGTAGGTAAGGCTGAAATGATTTAAGATACATGAACTCACCAAGTAGTTCACCAACAGGATCAGTAACATGAGCGCCTTTGCCTAGCCAAAACTTAATTCTTTCTAAATTCAGGGCCACTAGCTTCTCATTGTTTGTATTCGGCATGGGATCATATGAACCAAGCTGTTCAATTACTGGCTGACTATTCAGTCTCTTGCGCTACAGCAACAAAAAAAAAACAAAGTAAGTACCCTAAAGTAGGTAACCTATAAAGTAATATCAAAATTATATTAAATTTATGTATTATAGACAGTGAATTAAGATAACCATGTAAATCTAAGCTCAATATCCACATAGTTTTAGTGATTTGTAGTCAATAATCAAGAAATTAAGACCACTTACATGAGTTACAGAAATGTGAAAGAATGGTCTGTTTGTACATCCCTGACGTATCAAACGAATAGATTTGGCTGCTCTCGCGAAATATCTGCCGGTACCACTCGCTGGAGGCAACGACATCTCTCAGGTTTATATAATTTTATACCTTCAACACAATAACACAAAATAACCTCAAACAGCCAATTGATCGATTGACTTGACACTGACTGACGAAGTTTTGTTATTCGTTCAGAATTTTTTTGTTGAAAGAAGAAATACTTATAGATCGATAAAATACATTCATAAATATATTCATAAATAATAATATTATTATTATTTCATTGCTTGTACCTACAGAATAATCAGAAAAATAACTGAGGCTTATTAAACAATTATATTTAACTTTTATGGATATATATTTTTTATGGATGTATAGTAATTTTATATTTGTAAACGAAATTAATTATGTCACCTGTTAAAGAAAGGGCGAAAGGCGGTAAAGTTGATTTGGTTGCATTGAAAGTGAATGTGAAATTAACATTATTTCGTTTTATTTTAAGTACCTACTAGTACAGTTTTCAAGACTCCTGACCTTCTACTCAAAGACAAAGTAACTCAAATCTGCCTCAAGTAGGTAACTATCTAGGTAGGTACTCAGGTATTTTTTGTGAAAGTAGAAGGCTTGTGGTGTGTGTGGATTTGCAAACTTATGTAGGCACTCCTCTTTGTACCCCTTCGGAGAAAAGCATATGTTTTTGTAACTACCTAAATTATGTTTGAACAGTCCTTTCAGTTATTATACCTACTTCTTTCAGATAAAACGTTTTAATAATACAAGGGATCTTGCTTGACCGTACTTCCGGGATTGTCCTGATAGCCGTGGAATACCGCTCCACTTCTCATAAGCACCTCAGGACATGTTGCCCCTTGTCGCTACGACACTTTGTGCTAGCGACCGTTTTCGGCGGCCCATTTTTGAGTGTGCAAGTCACCCCCTGCCATTTTACCTGTGTTTTTTGTATAAAATATTGGCCAGGTAGGGGCCATAGTCTTTCCATAGTTCTAAATAACCAGTTCACTTAGCCATCCAAACCCATAAACCAATATCTTTGTTTTCATATCCTGCAATAGTCCTGCACTAACCGGGAGTTGTCCTTGGGCGCACTAGCATAGTACGAACAGGGATAATCGTCGGTTAGTGCCTCGTTTCATTAAACGTCTAATGGGCCTCTGCGAGTTGGCTTCGGCCCCTCGTACGCCTTCCAAAGGTCTGGAACCCTAGGGTCCCGAGAAATGTCAAATACTCGTACATCTAAGACTGTATTAGGCACTTACCTGGTTAGGTATTAAACATTTTATTTTCTGTTAATAATTTCTGATGCAAAATGAGAGGTAAAACAATTGTGAAAAGAACCTTACAGTAATATCCTTCAGTTCTCAACTTCTCACACATTTCCTTTTCCTACATCATAAAGGCTCGTGAAGACTAGCGCGACAAGTCGCGCGACGTGACACCGGTAATTGTTCTACCGTGAAGTTTTCTTAGAAATTGTTTTGTTAAGAGTCACGTCGCACTATTCTGCACGACGCTTATTTATATCATATTACAAGCACTTAATTAACCCACATTTATACAGGGTGTCAGGGACATCGACGCGAAGCCTGTTACCATGGATTCAGTACATGATTCTGAACCGACCCTAAATCCTCTATCCGATCCTAAATAACCGACGAAAAATTTCAACGCAGGGGGCGTTGAAATTTTTCGTCGGTTATTTAAATAAAAATCTGTTGTTTCATACATTTTGACTGCGTAAAAATTTCAACGCAGGGGTCAGAATCATGTACTGAATCCATGGTACCTAACAGGTTTCACGTCGATGTCGATGACACCCTGTATATAAGTAGGTACCAACCTACTTATTTATTTTTTAGGCTGGGAAACACGTCAGATTTTTCATCAAATAGTCGGATTCGATAGTCTGATCCGGCTATCAGAAGTATGCAGACTATCCGACTATCGGATCGGACGTGTGTTGAATGTTCAAACAAAATAATGGCTCTAACATCTTCCGATAGCTGGATCCGTGTATAACCATTGACTTCACCAAGTGCTCCACCCAAGTGCTCGTGTATACGGTACCGCCGCTGCCGCGTCGTCGTCGCCGCGTCGCCACCACCACACCGCTAGTAGGCATTGTTTAAGAGTGATGCGCCAAGGTAGCCCATTGACCACCGCTAGTATTGATGATTTTTATGATTATAATCTGTAAAGCCATATTTTTATGGTCGCAAATCATATTTTAATCAAGATACCACCTCACACTGACCTGCAAATTGCAAAAAACGTAAGAAAATTTGAATTTTGCGGGTTACCTTGGCGCATCCCCCTTACTAGCGGTGTGGTGGCGGCACGGTGGCGGTGCCGTGTACACGATCACTAATAATGATTGTTGGTCGTTTCAGTACTTCCCTAGGTAGTTCGTACTTCGTACTTGAGTAGGAATAGGCCCGAACTTAGGTCCACCTAGCTACGTTCTTTTATCGACCAACTAGCTTTCGCCCGCGTGGTGGTCGGATATTATCCCACGGGAACGTACTATCAGGATAAAAAGTATCCTATATCTTAATCTAGGTTATAAACTATCTGTGTGCCAAGTTTCGTCCAAATTTGTTCAGGCGTTTTTGCGTGATTGAGTAACAAACATCTAAACATACAAACATTAATTTATAATATTATTAGTAGGTACGATAGTAGGATTTATTTTAGTTTAAATTGAGACGAAGTAGTACTAGTACCTACCCAAAGAGCAGTTTTATGGCACAAGGTCACTCATTTTCCGGTTCTATTGCCCATTTACCTACCTCAGCTACATAATTATAATTACTACCTCATAACTGCTAGATCTCCTAGATCACCCAAAAACAAAGTAGGTACCTACCTAGTTATTAACACTTCGTGAAAATGAAAAACTGAAATGGTTGCCATTTGAACGACCAAACACTATTAATATCACTAAATATCGTCCTTTTATCTAAATTACCATCAAAACAGTTTTTTTGCCATATTATAAAATCAAACGGGGTACCAGGACTTCATAAAACGCAGAGAGTGCTGAGCAAACCAATAGAGGAGCAGCTATTGCGACGGTGGCGCCACTAACGACCGCGACGGACCGACGGCGACGGTGTAATTTTTTACGAGGCGCGCGCTGTTAGCGATTCTCCGCTTTTCATTCATCCTGCGCTTCGCTCGATGTAGTGTTGGATGCTTTGTCGACTGTATGAGCTCTGAAAAGTGCTACAACATCGGAAAATGTTGATTAACGGCCGAGTTATAAGCAAACTTGTTTCTTTTCGATTTGGTGCACAACCGGTGTTGTCCAAACTTGGACGATCGTCTATGGATTGAACTGGAAATCATATAATAAAATGCGAAAATGAGTTTGTTTGTTTGTTCATTTGTTTGTTTGTATGTAATGCTTTAATGCTAAAACGGCTAAACGGATTTGGATGAAATTTGGCCCATGAGTAGACGATGACTTGAGTTAGGACATAAGATAATTTTTATCCCGATATTCACTCGGGATCGAGACTTATGCCAGTGAAACCGCAGCGCGCAGCTAGTATTACTTATAACACTATTGTGTCCTATTTGGGTTTAGGTAATTTCAATTTGGAATAAACTCTCCCGATAAGAGTTTTAAATTTTTTCGGGAAGCTAGAATATCGATACAATTAATTAAAATCACTCAAAATTAATAGTAGGTACACTCAAAAATAATAGTAGTAATTAATGGTAGTAAATTAATAAGTAGGTAGCTAGTACCTACTAAAGTCCGATGAACCTAAACGCTTAGGTACATACAATACCTACTTAGGTAGGTAGGTATCTACCTTGAATAGGTACTACATTATGAAATCAACAAACTGTGCCGGCGACTAGGTATGCTTCAATTAGATTACTTCAAGAACGTTGTCGTTCTACTTACCTACTGAAGTTAGAATGAAATTCTCATAAAAAGATCACGTACGGGATAGAAAACAAATTAGACATGCCCTCGGAAAATGTTCCATCGATATTGTTCCCATCACTAGCCTCTTCCCGATCGCTACCAGCGCCTCTGACCGACATAAGTCGACCTTACTATAGAGAGAGACAAGAATATACCGAAAGCACGCACGCGAGTGAGACAAAAAATGTAAGTGGGTCACGGGATGAGAGCCGTCTCCGTGCTACCGCTTTTATTAAGCGCTGAAACGCTGAAAAACACGACACCAGGGAAATGGGTGGTTGAAAACAGAGGTTCTAAAAATAGATACCTTGGCCCTTTTGAGGACCCGAAACTATAACTACTTATAATTGTATTAAAAGTACACAGAATTTTTCTTGGCAAAAAGTAACTTTTATAGCTCATGCCGCATGATACACGTTTTTATTCTAGTACCTACAGGCACAATAAAATACCTTTAAATTATTTCTAAGATGTTAGTTTTTTTTTTAAGTACATTTTTAATTGTGAATAAATAATTATTTATTTTCTAAATAAAGCTGCAGGTACCTCACGTGGGTAGTGAGTACTATGATCTAATGGGAAGTAAAGTGTTTCAGTAAAGTTTGTAGAATACTCGTTAACTTGGAAATTCAATTGATTTATATAATAATAACTGACATCTACAGTCAGTTTCCACGCAGGTCAATTATCTTTCACGATGTACTAAAAAAAGATAAATGTAATATTTCCCTTTGCCACCATAATTCAGGGCGTTACATTTTCAACTTTCTATTCTACAGTTCATGACTGTTACAACGATCAATACATCAAAAGCCATTTTAATGTAATTGATTATGTCAGAATCGCAATCAAGACTTGACATAATGATTGAAGATTTATCGAATCCGAAAATATCATATGATGTTAATTAAATTAGTTGCGAGTTTCGCGGCCGCACTCGATCCCGTCGCGCGACAAACACCGACCGGGAATCAATCGGTAGCGCTCCAGCCGCTAAGTTGTGCACGGACCGCGCATGCGCAAGAGGAGAGCGATCGATGCGGCGGGCGTTTCGTTCAGTGGTCGCGTACCCGTCGCGCAGTCCAGTGCACAATGCGTCCCCACTGACGCGGGAAACGAGCCAAGCTGTATCTCCGCGAGTACGCCGCGGAGGACGACCGGCCGCCGTGCCGGGAGGAGTGGCGCCGGGGCCAGGATTGGGCCGGCGGCGGTGGTGCGCGGACCCGCCTTCCCCAGGTGGACCGCAGCCCGTCCCGCCGAAGCCCCTACCTGAATCGAGATGACGAGCCCTCGCCGGCGCCCGACGAGCGAGGCCGCTCGGCCTCGGCCGGCGCCCACCACCGCGCGCGTCCTCGTCCACTCCGCTACCAATCCCTCGAGCGCGAATATGACCGCTCGTACGCACCGCCACCGCCCCCCGAAGAGGACTACTACCGGCGCGAACAACCGCCAGGTATCTTCCTTGGAGAGCTGCAATCTCAGAATTCCGATCTGCACAGGGAACTGGGAAACCTTAAGAAAGAACTGGAATTGACCAATCAGAAACTCGGCTCCAGCATGCATAGCATAAAGACCTTCTGGAGCCCTGAACTGAAGAAGGAGCGGGCGTTGAGAAAAGAGGAGAGCGCCAAGTACAGCCTTATAAACGACCAACTGAAACTGCTCAATCAAGAAAATCAGGTTAGTTCAGAACTTTTTACTATGAAGCGTCTATTTCCTCTCTGTTGCAATATCCTTAGGAAATTGGATTCTATATCCTGACCTCGCTAAGATGCCTACATACGTATTTGTCGATCTGTGAATCTAGGCTATCTCTCTCACACAATTCGTGAAGCGTGGAGATGTCCTTATCATTTTTTGCTCTCCTCTAATGTCTCCTCTCGTCTGTCTCTAGATATCTGTAGATTTTGACATTCGTATTAGATGTTTTCAGGAAAATTATCAATAACCTAAAAAAAACAGTTACCTACTTTTGCTATAACCATGTCTACCATAACAGCCGTAAATACCAACTCATCATTATTTAAATCAGCAAGTCACATCCCCCAAAAGGATTAGAAGCTGTTCTGTCACAGCGTGGTGCTTAGGGTTATAAAATAACCCTTATTTCATGAGGAGGTCACATCCGGCGGTGATTTCTAATAGGCACTCATTATAAAAGCATTAAGAAGGGTAACACCGAGAACCTAGCAATCAAAACCAAATGCCAGCGTAAGTTACTTTTAAGCTCCCAAATTCTCAACGAAACTGCGAACCAACTTCGACACAATGACTCACATTACGCCGGAATATCTGCCAAAGCCGAGCTTCTTAGCTGTAGTATCTGAGTATCTTAACACACTGGACAAAATCAACAAACAGACGTGATGACTCATATAGGAACCCTCCAATACGATACTTCTTCTAAATCTTTATTTCGTTGCGTCATACGCATGCTTGTAAAATTCTAACATTTGATTGATGTCAGAGTTCAGAGCAACTACTTCTAGTAATGCACTGTTCTACTTTTTGATCTTGATTCATTTTATTTACTGTATTGCCAAAAGATTAAATTCTACAATAATACTTGACGGTTAAGAGAGCTGGATGTGGGGAGGAGGACGTGGATGATGATGGCTAAAAATATCATAGTAGCTATTGTCCGCCACCTCGTTCGCATACAAATTCAACCCCCTACCACCCCTTAGATTCGCTCCGGGGTCGAGGTTCGAAAAATCCTTTCTTATTGCCTGTACTTCCTCTAAGGAAAACGTCTTGGCATGTTTCTATCTTTAGAGGTTTAGGCTATACGTTGCCTCACAGTCATGGGACTGTTCTTTATGAATAAAAGATAGGCTTATTATGATTTCTAGAGAGTTGGCGTATGGCTTTTGCAGATGACATCCTTCTAGCTAAAATTGGGCACCTACTAGAACATAACATATCATCAATTCTGATTTTGTCCGAATGGTTTGACAGTGGTGTACCTGTAGTACACCCACATTTCACCCAGTTATGTATATGCCCCTTTTGAATGGGGCGCGCCTATTGCCATCAACCGGGTAGATTTGTATGCGGTTGATCTTGATTATTTGACTTGATTTGTTGAGTCTGGATTTCGAGACTCAAGGCTGCTACTGAGTAATTCCTGATGGAAAAACCTTGAAGAACCAGAAAACTATTACATTGTTTCCATTAAGATAGGATACGCATAATCAGTCTATATCGTTCCCACTGCTGGGATACAGGCCTCCTCTTTCTGTGAGAGGGAAGATATTAACATTATCGTTCTTTTTTATTTTATTGAAACTTCTGGTTTTATCATTTTAGACTAACGAAGAAAACATGACCATCTCCAAAAATTTGTCTCTCGAATGTAAAAAACTCGTTTCATAAAACGACGTCGTCAAAAGACGAAGAAAAAATTATTCGATCAACAATCTCATTCTGTTTTGGCCACCTACGCAAAACGTTATCTTTTATTTAGTCTAGCTGCTATAATTAACTGTCTTAAGTGTCTGGTAGATCTATTTTTTACTTTTTCTCATATCAGTACAAAGACATAGACACATAGACAAATACTACTGAGATGACGACTAAAGACAAAGTCAAAGTCAAAGTCAAAATTATTTAGGAAGTGTATAGAGTGCCGCGAGTTTCTTGTGGCACTCTAGTGTCACTGCCTCGGCCCGGCTAGGGTGCCGTGAGCGTTGCATTGTCACTGTCACTTGTTATTTAGGTTAGGTTAGGTTAGAACTGTGACCACACAACGCACGAGCCGAGCGAGCGTAGCGAGCGGTGCCGCGGCAGCGGCCGGCGAAGTGCCAGGGTCCGTTTAGGCACAAGAAAATGTAATGTTTTGGGAATGTGGTGTTTTACAGCGATCTAACCTCGACAATCAAACAAAATACCAAGTGACGTGACTTAGTGACAGTGACAATGACAATCCAATGCTTGCGGCACTTTAGCCGGGCCGAGGCGGTGTTACTAGGGTGCCTGTAGTGGCACTTTATCCGATAGGGATAGAGTGCCAATGGTGGCACTCTATACACTGCCAATTATTTATTTGCTTTAAATGCGGTAAGACAAGGAAAGAAAGAAAGAAAGAAAGAAAGCGTTAAATGAATATTCTTGAGCGATGACACATTTCGCCATATTTTGGCATGCAAATATTAATAGTAAGGCACATTTAATTTAGTAATTATCTTTATTTACATAGGGTTGAAAATATTGACTAAATATGAAATTATTTAAAACAATCTTCAATTTACACAACACAACTAATTATATAAACATTTGGCACAACATAAAAATTAACAGAATAAATTTATATCTAAATATGTACAATCACAGATTTTAAATAAGTAACTATCATTTCTTTAATTATTTGAATTTATACGCGCTCATTCAAACGTGAGTGAGAATGACTGATTAGATACGGATTAGATAGATCGTATGAAGGCAGGAATGAATGAATGACTTTGGTGAACAGACATTATACATTTACCACAGATTACTTTGTAAACTAACGACTAGTAGAGAACTATGGAAGAAGAACTGCCGTAATTGGCTGGCAGATTTTCAGAAAGCATTATCTATCATCTGCCTAGCCTTTTCCCTTTTTATGTTGGGGTCGGTTTCCAGTCCAACCGGATGCAGCTGAATACCAGTATTTTACATGGAGCGACATCTGACTTCCACAACATAGTAACACGATACCACTTGGTAAGACTGGTTGTCAGACTTTTGGGCTTCTTCTAACTACCCGTAACGACTGTCAAAGATCTATAAATGACAGCCGGGCTTTCCGAGGCACGGAGGTCTTGGTATGTAAAGACGGTCACCCATCCACGGACCAACCGCGGCAAGCGTAGCTTAACCTGATCGATCGACCCGTGCGGCTGTTATTCCTTACCCACAAGCCCCTCCTGCGTGTCAGAAAACACTTATGTTCAATCACATACTATTCAAACTCGTAATTACTATAGAAAAAGAAGAAATATTGCGCTGATCACAAATAAATCGGGATAAGGGCAAGAAAATGGATGATGATAACAAGTACAAAGATATTACTTTTCTCACAGTAGATATAGTAAGATACTAGCAGTGCTCCGCGGTTTCACCCGCATAAGTCTTGATCCCGTAGAAATATCGGGATAAAAAGTATCCTATATGTTAATCCAGGTTATAAACTATCTGTGTGCCAAATTTCATACAAATCCGTTCAGTCGTTTTTGCGTGAAAGAGCAACAAACATCCATCCATTCTCCACACAAATATCACAAATTCATCCTCACAAACTTTCGCGTTTATAATATTATAGGAAGGATAGGATAGGTTAGACAGGTAGTAAGAATGAGAGTATGAAAGCTTTATTCAGCTCAGAAAAACGCGGTATAACACATTAAAAAATGCTGTCTGGGACTGGCGATTGAAGTGAAAACTAAGTAACGCCATCTAACGAAAATGTCAGGAATTTATGTGGCTTGCTGTCAGTACAAGAACGAAAGCTGTCCCTCCATTAAAAAAAATCCAAAAAAATAAAACAGAGTGCGCTGTCAACAAAAACTTGAACGTCATCAGGTCACGTGTCGCGAGTTTAAATTTTTTTTTCCTATCCCAAAAAAATTACACAACCGGTAAAGAAGTTTTCACTTCAAAAAAACTAGTAACAGATTATATAAGAGCCTTAGGCAGGTATTTTTACAAATTCCCTGGACCCCACACTAGGATTCCCTGTGTCGTTGTGTCCAGTCTCTTCCCAAGCAAGGTTAAGCAGCAAGTAAATCTAATAAAGATTTCCACATCGCCAAGTAGGTTTGAAATAAAACCACTTTGTAGAACTACAAGCAACTTTGCTCAGTTTGCTGCAATGGCGCCGCGAGACCGCCATTTATTTCCAGAGAGTTAATTTTCATTTAACTTATTTAAAAGTCTGTCAGTGCCAGTTAATCTAGGTTCCGTAAACTAAGTAAAACTACTGATTGAAATAGGCCGAAGTATTTAGTTGAGTCTTTGTAGTACAGTCGATAATTAATGGAACCGCTAGTGGTAAAGCTGAATTTCGATATTTCGGGGTTACATTTTGTATGCGACGTTACAAAATACGAAATGAACAAGGATTTCGGAATGATTGTTAAGATTACTGTCATTGTATGTTTTTTTTGTAATTCTGTCTATTTCAGAGATATTTGTAAGGAATTTATTAGGACACACCGTGGTACAGTGCGACACAACCTAAATGTAGCATAAATTTGAGAATTTTCATTAATTGATTTCCATTTTACGAATGTATTTAGTTATATGACTTTACAAGTTATTGCGTTTTCGTAAAGATAATTTTCACCAAAAGCAGTAATAAAGGTGATGATTTTGTAGGCGCACTCAGTTTGGATGGTGATCGGTTTTACGAATTTTCCCGATGCTACATCTAAGTTGTGTCGTACTGTACGGGAAATTCGAAACACGTCATTATTTAACGAAAACCCAGCCCATATAATTATTGTGTCGTAAATTGTCTACGAGTCCGGTAGACAAAGAGAATCCATAGTCTGGTTATAAATAAAAAGTAGGAAATATTGCTCTGTAAAAATGGTAATTTATCTGAAATCAAAATCAAGCAATCCGGAAAACAGAGGTTCTTAAAGTTTCTTCCCAATTTCAACCTATGATCTGATTTCAAAATTCTAATCGTTAATTTAATATTGGTAAGAGTTTTCGATCTTGAAAGTATAACTTTTCCGCAACGCGAAACTCCGGCCGATAAATTAAGGACTTTACTTATTAAGCCTTAAGCATAAATGTGAGATAACGAAAACTCTGTTTTAGTAGGTACGTCTAATTTATTCGAAATCTTCGCAGCCTTCTTTTTACAGCCGGGAATAATTTTTACATAAAAAACATTTATATGTAAAAATGCTTTCTGAAGAAAAGAATATAACTTAAATACTGACACATAATATACCAACAACTGAAAACTTTCCCAAAAAATCTTACCTCCATGTAACATTTCATCCTCTAAAAAAATAGGACCCACGCTGGGCCACGCTCCCATTCAAAATTCTGATAAAGATGTGCCTAGACTTTTTATTAGTTTTTTTTATTCGGAATTTATTCAATTTTATATCTTGAGTATCTAGAGAAAAAACTACTATGGCATCAAAGAGACGAATGCTAAAATACTTTAGAGCTCGTCTTTGATGAAAATATAGTTTTTGTCTTATTCTTTTCACAACACTTTAATAAATTTCGCCTATCAGTGTGTCTCTTATAGTGTTTTTCACAAGGATTTTTCATAAATATGGAACCACCAACAAGTTATATACTCCAAGACATCAATAATCAATATTCACCATTACATTTTTCTCGCTCATCAGGCAATTACAAGCTCTGTAACTCCCCATAAAAATTGTCATTTCAATTTCTTCTGACCTCAAATAGCTTGCCTGGATATCCTTAATGCCAGCCTATTCTAGAAATTTCCGCCTTGTGCCAAATTCTAGCCGTTGGCACCGTATCAGAATGAGGACTTAAATCTTGCAAAATAATAATTTTTGCTGTCCTACTTCTATGTTTGGCATTGGTCCTTATATTTCATGGGAATATGGCGTCGACCTCTTGAATCTAGGCCATTCCCTTGCCGAATCAATGGCCCAAATCCCTTTGCGTCATAAGCACAGCTTATTATATTAACATTAAATCTTGAGCGACATATTTCCAAATATATGCTTTGCAATTTTCTTCTGACTCGCTAGTTACCTACCTTTCATTTCGGAGATTTTTCTAATTGTTGACTTACAATTTCTGGCTGGGCATCAACGTCTTTTAAATTACACCTCAGTATACGTTATTTTATTCTCAGCAACCTGTATAACTTTAGTTTAACCATTAATTAAATAATTGAAATCTACTTTAACAATCAAGTCCGCACCACTTTCGAAATTAAACTCAGATTCTAAAAGGATAACTGTGGCAAAATCTGTGTCTGTGCCGTCGCACTAATTGAACGAGTTGGAGGCGTGAAGGCGGGAAACAGGTCATTACTGGGCAGCCGGTCTACCTGCAATGCAGGAGAACAGATCAGATTAACCTATTGTCTGATTGCCGACGCTATTGTTATTCTGAATCCGTATTGCAATACTGCAATTGAATAAACTCTAATTGCGAATTCTATGGACGACTGATATAAAATTTTGTTGCGCTTGCGATCCGTACGAGCTTTGGTTTTTTTTTAATAGTTTGATCAAGCTAAAACAAAAGAAGAGCCTTTTTCAATGAAAAGCTTTCTAAGAACCATCATGATTCGAAATATGGAAAAAAAACCGGTCAAGAGCGAGTCGGACTCGCGCACCGAGGGTTCCGTAAGGAACTTCATTCGTATAGGTACCTAAATAGTTCCAGAAACTAGTCCTCTAAATTGTATGAGCTCCCATACAACATGATACAACTCAGAGGACTATTTTAATTGGCGTCAACTATGTATGGGGACACCCTTTAATTTTCAGTCTTTTATTTTTTGAATTTTTTCCTTTATTTGTGTTCCTGAGAAAATCAGTGGTGACATACGGACAGACAGACGGACAAGAAAGTGATCTTATAACGGTTCCGTTTTTCCTTTTGAAATACGGAACCCTAAAAATCAAGACTATGTACTGCGTGTATCAGAAATATGTGGTCACATAACAACTTTCTCCATGGGACCAACATCATAATTCCAAAAAAAATATCAGCTTTACCTAATGTTGCCAACCATACTGTTAAAACAGTATCATCCTGTTTTTCACTTTAAAATACTGTTAACTGTTCAAGAAAAACAAAGTACTTACATAATGAATATTCTTCACTGATATCCAAAGCTATACCCAAACTACTAAGTAGCAGCTAGCCTCAATTTCAGAATGAAACTATAAATGATAATAATACTCGTATTGTTATAAGAATACCTTTATAGCTAACTAGCTTCCGCCATAAATTACAGCTTACTATATTATGCGTGTATTATACATATAAACCTTCCTCTTGAATCACTCTATCTATTAAAAAAAACCGCATCAAAATCCGTTGCGTAGTTTTAAAGATCTAAGCAATGTACATAAGGACAGACAGCGGGAAGCGACTTTGTTTTATACTAACCCCTTACTAATAATCGTTGTATAGCGTCTGTATACAGGGTGTTGGGTAAACACCGTTATCCTTCAAACCAGTGGTTTGGTTTCGTTTATCTATCTATCTTCTATACATATAATAAAATTGTAGAAAAGTGGTGTCTGTACAATGGAAATATATGAAAAAAAATAAGCAGGGGTTGTTATTATATCGATGCTGAACCCGAGATTGTAATTATTATTTTTTTTGTCTGTTTGTCTGTTTGTCTGTTTGTCGGTTTGTCTGTTTGTCTGTGTGTTTGTGCACGCTAATATCAGAAACGGCTTATTCGATTTAGATGCGGTTTTCACTAATATATTGTAGTAAGCTTCACTTAACATTTAGTGTTTATTTCATGTCAATGGGTTCATAAATAAAAAAGTTATGTCAATTTAAAGAATCACATCGAACATTTGTTATAGGTTAGGCATTTCTTTCCTTGATTTTCGGTATACTTATCTTAATTTTTATTTAGGGTTTGTATATAAATATTATAAGTATTTGGTATAGGTTAGGCATTTCTTTTCTTGATTTTCTTTATTAAGTATAAGTTTATTAGCTCAGGTTAGTAATTAATTTTTCTAGCAATTCTTTTGTTTTATAAAGTTAGTACGTTTGGTTTACACGTCTTAACACTTATTACTTAAACTGATAATTTTAGACTGTATAATAATCTGTAAGTATTTATAATTTAATTGTTTACGATAGTACGTGTTTACTAAATAACTGTGTGTTAAGTAGTAAGTACTATTTTGTTGTAAGAATGCCTCGAAGAAGATCCAACCTCTCCCAATGTAGCAGAAATGCTAAAAGAATGAGATTAGTTCGATCACAGGAATCTGAGGAAGGTCGTGAGGCAAGACTCTCTGCAACTCGGGAACATCAGGCTAGGTTTCGTGCTGCAGAAACTTCGACTCAGCGGGAATCTCGACTGAGTTCAAATCGTTCTCGAATGGTCGAGGTCGCGGAATTTTTTTTTCATACTAATGGGGGCAAGTCATGAAAAAGGTTGAAAAACACTGCCCTACATTAATCCTACTAATATTATAAATGCGAAAGTTTGTGAGGATGGATGGATGGATGGATGGATGTTTGTTACTCTTTCACACAAAAACTACTGAACGGATTTTGATGAAACTTTACAATAAAGTAGCTTATACATTAGAATAACACATAGGCTACAATTTATAAAGATTTTATGTGATTTGGCCATAATATAACGATAAGTATCAAGTAAGTCGGAAAAATTCCTGCCCTCTGAGATCTATTTTTGCGTGCGCTGCCTTTTTTTTTTTTGGGTGTTTAATCATCCAATGACTTCTCCCGCTCCGGGCGGAGCGGAAGGGCGTGTCAGACTCTTACTGACTAAACCCCACACGTGTTCCTTCGATCCTTGATATCTCTTTGAGGCGCGCGTGGAACACGATGCACCGTCGACCCGGGCCTGGTCCTTATCGGACGGCGAGCTGCCCGTTGCTCTCCGTCCGCAGGCCCGCGCCTACGGCCCCGACGCCCGGGACGTCTCCTACGGCGGCGGCGGCTAGGGCTGGTAGGGCGCGGCCTTTGCCACTCCCTCGCGCGCTCCACCTTCTCCTTCGCGAGCATTACTGCTTTGCAGAAGGAGGTGACGGCTTGCCATGCCCTCTCGTTCCGCACCATGGCCTGAACCAGGGCCGTACGCGAGAGGCCACCGCCGCCGATCGCCTCCACGAGGACACGGCGGTGGTCCACCCAAGCCGGGCAGACCTCCACCGTATGCTGCGTGCGCTGCCTAAACCGTTAGAGTTACATGAAGAAAATGTATTGTGGGATTGTTTGTATTAAAGAGTTCTAAATAAAAGTCCGCGACAGCATCTATCTACCTTTTATGTGGAAGCCTTTATAACCAAAATAGTGAGCAATAAATACAGTTAAATTGAATACTTTTTTTACATTGCATATTTAAGAGTATTTAGTTAATTCTTATCAAAATAAATACCTTCATCGCTTTTGGTATTTAATGTAGATATAGTTTGTCTTTTACACTAAGTAAGGACCATGCGTCATTTTGGTACCAACGCTCAACAGTGATGAAACCCATGCCATGTGAAAGCTTTTGGGGTATTATTTAATTCATTCTATGGCAGCTAAGTCGAAATCGAGCGCGAACATGGTGTTTTTTAACATTAAAAAAGGTTAGGTTATGTTTGGTCAGGATAGGTTAGGTTTCGGGAGGAGGCACGGCTCCCTGTCGTTTCGGGTGACGCAGGTGCTCTCGGGGCATGGCTGCTACGGGAAGTACCTGTGTCGCATAAACAGGGAGCCGGACGCTCGGTGTCACCACTGCGTCCATTGTCGGGAGGACACGGCGCGGCATACATTGGCAGAGTGTGCCGCGTGGGAGGAGCCGCGCCGTGCCCTCGTTTCAGAAGTTGGAGCCGACTTGTCACTGCCGGCCGTCGTTCGTTCGATGGTCGGGAGTGCCGAGTCGTGGGACGCGGTGGTTTCCTTCTGCGAGACAGTCATCTCGCAGAAGGAGGCTGCGGAAAGGGAGAGGGAGATCTCGTCCACTCACCCGGCCCGCAGCAGGCGCACCGGGCGTCGGCGGAGGGCGGATAACGCCCTCTTCCAGCCCCCCTAAATGGGTCCAGGGGCGACGGATTCGGGGACATCCGTCGCCCCCCATCACACAGGACCTGAGATGGCGGCGCGTAGTGTTCCACGCGCGCCACTCTAAGACGTAACGGGGGGAGTTTGCACACCTCACTCCCCCTACGGGACGGGGCCCGCAGAGTGCGGGCCGTCACCAGTCCGGGGCAGCGGAAGTCGCAATTTGCTCCCGCAGCCCCCCGACGCAAGTGTGCGAGGGAACACCGGGGTGGTTTTAGTCAGTAAGAGTCTGACAGACCCCTTCGCCCACCCCAGGGCGGAGGACATCCATGAGGATTTCCACCCCGAGAAAAAAAAAAAAAAAAAGGATAGGTTAGGTTAGGTTGATCTCATGATTCTCGGTCTATGTGTGGGAAGGGAACAATGGGGTGGTTTTTAGTCAGTAGGATTCTGACAGATCCCTGCGCCCACCCCGGGGCGGGTTCAATGAGGATTTTCCAACCCGGAAAAAAAAAAAAACTTAGGTTAGGTTAGGGTATGGAGGTAGATAGGGTAGATAGGTATGTAGATAGATAGGGTAGGTAGGTATGTAGGTAGGTAAGGTAGGAAGGTACCCTTTTTGGTTAGATTAGGTTAGGTTTACCGTGCCGTGCGGAGGAAGCGGAGTCCCGGGGCAGGGTGATGTCGGCGGTGTCGTTGGACATCTCCAATGCATTCAATACCCAGTGATGATACTTATGCCAAGTTAATACTTTTGGGGTATTGTTTCATTCATACTATGACAGCTAAGTCGAAATCGAGCGCGAACATGGTGCTTTGGAACATTTTCAATACTGAGAAACTAGAAAATAAAATTCATGGTAAATAGTAACGTTTTTCTTGTTTTTTTTGTGTGTAGGTATATGCGCGTGCTCTGTGCACGCAGGCACAGTATAATAAAGTAATGGTAATAAGTCTCGGCAGTCACCTTGAAATAATTACCAAGGTAGTATGGAAACGCTCCGACGTTTAAAAAAAAATGTGGTTCAACTCCAACAGGAATGTTTTTAGCCGCAGGTTCTTGGACGTATTTCTAAGATGCTACGTTCCTCTTTGACGTTCTGTGCAGCAGCAGCATCGATCCTTTGCCAGCAACGATGACAAATACTTTGTGTGTTACCAAACACAATCTGCAAAGACCTTGAAATAATTACCTACGGCCGCTCAGTAGATAAACCTTCCGCCTCTGCGCACTGAGACTGTTGCGGACTTCGAAGCGTCGCTTCGACCATTTTCTATGATAACCTTAATACTGTTATTAATTTTTTTGTGGTATGAAGAACAGGGTGTAAAGTTAACTCATCCTCATTTGAAATAAGTCGTTCGCGCGGTAAACTCTAATAGCGCGATGCAGGATTTGTGTGACGTCATGTCTTTGATGAGTAGTTAGTATGTGGCGGTGTAACCGCTACAAATTTACTTAATTATACTGTTACGCAAGTAGCAATCTACCTTATCGCCTTTCCCTGCCCCTCGGCCTTCCCCTCCGGCTTCTAACATTACCATTAAAAACAAAGATACTTTTGTTACCTCAAATGTTATTAGGTATTTTCTAATGTTAAGCAAAAATAATTAATTACTTAATTAAGCGTACAGAGATGTTATTATTATTTTCATATATACAATGCTTACTGTTTTATTTGTCCTTCATTTTATACTTTTTTTTAATGTTCAAAAACACCATGTTCGCACTTGATTTCGACTAAGCTGCCATAGTATAAATTAATTGATACCCCAAAAGCTTTCACATGACATGAGTTTCATCCCTTGATATGCTTTTTTGTTGCGACCTTGAAAATCCTCATGGATGTCCTCCGCCCTCTCATGAATACGCTCCGCCCTCTCATCCCACCTAACCTAACCTTTTTTGAATGTTCAAAAACACTTAGCTGCCATAGTATAAATTAAATGATACCCCAAAAGCTTACACATGGCATGAGTTTTATCTCTAACCTAACCAAACCTAACTTTTTTGAATGTTCAAAATCACCATGTTCGCGCTCGATTTCGACTTAGCTGCCATAGTATAAATTAAATGATACCCCAAAAGCTTTCACATGGCATGAGTTTTATCCCTAACCTAACCTAACCTAACTTTTTTTGTATGTTCAAAAACACCATGTTCGCGCTCGATTTCGACTTAGCTGCCATAGTATAAATTAAATGATACCCAAAAAGCTTTCACATGTCATGAGTTTCATCCCTAACGTAACCAAATTTTTTTTAATGTTCAATTCACCATGTTCGCGCTCGATTTCAACTTAGCTGCCATAGTATAAATTAAATGATACCCCAAAAGCTTACACATGGCATGAGTTTTATCTCTAACCTAACCTAACCTAACTTTTTTTGAATGTTCAAAATCACCATGTTCGCGCTCGATTTCGACTTAGCTGCCATAGTATAAATTAAATGATACCCCAAAAGCTTTCACATGGCATGAGTTTTATCCCTAACCTAACCTAACCTAACTTTTTTTGTATGTTCAAAAACACCATGTTCGCGCTCGATTTCGACTTAGCTGCCATAGTATAAATTAAATGATACCCAAAAAGCTTTCACATGTCATGAGTTTCATCCCTAACCTAACCAAATTTTTTTTAATGTTCAAAATCACCATGTTCGCGCTCGATTTCGACTTAGCTGCCATAGTATAAATTAAATGATACCCCAAAAGCTTACACATGGCATGAGTTTTATCTCTAACCTAACCTAACCTAACTTTTTTTGAATGTTCAAAATCACCATGTTCGCGCTCGATTTTGACTTAGCTGCCATAGTATAAATTAAATGATACCCCAAAAGCTTTCATATGGCATGGGTTTCATCCCTATCCTAACCTAACATAACTTTTTTTGAATGTTCAAAAACACCATGTTCGCGCTCGTTTTCGACTTAGCAGCCATAGAATGAATTAAGCAATACCCCAAAAGCTTTCACATGGCATGAGTCTCATCACTGTTGAGCGTTGGTACCAGACTCCATACAAAGTTGCCCATGGTCCTTTGGACAAATAGTTTAAAAGTTAGAACGATAAGAATGACCTGCGATATTGAGTCGACGGCGCACAGACCCTGGGGATGACGCGCCAGAGCGCCAAGTGGAAGCTATTGCTTAATAATTATGTTCGAGAAATAACGTAAATAACGCAATTAATTGTTGAACTGTCAAAATGAAACCCATTGCTATTGTAAGTGCTACGCAATTACCCCGCTGATTTAGGACATGTTACACGTTCCTGTAGGATAATTTCCGACATCCACGCGGGCGAAGCCGCGGGCAGAAGCTAGTAGAACATAAATTCAATGGAAAATCACATTTTTTTTTTAAAGATGTACATCTAGAATCGTCACGCAATTCCTAAGGTAGGTATTTTTGCCTGTCTTAAGCCAGGAAAAGGTTGTATTGTATTTATTCATGTGTTGTGTAGGTAGGTAGGACGGGCGGCGATCGATTACGTCACTCGGGCGGGTGCATATCCATGAATTTGCGGACGTTGTCGGACAATAACCTTTTTAATATTTATTAAAGAAAATAACGTAATTTTTTTTACTCGGTTTTTTATGTTTATATTTAAGCCAACTATCCATAGTTTGAGTGACAACGGTGTTTACCCTTCCATCCTGTAGTTACACAACGCTTTGTCTTCTTCTTTCTGTGTAACTATACAGGCGATATACTAGTGATTGTGTCACCTCAGTATTCACAGAATTAATGCTAATTGGTGGGACAACAGAAATAGCTGATCTTCATACATTTAATAAAAAATTTGCTCTTCATTTACCTGGTGAGGCTTAAGAAGCCTTCAAAATTGTGGCTAAATTGATAAATTGCGCGAGAAGCACTAATTAATTATAATTATCTACCTATTAAAACATCAACTTAAAAGACTGTTTATTTTTCGGAAATACTGTTTATTTTTCGGAAATATTGTTTATTTTTCGGAAATAATGTTTATTTTACTGAAATACTGTTTATTTTTCCACTTTGAACATAATACACTTTTTTTTCTTTTACATTAAGTTGGCAACCCTAGATGTACCATACAAAACTTTGACCCCTACTTGTACAGAAATTATTAGCTGTCCCATACATTTGGGACAGCTGATAATTTTTGTGCCGTCACCCTTATTATGACCACACATTTCAGAAACAAGCAGTTCAAAAAAATAAAGCCCAAATAGAATCGTTTCCAAGGCCTCGTTGCCAGTAAAGCAACAAGAATGGAAGTCGGTAATCACTTTTATGGCAATTTAAAGTTTGACGCCATTACGGCTAGGCGGCTGTCAGTTTGGCGCGAAGCCAGCGTCCAAGCCTGACAGGTGCCGTTCGAGAAACGTTCTAGTGATTATAGGTACTCACCTGTTGACTTCATTGTTAACTTACGAATCACTAATGAGTTTTATTTATTATTAGAAGCCCGATTTCTTACCGCTCGGTAGAATAAGCCATTCTACCAAGCGGTAAGTTTTAGAAATCGGGAATTTGCAAAATGTCTACCGGTCGTAAAATGTCGCTTTCGCACAATGTCTCTTTCGCAGAATGACTATTTCGCAAAATGTCGCCATAGTATACTAGAAAAAAAAAAAAAACATCCTACCAATCGGTATAGTTTTAGAAATCGGTAGGTACCTAATCATATTCCATGCTTCTCCAATGTCAAACTGCAGTCTTCATTAGCATTCCCTATTTTTACGTGTATGAATCATTGTCAGAGTTTTTCAGATTACCAGGATAAGAATTGCAGTTATGGAGGGTTTGACCAACTAGCCTTTAAAAAAGGAACGTAGTCCTCAGTTTCCATTTCCAAGAAGGTTTTCAGTGCGTCATCTTTTAAAGCTCGAGGTTGCTTGATGAAACAAAACCTCTTTTATTTCAAACTTGACCTTTTATTCATCATTTTATCTGCCCTTATTCAAGGTATTTGGGGTCGGCGTAACATGTTTTTTTCATCCATACTTACTTCTATGTTGTCGTCATCTCGGTACCTACCCCTTTATAACCGTGTCATCTTGATCTTTCTATTATTATCAAAAACATAAGATTCAGTACGTCCACGTGTGCAATTGCCACTTTTTCCTCAAAAGACCAACCTATTTCAATCACACTATTGAGTTTAGCACTTTATTCCCTATGGTTTATTACTCAAATGCAACTTAAATCCACTTTACCCCAACTTCAGATACTAGGCACAGCCTGGAACGACTTTCAACGCTGACATATTGGTTTAAAACATTAAAGTTTTATCACTTTACAAACTTGGGAACGTCCTACTAACTTATTTCTTCTCAACTCCTTCAACTTTATGTGGAAAATTATCTTTAATATACCACGCCTTGCCTCTAGCTAGCGAATAAAAAATACCACTAGAAGACCTTTAGTAACTTATTCAAGTATATATTAAATTAATTGATTCATAATCAATTCGAAACGATTCAATGCGATTCGATTTTTTTTTTATTCCATTCGTTCGTTTTTAATTGATTGTCTTTGTAATAAATAATAAGACTATTACCTACCTTCAGCTGCCTCGTCGATCTATTGGTGGAAAGTGTTACTGCTGAGAAGGAGGTCTTGGGTTCGATTCCCAAGTCGAGTAGTATTATTGGGTTGTTCTATCAGAAATTTCTCAGTAGCAGCCCGGGGTATAGATTTGTGTCCGGTTTAAGGCATATAGAACTTAAACAGAAGTGGCGAAATGTGGTTGTAACTGCTGTAGGTACTGTTTGGGGAAACAAGGCGTGATATTACCTACCTACTTATTAAAATTCTGTAGCTCAGGGTACAAAATTCCTACATCTTTCTACGAAGGCATCCTTGAAAACGGCGTAAAGAATGCCAGAACGCCTTATTATATGTATTTCTGAGAGAAATTTTCGCGTTCCCTCGTCATAAACACTTGATGGGCTAAGAGGCTCATATGAAGTGTTTTAGCAGACGAGTGGCGCATGCCTGCTAGAACGTGCCAATGGGTTATTATACTTTAGCTTATAAATGGTTTAAATGGTTTCTATGTTGGCTTTTAGTGATGTTAGTTAGGTGTCTGTCTGTGTAGACATTATTTTAGACTTATTTTGACCGCCAAGTTGTTATAATTCTGCCGTGCGTTAGAAACGAAGTAAGGATTTTTTTTTGGAAAATTGAGTTACTTACTGCACTCCTAAGCGCGGCATTATAAGTAAGTAACTCAATTTTTCAAAAATCCTTCCTTACTGCGTTTCTAATTGGTCCTTGCAAAAGCGACTCTTGAGCATTCTATTTTTGGTTTGATCTTCGAGTCGGGCAAAATGTCACTAAACTAGACATAATACCTACATGGATGTCATAGAACTATTATTTAATATTTTCGTCTATAACTCAGTGTTTATTTATTTATTTTATCAACAAACTTTATGCACAAGTAAAAACATACTGTACAAAGGCGGACTTAATGCCTGAGGCATTTTCTACCAGTCAACCTTAGGGTGATGCAGAGACAAAATATGGTAGGTGCAACATAATTAGTAGATAAATCGAAAAAAAAAATACTAATACATAGATAAACATTTAAAAATAAAATAAACTTGGCAGGAGAAATAACGATAGGTAGAGGAGAAAAGGAATCCAGCACGCTTTGCATGATCACAACAGAAACTGGTTTTGTCGACGGAAGATTAGTTAAAATGACAGATAAAAACAATCTGTCATTTTGTCTATTCTTCCGTATATATAACCCGTAGAAAATCCGCTATCTAATTACGCAACACATTTTCGTAAACGATTCCGACTAATCTGTTTCATTTTGACAGTTCAACAATATTCATTGCGTTAGTTACGTTGTTGAGCAGATTTTTTTTCGAACTTATGAAGCATTGGATTAGCAATCTGTTTCAGAACGATTCAAATTGTGATTGATCGTGTATTACGTAATTAGGGTACCATTTCTATGGTTATCATGGTTATCAAATCAGCGCTCTGGGATGATTCCGCCAACTTCTTACGAATATATTCTGCTCTGATCATGATTCATGATGAAACATAATTGTCAGCTCTCTCAAATTCCAAACGAAATTGATTATGCCTACAGCCAATTCAAAACTCCGCCTGTATACAAATGCGCCTTAAACAATCATATTGGTATTAATTAAAAAGCCAGCAAAAGTTACAGAAAGCGTGTGTAGTGTTTCGAGATGATAAGAGCAATTGAGCAATGCTTGACCTCTGTGGAGCATTTTTATTCGAGTACAAACGAGGGATGTGGTACAATCGAGAACAATTTTTTTTGTATAAAATTTATTTTTGGTCTTTCCGTCCAAATGCTGATTTACTACCTACAAATTACATTCTCTACAAAAAACAAAACGAGCGAGCCTTTACAATAGTCGCCTGCGATGACATCTGACATCTTGGCTGACAGTACCAATCTCTCGGAAAATGGGTTGGTAGTGTAGTACCATCTGACGGAAAAATTCAAACACCGCGTGCACTCGACTCATTGGTCAAATCAAATAGCGCATGCTTCCTGTTACACACTTCCGTCCTTCTGTTACACATAAAAAAAAATTTATCATCTTGGTTTTGTTATTCATAATCATTTAGTAATCTGGATTGCTCTCAAAACGGCGAAGGAAAACATCGTGAGGAAACCAGAGGAAACCGGCATTAGAACCAAAAATTCGAAGACATGTGACATCTACCAACCCGCACTGGGCCCGCGTGGTAAGTAGATTACGGCCCACTCCCTCTCACAGAGAGGAGGCGTGTGTCCCAGCACTGGGAACATTAATAGGCTGATGATGATGATGGTGACATAATCTGGATTTTATAGCAAGCGGAAGGCTGGAAGAACTTTTGCGCAAGTTTATTGTCTATCGTCGTACGATTATTTCTGAAAAGTTATTTTTTCTCCTACCTGAATGAATAAAGTTCAGCACATCTGATATTGAATTTATTTAAAATACAGTACAAAGAAACTGCAGATAAGGAACACAGTTACTTGTTCTGAGCAACATTAACATGTTAATGTGGAATCTACGCGAAATTGCTGACATAGGAAACTTTGTAACATTTACACAGCAGACCGAAAGTTGGCCGGCTCCACCCAGCGGTGACTGCAAAACTTTTATAATTAACGAATTTAACGAGTTAAATGGTGGCCCAGTGGTTACGGCCGAGACTTACGAGTTGTAGGTCGTGGGTTCGAACCCTGACAGGCGCTTTACTTTGTAAGGGTGAAGGAAAACATCGTGATTAAACCGGCTTTTCCTAGAATCAAAAATTCGAAGACATGTGACATCTACACCCGCGTGGTGGATTACAGCGCACTCATCTCCCGGAGAAGAGGCCTGTGTCCCAACAGTGGGAACATCATAGGCTGATAATGCTAAACGAGGTAAATACCAAAAATGTTTAAATATAGGGAAAAGTTATGGGGAATGCATGTTACGAAAAAAAATTACTTCAGATTAGAGTAGGGCTTACTAGATTCTGGGGAGACGTTTAAACGTCAAAAATAAAACAGTCGCCAATCGTTATTAAAAAAGCAAAGGTTATAAATAATAAAGGTTAAATGAATAAAGGTTGTTAACGTCTTTTTAAGTAACACTATCTACCAGAAAAAATGGAACACAATTTATATTAATTTACACTCCAGAAAAGTTCACCGAATTGGTGATTATCAAGGAGTTGGTGAAACAAGCAGTTAAAAAATCATACAAAATTTTTACAGTATCGCGGTGTGACTCTGCAATGTTTTTTTCTTTTGGGATGTTGACAATTTTTTAAAAGTAATGGACACGTATTTTTTCTTTTTTTTACGTAATCAAAAAATTACGGCAATACATTTAGTTAAAATGTGGCATGACGTCACTCCCCGGTACAGTGTTTAAAACTGACTTGTGACGTAGCGAGCCCCCACTCCCCAACTTTAATGCGTTTTATCTAAACAATTTTTTGTTAGCATGATAAAGCAAAAACTACGTTTCCAATATTTTTTTATTATCTGACATACATAACATCACGCCTTGTTTCCCCAAAAGGTTGGGCAGAGGTGTACCTGTAGCAGGTACACCCACATTTCGCCAGTTATGTTTAAGTCCCATGTAATAGGGGGCGAGCCTATTGCCATCGACCGGGCACCAATCCAGACTCCAGACTCCGGGCTGCTACTGAGAAATTCCAGATAGAAAAACCCAATAACACATTACCCGACCCGATGATCGAACCTAGGACCCAGGAGGGTTTATTATCTAACTGACGAACTAAATAGATTTCTTTTTTTCCCCAGTCAACATCTCGATTCTACTAATCTTGTGCGGTCACCATATTAAGAGGTCCGAAATGAACTTGACAAAATACCACTAGGTCATAGCAATCGACTGCCTGTTTTTTATCTGTTTCTAGGCTAGATATTGATATCCAGATAAATATAGCTTCATTTGTTGTACGACCATCGAAACTTTATGAGTAGCTACTAGATTAATTATTTATACGCCAGACTATTCGGCGTCTCGGGATAGAGTAGGTGCCAAGGTCTTTTGTAATGCTCTATCTATTTTTTTCATGAAACAATATAATGGGCTGTCGAAAGCGCTTACTACAACGTAAATGGTCTCTATGATACGTAATCAGTGCTTTGCAGGCGATGATATCATGATATATTTTTTACTATACAAACACTATTCAGCTGGTAACATCATCATTATCACCATCATTACCAGCGTCAGGCACTTATATATAATTGTCTGGCATTTTTTCTGAACTGGGCCATTTTGGCGTAGCCGTGAGGCACACTTTTTATTTGATTCATATTTTTATCTACTGTATATTTATATTGTATGCTTTTTAGTCTGTGCTAAATAAATGTATTTTCATTTTCACCTATTCGAAAAACGACAGTTGCCTATAGAGGATAGCGGGAGCAAAATTCAATTTTGCTCCCATGGGAGTTTGAGGTTTCTCTCTTCTGATTGGTCCGGTCCGTGCTTCTGATTGCGCACTGATTTGCGTAGTTAGGTTGGAGGAGCTCGCGAGAAGGTATAATGTAAAAAAATTATCGAGTAAGTAGCTTTTTATTTGTCTCATAGGTATTGATGAAAAATTGTGTGTATCACTCGGGGACAAAATATTTTGTTCTCGGGCGGCGAATATTGAATTTCTTACTAAGCTTGGGATTCTACCCTCCCTATGCTCCCTCGCTATGCTCGGGATTCTACTATAGAATCCTTCGCTTCGCTCTGAATTCAAAATAACGCCCTGGAAGAACAAAATATTACTTTGTCCCCTTGTAACACAAATAACTATTTCTTTCTTTTCTTTCTATCATCGTCATCAGCAGATCTCTAATGGAGACATGCCTTTCTCATAGTAGTTATGCCATTTAGCTCGAGTTTCGGCTACAGTCATCTTAGCCATCTTGTGAAGGTCGTCTCTGCTTCTAGCCTGAGGGCCACTCAAGAACGTCTACCTCAACTATCATAGGTTCTACGGCTCGATATTATCCTCTATTTTTCTTCGCTGAAATTCACGGGAGTTTGGGAATAACACCAAAAGCTCGTTTGACTACTAAAACAAACGTGAAACCGTAATAAGACGCAGATACATGCCAGTGACCTTGAGTGGTTAGCTTGCGTGTTCTGTACTGAGCTCACGCAACGCGTCGTACGTCCAGCCAGTAATAGGACTCACTTATCCCGGAACGCTGTCCCAAATTAGACGCATTATTAATTTATTATGCATAAAACTAAAGGTTTTTTAATAAAAACGTATACTAAAAGATCAATATTTAAATAATCTTTAAAATGGTGAAGGTTTCAGAAATATATGCTGGATAGATTTTGCTTGATTCTCAGTTTTTTATCCGCGTAAGCCTTTACAAATTAATTTCACTATGTAATATAAACATAATCAAAAATACTTATTCATATATTAAGTTATTAGAAAATGCTCTAATTTAACATATATTTTTTCCAAATCATTAAAACTACTCGTTTAGACGTGATCTTCAGTATAAAATCATTAAAAGTTATCGTCGCCATATTGAAAATTCGGTAGTAAATTCCGTCCGCCTACGATTTGAGCCACACGCAGAACGAAGCATGGAACACAACGCCACTTAACGTAGCCTACCTTAATTGAAACGTTCCATTCGCAATCTAGTATAATTCATGCAAATATAGACTTTATTGATGAGAATCAAGGATGGTTATTAAATGTGTGTTGATCGATGAGGAATGAACGAAAGATTGTATGTGGACTAAAATTAATTGGTAAAATTCTAAATTGAGGTTGTTGCTACGCTGAAACAACGATATTGGATAACAATGTTATTTTAAGGCATATCGATCTTCTTTTGTCTGTCGTGTTGAAAATTATCAGTACCTTAGCTAAGGTATTTAGTAGTACCTACTGCTCAAGATATATTAGATTTCCTTGAGCATAATAAATCTATGAGGTTCTATCAATTAAACTTAACATCTTGATGCATTCTCATCATTCATCCCAAGTTACTTTTATTATCTTCTTCAGGCTAGTTTTTCAATAGCCAGATAAAAACTGAAGAGTAAATATGCCAGCTTGCCAAATTTTCTGTACAAAAGCTGTCAAACCATCATATCTGGGGGCACGGCATAGCCCCCGCCAAGATGAGTAAAAATAAAAAAAAACAAAGGCACCGCCGTACCATCTTTTGCTCGAAGCCATTCAAGACATTTTCGACCCCCAGTAACTTCATTTATATTGATATTTATTTTTCAGATAAAGTGTATATAATGACTATTGAAAAATCGGCCCTTACTAAAATAGTATTTTCACAACGCGTCATAACTTTTAGGACAAAAAATTACAGACATCGAACTTTTTGTCTCATTTCGGCACTCAGCCAAATAAAGGCCTAGCTAGCAGTCATAAGAAACATCTTTTATAGCCAATCGAGAGTCTTTATTCCGTTTTTTAGGCACCGATGAATTTTATGGCGTTTCCCATTAATATTTTATTGGGTGTCGTTAATTTGGCAATTGGTGCTATTTAGGTGTGAGATCGATCTGGTGCACCACGTGGTTCGAAATCTGCTTGTTACGTTCAAATAAATACCTAGTGAAGCTACTCCGATTCGTATTTATTGAAAATTGCTTTTGCCAATTTCGTTTAAAATTGTAAGTACCTAAGTCTAACTGGATTGTGGAGGTCAGATAGGCAATGGCTCTATGTAAAATACCTACTGATATTTAGTTGGATCCAGTTTGAATATAAGCTGATCCAACTTAGTTATACAAACATTTTACATCAGAACAGAATCAATTCTATCTATTTTTTTTTTGTAATTTTTGACGTTTAAAAGTGCCTTTTATGTGCCTAATTGAAATAAATTATTTGACTTGACATCTTACTCGTTTCTGGGAGTTTATCCCCTAAAAGCATGAAATGCGTAGTTTCGGCCAAAGTGACGGGCGTTTTCTGCTCCGTATCATTTACAGACATATGTTTAGTTCGGGGTCCGAACTAACAATGAATGTCAACACGATTTGACAGTTGTCCCTAATCCCGATATGTGTATGCCCGTTTGTAATATTGAATTAGAAACTTGTGTTGACGGTTCAACTACTTTAGGACGGGCTCGTATTTTCGTTGACAGACATGAAGAGTAAACCCCCTGATAACTGCTATAACTGATTTACTAGTTCTTCAGTTACTGGATCTATTCAATAGTAGCATTTTCGAGTAACATTCTGTAGACTCAGTGCTAAAGTTTAATACTGTTTCTAGAGTAAAAGATAAGACAAGCAGTTTCGTAACCAAAACTGACGTTCGTAAGTTAAAAGGTTCGTTACCAGTAAAATAACATGAGAGACGGGTAATAATTTCATGGTAACGTTTGTACCAACTCATAATATTAAATGACAAAAAATGTTGACGATATTTCCGGAATTAATGGAAGGGCAAAAGTCGTGTATTTGCACTCTGTACCGACCCTTGTCAAGGTTTGGCGCTAAAAGTCGCCATTTTGTATTTGTTTTTATTTAGTAGTTTTTTTTTTAAATAAGGTTATGAAAATACGCAGAAAATTCATAAGCTAATATAGCATCGCATGTATTTGCCGAAGAGATAGGTTGAGGTGTACATGGACACCCATATATCACCAGCTTTTTGAAGCCCTACGTAAAAAGAAATCCAGTTCAATCCTTCGGGTTTCTACTGAAAAATTCTTAATGGACGACCCCACAAATTTTGCTCCACCAGTACCCTAATTGCGTAGTACCCGATCATCAATCAGAATTTGAATCGTTTTGAAACAGATTGCTAATATTTTGCTACAAAAGTACGAAAAAAAAAAACTGCACAACAACGTAAATAACGCAATAAATGTTGTTGTTGTTGTTTAGGAAAATGTATTGTGTAATTAGATAGCTGGGGATCAAAACAGGACCTCGTCTTCAGTAGTCGTGCATACAAAAACCAGCGAAGTATAAAATGGGAATGCTTTTCATTTTGACAGTTCGGCTACGTTCATTGCGTTATTTACGTTGCTGCGCAGACGAATTTTTTAAACCTATGAAGCAATGGATTAGGAATTTCCTTCAAAATCTATCTTTTTTATAGCAGTGACAAGCCTAGTGGTATGACCATCGAACTGCCAAGTCATAGGACTCGAGTTCGAACTCAAGGCACGCCCACTGACTTTTCAGATTCCTGTGTGTATTGTATAATTATCACTTGCTTCAAAAACGGTGAAGGAAAACATCGTGAGGAAACCGGCATGCCTGAGAGATATTTTTCGACGGCTTGTGTAGCCAAGTCAGAGGCCATTGGACGGCTTTAAAACTCTTACACCAGGTTAGTGACTAACCACACGAAAAGAAGAAGAAGACTTCAAAATCTTCGGTTTTTTTTATTGAAAATGTGATACAGTACGACAGAACTTAGATGTAGCATCGGCAAAATTCGTAAAACCGATCCACCGACCATCCGAACTGAGTGCGCCTTCAAAATCACCAATCTTTATTACTGCTTTAGGTGAAAATTATCTTTCGAAAACGCAATAACTTGTAAAGTCTTATAGACACATTTGTGAAATTGAAATGGTTGAATGAAGATTTTCAAATCTATGCTACATCTAAGTTGTGTCGTACTGTACGCAATTAGGGCGCTGACCAACAACTGTACAAGGCAGTCAATCTAAAAATAGATGGGTAGGTACTGTACAATTCTTAAAGACACTTTGAGACCAAGAGTACCTACCTAACCTTCCTATTTTATTGAAACTAGAATTACAGCCGTTTTATCTCCGAAAACCACTTCTAAGCCACACCCAAACTTCAATATTGAAGTTTTCTCATTTATAAAACACACGAGTTAGCCAACTTGTTCGGAAAATTCGAAAAACATCAAAGAAAATCAATGCTTGCTTTACTTACTTAAGATGCCTACCAACTTACTTGCCTGTTTACTTACCTACCTATGTCAAGTTTATCAAAGAAGATCTTGAATGGATCTAAAGTAATACAGAATTAATTTTAATTACCAATTAATTAAATTAATCTGTTTGGGAAACAAAATTAATAGGTTAGTGTTCATAGATGAAAATGGAAATTGCTTTACCTAGTAACATCATTAATTCTTATATTTTGTTAAGGAACATTATGTTCGGCCATTTGGATGACTTATTTGGAAACTTTTGTCCAAATACAGCTCAAATACTTCATCATTTCATCCAAAAGACGTTCAGTGCTGGACATAGTTTTTTTTTTGCGTGGTGGATCATCAAATAACTTCAGAGCGTGTCAGACTCTTACTGACTAAAACCCACCCGTGTTCCTTCAGTTGCCTGTACGTTGCCAGGGGCCACGGGCTCCCCTTAGGACTTTCTCGCAACCCCGGCTGCTGGTCTGTGTTTAAATAATTCTTCACAGCTAGATTACTTATCTGTTTATACAAAACTAGCTTATGCCCGCGACTTCACGTGGAAGTCTATAAAATACAGCCCATGTTACTCTGTGATAATATAGCTTTCTATTTAATTTGTGACATAAATTTTAAAATTGGTTTAGTAGTTTTTGACTTTATCCATTACAAACAAACATACAAAAAATCAAATCTTTTCTCTTTATAATGTTAAGAGGGTTTACGTCGTACGGCATTTCATACAAACTTTCAAGTCCTTATTTTTCGAAATGACTGAACCGATTTTAATGAAACTTCATACGCATATGCAAGATACAAAGGTCTAAAAACTTAGTAAAGAACATTTTCAAAATGTCTTATTTAAAATCAGATAACTGGAAATCTCTGTTTGTATGGGAAATTAAAAATCGGTCTAATTTGAATGTAACACAATTTTTCGGAAATGTTCTAAACTAGGTTTGTAGACCTTTGTATCCTACGTATGTGTATGAAGTTTCATTAAAATCGGTTCAGCCATTTCGAAAAATAAGGGCTTGTATGAAAAGCCGTACGACGTAAACCCTCTTAATTTAGACTAGCTTTTTCCCGCAATTGACTAAATAAACTCACTTACGCATTTATAATACTTATGGATGAAATAGTAAGGATATCTAGGTTCCAATTTACATACCATGCCTTTTCATTTATTTATTCTGCTGGTACTTCCAGTAAATAAACTATAGAAGTTGATTTATAGTACATTATGATACGAGTGTGCTGTATTGGTCATTACCCATGAGGCGGTATTATTCGATAATTTAGCCGAGTGGGTAATGAACAATGCGCACGCGTTTCATACGACGTTTTTCAACACATTTGCGAGGAAAGAAACCGTCTTGTTGTAAGAACTTATGCTACAATAACGTAACTTTAGAGAAATGATACATTTAGATTTATAAAGTTCAACTGACCTTTGTTGCCAGGTACTGACTATCCACTTCCTGTAAAAACGTTTCTACGTCGGTTCGTATTTTTCTTAATATGTAACCTGCAGTAACCACACAACATAACAAATATTTATGAAAAATGGCGCGCTGGATTTTTTTTCGGGTAGCGATGCGCGCGCTAGGCACTGACAAAACCGCTGAACAGCCTACCATCACGTTCGGTCGGAGGTGGAGACAAAATTTGAAACTTGAAAAAATTAGATTTCGCTGCTAATTATTACTAATTATTCTCTATCGAGACAGAGTGAGAGAGAAAGTGCGAATTTGGTCAAATGGAAAATACAGTATGGCGATTGTGAAAATTTTCTCATTTTTCGTCATGGGTGGCGTTTTCGTAATTTTCGATCATGTTAGAACCGATAGTGAGGTCAAAATGTTAACCCAAGATGGCGGCTGTGAAAATTTTCGTCATTGGTCTCGTTTTCGTAGTTTTCGATGGTTCTAAAGCTGATAGTGAGGTCAAAATCAAAATCTAAGATGGCGGCTGCGAAAGTTTTGTCATGTTTCATCATGGGTTTCGTTTTCGTAGTTTTTGATGGTTCTAAAGCCAACAGTGAGGTCAAAATGTAAATCCAAGATGGCGGCTGTAAAAATTTCTCATTTCGCATTTTTCTCACCCATGACGAAAAATTAGAAAAAAATTTGCAGCCGCCATCTTCGATTTACATTTGACCCCACTATCGGCTTTAGAACCATCGAAAACTACGAAAACGACGCCCATGACGGGAAATGAAAAAAAAATTACAGCCGCCTTCTTGGATTTACATTTTGACATCACTATCGGCTTTAGAACCATCGAAACCTACGAAAACGACACCCATGACGAAATATGAGAAAATTTTCACAGCTTCCATCTTTGATTTACATTTTGACATCACTATCGGCTTTAGAACCATAGAAAACTACGAAAACGACACCCATGACGAAAATGAGAAAAATTTTGCAGCCGCCATCTTGGATTTCCATTTTGACCTCACTATCAGCCTTAGAACCATTGAAAGCTACGAAAACGATACCCATGACGAAAAATGAGAAAATTTTCGGAGCCGCCATCTTGGATTTCCATTTTGACCTCACTATCGGCTTTAGAACCATCGAAACCTACGAAAACGACACCCATGACGAAAAATTAGAAAAATTTCGGAGCCGCCATCTTGGATTTCCATTTTGACCTCACTATCGGCTTTAGAACCATCGACAACTACGAAAACGATACCCATGACGAAAAATGAGAAAATTTTCGCAGCCGCCATCTTAGATTTCCATTTTGACGAAATTCACACTTTCTCTTTCTCTCTCTATCGAATTAGAAAAAGACAGACGCAAGAATGAAGCCGCGTTAAAGAACTTCGTTCCAAAAACCTGTTTACTTTGTCACACGCAATAAGAAAGACATGTCGTGCCTTGATAGTACTTACTAATTCCATACTGCCAGACTGACTGACTGACTGACTGACTGCCATGTCATTACTCCGACTAGTAAATAGTTATCTATGGCGCACATTACCGCACTAGTGCGATTATGTAAAGAAAAAAGCACGTGTCTATAATACACTGCATTATGAACCTAAAAGCGGTTAAATAAGAGCCACTTTACGAGCAACTGTGTTGAAAAAAATAGAACGAATAAATTAATTCCTTTTGAGGCTATCTCTCTATCCAAAAGAATAATATTTTATTTCATTCGAAGAGAGCGCTTTCATATTTTTAGTCTTTGCAAATATCATAGAAAACTGGATCTCTTGTATAATACTGAAGCATGCCGAAGCCTTCTGCGGCATACCGCA
This sequence comes from Conistra vaccinii, assembly GCA_948150665.1. NCBI lineage: Eukaryota > Metazoa > Arthropoda > Insecta > Lepidoptera > Noctuidae > Conistra > Conistra vaccinii. The sequence goes on along the minus strand of OX411339.1, from coordinate 6,030,272 downwards.
GCTTTCCGCGGCATGTTCAAGTCCCCTAGTGACAATATCAACTAAATGAGAGTGCTAAGAGTATGAAAATAAGATTGAAAATCTTTTCCGCTGACGAAACTTCTTTGCCATGCCATGCCTCGCCGTGCCGCCTTATGTGAGTGCCCGCACACTAGCGTCACTTTTTTTGTTGTTGTCTGTTCTTGTTCTCGATCTCGCCTGATGGAAATCTATGGGTGAGGTCTATGAGGCCACTCCTTTAGAAAATATTATCTCGTGATTGCGAAGGAATTATTCATAACGGCTAATCCTGGACCCTCGGTAAGTGTGTCTAGAATTGTGTAATACCTTTTATAAATTTTCATATTGAAACACGAAACAACAAAATTCGATCTAAAGAAAAGCGGCCATAATACTATTGCTATTAGTAACTATAAAGTTACCTTTTTGTTTTTGAACTACACACGTCAAAGCAAGCTTTTCTATTTGACATCCAATTTAAAGAAGACCCTCTCTAAAAGGACAACGATATTACCAATTCATTCTGAAAAGTTCGATGTTCAAACAATACTGCCATTAAACAGAGTGCTGATAGTACTAAAGGACCAAAACTGATAAGGATTGGGTTACATGGTGCGGGGGCGATGATAATCGTGAATTGTTTGTAAAGCTCCAATGTCAGATTAGTGATGAATGAACGAAACTAGTCGAGCTTAGACGATCGCCTTTCCAGACGTCTAATTAGATTTTTTCGACTTTCTTGTTGCAAACTAACTTCAATAAGTAAGTAAGTATATAAGTGATTATGTAGACAAAATACTTAGAAAGAAATTGATTCAGGATGAAGGACGCTTTCGTTCTGAACTTATAATCAAGTTCTGTGCGAATGTGCATGAGGTAATTCAAACTGAACCTCTACGGACCCAAAACACTTTGAACGCGGATTTAGACCATTGCAAGGATTTTGAATATTATGTAACACATTCTGAAGGTACCAACGAAAAACTGAAATAATGCACAAAATCAGATCATTTACCTATTTATTTAAACTTCTCGCACACAATGAGGTAAAAGGCGGACTTAATGCCATAGGCATTCTCTACCCGTCAATCAAGGGTGGTGAAGAGATAAGATAGCAGGTGCTCTGAATGAGAGGAGATAATAATAATAAAAAATACCTATTAAAAAGATATGAAAACAAAATCGTGATCGTTAACGTCATTCCTTCAAAACTTAATTTAGCAGATAGTACCTAATAACAATCATGTTGGCAGAAATCATATTTCACAACAAAGAAGCGATGATTAGGAAAAACAACAAAACATAACATAACTGACAACATATTTATTACGCACATAGTTGTTACAGTAACAATTATTTACGACTGGGTACATACGTCTCGTTAGACAGGAGATAATGAAACTATATGTCATAGCAACGTCAGGGCGGAATGTCTGGCACAACGAGATATTACCAGTACCACGCTTCGTGTGAAATGAATTTAAGTGTGGTTATCAACTGCCCGCCACGCTCGTTTAAATAAACGTAGATTCTATTAGCAAAGACGATAGCGGTTAAATATCTGTCAGGTTTGGAGACTTTGGTGACGAGCGTTTTAACAATTTTGTTGCATTGTAAAACAATTGCAGCAGAATCTGGTGGCAATATTTCCAAGGCACAATATCATGAGCAGATCAGTAGAGCAATTAACCAGATGTGGTAATAGTTGTTACCAAACTAAAATGACTCTCACCAGTATGTGGCTACTACAATTATTATTATCGTATCGTATCGTACTTCGCGCCGTGGTTCCTCTTTTCTCTGATTTGTCAAAAACTTGTCCTAAAAATTTGGTTCACGCTTTTCAATTACGCGTTGCAGCAGTAAGGGCGATTTTCACCTGACATCGCGCTCAAGAGCTGTCTGTGTCCAAATTGTTGTAAATTCTCTTGAACGCGGTTTGCGGCTAATCGCGTCCAGTTTAGTTGCTGAAATTCGTACTAAATACGCTAAACTTGGTAGTGCGGGGTTCAGCGCTTTATCGCTGCATCTTCTACTCGCTGTTGCTCGAAGGCCCTAACATATGATATGCGCTGAACTTCCCTTGCATGACGGTTATCGTATCCTAAATGCTGAGTTCATAGTTGATGGTCTTTTCTGTCCATTTCGCGCCGAATTGCGGCAGTTTTTGATGCTGCTTTTAATATACTTACGAGATTTTATTATTATGCATATATGAAGGGAGAGCACGTTTATGCATATATGAATACTTTATTTTATGTTCAACCTTATGTTTTAGGCTATAATTGGTGTTCCATGTTTTGGTGGTAGTAGATTCTCTTACAAAGAAATATTGATCGTCGTCATCATCCACCTCCCCTTATCTTAATTTATTTGGTATCTGGCCCAGCATGTTGTCTTCTTCCATAGTAATTAATACGACGTTGAATCAGGTGTGAATATTTAACACAAAAGCTTTCTGACATTAGGTAACATCTGATTTCTGAAAGGCTTCGTCTTCTTGGTCGCGAACTTCATTACATTATAGTTATGTCCCTGAAAGGCCTTCGTGGCTTTATATATGATGTTCTTCCAGTTAGTTCGGTTCTCCGCTTCTCTTAGGGCGGTCATAACAGAGAGTCCAGTGATGGCAGTTACTTAGTCTGACCAGCTGCAGCGGTTAGGCGACCGGCCGCGAGGTCTTTACCCATCTATCTTGCCAATCACAACCATCTTTTCAAGGTTATCTGGTTCTCGATGGGCAATGAGACCAAAGTAACTGAGAATCCTTTGGTAACAGATCGTGAATAGTCTATCTCTTATGCGTAGTTGTTCGAGGATTGATTTGTTCGTTCTCAGACGGTCCATGGTATGCGGAACACCACATCTCAAAATCTTCTATCTTTTTCTGAAAGGTTGCAGAAAATCTGTCAACCGATTTTGCATTTGGAATATCTCGGTAGCAGCCCGGAGCCTGGGTATTTGTGCCCGGTTGATGGCATTTCCCCCCCTCCTATTACATGGAACGGCAAAATGTGGGTGTTCTATAGGTACACCTCTGTCTAACCCTTCGAGGAATGTGGGCCTGATGTCATGTTATGTTGTAAGTAGTCTCTTTAATCCCTTAAACAATAACTTTACAAACAGTGCGTTGCCATCACTTAATAACAATATATTTTTATAAACAAGAGTAGGTTTACTTTGGCTCTGTTTCTCTTGAAGGGATAAAAGCTTTAGTGGCTCATATATTTGCCCACCTCTTGACCCTATTATGTTAGAAGATACTTTACTTTATCGATCGAGCCTTGAAAGGGCCTATTTCATGTTTATTATGTTAATAAAGTTTATTCTTTTCTAACTATGTATTACATAAATTAATTAAATATGCCTAGAGGTATATCTTGCGTGATTAAATGCAGTTTTAAAATCGGTATCGGTTTTTCGTACACCAAATAATACCCATTTAGATGTATTAAAAATATTAATGTACATTCTAATATCCTATACTATTAAACGAGCAATATTTGTACCAATAAATAAGTATATTAATTTGTAATCACGTTCTCGAAAACGGCTCTAACAATTTCGATGAAAGTTGCAATATAGTACTTTACGGGGGCGAAACATCGATCTAGCTAGGTCTCATATCAGGGAAAATTCATTTTCACCGTATTTTCATTTTCACCGTATTTTCACTCGAGCAGAGCTCGGTCACCCAAAGTTTATAACAAGAATAATGACATGGCAGCACGGAATTAGTAAGTACCTATTATTATGGCAGCACGGAATTAGTTAGTACCTATTATTATGGCAGCACGGAATTAGTATGTACTACTATCATGGCAGCACGGAATTAGTATGTACTACTATCATGGCAGCACGGAATTAGTATGTACTACTATCATGGCAGCATGTAATTAGTATGTACTACTATCATGGCAGCACGGAATTAGTATGTACTACTATCATGGCAGCACGGAATTAGTATGTACTACTATCATGGCAGCACGGAATTAGTATGTACTATTATCATGGCAGCACGGAATTAGTATGTACTACTATCATGGCAGCATGGAATTAGTATGAACTTTCCTATACTATTAAATGAGCATTCTTTAATTTCACCAGAGCAGAGGAGCTGGGTCGCTCAGGTACTAATTATAGTAATTAATTTCCCTCTTTTTGTGTGCCTCATATAATTCCAACTGTGTTGTCCTAAAATAGCCAATTAAGTGCGACTAACTTGGATGTAGCTTTTGGTCTCAGTTGTAACCTAACCCCTAACACATTTGGTTGGGGTAGCTTAGGTAATTCGACCATCTCGGCTTGCGCGTTGTTGGTCAAAGTTCTAACCTAAGCTAACCCATTTGGGCGGGGCGGCCAAGCTTAGTTACCGCGACTAACTTTGAGAATGGCCAAAAAGTTTTAAGGGGCTCATTTATACAGGTTGAAATTTAATTAATGCGACACCTCTTAAGGGGTTATTTTACTCATCATTATGACCAACTTTCACTATGGGACCAACCCTGAAATCGCGAAAAAAAAAACAGCTGTTCCCTACATTTATGTTCGCATATCTCGTCAAAATGTAGGGAACAGCTGTTTTTTTTTTTGCTATTTCTGGTTTGGTCTCATAGTGAAAGTTGTCATAATGATGAGTACAATGACCCCTTAAAGGTGTCGCATGAATTCAATTTCATCCTGTATAAAACAGCGAACATCATTAGCAGGTTTATAATAAGAGCAAAGAGCAAAAAAATATTTCTCAACAAAATCTACGGGTTGATCGGCCTTGAACTGTAAAAAAGAAAAGAATATGGACTGTTTATCACTTTGTAGTAACGTTATTGCAGTAACTAAGTGCCCCTTTCGTATCGGACAGGGTTTTTTTTGGATTAGTATGGATGGACCATCAGCCATAATCAACCTTTTTTTATAGGGGCCACAATCATGTTTCTATCATGGTGTCGAGGGCTTGCGGTAAAAATTAATTCCGAGTTAACGATGTAGTTACTTTATTAATGAAAAAAAAAAACAACAGACTACAAAAAAAAAACACTACAAATTGAAAAATAACTTAAATATCGTACGTTGGTGTCTTTCGTTTTGAATTTTTGTTTTTAAGTTTGTTTCTGTAAACGTCTTTGTGTATTTCATTTTTGGAAAAGACGATTCGCCCACATACGTAGACCCAAAGAATGTAAAGTAGGATTTGGGCACATCTTTAAACGCTTTTATATTTTTGGGGAACAATACTCCAAAATTCGACATATTCCATTCTCTGATGAGCGCGAAATTTAAAATAGTTTACAATTTTGTAACTTCAGATGGGCCAATAACAAAGGCCCGGCGGGCCGCATGCGGCCCGAGGGCCGCAGGTTGAGTATAGCTGGACCAAACAGTGTGGAGTGGACGTTCCTTAAAATGTAGATGAGGTCATGCCCTTTCGTTGTTATTACGCACGAAGGAACACCGTTTCTTCGTCAATGGTGTAAGAAGTGTTGTTGTATTCTAATGATACGTAATATCCTATTATTGGTAACCCGAGCCTTTTCACTGAAGCGTGCAGTCACGGGCGCTACGCACGCGACAATGAATACTTAATATTGTTAATTATTTAATAGATCGGAACCTATTCTAGGGCATGGTTCTGTTTCTCAAGACTTTATAGAAGAAAATATTTTAATAGGAAATAGTAAAACAAGATTATTTGTGGCTAGTTTGGGTTTTAGCATGCCTAAGCACAGTCGCACATACAGCTGCATCAATTAGGTATAGCTACCTCTTTTAATTTAACCTTAAGTGGTTAGCTTGCGTGTTCTGTACTGAGCTCACGCAACGCGTCGTACGTCCAGCCAGTAATAGGATTCGCCCATCAAGGAGCGCTGTGCCCAAATTGACGCATTATTTATTTATTATACAATAAAAAAAAAAGTATTTTAATAAAACACGGTTATTAAAAGAGCAATAGTTAAATTATCTTTAAAATGGTGAAAGTTTCAGAAACATCCGCTCGATAGATTTTGTGTGATTCTCAGTTTTTTGTCCGCGTTGAACATAACTTTAGAAATTAATTTCACTATGTAATATAATAAATATGTATAATATAATCTAAAATATGCATATATTAAGTTATTAAGAAAATGCTCTAATTTAACATATATTTTGGCCAAATCATTAACACTACTCGTTTAGACATGATTTACAATATAAAATCATTAAAATGTTTTTTTTTTTATAAAATGAAGGTGTTTATGTGGGGTTTTGAAAATTCATGGCGTGCAGGGTTTAAAGAGGGGATGAAAGTTTATATCATTTTTGCCTATGGGAAAGCCTATTAGGTGCACGGCTTGTATTTTAGAAAAGGAGTGGGCAGTATTTACATAGAAGTAGGAGTAGGTAGGTACAAAACCAAAAAATGCAGCCGTCATTAAACTTACCAAATAAACCTATCTACCGAACAAACAGAATAAAAATCGGTCCATGCGTTTAGAAGTTATGGTGAAAAAAAAAAAACACATTTTTACAAGAACCCTGAAAACTAAGCATTAATTTTTTGGGCTGTCGTGTAATAAATAATCAGAATCAAAATTATCCTACTATCCAAAAAATAATTATAATAAATATAATTATATAATATATTATAATATGTAATATAATATATACATAATATAATATATAATAATATTATAAATGTGAAAGTTTGTTAGGATGTTTGTTACTCAATTACGCAAAAACTACTAAACGGATTTAAATGAAAGACACACAGATTGTTTATAACTTGGATTAACACAAGATACTTTTTTAACCGACTTCCCCAAAAGGAGGAGGTTCTCAATTCGGTTGTATTTTTTTTTTTAATGTGTGTTACCTCAGAACTCCGTCATTTATGAACCGATTTGGAAAATTCTTTTTTTATTTGAAAGGATATACTTCCCGATTATTTATTTATTCATATTTAACATAATTAACTATTTACACTACGTACTAAGGCTACCTAACTATACAAATAAATAAAAAAATTTAATAAAACAAACGGATACTTAGGCGTCGAAGTATTCGTCCGCATCGCTGTCATCCGGAAACGTGCCCAGAAGACTGGCAGCATTGCCACGTTGAATGGCAATGCTAATTCTTTGTCCAAAGAACGAGCCAGCCCTCTGATCACGTGAAGTGTCGACTAGTCGGCGAGAAATTTCCTTTCCTTCCCGATTGGTCCCATTTTTTTCAAAATTCAGTTCTGATGATGGAATCCATGACAAATTGAGGGAACTCCTCAAATATTATAGGCATACACATAGCAATTTCGTTATTTTCAGCAACCAGTTAAGCAATTGCATTCAGAAAGTATCATTTGGTGAAGTGGAACTGATGAAGAAGTCCACAGAGGGCCACCGGAACTTCTCAATGATAAGTATTTCACGGGTGGCGTCATTTATGAACCGATTTAGAAAATTCTTTTCTTATCGGAAAGGTATACTTTCAGATTGGTCCTATTTTGATCAAAATTTAGTTCTGATGATGAAATCCATGACGACTTGAGGGAACTCCTCAAAAAAAATTATAAGGAAACCAGGATCTGCTGATGGCATCCCAGCCAAATCGAGGGGAACCTTCCAAAATCGTAGTGCGTTTGTTAATTTTTTTCATAAGCATTTTATTCATTAAGCATTTTAAAGCACTACTATTTAATGTAGGTCTGGAGTCGATCTGGTGATGGAGCCGAAAGACAGTTGAGGGAACTCCTCAACGATTTACAGCAATTACCTGGTGTTTGGGCTTGATTAATTTATATTGATGAGAACTTTCACCTAGATGGGTTGTGAATGTTATTATGAATGATGATGATGAAGACAAAGGACAGTCAAGGGAACTCCTCAACGTTTTACAGTAGCTACCTTGTGTTTGGACTTCATTCAATTTAAGGATGATATGATGATAACTTCCTGTCACTGTTAATTGCGTCGCTGGTAGTGTTATTCGAACTTGTGTGGGGTAGGTAGGTACAAAAACTAAAAAGTGAAAAATAAAAACTTTTATAAAAAAAAAACAACCGACTTCCAAAAAAAACACTACAAAGTGAAAAATAACTTTAATTTCGGAAGTCGGTGGCAAAAAAACGAAAATACAAAACCAAAGACACCGACTTCTGAAATTAAAGTTATTTTTCACTTTGTAGTGTTTTTTTTGGAAGTCGGTTGTTTTTTTTTTATAAAAGTTTTTATTATCTCGGTAGTATATTCCCGTGGGATAATTTCCGCCCTCCACGCTGGCGAAACCGCTGGCGAAGAGCTACGTCATAAATAAGTAATTTTTAGAAATCAAGCCCCATAGTTTATGTGCTTCTAGATGATCGATCTCCTTATAACAAATGAATGTCACGATAACCAGAAAATGATGGACAGTGATAGATTAGTCTTTCTATCAAGATCCGATATTCGAGACCGCTTTGGACGTAATTAAGAAAATATTATTATTATCTCGACCTCGAGATTGCCTCGATTGTCTAGTGGTCGCAAGCGCTACTGTTGAGCATGAGGACCTGGGTTCGATTCCCGGGTCGGGAAAAGTGCTAATGGGTATTTCCAACTGGAATTTCTCAAGTCTGGAGTCTGGATTTGTGCCCGATTGATGGCAATAGACTCGCCCCGTATTACATGGAAGTTTAACATAACTGGCGAAATGTGGGTCTACATACCTTATTTTTATGCAAAAGATTACTTTTGTGATAAAGTTGTTCATATAATCGTTAAAGTCAAGTGTGATAGAGGCATTAACAAAACTGCGGGTTGGAGGTACGCTAGGCCGCATGTCAGTGGTAACAAAACCAGTAATAAAGCTGGTCTGGTAATCTATAAAAACTCCGTACTGCACTAGGACAGCTCAAGATTCTTTTCTTTATATAAAATATAGTAAGTATATTTCGAAACCATTGCCTGAAAAATAAAGAAAACAACGAAAAAATAATTGTTTCAAAATATTTTACTTTTTAAATGCATATTTTTTGCTACATTGAGCCTTGATTAACGGTGGTTCTTTATTTTATAAATACCTCTATCTAATAATTATTACACTCTAAATTAGAGTAACATAATACGATTCATATTTTCATAGACATCGAGGGAGCCTTCGACAAAACCAACTTCTCCAGCATCAGCAGCGCCCTCTCCAGACATGGAGTAGAACAGGTACTAACGGACTGGATTACAAACATGTTAAGCAAACGAGTGGTTCGCCTTGAGGATGAGCGGCAGTTGGCTATGATAGCCAGAGGCTGCCCCCAGGGAGGGGTTCTGTCCCCCCTTCTATGGAATCTGGTAATCAATGACCTCATTACTAAACTCAACGCTAACCGCTATTACACATTAGGGTATGCAGATGACCTCGTAATCCTTGTATCGGGGAAGGTGACGGGAACGATCTGTAACCTCACTCAGCAAGCACTACGCATCGTAGAAAGTTGGTGCAGGGAATTTGAACTATCAGTGAACCCCACTAAAACTGAACTAGTCATGTTTACCCAAAAACGAGCATTAGGCCCTTTCCGCCTACCCAAACTGTTTGATACAGAACTTCAGTTGGCCAACGAGGTCAAGTACCTCGGGGTCATTCTAGACAGTAAGTTAAACTGGAGTAGTCATGTGGACAACAAGCTAAACAGGGCCTGCATCACCTTCTGGCAGTGCAGGAAAATGATAGGTAAGAAGTGGGGCCTATCCCCCAAAATCATACTGTGGCTGTACACAGCAGTGATCCGCCCCATGATCGCCTACGGGGCCGTGGTCTGGTGGCCCCGCACTCAGCTGGTTACAACTTCCAACAAACTACAGCGCATGCAACGGCTAGCCTGTGTGGCAACCACGGGCTGCATGAGGACTACTCCGACCGCAGCAATCGAAGCGATGCTGGGACTGCCCCCGCTTCACCTGTTTATACAACAGGAAGCGACAATGGCGGCGGTGCGCCTTAATACAATTAACCTCTGGGGTAAGAGAAAAACACGACACACCGAGCTGCTTGAGGGATTCAATAATGAGTTCCCTATTACGAAAGCCATTAATGACCGGGTACCTAAACAATTTATCTTTGATAAAAAATACAAGATCCAACTTCACGAAGATAGCCGATGCGAGGGTTTGCGCCCCACAGAGCTGCGGATCTTCACCGACGGATCCAAAACAGGTAGTGGCACAGGTGCTGGAATCTTCTCGGAGGACTTCAACATACACATAGCCACGCCATTGGGAGTCCATAACACAGTGTTCCAGGCAGAATGCATGGGTATATCTCTTGCCGCTTCAGCCATCATGGCCAGGGAAGTTAAGGACCATTCGATACGCATACTCTCGGACAGTATGGCTGTTCTGCAAGCGCTAAACAGTCACACTGTTGACTCCGGGCTGATATACGAGTGCCACCAGCGCCTTAATCAGGTGGGTAGCCTCAATAATATAACCATTCAATGGATCAAAGGACACAGCGGTTCGCGGGGCAACGACGCAGCTGACGAACTTGCCAGAAGGGGGTCGAGCATGGCACCAGTGGGACCTGAACCCATCGCGCCACTCCCCTTCGGGTACCTACGCACTCTGGTAAGGAAACGAACCAGGGACCAACATCACAAACTATGGTCGGACCACGGTGAGTGTAGGCAAGCCAAGGAGGCACTCCCTACAATCGATGGCCGCCTCACGAAAAAGGTTCTCCGACTATCGAAACAACAGCTGCGCACAGTCACAGCAGCTGTAACTGGCCACGGGTCATTTAATAAACACCTCTATGTCATAGGAGTCACAGACAGTCCGCTGTGCAGAGCCTGCATGGAGGACGACGAGACGGCAGCTCATGTGCTGTTAAACTGCCCGGTGGTCGCCGATTACAGGGCAAAGTACTTCGGTAACCCAGGTACCCTACGTGAGATTGTCAGTGACACCAAGGCGTTGCTGGCCTTCTTTGAGGAGCTGGGGTGGATCGAATAACCTATTTTCCCACCCGTACGCAAAATACGCGCTTTGACGTGGAGTTGCGGATACCAGCCCGTTTTACCTATTACCTATTACCTATTACGATTCATATTTTATGAGATTAATACTCTGGCCCTATTGCGGTCCTCTCGCCGTTTTGTAATGAAATGAAAGAAATTATAGTAGTTTCATCTAATATACTAACTAATATTATAAATGCGAAAGTGACTTTTTCTTCGTTACGCTTTCACGCTATAACGGCTAAATGGATTTAGATAAAATTTGTTGGTACCTATACTAAAAGATTAATATTTTAATTCAAACTCAAACTCAAAGCATTTATTTCAAATAAACCAATGGCACTTTTGAATTGTCAAGGGGTCGGTCAGTCAGAAAGATGAAGCTAGTTGCCCATTCCAAAGCGTAGTAGGTTCCTATGGAGAAGAACAGGCAAGAAACTCCACGGACACTCTTTTAAATTAATTATCCTGAAGGTTTCAGAAAAATTTAATACGCTTGATAGCTTTTGTGTAATTTTCAGTTTTTTATCCGGGTTAGACATAACTTTACAAATTAATTTCACTATGTAATATAAACATAATCTAAAATATTCGTTTATTAAGTTATTAAGAAAATACTCTTATTTAACATATTATAAGTATATTTTTTTCCAAATCTTTAACACTACTCGTTTAGACGTAATTTTCAGTATAAAATTATTAAAAGTAGGCTATCGTCGCCTTAAGTCGTGTCGTACTGTACCATCACCAACGCGCGGTTGACTGTACAACATATTGCTATGTTCAGTTGTTCACGCTCAATGGTCTAATAATATTCGTCTGTGAAAAATACGCGACATATTAACATTTCCGTTGCGCATTCCGTGGAGTTTGTATTAGAAATTCTTTGCGTTTTTTTTTTACTTTTTAGTTTTCACTGGAGAACGGAAATAGCGATGGACTGCTATTTTTGAACAGTTACTTCCGTGTTTTGAAATGTTTTGGTTTTGATATAAAGTATATCAATTTATTCAAATAATAGGTCAGATTGAGGAGAAGTTTATGGTATAATTCCAAACCCCGCTGCACGCGGGCGTGCTGCCGCAGTATATACATTTAGTATCGGTTTATATGAGATAACATTCGACATGCCAAGCACGGCAGCAGTGCTGCGACAGCACTGCTGCGCGATAGTGTCGCCATGCCGCCACGTCAGACCAGTAGTGCTGCGTTCATCACAGCGATAACACGTGAACGTTGTCAAGTAAACTGGCAACAAAATAGCGAAACACTACGAAGAGCAGGTGCTCGTAATCAGCGGCAGGCAGCACTGCTGCGCAGCTGGGTTTAGAATCATACCTTCAAATGCTTACCTACCTACTGACGGAAATGTATTTTCTGTTGCAGTTCAGGGTCACTTTTCTTGTCTGTGAATCTGTCATCAAATTATTCTTGAAAGTGCCACTTACCTATAGGTAGGTACTGAAAAATTATGTAGTTTATTCGGACCATGAACCAGATTTAACACACATTAGTACAAAATAGGGACACGCTACGTGTTCATTTTATAACCAGTTAAATCCCACTCGCCTAAGAAATTGACAGTTTTCCAGATCTCCATTACTGTCTCCAAACTCCATCGTAACTCCACCGTGCCTAAGTACCAAACACAGAAAAACAAAACCCTAAGTACCTCAATCAATGTGCCTAGCCTTTTCCCAACTATGTTGGGGCGGCTTCCAGTCTAACCAGACGCAGCTGAAGACCAGTATTTTACATGGAGCGACTGCCTATCGGACCTCCACAACCCAGTAACTGGCTAACACGATATCCCTTGGTAAGACTGGTTGTCAGACTTTCGGGTTTCTGATGACCTGTAACGACTGTCAAAGATCCAAGAATGACAGCAGGGACAAACGGCTTAACGTGCTTTTCGAGGCACGGAGGGGTCGCGGTATGTTAAGATGGGATCCACGGACTGACCCCGGCAAGCGTAGCGATCTACCCGTGCGGCTGTTATTACTTAGACACGAGCTCCTTGACGACAACAGAGAAGTAAGGATGAAAAAGACATCACCGACGCCATATAAATTGGGCTAAGGGCAGGAATAAAAACATCAAGTTTGAATTATAAGAGGTTTCGTTTGATCAAGCAACGAGCTTTAAAAGCTGACGCACTGAAAACCTTCTAGTTCCTTTCTTAAAGGCTAGTTTGTCATACCCTTCATAACAGCAATTTTTCCTGACCCGATCGACCCGTGGAGCGGTTATTACTTAGCGACGAGACCTACCTACGTAAAATGTTTAAGTTCAAACGCACTTTTCAAACCGCCACTTAAACCGTACCACAACACTGACCATTGATAATTAATGCACCTCCATTAACAGGTGCGCTGTCCATCGACGATCGCACTAATTCATTCTATCACTTAACTCCAGCTTGCATTGTGCGATTCACACGGCTTTGATTTTACCGTTTATTTATTTATACGTAAAGCAAATAAGCATTGCTTGTATCATGTGATTTGAAATCGTTTTTACTTTTCCTGTTAAAATGTTTATTAATACTTCGTGGTTTTGGGATTGTCTTCTGCATTGTGATCTACAGTCTTCTAAAGCCACTGCTGAGCTCAAAACTTGTTCCGTTTTGTGCCTTTCTTTCCTTTGTGTGCCACTACCCTAATGAATCACAATCTGAATCGTTTTGAAACAGATTGGTCATCCAAAGCTTAACAAGTTCGAAAAAAAAATCTGCGCAACAACGTAAATAACGCAATGAATGTTGTTGAACTGTCAAAATGAAACAGTTTAGTCGTAATCTTTTACAAAAATGTGTTGCGTAGTTAAATAGCTGGGGCGGCAGTCTCGACATAGATAGCGATCGCTAAATGACCGAATTCGGTCGCAAAATCCTAAAGAGGTCCCTAGACGGTTAACATTGACTCGACAAGCAGTGTAGACATAGATAGCGATCACTTTACGACCGAATTCGTTCGCAAAGTCGAATGTAACGTTATTTGGTAGTTTCGATACTCCGAGTTATCGATTGTCATCGGTATTGTACCGAACTTTGTCGCAAATGCTCGGTGTTTACGAATATATTTTGCGACCATTTTTGACAGCCCGCAAAGTGATTCGTTAGCTCTATGTAGTCTGTGGTGATTCGTTAAAGTTTGAGTAAAAGAAGAAATCACATTAAATTATGGCGGAGGCATATTAAGCGTGGGATTTAGTCGTGCTTGAACACAGACGCGACATTATTGAACGACGACAAATCGGAAAAAACCGGCGCGACTGTGAAAATGTATTAGATTTGGAGGATTCGGAAATTCTATCTTTGTATAGAGTGAATAAAGAAATGTTCAATGAGCTCGTCATTGAACTTCAGCCATCTCTGCAGAGACAGCGACCTTACGGATTTTCTGTGGAGTCTCAAGTGAGTGTCTGCATTTATCGTTTATTTTTTAAATCCAAATCTATTTTTTTTTTGTCTTATGTAGGTACTTACTTGTTTCTATTTCCTTCCAAATAGGTACTGACGGCACTCCGATTTTACGCAAGTGGCTGCTATCAGTTGCCTACTGGCTTACAGTGGGGTTGCAGCATGAGCCAAAAATCGGTTAGCCGCTGCATACATGCTGTAACCGAGGCTATAAATGAAAAACTGTTGAGGAAGTTTGTGAAGTTTCCTATGACGCAGGAAGAAAGGCGTTTAGCAAAAGAAAAATTTCGAAATGCTCCACACCCTTTTCCAGACGCCATTGGAGCCATAGACTGCAGCCACGTAAAAATTTTAGCCCCGAGGGTTCACGAGGAAGCCTATGTGAGTGGTCACCACGAGGGCCATTCACTGAATGTGCAAATATAGGTATTGTAGGTTGAGATACTTACTTGACGCCGGTTGGAGCCGGGTCTGCACCTGCTTCAGTTTGTCCTCCTAACATTTTATTTTTGAGTATCGACACTACGAATCTACGATTTCTCAAACAAGACAAAATACAACAAACGACAAACGACAAATCGTATTTGTTTTCATGTCAACACAGACTACAATTATATATAGGGTACATGTCAAAAAGTTGTTTTGACACCGACGTTAAGTGTTGCAAGGAGGTAAACTTTAATGCCCCTAGATATTTAACAAATTATTTTAATTCTTTAAAATGGATATTGCTACTTCTTACTTTCCATGAAAAATAATGTTTTCAAGATAAGTTTTACTTATTCACTATACAATTTTCAAGAAAAACAATTATTTTTATTAAATCATGTTCTGCAATTTTCCCGCTATTTATGTAGAGACTGCAGGCCGGTGCTTGTCAAGCAATGTTGACCGTCTAGTGACCCCTTTAAGACTTTGCGACCGAATTCGGTTGTTTATCGATCGCTATCTATGTCGAGACTGCCGCCCCTGGTCCAGATCTAGTTCTTAACACCACATGCTTATGTAGATCGACTTTGCTAGCTACCTTTCCTTCTGGGACTCACTCCACTTGCCGTCACCATGTCTAGCCAATTGTCCGTTAGTATTAATCCAATTTTATTTTAGTCCAGATCTAGTTCTTAACACCACATGCATAATTATGTAGGTCGACTTTACTAGCTACCTTTCGTTCTGAGACTGACTCCACTTGCTGTCACTACGTCTAGCAATGTGTCCGTTAGTATTTGTCCTGTTTTAGTATTGTGTCCCTTTAAAAGTATTATCATCACAATTATTTATTTCTCTTGACTGACTCGCTTCTGACTGCCTCTTTGGTCTGGTGGTCGTGAGGTCAGGTAAAATTTTATTGGGTTTTTCTATCTAGAATTTCTCAGTAGCAGCCTTTTTTTTGTAGCTGGGAAGTCATCAAATAACTTCTCCCGCTCTGAGCGGAGCGGAAGGGCGTGTCAGACTCTTACTGATTAAAACCCACCCGTGTTCCTTCAGTTGCCTGTACGTTGCCAGGGGCCACGGTAACCCTTTAGGATTTCCCGCAACCCCGGCAGGCATCGGCCCTAGCGGACCCCGTCAGTTGTGCTGACATCTCTGAGGCGCGCGTGGAACACAACGCGCCGTCGAACATTGATGGGCCTTAGACCATGACCACAGGTCCCGCAACTCTCAGTAGCAGCCTGGAGTATGGATTTGTGCCCGGTTGATGGCAATAGGCTCGCCCCCTATTACATGGGACTAAAACATAACTGATGAAATATGGGTGTAGGTACTTTATAGGTACATCTCTGCCCAACCTTTCGAGGAAACAAGGCGTGATGTTATGTTATGTTTATTTCTCTTTTGCACGAAGTTGTGTGGTCAAATCCGGGCAAGTACCGTGTGACCTTTTCAATTGATTATGTTGTTTCTAAGTTTATGTTAGACACCACTGAAATTGGTGAAGGAAAATATCGTGAGGAAACCTGGACTTATATAAAATTAATATAAGTCTCAAACTCATACTCTTTCATTTATTTCAAATAAACCAATTACAGGCACTTTTGAATTGGTTGGGTCAGTCAGAAAGATGAAGCTAGTTGCCCATTCCAAAGCGTAGTAGGTTCCTGTCGTAGGGTCTGATATCGCCAATCCGTTTTGAGTAAACCTGGTGATTAATGCTCGTACCTTCACTACGTATGACAACAGGCTGGTATTACCATTATTATTTTACCTGAAACCGTCTCTATTAGCCACCTTTGTTCACCTATAACTCTGCTTACTCTTCAAAATAGTAAGCACAATGTTGTACCAACAATTTTATTAGTATTATGATTTTATCGCCGTTTTATCGACAAGCCATTTAACTTTTGATACGCTAGCTTTTCAGCTTTATTATCTACCTAATCCGAAAATACCTGCTACTTTATTCGCTGAAAATATCTTTCAGAAAAATAGGCAATAGTTAGCAAAAATTCTGTATACTTACACGAAGTCATTTTCTTTGACGATAATGTTTAAAAGAACGCCAGACGATATGACGAATTAGGTAAGCCCATTTATTCGATGATAGCCTGGAACTAAGGCGAGTCTATTATTGAGAACTGTTTACGCTATGAGAGGGCACGCCCATATTACCGCAGTTAGGTCATAAACGTACGACAACCCATACATTATTACTACAACCTATAATTTATGTCGCTACTCATTCATGCTACGTAATAACAAAAGAATAATTTTCTTTCGAGATAAAAATGAAAACAAAAAATGTGAAAAGCGTTGAATGGCCGCGTTGCGTAACGAAATACTATTTTCAGTGGCCCAAACCGTGCGGATCAATGAAACGGCGTCGCCAGCGCCATCTAGTGGCGGGTAGCGGGCAACGACCTCTGCTCCGTAACCTAGTCTAGACATTCTAAAAATGTGTACGAGGAATTAATCAATGTCTCCACTCTCCGGGGTATCATGTGTCGTGTTAGCTGCTTCAGTAATGTGTTATAGATTACTTTGCGGGATTAAATTTTCAATGCTTTGTTGAAATACTCGTAAGTGTAATGAAAACAGTTTAATTAATTTTATGGATTCATTTGAATTGGACCATAAACATTTGAAATGTCATGTTTTTGTTTACCTACATAGAACAAATATATACACACAAGAACACGAATTATAAATTCGATGTTAGATGGAATATTCTTTATTATGTAAACCATAAAAAGTACAGATATAAAAATGTAGAAATTTTACATACGGTGACACAATGGGTGGTCTTATCGCTAAAAGCGATCTTTTATAGACAACCTTTGGGTGGATTAAAGTAAGAAGGAGAGACAATACTGTAGGTAGTCAGTGGTGTACCAGTTACATACGTTATATAACATTAAAATTCTGTAAGAAACTTTTAAACCAGATAAAATAAAACAGCTGAAATAAACTGCATTTTCTAGCGCAGAATATTCACAGAAGTTTCTTTCTCAACAAAAACCATCGATATCCAATAAATCGTTCAAATGTTCTCAAAAACATTTCGTACCTTAACTAAACTTATCAAACGACAATATTTCACGAAAGTAAAACCAACTCGTTGAAGATTTATGAGAAAGTAGCTAAACAGTTGATGTCAGGCCCTGGTTCTACTCAAGAAATAAACCGACGTTTTGCCTCAAGAAATAAACCGACGTTTTGCCGGCAAAATATTTCCGGTAATGCCGCCATATTTCGTACTACGAGACTGAAGGAGGCCGTTCACGTGCGCCGGCTTTTAAAGATGGCGTCTTTATTAAAGTGACAGATGAGAACGTTATTTTTGAAAATGCATGCTTTAATTTCGTGTTTGAGGGTATTTGAGTCTTGGAAATTTAACTGGTTCATAGTTTGAATTTGTAAGTAATGACCATACTGTCAACCGCACGTCCACATAATTGTTTTATACATCTTATCGGTAGGTATGTTAAATCGATTCTATATGTAATAAAATAATGATATTATCCGACTTTCCATCCGTGACAAACCATAAATTAATTTGTATTTGACAGTAATATTTTGACATTGACATTTGCTTTATGACGTAGCGGTACAGACGATTTTCATTCCAGTGTTGTGTGTCTTTCGTGGAACATACAAGTGCGGAAACCATGTATTACTTACGATAACTATATTGAAATACATATATGCTCTCTGCATCTTTGATTTCCCAATCTCATATTCCCTCGAAGATCAGATGCATTGTTAAAACCAGATTGAACGATACACCCATCTTATAAAGCTCAATGCACCACAGATGCATTTACGGAGCATCGTATACAATCTATTACGTATTGTTATACATGGCAAGTACGAACCGCTCGTAAAATCGATACCACGATCACTGGAGTTACTAGACGGACTTACGAGAGCGGGTGGGAGGCTGCACTCACACCTCCTACCACCCTCCCCTCCACCTCGGGCGCTGGGAATAATCAGCTGTCATTTTACGTAATTTAAATTTTATCTCACTTGTTACCCATTTTGTTGTGGATAAGGATCTTGGGTTCCTTCAAATTCAAATGCTTATGATTGAGCCGTTTGCTTTAGAATGCAAATGTGTTTTGTGACTTAATCTTAGATTTTTTGCTTAGAAATGAGATATTTTCATTTGTTTGGCCTACTAGACTTGAAAGTGTAGTTGTGATCTCATTAGTGAGTTAGTTCTTTCATTCATGACATCAGACTTGGCCCAGATTGTGGTTTAGCTTAGATTTTCACTGTATGATGTCATCTGAGCAGTAATTGAAGCCTTCGTCACTGTTTGACATAGTTTCTTGGTCGTGTCTCCCCGCAATGTGAAATGAGGTGAATTGTGATCTAGTACCTAAAGATGTTTCAAGGAATTTGTTCTCGAACAATGTTTAAATGTTTCTTATATTTCTGTTAGCGATTGTATTGCAATCTATATCTTTAGAAATCACAATGGTTTTGGTTATGATTTTAGTAAGTACTTATATTTTGAGAAAAAAATATCAACATCTTATTCTTGCCCAGGTTATACCATTTTAATTGGGGTTAGCGCAATGCATACCTACGTATCTTCAACGTAATCTAAATATATGGCAGAGTCACTATCAACATACTTTTCATAAACTGTACCTATACCTATCAATCTATTTCCATCACAGATCTCTCCAATCCCTGCAATCTCGGGTCTATGTTGGGCCAACACTAACAAAACTACCCAGAGTAACCACCCGCCTCCCCCCACCCCCTTTAGCGGGCGTCAACCCTCACCTCGACATGGCATGTGTAGGAATAATCACCAGTCACTTTACGTAATCTGAGTGCTTGACAATCTGCTGCATGCAGCGTGTAAATAAAGTGATTCAAATCGTTGAACTAGGCTGTTTTTAAAATAACGATTTTACTGGTTGTACCCTGTTCCTGTAAGTGACGATTCGTTTCTATTACTAATAGCCTGCGCAGACGACGGATTTTTGTCCGCGGACTTTTTTGTCCGCTAAAATAGATAAATAGATCGTTTACAACTGTATCGAGTAACGCAAACGAGGGATTAAAAGTACCGCGTACAAAAGATACAGTTGTAAGCGATCTATTTCAGCCTGCGCAGACGACGGATTTTTGTCCGCGGACAAAAATCCGTCGTCTGCGCAGGCTA
This sequence comes from Conistra vaccinii, assembly GCA_948150665.1. NCBI lineage: Eukaryota > Metazoa > Arthropoda > Insecta > Lepidoptera > Noctuidae > Conistra > Conistra vaccinii. The sequence continues at coordinate 6,010,268 of OX411339.1, read as the reverse complement.
TAATAGTAATGTTGACAGCAGTCCTATTAATGAAAAGATTTCGCTAACGCTTATAAAGAATTGCTGGTTCTTCTTCATATGATAGCAAGCTATGAAACTGTTCGATTAGCACTTCAGCCATTGACGGTTGATAGGATAATAGATAGAAATCGGGCATCAGGCCAATTTTTACGCACGTTTAGGTTTGAAAACGTGCGTTAAATTCACAGTCCTCAAACTCGGTTGTAAAGCTAAACGGATGAATCGACGAAAAATGAGGCATAGTGATATTATGATGTTGGTTTTCATTAATGAAAAAAGAAAATTATTCAAAAAACAAAAAACCCGACTGCAAAAACACTTAACTGAAAAGAGAAAAACAAGCATTATAATCTATAGAATTTTGGTATCGCAGGCCACAAACAAAAGTTACACTATATTTCCGGTTATTATTGTTAAATTATTATTGTCCCCCGCCTGCGATACCAAAATTCTATAGATTATAATGCTTGTTTTTCTCTTTTCAGTTAAGTGTTTTTGCAGTCGGGTTTTTTGTTTTTTTGAATAATTTTCTTTATTTCAAGTTTTTTAGTTCTATTAATATATCTTAATTTGGAATTGACTCATTACCAGCTTTTATTTGATACCAATATTGTTGTAATTTATTTTTAGAAAAACTTTCTCGTCTCTTTTTTTTTGTAGGTATTTGCAGATGCAATACATACATATTATATAGCCTATGTTACTTCTACGATTAAGACGAATCTAACGACACCTCATATGTTAAAATCCATCAAGCCGTTTAGGCTACAGAGCGTGCCAAAGAAATAGACATACATACATACATACATACTCTCGAAAAACATTACCCTCCTTCTGGGTCAGTCGGGTAATAACAAATTACAGCAATTGGTCAGAATGGATTTCAGTACCTTTAACAACTTTCATCGCTGAAATCTCTTTCAATTCGCTTCAGACGAATTTTCCTCTAATAAAACAAAACGTTACTAAAACACTAGCTTTAAACTAGGCTAACACCATTTTATCAACAGTTTTATTTTTAACCTGCAAGCTTCGCCATGTAAATATAACGACGCCATGACATAAATTTTCCCGGCAAAAAAACAACATGGAAGTTACATTAACTCGCGCTTTGCCTCGTTAGATTTACTGCAGCCTTTTTCAATTTTCCATAAAATAAGGATCTTTGATAGAAAGGGTCACTCTTACTTGTAAACCTAATAAATAACCTCCCAACGAAGACATTTGACCGTTTGGCCAAATGTCTCCGTTGGGAGGTTATATAACCGAAAAAAGTAACATTTTCTCAGTAAAACCACAAAAAATAACGTAAGAACCTAATTCACTGAAAGTAATTCAGTAGGTATATTTCATTGATTTGAAAACGTAAAATGTTCAAATTAAGTCTCGAGAGTCAAGCATGAATGTTTGATACGAATAAACGATTGTGGGCCTTGAAAATATCGATTCGGTTGAAATTAAGGAACAAATGGGGCGAAGGGACGTGGAAGGGTCGCAGAGGTAGTGGACTTGCTGTGTGTAGAAGAGCGAGAAGCGGAGCGAGTTTTATTATATGGGTCTAGAAAAAAAAACGTTATTTACGAACTTTTATCAACAGCTCAGGTAATGCTTTCTTGAAGAATTTAAATTATAACACAGCACATTACTAAAAAAACGTTAAAATTACCCCACGGAAACGAACTATTTGGATAAAAAGTTTCCTATGTTCTAATCCAGGCCATTGTCTATCCATGTGTCAAATTCGTTCAGTCGTTAAAACGTTATTAATTTACTACCATCCAAATTCACAAACTCTTAATAATATACAGACTAGGTACCATTATAACATTAGTAGCATTCTGTCAGACGACAATGACCAAGAACAAAATAACTAATCACGTTCAGCCCAGTCTTGAAAGGGTCATGAAAGCACTAGCATTTAGCAGTAACTAATGATCGTCCAGCTTGCTATTCGTAGTGCTGTCAGCCTTATCAAGCTGTTTACAAATACCTGTGAGGTCTTTAATAACCTTATCGCTAGCTTCATAATCTAACTTGTTAGCTCCAAATATCGCGATCGCTACCACGTAATCGCTACCTAAACCAAATGTTGTCGACTCATGTTCCGCATTCCCATACATTGTTATTAGTTCGCCTGCGGTTGTGTTCCACACAAATATTTTTGCTCCGTACTACGCACATGTTTTTGATTTATTATAACGTTCAGCTTTGACGCTTAATAATAGCGTTTTGTTTGTCCTCCACGATTTGTTCCGGGATCTGTTCAAACTACTTACATAGGTATTGCTACTTTACTTATGTTTATGTTATTTGACTTTTATTGGTTTGGGACTTCGAGGAGAAAGTTGGTTGGTTAAATACGGAAGTTTCTCTATCGGCTTATTGAGCGTTTGATCGAAGTTTCTTGGAGCTATGTACTTGGTGCGTAATGTACTATTTTGATATAATTATGTAGTTTAGTTTGAATTTCATCATGAAACTAGTCTTTATCTTTTATAACTATCTTCACATAAACATCATCTACTACTTCTTTGATATGAACATGATAGGTTCTAAGATTTCCAACTCCATCTTCAACAGTATCGAATTCGAAACCATCCAATATATTAATTCCGGCTTTTCTCTATTCATAATTTCCATTTAACTTCTATTATTTTCCTAATGCGATTACTTCCAACAGAATAACCTCAAGGATTTCATCTTAGAAAGCTACATTGTCCTTAATAATAAGAAGTCATTCAAGGACGGTATGAATCAGTTTTATGATAAAGCTTCTGAACATAATATGAGTTTATTATGATCATACACAATGTAAGATTCTACGTCTTCAATTTCGCACAGAATTAGTTCATGTGACATCATTCGCGTAATATTATAATGAATGTAGGCGGGCAAAATATACATCAAGACTATTATAATTTGAGAAATGATAGGGCTAGTATTGTTTCAATTGCACGATAAAGTAATAGAAAACAATGCCTTGCCTCTTACAACAACATAGTTAACATACAATTTAAGTGGTCTATGGTCTCATGGTAGCTTTAATTTTCAAAATAATGAAGTCTCTCTGGACTAGCAGAATTATTCGGTCTAATGTTTTGACCTTTTACTCTACCAAACTCAATGTTATTAGAACAGCTTTATTACCAATTTGAATACAGCTAGGAGAAGGTTAACCAAAATTCAATTCTCCAGTCCTTCAATTACGGACTAATTCTTTTAGAAATAAGAAAGTACCTATTTAAACAGATTCAAATATTTATCATGTTCACCTAAACAAAGGTTCTCTACCCGATAGTTGTGATTTTCCTTTACCTAAACAATAACATCAAACTACTCACAATCTATAACAGAAATCCTAGAAAACATATCATAACCTGAAGCTTCTCCAACAACTTAGCTAGCTGCGTATGATCTTATTCTATTATCAAAGATGTTTCTTACGATAGATCTAATAATAACATTTAAGTGGGTGTAAACTTCGTCGGTGGAGGTTTATTTAAAAGTACTAAGAAGATTTATTTCTGATCTTAAAAGAACTATTCATAGGATTTATTGATACTCTCGATACCGCTTTTCATTTGCCGTCTTCAGGTTGTGAGAGATCTTCTGCATCATCAAAATCTACTTGATACTCATCTGTGAAGTGATAGGAAAACTCATATTTAATTTGCAATTAGGTAATCTGTTTTGTGGGGAGTTTGGATTATGGTACCTAAGTTGCGAGTCTCTTGTGTCTCTCGCTCTCTTAGATCTTTGTTGCTAGGCAATTTATTTATTTATTCATTTATTTTACATGGCAATTCCATTATATCTTTATGACTTTTCACAATAATTATTGCTATGTCTTCATCGATCTTTAGAGGTATGAGGAACAGGGTGTAAAGTTCACTCTTCCTCTTTAGAAAAGGGAGGATCCTCCAACCAGACGGGTGTCGTGTCTGGAGGGCAACTGCCCAACGATTGATGTCGGAAAGTTGTATATGTCGTAGGGTGATTTGATCATTCGAATTTTTGCAAAAACCCTAGGGATATTGCGAAAACACGGATAATTAGAAAATGGTTAAGGTATCTCTGCGAGCAACTTGGTTGAAATAGGTTAGTTTAGGTTAGAACTGTGACCAACCGCGTGCGAGCCGAGCGAGCGCTACTTCCAAGTTGCTCGCAGAAACATTTTTTAAATATTTGTCGATCACGCGGTTAACTCTAATTGCGCGATGCAGGATTTTGTGTGACGTCAGGTCTTTTATGCGTATCTAGTTTCCATGAGGCTATGTAGATGCCGCCACATATCGATTCGATTTTTTCATAATTATCCGCACAGCTGTCGATTTTCCTTTAGAAGTCGATAACAATAAAAATTCTATTATGTCTCGTTAGTGACAGTTAGGGCCTGTTTCACCACCTACGATTAAGTTCCTATTAACTACTTGGCAGATAATTTCATACAAATTCTGTTCCATTTTTGAATTTATTCGTTAAGTAGTGACTATTCGGACATCGTGAAATAGGCCCTTAAACTCATATCGTCGGCGTCAGTGCAGGACCTAGTATCAAATTTTTTTGGCGAAATCAGTTTTTCATCAAAATTGATTTTAGCAGCCTGCCATCAAGCAGCAAAACATTGAGGTAGCTAGTCACTGCGCACAGTCGGTAAAACAGACGAATCTAGGACCTTCCACGTGCTTGTTGGGTGAAATTTAAAGCAGTACCTTGTATCTGCAGTTTAAAATAATTCGTTGGTGACGCTGTGTCACTATTTGTGTGTTACCTACTATTTAGAGGGTTTTTAGTCTCCTGTAAAAAAGGGTGCATTTACAAGGTCCTGCACTGACGCCGACGATATTGATGTATGGCATACTAGGTCTGTGTAGTCACAATAAATGGTAGTCAAACTGAGGACTTATTTCACCATAGAAATTTAACACAATCAACACATCTAAACCGTTTTAAAGAGCTGACAGTATCATCATTGTGGTGCATTTTGTGATATTGTCACTGACACCAGGCTCTTGGACGCGGTTAAGATATGCTGACCGCGTTCAGTTCAGTAACAATATGGTAACGACAACAAAGATCAGTTGATACTACTAGTCAATTCTTTTCAATCCTGAAATCACTAATGAAGAACCTGGTCTATTTTAAACGTCATCATCATCAGCCTATTAATGTTCCCACTGCTGGGACACAGGCCTCCTCTCTGTGAGAAGGAGTGGGCCGTAATCTACCACGCGGGCCCAGTGCGGGTTGGTAGATGTCACATGTTCGAATTTTTGGTTCTAAGACATGGTTTCCTCACGATGTTTTCCTACACCGTTTTTGAGAGCAGTGGTGATGAAATTATTTACACAAAGTAAAGCGCCTGCTTGGGTTTGAACCCACGACCTACAACTCGTAAGTCGGGGCCGTTACCACTGGGCCACCACTGCTCTCATTCTCTATTTTAAATGTAAGTCACATTAAATAACAAAGTAACACACGAACAATAATTTGATATGAAACTTACTAGAAGCAGGTGTAATTTATTATGCAGATTGTGCTACTACGTGGGTGTAGCCGTGGGTGGCGGGCAACAACCTGTCAGGGCCACTCAGGGCTAATTCACTGTTTAATCATGAATGCTTGTTACTTCATAGTACTTTCGTTTGATGTGTGATTAAACTTCGTAAAGTTTGGCGTCAATCTTCGGTTGCTTCTTAGTTTATCGACGTTTTCATATTGAAATAATGTTCATTACGTAGGTACTGTGATGATCTTCAGGTTAATTGAACCAACCGTGCAGAAATGTGATACATTGTATCAAACTGATAGCATTTATTTCAATGAATCCATTAAAAGACACTTCAATTGTCAAGGAGTCGGTTGGTCAGAAAGAGTAGGTTGCCCATTCCAAAGCGTTCTGGTGGAGAAGAACGGGCAGGAAACTTCATGGACACTCTTTTAAAAATGTAACCGTCACTAGGTATCGATTGTAAATGTAGCTTCAAATAAGATTGAACGCATTTCAGATCGAATTTGATTCGCATGACAGAAGTCCCACGTGAACACAATAATAAATCTTAGGAGAAAAGAAAGAAGGCATAGAAAGCAAGTGTGTGTAGAAAATTAATTATAAACCAGAGATTTCCTGCCAATTATAAACGCGCGTCGCGCGACTAGTCGCCCTGGTCTGCACAAAGCTTCAGACTAGAGGTCGTATCTAACTAAGTTGGGAAAAGGCTAGGCAGTACACGACATAAAGTACTTAGATACAACACATTTCCACTATAAATAAAATAAAACAAGCTTATCCCATACGTAACTCGTAAAAACTCAAAAACATTTCCCGTACGTTTTGCGGTTTAAAAATCCGTCCGTAACACCACAGCGCATCCGAAATCCGGGATAGCACGATAAATATTACATACATTGCGCAGTCAGATACCAAACTAATAAAACTCCAGTGTTAGCACGTAAACGGAATACAAAATCGTTGTAAGTTACGCGGGTTGCCGGTCGAATTCCCACGCTCATATCATTTACGACTGTCGAAAGATATGTTAGGTTCTAAAATGGGTGTAACTTGGTTGCGGCGGACGGTGGGTTTTAGACAGTGCAGTTTCTTGAAGAAAAATTTATAGGTTGTAAATGTAAAATCATGTTTTGATAGATTTTGTGGTCGTTCAGCTGTTAATGTTCTACTATTGTGTACTATGGGTACATCTACTTATCTAACTCAATTCTTTTGAACCTACGTCTATAATCAAAATGATCTCGTATTCTTATTACGCCACTCCTTTTTTTGTCTACCCTGATTCTAACTTATTTGTGATCAGTGCAGTGTTTTTCTCTTTCATTTAACCACTATTAACGTCAATTAATGAAAAAAAGAGTGAAGAAGTAAAAGAAAAACGCGCTCATTTAGACGCCGAGGGCTCTCAAATTAGTGCCTCCACTATTACCAAGAATGAGCACTGAATTCTTCACAAAAGATCACATTATTACGACAAACTGCAGACTTCTGATTCATGAGGTCTTCACAATAAAACTGCCGTTATTATAATTGGATCTACATTATGGTCGTTAGTCTACTTGAATATAACATTTACCAAGTATCGTTTTCTTGAAATAAAATTTGAATTTATCATTGTAATAATATTGTCTGAAATCTCCGTTTGAACAGGCAGTGATATTTTGAGAATAGCTTTTGATGTTACATACTCGTAAAAGCTGGAGTTCTAAAATGCTAGATTTATGGGTGCAATATACCGTGTAATATGCCACTTGTAGGTAGCCATTTCCAGCTATCATAAATATCGGACTTGAAAGTAGCATAGGTGGATGCAGATTTGAAGACGATAACGGTTGCGGTCGATAAAAGTTTTTTAACTTTTTCATTCATGCATAACGTTCTGTTAAAAATGCCTTTAAAATAAAAAAAAGACTTAAATAAGTACAAACAGGTTGATATTGTCTTTATAGATTGAATATCTGCTGAATTGTTTGTAGGAAAACAGCATCTGCTATGTGTAGATGCACTTATTTTCTAATCGAATTCGCATGTTGTTGTGGACTTAAAATTAATATTTATTCTGAAGGTTCTACTCATCAGCATATTAGAGTCAGTATTAGAAAAAGACGAAAATGGCAAAGTCTAAAATAGCGAAAGACTCCTGATAGTATATTGAATATCAATGCTTCAACCTAGACAATCGTTAACAAAACTTTAAGCGATAGTGCTGTGAATGTAAAATGAACATAAAAGAAATCGTGGACACCGTAAACACAAAAGTTTATTCCCCAAATAAACTATCAACTAATGTCTCTTAAATCAACTGTATTGGAACGAGCAGCCTTTGAATTTGCGATGTTTTTGTTAAAAGGAAAGTTCTTGATGCGACGCCTGTCTTTTCGTGTTAGTAAAGGCATGTTCGGGAAGTGGGCGACGGAAATAGGGATATGTTAGATGTAACTTAAATAAATTGACGTTAAATTGCATTTGTTAGAGTCCAAAACGGGAACGAAAGGGATATAATATTATAAGATATCAAGTAAACCGATTTGTAGAAAAAGATACATTCCGTTTGACAATAAGCTGTAGGCTAGCTCTGTGAAACTTTTAAACGTTTCATCAAAATCAATAAGTAATTTTTAGGTCATGAATTCTATATCAATTGACTTTAACTGCCTGCCTAGCCTTTTCCCAACTAATATGTTGGTCGGCTTCCATGAGTCTAGCTGGATATCAGTATTTTACATGGAGCGACTGCCTCTCTGACCTCCACAACCCGGGTAACTGGGTAATACAATACCCTTTGGTAGACTGGTTGTCAGACTTTCGGGTTTTTGATGACCCGTGACGACTGTCAAAGATCCACAAATGATAGCCGAGACTTAACGTACTTTCCAAGGCACGGAGGAGTCTTGGCATGTAAAGATGGTCACCCATCGTCGGACCAACCCCGAGAAGCATAGCTTAACCTGATGGATCGACCCGTGCGGCTGTTATTACTTAGCCACGAGCTCCTGACTTGACTTTAACAATACAGTTTAATTTACCAAAAACCAAATGAAACTCAGTCGATTGCGTGCGATAGCTCTATATTAAAAATATTTAGTTATGTGACTTGACGAATAAATCAAACAAAATAGTTGGAGGCATAAAGAATTTTAATTTCCTTAACGTATTTGGTACGCACAACGACATATCAAGCTGTAAATTTCTAGTATAAGCTGACCTCTTATTGTACCGAAAGTATACAACTTATACTTGGAATGTATACTTTGATATATATATCATGGTCGTGTACATGTGGTTTCAGAAATAAACTTGCGTATTGCTAATGTAAAGTAAACGACTTCTCAACATAACAGCACGACAACGAACGACTAATATTGAACCGCCATTTCTATAGTAAGAAACTTGGCAATGTTTCTCTAGCTTTGGGTTGAGCTACAAACTTTTTACTTTCGTGAAGATTAATAATGGCAACGTTTTTATTTTGGGACATAAAAATGTATTTTTTTCACATGTATTTCATAATGAAATCATAATTGTTGATAATCATCATCATCAGCCTATTAATGTTCCCACTGCTGGGACACAGGCCTCCTCTCTGTGAGAGGGAGTGGGCCGTAATCTACCACGCGGGCCCAGTGCGGGTTGGTAGATGTCACATGTCTTCGAATTTTTGGTTCTAAGACATGCCGGTTTCCAGAGCAGTGGTGGCCCAGTGGTTACGGCCCCGACTTACGAGCTGTAGGTCGTGGGTTCGAACCCAAGCAGGCGCTTTAGTTTGTGTAAATAATTTCATCACCACTGCTCTCAAAACGGTGAAGGAAAACATCGTGAGGAAACCGGTTGATAATATAAGTAGGTATTTTCTGAGAACATCAGCTTTTTTCACTAATATTATAAATACATAAATGAGTTTGTTTGTTTTTTACACTTTCACGCTAAAACGGCTGAACGGATTTGAATGAAATTTGGCACATGAGTAAACCATAACCTGGGTTAGGAGTTTAGGACATAGGATACTTTTTATCTCAATATTTCCACGGGATCGAGACTTATGCGGATAAAACCGCGGGGCACAGCTACCTAGTTGTTAAAAATTTTGGTCTTTTCTGAAAACAGCAGCTTTTTGCAGATATAGGTAAATCTGAGATTTCCGATAAAATAAAGTAGATAACAAAACATTCTGGTATTGCTTACAGCTCTAGAATTCTAGATACATCTGTTACCCTAGAAAATACTTTTCTTTAAAACAAACACGTACTAGTGTTCTTAGTTACATAAATATATTATGTAGAAAGCAGAACTAAAACATACGAGATTTCCTAGAACCGTTTGAAGCCACACAAAGAAATCACGTGTTGGTTTTAAATGTTTGTGTTGCATTCGAACACAAGGAACGTATAGTATCGAAAACAAAATTAGTTTTGCACTATTACTGTGTACAGTGTATTACTGTTACCTAGTGCAGTTTATATAACACTGAACCAAAGTCTAACCATGTGGCAGACCATATCAATGAGACAAAAAAAGAGTAAAAGTTGTATAAATCGTTTATTTCAACATTCAAATTACAATACGGAGATAGCGTTGGTCCCAAACTGAGCCCAGCCTGTATCTTGGTATTGTATCAACCTTATTATTAAAAATTAAATATCCCGTAATAACCCGTATTTAAAAAAATAATTTTCAAATAAATGTTGTCATTGCCGACAGTTAATAGGTAGTTACCCTCGAACCTGTAAAACTAAAAAAAAAAAAAAAAAAACTAAATAAGGGATGAAAACTAGAATCAATTCTTATAGATAGAAAGAGTGACAGAGTCGTTATTTAAGATCATGATAAAAATAAGAATAACTTACCTCCTTCCTTTTCCAACCCAAAGCTAAAAATCAAAGAATTGTAAGAAGAAAGCAATAGCATTGATGATAATATATTTCCACAGAAACAAGCGATGCTAGTAAGACAACTAGAAGAGGAACTAAGATTGCGCATGAGACAGCCCGCTCCTGAACTACAACAACAGCTGGAAGCCTTGTTCTCCGAGAATGAGCACCTGCAACGAGAGATAGCTATATTGAGGGATACTATAAAGGTGAGAGAGACAAAACATAAAGAGAATATTTACTAACGGATTGCTTGAGATAAATTGATTACCAATAACATTGCACATTTTACTTTTCTAAGATGGTAGAAAGACAAACTTTACCAGGGTTTGAAATAAACTCTAGTTTACGTAACTTTCTCAGCTAACAAGAGCTCCAAGAAAGACAGTGATGTTACGAGCAATTCTATTAAAAATTTAACAAACCAATTTCGTTTGCAAACAGGAACTAGAATTGAGGATCGAAACGCAAAAACAAACGCTCCAAGCCAGGGATGAGAGCATCAAAAAATTACTCGAAATGCTCCAAAATAAGGGGATGGGTACGTAATCTAAAGTTAATCTGAATAATTTTGTTGTTAACATCTGCTGTGGTTTAGCAGAAGTAAAACTCCGAATAACTTTCAGGTAAAGAGGAAGAACGTCAAATGTTCCAGCAAATGCAAGCGATGGCCCAAAAACAGGTAACTGTCGCAATATTATCTAGTGTGTCTTGTGAGCATGTCCTAGTAGCAAAACTTCTAATGTGCAGTCGAGTGTTTTATACGATTTATTGGAAATTTTGTTACTTCTTAGTTATTTTCCTGCACTGTGTAGCGTAGCTGTATATTGTGCACGTCACTCTGCTTTCTTATGTATTTATGTATTAGAGTTGTGAACACATGGGCGTTTTATTTTGTGATACCTTTATCATCGTCACTGTTTCTGTTAGTGTTGCTCTTGATAGTTTTCATTTCATTCATTTCTTGACTCTTGAGCCGAATGTGACTGTCGCGACGCCTTTTTATGTACTAACTGATCAATCACACTCGTTGGCTTCATAAAAATCTTTCTCAAATCTCGCTTCTCACTCCCACGGTCTTTCAATACCTTTCTGTGACACTGTCAAAGCTTGAATCCTGAGCACCAATTTACCGTTTTCTAACTCCCTCTTCCCGCCACCTACACGTCGCCGATACATAACAAATATTAATATCAACTTTTTTAAATTTCATCCACGACGACCTATTAACTAATTCGGCCTACAAACACAAAGAAAAAAATATAAAAATATATCGACACGAACACAAACTAATCACGACATTGCATGTTTAGCAGCTCATTATGTCCCCGTCACATGAACCTTAGAGAAGACCGTCTCGTAAAATTTTATTGGACATTCAGTTTGAGCAATCATTGTTTTTAGAAGCAAAAATTTAATTTGTACCGCCTTCACCTGGGGCTGCATCGCGTCGATGGCGAATTGTTTGTCGTGTCGCGGCTGGTTCGCAGTAGCAGTATCGTGTCGCGTCCGACCGGCGCAGCCCCGGGCAGGCGCACGAGACGCGTCGCCGGTCGTAGGTAGGTTGTATTGAGCGGAGCCGCCGTCGGTGCTGGCGGCGGCGGGCGGCGGCGGCGGCTGACCGACTCGCGTGACTGGCAGGAGCTCAAGGCGACGGCGGACACGCTGCGGGCGCTGCAGGTGCAGCTGGAGCGCGCGCTGGCCGCGGCCGGCCTGCCCGGCGGCAGCGCGGGCGCCACGCTCACGGCGGTGCTCGAGACCAAGGAAGCGCGCATCGCCACGCTCGAGCGGCAGGTCGCCTTGCTCGAGAGCGAGCTGGCCGCGCTGGTGTCGCCGCCGCCGCCCTCGCTCGCGCCCTCGCACGCCTCGCTTTACGATAAGGCCGACCCTCCCTTCAAGAGACAAGTAAGTTTTCTGCTGAACGACGTGCGGGTGATGAAGGACGGGCGGCTGAGCGCGCCGCCGCCGCCGGCGCGCCCGCCCCGGCCCGCGCTGCGCTCGAGCTACGCGCACCCCCGCGCCTCGCCCTACTATAGTGCCACCACTCTGTGACTCCGTCGCCGACGACCGACGAGAACCGTGTCAATTTCTCGCTTTAAGTCCGAACTTAGCCGAAATCGTCGCCGACTGTGTTGACTCGTAATATTTTTGTGTAAACTTGTTCGTTGTTAAAGCTATTTTTATTAAAATAAGAGGAATTATATTCTTGAAAGATGTCGATTTAAATATTTTTGTTAAATAGGGCCTTAGACAAAGCGAATATATAAATTTAGATGTAATTGTATGGTTAGATGAAACATGTGAGGTTGATTACGTTGACACCAAATTAATGACGATTTAGAGATAGACTGTTATGAAAATAAAGACTGTCGAGGTCGAATGCATCGAACGTTATAATATTACCGTCATGGCAAGGTTTCTGTGAACCTCCTTGATCGTTTTCTGGTTTGATCATGTTGTGCTTTCGGTGTTGATCGCAAGTCATCGTCCAGTACCAGCTCCAGCTTGTCCCGCGTCACGTCACCCGTCATCAACATCAACTAGTCTAGCTCATCACGACCCGACCTCTTCATGTAGTGGTCATGTTTCATCAGACTTCTCACGGTAGATAAATGTATCACAACGTAGGCGCCCGTGCATCTAACGATGTTTACTGTCGAACTACTTTTGGTACTAATAATTAATTATACCTATTAATTAGATATTGGATGACTGGAAAACTTTCTACCAACCCTCATCGAGGCTTCAGACTTTCATATTTATTAGTATTTAGTATAGAAAGTTTTCCAGATGTAAATATCCATTTACTATTTGATGATTCGGTACGATTTTTAAATATTTATATGTCGATGAATACGATTTATGATTGCATGTCGAATATTTGAACGTGTGAGAATATCGAAATGTCTTCCATGGCACTGCTCTTATCTCGTGTTCAATAATATAGTGCTGGAAACATTTCGTGCCGTATTAACTAACAAAAATATTGACATAAAAAGCTTGCGTCGCTTGTCATAACCTCGGTACTAACGTCACTAACTTAACCAGTATATTAATGATCATTGGATCAGTATTATTGAGTAGATTGGAATTTTTAACATCAGTATCATTTCCGCCATCACTATTGCCTCCGTAGATAGTTTCTTTGGTTTTACTATTTGTGGAGTCTTCCATTTCTTGTGTTCTACTAACGATATGTTTGGATTTATCTAATTCTATACCGACTTTTGGATGGATGGTGAAATGATGAGCAGCTGGACGAGTTCCGGTTGGAGATCCAGAGGCGAGATCAGGAGATCCTGGCAATGGCGGCGAAGATGAAGGCGTTGGAGGAGCAGCATCAGGACTACCAGCGCCACATCGCCGTGCTCAAGGAGTCACTGTGCGCCAAAGAAGAACATTACAGTATGCTGCAGACCGACGTAAGTAATCATTTCATCACAAATTATACATCCTGTACATCTACATATCAAAATTATCTTTCAAGATAAAGAAAAAAATCACACAAAACAAATCGAGTGGCACAAACACAATGAATATACAAGTAGTGACGCACCTTCGATTACAATACAGGACCTGCCTAACTCATAACTTTTTGTTAACTTCAAAATAGACAAAGAACTACTACCATGCACAGGTGGAAGAACTGAAAGCCCGGCTGGATGAGAAGAGTAGACTGGTGGAGAAGAAAACTGCGGCAGCGTTGTCAGCAACACACGAGCTGGCTGAGCTCAGAGACCACTCCGAGATCAAGGACAGGAAGATCAACGTACTGCAGAGGAAGGTAAATAGGACCTTGAAATGTTGGAGTTGATTTTAGAAGAGATAGAAGGTATTTATTTGCAAAAGGATCCAATTGGGAGTAAAGACATAACAAACGTCACGGTGACCAATGCAAGAGTGTTTTGTTTTGAGAATATGTGAATTTTTGAAATTCACAAAACAGAAAACATCATCGCATTAGCGTTATTTATAGTATCGCGTAGAAACTTTTGCATTTATAAAATTGAATCCTTTTTTCTAACCACCGTCAATTAACTACAAATTGCTCGGTTAATATTCTGTGGTGAAATATGTTTTTAGTTGTCTGTATATTTTTTCTAGAGCTAGTCTAGGCTATAAATATTGTAGATTAAACAAACTGAGCTGGCTAGTATTTTATACACCTTAAGACTGAAAAAAAAATTGTTTACGTTACGTTTTGTGTATTTGTTTCATCTATTTATTTATGTAAAACTTTATGTTTTTTGTTACTGTCTAGGATAAGGTCAAGTAGAATTTGATATTCTACATTTCCGCTCATTTTCTTTATAGCACTGTTCACTGAATCTATCAATGTCATTGAGCATTGATACAAAAGCCAAGTGTTCAATAAACTTCAACAAATGGTTTCATAGAAACAGCCAATATTCTATGAAATCGTAAACTGATTTCAAAATATGCATACGTTGATCGTCCAGTCGATTGCACTGATCCCAACACGGTATAAGAACATTAACATCAAAGGGGAACAAATTATAGCAATCGGCTCTGAGTTCAACCGATTTGTGTCCATTTCGATTCTCCAATAGTTCCAATAGAAACACTACTGAATTATTAATGTACTAGGAACTAGCAATAGTAACAATTACCTTAATTTCTGTTCCCAGAGAACATTGGAACAGTTTATTGGAACATTTCCTAATGATAGTTATCAACGAGTTTGTATTACCATGATTTGAATATTTTAAACTGTTTGCTTATCTCGATGACATAGTTATTATTTGATTATTTATTTAAATATCATGTCTCGGTTAGTTTTCTTACCATTCCATGTATATGTGCTATAAAATAAAGTTCTTGTAAGCAAAATTTAATTTCATTATCGCCAGAACGAATACCTACGCAGGCAGCCGATACAGACTTTAATCCAATTAATTACTGCTTCTCAAATACGTGGCCCATTTAGTTGTTAGTATTATAAGCAGTGTCTGTATTTTAGGTAATCTTGCTAATTCTGAACACAGCTTCAACCAAGTTTCTTAGTAGATTACCTGTTTATTATTTGTATTGTGTTTTGTTTTCGAACTTCGAAGCTTTTCTTTTGTTTTTCTGTTTTTTATCGTAGTACGCTACTTTTATCGTATTTATTTTATTTATTTGTGGAAGTTATGTTGCTAGTGTATTTTCGTGTTTTGTTCGTCTTTTATGTTAAAGGTATGTTTTTTCTTATTTGTTTATATTGTTTTCTTTTTATTTCATTTATCTGTATACTTACATAAAGTTAATTGCTACTAACTAATACTACTATGAGTAGTAGTTTACACGTCAAACTGTTTTCAGATTGAAAATCTGGAAGATCTACTCAAAGAAAAAGACAACCAAGTTGATATGGCTAGAGCTAGACTGAATGCCATGCAAGCCCACCACTGCTCCTCCGAAGGTGCGCTCTCATCGCTCGAAGAAGTAATAGGAGACAAAGAAAAACAAATACAACAACTAAGAGAACAGAGAGACCGAGCTGAACACGAAAAGAACGAAGAAAGGGAGCTGCATGAAAGAGAAATAGCAGAATATAAAATGAAACTGCACGCACTTGAAAGTGAAGTCGAAAAACTTGGTGCTAGGCTTGAAAGGGCTCAAGCCGAGAAAGACCGACTCGAAGCGAAGTTGGAAAGCTCACAGTCTGAACTGGGCAAGTCTAAAGCAGAATTAGACAAAGCAGCCAGTGAGGTTGGCAGGTCTGGCGCTGATTGGGAGGCAGCAAAACAACGCTTGGCAAGACTTGAACTCGAAAACGAAAGACTCAAACATGAACTAGAGCGGTCGCAAACAACATTTGGTAGAAGCACGTTAACTACTTCGCAGGAGTTAGACAGAGTGCAGGAAAAGGCAGATAAGAGTGCTGCAGAGTTGAGACGAACTCTCGCTGAGCTAAGAGTGACTCAGGCTGATGCTGAAAGAGCTAGGGCGGAAGCTGGCGGGTTGCAGGACAAGCTAGAAAAGTCCCAAGGCGAAGTATATCGTCTTAAAGCTAAGCTTGAAAATGCACAAACTGAACAGGATAGCCTGAAGGAAGAATATGATCGGTAAGTGTACCATAGTTAACATTAACTTTTACAAATTATGATTGAGTTAACAAGGAAAATTTTAGTTCAAGAATGCTTGTGATGAGTTTTCTCAATTTTCAAAGTTCTACTTCAAGAACAAAACTTCTCGAATTTATCTTTCAATATAACAAAACTTGCAAGTGTTTGTCGAGATACAAAATGAGAGTTTGCAAACACGAAAATATTATTTTTGAATCCCAACGTGGCCATACTTTTTACGTCCGGCACACCTAGGACAATCAGCTCTGCTTTAACCTTATGAACTGGCATATATTTCAACCACTGCAAGAACTTTCATGTTTAGTTTGTGCTGCACGTTTTCAATCAATACAACAGCAAATCTAGCCACTTGTTAAAATTGTGTCTTACGTCAAATTTTATACATAAAATAACTTATTTAACAGTTGGTTTATTTTAAACACGAGTCTGTGGTAAGGCAGTTTGAGTTTACTGTATAACCTTATTACTCTCAAAATGGTATAGCAAAACATCGTGAAAAACCGAAGCAAAAATTCTAAGACATGCGGCATCTACCAACCGGGCCACTTGGCCTATGACACTTGGCGTATTACAGACGTCCTCTTAATGAGAGGGAGGATACTCTCATAGAGAGGAGGCCTGTATCTCAGCAGTGAGAACATTATAGGCTGATTACATTGGTATTTCCGTCCAATAGGGTGCAATCATCAGTAAGTCGTCTCCACTCCGAACGCGACAAGGCCGTGGCTGAATTGGACAAGGCCAGGGAAGAGCTAGAAAGAACTCAGGCTACGCTCGGCAAGGCACAATTACAGCAGGACAAACTACAGGCAGCACTAGACGCCGCTCATTCGGAGATCGACAAGCTTCAAGAGAAATTGGACAAGGCTGCTGTTGAAGTTAGGAAGGTGAGTCATTTTGATACTTTACTAAAATTTTGATAGAATGTGTTGACAATGGTATGTGATGCGGAGGAATGAGGAAAATGTCGTGAGGAAGGTTTTGAGTATGAATGTCGTTGGTTGTAAGAGTAGGGGAAGACCAAAAAAACGATGGATGGACTGTGTGAAAGATGATATGGTTAGAAAAGGGGTGACTACCGAAATGACGATTAATAGAGAAGTATGGAAGAAACGGTCACGTTGCGCCGACCCAAAATAAATTCGGATAAGGGCAGGAGAATGAAGATGTGTTGACAGTGGTATCGTGTTTAGCAGTTACTGGGATAGGCAGTCGCTCTATGTAAAAAGAAAAAATGCCAAAGTGTGAAACTCTCTGCCAGCCTCGGTGTTCCGTACTGTTTTTAAAAACTTAAGCGGTATGAATTTGAGTAAGCGAAAAACTAACTAAACTAACGACGAATATTAGCTTAAAAAAAGTGGATTATGATTATTCCATTTCAGATATTAAAATTCTAGCCGTGCGACTAAATTACTAAGAGAGCAACTAGAAATACAAAGAGGACAACTTTAATATTATCATAGAGATGATTTTTCCAATTGAGGTTTTACATAACGAACTACTAAAAAGTTCGTTTGGAAGCTGCTTTATTGCGATTTCGATTTGATTTCTCGTCACTCGCAGTCAGTCGCTCACTTAGTAATACTATGACGTAAATTAATTATTTTTGTCACATAAAACATTAAGTCACTCGTTTAAATACTACCTATTGTTTAATACCACTAATTCATTGAATAAGTAATTGCATTCAATTTGTTTCGAAACAAAAAACAACTTAATGAACATTCGTTGTTTCGAAACAAAAAAAAACTTAATGAATGAAACCACAAGCTTTTCATAAGAAGTACTTGAGTTACACTGGTCTGGCTACACTCTTTTTATGCCGCTGGATTCCAAAGTGCACTTTTTCTTTACCCGCGCATACTTTACAACAGCATTTTCCTTTGAAAACTGATTAAGTCTTAACATTTCAAATGGGAACAATTTCCAACTTAAGAATTTGTAATTTGACCCTATAAAATCCTGAAGCAGAAATGGGTTAAGTGCTGCATATTAAGTTACAGTTTTATTACCGATTAAATAGTTAACGATGGTTTAATTGTAGTTAGTCATAAAATACTATTTGTGTTTATCTTAATGTTCGTATGTGATGAATTGATAACTTTTATAACATTGGGTGCAGAGTTAATAAAACACATTCTCGACAGTTCGAGCTCAAAACTCAAAGCATTTATTTCAATTAAACCAACTACAAACACTTTTGAATTGTCAAGGAGTCGGTCGGTCAGAAAGATGTAGCTAGTTGCCCATTCCAAAGCGAAGTAGGTAACCATGACGAGCAAGAAACTCCAGGGATATTCTTTTAAATCAAAATATTAGTAGTAGTAGTTCTCGGTCCAGCAAGCTTTTTATCTATGGAACGAATAACTTTAGTTCTACGCCTTTAGCAAAGCTGCAACAACCGAACGAAACTGAGCAAAATTTTCTGGTATAAAATTAGGAATCAGCTTGTCGAATTTCTATGTGTTTTCCGAAGCTTTGCCAAAAGTAACAAAACGAACACTTGTTAATTTTCAACGGTAATAAACAGCAGTCCTAACCTTGAATTTTTTATACAACACCAGCTAATACCGCGTTGCATGCGTTGCAATGCCTTTTTCATATTTTTTATTTGATATGAACCTTTTCCGGCGCGCACATAACATCTTACCAAAGTTTCATCACAATCGATCGAGCCATTTTCGAGTTTTTGCAAAACTAACGCATAGCAATTGACATAATGTCCATAAAAAAAATGACAACTTCGCATTTTCTTAGCTTTAAATATGAATGACTGCACTGGTTTGAATGAAAACGATTTACTCGTCAATGAAACTTAGATACACACATCGAGAGTCTAGTGTTATATTAGCTTCGAAACTATGCATTTTTGGAACACTTGTTCTAAGACTTTATGTATTATTTTTGGAGCTATAGGACATCAGAGGGAACACCTTGAATAGGTAGAACAAACATTCTGTACCTGTCAGCTCCCAAAGCAACTCATATTTTACCGGCAAACCTTGCAGGAAATTATCTGTAGTAAATCCGCACGTTAGTCGTAAATTATGTTCGGAGTACATTGTGTTGAGAGCAGCCGTAATGTCTGGTTGAACATTAAACGGTACGCGTGTGTATTATGGTGGTAACTTGCTAACTATACACGATGTTATAATGTTGTGTCGTAGTACGCAAATCGCAGTCTACTCTATAGACTATATGAGAACGATTAAAGGTTGTGTTGAACATACAGTATGTTAGTAGACTTCAGTGGTGGCGCGGTCTCTAGCACAAGGTTGATTAGCTCTGATAGAAATTCTGACGGAGTTTTTTGGGGCCAAATAATAGTCTGTCAATTTATAATAAGTACCTAATTGAATTTTAAACGAAATTCTCTTTCATAAAAGCAATCAAGGACATTCTGTCCTTGATTGATTTTAACCAAACACCGACCGAGGGCGTTCCCGTTAACCCGCATTAGTATGGCGTCAATACAGGCAAAAAAAAAATTGGTCGTAAAAAAAGTTTTTT
The DNA here is from genome assembly GCA_948150665.1 of Conistra vaccinii. Classification (NCBI taxonomy): domain Eukaryota; kingdom Metazoa; phylum Arthropoda; class Insecta; order Lepidoptera; family Noctuidae; genus Conistra; species Conistra vaccinii. The sequence goes on along the minus strand of OX411339.1, from coordinate 5,990,268 downwards.
TATTTTTTATTATAAAATATTCACAAAAAATATTAAATTCATACGTAAAACAAACGCTCTGCACACGCGCATTTATCGCACGTGTCTTTCCTCGTTGAAAGACAAGTCCGCTTGTACAGAGTGTTTCTTTTACGTATCAATTTAATATTTTTTGTTAAAATTTAATTAATATAAAAACTATTTACAAAAAAAAAACAACCAACTTCCAAAAAATACACTACAAAGTCAAAAATTTCTTTTTTTTTTTTGTAAAAAGTTTTTATTTTTCACTTTTTCGTTGTGGTACCTATCCCACACAAATTCGAATATACCACTACCTGCTATGTAAATAACAGTGACAGGAACTTATCATCATATCATCTACCGGCTAAGTGGGAAAAATACACGACTGTCTTATTGAAGCTAACTCAAAAGCTATCCAAGCAAAGTTAATAAAATTTATATGGGACCACCTCTGAAGTATGACCTACCAAACAAAAAAGAATCATCAAATTCAATTAAAACATACCAAAAAAATTAAAACATACATCACATAGAATTGAGAACCACCTCCTTTTTGAAGACGGTTAAAAATAAACTTTCTTTTTTCGGTGTTCTTATTTTTTTTGCATGACTGTATGGACGCTATACTATGTCGGGTTAACGGGAACGCCCTCTGTTAATTAACATACTGTATATACTTGAAGTGTTTGATTGCTCCTACTCTTGATTGCTAGTTATGAAATAGAATTTCGTTTAGAATTCAATTATTATAAATTGACAGACTATTATTTGGCCTCAAAAAGCTCTGTCAGAATTTCTGTCAGAGCTAATCAACCTTTTGCTAGTGACCGCGCCACCACTGAAGTCCGGCGGAAAAGTTGTAGAACTACATTTTTTTTAATGCAATTTGATGCAAAGGCTTATACAACGTTATTTTTATTCATTACAAACCTCTTAAGGGGTCATTGTACTCATCATTATGAACAACTTTTACTATGAGACCAAAGCTGAAATCGCGAAAAAAAATCAGCAACATTTATGTTCGCATATACGAGTATCTCGTCAAAATGTAGGGAACAGCTGATTTTTTATTCGCGATTTCAGCTTTGGTCCCATAGTAAAAGTTGTTCATAATGATGAGTACAATGACCTCTTAAGAGGTTTGTAATGAACAAAAAATAACGTTGTATACTAGCGCCGCGTCTATCGGACTTGAGTGGTGGTGCGGACTCTACATACAAATAATATTGTCAACACCTAAACTTAATACAGGAGAGGCAGACACAGGAATACAGTATTCAAACAATATTAAATTAGGTCAGTATATGCACAGAACTTAAGACCCCTTGACACCTAAACTAGGACACACTTGTATTCAAGGTACCTCAACAGCTTAACTTAATGTTCTTTCTGTACTTAGTTTTACATCATATATGTATTAATGGTCTTGCTTTTGATGTTGAAACTTATTCCATTTTGAGGGTTACCTTACTCTCCAGCGGGGTAATTGCGTAAAGTGCCTGCTACACGGTTGCCAACCGTGTCCCCGACAGAGATGACCTTGGTTGGCGACAGGCAAAATTGTTTCAACGTTTGGTCGTAATCATCATCTTCTTCTTATTCTTCGTTTCGCCCTTGACAGAGCGGTCGTGGTCACAATGAATTATGTCCAATCGCAGGTGTAGTCGTTGCCCGGCTCACGATCTCCCTCCATCTGGTTCTGTTACATGACAGTCTGGCGCATTCATTGACAGGGTCTCCAACCGCGGATTTTATTTGATCGTACGAAACATCATTTACACGGTTGCAAACCACCAAGGTCACCTCTGTCGAGACGCGGTTGGCGATCGTGTAGCGGGCGTTTTACACACTATCATGGCGAAGCAAAACGTGCCGAAGCTTCGTATGTTTTGCTCGCTTTTAAATTATCGCGTTAATACGGTGGTCACGTTAACGCGCTAAAACCCTTTTATGAACCCGGGCGATAAGTGCTACGCAGTCCAAACTATCGTCACGATAACCCATAATGGTTGTTCACATCTGCTTGTATCGTATCACTGTGCGAAGCTTCGTCATGTAGACGCAGATGCGGCCGCAGCATAACAGTAGCAATAGCTTATATTTTGACAGTTCAACAACATTCATTGCGTTATTTACGTTGTGCAAACACATTTTTGGAACATAATATATGAAGCAATGGATTTCCTTTAAATCCATCATAGTTGTGATTGAAAGTGTGTTAGACAATAAGGGTGCTTATCAGTGGCGAAGGGTGCCGTAATAGAAAAGGTAAGCCGGAGCCAAAACAAAAGGAAAAAAAAAAAAAAAAAAAAAAAAAAAAAACCAGGGGCTGCAGCCGTGCGTGAAGTCCAGTTACTTACAATTTGTGGCTAGCTTTCTGGCTCTTCAGTCTTGTACAGGCAGATGTTACTATTTACTATATGATAAGATGATACTATTTACGTGTCCAAAAAACGTTTTCATTTCCTGAATATTTTCAAGGGAACGGCTCAGTACTAAATTTAATATATGAGCGTAACATGGGACAAACATTGCCATATGGACATGCATCACGAATAGTGATGGGCAATTCTCGAGAATATTCTCCTTGCGAGAACTTTGCTGTTAAGTTCTCGAGAACATTCTTTTGGTAGGGAATTTACGAGAATTTAAAAATTGGCTGACTTTATTGAATCGGTTTTTTTTTAGAGTAATAGTTTTTAGCACATTTGAACGTTTTACGAAGTTTGAGTTTAAAATAAACTACACCACAACTTAAATTCTCAGTAAATTCTCCTGAGCGAGAACATTCCCGAGAATATTTCCGAGAAAATTCTCATAAATTCTCTTAAATTTCGTATGGTAGTAATGTTAAAGTACGATTTCTGTATTAATACGAACTTTATGAGTTTAAAATAATCAGCATTAATAAAATGAATAAGAAAACAACATTATAAGAAAGGTTTATGGTGCAAATAATTAAAAACAAAATAACAATTAAAAATAATTTTGACACAACTAAAATCGAATTTGACAATCGCGACTCCATGTGGTACTTGTTTGCCCTCCCTTGGGATTTTTTTTAGAGCCGGAGGCGCACAGGAGGGCAGCGTCGACGTGTTTTGATATGGAATTTTTTACTTTTTGTATGGAAAATAAAAAAAAATATTACCTACATGTTGAGTTTTGGGGGTTTATGGGTTTTATAAAGATAAAGATATAAAGTTAGGGTTTATAATTATAAAGATAGAATAAAAATTAGTTGGCATGCACTCACACCAACACTTTGACTTCAGTGCAAAAACAGTACTATTTTTTTTTTTCTTTTGCTTATATCTCGAAAATGGTGCGTCCTATCGCAAAAATAATGAAATTTTCGACACCCTTTAGGAAACTCTTAAACCCCTATATCCCAACATGTTGGTAATAATTTTTCATATTTTTCATACAAAAAGTGAAAAATTCCATATAAAACTCGTCGAGGCTGCACCCCCTGCGAGCCTCCGGCTCTAAAAAAATTCACAGGGTAGAAATAAATAAACAAGTACCATGTGGAGTCGTCACGTGATTGTCAAATTCGATTTTAGATGTGTCAAAATATTTTTTTAATTAAGAGTTTTTTTTTTGTCAGAATAGCTTTAAGATTATAGCCATAAGTAGGGAATTTTAGTGACAGTTTAGTTAGTTTAGTTCGGTGTACAAGAGAATCGGCACCATTGGTGCCGATTAAAAATCACTAAAATTTAGTTTAGTCCTGTCAAACGAGGATTTCCCATTCTGAATTAGACTAAAGTGACATAACTTAACTATATTTTAGTTTGACAGCACTAAGATTGCACTGAGATAGCAGTTTAGTGAAAATGGCAATTTTGCTATTATGAATTTGACGTTTTTCACCATATAAATTTAGTGTATCTGTCTAAATGTGATTATTTTTAAACGCGATTAAAAACGAGTGGAATGAAATTAGTTGGCATGAACTAAAATTCACACCAACACTTCAACTTCAGTGCAAAAACAGTACTATTTTTTTTTTCTTTTGCATAAATCTCGAGAATGGTGCGTCCTATCGCAAAAATAATGAAATTTTCGACCCCCTTTAGGAAACCCTTAAACCCCTATTACCTGACATGTTGGTAATAATTTTTCATATTTTCCATACAAAAAGTGAAAAATTCCATATAAAACACGTCGAGGCTGCCCCCATGCGCGCCTACGGCTCTAAAAAAAATCACGAAGTAGAGCAAACAAGTACCACGTTGAGTCGTCACGCGATTGTCAAATTCAATTTTAGATGTGTCAAAATATTTTTTTAGTTAAGATTTTTTTTTGTCATAATTGCTTTAAGATTCTCATAGCCAAAAGTAAGGAATTTTAGTGATAGTTTAGTTAGTTTAGTCCAGTGTACAAGAGAATCGGCACCATTTCCAGTCCGAAACATAATACAGTAACGTTTTTTTCAAATAAAGTATAAAATAACAACAAAAGATGTTTACTTGAGGCCTTGAAATCAAAATATATTGTAATAAAATTTAGCAATTTTACTTCCATTTTTAAATTCTCGTATATTCTCCGTCGAAAAGAATATTCCAGAATATTGCAGAACATTCTCGATCCGAGAATATTCTCCGGGTGAGAATATTCTCCCGACCCATCACTAATCACGAATTTTCGCTTGTACTCCACCGTGGCTCGCCAGACATAACTGCCGCGCCGTCGTAAGATTGACCAACTAACTTATTTCTACAACGATACTGGTCAAGTATTTCTAACAACTGTTTGGATAAAACTTCAGCAGTTCGACTTTCGCTAACATCGTAAAAACCCAGGAATCGTTCTTCAATTCCAGTTTCTGATAAATATCGAAAAATTACAGTTAATTGCTCCCTATGACTGACATCTGGAGTTTCGTCAATCATTACAGACAGAAATTGAGCTTTATCTATCTCTAATCTAATGTGGTCTCGTAAAACGGATGCAATACAATGTATTAAATCATTTTGAATATCACTAGAGAGACCAGAAAACACGGGGTTCTGAACTGAAGATCATAGTTCTAAATGCGAGTTCATTACGGATCATATTTCCTCAGATATAACAAAGTTTTGATATAGTTACCGCGGTTATTGGAATTCAGACCTTCATCGTGGCCGCGAAAAGCTACTTCTTGTGTATCTAACAAAATAATGGTGTCAATAAACCGTTTCTTAAATTCCTATTTCGATTTACTTTTCTAATAGGAGCTTCATACGAATTAGCGAAAAATAATCAAGTTGTTCTGTGATTCGTTTAACGACATCTGTCGGCGAGTAGAAATACTATTTTGAGATTTGTGAAGCTAGTTTGGCGTTTCAACACAAGATGACAGCACATCTGATTTTACTCTAAGAGTGAAATCAAATGTAATTATAATACAAAAAGTATTTTTAATTATGGAATTTGTTTCATAATGTAGGTATTAATAAAGAATTCAGTATTAATTATGTGTTTCTTATTTTCAAACCTTGAAAAGCATGTTTCCTCACAAAGTAAATAATTCGTCAAGCAACAATCAAAACTATTTGCCGCCATCCTAATCCTACTGATAGTACTAATCATTTTTCAAATCTACTCTAATGATGTAAGTTCAACTTATTAAACTTTCTACTTACCCCAAATACCTAATTACAACGTAGTTCAATCAACGTACGTTTCTTTCACTAAACTCATAACACAAACACTATCTTAATCACTTTTCTATACCTGAAAACAAATATTACTCGTACTAGTAATGATAAACTAATGAATACAATGAATACAAAATGCAAATTAACTACTGTAAACAAATTATATGGTTGCGATTACGACAAAAACCAACACATTGTCAATCGAATGATGAAATAATGTTTTGATGTCCGAACACCGAGCCGAACGCATTACGATACTCAACGACAACAACCGAATATCAAATGCGAGAACGAGTGAGTAATAGCAATACATAGTTCTTTCTCGTTCACACGAGCGCGTTTTCGCCTACTGTCCCTATAGTAACTCGTTGCAAACCGGCTTACTCGGCTGCTAAGAAAGGGCGGTGTCACGTGACCGAGTGACGTCAAGACGGACTATATTTTCTATAGAAATTAAATTCACGATAACCCGTACGCGCCTACGAGTTATTTTAGAGCGAAATGTTTTGTTGTTGGGATATAAAGACAAAAATTTTTATGTAGGCGTTTTGTAATGTTTTAATTGTATTCAAATACTTATAGTGTGATTATTCAATGACGATAGAGTGGTTGTGTTCCGAATTACCGAAGGGAAGCCGATAGGAATCGACTTGTACGGAGTCTACGCCCCTGGTGCTTATCACTATTATGCATAAAGTGAAGTGTCTTACGAAGTGTCAAGCGATTTTGTACTTTTGTGGATGCGTGTAATGTTCTAAGGAATAAATGAGTATGATCAGGACTAAAACTAAGAAAGTTATTTTAGTATATATTGACTCACGATACGGCGATGCCTAATGCAATGAATGTACTTTATAAAGATCGAAAGGCGCGCGTCTGTAAAGCCTCGTACAGACTGGTGCGACGCGACTATAACAAAACAATTTCGATGAAAACTTCACGGTAGAACAATTACCGAAATCGCGTCGCGCCAGTTTGTACGAGGCTTAATGAGGGGTACGGGACAACTGAGAATCGCTGTGCATTTAATATTACTCAACTACCAAATGTAGGTTTAGCGTTCAGCGTTCCTATATCTACAGTACCATGTGCAGTGCAACTATTAATTTATTAAAACTGCCTTGCAAAGTAAATTACCATGGTATATAAATGGTCCCATGGAGGAACTGTCTCGTGGTTGCAAGTGCGACTGCTGAGCAGAGGTCCTGGGTTCGATTCCCAGCTCGGGCAAAGTGTTATTGAGTTTTTCCATTCGAACTTTCTTGGTAACAGCCCGGAGTTTGGAAGTTGGCGGTGTGATACCCCGTACCACGGTGCACACGTTAAGCCCTTAGTTGCCTGAATGCCTGGTCTCTCTCCGGTCGTGTCGGATTGCTGTCCCATCGAAATACTCATAATCCGATGGGACAACACTCACTCTCACTAGGTGGGTCACTCTCTCTACCCTCACCTCACCTCAAGAGAGAGTGGCACTATAAAATCTCCCGCACGCTCTGTTGAGATAGGCCGTCATGCCCGAAATACGGTCTGGAGGACTGCAGAGCTGAGGCCCTACAGTCCTCCAGAGAACGTCCGACGTTATAAAACTGCTACTAAAATCTCCTCTCTCATTCCCCCAGTGTCAAGTGGATCGTGAGAAGCAAGCGTATGACTTCGAGTCGTTGCAGTCGCAGCTCGACAAAGCTCTGGGCATGTCCGCCAGGTTCGGGAAGGAGAGAGACACCGCTCAACTGGAGGCTGATAGGTTCCACGACAAGTACGAGAAGTCTCAGGTAAGATACAAAACAAAGATGCAAATATGTTGATACATTTAGCAGCACATACAAATATGAACTGATCAAAACTATAGGTACTTACCTAGTAATGTCTGTAGAAACAAAAATATATTTGCAGTCTTGTTCTTTGTCGTGTCGATGGCACGGCAGTTGATACACACTTGTGCCACGTACCAACAAGAAAGATTTCTTGGTTCAAAACTTCGTCACTCCCACGACGTCGACGGTGGCAACGTAGAGGTCACTTTGGAGGTGGCTTTTGCGGCACAGAGGGCAAGATAGGTGGTGGAGCATAGATTGCGACACAGCTCCATATCCACGGCCTGCCGCCGTTCCGCTGTTTGCCGATTTGCAATAAAATCCCACATACGAACCTGTGACGGCATCTATGACTAACCTGGTGTCAGAGTTTTAAAGCCGCCCACACAAAATCCTGACGTGACACAGATCCTGCATCGCGCAATTAGACGAACGCCATTTATATAACTTCCCCGACATCAATCGTTGGGCAGTTGCCTGCCAGACACGACACCCGTCTGGTCGTAGGAATCCTCCCTTTTCTGTAGAGGACGAGTGAACTTTACACCCTGGTCCTCATATCTCTAAAAACCCATTATGATAGAAAATCGACCAATCCAAAACGTCATTTTTACAGTTCACCGTAAAAATATCGCGAACCCGTGTTCACTTACCTGGAGGCTGTCGAACCTGAACACGACTACGTAAACGGAAACACCTGAATACTTAATAGAGCCAGTTGAAAATTTAAAGGCTAAATGTAGCCGAGACTCCGGTGTCTATTATAAAATTCAACTTTGAGTAGATTAGACGAACCTAAATATGGAAACTGTTCAATAATTTAGAACTACGATATTCAGGGTAACTCATTGATTGAGGATCCCAAGCTTTGTTGATGAATTCGTGGTACACCCGCACGTCAGGGCTCAGTGGTGGCACGGCATGGCGGCATTCAGTTAGCTTGGCGTAGTACGGAGTTTCTGTAGCATAAAAAGCCCATGTATACTGGTTTTGTTACCACTGACGAGCCCTGTACATGCAGTCAATTAAAATGTTGGAATGAATTCCAGGAATTTTTCCTTTGCAATTTGGTTGTAGCGATTTTTCTGCGAAAATGTGAATGCTACAGTATTCTGAAATTGAATTCAATGCTTTGATTTCAACTATTCTGTATTTCTACGGAATAATAAAATACGAAACGCAATATTCAAGGACCTCTCATCAGTATTGGAGGAGAAAACTTCGTAGGTACAGTAGGCTGCACGTCAGTGATGACAAAACCAGTAAAAACTGGCCTCGTGTTGTATTGAAATTCCGTACTCTGCTAGGCGAGCTCAAAGTAAAAGTCTTCTATTAATTATATGACTGTACTCGTATAGTTTTAGTGGTTTTTAGTGTCGCACTGCAAAAGAACTAAAATAAATAAACAAGCCTATGCTGGTGTACCTGACAGCTATGTCTTACATTCGCGCCACGTATTGTGCTGTCATTAAGAATAAGATAGATAAAGATAAAGATGAAGACGATGAAGATCAATTTTATTTGTCCAAAAAGATATAAGAATCATTTATTTGCAGAAAATAAAGGTGTTACCAGTTGTAAAAGTTGGTGGTTATTAGTACAATTTATATTTTACTTGCTTAAGGCATACAAATTAATTTTACATTAATATTTAATAGGTACCTACTTATTTTAATCAGATATAGGTACAAAAATATACCTATGTTCCAATACAAGGTGGTAAGGACATCGACGCGAATAATGTTACCAGACCTGCAATTCAGTACATAATTCTGAACCCCCCCCCACGTTGACATTTTTCGTCGGTTATTAAAAAAAAATCTGCTGTGCTATACAGTGTGTCCGGACATGGACTAGCGATATTCTAAATACTTAAATATAAACAATTTTAAAGTACAATAATTACACTCTAGGCTTGGGTCCAATACACTTCCCCGCTATGTGGCAGCCATTTTGTTTTTTTTTTACAAAAAATATCATATATCTCAAAGTTTTAGTCATACTGAGATAAAAATAGGCTTATTCGAAAGGCAATAATATTATCTACCATCTGCATTACAAAGCAATGTGTTCACAATTCCATAACTATTGAAAACAAATGTGAAAGTCGAAAAAAAAAAATATGCAGTTTAACCAATAATTATTACAAGCCTAGAGTGTAATTGTACTTTAAAATAGTATAAATTTAAGTATTTAGAATATCGCTAGTCCATATCCGGACACACTGTATAATATACATATATATTTGACTGCGTAGGTATTATATTGCACTTTTCTATAAAACAGCAGATTTTGTTTTAATAGCCGACGAAAAATTTCAACTCAGTGGGTTCAGAATAATTTTATTCGGTCAACATTTGGACGAATTTTTTTTCCGACGAATTAACAGCATTGACTGTTTATCTAGACATATTTATATCTTTATTTTATTTTATTTATTAGGGAAAACAAACAGTGGCACATAAAATTTTTTTGGAAGAAAGCGTCTGAGGTAATCTTTGGTCAAAAAATTACCAACGACGCGCGCGTCGGTGTCGACTGTACCTACCTACTCGTTACTACCATAGAAATATCGAATTACTCTTTGATATTGCTATACATAATCTGGGTGAGCGAAATAATAATTTATTATCCGAGTATTTTTATTGCGAAAATCAAGGCCGTATTTACGAAAGATAACCAATAGAATGTGATCCTTTTCCTCAGAGATGTTTGCCAAAGAATTTCTCCGTACAAATATTTTCATTGGCTTTTGATACTTTATGGAGAATGTTAAGAATAGCTTTGGAAACCGACTTAATATCTGAAACGGTAGACTAATTTGGAGAATTTTGGTTCCTCAATATTGGTTGTAAATAGAGTGGTAGGTACATAAAAGGATCGTTTGTCGCTTGAATGACATTGATAGGGGGGCGTTGTTGGTGGTATCCTGTCAATTCACCGAAAATTAATTTGTCATTACGAATTTATAAAAAAAAAATACTTTTGTGTTTTTAAAGAACCTAACTACCTACTTACTTGCCTATAATTTTTTTGACCCAAACGGAAATTGTAACCATGATCACTTTGTGACCGGTTTAGAAAATGTATGATGAAATGAAAAATTTATAAATGATTAAATATCATGCGAAACATTTGTAAAGAGAAACATTTGCTAAATAAATGTTTGTAAATCGAGTGTTTATAAAGTAAATAATTTGCGGAATAAGTTGTTTGTGAAATAAATAATATATAGAACGAAACGAAAAACACCGTTGACAAATTTTTTGTTTATCCAGTAAACAAAATATTTGTCAACGGTGTTTTGGTGAAACATTAGTGAACAGTTAGTAAACATAAAAAAAAATATCACTTGAATTGAAAAAATCAAAATGGCGGCGTTAGTAGCAAAACTATGCCGCGCGCCAAAATATCCTTGTGCAGTTGTAACGAGGTTTGTCTGAATGGAAATCCATAGAGCTGTAGTTTCACGGCTGACACAAACGATATGCAAATTGAACGGAAACGTTTGTACTACGGTCAAACAGACAGGTTTATCTCTGCCGTTTACGGCGCTGTTAACTGGGCAATTAGTTTTATGAGCGATGTCTATTGAACGTTTATATTTCTCCGAAATGTTCCGTGAGGAGAAGTACTCGTACAAACTTAAATCGGTGTATCTTTATTCTTTACATGTATATTATAAATTGAAGTCGCGCTTCGTATCTGCGTGAGCCCATTTTTTCTTCTAAACTCCGCATCGGATTTTGATTTAGTTTTCACCATCATTTACAGAATTTATTCTGAGAGGTTTATGTGTATAAAACCTAAATATAAAACTTACACAAAATAAAGAACTCTCGATGTTTTGTCAAGTCTTAAACAAACGGCTCGCTGGTAGTTTATAATTTACTTGTTTTGCGTTTCGTGATCCGGAAGAGGATATAATTATTAAAGCAAATTATAGTACGTACGACACTTTAGCATGGTTTTTTAAATTATAAATCGAAGGTAGTTCGTCAAAGATTTAGGCAACATGCGCAATTTCCCAGTAGATTTTCATTCTTACTTTAAAGAGTAGAAACCTAAAATGTGGTATAGCTAATTGCGGAAATTCCATTATAAAATACAATAGATCTCTGCGTCCGGAGCTCGCCGTGGCAACACGCCGTGTTCGGGTTCGCGACAAGTCAATCGTCATCCTGAGGATGCCTCGTTGAAAGGTGAAACTCGTGTTGATTTATTACAGGGTTTTTTATGACTCTTCAGGAAAAGTTAAGAATGTGCATCCTAAAAGTTGGCAACGTCGTAAATAGGTGTCAAATAGTTGCCTGTTTTGATTAATTTGGAAATTAAACTGTATGAAAATAAGAAATGTGGCTAACTAACTAACTAGAATATTAATAATGAATTGCAATTTATAACATTGAATTTGATGTTGTACCCGTTTTAGGTGTAAAAAAGTCATTTGGAAAGTTTCCAAACACTTTTTTTACATCTAAAACTAACTATTCGGTGTAACGATATTAATTGTTGCATTTCATAATCAATATTCTAGTTCGCTAGTTAGCCACATTTTTTATTTCCATACAGAAATATTATCAAATTAATCAAAACAGCGAAATATTTGACATCTATTTGCGACGTTGCCAACTTACAGAATAAACCCTCTTAAGCAGAATAGGTTACTAAATATGTCTATTTTATAAAATGTGATGCAAACTTTCAATGGAGCTTCTAGCATTGATTGTATGCTCCGACATCTCAGTAGGTACCCTATTTACTAGAGTAAAAAGAGAAAACTTTATCACTAAAAACACAAATGCGACGAATTAGTTCACTGCATTTTACTCTTAGAGCACACAGTACGATGGCACAGAAAATCCCGAAACAAATTATTCACAGTGCTTCGATCTTTCTACGCTCGCTCACCACGAACAGTAATGTCCCAATATAAATCATGACTGGAGAGGAGACCACTTGAATGGCGCCCGTCCGTCTAGACTCTGCCTTATGTAACATCTTACGACATTATGTCAGTATTATTAGTGCTGGCAACATTGATCTGAGATTGAAATGAGACGGAATAATCTTCTGGTTTTATGAGCTCTTGCTTGCATTGGGTGGTCGTAAATGATTGGTGAGTATCCTATCTTCTTAATGATATACATCTCCTAATTGGTCAGAAGAAATGTTGCCATTTACATCATGATCTTCATTGAATGAGAATCGTGGTCAGAAGTACAGTCGTTAACGGTATGATGATTAAGATTCTATATTATACAAGGTGTTCCTTTTGAAGTTCTATAACTCTACTCTATTAACATACTTAACACTAAACTCTCGATGTGTGTATCTAAGTTTCTTTGAGTTAATACTTTTCATTCAATCCAATCAGCTAAGAGAATGCGACGTTGTAATTTTTTTTTTGTATGGACAATAAGGTCTGTATTAAAGTTTTTTTATTATATTTCACGTAAGGGTGTTTTACATGAATAATCGTGACTTTGTTGAATTTGTATGAAAACAATTTTTTTTTTCTGAAAAATCTTTCGTAGGCCGTTTGATTCTTTGACATGGTCTCGTTAATACGCTAGAGTTATGGGATATCTAAAAGAACACGTATAAAAATTGATGTAGGTAGTGAGATTGATAAACTCCATGGTTTGCCCGATGACCATGAAAGTTGGCACGACTACGTACTTTTACATGGATTAGATTTTTATAGGTTGTGTTTCCGATCACCACGGGTCCAAACCCACAGGAAAAGCATTATACAACCTTATTTTTTATTCATTACAAACCTTTGAACAGAAATCGCAAAAAAAAATCAGCTGCTCCCTACATTTTGACGAGTTATGCGAACATAAATATATGGAACAGCTGATTTTTTTTTCGCAATTTCAGCTGTGGTCCCATAGTGAAAGTTGTTCATAATGATGAGTACAATGACCCCTTAAGAGGTTTGTAATGAATAAAAAATAACGTTGTATATGCTCTCAATGTGTCATATCGACCATCATGAAATAAAAGAGTATAATAGTGACTGTTATTTACAATCTGTCAAATAAATGAAGCTATACTGAAATAGCATGAAAAACCTAAACAATTAGAAAACCTACAGACGAAGCGTAGTAGATAAATAAGTAGGTATGTCAAATTCGAGACAGTCACGCCCAAAGAGATAGACTGACGGGATTTAATAATAAATTACTTGCTACACAAGCATCAGTATAAGAAAACAGAAATATAAACGTGTATGAATGAATAAATCTATATTTCCAAAGAGACGACTAAAATAGCTTAGAGCTTACATACTTTATAAACTTGCATTTCAATGATAATCCCACGCTCGGGGAAGAGCTACAACATTTTAAAATTACGTCACTGAAATTCTAGTGACGTCACACAAAATAACTTGCAGGAATGGCAACGCTTTTATTCGCTCGACGGCATTCCGAAATCCGTAATTCGAACCTGCAGCATTCCGAAATCTGAACACAGTTTCACCTCGAATTAAAATTGATAGTGTAAAATCCTGGTTAGGAAAATTCTATGTACATTTTGCTTTACGAAACTTCTAGTCTGCAAATAATACCTTATACACACAATGCTATTGTGTTACTGTTGTATTGTGTAGTATAAAATATTTATGTAGCGGTGAAGGCAAAAATAGTAGATCACTGACCCAAATTCTGTTCGGTTCGGTAGTATCAGTCGCATTCGATCGGTTATCGCCCGAATTGGATTGGAATCAGCTTTCCACTTAGCTTCAGCGTGCTATCGATCTCGCTGTACATTTTCTGATCAATTTTTAAGAATTGCTTCGTCGCTATATTGTATTTTGATCGGGCAGACTGATAGCATGATAGGTTTTGTATTGTTTACTGTTCGTTCGTTCAACTCGTCCCATTTTATAGTTGGAATTTATTTTTTATGTAGGTAATGTGATTTCTTGCTAAATGTTCAAAAGTACTGTTTTCTAAACTATATCTATATTTTATATAAATTATTGTCTTTCTGCGTTTCTTAACCATTCCTTCTGTCCATTCTGCCTTAAAGCATACATCGTAACGTAACGTAAATAGATTTACTATTTATCAACTCAGAAAATGTAAATAGCAAAAGAACTGAAACGAACAATTAACATTTTTGTTCTCCGTTTTAAAAGACAGCTCTTATTTAACAAATCTATTAGCACGACCACAAATTCATTTCAACCGAACTAGAAAATTCACTATCAATTTAAAAACGGAACCGTCTTAAAACCCGTCTAGAAAAATAAAATATGTACTTGCGGACGCAATAAACTAGTCGTGATTGTATCAAGTTGGGCTACGATAAACAATCGTGAAACAATACCAAAGGTTTTATTCAGTATTTGGCAAGTTGGGCAATGTTTATCGGTACTAAAGCTGGCCGACTATTCCTTCATACCGTCTTGACATGTAACTTTAGTGGAATCCTGCCAAAGAACTCCTAGGCCTACGTGGGGTGACTTGGTAACTCTGAACTATGTTCTCAATACGTCTTGTGAGCGACCGGTATTTCATTTACTATGAAATGTAGTTCGGTATGTTGTCGTGTCACTGAAGAGTATCCAATTAATATAATGACTAGTGTTGGAATGTCAAAGGTGGCATTTAATTTTCGGTTTATTGATTTGATTCCCGTAATTCGGTTTCAACTAATTACTACGTTTAATTGGGTAATTTATAATACTCGTTAACTAATTATCTACGGATAACATTACGAATGATTAGATTTTGTCATTTCCCAATAGATATGAATTGGAATGGACATTTTAGTCCGATAAAACATCCGAAACATACTTTTAACAGCCTCGATGGTCTAATGGTCGCAAGTACTACTGCTGAGCATAAGGTCCTGGGTTTGATTCCCAGGTGTGGCAAAGTTTTATGGGGTTTTGTATATGGAATTTCTTGGTGGCAGTCCAGAGTCTGGATTTGTGCCTGGTTGGTGGCTATAGGCTCGCCCCCTATTATAATGGTTACTTTAACATAACTGGCGAAATGTGGCTGTACTCTATAGGTACACTTCTGTCCAACCCTTCGGAGAAACAAGGCGTGATTGTTATGGAGCTACTGGTTTTTCTGTTAATTACGACATCGTCGAGAAATACTAGCACTTGCTGCTAAACAAAATTCAGTTCCTTCTCCGTTGACTGAAAGCCCATACCCAAAATACGAAAACAACTGAAATGAAATGAAATTGTTTATTCTGTAAATAGGATATTGGAATCACTTTACACGTCAAAATATGCTAGATGAGTTCGGCGATTCCTATCTGACTACTCTGAGAAGAAAGGCCAAAAAAACTCAGAGGGCACAGTCTCTTTTAAAGTCCAGATATAATCTTGGTCAAGCCATATGAGAACCATGTAGATTCGTGACTGAAATGGTATTTTGAGGAAAGAACCACACAGATTTGAATGGACCTGTCCAGTCAGTGCAAGCATTACTACTATAATAAGAAAACAGTAACTTCAAACACATATTTTTTTCACAGGCGCTAGTAACACGAATCCAAAAAGAGCGTGATGCAGCACTCGCCGAGGCTGCCAGCTGTCGTGAACGAGCCGAAGCGGCAGCTGCTGCAGCCAATAGAGCAGCAAGGGAACGCGACAGTGCGACTACTGAACTGGATGTGCTTCGAGAACGGTGGGAGAAGGCGCATCAACAGCACCAGAAACTCACGGTGAGAGAGATGCTTTGAATATAAAACAGAATATTTTTAGCGTAGAGTAACCCACCCTCGTCGTGGGTTCGAACCCAAGCAGGCGCTTCACTTTGTTATGTAAATAATTTCATCACCACTGCTCTCAAAACGGTAAAGGAAAACATCGAGAGGAAACTGGCATGTCCTAGAACCAAAAATTCGAATACATGTGACATCTACCAGCCTGCGTGGTAGATTACAGCCCACTCCCTCTCGAAGAGAGGAGGCCTGTGTCCCAGCAGTGGGAACATCATAGGCTGATTATGCAAACCACCGTCCAACATACAATACCATGTTCCTTGTGAAGGTACGTGCATACATTATGTGCAACCTTCACAGCCAAGATAGGTTATTTTAGCCACATATGAGCACTTTCTGGTAACCCATAGCCGCCAAACCCGAAATAGTCACCGAATCCAATATCAGCATGGGAATATATACACATATAGAAAAAATTTATTTGCATTAAAAAATGGTACAATAATGGATATAGTAAGATTATGATCTCACATGTCTCGCCATGGACTGGCATACAAAATTTTTAAAGATAATAAGTTATAACTATGTAGAATCAATAACAACAGCTTAGTCAAACAGTAATTAAACTATTACATCATGTTAACAACAATATTGTAAAATTGGAACTCCAGCATTTTTACTGCATTATGTCTTCATCCAATTTTCAGGATTTGGTGTTTAATATCTAAGGTTACTTAATTATCAAAAGAAAACTTTACTCTATGAAAAGTATTACCTATGAGCCATATACGCAATTTAGGTTTAAAATATTTCAGAGGGAGTTCCTTAAAGTTTTGGAATATTGTTAAAAAAAAAGAAGTAGCTAGGTCTAAATTACTGGCAATGGGCATAGTATTAACTTTACTGAAATCTAAATAAGATTAGCCTGTTTAGATGAGAATAGTGAACCTATTAATAAACTACTGAAGAAAGTGCACTCAGCAGACCTTTAAACAAAGATTGAGCTTCTTTTAGAACTAAATGCTAAATGCTTCAAGCAGGTTGTCTCTACATACCTTACACGCCCACACATATGGGTAGTAACGATATATCAGTACAATTGCAACAAATACTTAAATGTGTCTGCATGTAATGAAATTGTTTTCTTTTGCTTTCAGATGGAACGAGACGATGCCCTAACAGAGCTTGAAATATTGAAAGAAAAACTAGACAAAGCCCTCTATTCCACACAGAAAACAATCGAAGAGAAGGAGACTGCGCACAAAGAATACGAAAAAATGCTTGAAAAGTATGACAGGTACATTTATTTTTAAATGTCGTCTTGTGTTGGTGGCGATGAGTGTACTTGTATACAAAATTAAATTAAATTACACTCTACGAGTAATGTTTTTCTTTATTCCAGGTCCCAAAACGAAATCTACCGACTTCAGAACAAGATAGATATCCTAGAGGCGGATAAAGATCGCATTGAAATGGAATTCGAAAAGCATGCGCACATAGCGACAAAATCAAAAGACGATCAACGCAAACTGCAAGACGAATACGCTAGATTACAAGAAATGTACGATAGGGCATCTCTCCAACTTAACAGGACTAAAGAACAGGAAGAAAAAGCCAAAGAAGACATGGATAGGTTAAGTGTTGACATCGAAATGGTGCGAGACCGTTACGAAAAGAGCCAAATCGAACTCAGAAGGTATCAGGCCGAAAAAGAGAAATTCGTTGCAGATAACGAGCGTCTACAGTTTGAATATGACAGGGCAATGACGCAGTGTGCTAAAGCGCAGGCTTCCAATGAAAAAACACAAGAGGAAATGGCTAGAGTGCAAGTAGAACTAGAGAAAATGTATGACAAGCACGACAAGGTAGCGGCTGAAATGAGGAGAGTACAAGCCGAACTGGATAAGGTGAAGCAAGACGCAAGTGGGGCAAGAGAAGAAGCTGAACGATACGCCGCACGATACGGGAAGTACCACGACACGAAGGAAGAACATGAGAGGACTAAGTTGGAGGTGGAACGACTACGCGCTCGGTTAGAGAAGACCACAATAGACCTGGAGCGAGCACGCAAGGCAGAAGAAGAAGCGGCCCGTCTGCGCTCGGAGCTTGACCGCGTCGAAGCAGTCCGAGGTAAATACCAATTCGAACAGGACAAGTGGACTAACGAACTGAACAGAGTGCAAGCGGAACTTGACAAACAGCACGAACGGTACGAGGCAGCACAAGCCGACATACAACGCTTACAAGCCGAGAAGGACCAGGCAGAGACCAAACTACACGAGATGAACATACAACTGGAACTATCCAAGAGTGAAGTCACCAAACTCAGCGCCACGTTAGAAAAGCAACGAGCAGACCTAGAACGCGCTCATATTGAGTGCGAGAAATTCAGAGACCGATGCGAGAAACTGAAACTACGGTCAGAACAACTGGATAAGGACAATGAGCGACTTAAAGGAGAACTGCAACAGATTGAGAGGATGAAACTACAAGCGGTCGCCGGAGACAAAGCGAGGACTGAAGACAGGCTCGAAATAGAGCGACTTCGAGATAAACTCGAGAAAGCAATACAAGCGAGAGATTCCACGGAAATGGAGGCTGGCCGCTTAGCGAAGGAACTAGAAAAGTCACAGATGCATCTCTCAAAATATCAGGAGACCAATGAAACGACGCGCGTCGAATACGAAAGGATGACGAATGAACTTGGTCGAATGCACGAGCGCCTTGAACGAACCATCCTTGAGATGAGACATGTTGAACAGGAAAGAGATGCTTTGTTGCAAGAGATACATAACATGAGATTTAACGTGGATCAGCAACAAAGAAATATCGACCACCGTACGCAGGAGACTTTAGTGAAGCTGCAGCAAGAACTTGCCCAGTCTGTCCGCGATAGGGAAAAGATGGCGTCTATACTGGAACAGAGAGACAAACAAGCCGACGCTATAGAAAAACAGATCGTCAAGTTAGAAGCCGACACGAAACAGCTGACAATCGAACGCGACCAACTAGTCGCACAGTTAGAAAAGTCTCAAGACATGCTCGTGAACTTCCAACGAGAACTAAACGCTTCGGAAGCCGAATTACAAAAGCAACGCGAGGAAGTGCGGCGCGTGAAAGAAGAACAACGAAAAATGGCGCAGGATACCGGCGGCGCTAAGAACGTCATCGAGAGCCGTGACCGCGAGATCGCCAAACTACAACAACAAGTCCAATCCGTCACTAAAGAAAAGGATTCAATCAGACAGAGGGCAGAGAAAGCCGAGAAAGAGGCGCAAAAAGTTGGAGAGATCGACAAATGGCGCGCTGCGGTTGAACAAGAGAAATCGAAGGCGATTCAAGCTGAGCGAGCGTTGGCTGAATGTCAGCAGCGTATGCAGAACTTGGAGAAGCAGTTCCAAGCTGCTCAGCAGCAACTGCAGGCAGGGTCCAGGGGAGGTGCAGAGGCGTTGGCTGCGGCGCAAGCTGAGGCCAGGTCGCATGCAGTGGAACGGGAGAGATGCCAGGCGCAACTCGAGATGCTCGTCCAAGAATTGGAGAAGAGCCAGGTCAGTTGGAGGATCGCCCGGCGACAAGCCCACGCTGGAACGGGTTCAATCGAGTTTTACTTACGTTCTATCAATGAAAATCAATATTCAAGGGAATTTCTAGATATCACAAGACTATCTTCCGTCAATGAGAATTTATTTTAATACGAATTTTCAATTTTTCCAACCAGCTGTTATTATTTATTTTCAATAATAAAAATTTGGGTCATAATCATCTGTATTCAGCCCAAAGACGTCCACTGATGGACATAGTTCAAAATGAGGGTATTACAATCCAAAATTGGCTAATGCTAATCATAGCTAGGTAAGCAATGAATGATGACAATAAATCATAAGGTTTGCAAATGGGAGCCTCGTCGTCAGTGACAGTTTACCGCATGGACATTATAAGATCTGGATTAGCTGCATGATTAGAGGTACTATCATTTTGAGAAAATTATTTACTATGAAAGATATGCCTCACTGATTGTGATTGTGACTGAATAAATGCATATATGTATTAGTTGGTTTTCTCTCATGAATTAAGAAGGGGTAACACGTGAAAAAGCTAGTTGGGAAAAATGGATGTCTACTTATCATTAAAGTACTCGTTAGTGTTTCATTCGTCTCAAGACAAACTCGATTGAACCGCAGCGAGTGTACGTTGTCCGCTTCAATCATTGCACCGGTGTCGAGTAGATTGTTTTATTTGGATGTTCATATTTTTGTTTGATCATCGCCGGTCGCCATCTTGTCGTTGTATAGTATAGCATGTCACCCACGGCCCGCTGGGCATCCTCCAACCCCTCATTGTTCGTATTTATTTTATTAGTTTCATCATCGCAGTGTACTCGAAGAAAATCATGGAATGTATTTGTGTTGACGAGCAAATTGTTGCACCATACATTTTTCATAGCGCACCGAATGCAACCCGTTCGATGGTGGCAATAAATGTCGGGTGCAAGAAAATTGCAATAAACGCTTCATTGTAAAAAAAAACTGTTAATTTTTCTCTTTTTTCAGCCGTTCGCTACTGTACTGTGTATATTTGCAAAGTTTTTTATCATTGTTCGTTCATCTCAATAAATATATTTTGGGAGGGATTGTCGTAAATTATTTAGCTGCGACTGAAATATATTTTGCAGAGTTACTTGTAAGATAAAGTTTCGCTTGTTGAATTGGATTTTGCGATTCATGTATCTAGCTTTTTAAGCTTTATGTAAGAGTGTACGAGGCTACCTTTACTAGATAGTTAACTGTTTACCTTAACGGTTATTTTCCGGGGACAGCTCGATCTTCGAGAGGCGACGAAGAAACTACAAGCTGCGGGCGCGCAAAACGCCAAAGCTGGGGAAGACACAGCCCATGCTAAGAAGCAACTGCAAGAGGAATTTAAGAAGTTAGACGACGCGAGGAGACAGTTCGAAGAACAACGGAGAACAGTGGAGAACAAGCGGAAAGACGTGGAGGAGAAGGAGAAGGCGCTGGCGGAGTTAGATCGACAGCTGAAGAAGAGGAAAGAGCAAATGGACCAAATGGAAGCTTCTTTGAGGAAGGTGAGACAGGAATCAATTGAAATTATAGTTCAACTATTCAATTTTCTACTAAAGACAGAGAGTATCAGCTAGGTTTCTTGCATTTCCATCTTTCTCTCAGATATTTTACAATAACATTCTAAGATTCTAATTCATACCTACTTTAAAAAAATCTTTGATATAAATCCATAAGTTTTCATCATGATTCGGCTATAATAATGTCTACTAGCTTTCAGTCTTTTCAAAACTAAACACGATTTATATTAGTTGATCACAAATTCATAGAGTTCATAATAAAAAAAAACAATTTGGCACTCTCAAATTAGTTTGATTCTATTTGTGTACGGTCAACCACATCCATGGTGACAGTTTGAGTTTGAAAGCACCTTAATTTCATTGTTCAAGAGTTTCGGTGTACTAAACACACAAACAGGTATTTCTATACAAATCATATTTCAAACCACCATCTTATCCACCCAGGCTGGCGGCAGCACAGCAGCGGTATCCGACCTGAACCGCAGGCTCTCAGACTCGCAGAAGGACGCGGACACACTGAAGCAACAACTGACGCAGACGAAGGAGGAGTCGGCGCGACTGACGGCCGAGACTGAACGACTGCTGCAGCTGGTGCAAATGTCGCAGGAAGAACAGGCGCAAAAGGAGAAGCAGATCATGGAGCTGCAACAGTCAGTATTTATTTACATATTAGAATAGCGTATGTAGCAACTATTCCTATAAGATTTTGTATTATATTTAGTTTTAGCTGGAGTAAGTCGTGTATAACAATATCTTCTTAAATGCATTTCGTTTCACAGATTTCGGTAAGATTTTCATGTGCTCTTGAATTTTACGCAAATTATTATGGATACCGTCATACTATTGTTTTGTGTTTTATTCCTGAGCAAGACCAAATAGTAGATTGTTTACTAAGGGAGCAAACAACTATTTTTAAGGCGAGAGTGTTTCTTTGGATCCAAAGCGGAGCGAAGGACTCTAGAGTAGAATCCCGAGCGTAGCGAGGGATTCTAAAGTAGAATCCTGAGCGCAGCGAGGGATTCAAAGTACATCACTCGAGCTTAAAATAGTGTTGCTCCCGAGGTGAACACTCTACTTTTTATCACCCTCTATGAGAAAACAAACGTGTGCGGTCCGACCCCCATCAGGAACGAATTTCCTACTTTTCCGATTTACACAAAATAAAAAAATAATGAAAAAAAAAATAATCGCAGTCGCCATGTTGGATTCACATTTTGACCTCACTATCGGGTTTACCACCCTCGAAAACTATGAAAACGATACCCATGACGATTTTTTTTTAAATTTTCGCATCCACCATCTTGGATTTAAATTTTGACCTCACTAGCGGCTTTATCACCCTCGAAAACTATGAAAACGATACCCATGACGAAAAATTTGAAAACTTTCGGGTCCGCCATTTTGGATTTACATATTGACCTCACTATCGGCTTTACCACCGTCAAAAACTACGAAAACGATACCCATGACCCCGCTATCTTGGATTTTAATTTTGATCAAATCACACTTTCTCATCTCTCTCTTGCCAGCCTGTTACTTATTCATACAATGGTCGTGATCGATCTCTTTGGTGAATAAAACTTTTACTAACAATATCCACATTCCAATTTCAATTCACTTTTAGTCCCTAGGGATTAAACAGCTATTTTGGTCCCTGTTTACGAGGATTAAACTACGTCTTCTATGTGATAAAAAATATCTTACGATATCTTCTTATGGTGCTAATTCAATCCTTTTGGCAATATCAATTAGTGATTTAAATAACATTCTTAAAGTTACAAGTTTGTTTTAAATATATTTGTAATTCGCTATATTATACTATAGCCTTTTTGTAATTTATTAGTTTATCTACTTTAATAACTATTATATTTTATTGTTTGCAGGTCTATTAGAAATCTCCAAGCCAAACTGAAAAGTCAGCAGCAAGCACAAGCACAAAGAGAAGAGGTATATTTTGTGATTTACATTATAAGTAACATGCATGAGAATAGAAAAAACTTAATACTTAAACAAAAGTTGAGGGCTCGATGATGAATTTTTGAATGGTGATAATGTAACTGAAGAAGAAGTTGCTATTGTTTAGACCTACGTCTGAATGAATGCAGCATGTAAAGTGACTAATGAAGAATTAATAAACAGGCATCTATCTAATATAGAAAATGAATTGAAAGTAGCAGTTAAAGTTTTGACGGAATATGGAAACTCCCTGATAACAATATTTTGAACTTTACCTAGATTAACTGACTCATAAGAAGGAATCGTCATTAAGACTGATGCTGATTGAAAATCTTTAGCAGAAAGTTGATATTATTCTAACTATCATTTTGAATTCCATCATTCATTTGTAACTTCTACGGCTACAATATATTTAATGTTAACATGTGCATGTACTAACCCAACTAACATTTTTTGTTCCATGCAGGCCGGACCCGCTGGCTTCCTCAAAAGCTTTTTCTAAGTTAGTCCTTCGCACCAAGACTGTCGTTCATTTATTTGCTCTTTTCATTTAAACGTTTTTCTTTGACTGTCGTTCTAACATCGTCAGCGACACACATTCCACGTCTTTCGATAACAATATCACACGTAAGCTTTACAAAACGCAATTTCGTAATTAAGTAATGTTATCGATATTTATATTGAATATTTATAACAAAGTGTTCAGATAATAATATTGATCTCTTGTTGAACTCCGGACCGTACGAGTCTCCTCCCTCGTACATTGTAACTGCACACAATAACGATAATTATTAGTTTAGCGATAATTTAAGTGATGTTTAAAAACAAATAAATAATCGTGGTGTTCAGCGGGAATTATTTTTTAAGTAATAAAAAATACAATATTGTAAAACTGTTAAGTAAACATGTATCTAGATAGATCGAGTAAGTTGTCCACTAGTCGATGTTACCCCGCTTTCAATCTTGTTATGCGAACTATCAATGAACTATAAATAAAACGAAAACCTATGTTGACCTTTCTCGAGTTATTTTTGAGTTTATATTGTTGATGAGAATTTTGTTGTTGAAGTAAAACTTATTCGTTTTTATTGATTTTTCTTTTGTTTGTTATTTATTTTCATCTTTCGACCCCACACGGTAGGATCTGACGCGCGCGAGACAAAGCGAAATAGCAGCCATGAGAGAGCTCGAGAGCACTCTCTCACAGAAAGACGTGCTCAAGGCAAAGTTGGAAGAGAGCAAGATGAAAGTAATAGACTTAGAAATAGAGCTTAACGAATCCTCGCTTATATTATCAGAAGTGCTAAAGATGCCAGATGGGCCAGAAATGAATAATATTAAACGGAGTAAGAGCTTTTTCGAGTTGCAAAAGAGTGGTAAGGTAGTGGATAGGCTTGACAAATGCAGATTGAGCAGAAGTGACAATGACTTAGACATGATGCATAGTAGAGACAAGAAGAGAGAACCGCCGAACATAAGTAAGTTGACGAGAAAGATATCTGACTTGACGAAGGAAATGGCGATCAAGAACTCTAAACTAATTGAACAGCAACGATGTATATCAATTTTAGAAGAAGCGTTAAGAGAGAATAACAATATAGCTGAGTTTGAACAGTTGCTTGCAGTAGTAAGAAGCAAAGATGAAAGAATCAATGAGTTGGAACAAAGTGTTAATAAGAAATGCGTATCGAATCCTGGTGAAGGCAAAGATAAGAGAATATTGGAGTTAGAGGAAGCTTTGAAGGAATCATTTTTGATAGCGGCAGAAAGAGAGAAAGTATTCTATGAAGAAGAACAGAGAAGAATTGAAACCTTGCGCAAGGTAAGACTCCACTTAATTAAACTGATTGTTGTAGTGTAACTTGGGAATGGCCTATGTTCAGCATTGGACTATGGTTGGACTGGTTGTTTTGTTCTATTATATGAGATCCCTCGTTTACTTCTTAAATAATGAGATATATTTACCAACAGCCGAATGGAATTTCCTATAGGGTATTAAACTGTCAGAGTAATATTATAATAATGTTCTAACTCCCACACATAACATTATTTCAGATGGGCAAAATGGAACAACGTATACGTTCGCTTCAGAACGCTTCAGCGATGAACTGCGAGACTTGCTCCTCAGTGCTAAAGCGCTTGAAGCAGCTGGAAGACGCACTGCAACACTGTCAGAACAACAGGGACCACATATTGCGACAACTATCGCACCTCGTGTAAGTACTAATTTTTTTAATAACTTCACGCCTGTTTTTCCCCGAAGGGTTAAACAGAGGTGTATCTATAGAACACAACCACATTTCGCCAGTTATGTTTTAGTCCCAATCAATTATCCTTTTCAATAAATGGGCCCGTTTTGGGTCCCGTTCTGCCCTCATTACGTAAACCGTTGATCCCGGCTGTTATTCGTGGATCTTTGACAGTCGTTACGGGACGTCAGAAGCCCGAAAGTCTGCCAACCAGTCCTACCAAGGGGTAGTTACTGGGTTGTGGAAGTCAGATAGGCAGTCGTAATCGCAGTGTAAAACACGGTATTCAGCTGCATCTGGTTAGACTGGAAGCCGACCCCAACATAGATCGAAAAAAATTAAGGCAGATTGATTTTGTCCCACTGTGCAATGGCACGGGTCTTGAGCTCTTAATGGCAGACCATGACCTGAGTTAGGACAGGATACTTGTTATCCCGGTAGTACGTTCCCGTGGGATAATTCCCGAAATCCTAGCGCGCAAGCCGCAGACAAAAGCTTTTATATAACTACATATATTATCATTATATAGCTATATCTCTAGCTATTTAGATAAAAGATAGATAGATAAATAATTTTTTTATTGACTGCACAAAAAAGGCACAATTAAAAATAACAATTTACATGAATATAATATAAAAACAAGATGCCAATATACAAAAAAGAAAAAACATAGGTATTAAAAGAAAGAAATATACATGGTGCGGTGTGCGTCTCAAGGTATATCATGGCTATAATCATCTTACAGCGACATATAGGTACATACTATGAAAGAAATTCCTTAGATCAATCTGTCTAGAAAATTTCAATTTATTTCTAGCTTCGCGCGCATGACCGACATACGAATACAAAAATAGACGGAACAACTAGCACAACTAAACATATTGAACGATTTTCTTCTTTTTTCAGTCAAGACGTGCTAGAAGGTGCAATCAGCGAGAAAGATTCTCAGATAGCCGAGCTCGAAGTGAAGGGTGTGCTTGACGAGAGCGAGACCAACCGATGCGACACGCTTAAGACAGAGCGGGACAGACTGCTCAATAGGCTTAAGACAGAGGTAAATATACTAAACACTCAGTTATAATAAAACAGAGTATATTCTAGGCCGATGATGGTATTCTTCTCAACTTAACCATTATTAGACAGTAGTATCACAGTATTTTTTGTCATAGATAATTTTTTATCGTACTCAATAGGGCAACAAAATATTCGCATATCTTAATATTTCTCGTAATTTCCAGTCTATTTCATCATTAAAATTCCATTTGATATTTATATCATTGATACTTATCTTACAGCTTGTTTCATTACCTCCGAATAAGTTCCAGTTAGCATAATCCGCATAAAATGTTCCCACTGCTGGGACACGGGCGTCCTCTCGGTGAGAGGGAGTGGGCCGTAGGCCGTAATCCACCTCGCGGGCCCAGTGCGGGTTGGTAAATGTCATATGGCTTCGAACTTTTTGGTTCTTTGACATGCAGGTTTCCTCACCATGTTTTCTTTCACCATTTTGAGATCACTGGTGATGAAATAATGAACACTAAGTAAAGTGCTGTCTGGGTTCGACCCTACGACCTACAACTCATAAGTCACGGCCGTTACCACTGAGCCATCGCTGCTCCTAGTTGCAGTAGTTCCAGTTAAATAATAATATTCAGCAGAAAATATTTCTGAAGATCATACAAAAGGTGGTCCATTTCGGAATTTATTGAGTGTTAATTGCCTAATCCGATAATCTTATCATTATTTTTAATATTCTAGCATCATCATAAAACCTTTAATTAAATCTTCAAATATCAAAAACATTCACAAAAACCCCCATCTCTTTCCAGAACGAGCGCATACTACAATTGGAGGAGTATACCGAACCGACCCAGCCGGCGGCCGAAGGTTCCCTCGCGGTAGACCTGACGCTCACTGACGAACTGCTGCAAGTCTGCGACGACAATGTAATTGTTTGGGTATAGTCTACACCTATAGAGAATGGTGATAACGCATGGAGTGAAGCCGGTATTTTGGTTACAGCTGTCATTTGGTTAGTATGGTCTGTCCTGGGTACAATGTTGGTAGACTATGATGCTATTTTATTATATGGGACACTATACTATACATTATTTATCATTCGTCGCTCGCTTGAGAGTCACCGGGACTTGAAAAGGTAAAACTTGATCCTACTTTGTCAGGTTGCTGGTCTGACAAGACAACATCGTCAGTCTTTATGGCATTGTTTATCTAGAACAGTTTGAATTCATAACGTGTCATGGGGCCAATTGCGCGATTTGAATTGTTCAATTTCAATGCTGGACATATTTTGTCTGTTTGACATGGTACAGAAGAACGATGTTTTAAAGCTATCATAGTCTCCAAAATTGGCCTACTTGAAAGAATGGATCAAACACATAATTCTTCCAATAATTTTATAACTTTATGAAAACTTTGAGATCACAATTTACAAAAGCTTCGATTTCTGCATGGTTTTCCTCATAAAGCTTCCTATTAAACTTATAGATGTAATCGACAAAAGGCTTAATGAACTTAAAGACTAATATAAAAATGCGTCCACCATCTCAAATGGCGAGCAGTCGCCATTTTGTTCATCATTTTTATAAAAATCTTATGCTTGATTGAATTCACGAATTTCGCAGAGCCAAATTGACTAAACAACTTATTGGAATTTAAAATTGAGAATTTTAATTAAATAAAATTTTGCTCAATTTACTAAATGTGTGAAAGAGTGTTTGCGTGTGTGCTTAATTGATTAAATAATTAATGTCGGCGTGAGAAGGAAAGAGTCAAAATTGATGGGACCCTAATGGTTGGGTGTGGTTATTGGCACAGATTTAATATTACGACCAGTGGAGGATGTAAGTGAACTAGACAAGACAAAATATGCAATTACTAGTGTGTTATGGTTATTATATAGAATGAAAACCTTAAGGGTGTAGGTAAACTTAGAGCAGCTAAACTTGCCTAATATTTTTAATCGTAAGTATGTCATCAATGTAGATAAGAATGAAGTAATACTCATATTATATACTATAAGGTATCTAAGAAGATTGGAGATTGAATGTATTTACAGTAAGTTACAGAAACAATGATAAAATGTTAATGCAAATCAGAAGATAGCCCAACCTTTTTTTTTCGTGTTCACATGTATTTGGTAATAGTTCATTGGTAACTCTACCATGGAACCATGAGTCCTTTGTCTTTATGACGATGACCCAAGACATAGCAAGGAATTAGTTTAAGAACATACGGCTAATAAAAATATCCCAAAGAAAACTGGGGTCAAATGGAAGTTGCTTTGAAGCTGCTTCATATTTATTTGGACGAAAGGAGTTTTCTTATCTGAGAGTAAATAACACCCGACTGTTACGACATTCTCATTTGTATTACATTAACTGTTTTCTGTATCTGATTGTAACAACGAAACACCAGTTAACATTTTACTAATGACCACAGGAGGAGGACATCCCAGCAACAGTGCTCTAACGACAAACGCAGCTAAGTCAAAACGTAAATCTGTTTGTGGCCTTAGCCATCATCACGCACTAGTCACCCATCACTGCTACCTTACCAACTCATCATCGCTTATCACTCCAGCATTCTGCCAAATAAAAACTTAAAAAAAAATCGCCCGCTTGCAACAACTTCTGACTTTAAACCGAATTTTATACCAAAGATGTTAATTTTTCTGTAAATAAATTAAGTTTTTTTTTATTTATTACTTTTTTTGTTTTATTTTCGTTCTCTCTCGGTATACCCTTTTCGTGCTCTAAAGTAAGAGATTATTTTTTTACCTCATACGATTGAAGGAACCAATGATTTATATTAACGTCTATAATACGGCACTTGTTGATGTATACCTACATTAGAGCAATAATTACCGATATTATAGTTGAACACTCGATGTCTATTTTTAACTTTAATAGGTACTAGTCAAATCTATCAATGTTCTAATGCTTTAACATACAAAATATACTTATATATTCGTTTTTAAACAACGTGTAGAAAAATGTATAGTAAGATGTGAAATGTATCAGCTATACTAAGTCAGGCCAGGTGGGATTGAATACACCGAATAGGTACCATTAATAGGCTTATTCACAGAATTGAAGGAATATGTTATGTAGAAAGAGGCAGGTCAGGATTTAGATAAGAACCTTATGGAGATGAAAGTTTTTCATACACGTTGTATAGAAACAAAATTGTAGTTATTATAATATTTTTCACCTTGAAAAAAAGGATTTTGGACTTTCTATCATCCCAAATCTTTCGGCCTTAGGGATTCGTTTAGTTTAATATTACTTTAAATTAGTAGACACTGATATAAAATTAGTGATTGTTTTGCAACAAGTTGCTAGCAGACTTTTCAATAAATTTTGACATATCATGCACAAATTATATGAAAAACTACATTCAATGCTGACAGTCTGCATATCATTACAATTTATAACGTAGCTTCTTACTCATAAATCATAAACCCCTTAGGAAATCGGTGTTCGAGATATTTTCGTGAGCCAAGAAGCTTGTACAATGTCGGAAAGCACTGCCTTACATTCTAAGTAAAAATATTTAATATTTTTTGTTAAGCGAAAGCCTCGTTTGCATAGTGAACAGAGCAGGGACGTCCGCTCTCTTCGACTGATAGCGATGAAATGAGAAACCGTGGGGAAAAAGACGTCAATTTTCCATTATACGGCAGCTATCGAACTACCCACGTTTACGAGTGATTTTATATTTACGTGTTTTGAGCTTTTTATAAATAAAACATTATACAAGAAACAGTATTGTATTTGTGATAATAATAGTACCGGTGTCTACACGAAATCCAATTTGTGAAAGATATTTTTAAATTCCACATGTTGTTACTTATCTATATATAATTACAGATATAAAATAATAATTTGTACATCTAGTTAAGTATTTAAGCCATTTAAGCTTATTGCTGTTTTAAGCAATTGTTTTTTAATGATAAAAATCCCATTTTCATAAATTGGATTGTCGCTCCAGAATTAAATGAGAAACATCGAAAATACACATATTTTTCTCGATAACTAACTAAACTTTAACTCTATTAAGGGGCATTGGTCGACTGTTTTCGTTTTGGAAATGATTGTTATACTTTGAAACTTGAAATTGTTTAGTGTTAAGTGCATTAAATGACCTATTTAAAATAGTTTGTACTTGTGTTATGTCCAATGTCCTTTAGTGTATAGGCTGAGATCCTTCCTTGTTCTATCTCCCACTAATTTATATAAAATGTTATATTATTTAATCACAAATTATAGAGTGTTGGCAAATTCTATGGCTTTTATACACGGTCGCTGAATGTAGTATGTATATGTACGGTAGGCGGGATGTATAGCGGAGATGCGGTGCGTCGACGTCATAATACTTCGATGATATTTTATTTCGTTTTAAACAATCCGTCGATGCGTATCGTTTGAGGCTATTCCTTCCAACATTACTCTTGGTTCGACGTACCGCATCTACCCGCGAATTAACCTTTTGTATTGACTCAAGTGTGTAGTTGAATTGTATGATCAAGTCACAATAATTATTACGGTATTAAAGTAAATGATATTAGTTACTTGTTACTTAATATAATGGTATATAAATAACAGTGGGTCGTATTGTTTCACAAGTTGTATTGACCGAAATTATGCTGAAATTAAAAAAATACATGTTCTTTGGAAATATAATATCTTCATATACGGAACGGTATTGTTTGTTTTCTTTGAGGAACTCAATAAGACACCTTTTCCCCTGATTCTTTACACATACTAGTAATAGTTGTCCAATCTCGAATGCAGTACGGTCAAAATAATAATTGCAAAGAACGTCGCCCGTATTACCTGTTGTTACATTTAAAAAGTAACAATAGAATTTCTTGCCGAGTCTTCTCCATACGAAACTACCTTTAGGAAGGGGTAACTAGAATCAATTCTATTTTCTTGTAAATTTTGACATTCAAAATTGTGGGTCTTAATGGCCAATAGTAAAGTTTGACTTGTCAAACTAGCTACATAAAGTAAAATCAGCAACAAAGGGGACTCACTTAGACCTAAAGAGCACTCACTCATCCATTGGAAGGTAGTAAGTTCCTTGGTTAGACTAGATCTGTCAAGCAAGAGGCATGGCATGGCACTATACACGGAGGTGAAGAATGGTGGTGGTGGTGGTGGTAATAATAAAAGAAAAGAACAGCATGCATTTCAGATCTTATTATGACTTCCACTGTGGGGAGCGCCAACCTAAACCGACGCCCTCGTTGCTAGACCGGCCTTTGCTGGGCCTTCCCTAGGGATCTCACCCGGCAGGGGCCAGGTTGCACGGGCATCTTGAAGCACTTCGGTTACTCCCACAGATACACCCCAGAACCACACCTGAGAGGAGTTAAACCAATCGGTGAATAGGTGCGCTGTAATGGGCTCCCGCCCGTCCTAGGAGGGGGAGGGGAACCCAATGACTGGCACCCGATTTCGTGGGCCGAGAGAACACCTTGGGCAAGAGGCCAAAAAGCCGAAAAACTGATTCCTCGCGCCCCCTTTGGGGCTGCAGAGACGAGTATACACGATCCCATTTTAGTAAAGACGTAGGTACCAGTGCGGTCACGCATATCTAACCACTTTGAAAACTCAATCCTGAATCCCGACCCGTGAATACCACATCTGTTTACTGCCCCTTTTTGAAGGTAAGCGATGCTTTACCGGCCGAGCGCTGAAAGCAGGTGGTCCTTACGGTGTTCACATATGCGTTTCCGCGATAGTACATTGGTCATTTGTTAAAAACATAACACCACGCCCGTTTTCCATATAGCTGAAGAGACTAGAATGATAGGCCCCCAACCCAACCCAATTGATTATCTATATCTATAGGTATCATCGCGGAAGCCATAACTAAGCGTTAGGACTGTTCTTGCTTGCAGCATTCGGCCGCTGTAGAACCGGGATTTTGTTTTCAAAGTGGTTAGTTATGGGTTTTCGCGATGGTACATAATTATAAATCAAAGTCGTTTGTCGAGTCTGTCTGTATGACCTCGTCGTTCTTCTAACCTGCGCAACAGATTTTGATGTGGTTTTCACAATCATTTTGAGAATTTATTCCGGAAGGTTTAATTGTATTTAATACGTTACGATTAAATACCTACATAATAATAAAGAAGTCTCGATGTGTTTTTTTCATGTAGGAAAAAACGTACGAGTGGCTAGTAGATATTTTCCTAAAATAATGTTCGGAGCCTGATTCAAGATCCGTATTATTCGCTACTTGCTACATACGAGTACCTACTGGTGAAATATTATGTAGATATACCTACAAGTGTATACCTGCCTTCTTTACCTAGCCTAGCTGTTTATCTCATTATTTTCCGGGCAGATGATATCAAGCCAAACCGCAAAGGAAGTATGAAATGAACCGCAGACAGCCGCTAGCTTCCTATAACTATTTATAATTTCTTTTCTAAGCTGTAGTTAAATCCGGGTGTTTAAAATATTTGTCAACAGAGCCATCTAGCGGGGAATAGTTGAAGCTCTAATGAAAATAATAGAAACAGTTGCGTCGTTGGTTCACGATTGTTACACCCTCTACTCGATAATAGATGGCACTAGCAGCACTTGTATCCCAGCCATAACTTTATTCTTTGTTGATTGTTGACTTTCTTGTTTTTTCTTTCGTGCTAAAGTTTCGTAAGTTCTCTCAAAGTTGAATGTTTTCTTTTGGTTCGAAATAAAATAAGGTATGTTGAGTTAAAAATAGAGCAACTTTTACTCGTTTTTGTTCTCTTGGTAAATCTTGTTAGGGATATATGTACTGATATTACAAAATGTGATAAGACTAATCGTTAATTTTCCAAACCTTCCGACAAGCTTTTAGTCTATAACAACTTTTAGTTGATGAAACTCGTTTGAATTATTTCAAAGTACATAAGTAAGTAAAGATATGAAACAATTTATATTCTATTCCACTAGATCGCTACCAACAACACAAATATAAGCAGCCAGCTGTTATTGGAACAGGAAGTGCGTCGCGCGACCGGAAGCAGGTGCGTGTGAGTTCCGCTCAATACTGCACTGGTGCACATCCATACAAATATAACACACACAGCTTTGAAAGACCTTATTTGTAGCAAGATAGGGGTTATATTAGATTGTGTGGAGTGTAAAGGAGATGTGGTAAGCGGCAGGTCAAAGGGACACTTTCACTTGCTTCGTCGAAATTTTGATGCTCGAAAGTCGAATTTAAAAAGTTGTAATAATCGTTAGATGTGTGATTTAGAGCTTTTAAAGATATGTGATAAGTTGATAACTATGATAAGTAGATTGGAATTTTATACCAAGCTTTTAAAATAAACAGTAAGTATTTATCGTGCGTTGATGATAATGCCAATGGTCAATGCGCGGGCGCGAGATGACATAAGTTCGAACACCGCCCGTTGCAGTATATAATAGACATGATTAGATACATTGATAGTGGCTATATTGAAGGATTTGAAGGTACTAGATTCAGCGAATTTACTGCTTGATTTCGAAAGTCAAATTACAAGTAGCCCTGTATAGAAGATATCCTACAGCACAAAGTCCTCTTCTCATTCAAAGTTTACCTACTCAGTGACTCATTGCTCATCGGCGATTTAGAGTATTTCTGTTGGTTGGTAGATTTCGCACGATGTTTTGGTTGGTAGAACCTGGATTTCGCACGATGTTTTCCTTGACCGAAAGGTAAAAAAAAAAAACGGTAATTTTAACTAGTTGCGGTTTTTTCCCTACAAATAAAAGGCATAGGTTACCAAGGAATTACCCTTTTCCTCTTCAGACCCCGCGGTATATGACGGTTTATAAGTCCAATTCCTTATCTATTTATAGTCTATATACATCATCATCATCAGCCTATTAATGTTCCCACTGCTGGGACACAGGCCTCCTCTCTGTGAGAGGGGGTGGGCCGTAATCTACCACGCGGGCCCAGTGCGGGTTGGTAGATGTCACATGTCATCGAATTTTTGGTTCTAAGACATGCCGGTTTCCTCACAATGTTTTCCTTCACTGTTTTTGAGAGCAGTGGTGATGAAATTATTTACACAAAGTAAAGCGCCTGCTTGGGTTCGAACCCACGACCTACAACTAGTAAGTCGGGGCCGTTGCCACTGGGCCACCACTGCTCTCATACAATCACCTACAGATGTAATAATTAATTTTATTATGAATTTTCCTTCAGATATTTCTGAACACACTTTTTTTTGGGTATTCTACTTTTTAGATAAGTACCTGCAGTTTGTCGGACTTCCTTTACTACTACGACATAATATATATACAGGGTGGCAGGGACATCGACGTGAAAACTGTTACCATGGATTCAGTACACGATTCTGAACCCCTGTTGGTTATTTAAAAAAAATCTGCTGTACCATACATTTTGACCGCGTAAGTATTGCACTTTTCTATGAAACAGCAGATGTTTTTTTTATAACCGACGAAAAAATTCAACGCAGGGTGGTAATGACGTATTGAATCCATGGTAACAGTTTTCACGTCGATGTAGGTACCACGCTGTATAAAAACTAAGCCGGCCTATATTTTTTTTAAATCTTATTATGAAAAAATTTTTTCATCCCACCATCTCGGAAAGAGTATTTTTAATCTTCAATATCTGAGTGGAAAAGCCGTTTTTATTCGCTAGAGGATAAAGTAAATTGAATTTAGAACATCGTGTGCACTAAGTTTGTGAATTAAAAAAAACATTAAACCTATTTACTGCTACCTCTATGGTGCCGAATATATCATACAACTTTTTTTTAATTTTTTTTAAAACTCAGACTCGGAACCTTCTTGGTGTTCTTTTTTCAATTTGCTTTGTACGCGGTTCTTTACGCGGCATTTTTTCACGTCATTGTTAAACCTTTTATTAAAAACAAGAAACTTGAAAACAAGTGAAAAAACTAAAATGAGTGATTCTAGCGACGAGGAAGTTTGCTTGACGCCAACAGAATTGACTGAAACTGTTAATAATGCGCAAATGAGCTTTCTCCCTCAACAATCACGCGAGAAGTATTTAAAACAGTACGATATGTTCAACACGTGGCGACTAGCAAAAGGAGCCAAAACTTTCTCAGAAAACGTTTTGCTGGCATATTTTATAGAATTATCCGAGAACAAGAAAGCAAGCACTCTATGGAGTACGTATTCGATGCTAAAAGCAACAATAAAGATGAAAAAAGACAAACATATCGATACCTATCCTAAATTAGTGGCATTTTTAAAAAGAGCCTCATCTGGTCATCAACCAAAAAAATCGAAGGTTTTCACAGTATCTGATATTGAAAAGTTTCTTAACGAAGCACCCGATTCCGTATATTTGGCGGCAAAAGTAAGTCAGTTGCACATTCAGTATCTACTTAAGTATATTAATCTCAATTAAATAGTATACTTAGTAGATGTTGATAGGCATAATTATGCGTTCATATCAATTTTATTCATTTATCTACTACAATACTCTTTACGTTACAGGTTGTTCTTATTATTGGAATAAACGGAGCATGTCGAACTAATGAACTAACACAACTTAATGTCAAAAACATTGAGAAACATTCAGATGACTTACTATTAATTAATTTACCTAATACAAAGACAAAAAGAGACCGCAACTTCGTCATTCGCAAGGAATACGTAACGATTGTTGAGAAATATCAAGCCTTACGCCCGCCTAACACTCCAATCAATCGATTTTTTCTACAGTATCGCAATGGAAAGTGTGTTAGACAGCCTATGGGTACTAATAAAATTGGCAGTATCCCACGAGAAATAGCAACATTTCTTGAACTTCCAGAACCCCTGTTGTACACGGGTCATTGTTTCCGACGAACTTCAGCCACACTTTTGGCTGATTCCGGAGCTGATCTCCTGTCCCTTAAGCGCCACGGAGGCTGGAAGTCCAATGCAGTTGTAGAGGGATACATAGAGGATTCCATCCAAAATAAGTCTAAAATATGTGAAGGCATCGTAGGAGCCATTACACTGAAAGAGCCTCAATCGGATCCTTGGACTGGCCCTTCTACATCAAAAATAAGCCGTTATGAAACACCTAACCATCTCCCTCTCTCTCCAACATTCACGCCAAGGGAATCCGATGAATCGGTACAACTATTAAGTATGACAGATAGTTTACCGAAAAACAGTACACAAGTGACTAACACCAATATTACAGTACCAAACAAAAATATTACACTCAATTTAAATAACTGTAGCAACGTTACTTTAAAATTTTCTTAATTATACCTTAGTATTATTTTGTTATAATTTAAAGATTATTCTGTAATACTTACCTGTTATAATGTAGTAATTAATACCTAAACTGAAATAAAAGTGTACCTATCTTGTGATTGTAAACGTTTTTTTTTTTTGCATTTAGTCATTTCCTCGCTGAGGTGGAATGAAAAGTTACGTGTTGCACTCGAGTGCAAAGATTTTTCACCTCGTGCTCTTTTGATTCCCTCGCTAACGCTCAGGCTTCTAATTTTGAATCACTCGCTGCGCTCGTGATTCAATTTTAGAATCCTTCGCTTGCTCGGTCATCAAAATTGAACACGCGGTTAAAAAGCAACTTTGCACTCTTGTATAACAAATAACTATTAAACGCGGCTGTTGCCGCGTTTAGGTTTTAGGTCTTATCACACGGGAACGCACTCCTATATCATAAGGTAACCCAAGTCATGACCATGACGATTTTTTTTGCACATAGGTCAATACTATGATGGATTTCGATGAAATTTTGCACACAGGTAAACAACGAAAAATAACAGACAGACAGACAGTTACTTTTCCATATAAAAGTATAGAATAAGCTCCTGCTCCTAAGTAATAACAGCCGCACGGGACGCTACGCTAACCTGGGTTGGTTCGTGGATGGATGACCATCTTTAGGTACATACGGAGACTCCTCCGTGCCTCGGAAAGCACGTTAAACCGTTGCTCCTTGCCGTCATTCGTGGATCTTTGACAATCGTTACGGGTCATCAGAAACCAGAAAGCCTGACAACCAGTCTTACCAAGGGGTGTCGTATTACCCAGTTACTGGTTTGTGAAGGTCCATGTAAAATACTGGTATTCAGCTGCATCGGGTTAGACTGGAAGCCGACCCTAACATAGTTGGGAAAAGGCTAAGCAGATAGAATTATAAGTATATGGAAATATGGATAGTATTGGATAGCCTCCAAGAATAGCGAATCAAGTAAACCTTGTGCAGTGAAGCTGCTGATTGGCCAACACGAGAAGGCACGAGCTATTTCTCACAAAGTTCTTACTGATGTGCCTACCCCTTCGGGAAATGCAAGCGTGATGCTAAAAGTCCACAACTAGTCTCTAAGGGACGTTTACGGGCTGATATGAACAACAAAATAAGTATAGAAGGGTAAAGAAATTGTCTCGATATGAGCCCGAAAGATCGGTAAACTGTCTTGTAGTCTATCGATACAGGCTACTTCGCTGGCGAAAATGGTTCATTATACCTCGGACCCTTTCGATAAAACCACTTCGCTTTATCCTATCGGGGATCAACACTAT
The DNA here is from genome assembly GCA_948150665.1 of Conistra vaccinii. Taxonomy (NCBI): domain Eukaryota; kingdom Metazoa; phylum Arthropoda; class Insecta; order Lepidoptera; family Noctuidae; genus Conistra; species Conistra vaccinii. The sequence continues at coordinate 5,952,249 of OX411339.1, read as the reverse complement.
TGAACAAAGATTTCATTTATGTAGAGATCGATAAAATACACGCTATCAGCATTTAGTTGTGTGATTTATTAAAGGATAGGCAATCTCCAATATTTAGAAGTTGTGGCATCTGCTGTGCAGAACCACGATTTTTGATCTACTTCTATGTTTTTTAAGCTACTATACTAAACAACCCACCTTTTGATACGGTACCTATGAAATTCATCATCATTCATGTAACTTTCCTTGTATTTATTCTTAATCGCACTTTATCTGTAATAGCATATTTTTATATTCTTTGATTGTTTTAGCATCTAAATTCTATTAAATTTTAAATACTATTTATTGATTCCTGTTGTAAAGATGACAGAATATTTTATATTGATTGAAAGCTGTCATCTGTCTTATTTACTTTTCTTAACCATAGACATAATGTGTGTTGACTTAACGTTCTACTAAACCTATTATAAGGCAGGTGAATACACTGTATTGCTCTCAATAAAGACAGTTGTAGCTTATCGGTCTGTAAACCGTTTTTATCCGTTCTGGCCATCATTCAATTAAGATCTAACTTGATAGATTTTTGAAATGTTTTAAGATATGACACAGAACGATAAAAACGGGTTCTTTTCTTTAGACAGTTGAGGTTTGGCTCTAGCCGTGTGATGTGCTACTTTTCACCTTGAATCTAATTTTACTACTTAAATCCTAGCCTGATTAATTCAGTGTAACTAACATAATACTGTGTATAACCTAAACTATTGTGTAATTTCAATCAATAAACTTTTGGTGTTCAGTGTCTACCCGGCTTATCATTCAACCGACTTTCTCACCTAGCCCTATAGAGGGCCCTACACCAGTCATCTGGCCGCGTGGCGCAAGACGCCACGCCTCAAACGTCACACATACTGCTCGAATAAGAGAGGGCACCGACGTCGAGTGACGTGACGTTAGGAGTCGTGATCTTAGCCCTCACAGCACGACGTCACGAGTGACGCCGAAGCGTCCCTCCTGTTAGCGTGAGGTACCACGAAAGTACCTCCGCCTCCTAGCTACCTCTCACACCTACCTCTCCGTTCAACAGGGTGAAGGAACCTCCTACTCAGCGTGCGGCGTGTGCGGCGGCTCCTCTGTACTCCCTGCCTGCCTGCCTTCGTGTCCGTCAGCCTACCTGCACCTCAGCTCGGTCCTGGTCCCGCCTATCCTGTGCATCCCACGTCGTGTGAAGCCGGCCTCCTAACCTTTTACCTTTTACCTCTTATAACTTAACTATACTCTAGACTCTAACTCTTAACCTCTCTTTATTTTAATTGTATCAACGCTTAGCTCCGAGGAGCTAAGCGTTACGTTACAAAGTTTTGGAAAAGGCGACTGTTAGGGAAACCAATCCTATACATAGAAGAAGCCTTTAAATAACTAATGTTCCCACTGCTGGGTTGGGACATAGTCCTCCTCTCTGTGAGAGAGAGTGTGGGCTGGAATCTACCACGCGGGCTCAGCACGGTAAAATCTACGTCGTCGGACTGCCGATTTCAGCAGGCAAGAATTGAAATTAAATGAAATTGTTTATTCTGTAAATAGGATATCGGAATCACGTTTACACGTCATATTAAAAAATATTAAAAATAAGCTAGATGAGGTCGGCGTTTCCTATCTGACTAATCTAAAAGAAGAAAGGCCAAGATAATAATAATAGTCTATGATCTGCGGCGCTTGAGTCGCTGACGGAACGAAATGTTGCCATTTTATATAATATTTAAACTTTTGGGACTAAGTAATGTATTTATTTTATAATTTATTTTTTATTTTTTATTTCTGATATGTATGTTATTTCACTATATGCTGCACCGGTCTGACGTCATCACGTCAACGCCGGCTGTCGCTGAAAACAAGCGCTGGTGCTCTGTCTCGTATGGAGTCGCAGCTTTATGCTGAGCGATGGCCGTTTTGCGTAGATGTGACGCATATTTTCCCCCAAATTGTTTTTATTCGTAAATTATTTCTTTTTTGCGTCATGTTTACCGCAAATAAACATATTTTCTTTCTTTTCTTTTCTTTCTTTCAAAACAAACTCAGAGGTCGCAGCGTCTTTTAAAGTCCAGACATAATCAAGCCACATAAGGACCATGTAGATTAGAGTCCGAAATGGTCTTTTGAGGAAAGAATCACACAGATTTCAGTGGACCTGTCCAGTCAGTGCAAGCATTTGTCAGTAATCGTGGAGCACTTAAGGAACTCAACTCGACGAACAATATCAAAGACAGAACGTATTAACCTACTGAAAAGTATAAAGTTTCAGTAGAATTGCCTTTATTTATTTATTTATTTATATATACTTTATTGTAAACCAGATAATATATTACAAGAAAAAAAAAAGTAATACACTACAAAATATACAATGGGCGGCCTTATCGCTTATCGGCCTTTATTCGTGGGAAAATACCTTCTTGCGATTCTTTTTTTAACCAGGACTCTGAAGTTCTTGACCTGCATCTCACCTGATGGTATGTGATGATCAGACCGAAGCGAAGGTGGAAGAGAGCAGGATACATTTTACGTAAAACTTATTTATAACCTTTTTTGTATCGCTTCCGCCTTCTAAAAGCTACTTAGTCCACAGCTATTTCAAAATTAATGCCTCCGTATAAACCTACACCTCGTTCGCAAATGAATACGTTTCACTTAGATCTCTGTCACATTGATAAAAGTAATCGACCGCAGGAGGCAACTGCAGGCGACGTGTCGCCGCGACACTACTGGTATCTATGAATTTCTATGAAATACCTTCCATAGGTAGCAACACGTCGTTGGCAGCTACGGGCGAGTGACAGGCGACACGTGCACCCCGACTGCAGACCAGTAGTGCCGCCAACACTCGAGCGATAGTCACGTTTTTCTATCCTTTATCTACAGACTGGAATACGGGCAGTTGCCGCTTGCGGTCGGGTTCGGAATCATGACATGAAGCCGCAACGTGTTGCTGCGACATGACGTTGCGACACGTCGCGACGTCTCCGACCGTAGGCAACTGCAGGCGACGCGTCGCCTGCAGTTGCCTCCTGCGGTCGGGTATGTAATAGTACTTAACTATCGTGGCAAACGGGTTGTCCTGCCTCGAAGCTTCTTTAATTTAAATAATAGTTCAGCTAACGGTTGAGTGACAAGTAAACAGAACCCAGCTCAATGCTGTATTATCAACATCTATCCACAGTTGAAATGAAAACTCTTTGAATAGTGGTTACACTGTCAGTATAAAATCACTGGTGTAGGTTACAAACTGTATAGAGACTGGTTCATTTCAATACAGGTACCTTCATTAGAGTTAGTGGCAATCATTTTACGATAGGGCTGTATTCAGTCATGTATTATCCCTATATATCTGTGGTTGTACCATTTACATTGCTCGTGACACTTAGATATTAGAGGTTCGTGATTCTGTATAGCAGTAAAATCTAGCCACAAAGGCAAATATTGAAGAATATTGTACCTACATAAAAGTGCTCGAGCAGACGAGTCCTAGAGTGGAGACCGCGTATCGGCAAGCGTAGCGTGGGACGCCCCCCAGCTAGATGGACTGGCTGGATAAGAAGGTGACTGGGCTGGGACAGACTGGATACGAAAGGCGTAGGCCAGGGTGTTGTGGAGCAGACTGGGAGAGGCCTATGTCCAGCAGTGGACTCCTCCTAAAATAAATCAATCAACTCAGCCTACTGCTGAGTTGATTGATTTGTATATAATTTCATCACCACTGCTCTCAAAACGGTGAAGGAAAACATCGTGAGGAAACCGGCATGTCTTAGAACCAAAAAATTCGAAGACATGTGACATCTACCAACCCGCACTGGGCCCGCGTGGTAAGATTACAGCCCACTCCCTCTCACATAGAGGAGGCCTGTGTCCCAGCAGTGGGAACATTAATAGGCTGATGATGATGAAGTAGCTCAAGTAATCCGTCAAGGTTTACCTACTATAAAGTTTACATTAGGACTTAATTTATTACTTAGGTCATAGAAAAACAAATGAGCGTGCAGGAAAATACGAAGCCTTGCAGATATAAATAGTGCTGACATTATGTACTAAGTATGAAGTACATAACTTATGTAACTTAAAAGCGTATTTACTCATAAATAGACTTAATGGACGTCAATCTATTACTTATTGTACTTGGCATAGTGTCAGACACAGATGAATACAGACAGTTCACGCCGCATTTTAGTTATGATAATGAAGCTACAAGTACGCGGCGGGTTCGACTTGTCGGGCCAATTCAATGGGCGTAACATAGTCAGAAGACATGAGTTAAGCGATAGAAAGACAGGCAAGTTCTAGGTGAATATCATACTCATCATAATCATAATCAGCCTATTAATGTTCCCACTGCTGGGACACAGGCCTCCTCTCTGTGAGAGAGAGTGGGCTGTAATCTACCACGCGGGCCCAGTGCGGGTTGGTAGATGTCACATGTCTTCGAATTTTTGGTTCTAAGACATGCCGGTTGGCATGCCGGTTTCCTCACGATGTTTTCCTTCACCGTTTTGAGAGCAGTGGTGATGAAATTATTTACACAAAGTAAAGCGCCTGCTTGGGTTCGAACCCACGACCTACAACTCGTAAGTCGGGGCTTCTACCACTGGGCCACCACTGCTCTAGGGTCTAGGTGAATATAACTGCAGGTAATTAGCGCTGTACTTTTTGAATCGCACTTTATTGTTTCGTAGCTAGAGTCGCTTTTTATTTAAATGATTTTGCAGAGTGAACCATCTGTGTTAGTGTATATTGCAATATTTTTAACAAACATTGAATCTATGTGATATCGTTATACTAATTAATCCATTATTCGGCAATAAAAATTTAAAAGATTTACTTAGATGATTTGGTCATGTTGAGAAGATGAGTGAAAGGCGACTATCAAAAGGTATTTAGAAGGCAGATGTGAGTGGGAATGCCCTAGGAGGTCATAATTATAGTGACCTTATTGGTGATGTTCTTCAGAAAGGTCAGGTGCGTAGTACTAGCAAATGGCGTGCGTGTATGACCAGATGTATAAACGTCATAATCAGCCTATAATGTTCCCACTGCTGGGACACAGGCCTCCTCTCTGTGAGAGGGAGTGGGCTGTAATCTACCGAGCGGGCCCAGTGCGGGTTGGTAGATGTGACAATATGTCCTCGAACTTTTCATTATAAGACTGTTTTCTCACGATGTTTTCCTTCACCGTTTTGAGAGCAGTGGTGATGAAATTAGTGCAGTTGCCCACCGGACACAACACCCACCTGGAAGACCCCCCCCTTATTCTATAGAGGATCAGTGAACTTTACACCCTATTCCTCATACCTCTACACATTATAACCATTGAATTTACCGGTTTAAGTTTCTTCTAGAATAAGATTCAATGGAAATTATAAATTCGAAATCTCCATTGGGTCAAATGCACCAACAATACATCGAGCCTCCAAGTCAAACCTCGCCCGCGGCATTCAAACCTCAGTCGATAGGGACTAGCAGACATCCAGCTACGACACTACAATTAGGATCAGCGGCTATAACAACGCTCAAATTATACATCTACAAAACATTGGGTTGTTACAGAAGATATTTAATTATAAAATTACTCTAAATACTTCACCTATTAGGGTTTTAGAGAGAAGCGATTGTGTTTTGTTTTGTTAAATGGTAGATAAAGATTGGGTTGCGCGTTTGTTTTTTTTTTGTTGTAGTTAAGGAGCGCTTTATTTGTAAGCTTTATTTACATTTCAATGATAAAAAAATATGTCCCTTTTAATGACAGTTTTCCTAACATTGCTTTGAAGTCCGAGGGCTTGGCTTGCTCGGCAGTATTGTCCAAGTAACCAGTGGTAACGGTATGTACCGCAATCTTTCAGTGACAGTTAATGATATAGTAATACACTAGGCTATGTGCCATGTAATTACTACATAAAATATAATAAGTATATGTATAATAGTCAAGCAAATCCAAAAAAAAAACATAAAAAAACGAGCGAGCCTACAGTAGTCGCTTGCGTGCATACTAAAAGTTGGCAACGTCGTAAATAGATGTCAAATATTTACCTGTTTTGATTAATTTGGAAATAATACTGTATGGAAATAAGAAATGTGGCTAACTAGCTACTAGAATATTGATTATACACAATTGCAATTCATAATTAATATTCTAGTTTGCTAGTTAGCCACATTTCTTATTTCCATACAGTAATATTGCCAAATTAATCAAAACAGCGAAATATATGACAGTTATTTGCGACGTTGCCCACGTTCAGGGGGCCGATTCTACTAATTTTCAAATCTATAAGTTCTCTACCGTTTCCACAATCGTTTGTTTTCGTTTGGTTATCGTCTGTCCCCCCTAAACCTATTCTACTATTTTTATGACAACACTGAACAGTGATTGAAACCAAAACGTAACCCAACCACAGCGGGAATGATTGCTAGTGAATGAGTGTTGCCTACAGTTCAATTAGTAAGTTTATAATGGTACCATAACAAAAAAATGGTTAAATAAGAAATAAAGTTTATAGAAATGATAAGCTCATTAAACCATATTTTCCGTTAAATTTACCACAGGAAAAGTAAATTGTTATTTCCATACATTTTAATTAATGTAATGTGGCAGATTTGGTTTCTAAAATTTAAGAAAACAGCCGGGGCGGTTCGAATCGCGTAAATCGAAAAGGATTTATAATGTAGGATCATTGATTTAATAAAATACATCAATGTGTAGGATGGATTTATTTTATTATAGACAAACAACGGGAATGCAGGTAGTAGCTGTTGCAGGTTATTGAAACAAAGATTCATAATTCAGTAAGATCAGATATGGTGTGTGGTATGATAAGTATTCAATGATTTTCCTATAATTTCTGTATTAGTTCCATCTAACATCAAACTTATTAATATACCGGTGCGTAGGTACGTATGCCTACGATAGCAAAAAGTTAAAGTAAATATTTACGTTGATACACTTATTCAATGCACACATAGTCACACAAGGTCAGTGTCACATTATGATGAAAAATATACAACTTTTATTATGTTATGCTGTTGTGCATCAATTACGTACTGTAGTAACGTTTCCTTATAATGAGAACAGTCGTGGTCGCAGCCCAAGATTGTGAGTGAGGGTTCAACTTGACTCAAGTACAATTTCAAGGTCCTTTACAGAACAGTAACAACCATACTTTTACTATGAAGGCTATTTCGAATCATATTTTCACGAATACTCATCGAATACGAGGAGCACAAACGCTCTGTAGGTTTCTTGTTTATAAGTTACCCTTAGTCAGTCGGCACTCGAGCTCCCCATTCAATAAACTGCACCATAAAATGCACTGGCTGTTATAACTTGGATGATTTCGTATCTCAGCTGATGTTTGTACCTACATTGAAAGTTTTATCACTTACAACTTAATTCACGAATGCACTGATAACCTTATGAGCAAATACAGCTAGATTCATACGCTTAAACCATAATTTTCATGAGAATAAATGAAATTAATCTCGTATCGATCCGGAAAAAGTAGCTTTGTATCAACATATGTTGAACTGCTAATTTTGACACATGAACCGGGACAGTTCAGTCCCGTTTCGATCCAAGTGGGTGTCAAAATATTAGTAGAATACGAGTTAACGTCACGTTCATGATCGATTGGTTTAGCAGAATGGATTTTAAGAATGTTTCGGTCGATCGTTGGCGTCAACTACATCGCTACCGCAGTGGGATCGTTGTTCATTAGTAGAATAAGAAAACGCTTAAAAGCCCTGATTAAGCTGAAGTTCAATTGCAATTTCAGAACAATGTTGTTAGTAGAATCGGCCCCCAGAATGATGTAACATGACATTTTGGCTGACAGTATCAACCTCTTGGAAAATGGGCTGGCACCATTTGACGGCCAATTGTTCTAACTGAACAGACAGCTGTGCTGCTGGGGAGTTTGTTGCGCCACTTCTTCTCTCCAGCAAAAGCACTAGGAAGTGGTGAAGGGCGGGCGTTTTTGGGGGACTGTCTTATGTAATTTTGACGTTCGAAAAGTGCTGATTCTCAGCCTAATTTGAATAAATGACTTTTGAATTTGAATTTTGAATTTGAATTTGAATTCTAAAATCGAGCGCTCTCATTGGTCAAATCAAATAGTGCGTGCTTCCCCGGCTTCCTGTTACACACTTCCGTCCCTTTTCACGAAATCCCACAGATTGCAGGAAAGCGAGAGGACGATGTGAAGATGTTACACATCAAAAAACGTGCTGTTTAATTAGGGCAGGGCACAAACATACACATTAGGCGATATTTAGACTCAGAAATAGACAAACTCACTCATGTTCAATTGCAAAAGGCTATGGTTTGTTATGACATACATAACAAACGATAGCCGTCGTAGTGATGAAGGTGGGTAATGTAATCGAATGCTACGGTACACAATTGCATGTAAGGTATGCTGCAATTCTTGAACAATTGTCAAGAATAATCGTAGGAATTGTAGAGTTCTAGCGATGTATAGGACTCACTAGGACTAAACCAAAAATCGCGAACAAATAATAAGCGGTTTCCTTACATTTTGACGAGCTATCAAAATAAATAATCAGCCAACAAAAACATCATCATCATCATCTTATTCAGCCTATTAATGTTCCCACTGCTGGGAAACATCCCTCCTCTCTGTGAGAGGGAGTGGGCTGTTATCTTCCACGTGGGCCCAGTGCGGGTTGGTAGATGGTACGACATGCCGGTTTCCTCACGATGTTTTCCTACACCATTTTGGGAGCAGTGGTGATGAAATTATTTACACAGAGTACAGCGCCTGCTTGGGTTCGAACCCACGACCTACAACTCGGGTAAGTCGGGGTTGTTACGCTGGGCCACCACTGCCCCGTTACCACAAAATCGCTGGTATTAGGAAAGACCTATGTTTTGCGCATATTGATTTTGTAATCTTAGCAGATACTTTTTCGTATGACAGGCTCACAGGCAAAATCAAAAATCATTCATCAAACTAGTCTGAGAAATAACACTTTTATACAAACAGAACGTCAAAATAACATAAGACAGTCCTCCAAAACGCCCGCTCTGCACCACTTCCTAGTGCTTTAACTGGGAAGAACAAGTGGCGCAACAAGGTAACCGTATTGCGATAGCGTACTTATCTAACTTTTATCCTTACTTATTATTAACTTATAAGTAATTATATATTATATAATTGTAACTGTTATTACAAATAATGCATTATTTGGGAACTCACTCGGACAACAACAGAATAGGTCTGTGTCATTAGCTATGAGGTTTTTTTTTTTTTTTTTTGGGTGGGAAATCATCAAATGACTTCTCCCGCTCTGGGCGGAGCGGAAGGGCGTGTCAGACTTTTACTGACTAAAACCCACCCGTATTCCTTCCCTTACCTAGACCGGGGCCACGGTTTCCCCTTAGGACTTATTCGCAACCCCAGTGGTAGGCATCGGCCCTAACGGACCCCTTCAGATTAGCTATGAGGTTGAGAGTGCGGAGTGCACGCGTCAATGGCCAGTGTAGCAGTGATAGCCCAGTGGTGTGACCGTTGGACTGCCAAGTCATAGGTCTCGAGTTCGAACCCAAGGCACGCACCTCTGACTTTTCGGATTCATGTACGTATTGTATAATTATCAATTGGTTCTAAAATGGTAATGGAAAACATCTTAAGGAAACCGGAATGCCTGAGAGAAATTTCTCGACGGTATGTCCATGGGCGGCTTCAAAACTCTGACACCAGGTTAGTCACTTACCACACGAAAAGAAGAAGAAGCGCCATTGGCGCCTCAATTAAAATAGCTATTGGTCCGAGCACGCGACGAAATAACATCAGCCCGCTTATATTTTGACAGTATCTAAAAGAAAACACCATTAGTTTAGTAGTTGATGTGGGAATTCAATGGAAACACGTTATATCAGCATACGTGGGCATATACTTATCATCGCGGAAGACGCAACTTGTTACAAACGGCTGGCAGCTTTGTAGGCGATGGGTAGCCACGGAGGAGTTAACAAATGGAATACTTACTGAAGTGACGGTAAAAAAAGCCATTGCTTTTATTTTATTTTATTTATTAGGGACAAAAAAACAGTTACATGTTAAGGCAATACAATGAGATTCTTAAAATAAATAGTTAAACATACAACCCACACTATTGTCCACGGATTAATCAAATAAGTGAAAAACGGAAGCTGATTTGAATTAAAGTCTAACCTAACAATAATGGCTTGAGATTTGTATCCATTAATAACAACCTTTTGAGTCCTGTTAAATATATGAGACAAACCAACGCAGCAAGTTCCCACGAATTTCGTTAAAGGCCAGCTTTTCCAAAAGGAGCTTGTGATCCACCTTGTCAAACGCCTTCTGAAAACCAGTGTACACGGCGGCGTCAACTTGGACACGGTGATCCATGCTTTCAAATAGGAAGTTGGTAAATATCATAAGGTTTGTAATTGTAGAACGCCGTTTAACAAATCCATGTTGCTCGGGTATAATCAGTCGATGAAATTGAGGATATAAAGCACCATGCACAAGCTTCTCAAATAGTTTCGACAAGGTGGAAAGGATTGAAATTGGGCGGTAATTTTCGACTTTTCTGCACTCTTTAAGGCACCCGATGGCTTATTCTGTGATAAAAGGCCAGTCAGTAATATGAGTACCTACCACGGCTGGCCCAGAGTGCTCCAGACGCTTACCATCCGATAAAATGTCGCTATTGCTAGTGGAATTTTGCGACGTGCCTATTAAAATTGTACAAGCAAAAAGTGAATTCCTTAGGTGTACTGGGTAAATGAAGAATCTTATAAGATTACCTTTATTATATGCATCTAATCAATTAAAGCCGGAAACTAAATTGAGTAACTAAATTAGGTATGTGCAAATTTTCGAACCATACGTCCCCCTCCCCATACATCTTACTTTCGTCAAGTCACATTTATTTTATTATGTATGTAAACACAGTAAAATAGATACAGATACGACCTCAGACCAAATAAAAAACCAAGACAGTAGGCACTGCGAACAATACAGTGAAGCATGCCAAAACTACAACTCCGCTCTGTGCATACACGCTCATACGCACACCGAGGGTATAGTGCTCAAACCCAATAAGTACGAAATTGGAACTTTCGAGATATTCAATATTTAAGTTTTAAGGACAAAAATACATATGTTATTAAAATAATATCGTCATAATGAGTATTTGAGTTAAAACTGTATACATTCAATTAGTGTAAAAAAGTAGTTTTATGTTTCTGGGGTGGTCCATTTTATCATAAGAAATATATAAGTTACAAAGGGTACCGACTTATTGGGTTTTACGTCTAGAGTAATTTAACATCTAATGTACTTTACTAGTTAGTATTCATAGAATAAACTAGTTAGTTTATTCTATGAATCACAATGAAAACTGTTCATATGGTCGGGTTTAAGAACTTTAAAACCCGTCGTACAAATCGAAACAAGAAGCTCTCTGATGCTACTTTACAGCTCATGGAAGAGAGGTGCGAGACGATCCTGTCTGGTGTCTTCAGACAATGCGCTCATAGACGGATCTCTAAGTCCTTGAAAAGCGACCTTCGCTAATATAATACGGACCGTAAAGGACGCGACAGAGCGGAATAAGGGCTCCAAGGTCTTTGCTAGAGATCTGTCTATTAGGTCGAACCAGCTTGCGAAACTGAAGACCTATGATGGTAAGATCGTATCCGCCAAACTTGAACTATTAGAGATATCGAGAGCTTCTATGGACAGTTATACACGTCAACCAGTAACCCCGTTACGGTGATGACGGAATTACGGTCGAACTCCTGAAGGCCGGTGGAAAACCCGTTCACTACCGGCCGGTGGAAAAGCCCTCCAGAAGCTGTTCGATTCTGTAAGACTCGATGGTAAAACGCCACAGGCCTGGAACAGAGGTGTGGTGGTACTCTTCTTTAAAACGGGCACAACATTCTAGGTGGGCCTGTAATTCTTATGCAGGGTGCTTAAGAATTGTAGGCCCATCTTCTGAGCCATGTCTACAAGCTGTTTTCACGAGTCATCATGAACCGTCTCTCGCGCAGGTTTGACGAATTTCAGCCTCCGGAACAAGCCGGATTCCGTAAAGACTTTAGCACCGTAGACAACATTCATACGCTGCGGTCTAGTTTACACAGAAGACCTAAGAGTAGATATAATATATAACCAGCCTTTCTGGTTAGCGTTTGTGGACTACGTGAAAGTCTTTGATTCCATCGAGACCTGGACTGTACTGCAGTCTCTCCAACGGTGCCAGATTGACTATCGGTAGGTACATCGAGGTGCTGAAGTGTTTGTATGAAAACGCTACTATGTCAGTCCGACTCTAAGACTGGACCTCGAAACCTATCCTTCTGGACCAAGGGGTGAAACAGGGAGACGTTATCTCTCCGAAACTATTTACCACTGCACTGGAGTAAGTCTTCAAGGTTTTGGACTGGAAAGGGGTTGGCCTCAATGGCGGTGCTTGGAGGAGGCCTATATCCAGCAGTGGACGACTTTTGGCTGAAATGATGACGATGAATCACAAAAGAAACAGGATAAATCACTCTCGTATAATACGTATTTTTCCCACTTAGTTGTGGTTAGTAGTGGATGATGTTATAATAACTTCTTGTCACTGTTATTTACATGGCAGGTGGTATTCCAATTTGTGTGTAGTGTGGTAAGTACCACAACTAAAAAGAGAAAATTAAATAGATTAACAAAAAAGTCGGAAGTCAGTGCCAAAAAGGAAAATAAATAAAACCAATGAGTGTTTTTTTTGGAAGTCGGTTTGTTTTTTTTAAAGTTGTTTTAAATGAATATAAACTACTTGTAGGATTTCGATTCTCCAAAGGCAGTTCCACTTCCATGAAAGCAAAATCTAAAACCAACCTTTACCTAGTTGTCAATCTTAATGCATCACCCATCGTACCACACACAAACAATTGGCACGGGCAGTCGGGTAAAAACAATACTCGCAGGGGACGCGACGTGCGAATTGTCGCAAAATGACAACAATAGCGCAAGAAGTTGTTAGGTCAAATTTTATTTATTGGGTTCGTCTCCAAACAACGTTTGAAGAAAGTTAGTTGACGAGGTGAGCAAATACCATATAACTATACATAACTTGTTACTTTTGAAATATAATCGAACAATAAAACCCGACAAACACATTTGGTTTGTTTTAGCTCTTGGTTTTGTTTGCCTTCTTATGCAACATATGCAAAGCTAAAACCCGATAAGTACAAATAGCGGTTATTGCCTTAATGCAGTCAGGTAATTTTAGTTGAAATCATTGGACACTCAATACAAATAAATAGCTTTATGTGGTTTAAGCGTGAAATAAAAATATTATTTATCAAGATAACACACTTTATAGTGTCCTACTTTTTCAGTTTAGGCTAAACGTGGTCACTTTATTGGGTTATTACCTCAAGTAATTTTCTTTCTACTGAGAATTCAGCTTATTGGATTAGACCATTGAAAAGAGCATAAAAAATGCATTAAGATGGACTAATAAAACGATTTTTGATTTTTTTGCACTTATTGGGTTTTAACACTATACCCTCGACACATTTACAGCAATTTACAATTAAACTACACCTCACTATATCTTATTATTTTATGACATAATATAAGTATTGAGTACAAAGAAACCGCTTTTTTAAGAAAAAAATATTTCATGGGCGAACTCCATGTCTTCTCTCCTCTGTGTCAACCGACCAGCAGTAACCACTCCCTATTTATGCGTGATTACCATTTTAACCCGATATTCTATTACCATTATTTACCATACACGACTGAGCGGCAAGCAGTAACTCAGTGTTCACCAGCAAGCGACCGGTTACCCTGCTTACCTTTTAAGGTAAAAGTGTAACGATATTTGCATATGCTGTCAAGGAATGTAGGGTGCTGACAAAATGCTGTAGCATGACATTGTATAGAAGTAATATGAGCATGGATTAGCTTTGAGTTAAAGGTGAACAGCTTAGCAATGTCTGGTCAAAATTCAGTTTAGTAAAGTTACGGAAAACCTCGAGCGGTGAATGTTTCAGTAATTATATTTTCGAACCGTTTGGAGCTGAAACCCTCGGACCGTGTTGTCCGAGTGGTCGTGGCTTGTTCAACGAAACCTCCAAATGGCTGGTTGACACTAAACTTTCCCGTGACCCAAGGCCTACCTTGGCCAGAGGCATTGCCATACAACGTGGCAAATGCCGCCAGTCTATACGGCACGTACAACAGTCGACAGTGATGCAGAAGAATTTTTTCACGTCATATTGTATTTTGTTAATAGTTTTACCTAGGACAAAACTTTTTTACAAAAAAAACATTCGATTTCCAAAAAAAACACCACAACGTGGAAAATTACTTTAGTTTCGGAATTCGATGTCTTTGGTTATGTATTGTCGTTTCTTGCCACCCACTTCCGAAATTAAAGTTATTTTTCACTATAGTGTTTCTTTTTTTGGAATTTGGTGTTTTTTTTTGCATATGATCTGCAGATATTATGTGTCTATGTAAAAAGAAAAGGCTGGGACTCTACAATTTGAAACCTTATTTTGTGTTTTTCCATGCAATCGAATTACGGGTAAAAAATCGATGTCAAGTTTTGGCGATTAAACTAAATAAAATCGTTTGGCTCTACTCGTGTGACCAAATCATTGAGAGTAGATTAGTTAATAATTATTAATGACTTTCCTACTATACGATACGATGCAACTAATACAATTAAATTCAATATTATTACCTATATAATATTTTAATTTGGTAGGTACATAACATACCTAAACAGCAATTGTTTTGAAAAATAAGGAAAAAAAATATTCTTTCACGTGTTCAATTTTATTGAACGAGGGACCTAGTAGGTAGGTATCACCTCTCGTCTTCAAATAAATAAAATAATATTATACTACAATACTACCTAAACGGTGTGGCATACATTGACGCGAAAACTGTTACCATGTATTTAGTAGGTTTGTGATTCTGAACCCCAGGGGGGTTATTGTTATTGTCACTGTACTTGGGTCTCGCCCAGTCCCTACTAACCTACTGCATAACGTCCTGGGGTGGTGCAACAAAAACTTCCATGCTAGAGCTTGAACGAGCGCAGAGAGCTATTCTGAAGGTATCCTTATTCCGACCTTTTAGGTACCCTACGGATATGTTGTATAGGGAAGCAAAGGTGTTAACGGCTCGCCAGCAATTCATATTGCATACGGTTGTAAAACAGCATGGCCTCACTACCTTCAGCCACTCACTCTCCCACAGAAGTAGACGATTCGATCCCATAGTCCGTCATCACGCACGGCTCTCGACTACCTCCTCCCAGCGATTCTTTTGCTACCTTGGTTGCTTTCTTTATAATAAAATAAATAGAATACTCCCAATTCATAACCTTACCAAAGCCAAATGCAAAATTAAGTTAAGCACTTGGCTCCAGGAGTTGAATTATGAAGAAACAGAAAAACTATTTGCTGTCCCAAAATAGGCAATTTTATTCATTCTATTCCCCCCCCCCCACAACACACTACCCCCCCACAACACACTACCCCCACACTACCACCACACTCACAGATACACATTCATACCGACTAAACATACCTACTAACATTAGCAAAGCACCAATAATTAATACCATTTTCTTTTTTATTTTTATATTTAAACTTACAAGTCTATACTTTTAGAAATTCTTACTGCACCAATTATTGTACACAAAAATTTAAAATGTAAGCATTACCCAAGGGGTGGAGACCTGGTGTCCTGAAATACAGACCTCCCGTCTAGCTTAGGCACCAGTCTCCCACAGTATATTGTGATGTAATTTTATTAGTTATGATACCTCTCTAATGTACCTATATTGTGGTGAGAAATAAACGATTATCTTACTGTTATTTTTAAAAAAATCTGCTTCATAGAAAAGTGCAATACCCACGCGGTCAAAATTTAAGAAAGAGTACCTTTTTTAGCTATTGCATTGCATAGCTTCTATCGCGGGCCTTGAGCGTGGAGACCTAATCCAGAAATTCCGTAACGAAAATACGAGTACCTAAGAAAGAGTGTTTTGTATTGAAAAATATGTTTAACTGCTTGACAACAAAGTTCAAATTTACTTAGACGAATGATACGAGAGTGTTGTATTGAAAATTATGTTTAATTGATTGACAATAAAGTTCAAATTTACTTAGACGAATGAATTCCTTGACTATTAATAGTTAAATTAAAACCTTTTTATTAGTTTGATGTTCCCATTACGTTGTGTCAAGTTTTAAAAACTATAAATGTGAATAACAGTTCCTGTCAATGTCATCATTGCTATTTCTTGTATTCGGGTTAATATTTTACAATTGCATAAGTTGATAAAAAATGCTATGCAATAGCTTTGCCGCTGCAGTCCCCGAGTGCCACACGTCTTTTTTTTTTTATAACCAACGAATCATTTCTACGCAGTGGGGTTCAGCTATCTAATTACGGAACACATTTTCGTAAACGATTTCGATTATTTTGTTTCATTTTGACAGTTCAACAAAATTCATTGCGTTATTGACGTTGTTGAGCAGTTTTTTTTTAAGAACTTAAGAAGCAATGGATTAGCAATCTGTTTCAAAACGATTCAAATTCAGATTGATCGTGTATTACGTAATTAGGGTACAGAATCACGTAATCGAATCCATGGTAACAGTTTTTGCATCGATGTCAATGTCACCCTGTATTATACAGGTTTATACTACGGTGTATACTACGACTACCTCGTTGATTTAGTGGTCGCAAACCCTACCGCTGAGCATGAGGACCTGGGTTCGATTCCCGGTTACGTTAAGCTACGCTTGCCGCGGTCGATCCGTGGATGGGTGACCATCTCTACATACCGAGACTCTTCCGTGCCTTGGCAAGTATGTTAAGCCGTTGGTCTCGGCTGTCATTCTTGGATCTTTGACAGTCGTGACTGTCAAAGATCCTGAACCGAACCTGAACCGAACCGAACCTGTAAACTATATCTGCGAATAAACACTTAAATTATTTTTTTTTAACCACCATTCTTACCAAGGGGTATCGAACCCTAACATAGTTGTTATAAAAGGCTAGGCAGATTGACTATAGTGCTGCGCAGCTGTGCCTGCTTTTTCCAGACACTCCATGAATTGTGTACCTGCAAGCTCCACAGATTATGAATAGCAAAGTATATAACATAAGTGGGTACCTATGTATAGGTAGGTACTCGTAATGTGGACTGGACCGTCCAGCCGTGGAGTGGGACGGACACAACCACAGTCGACAGTACGAACAGACTTGATACTTGGATGAATCACCCACAGTCGAATTAATTTGTAATACATTCTTTATTGCGTACCATAATGTATTATAGTTGATATATAAATAATTATATTAGTCACAATTATGGACACTGTCGGGCACAGCATAGATCAAGTAGGAGAGAGGAGGAAGAGCACTTGGTTTTTAATGTGATACATTTTATTATTAGTTAAGTAGTTAGTAACTTATATCTACTGTTTTATTAATACAGAATTGATTTTAAGAATTATAATTAGTTAGTAATAGTAGAATATTAGTTATAGTTATTTGTTTGTTAGTTGTTAGTTATTTGTATCTTAGTTTCAATGTTAAAGCCATTTTGAACTCAAAATAGCTTTTACATTGAAACTAGGAAAAATTAAACATTCTTACATCTATCCAATGTAATTTAACGAAGTACCTATAGTAAAAGCAAGTTCTTGGAATATTGAAATTGATAATTTATTTGTAAAAACATTTATGCATGTATACATAATTATTATATAAAACAAAGTCGCTTTTCGCGTTTTTTTGTATGTCCGCGTTGTTCTTCTAAACCACGCAACAGATTTTGATAAGATTGAAATTGTAACATTGAATTTGATATGGGACCCGTTTTAGGTGTAAAAAAGGCATTGGAAAGTTTCCAAATACGTTTTTAACATCTAAAACTAAATATTCGATGTGACGATATTAATTATTGCATAATCAATATTCTAGATCGCTTGTTAGCCATATTTCTTATTTCCATACAGTATTATTTCCAAATTAATCAAAAAAGGTAAATTTTTGACATTTATTGCGACGTTGCCAACTTTTAGGATAAACGTTCTTGTCCAGTATCAAGACTCTTTCATCCATATAACGGTTCGCCGCGACACGCACGCGCGTTTGTCACCGACAGACTTTGTACCCCATGTATGTGTCTATGTATAATATATGATATATGCAATATTTACCGATATGTATGCAAAATAGGTGCATCGTAGGTGGACGGCTATAGGCTATCTGTCTGTTAGTTTGTGGACATATTATAAAGGGACTTTCCGCGGTTTGTAGCCTTATGGCCAGTCATAGTTGTATTGGCGCGACTCTGTAGGATTGAAGATAACCTAACGTATGTTTTAGCTGCATTGTTAATTAATCTATTAAGGTGAAAGCGTCAAGGTAGCCCGCGAAATTCAAATCATCTTACGTCAATTTGCAGGTCAGTATCAGGTTGTATGTTGATCTAAATATGATTCGCGGCCGTATCCAATGTTTATTTAAAGAATTATAATCATAGAAATCATCAATTACAGCTCCTATTGAATGACTATTTCATGAAATCAAGACAAGTCAGGATTATTCTAACGTGGGGAGTTGTATTTCTGATTCTAATGATTATAATTCTGTAAAAGCCATATTTGTTACGGTTGCGAATGATATTTTATAGATACAAACTGACACGGACCTGCAAATTGCAAAAAAACTTTAAGAAAATATGAATTTCGTGGGCTACTTTAGCGCGTCCTTCTTATAGGTCAGTCTTCTAATAAACTGTGTGTCCCTAATGGTAATGACGTTCCTATTCTGTATACCAAAATTCAATTGAATAATATTCAATAGTTTAGTCATTGTAGCTCGGCAAAATCCATAGTCGGCTCGGGCTATTCCGTTTATCCACCCCAAAAATCCACCCTAAGGTGGATATTCTGATATGTATGCCCGAGAATTCACCCAAGGCCTAGTTGGATAAACGGAATTTATAGGCTTAGGGTGGATCCATTACATTACATTTAATTTGTTAGAAAAACTCATTTTTTTTCGAAGCTAGGATTATTTGACAGTTCCAAAATAAGTACTCTTATGCATTAGTAGAGCCAGTATTTTAATTATTTGTTGTATGGTCGTCTCCACATTGTATATAGAGTCGTAGTTAAAAAAATGGGTCTCGTGTGTGGCCAGCATCAGAAATCTGAGCTTCGTATCTTCCCATCCCGAGGCACGAAGAGGTCTCGCTCGATATGTAATGGATGGTCACCCATCCACCGACCAACCTCGACAAGCGTAGCTTACCCTTCGCAATCGACCCGAGCGGCAGTTACTATGTCATGACTTCACGAGCACCTCAGCCCTTTTATTCCCAATCAATCTGCCTAGCCTTTTCCCAACTATGTTGGGGTCGACTTTCAGTCTAACCGGATGCAGCTGAATACCAGTATTTTACATGGAGCGACTGCCTATCTGACCTCCACAACCCATTTATTGGGTAAGACGATACGCCTTGGTAAAACTTTTGGGTTTCTGACGACTGTCAATGATCCACAAATGACAACCGAGACCAAAGGCTTAACGTGGTTTCCGAGGCACGGAGGAGTCTCGGTATGTAAAGATGGCTACCCATCTACAGACCAACCCCGGCAAGGGTAGCTTAACCTGATGGATCGATCCGTGCGGCTATTATCACTTAGCCACGAGCTTATTTCCATCAAGCATTAATTCCTCTCCCCATAGAGTCCAATATTGCAAGTCTGCGAAGTTGAATAATTGTATTAATTAATTCCATTAGCACCATAGTCTATAGCTTTGGCGCAAACTTGGCTCCAATGCCTTCCTTTAAAGAAAAGATAGCGAGGTCATTTCTTTTACGAAAGAAAAAAGTTTCTTTGAGAAAGTTTTTAATAAAACAAGAAGCAATTTCTTTATCTTAGTTTTTTCTATGTTGCTGGTTGTTTGGTTTTTATTGGGAAAACTTTTTGCTTCCATGTACAGGTAGGCCGGGGAAATTAGGTTTGAACCCTGCACTAAATCTTAACAGCTATTTTTTTCTTGAATCGTGTTTTTGAACTTAGCTCTCCAAATAATAATAGAAAATTAAACATTTTCCAGGCACAAAAAAAATGTATTTTCATTTTTATCGAAATTTCCGTGGACGATTTTGTTTAATTTTCTAACCTACTTGTAATACCTCATCTCTTCGACAAATACTCCATACAAACATATCTGTTAATATTTTTTTCTACCAAGTAATATTGAATTAACATGTTTTGTTAAAAAAAACGTACACGCGGGGGTTAACTTTTCGCGGGATACATTTAACATACTTCCTTGTCCATACCCTACACGTTAAATGAAAAAAATCGCTGTTTTTAATTCATGCAAAGTTTGCCTAAAATTCGGCGTAAATACCCTGGACTAAGGTACAACCTACGAATGAGAATACTCGTAGGTATTTTTTATTGACCAACCCTTAAATTACAGGTAATTTTCTATGAACTAACAAAAAAAAACAAAACAACAAAAAGAATTGGATGTTTAAAATTTTGTTGATATTTTTTGAACCTACTTATTTAATTAAGTAGATAAAAATAATTAATAAAAATTCATATCTTACATGAAAAGTTATCATTGTTTAACACAGACGATTTGTTATTAATATATCACAACATTTTTTTCTTAAATTGGTATGTAATAGGGTGGTCTTCTATAAAATGTGTGCAAATGCAAAATTTTAATAACACAAAGACTGTTTTTATTTTTAATAATAAGATTTTTTTATTCTTTTGTAATCTAACAGTAAAAGACGCATATCAAGTGTTGTGTAAAATTTTAATAACAAAGATTATTATTATTTTTAATAATATATCATTCTCAGAGTAAAAGATGCATATCACGTGTTGTGCAAAAACGCAAAAACCGATGATAACATCGCGTGCAAGTCGTAAAAGATAAATGTAGTATTAGTAGCTAGGAAAAATTATTTACGATTTCACACTCAGTTACTGCAGTTTTAATATTTTTTTTAAACTACAGTTTTGACCCAGAATAGGCTCTCCTACCTAACTACCACACTCTGTATTGAAAATAGGTTTTTCCGAGCATTTGTTTTTACTATAAAATATAGGTAAATATTGCCCAGGATATTTCACCATTTCTATATAATGCATACGCACATGACTTGCAACTGTAAATATTGAGTGCAACTGTACTAAACAATTGCTTTATAACTGAACAAAATGTTCTCTTCTATTATTCATATCGCGCCGCGTTCCAGTTTCAAAATCTGAACGCTAAATATTAGTTCTTAGTTTTTTTAAATTTATTTTAGGCACTGCCTAGGGCCAAGACGGACGTCCAAAGAAAAAAAACATATACCTACTGTATAACGTACAGGGCCGCACGAAAGTTACTGTTATCTTGGCATATCCTCTCTAGGCGAAACGTCTATAAAGTATACGATTTATTATCTTAACGTTCGCGAACAACGGTATACGGTACTTGATGCGCGCGCCGCTCCCCCCTTGCTGCTATTGTTACGAAGCTTCCATAAAGTAACGTATTCGAGGTCGAGAATAATTCCATCTCTGGTCTCGACTTCCAACGTTAATAACTCGAGTAACTCGCAAAATTCTCCATACAAACTTATATGTTTATAATCAGCAAAAAATCAGTGATTTTTTGGTGTAAAAATCGATATCAAACTTGGTCGTTTAATGCGAAAACGTGAAGCTCTTAAATAAATTCCTTATCTCTCTGGCGTGTATTTTAAATGCGCTACTTTATGGGCGTGCGCGTCCATAGTGAACCGTATTTCTGTTGGCATAAATGCGGGAACAGTAACTCGATACTTGGCTGGTCTCGGAGCAACCCTTCGTCTTATTCTCCGTCCTTGTCTTGCACGACGGTCGGCTGCACTCCTCTACGTGCAAAGCTTGTGTTCCAGTTAAAGTATTTTTACAGCTTCAGGAATTTTTACTTCTATTCATTTTCAGTATACAATGGGGGTCTCATTGATGAAAGTCACGGCTTCATTACCTAAATTGATTTACCTACGTGTTTATCTGAAAACGAATCAATGCTATTCTTGCCTAATTTCACAACTTCAGCTAATACCTCACAGACTTTAACTGAAAGTTACTGGTGGTTCCTGGTAGATTTCTGTGCCACTCTTACTCTCCCTGGAGGTCCTAACTTCATGAGACGTCTGTATCTGATGAAAGAGCGTGGACAAACAAAATCTCCGTCTCCAAAAAACACAAACCTACAGTACAGAGACCACATACGACACTGGTAATATATTGAAGCGGATCCAGGATTTATTTCTGGGAGGGGCACATGGACCAGACAGATAAGAAGTCACTATACTACTACTATACTATTGTATTGCACTATGCTGGTTTTGGGATTAATTATTTTTCAATAAAGATATATTATCCTACTTCTTCAGCGTTCATCATTGAAGCAATTTCTTGATAGATATGCATTCAGGTCAGTCTATTCAGACGATTTGAATACTCAATTGTTTATTGCATTTCACAATGTATACTTAGGTAATGACTTAAAATTTTATGAGATCATTGTGGACCCTGTCGGGCACAGCAAAGGAGCAGGACAGAGGAAGTGTTAAAACTAAACTGATCTTTTTTAGTGTCTGTGTCTTTTTAAGTGGATTAGTCTACCCGCGAGGCACACTTTCCTTTTAAATTATTATTTTATAATTTTTAATTGATTTTTTTGTTTTATTCGTTGTGTTATAATTATGTTGTGTTGTGTACCTTTTTATCTGTGCTAAAGAAATGTATTCCCTTTTTTCTTTATTTCTTTCTTTTACCCCCTCAAAATCTCCCCCCACGCTTAGCCTGCACTATGGAGGGCGTTCCTTAAGCCCGCGTCGTCCCGGTCGCTGTGCGCCTACGTAGTTATAGCGCGAATGTACTTTTGCCCACTTTGATATATAGCGCGCCTGGCGCACAGCCTTGCTACTGAACACTCCGGTTTCCTTCAGTTCTGGCTACTTCGTGTTTATGTTCTAACCTTTGAGATAGCAAAGAGAGCCCAAGGAAACTACTGCCTAAGGCCTGCAAGGTCCAAAGCAGCTTCTGCAGGGTAATTGCGTAACACACTTTCAGTAGCATTGGCTTTCATTTTGACAGTTCAACAACATTCATTGCCTTATTTACGTTGTTGAGCAGACATATTTTTCGAACATATGAAGCAATGGTTTAGGAATTTCCTTCAAAATGATTCAGATTGTGTTACGCAATTAGGGTGTTGGTTCTCTCTGGTCGGACAAAGACGAAATTAAGAGTTTTTAGAGATGTTGCTAAAAGCTTTCGTCTGGATAGGTATGACTTCTCCACGCGCATAAAGCACAGTATTATAAAGTAACTAATATGCTCTTTAAAGCAATATCGTTATTCAAAATTAACTGAGTGCTGCACTCTTTTTGGAGTTCTACAAAATAATATGTGACTTCGTGAGGTGCAAACAATTTTCGAATTTTTATAGGCGTTTTCTTTAGCGTTACTCATAATTATCCTAACTACTTACATATTTAAACTAGGTACTTATATAATATTTATACTTTTTTCCGCGTTTGCCTATTATTGTTCATTCTCCCGAAGCGTAAAATTTGAACAAGAAATTTTAAGTTTTTGTGGTAGGTTCATTAAAAAAAACTGATACAATACAAATCAGAGGTCTATAAAAGAAATAGTAACCTTGCAATAGACGCGCTGTTTCCTGGCATCGTTTTTATTGCCGAACAAAGCTTTTAACTTCCTCAAAGTATTATAAAACGAAGGTTATATCAAAGTTCATTGCGTGATCAATAAATATATAAAATTGTGCTGTAGAAGATTTTTTTTTTAATTAATTGTTTTGGGTACCTATAGAAGAATTATGTTTTTTTTTTTTGTTGAATCATTATTTTTTGGCTGTATCTAACCAAAATTGCGAAAAACTTCAAACAAACTTCAATAAAATTTAATGATAAATGGGAATATAATGTTTTATACTGTCACGTATTACGTAACATATTCCATTACCTACCTAGTGTGATGAAACAGGAAAATGGGTTATCCCCATTTTATTTTTAGGAACATAACAATGTAGGTAGGTATTTCCATTGTTTTGTTTATGTAGGTATAATGTTGTTTTTGTTAACAAAGGTATTCACAGATTTCTATGTAGGTCACTATTAGAATTAATTCCGTTATAATACAAGTAGGTACCTATAAATATAATTATTTTATAACATTTCAAAATAATAGAAATGAAAACCAGAAATGATATTTTAATCTGTGATCTACATCATCATATGCCTGCCTTTTTCCCAGTTATTTTGGGGTCAGCTTCCAGTCTAACCGAAAGAAGCTGACTACCAGTACCTATTTTACATGGAGCGACTGCCTTTCTGACCTCCTTATCCCAAGATGATATTTTAAACAATAATATTTATCAACCCTATAATTGAATTAGAAAAATAAAGTACTTAAAAAAAAATTGGAAATCAAAAGTGCAGTTACGCCTTTACACGTGTCGCGAGTGACGGCCTGTCTAGAAGCGGGCGCTTTTTTTACATCGAGAGCCCATCCGAGGAACGGAAAACAAAAAGGCTGGATTTATATATTTTTTTATTATTTTATTTATTTCTGTATTTTATTTTCGTTAAATTTTTGCATATCGCCGCGCGGCCGGCCCGCGCCTCATTGTTTATACGCTGTGGTCGTTTCGCGCGCTTTCGCCATTTTGTATGGAATGTCAACTGTCACGGTGTTGATTGGCGGGAATCCGAGGAATGGCGGTGAACGTTTTAGTAGACGGGGGCTGTGTGTGGTCAGGAGCAAAAACATTAGAATGTGCTTGAAATTAATAATATTTGATCTAGATAGATAGGAACTTAGAAACCGTTGAGATCGGTTGCTACTGGGGCCTCGGGTACCCGTGGCCTGGCGTGACCTATAAAGGAGGATTTATAATGATCGATATTCGCTTGAAGTAGTTCTATTCCCGAGGGCCGGGCCATGTATCATTATCTAAGCGTATCGACAGGTCTGATAGTTTTAGTTCGACAATTTGAACTTCTTAAATCTATGTGGAATAATGTTTCGAATACCTGTTAAAAACTCTATTTAAACTTATATCGAATGCTTTAAGTATTGCTTATCACTATTATCAGTACTTTTCGCCATCTAGCTATGCTTACATAGGTATAGGTTGATATATATACGGACCGGGCGAATTCGAACTAGGGAAAAGTACGAACGAAGCCGGTTTTTTCAGGAGATTTTCTCTATGATGCCTACGAGTACTTACCTTCTTATTTATAGGGGATGTATTTAATAGCATTTTAAATTTGATGATAATAGCTATAAAATTGTCTATCAGCACTTTAAAATAAGCGTAGTGTGGAACGCCCCAAAGCTAGATGGACAGATGACCTTAAGAAAGTGGCCGGGACAGATTGGATGCGGAAGGCGGAGGACAGGGTGTTGTGGCGCAGCTTGGGAGAGGCCTATGTCCAGCAGTGGACTGCGATAGGCTGGTTTTTGATTGACTTTAAAATAAGACATCTATTAATTAATATTATCACTTTAACAAACATGAACCACATTTCTGCAAGAAACTAGGAAGTAGCGCTCGCCGGTGGTTGCTGCGGCACCGCTCGCTTCGCTCGTTCGGCTCGCGCGCGGGTGGTACAGTTCTAACCTATATCACCCAGTTCAAAGTGACGAATCATACAATCTGCCTGCGACAATCCTACGACATAGTAATAAGCTAAGCATATTAAAGTGGAAACCATTATTTTTATAGTTCTTTCGATTAATTTTAAAGCCAAACATTTTAAAGTGCGTTTATATTATATTCCCCTATTTATAGAAATAAAGCGTTCGCTAAAACCACTGAGGAACCTACATAAAATCATCATACATTCCATTGAAATAATTTCATCACATTATAGTTGGACTTATTTAGCACGATGTGGAACTAAACACACACTCTCCTTTGTGGGGCGCAGTCGGGCAAACCCGTACGGAATGAAACATCAGGTAGGTAGGTAGGTACCTGCGACCGACCGATGTGCAAACATTCTGTTTACATACATACCGCGAAGTACAGTCGCGCACAAGAGTGCTACACATTATTATCAGATTTTTATAGAGGGGGCTGCCCTGGTAGGTACCTATACCTATACTTACTCAAAAATTAAATACAGGGTTTTTAAACCTCATTTAGGAGCCAGCTCTATTTTCTTCAAAGAAAAAGAAGCACCTCTATAAGCACCAAAGAATGTCTGTTGATCTGTCAATAACTACCTACACTCTATTCTGCTTCCTGTATCGACCTACTTGTAATTTCAGAAGTTGGAAAACAATTTCAGAACGAAAGGTGACCTAACAATCATTCCACGTCATTATTTTGTGGACTTGAAATTGATAAGATGACAAGCCGTGTGCCCAAGGGAATTTCCCACCGGCAAAAATGACAAACTTTCATGCCCTATTTAACCCAAATAGGTTATGAATATCCAAAAATCCTTCCTTACTGCTCACCTTTATTACTTATGGAACTGTTGTGCAAAGTTCCATGCTTCTTGTTCTGGATACAGTGGTGTAGGCTGTTCGTTGTCTGTCAATGAACGAATGAATTCAAGATTTTTATGATTCAATCAGCCTTAAAAGAATAGGTCCACTAAGTTCCATAGAAGAATATTATATTTAAATAAACATAACAAAGTGAGACACACCAGAACACTACAAAACCAATTCGAGCCTTATCGGAAAACATAAGAAAAATAGAAAAAAATATTCCTTTTCCTAGAACAAATTGCGAAAATCGAATTGAATGAAGGCAAATGGCTTGCGGTACCAGGGCGCCAGTCGGGGCAGGCGCTATAGCCAATCTATTTTTACTTGGGATTTAAATCAATTTATGCAAGCCGTATTCCGCTCAAACGGATTTCTGAAACATGTGTTTAATCGTGATATAAATAACCTAATCAATTGCATATAGGGATTAAGGATAGCGGTGTGGTATAAAAGTAATATTGGGTATATTCCTTTTTGTGTAGATGATGGATGAAATTTTCTCTATCTCGACAGAGGAAATGCATTTTTTTTTTCTGTACGTTGCCAGGGACCATGGTAACCCTTTACGACTTTCCCGCAACCCCGTTAAGCATCGGCCCTAGCGGACCCCGTCAGTTCTGCTGACATCTCTTTGAGGCGCGCGTGGAACACAACGCGCCGTCGACCCCGGCCTGGTCCTTATCGGACGGTGAGCTACTCATTGCTCTCTCTCGCAAGCCCGCGCCTACGGTGGCCGAAAATCCACTCTCGATTCCTGAGGCCCAGGGCGTCTCCTGCGGCAGGTAGGGCGTGAGGGCGCAAAATTTGCCTCTCTCTCACGCGATCCGTCTCATCCTTTGCGAGCATTACTGCTTCGCAGAAGGAGGTCACGGCTTCCCTTGCCCTCTCGCTTCGTACCATGGCCTGGACCAGGGCCGGACGCGAGAGGTCACCGCCGCCGATCACCTCCAGAGCTGTATATCTGAAGTTTGTTTTTGTTATTCTTCTGTATCTGCATTCGACTTTCTTTATTTATTTTACTGAGAGAATATCATTGAACATGAACTTATGGACTTCTACCTTCACAAATCACTGAAATCACCATACTTAGGTATTCTACTGTATTGTATTGTATAACAGGCTGGTGCCCGCAACTCCACGTTAAGCGCATATTTTGAAGTTGTCTAGAAGAAAAAGAAAGAAAATACGTTTATTTGCGGTAAACATGACGCAAAGAAAGAACACAAAACAAAAAAAGAACAAGTTGGGGGAAAATATGCGTCACATCCACACAAAACGGCCATCGCTCAGCATAATGCTGCAACCCTATGCGAGACAGAGCCCCAGCGCTGATTTCCAGCGACAGCCGGCGTTGACATCATGACGTCGACCGTATAACTTTTATCTCACCACTTGCAGGGCGTCATAGCACGAATTTCTCTTCATGACGTCTGCTTAAAAGCACAAAAGACATCTACATCAAAAGGGCGTTATCATGAGAACACACACGGCTGTTCCTTTTTCTCATAAAAAGTAGGAAACTCTTTTGGAAGGACATTGAAAAAACTCGTGCAAATAAGACCTTACATACTTCGATATCTGCCATCGTGCAGTGCTTTGTGCTTTCCTAATAAAAGGCTCGCTAGGTATTAATTTTTTTAGGGCTTCGCGCGGGGATGGCAGCAAGGGACAACATAAGCATAAGCATGGTATTTGATTAGGTTTTTAGAAGGCTATATTCTATTAAGGTTTGGCACCTTTTGCCATCCTCGTCCCGTATTAGGTACATTGGACTCAAACATAACTAGTTAATAAGACTCAGGCGTAACGACGACGTATATTTAGTAACCTAATCCGCTTAATTGTTCTTAAAGAGTCATAAAAAACCCTGTAAGAAATCGACACGTGTTTGATTTTGAACGTAGAGTCACGAGAGAGCGCGAGTTCTCTACGTTCGGGTTCGGCGCTTTACGTGGCAACTGGCATTCTGGCAACACGTCGTGTCCGGGTTCGCAACAAGTCAAACGTCATCCTGAGGATGCCTCGTTGAGGGGTGAAACACGTGTCGATTTCTTACAGGGTTCTTTATGACTCTCTGGTTACTAAATATACGTCGTCTATAGTATTTCAAACATTGCTGGTGAAATGTGGGTGTACTATAGCTGCAACGCTGCCTTACTGGTTTTCAAAAAGTTCCTTTATTTTTTTATTTATACAAAATCTTAATCCAATTTTTTATTCCACTGTTGTTCTCGATGATACCTCGTTCATTATAGGAGTAGCGAGGTAGATGTTGTGTGTTTTAAGCAAACAGGCCCCGGGCCGGCCGCCCGCCGTATACCGCGCAGGCTACTTTCATATTACTATTATATACTAGCCGTTACGTAACAGGTAGGTATATAGAGAATAGGATATAGGCCAGTATTCTAACACCCTTAATCTAACATAAAGATATATTTATTGCATAACCTAACTGTGAAACTCCTAACCTAACTGTGTTCATCCGTTCTTATTTTATAAACGTTAATAACTTCTAAACCAAAAGAGTCAGGAATAACATTTTCAGATACATGCGACAGGAGGCCGGAGCAGTAAATAATTGTATATATATATTATATATATATATTTATTTTATTATATATATATTATTTTTGCTAGCAAAAAAGTTACGGAAGCTAGCGGTAGCTTTGCTTAGATTTAGTTTAACTCCTATAAAATACAAATTCAAATAAAACTTATTTAGAAGTCACAAAAAAAGCACTAAATTAATTAACTGGCCTGCAAAGCCCAGGGTACCACTAGGCGTACGGAAGGACAAAAACTGGTTTCTCAAAAACTATGCCAGCTCAACTAGATTTATTTCAGAATTTTCGGGGGTTTGAAGATTTTTGTATGGAGGGTGGCCCTAACGTGAGACCGCCATTTTGATTTTTTTTCAGAATAGCGGTGATAATCGAAAGTTATATATTTAGATAGAGGACACTTATACAAACAAAAAAATGTCATGTAACATAATATCCTAAAGCGTCACGTTACGGAGTTATTCACTAAAATATAAGTCGAAAATTGAACCCTGAAACAAGGATTTTTTTGTTTTTTTTCCCTTCAGGTAAGTATATTGAACTATGTAAACATAATTGCATCATGTATAGGTAATATTTTAGTTAAGAGCGAAAGAGACAAAAATATATGTATACCCCCCTCCGAATGAGGACGTGTGTTACACGGTATATGTATTATATGGTGCATGGCATGGGCGCGACATCAAGAAAATCCTATTCAGCCTCCCGCTGCCTCTGCCCCTGCTTCTTGGATGATATTATTTATACCGAATATGATTAAAAAATCTTATATTTTATCCACTAGGTGTAGTCAATTAATTCATGTGTAAATAACTTAATCAACATGAAGTAACTACAACATAAATAAATAAATACGTTATAACAAATCTTACTTTTATCTTTGAATATCTCAAAAACGTGACGCTTTATATGCTATGGTATTTCAAGTTTTATGTTTGTAAAAGTGTCCCCTATCCAAATATATGACATTTATTGTGCACCTCGATTTTGAAAAAAAATCAAAATGGTGGCTGATTTTAGGGCCAAAATCTTCAAACCCCAAATGAAGATGCGGGCTCCCGAAAAATGGAAGGAGTGGACGGAAAACTTTGCTCAGGAGTGGATGGATGTGAGGAGTACTGAGGAGTGGGCTTGGGCTGAGAAAAAAAAATCTTTTCACCCCATGAAAAACAAACAGCATCATCAAAACACTCCATACGTTTTCAATAAATTTTGGAAAAAAAACAAGATCTTCAATCAGAACATTAATACATAGATTTCATTCATTCCCATCGCCAAGTCTGGGTGGCCATTTAAATGTGCATTATACCTACCAACATAGTTGCAAGTGGATACAGCACTTAACAGATAGTTTACTAGTTAATAGCTTCTAGTTATAGGGAGGCCAGTATAGTTTGATCTTTCCGTGGTGGCGCCACTGGCCACAACTTGCACAAGCAATGAACAAATGTTTATGAAAAATTCTGTAGATTTTCTGGACAATGCAAAAAATTTAGCAAAGATCCAGATCCAGATTACGATAAATTCCAAAATGGGTACAAAACTTATAAATCAATATTTTAAAGGTATTTATTTGGGACAAAGGTATTTATTTGGGACACGAAATACAAACAGTAACGTACAATTAAAAAGGAGCATTTAGAACTAACGAAATTAACATATTTTTCTCGAAACAGTTAAAATCTGTGAGTTTGGTAGATATATTTTATGCAAAGTATAATGCTTGCTATATGCTTCAATTCTCTGTAGAAAAAAGTACTTACTTAAATGCTTGGTTCACAGTCATACTTATGATACCATTTCTCAGCCTGTTTGATTAGGGCGAACAGACGAAGCTTTACCTCCTCCTAACTACCCTGTAGCTGTAGTACCTACCTACCAAATATTAGATTGGCAAAGCGCATAACCAACTTTATGATTTTATACTGAAGATCACGTCTAAACGCATTGTGTTAATGATTTGGAAAAAATATATTATGTTAAATTAGAGCATTTTCTTAATAACTTAATATTTTAGATTATGTTTATATTACATAGTGAAATTAATTTGTAAAGTTATATAACGCGGATATAAAACTGAGAATCACGCAAAATCTATCAAGCATATTTTTCTGAAACCTTCAGCGCTTTAAAGATAATTTAATTATTGATCTTTTAGTATACGTGTTTTATTAAAATACCTTTTGTTTTATGTATAATAAATTAATAATGCGTCTAATTTGGGTCTGCGCTCCTTGATGGGGGAGTCCTATTACTGGCTAGACGTACGACGCTTTGCGTGAGCTCAGTACAGAACACGCAAGCTAAGAACTCAAGCTCACTGGTATCTACATCTTAAGTGCCATTTTATTTGTTCAACATTGATTTTATAAGTTTGATTGGTCATTGTGCTTTATGTGTATAGTTCCATATTCTACCGCGTTTCAAGTTCCACTAGTCGACTGTATTTATGAATAACACGGTAAAATTAACTGGCTGTGTGTTTCCCGGCTCGCGGTGGAGACAATTAAAATTACCAGTTACAATGACGTGACGAGGCACGCAGTTGCTAAGTCATATTTGATCGATATTGTGGATGTGGTATTTTATAAACTTATTTACTTTAAGAGCGTAAACCGAGCCCCTTCTGAACACTTCCTAATAATCCTTTGCTGAGTTCCTTATGCTAGCTACACATGTAACGATTTACTTGAGCAAATTTAGGCTTGCGCAAGTCTTAAGTGACGCGTCGAACAAATTTACGCAAATTTCTTCCAAAGTAAATCGTTCGTGTATTCGTGCGACGATCGCTTTTAAATCGCCTGTATTATTGTTATTTGTAAATATTTTATATTGTACCTGTTTATTGTCCCATAATAAATAAAATAAAATAGTTTGGAAATTCCAAAAGTGCACGCCTCATACACACATTCATAAACGAAAAATAAATTCAAAACATAGTTTCTAACAAAAATTACCAATTTATCACTTTTCATGAAGTATGTTTTGACTGCTGTTTTACCCATCTATATGGGTTTTCTAACCTCGCAACCCTTACCTAATGTCAAAGACTATTTATTTAGATATTTACGTTGTGGGTTGCTAGGCAACACGTTGAGTCAAGGTTGGAAATATTTAGATAAAGATATTATATTTTAGTTAGTATTTTATTAATTATAATTAAACTACTATGAATAAAAGAGCCATTTTCAATAGGGTTCCTTCTATGGCCAAAACGAATGTATTAAAAAAAAAATTACTCAATTAATTGATTTTATCGCAAGCTACAATGTTTTCAAGGTTCATAAATTGACGGACAGGATTTTTTTTTTTACTATTTTTGTTTTTTTTTTCATTTCTGCTGCATTAAATCAATTGGTAAAAAGTACAGTATTAATCTCCATTTAATCATCTATACAATGGTACATAAATTAAGTAGGTTCTGTGTACTAGCAGGAGTGTAACAATAAAAACAGTTGCAGAAATGGGGCAAAAAATATTTTTCGATCGTAGAGCACACTCTATAAATAGCACGCGGGGTAAGGTCCAATAAACAACAAACCTACCACATCCATTCCACTGAGCTCTTTCGTTCCACAACTTTACTCCACGAACGAACTTTTTTGCATCGCGTGCTGTGTGACAGACAGACAGACGGACAGGGCAATTTATAATATGTCCCTATCGCTCGATCTTAGCACGCTACAAACTACCGACATAATCTGACCTCCCGACCCATCAACCATGGACTAAAACAAGGGTCTACATAAATTAGTCCAGAAGTTGCAACGATAGCTGTTACAAAGCTGATTTTAGCGATACACCTAGAAATTGTACCTACAATTATTAT
The DNA here is from genome assembly GCA_948150665.1 of Conistra vaccinii. Classification (NCBI taxonomy): domain Eukaryota; kingdom Metazoa; phylum Arthropoda; class Insecta; order Lepidoptera; family Noctuidae; genus Conistra; species Conistra vaccinii. The sequence goes on along the minus strand of OX411339.1, from coordinate 5,919,212 downwards.
TCACGAGAAGGGTTCGGGTATCGTTCGTGTTATTTTTTTGGCTGATAACATCGGCTGATTCATCGGTAAAACCTAGGTTTTGAGTTGAAATTGTAGCCGTGTTGGAAAGGCGTATGCAGGTTGTGTTTTCTGCAGCTTTACCTGTTTTTATTTTATTTTATTTTCCGTTTGGAAGATATTGTACTTAATTCGACTTCGTCTTTTAGGTTTATTTACTTTTTGTATCATAATGTCGGTCAATATTTTAAACGTACATAATTTGTAAATTAAAGCATATCCCATAAAATATAACTTTGTTAGTTTTTTTTTTTTTTCTAAAAATACTAATGTTTAAGTGTTTAAGTAATAAAGATAAGTAAACATTTTATTTCCAATTTATTATAAATATGCGATAACTTTACTAATATTCTCTTTTAAATACTTAGAGTTTTTTTTTCCATAAGTTCGTGTAGACCTCAAAATCTAACAACACAACTCGATTAGCTAGGAATTTAAATAGAATCAGGTTTTTTTTTTTTGGGTGGGAACTCATCGAATGACTTCTCCCGCTCTGGGCGGAGGGGAAGGGCGTGTCAGACTCTTACTAACTAAAACCCACCCGTGTTCTCCTTCCTTACCTTGCCTGGGGCCACAGTTTCCCCTTAGGACTTCCCGCAACAGAATCACGTTTGACAGATAAGCTGTTCTGGAGAGAGATGTTGCGTTGATAATGCAAACATTTCCATCAAAATAAGTGCTGAAATTAGAGAGCATTCAGAACCTGTGTGTGTGTGCCTTTTCTTTAACTAACTATGTGCCTGATGGGATTCTCAATCACCATAAAACTTTTTTACAAAATAACCAATGAAAACCTAGGTACAGATTTCCAAAAAAAAAAAAAAATTTAATTTCGGAAGTCGGTGGCAATAAACTAAAACACAGATCCAAAGACACCGACTTCCGAAATTAAAGTTATTTTTTAATTTTGTAGTATTTTCTTTGGAAGTCTGTTGTTATATTTTTTTTGTTAAAAATAGTCTTTTAAGTTTCACTTTTCTGTTATGGTACCTACACCAATTCGTATAACACTATTTGCTATGTAAACAACTCAGTGGCAGGAAGTATTAAAACATCATCAAGATACACTAAGTGGTTAAGTACAGTATTATCGAAGCTTACTCAAAAACTACCAAAGCAAAGTAAATAACATTTAAATGGGACCACCACGCAAGCCTAAATGAAAAAAATAATTTTCAAGATCGGTTCACAATTGACGAAAATATCGATGAACATAATAAAATAAAAAAAAATAAAAAAATACAGATACAGACGAACATATTTTATAACCTCCTTTTTTGAAGTCGGTTAAAAATGACGAACTTTCATGCAAATTTTTATCCACAATTTAACCCCTAGAGGGGATGAATTAAAAAAAAATCCTTTCTTAGTGCTCTGTTTCGTTTTATATGGAACTCTTGTGCCTAATTTTCATGTTCTAGACCCAGAGTTTTTGGCTGTGCTTTGTCTGTCAGTGAATGAGTGAATGATTTTTTTAAGAAAAATAAATCAAGTAAAGCGTTATAATATAAGTAAATCTGTCTTTTCGCCTAAAGAAACATGAAATAGGGGACAACTTCTCAGTGACAACTACCCACATAATTCAGAGGGGCTCGGGGCAAGAATTTTGTAGTTTTTAATAAATACCGGCGCGCAAGCACGGCCATTTTTCATTCTTCTCATTACTTGCAACCCTTTGCGTTTCCACCCCTGTACGGTTAGCAGATAAGGTAGACAATAAATTAATATTAATGGTTTACTTTGTTTTCACTGTTATGTAAATTTTTGTTGAATGACTGGGTTGTTTCTTTGTACCTTTATTTTATATTTAGACATACTTTGGTATTTAAAAAAATATCTTAATTGATGAAATCAAAAAACAGTAGAGAGAGGGAGAGAGATCTCGTGAGACTCCCGGTTCCTTTCGCTGTTGCACACTTGACGAACGAGAACTAGATCGAAAAAAGTGTGCAGAATATAATGTGCGATGAGGATATTATATCGTTCCAATAAGTTGGTAAGCTGATTCAGAAGATTTCTTTATTTGCCCAGATTTTTGTACTACTTTTACTTGAGGCTGAATTCTCAAACGTAGCTCTAGTAGAACGCTGGTAACCAGCGCTGATATGCCAGCGCTTCGCGGCTCCGGTTGTCAACGCTGGTCGACGCAGGCAGTTTTCATACTTTTCACCAAATCAGCACGACCCGTCGCCGACTAATCAGATAGGAACTTGTTGGCGTTTATCGCCGAGAAGCGCTGTCATATTGGCGCTAGTTACCAGCGTTCTACATGAATACCTACGTTAGGTAAAAAATTAATAGTGACTTAACTGCTGATTGACTTAAAAAATTAAGTTTAAAAAACTGTAACCCGACTACGGGAAAATAAAAGTGATCTAAAAAGTACGAAACAAGAAAATATTACAGACAGAAATCAAGACATAGGTACCTACAAAAATAGTCAAGATAAATCCGTGGTCGCATGCCTGTCTATCATGTGGGTGCCAGAAACACCATCAAAACTATAATGGCATTCGTTTCCATTATTACGAATCTATTGATACCTACCTCATTCATCAAAATCGGTTCAGTAGTTTAGGCGCTACGGTGGAACACACGTAAAAGCAAACATACATACATAGACTGCTAAAATCATAACCCTTCCTTTTGGCTTTGCCGTAGTCGATTAAAAACGTCGGGGGTAAGTATAGTCAATTGCGCAACAGTGGCAACAATTTGACATTGACAGCTACGACATAAAGGTTGACTATATACCTACTCGTACTTACGAACTCCTAGAATAATAATTAATTAAAAACGAAAGTTAAACAAAACCTGTATGTTTACCATTACCTACCTACTACATAAATGATTATTCTTAGAATAATACCGTTCTCCCTAAAAATATACTCCTCATCTAAAAACAACATTTCACAATGTCCACAAGTTTTCCTTGCGCTCGGTACTAGGGTCGAGTCCCCACCGCGCTGGTCCCGCAGGCATTTTTCATTCCGACTTGATTAAACCCTCCCGTGCAGCGTTAATATATGAAACCTGTATATTGCAACTATTGTTCGTACTTACTAGTAACTATGACTACGTATAAGCTTCATGCTAGTGATTAGTTCGTTTGGCCTCGTAAAGGAATGAACTATGTACCTAGGTATGGTACTAGCTTTTAAAACAATTGGCTGTCTGGTCAACAAAATATTAGTTACTGAGGGGACCTATCTCTTGGATTTCAAGGGACGGCTCTCTACATAGCTATTCACATTCGACAGCCTTCCGAGTCGAAAATGACACATTTTCGGTTACCTACCTAATTTGCCTAGTAGCGGTATTTGGTTTAAACTATCAAAATTTTCGGGTTTCTTATTTGTGACCCTTTGAAAACATTGATTCATGATCGATTCGACACCGTATCGAATAGTTGTGAAAAGCTATGTTGGTCTTTAAATAAGTTACTCGTGTGAATGGGCTCTCACAGAGAGGAGAGTTCCAGAAGAACATTATAGGCTGATTCTGTACCCAAATGTGACTTAAAGGATGTAACGTTGGCTTGAGGCATCCACCCTGATTTCTTTTCACAAACATTATTCTGCAGCATCTATAGTTGTCTAAGTGTGCTATACTGTTAACTTTATACTGATGATGATATAGATTAATCATCATCAGTATAAAGTTAACAGTATAATAACTCACCCTTCTGACCTTATTGGGTTCTCGTCAAACCGGAAGCAGGCAAATCAATACGATGGTAGACCTCTCAGTACCTACAAGACTTTTCACTAGAAAGTTCTTCTGCTTTTCAGGATCTTGTTGATTGAACACATTAACGAGTCTTTATTCAATAAAAAGTTGGTATTCCATAGAACTGGGGTCAAGGCTACTAATTTAAAAACGTCACAATGGTTTCTCGATTGTTAGTTTTTGAAAGATTTGCCATACAAAATCTGTCAAAAACTCACCATCGAGAGACCATTGTGACGTTTGTAAATTAGTAGACTTGACCCTCTGGATCACTAGTTAGAGCGACATTTTACATTGCCACAACTTTTGCGTATATTCTTATATTTTTCAGAATATACAAATAAATATTTCAAACCCATTTTTCTTCAGGTAAATTCCAATCTAGGCTAAATGAAAAACCGTCAACTTGTCACAATTCGTGGGTTTTCTCTTAGTAACGATTTCCTAAACATATCATTGTGAACATTAATGAGAACCTCTTGATATGTAGCGTCGAATTTACATAGAAAAGATCATTTATATGTCAAAATATGACATAAATGTGTCGACAAAACAACGTTATAATAGCAGAAACACGGTATCTTGCCATCGTAGATTTGTTGGTTAGAGTAAATAATATCTGTGATATAAATAATGTCGTGCAGGAAGTTGGTATTCTTTAGCCAAGAAAATTGATATAAATTCAGAGAGGTGTGTAGGTGTTTCAGTGTTTGTCGACGGAAACATTACAGACATTGGAACAGCTGTATAGGTTTCGTTGTCATTTGTTTTTACTACGGTTCCAATTTTTTTACTGCAATGCAATCGTTGCAACCTCTGCGTTGGGCAGTCTATGTTTTTGGGATTAAGTAATTAATCTTCGAGGATGTAAAAGACAAAACCACACCTGTTGCTCTATTCATTCGTTATGAGTTGTTTTAGCTCGCCAGAAACACTACGAAGAGAAGAGCTAGGTAAACGAATCTACAGAAAAAAAAAAGAAATGGAAAAAAATCTGATCAATAAAAACAGACGTAGAATCCTATGCATCAACGCTCCGAAAAAGCACTTGCAAAGCCATAAAGATTCTTGTATTTCGATAAAATGTGAATGCTCTTCGCAGTCTTAAAGTTCAGAAGGCCGCTGTGACATCAGTTCGTCGTAAAACGAAGTACTTATTGTGAGTGACGTCACAAACAGACGACAAGCGAGGAGTGAATCATCGCATGCAGACAGACATTCTTCAAAGTGCAGTTTTTCCACGAAAATACGTTTCACTTGGCCACAGTGTAAATAAGTAACAGTATTATATCTTCATAGGAAACGGTCGAAACGACGCGCTTCGAAATCTTAGGCCGGGGCCGCACTGGTACGGCGACAGCGACGCAGCGTGCAGCGGCGCGGGCGACGATATGAACAAATAAATTTCGCTTGTCGTTTCTGCAGTGCGGCCACTGACGTCGCCTTAGTAGTGCGGCCGCGGCCTCACTATTTATCAGTAGGTACGCAATAGTATTGAGTGCGCGGCAGTTACGCACGGACGCAGAAGATTTATATACCAAGGTCACTGCCGAGATATAATACTGTTACTTATTTATACTGTGACTTGGCCTTCCATACTTCAGTTACAAATACTAAGAATCGAACCCGTTAATAATACGTTTTCTTTTAGCATAATCAAGGGCGTTGCCAGCCTATGGCCGGGGGGGGGGCAAGGTGAAGAGCACATGAAGCTTTACACCTGAGGGCTTAGTGCGAGTTTCATTTTACCATCTCGATCAAACGCATCGACCGCGTTTGGCGCTCCGCTTCACCGGTGAAGGGCCAATCGGAACGCCGAACGCGCTCGATGCGTTTGATAGAGAAGGTTAAATGAAACTCGCACTAAGCCCTCTGTAGTGCGACTCTTACCTCTACGGCGCACAATGGTGCCAAAATCGACGATTTTTAACTCGGTAGTCCCGATAGGAACTGAGAAAAATAATAATTTCCTTTTTACCCGACTGCCCCAGAAGGAGGGTAATGTTTTCAATGCATGGATTGGAAACGAATCTTTCGGTCGTTTTTCCCAAAACTATTCAGAACTTTAGAAGTGAAACCTGAAAGGTACACGGTTCAAGAGATACAGCCCGCTGTCAGACAGACGGACGGACGGACGGACAGCAGAAGCTTAGTACTTATAGGGTTCCGTAGAAAATTCGCATGAATTATCTGCCATCTGGCTATGTTAACCAGAATTTTCCTGGAAGTGATGAAGCAGGCCAAAGATAAACAAGAAGATATCATAAAGAAAACGCTAATTACAAAATACTTTTAAGCTACAAACAGTCTTTTTACAGCCTCTTAAACACACGAAGAGTTATAATCTTCCACCTTTTCCCGTAATAATATTTTTTTATTCCACATAAGGTCCAAGGTACCAGAGGCGTCGGATTTGGTACCTATAAGTACAAACTGGAATTGGTCTCTAAAAATACAAGATATTATGACATCGCCAAAGATTCTCGTGGTATACTCGACTGACAGAATTTTTGGAGTTCGCGTTTTTGCGATGGAGGTAAAAAATTGATGATGATTTTTTCGAGTATTTTTTTTTGGATTAATAGATTAAATAGTTGTAAGGAAAATAGTTAAACAAACATTTCTAGTTTATGATATGATGCTGGTGTAAATAAAAATCCCCATCGGTGTCGAGCACCGTATTATCTAGAAGTCATATTTGTTCATTCAACGTACATTGCGTCGTCGAACCAACGACGAAGGATTAGTGTGTTTCATTTTACCATCTCGATCAAACGCATCGACCGCGTTTGGCGCTTCGATTGGCAGCCGACCGGCTTTCACCGCTGAAGGGCCAATCGGAACGCCGAACGCGCTCGATGCATTTGATCGAGATGGTAAAATGAAACTCACACTAAGCCCTCTGTTGGTCGAACTAATAACATACACTCTTAAATTACACCTAGTTTATTCATTTCATAAAAGGATCGAATTAAAACTAAAACATTCTAATTTTAAACGAACCATGGTTTCGTGCTCTTGCGATTAGTTGCGATGTTATTCTTTCAAATTTCTTTAAGAAATCTTAAATTGTTTGTAAATAAATCAAATACATATCCAAACCATTTAATTACTTATCACTTAAAACATAAATCAAAACTAAAACAAAATTACTCGTACAAGCAAAACCTCACAAGTCAATAATTTAATATGCACAGGGTAATGCGTTTTCCATACGGCTGTACAGTATACCACGTAAAGCAGTAACAGTAAGCACATAAAATTATTTATGAACTTACCTGCCGTTTAACGAGCGGGTCCTAAAGTGAAAAGTATTTTTTATGGGCAGTTTACGACTAACTCCCGGTTACGGTCCGAGATCCGAGAGTCATTCGCACAGGATTTTAGAATTAAGGAAAGCTAATACTGGTTTTAAGAATTTTCTAACGCCTTCTTTCATTAACAATGAAAGTCCACTAGTTTCAAAAACAACAAAGTCCATTTTTGTTGTTCACTTTGCAAAAATTTAGTTGTCTATGGTTTCGAATTGTATCAGTAACATAGAAGTTGATGGCACCACTCCGTATGCAAGAAAAATAGCAAAAACCCGTTTAAAATCACATTACAAAATCAACAATGTCCAATATACAAATTAGTATTTTGAACCCTAAAAAATGTTTCTTAGAAAATGTGGACATTTTTCTTTCAAAAGTGGACATGGCATTGTTGTTTTTGAAACTAGTAGACTTTTTTCTTTTGACAGGAGCTACTTGAGATCATCCTATTCTTTGTCGCATCGATGATTCCATTCTTCTAAGATGTCGATGGCAATCTAAATGGACTCGGCCCAGAATTTGACTACTACCATCACTCAGTTCCTGTAACCTGCAGACGACAGGACACGCAGGATATGATATTCAGTGTCCCATCGTTTGTGGAACAGCACCAGATTTACACTCCAAGGCGGAGTTGTCTATGAATCTCCACCCAGGTTTTCCTTACTTCAGCCAATCTGGGTCCGGAGTCCTTTTAAATACTTCCAGGTGTGCCAGGGCAACTCGTGTCCAGGTGGAAGATCTTCAGCAGGTGGAACCAATGATATGGGTATGGAAGCACTAGCTTGCCACAACTTCAGTCTTAATTCCATTTCATTGACTCATTCGTGACTTTGCGGAAATCCATTATAAAAAAAATACAATAGACGACGTTTATCGACTTGACGCCGAACGCAGTGTAAACACCGTTCGGCGCTTGTCGTGGCAACACGTCGTGTCCGGGTTCGCAACAAGTCAATCGTCATCCTGAGGATACCTCGTTGAGAAGTGAACCACGTGTCGATTTCTTACAGGGTTGGTCATGATTTTTTAAGAACATTTACGGGGATTAGTTTACTAAATAAAAATATACGTCGTCTATTGTAATTTATATTCCATATATTATTAATGGTATATATAGACTGAAACATAGTACTTATAAATATAAGTACTATGTTTTAAATAGACTTTCAGAAATAGAATTCGGCCACTTTACCACTTAGTTAAAAGCACTAGGAAGTGGTGAAGGGAGGGCGTTTTTGGGGGACTGTCTTATGTAATTTTGACGATCGAAAAGTGCTGATTCTCAGCCTAGTTTGAATAAATGACTTTTGATTTTTTTTTTTTGACTTTGACAGCGTTTTCGTTAGCCTCGCAAAGGTTTTCCATAGTGCAGGTCACTTCACAGAGAGCACGAGAAGAGGTGAGTGAGGCATTGTTTGGGATTCATGTGACTCCACAGTCGCACTTTGGCTCATCGGAGTAACCCCACCTGACTAAGTTGTACCTGCAGCTGCCTACCTGGTTTCTTAGTCATGCATGCTTGAGATGATAGCATGTATACTATACTATGGGCCAAATATTGGAGTCACAGACTCACAGCCAGGTTGGTAGCAGTAGGTACTAGCCGACGGAGTGTCAGACTTAGGTAAGTATATGTAGAATCCTGTTGATCCCGTATTTAAGCTGATTATGTCACTACACTGTTTTATTACCACACCGAGCTCTTCGTGCAGGCACCGCCTCACTTTTAACTGTTTCCCGCCATTCGTGGTGAACTGACAGTTGACATAAGTGACAGCGACCTCAATGCTGATCTGATGTACATGAGATAGTGTTTACATATCTACAAATAGATACACTACCGTATACCTGTATACATATCCTGGAGTTAAACATAATCAGCATGGAAATTTTTAATTACATCTGGAGGGAAAGTACTCTAAATAATGGAGATAGCAAATTTTACTCAAAAAAAACCTTCCTTTATTTTTTTTAAGAATCAAATCTGCAATCAAAGATTTTCGAAAATTCGCTTGCTACACTCGGGAATCGAACCAGTTAAAATCCGAAAAAATTACATCCTGTATTTTTAAGGGTTCAATCGGTAGGGACAATCTCTCTACCATAGAGCTTATGACCAGCAGTGGACTGCGATAGGCTGAGTTGATCGATTGGTGTAATATATCATCGAAGCAGTAGGTACCCATTCATAGGTTCGAACAACCTAGGAAACCGATGAAATTAAAGGGTTTTCATTGAATGTTACACACTTACACTACACATGGTAGACGTCAGTTTATGTTTGATGATACTATCGAAAGTTCTTCAAAACGTTACAACTAGCCGAAAAACTAAAGTTTGAACTCCGAACATGATAGTTTCTTCCAAGCGATTCTTAATTAATAAACCATAAGCTGAGATACCTACAAGTCATTGCCTCTTCCCACCACATAGTAGCTGTAAACCGCTGAATAGCTGTATGCAGCTAGACGGTTGTACCTACAGCCACAGATGAAAACAGATGGGACACTCCGGCGAGCCCGCCGCGTACAAGTCGTGCCATTAAAGTTGAGACTTGACCACGCCTCCCACCGCCCCTTATGATGTCCAGGCCTCGGACCTCATACTGCTAAAGAGACCCTTAATTAATCATCTACTGCGCAACGACTTGTCGAATTCAGTGGACGTAACGTAGTCAGAAAATATGAGATACGCGATAAAAAGAGAGGCAACTTCTATCTAATTCCGCAACACATTTTCGTAAACGATTCCGACTAATCTGTTTCATTTTGACAGTTCAACAATATTCATTGCGTTATTTACGTTGTTGAGCAGATTTTTTTACAACTTATGAAGCAATGGATTAGGAATCTGTTTCAAAACGATTCAAATTGTGATTGATTGTGTATTACGTAATTAGGGTACTGAATCTCACTTTATTGTGTCGTAGGAAGAGTCGCTATTTATTTAAATGATTTTGCGGAGTGTCCCATCTGTATTAATCTGTGCTACGGCGTACTGTATTGTCTGGGCGCTAAGAATGTGATAGGAATCCCGCACCGATATAGACAGTCCTTACAAGGTATTCAGTAGTCTCAGGTAGGAATTCAGACAGACTGAAAATGTCGCAAGAATAGCCCCCGCAACGATGAAGAAAAGGGGTTAGAAGATTTTTGTATGGAGGGTGGCCCTAACATGATGCCGCCATTTTGATTTTTTTTTAGAATCGCGGTGAAAATCGAAAGTTATATATTTAGATAGAGGACACTTATACAAACAAAAAATGTCATATGACATGATATCCTAAAGCGTCAGGTTTCGGAGTTATTCACCGAAATATAAGTCGAAAACTGAACCCTGAAACAAGGATTTTTTTGTTTTTTTTCCCTTCAGGTAAGTATATTGACCTATGAAAACATAATTGCATCATGTTTAGGTAATATTTTAGTTAAGAGCGAAAGAGACAATAATATATGTATACCCTCCGCCGAATGAGGACGTGTGTTATATGGTATATGTCTTATATGGTGCATGGCATGGGCGCGACACCCAAGAAAATCCTATTCAGCCTCCCGCTGCCTTCTTGGATGATATTATTTATACCGAAAATGATTAAAAAATCTTATTTTTTATCCACTAGGTGTAGTCAATTAATTAATGTGTAAATAACTTAATCAACATGAAGTAACTACAACATAAATAAATTAATTCATTATAATAATTGTTATTTTTATCTTTGAATATCTCAGAAACGTGACGCTTTATGATGTTATGTTATATGAACTTTTATGTTTGTATAAGTATCCCCTATCCAAATATATGACATTTATTGGACACCTCGATTTTGAAAAAAAAACAAAATGGTGGCTGATTTTAGGGCCAAAATCTTCAAACCCCTTTCGCAAGTGCTAGACGTATTTTTACCCGACTTCGGCGAAGCAAATAAGAGGGTTATGATTTTGACCGGCACGTATGCATGTATGTTCATCTGATACCATTCTAATACTGATCATAATTTGACAAATGAGGTATCGTTGGAAGCGTCTTGATTGTCTGCTGGTTAAAGGCTACACGGCTCTACCTTGACCGTTTTTTATTCAAAAAATAAAAAGTCGTGGTCGCATGCCATTATAAGTAGGTGTATACAGGCATGCGACCTTCCCTTGACCATTTTTGTGCCTAAGTATATGTCTTGATTTCTGTCTAAAATATTTTCTTGTTTCATACTTTTTAGAGCGTGATTTTTCAGTAGGTAGTCGGGTTTTAGTTTTTGAACTTACTTTTTTGTTGCTGAAGTGTAAGTCTAACAGATGAAGTCTCAAAAACACTATTGCTTTGCTTAGCTATCTAAATGCCAGAATTTAGATCTTTATCTAACAGAAGGTACCTACCTACCTAAATAGCTTGGGTGCAATCATTTAGGTAGGTATAGAGCTAGGTACCGTATTATTATGATTTAATTTTGATAAATTATTTCAAGTAAGAACTTGTACCTAGATTTACAAGTAACGTACCTTATAAGTACGTACCTAGTGTCAAGTTAGAAAATAATAAGAAACCTTTGTTATCACTACTTACATCTTCACTAATAAACAAAGTCCCGGCTGAGTCTGTGTCTATCTGTCTGAACGCGATAAACTCAAAAACTACCGAACGAATTTTCATACGGTTTTCACCAATGGACGAAGTGATTCATCAGGAAGCTTTGGGTGTAGGTATAATTCATTAAGATTTTGTGTAAATTGGCTGAAATATGATGATGTCGGTTAAAATCATGCCGACTGGGAGCTTTGGCGTGCGCCGCGTAAACCAATAGATTAATGGCCTGCGCATACGACGGATTTTTATCTGCGGACTTTTTATTAAGACAGGCGTAACGAGTCCGCGGATTGCGCTCAATCGATCTCGCGTAAGCATCAAAGGAGCCTGGATCAGGCAGTCAGTTCCATTCAGACCGCGAGATCGACTGAGCGCGACCCGCGGACTCGTTACGCCCTTCTCAATAAAAAGTTCGCGGACAAAAATCTGTCGTCTGCGCAGGCCATAAGAGTTAGGTAGTAGGTACGTTCCCGGGGGATATTTTCCGATACCCACGCGGGCAAAGCCGTGGGCAAAAGCTAGTTATATAAAAAAAATTTATCATGATGATTGTTGCAGGGTGATTTCCCAACCAATACCTAAAAAAAAAAACCCTCACTTGTGGTGGTTGTCCTCGCTGCGACTTTGGCATTGACACTACCTAAGTTAGATTGTAGGTACTGTTCAAACCATAGATTAGGTACCCTAGATTAACCATAGATACACTTAGGTATATAGGTTCAAAAAGCTAGGTAGGTACAATCTAGTTTGTATCGAGCACAGTTTTAATGTTATTTACCTAAACACAGCACAGCATTCGTTTTTTTTTTCGCAGATAGTTGTGAAATCTCTGTGGTACCGGTGTACTGGGCACACAAGACCGATACGGTATGACGTATGAAGCGATGAACACTGGGTATGCAACGTTCACTGCCTTATAGTGCATCCTTTAGAAGTTTAGAAATAGACTTGAATTGACTGAATTGACGAAACACTGTTCATATGACATTCTTTATTTCGGAGCAAGGATAAGGCTGCCTGTCCACTGGAGCGGAGAGGAGAGGAGAGGAGCGGAGATGTGCCATTATTAACCAATCAAATCTAAACTCAGGGGCGGAGTCAAGTTTCTATTGGTTAATATTGGCACATCTCCGCTCCTCTTTTCTCCTCTCCGCTCCAGTGGACAGGCAGCCTTACGGGCTGCTACTGAGTAGGTACCTTAAATTAGTTTGACAGACAAGTTCTCAACTTCAAATTCTCAACAGAAACTGAATGTGATTCTAACTTAGTCTGTCGCCCTAACAACAATGTTAACAGCATTGTTGTGTTCTGCAGTTAGAGGTAAGATAGCCAGTTCCTCCTGTGGTAGAGGATTCCGGTTGAAGCTCGCTTCCACCTTTGGCCTGATCATCACTTACCATCAGGTGAGATGCAGGCCAAGAGCTCAACCAATGAGGATAAAAAAAACTTGTTGGGTTTCTTTCATCCAATTTCGTAGAACTAGATGGACAAAATCAGTTGTAAGTAATTGTAAACCACATTTCTGTGAATAGATCCATCAACAACATTCAGAAATTTTCGCAGCGTGTAAAGGCGTGAACCGCCAAGTTTGAGGAAAGATCCCAACCTGTTGCACTATTGAAATCGCAACAACCACTCCAATTGCAAGCCTATTTACCTACCTGCACAACCCACATTCCCAGTTTTTCTCTATTCAAAATATCAATTATTGTGCCACCGTTCACACCCATCCATTGTGCTTGGACACAAGGGTCTGGACAGTACACCTACCTATCCCACAATTCGACATCAAAGCTGGGTCCAGATGTGTTCTTTTGTTCGTACCGTACCTCCGTTTTGTATCAGCGTCGCGAACTCGCGATTTTAAAACACTAGACGCTGTATGCCTTTGAACGGGGCGAAATTATCGACTCGCGATGGATCGAAGCGTAGGTAGGGTATCCGTATATCGAGACGCCGTAGCACCGTACCGTACCGAACGGACATCCAAACTAGCGTTCTTGGATACAAAACGGAGGTAGATACGGTACGGATAAACGCTGAGTCTGGAAGCCTGAAAATTTATACAAGAACTAGCGGATCTGGCAGACGTTGTTCTGCCCAAACAGCGCCACCTACCGGGTCCAATAGTATTTTCAAACCATTCGGAGACCCACTCAAATATACACACAAGATTCATCCAAATCGGTCCAGCCGTTTAGGAGGAGTTAGGTGACAAACACACGTACCGAATAATTATATATGTACCGTATAAATAAAGATTAGGTATAATTATTCTAAGGAAAGATTTTTGAACATTCATCCCCTGCCCTTACACCTTGTAAGGATAGGGGATAGAAGTTGTATGTAAGTTCATAATTTTTGCCAATGGGAAACCCCATTGGGCGCACGGCTTGTCAAACCATTATTATTGTAACCGTGCACCTTAACTCACCGAACGTTGTATAATCTCAATCTGTCAAGCGTAGATGCCACAGCCCTGCACGCTCGCTACAAAAAGCCGCACGTTCACTTCAAACGCGCCGCCCCACGCCGCCGCCGGTTAGGGTTGCCAACGTCGCCAGTTATCTCCTTTTTATTCGAAACCTTTAGAAGTATTTGATTAATTAACGATACCTTGTCACTGTATTGTGTTTTGAAGCTGCTGATGCTGGTAACAAGTCGTGTTATGTGCTGGTTAGACTAAGGGCCTAAACACACGTACCACAAATACACCACATCTGGCAAGAAATGTTGGCAAGCAGTGTTTACGTGTCGCTGTTGCTTCTTGCGGCTTTGCATCAGGCGCGGTCGCAGTCAAAGACTTTGGGGGAGGTCACACAGACAAAATAGAATAGAATACTGTTTAAAATACTTCTTATTGATAGTAAAAAATTTACTTAATTGCACTAAAAACTTAGAGAAATGAATTGATTTCATTGTTTTTGTTTAGATAAGTATTATATTAATTTCAAAAATTTATATTTCAAGGATTGTCAATTTGACGTGTACGATTTGGGGGGGGGGGGGGTCATGACCCCTAGGACCCCCCCCTTGGACCGCGCCTGCTTTGCGGTAATGTCAACAATCAAATGGTCGACGCAACGTTATGTTTGCGATCTGGGTGCCTAGTCTACTAATTTACAAACGTCACAATGGTCTCTCGATGGTGAATTTTTGACAGATTTGCCATACAAAATCTGTCCCCCTGGGCGGCCGCTAGTGCGCGGTCTCGCTGGTGGTTGCGTTGTGACTGTGATGTAGTCGGCATCGACGTGTGACTGAAACTGGCATCAACTGGCATGGCCAATATCAGGGATTTTAAATTCGACAACACAAAAAAAATTCGCTAATGTGTGGAAATTTGTCGCCAAATATCAGAATTTGTCGGTCACTGGTTCAAAACTTATAAGGGTTTATAGGTGGCCGCTAGGTGCCCTAGATTTTGAGATTGAAAGGGGCCAAGCTGGGGACATGCTGATTGATGGCAATAGGCTCGCCCCTTATTAAATGGGACTTAAAAAAAGAAACAACTGGCGAAATGCGAGTGTACTATATGTACACCTCTGCCCAATCCTTCGGGTTAACAAGGCGTGATGTAAATTTGGACTAATTAGCGACGAATTTTTTGTATCAAAATTAAAATCCCTGATGGTGGCCATGCCAGTGTCAGTCACACGGTGTCGACCACACGGTTGATTTTGACGGCCAAATGTGGTCAGTATGAATAAACTATTCATTTTCATACAGATTAATCCACGTGCTGTCGTTGTGGTGTGGTTGTGGGGCGTGTGTTCGGGCCCTAAGTTAAATGCTGTTTAGAACATAACTTGTCCTCGTAGGATCATAGGTATCGGTTATTTCTGCGATGTAGTGTGAGAAATCTATTCGTGTAATGTGAGCTATTAAAAGAATTCACTTTTTTTATTATACAGGGTTTCTTAACAGTGTTCACTATTTACCCGACTACGACAAATCCAAATGAGGGTTGTGATTTTAACAGGGTATGTATGTATGTTCATCTGTTCCCTCATAACTCCTAAACTACAAGTCGTATTTTGACAAACGAGGTACCTATTAGTTGGAAGCGTCATGTTGTTCCGTGGGATATCTTAGGCTATCAGACGTCACATAAAAGCAAACATGGCGGCATAAAGGCATACCTGATGTAAAGTGTTACTTACCACAAAAAATATTTTAAGATTAAATACTTAGTGTTTTTTACGAGATAGAAAGATCGTTTTGGAAGGAGTTTTTTTTTAAGCTGTGTGTAAATAACATCAAATATAAATATCTATAAATGTGTATTTATGGCATTAGGTTGCATTTATAATTATTATTATTTTTATTATATAATATTAATATAGGTATAATTAACTATTACCTGAAAATAATGGTATACTGTGGGCCGATAGGGACGAGCAACAAAAACAAGTTTATAGGAAGATATGCAATGATCACTTTAGAATGGTAGATTTTCCATCAGAATTGTCGGGATGCTGTGACGATTTATGTCACAATAAAGATCACAGAATAGTTATAGACCGAATGTACACGGATATTGTTGCAACTGTGTGAAGCGGCTGTGATTAGTTCAAAGTGCAGAGATAATAATATGGTAAAACGAAAGCGTGTTGTGTTAGGCTGGAATAAGCATGTTCGTGGTGCACACGAGGTTGCCAGGCTAAACTTTCAAACCTGGTTACTTTATGGTAGGCCAGCTAATGGACCTATCTATAATAACATGGTGGAGTCTCGGCGTCGTTTCAAAGCAAAGCTAAGATGGTGTCAAAATAACGCTGAGCAAATTAAGATGGACATTCTTGCATCACACCATGCAGATAAAAATTTTAAAAGCTTCTGGAAAGGCACGAGAAAACTTAATTGTAAACCCACTGTTCCTCTAAATGTTAACGGAGTAACTGAGCCGCGTGACATTGCGAACATGTTTAGTAATCTCTTTCAGATAGAACCTCCTTCCTGTGTGCCGGGGATGCTAGTGAAATCAAGCAAAATACGCCTGAGCTGGCAGTAATGCCATCTTTTACATCTAAAGAAATATCGACCGTTATAACACATATGACGAGGGGTAAGTCCCCTGGCCACGATGGAATTAGTATTGAGCAATTGCAGCATGCAGGGGTTCATCTGCCAAGGGTTCTAGCAATGTTTTATACATTTTGTTTAAGACACTCATACCTGCCAGATGAGTGTATGAAGACCGTGGTTGTGCCAATAATCAAAAATAAAACTGGTGATGCATCAGATGGTAGCAATTATAGGCCCATTTCGTTAGCCACTACCGTTGCGAAAGTGCTGGACAGTCTGCTTGATCGCATTTTGAACAGTCACATAAAGCTGAACGACGCTCAGTTCGGTTTTAGGCGCGGGCTGTCGACAGAAACGGCAGTTCTATGCCTCAAGCACACTGTCCGGTACTACACTGATAGGAAGACTCCGGTCTACGCCTGTTTTTTAGACCTTTCGAAAGCTTTCGATTTGGTGTCCTATAATGTGCTATGGCACAAGATGAGGACAGAAACCAGCCTCCCAGAAGAAGTCGTTAACATTTTTGATTATTGGTACAACAACCAAGTCAATGTAATAAAGTGGGCAGGCGCGATCTCCGATGCGTACAGACTGAGGTGTGGAGTAAGGCAAGGAGGCCTAACCTCGCCTCGTCTCTTCAATCTGTACGTAAACGGGCTCATTGAGAGACTCAGCGACACCAAAGTTGGCTGCTCTATAGACGGTAAATACGTCAACAATATCAGTTACGCAGACGATATGGTGTTGCTGGGACCCTCTATAAGCGCCGTTCGAAAACTGCTCGCTATATGTGTGGAATACGCCGGGGCCCATGGGCTCAGGTATAATGTAAAGAAAAGCGAGCTTTTGGTGTTCCAATCACCAGGTCATAAGGTCACACACGTACCACCCGTCCTCATAGACGGTGTTTCTTTACCCAGAGTTGCGCGATTTAAATACCTGGGCCACTGGGTCTCGGATGACCTCTCAGACTACGAGGATATTGAGAGGGAGCGCCGGGCGTTGGCTGTCCGATGCAATATGTTGGCTCGTAGATTTGCGCGCTGCAGTAAAGCAGTTAAAGTTACATTGTTTCGGGCGTTTTGTCAATCTTTCTATACGTGCAGTCTATGGGTCAAATATACGCAAAAGGCAATCAACGCCCTGCGCATTCAGTACAATAATGCCTTCAGGATGTTGATGCGGCTGCCGAGGCACTGCAGCGCTTCGGGCATGTTTGCCGACGCTCGTATCGATGGCTTCCATGCCATCCTCAGGAAGAGAGCTGCATCGTTGCTA
The DNA here is from genome assembly GCA_948150665.1 of Conistra vaccinii. Classification (NCBI taxonomy): domain Eukaryota; kingdom Metazoa; phylum Arthropoda; class Insecta; order Lepidoptera; family Noctuidae; genus Conistra; species Conistra vaccinii. The sequence continues at coordinate 5,901,225 of OX411339.1, read as the reverse complement.
AGTCGTGCCCGCGGCAGTGGCAACAGCATTCTTAGCGTTGTGGCTGGTAGAATTGACTGCCCAATATTGTGGCATTGCATACAATTGCATGTCGGAAAGACCAGGAACTGACTGTTATACATATTTATTTTGTTGTTCTTCAATCTTTTTTAATAATTTTAATCTTTTTTAACGAAGTTAATGTTTTATTTTTTTTTTGATGATTTTAATGGTTTTGATGATTTTAATGATTTTAATGTTCTTAGTGATTTTCTTGATATTAATGATTTTAATGAATTTCCTGAATTTTTAATTATTTTGACGAATTTGAACAGTTTTATAAGTTAAAGATGATTGTGATTTTGTGATTTTATGTGAATTATGTATTTCTGATATTTAATGTGTAGATAGATAGTATGATTGTTGTGTATATTTGAATTATATGGATTGCTAACATAGTTATTAAGTATACCTACTAACAAATTATGGATAATTTTGTCTGAAGCAAATAAATATATTAAATTAAAATAATAAAACTCAGTAAATGTTTTTCCACATTCTTTATATACAGTACAGTACATTGATATAGAACTTAAAAATAATTAACATTTAGCTCTACGTTACACATTAAGTTAACATTTAGCCGTACCATAGACAAGCGGGACTCTGTCCATCACTAGACAACGTACAAAAATATTATTTTTATTACTTGCAACACTATCGTAATGTCACAGAGTCCTCCACAGATGATAAATTATAATTATAAATCATAGCGTTTAGAATAAATAGACTATAATTTCGCAATTAATAATTAAAAGGGCAACCGTTCATACCTAGTCACAATAGGAATCACACGCCTAACATTAAAATTAAATTAAATTATTTATCTATTTGTAATGAAGATCAAACAACAAACAAATTTTTACAACCACCTAACCCGAAACAAATACACTAAATCTAGAAATTGTAGCGTTGCAGACTCAAGGGAAACAGGTCTTTCATCATCATCAGCCTATTAATGTTCCCACTGCTGGGACACAGGCCTCCTCTCTGTGAGAGGGACAGGAAACAGGTCTTTATAGGATGGTAAAAGGGGTTAGTTTCAACCTCATAAAAAGTCGAAGGGTCTACTATCAGGAACCAAACTTTTTAACAGCCTTCTGAATCCCCGTATGGCCACAAAAAATGTAGAATCGGGTATTTTAGAGAAGCCCCAAGCGTCCAAGGGGATTCTAGTTCAACGCTGGCAAATTGTCATTGTGATAACGCTCATAGGGTGTATTCATAATTTCATATAGAACGCTGGTAACCGGCGGCGATATGCCAGCGTTTAATAGCGCCGGCAAGTGCCTATCTGAATAAGTGAGCGCCGGTTCGCGCTGATTTGGCAAAAAGTGTGAAAACTGCCTGCGCCAACCAGCGTTGACAACCAGCGCGGTTCCGGTTACCAGCTTTCTTCGTGAATACACCCTTACACAAGTCACGCTAAGTCCCCTTAAATCTGCAACGTTACATATTGTAAAGGTGTTACCGCTATCCATTGACACACGATGTCATTTCACGGAATAAATATTGATTCGTCACAGAGTCATTGTAAATAGTGCATCTCACCCAATTTCGAGATTCAATAGAATTTGAAACTACAATGGAATTCATAGGAAGAACTTGTGGTCAGAGGTATTGAGGGAATACGGATTGAAGTAAAGGTACGATATTGTACGATTTACGATAATTTATGCAACACGGTACAATAAGGCAGATGAATCGTGGCCGGTCTGAACATAGGCTCTCCGAACTTTCGCGCATGTTCTCTCACTCACCTCATGACACCATTTGGTTCCTAAAAAATGTTACTGCGCAGCCGTCTGCGCGAAGTTCGGACTGGCCATGATTCATAAGCTGTATTGTATTTATTGAATTTGATGATGATGATATTATCGAATCCATGCAACGATATTGATTCGATAATATCGTACGATTACGGATTGCGGATATTCCGATTTTAGAAATTTTCTCAGAGTCAGATGCCAAAACATCAAGTCCATTACTCGATATTTTGGCATCTAACACTTAAATTAAAAAAACACTGCCAGTTTCCTAACTGGCACCGTATTTATATGAGTGTATATCGTTTGAATGATATCAAAGCTTTGTGAAAGTTTTCACGCGTTTGTTTAAAAGTAAGGTGTTAAAAATTTACTTTAAGAGGATTTACGTAGTTAAGCAGAAAGGACTCAATCCACACGTGACTTTGTGGGGATTCAGACCTTTCTGCTTCATAGACAGAAAACTGCGGAAGTTTTTTACGCAATTTCGATGTTGGTTCTATAGTAAAAGTACCCTCTTAAAGTTTCTCAAGTTATTTTTTTAACACCATTTAGGTGTAAAGCTTATAGGAACGTACCGCAGCAATGTGGTGTGGAAGACCCTTTACAAATCCGCTTAAAAAAATCTTTTAAAAATTAAACACCTTTGGGCAATGAAAACTACAATAATTCTGCGACGATACTATGTGACATAACTTAACCTGTACATTTTCTAAGTCAGAGGTCATCTAGGGAAATATCAAAGTAATCATTGAACAACTGCGGAAAGAAGACGGAGATATACAGGATGTATAGCGCCATCTCCTTTTCGCAAGTGATGATTCTGACATTTCTTCAAACGGCCCTATTACGCTATGTAGGAAGAAATATTAGGAAGTCCTGATTCTATTTCATTATAAAGCTTACAAATGCATACAAATGTATCTAATTACAAAATTTTACATGCACCCGTTTTAATACTAACAATATTACATTTTCTTCTTTTTTTTAACAATAAAAATTGGAGTTTTCTGTCAATTACTTTGTTTTTAATTCATCAGATTTCGTATAAAAAATAACGAACAAAAATTGTTCGCAAAACATTTTTCTCGCGTGGCAACATTTTCGCTTCGAATTTCTAATAATACTTTTAACGGTGTTTTTATCAGAATGGAATATCTAGCGTTTTAATTAGTTGGGAGTAAAATGGACTAACTTTTATACTAAGTTCGTGGCCTCGAGGTGTACACTGTGTACAGTACACACGGCTACACATCAACCTATACATTTCCGAAGAGGTACATGCGGTGAAGTCGCATTTGTAAGACCTAGCGCACACATATGATTGCATTTTTAAAGGAATCACTACGAAACAGTAGAACGATGCTCAAGCACGTATCCTCTTTTAAAACTGTCAGATTTCATAATAAAGAACAGAAGAATACAAATGGTTAACTCCGCAAAATCATTTAAATAGAAAGCGACTCTTGCTACGACACAATAAAGTGCAATTCAGGTCGCACAGCGCTAATTACCTACAGTTATATTTACCTAGAAGTTGCCTCTTTCTATCGCGTAAGCCCAGGTTTGCACGGACGTGTGCAATTTTTTTCGCGTCTTGGATTTTCGACGCTCTGCTTAGCGCCAAGAGTTGAATATCCAACAGTGTTTTCTTGACGCCCTGGTACACGCGCTAGATGCGCTCTGTTGGATTCTCAATGCTCGGCTCAATACCGAAAGTTGAAAATCCAGCGTACGAAACAAAATCGCCGCGATTAAAAACACGTCCGTGCGTATCAAGGCGAATGTTACTCCGGAATCAAAATATCGCTCTAAAGTAGGTTGCTACTTTGGACTCTTGGACCTGCAGTTTGAATGAAATTGATTGGAATTCTAGATAGTTAGTTATTGGTAATAATTTCGTCACATCTAGACGTGATAAGAATTAATTACTCTTAGTAAATAAGTCACAGACTGTAGCCAGAAATGCACAAATTATCTTTAATACGTTTATTCATTCTCGTAAGAATGAACACTTCCTACTCAAGATAAGTAGGAACTCAATGTGTATTGTCTATGGTCTTGGAATTACCATTACATATCTTGTGACCTATCGATATCCTGACATCAAGCAATAGACAATATTGTGATTTTAACCGTTTTTTAATTTTTCTTTTTTAATAATTTTTGAAGGGTAAATTTTTATTAGTGTTTGTATTTTATAATGAGCATCGTATTTGTGCAGAATACACAATTTTTCTTTATTTTCTTTATCCTTTCAAGATAACATGTTCGCTAAAATCCTTCAAAAATCATTTGTGTGCGCTAGAAATTTTTAATTTCCAATTCTATGGAAAACTGCCTGCTCTACAAGTCTTACTTACATTCAGATTATATTTCATAACAATATTATCAAAATAAATAAACCATAATATATATTTTACAGTAAAGAGCATACACGTAGATTGTATTGTCAAAATTTAATTTATTGAACCTCATTTACACTCAGCAATTTTATTAGTAATTGAAAACAATAATTGGTAATGGTAATGGAAAATATCAAATTTTCATCATCATCATCATCATTTCAGCCGAAAGACGTCCACAGCTGGACATAGGCCTCCCCCAATCACCGCCACGTCGACTGGTTCTGTGCTTCCCGCATCCAGCGGATTCCTGTGGCCTTCCGAAGGTCATCGGTTTACCTTGCGAGAGGCCTTCCAACGCTACGTCTTCCGGTACGCGGTCCCACTTCGAACCTTTCGGCCCCGATGGCCGATGGGGTCGACGGGGCAATCAAATATTGCTCCATCGAAATACTGTTTAGAAGGTACAACTTATATTGGTTATTCAACGGGCAATAAAATTGCTCAGTGTAAATGAGACTTAAGGCCGCGTCTTCACGAATCGCGAATACGCGATCATCGCGTCCATAATGTCACTTTTTGTTCGGTGAACTGACCGCGTGCTCGTGCCGACAGAGGGCGCTATCCGGTTTTCCGAACAAAAAGTGACATTCGCGCGATGATCGCGTATTCGTGCGGCGTTCGCTTTTGAATAGGACGCGGGGTTAGAGTGGACACAGTACATATCTTAATAGTAACTTAAAGCTAGAATAAATACTTAGTCAATGCATGGAACACAATGATAGGGCCGCTAATGTTTTTGGTAACTTATTGAAGTTGTGGGAATCGTAAACTATAAAAATAAGTTCTTATAAGCGCATCTTTCATTCATTTAGACTACAAGGAATTAATTTAGACTGCAGGGAGGAACCACAGATTATTGTTAATAATTATACTCTATTTGAAATAAGATTAGACATTTAACTAAACCTTTTTTACTGGCGATTCAACCGATTTTGACTTCTATTGCGTTGATGGTATGACAAATGGCAGCTGCATTAAACAGTTGGTATTGTTACCACTTTTTTGCTTTTAATGCCATCTTTATGCCTACGGTATAGAAGTCAGAATCAGTTAAACGGACTGTAAAAAAGGTTTGTTTAAATGTCAAATCTTATTTCAAATGGAGTATTAGGTAAGTATAGCCTTCTCGAGCGCTAAAGCCCGACTCCCACCGTGCGCCATATCGCGGACGCACGCGCACCAGCCCGCACGACGCACCGTGGGAAACCTAACGTGCGTGGTAGCGCAAGACGCGTGCGTGGCGGTGCGTCCTCGTGCGCGTGCGCGATATGGCGCACGGTGGGAGTCGAGCTTAAAAGCCAACTCCCACGGTGCGCCATATCGCGGACGCGCACGAGCCCGCACGAGGACGCACCGCCACGCACGCGTACAACGCGCGTCTGCGCTACCACGCACGCTAGGTTTCCCACGGTGCGTCGTGCGCGTGCGTCCGCGATATGGCGCACCGTCGGAGGGCGGCTTCAGATGTCGCATGTAAGTACCAATGTAACTTTAGCATTTTTTTACCAATCGTAAAAATTCAATATCCCTTTACATTTAGGTAAAGCAGTAGTGCATTAGATTTAGAATAATTTAAGCGCTCTGTTCGCTCGAGTTTGTTTTTTTTTTTATATTTCGTCATAACCGCTCGTGCTCAAGAGGCCTAGCATGCCTATAACCCGCATCGACGGCATTCACGCGTCAAGTTTTTAGTGTGGGTCAGGATGACTGGACCAAGAGAGATTTTGGAAGTTTGAGCAATACCAAGTTTTAGTACCTATTTAGTACTATTTGGTACCCGACATCAAATAATTGGTACCTCGCTAACGAGGGAAAACTATTACGAGGAAAGTGGCCAGCCATTCTGACTTCAGAATGGCTGGACCAAGTCGGTTTCACCTATTTGTGGGCGTTATATGAAGTTCATCTTTTTATCAATATTTAGTACCTAATTGCTACCTCAACATATGTTTTTCTTAGATTTTTTCGATAAGCCAAAAAAAAGTTATAGCTAGAAGAAATTTTGCATGTAATCTAGAGCACGTTGATTTCACCTAGTTGTAGGCGTTATAATTTTACTATGGGAACAAACCAGATATCGCAAAAAAAACAATCTGCTGTTCCTTAAATTTATGTTCGCAAAATTCGTCAAAATGTATGGAACAGCTGATTTTTTTGTTATGTTAATTATAGATCCCTATTTATTTATTTTAAACATGTTTAGTTCTGTTGTACTGGCTTAAAAAAAACCGGGCAAGTGCGAGTTCCGTACCATCGTACAATATTAATGAACATGTATTAAAATGTATAAAAAAACACGATTTTTGTATGGGGTACTTTCATTCTTTTATTATTTTTTTCATCTCAATCATCAAATGACTTCTCCCGCTCTGGGCAGAGCGGAAGGGCGTGTCAGACTCTTACTGACTAAAACCCACCCGTGTTCTTTCCCTTGCCTGTTCGTTGCCAGGGGCCACGGTTTTCCCTTAAGACTTCCCGCAACCCCGGCAGGCATCGGCCCTAGCGGACTCCTTCAATTTGCTGACATCTCTTTGATCACATGAGCAGCTGTCTCGTCGTCTTCCATTCAGGCTCTGCACAGCGGACTGTCTGTGACTCCTATGACATAGAGGTGTTTATTAAATGACCCATGTCCAGTTACAGCTGCTGTGACTGTGCGCAGCTGTTGTTTCGTTAGTCGGCCATCGATTGTAGGGAGTGCCTCCTTGGCTTGCCTACACTCACCGTGGTCCCACCATAGTTTGTGATGTTGGTTTCTGGTTCGTTTCCTTACCAGTGTGCGTAGGTACCCGAAGGGGAGTGGCGCGATGGGTTCAGGCTCCACTGGTGCCATGCTCGACCCCCTTCTGGCAAGTTCGTTAGCTGCGTCGTTCGATCCATTGAATGGTTATATTGAATGATTATCAGAAAAAAATTGTATATTTAGGAATATATGTCAAATGTCATTTAATAGTGAATAATATGAGGTTTTCAAATCCTAATGTTAATGTTCTAAATTAAAATTTAATTTTCATAGTTGTCGTATTTTGTTTAACAAGTAATTTTTACCCGGTATGAAGTATGAAGGAAATTGATAAAACAACACAGGTAAATGAAAAAAAAAAAGCTTAGAAACGATTATTTAATAACTTGTATTCCCATCCCCGAGCTCTTATCAATCGGATTCATGTCCGGGCTTCTTGCTGGCCATTCCATAATGGAGATACCGACTTCGGTAACATAATCTCGTACGACGCTCGCGGTGTGAGCCCTAGCATTGTCGTGCATGAATATGAAACCGTTGCCAATAAAATTTGCATAGGGCATCAAGTGAGGCTCAAGACACTGTTCGATGTACCGATGACTGTTTAGTGCAGCCAGACGTGGCCCAGACACAAAGACAAGCTCTGTCTTACCGTCGGCGCTGATTCCTCCCCAAACCGTCCACGAACCGCCACCATAGCTGACCTTTTCTTCAATGCAGCATTGTGCAAAGCGTTCTCCATCTCTTCTGTAGACCTTGTTCCTTCCGTCGTTACCATACAGCATAATTAAACACTCATCAGAAAAGAGGACTTTGTTCCACTGGAGGTATGACCAATTTAGATGCTCACGTGCAAAGTTAAGGCGCGCTCTTCGATGGTCTGCAGTTAATTTCGGCCCATTTGCTGGTTTGTGCGGTACCAGTCCACGTTCCTTCAACCTTCTTCTAATTGTAGAGTCACTTACAGCCACCCTACGTACAACATGAAGCTGCTGCTGCAGTTGAAAAGCATTAAGGCGTCGATTTCGAAAAGAAGTTGTTACAATAAATCGATCATGTCGCTCAGAAGTGACCCGATTCCTGCCAGATCCTGAACGGCGCGTGAACAGACCAGTCTCCCGATAGCGTTTGTAGACTCTATGAACAGACGACAGGCTTAGATGCAATCTTTCAGCCACATTACGCTGACTAAGTCCAGAATCCAGCAATGCCACCACTTAGGCGGCTTCTGAGGGCGAAGTATCCATATGTTTAAAAAAAAAACTTTTTAAGACGTCCCAAAGTCACAGTACACACACAGTATACAGAACACAGAACAAAAAGTTTTAAGATAAGCGCTAATTTTTAGTTTTCAAAGGTGAAATGTACTCCAACTCTAAACACACATTTGTCTCAAAACAGTGAATCATTTCATTTATACGATAAACAAATGAAATTCTAATTTTGAATTTTCGCTTATCACTGTAATGGCCAAACTGCCAGCTATACAATCATGTGATTTTATTCATGGAATGAAAACTCTTTTGTGTTAAATTAGGACAGAAACCATAAAAACGGAAGTGTTGAAGCAGTGTTTCGATTTTTCTGATAAGAAGTGTATTATTGAGGCTGCCCACCTGTTTAAGGCGCTGGTGGCACTCGTATATCAGCTCAGAGTCAACAGTGTGACTTTTTAGCGCTTGCAGAACACAGTGTGACTTTTTAGCGCTTGCAGAACAGCCATGCTGTCCGAGAGTATACGTATCGAATGGTCCTTAACTTCTCTGGCCATGATGGCTGAAGCGGCAAGAGATATACCCAGGAGGGTTAGTAATAGGGTTTTGTTTAGTATCCTTCGGTTACGGAACCCTAATAATATCACTTGTTCAAATGCCATGAAAGATTAATGTATATTTATCATTCAATAATATATTTAATATTAAAACTTATATGTGTATAAAAAAAAATTTCTGAAATGTATTTCCTTTGTAAAAAAATTAACATTATTATATTGGGTGTTTGGCAGAACGTTGAACATACCAAAATAGTGGATAGGTAGGTGGGTTCATCTGCTACTTACTCAGCCCTAATTTATTTGGCCCTGGTTTGTTTTTTTTTAATGCAAGTTGAAATTAAGATTTAAGTATTTTTACATCTTTCTGTAAGTTTGAGGACTCGTAACTTTTTTTCTAGCTCACATCTGAATAAAGCAATAATTTTAAAATTGAGAACAGGTGAAAGAAAAGGTCAGCTATGGTGGTGGTTCGTGTACGGTTTGGACAGGAATCAGCGCCGACGCTAAGACAGAGCTTGTCTTTGTGTCTAGGGCACGTCTGTCTGCACTAAACAGTCATCGGTACATTGAACAGTGTCTTGAGCCTCACTTGATACCCTATGCAAATTTTATTGGCAACGGTTTCATATTCATGCACGACAATGCTAGGGCTCACACCGCGAGCGTCGTACGAGATTATGTTACCGAAGTCGGTATCTCCATTATGGAATGGCCAGCAAGAAGCCCGGACATGAATCCGATCGAACATCTATGGGATGAATTAAAGAGACGAATTCGTGCAAGAGATCCTGCCCCAGAAACACTTAGCCAGCTGCAAAATGCAATCCAAGAGGAATGGAATGGAATGCCACAACATTTGATCGTGACTCTCATCCGATCGATGAAGAATCGTATGGAAGCAGTAATGGGAATACAAGTTATTAAATAATCGTTTCTAAGCTTTTTTTTTCATTTACCTTTGTTGTTTTATCAATTTCCTTCATACTTCATACCGGGTCAAAATTACTTGTTAAACAAAATACGACAACTATGAAAATTAAATTTTAATTTAGAACATTAACATTAGGATTTGAAAACCTCATATTATTCACTATTAAATGACATTTGACATATATTCCTAAATATACAATTTTTTTCTGATAATCCCTACAAAACATAAACTTGCAAGGTGTTTCGATTTTTCTGATGAGAAATGTATTACCATTCAATGGACCGAATGACGCAGCTGACGAACTTGCCAGAAGGGGGTCGAGCATGGCACCAGTGGAGCCTGAACCCATCGCGCCACTCCCCTTCGGGTACCTACGCACTCTGGTAAGGAAACGAACCAGAAACCAACATCACAAACTATGGTGGGACCACGGTGAGTGTAGGCAAGCCAAGGAGGCACTCCCTACAATCGATGGCCGACTAACGAAACAACAGCTGCGCACAGTCACAGCAGCTGTAACTGGACATGGGTCATTTAATAAACACCTCTATGTCATAGGAGTCACAGACAGTCCGCTGTGCAGAGCCTGAATGGAAGACGACGAGACAGCTGCTCATGTGATCAAAGAGATGTCAGCAAATTGAAGGAGTCCGCTAGGGCCGATGCCTGCCGGGGTTGCGGGAAGTCTTAAGGGAAAACCGTGGCCCCTGGCAACGAACAGGCAAGGGAAAGAACACGGGTGGGTTTTAGTCAGTAAGAGTCTGACACGCCCTTCCGCTCTGCCCAGAGCGGGAGAAGTCATTTGATGATTGAGATGAAAAAAATAATAAAAAGAATGAAAGTACCCCATACAAAAATCGTGTTTTTTTTATACATTTTAATACATGTTCATTAATACGATGTACGATGGTACGGAACCTTTCGTGGGCGAGTCCAACTCGCACTTGCCCGGTTTTTTTTAAGCCAGTACAACAGAACTAAACATGTTTAAAATAAATAAATAGGGATCTATAATTAACATAACAAAAAAATCAGCTGTTCCATACATTTTGACGAATTTTGCGAACATAAATTTAAGGAACAACAGATTGTTTTTTTCGCGATTTCTGGTTTGTTCCCATAGTAAAATTTGTTCATAATCACTAATTACCAGTCACCCAATAATATACTTATGCAAAACTTCTTGTAGATGTAATTTATTTTTGGCTAATCGAAAAAATCTAAGAAAAATGTTTGTGGAGGTTCCAACGAGGTACTAAATTTTAATGAAAAGATAAACTAATTATAACGCCTACAACTAGGTGAAATCAACGTGCTCTAGATTACATGCAAAATTTCTTTTAGCTATAACTTTTTTTTGGCTTATCGAAAAAATCTAAGAAAAACATATGTTGAGGTAGCAATTAGGTACTAAATATTGATAAAAAGATGAACTTCATATAACGCCCACAAATAGGTGAAACCGACTTGGTCCAGCCATTCTGAAGTCAGAATGACTGGCCACTTTCCTCGTAATCGTTTTCCCTCGTTAGCGAGGTACCAATTATTTGATGTCGGGTACCAAATAGTACTAAATAGGTACTAAAACTTGGTATTGCTCAAACTTCCAAAATCTCTCTTGGTCCAGTCATCCTGACCCACACAGTTTTTAGATAACTATGCAAATATATCCATTTACGTTTGCAATCAGAACATTTACAACTTAAAGACCAATCTTTAGAACATAGCTAAGCTGGCATTATATATTATACCGCTGGATTCCAGAAATTAGTAAAAATTTAATTTTTATATTAAAAAAAATACCCTTCATTCCTGTTATCAGCCGGTAAATATAGCAATGTTTGCTTTATATTTAAATTACTATTCTTGTATCCAATTACCTATACAAGGCAACCAGGACACATAAGATGACCAAATTATATAGATTTTGTATCTAATTATACAACCTGGAATCTCAAAACTGTGAAGAAAAACATTGTGAGGAAACCGGCATGTCCTAAAACCAAAACTGCGAAGACATTTGTGACATCTACCAACCCGCACTGGGCCCGCGTGGTGGATTACGGTTCACTCCCTCTCGAAGAGCGGAGGCCTGTGTCCCAGCAGTGGGAACATTATAGACTGATTATTCTTATGCTTTAGTCTGGCAGCCATTTGCTCGCTCAGTGTATGCTGACTTTAAACGGTCCTTGGTCGATAATACGTGATTGTTAAGATTTTAGTCATATCTATTAGATACTCTATTTGAAATAAGATTAAACATTTAAACAAACCCTTTTTACAGTCCTTTCAACCGATTCTGACTTCTATACCGTAGGCATAAAGATGGCATTAAAAGCAAAAAAGTGGGTACAATACCTACCAACTGTTTACTGCGGCTGCCATTTGTCAAGTCACTAACGCAATAGAACTCAAAATCGGTTGAAAGGACTGTAAAAAAGGTTTGTTTAAATGTCTTATCTTATTTCATGGAGTATAGGTTATTCCCGACCAGGCCAGGGGGCCTACCACCACCTCTAAAAGCAGTATTATTGTATAATATAACTTTAGTGTGGGAAAGAGATGAAGCTCTACAGGACGTAAAGCACCATCTCTTTCCCCCACTGAAGTAAGATTAAAATAATACTGCTTTTAGTGGTTGTGGTAGGCCCCCGGCTGGTCTAAACTAGATATGACTACGATTCCAACGAGTCAAAACTGGAAGTATGCTGAAGCACGGAAGAAATTCTGGATTTTTTGAGGTATTGGTAAATAATTATGATTTGAAAGAGATCGATTTTATACAGGGTCATCAATAAATCTTACTCTTTCTAATACGATACAATTTCACAAGTTTGAAACTACTTGACTCATTCTCTTCGGACATTCTTTCGTCAATTACTGCGTATGAAGCTGTCACATTGCTGCCATAGCAAGAACAGTAAGCAAAAGAGATTAGTATGCAGGCTAGCAACATTTGAGTTTACTTAGAATTGACATGTTTTGTCACGTGCAACAAAAAGATACGATTTCTTCTTCAATTCTTTAGGAACTAATGTTCTTGGATATTCTTACGCTTTAACTAAAACAATATCTATGACAGTTGTATGTATAATCGATTTCGTAATTGCTTTAACTAAAACAATATCTATGACAGTTGTATGTATAGTCGATTTCGTAATTGGTTTACCACGTATGACAACAATTCCCAATCGAACCTTCATTAAGGTTGAAATAGATATAGCTCTCACTATAGAAGTAACAAGAAAAGTAAACCCAGGATTTTGTAATAAGTACCTACTTTGATTTAGAACAGTTTCCATGGAAAGTAGCAGTCGCCTAGGTTCTGGTTTAATTTAAATAAATGCTTTGAGTTTGACTATCTATCCAATGTGACACATTGTCTTTGTAAGCAAAAATAGACGTTATCGTTTTATGACGTCCAAATGACATTCACTTTTGTGGTAAAGCAATTCTATGGCCGACTTTGACTATATAGTGGACGGGCCCCACTACCGCATTACCCATAGAAATCCGCATTACCGTGTACGTAAATGCGACTACGCAAATGGGGCGCGTCATTTCAAAGTGGACAAGCTATAACTTTACAAAGATGATAATTGTTAGCCTGCACACTAATTTCTTTTGCTGCGTGTACTAACGTTACGCTTGATAACATAAACAGTACTATTGCCATCATTACGTCAGGTTGATGACAATCTCAGGATGACCATTCGTTGCGTAACTTTACAGGATTAAAATTCTTTAGGATATCAGCAATAACATCATTTATTTTTATGTGCAAAACTAGCGATACCCCCGTGGATCTGACTAACGTGTTTTTACTTTCAACTTGATACTATTCGTCGAAAAGGTTCATATTATTTTATATCATTAGGTAGTTACACCCGGTTTCCGAAAAGCTAATCAACACAATAAACAGTTAACACACTGTAAAACTCACGTGAAGTGTGTCATTCGATAGACTGTTTTTATTTCAGTTAGCCAATCACAGCATAAAGGTTCATGCACACACGTCAATCACGTCAACGTCAAGTCGCCGATCAGTCACGTCAACGTCAAGTCACCAATCAGTTACGTCAATTTTAGGGACGTGTGTGAACAGCACACGTAACATGACTTCCATAGAAACGGGTTTTCGAATGAATAGACAAAATGACAGATTGTGATTGTTTATCTGTCATTTTGTCTTTTTCGGCGACAAACCAGTTTCTATTGTGGGTCATGTTAAGCATGCTGATAGTCAGTCAGTCAGTCATAGAAACCAACGCCTCGGTTAGAAATCTATATCCAGGATTCGTTCGTAGCAATAGATGTTTGGCTTGCCATTGATGCGACGTCGACTGAAACGCCTGCTGTGTAACAGGCGTTTCGTTTGCTGTGGACGCGGTTGGGTCGCCAACCGCGTCCCGACAGAGGTGACTTTGGTGGTTTACAAGTACAACCGTGTAGCTGATAGTTTACGACCAAACGTTGAAACAACTTTGCCGGTCGCCAACCCGTCACCACTGTCAAGGACGCGGTTGGCAACCGTGTAGCAGGCACTTTACTTTGACGTGACTGATCAGCGACTTGACGTTGACGTGACTGACGGTGCATGAACCTTAAAAGTTGAACAACATGCCTAACAATTCCTAACTGTCAAAGACGAAAAACTTGTCGTTTAATGACGTGCAAGTGAAATTCAACTTTAGGGTGATAAAGCATTTACGAGGTCGCATGTATACACGGCTATGTATCAAGCTATAAGTTTCCAGTATCTGCTGATCTCGCATTTTATAGGATTTCAATACAGTGCGAGGTCGGCTTATACTGGAAATGTACAGCTTGATGTTTAGCCGTGTATATAATGGGGTTAGAAGATTTTTGTATGGAGGGTGGCCCTAACATGATGCCGCCATATTGTTTTTTTTTCAGAATCGCGGTGAAAATCGAAAGTTATATATTTAGATAGAGAACACTTATACATACAAAAAATGTCAATGACACAATATGCTAAAGCGTCAGGTTTCGGAGTTATTCACCGAAATATAAGTCGAAAACTAATCCCTGAAACAAAGATTTTTTTGTTTTTTTTCCGTTCAGGTAAGTATATTGAACAATGAAAACATAATTGCATCATGTACAGGTAATATTCTAGTTAAGAGCGAAAGAGACAAAAATATATGTTTAAGTACCCTCCGCCGAATGAGGACATGTGTATTATGGTATTTATGTCTTATATGGTGCATGGCATGGGCGCGACACCCAAGAAAATCCTATTCAGCCTCCCGCTGCCTTCTTGGATGATATTAACGGAGTCATTATTTATACCGAATATGATTAAAAAATCTTATGTTTTATCCACTAGGTGTATACAATTAATTAATGTGTAAATAACTTAATCAACATGAAGTAACTACAACATAAATAAATAAATTCGTTATAATAATTGTTATTTTTATCTTTGAATATCTCAGAAACGTGACGATTTATGATGTTATGTTATATGAAGTTTTATGTTTGTATGAGTGTCCCCTATCCAAATATATGACATTTATTGTGCACCTCGATTTTGAAAAAAAATCAAAATGGTGGCTGATTTTAGGGCCAAAATCTTCAAACCCCTTTAGAGTAGATTTTTCGGAAACCGGGCCGTCACTGCGATGTAATCATAAGTCTTTTGCTAACACAGTTTTAGTTATAAAAATATCATTACATCGTACGTATTTTGTGCGTTCATTGAATCAATTTCTAATATTTTATAAAATTAAACTTTTTGTATCACTTTTATTTATTACTTATTCCATTTTAGTTTTTAAGGCATTTTCTTACCCTTTCAAACATTTAGAAAAGTGAGTTCTGATTTATTTTAAAACTCCTCATACATCCAAGTTTAGGGACAATTTGCACAATTACGTCACTCCTGACATTCAAAGAAAAATTACATACTAATCACTAAAGCAACTTCTACTTAGCATAAACAGTGTCTATTCACGTCAGGATGCGTTCGAATTGATCCGACAACGTCTAAGCAGACCCTAAATCATTTGAAACGAGCTCCTGGCTCTGGTATTAAGCAAATATTCAAAATCACTACTAAATACCGCCACATCTTCAATTCTATGTACATTTCAGCGTTTGGCAGTGACCAGCTGGTCTCTTCATCACTATTTACAACAATCCTTTACAAATTTTTACAAATGAAAAAAATACCTACATCTAAAATAAGTTATAGTTTTCAAGATATTTAATGGCATTAAGTAAAGCTTAGTTTACGAATTCCAAAAGCGATTTCAGCCAACTATACTTACTAACTACTGTGATCACTTTTTCGTAACGATTGTAAAACAAAATTAAACTTAAACCTTAAGATGTTATACTCAGACGATTTATGCGTTTGAGCTTACTCAACTGCTCAATGTAGACACTGCATGACGATACATTTTTTTACAACCAAAAGTAATACTTACACAAAATCTACATTACAACGTGGAATATACAATACAAATCCAACTACAAAATACGAAGAGAATTCTTGATAAATATTTCGAAGGAAGGAATACGAATTAAAATCTGGAAAACAAAACACTACTAATTCTATTTTCAAAGTTCATTCACGTTACCGGAGTCGTTGGTGTGATACCCAACGATGGCGAAGATCAGGGTTTCGCATCATTCGAAGACTCGACGTCACTGGAACTGCTCGATACGGATTTCTTCGGCTTGTATTCTGTTATAACTACAGTTACTCCACTCACAGTGACCTGGTGACAAACGACTTACTGTATACGTATTCAATTGATAACAAGCACTTGAACTGATCTGGACGACAAAGTGATGTTAACGGTATTAGTGATACGTAAATCGGATACAATCAAATTAAAGTAATGAGAAATGTGTTAGGTGTAAAGATGACAAGTGTGCGAAAGTGGGGCATTTTAATCAGATCTCTTTTACGATATTGGAATAGCAGTGCAGAATATTCGCAGTGTCAAAATTGAACGTTCCCAACTGCCATCAAAGCAGTTTAAGGGGGATGCGCCAAGGGAGCCCGCGAAATAATTTTTTTTTACGATTTTTGCAATTTGCAGGTCCGTGTCAGGTTGTCTCTTGATCAAAATATGATTTGCGACCGTAACAAATATGGCTTTACAGATTTATAATCATAAAAATCATCAATACAAGTCTCAAGTTCATGTAATCCCTGGATGACTATTTCATGAAATCTTGACATTTGAGGATTATGCTAACTTAACGAGTTGTACACTTGTACAGTACGACACAACTTAGATGTAGCATAGATTTGAAAATTTTCATTCATTCATTTCAATTTTACGAATGTATTTGGTTATAAGACTGTACAAGTTATTGCGTTTACGAAAGATCATTTTCACCTAAAGCAGTAATCGTGATTGGTGATTTCGAAGGCGCACTCAGTTCGGATGGTGATCGGTTTTACGAATTTTGCCGATGCTACATCTAAGTTGTGTCGTACTGTACCTATTGCTGATTCTAATGATTATAAATCTGTAAAGCCATATTTTCTACGATCGCAAATCATATTTTAATCAAGACACAACTTGACACTGACCTGCAAATTGTAAAAAACGTAAGAAAATTTAAATTTCGCGGGCTACCTTGACGCATTTAACTAAAGCGTGATTAGTTCTCTCGTCTCTTTGGGCATACACCGCGTACAGGGTTCTTTGGAAAAATTAATGCGAGTTCGCTGAAAACATTAGAACTGAAAATATTTGCCGTTGTAAGCGCGAATAAAATTGCTTACAAGTGACAGGAAGTCAGCAACAGAGTAATCAGAAAACCGAATGGATGACGCTAAATTCCCTAAGAGGACTTGTCGCTGCCTTTTCGCAAATACTGATCATGAGAAGCCATATATGACGATTGAGTTGGTGGACTGAGGTTAATGGAGTCCTGAAACAAGCCGGGATGTTTCTAAAAATACTTTATACGTGACTCAGTCTTACCTCTCTAGTCTGCGCTGAGCTCCGGTCCACATTACTCAGTCGCGGAGGCCTCCGCTTCTTCTTCAACGAGTTGGCAGACCGTGGCCTCTTTTGAGAGCTGGTGGGTGCCGTGCCGGCTGCCTGAGCCGCCACCAGAGCCGGGTTCATCCGGGGCTTGCGTGTCGATGTGCCTGTAGACAATTTTGAGCGTTAGGAAGAACAGTTTAGGGATGGATATGGTATACGCAGCGAAAGACAGTCCTTTCTGTAGTATTTTTGCGTTTGGCCACAGATGGTTCAGTCCGCATTTTAGGCATGAAGCTACAAATAGATATCGGCGGGCTCGACTTGTCGAATTCTGTGGGCGAAATATAATCAGAAGATATAGAAGAGTTACGCGATAGAAAGAGAGGCGACTTTTAAGTGAGTACAACTGTAGGTGATTAGCGCTGTGCGACCTGAAATGCACTTTATTGTGTCGTAGCAAGAGTCACTTTTTATTTAAATGATTTTGCAGAGTGAACCATCTGTACTAAGACTAATCTGTGGTTTGGCTCAGATTTTTGGACAAGTAGGAGTTAGGACATATGAATGGAATAGTATGGATATTCTTTGTGCTGGTGTCCTTGACACCACCAGGTCTTTTATGTTGCTGTTCGGAAGGCTAGTAGCAAGTCTCAAGATGGCCATCTGCGACAGATGACTTGGGACTTAAACATAACTGAAGAAATGTGGGTGTAGGTACTATAGGTACACCTCTGCCCAGCCCTTTGGGGAAACAAGGCGTGACTTAATGTATTTCAATGTTCAAAGAGCATTTCTATGTAAGTAAAATTGCTCCCGTTCTGGATAACTAGATCCAATAAGGATATAGCACTAACTAGTTGAACTTTATGGTCTCACAACTGCCTGTAACGGTTATCGGAGGCATTTGCAATACTGCCGTAATCGACCGTTCATTTATGTTTTGCCGCCTTCACTGTTATAAATATAGACCTAGGAGCATTCGATTTGTGGGCCCTGTACCCACTGGGGACACGGCAACGCAAGGGATTTTTAAGACTCGTGCTGATTGGCGCGGCTTGACGCGCAACGCGACACCGGCAATTGTTCTACCGTGAAGCTTTCTTAGAAATTGCTTTATTAGACTTTATGCGACAAATAAAAATAACGAAGTGTATAGAGTGCCGCGAGTTTCTTGTGGCACTCTAGTGTCACTGCCTCGGCCCGGCTAGGGTGCCGTGAGCGTTGCATTGTCACTGTCACTTGTTATTTAGGTTAGGTTAGGTTAGAACTGTGACCACACAACGCACGAGCCAAGCGAGCGTAGCGAGCGGTGCCGTGGTAGCGGCCGGCGAAGTGCCAGGGTCCGTTTAGGCACAAGAGAATGTAATGTTTTGGGAATGTGGTGTTTTACAGCGATCTAACCTCGACAATCAAACAAAATACCAAGTAACGTGACTTAGTGACAGTGACAATGACAATCCAATGCTTGCGGCACTTTAGCCGGGCCGAGGCGGTGTTACTAGGGTGCCTGTAGTGGCACTTTATCCGATAGGGATAGAGTGCCAATGGTGGCACTCTATACACTGCCTAAAAATAATTGGTACGTATACATGACAAAAATTTCAATGATGATGCCTAAGGACGCTGCGGCATGGCTAAGTACCTATAGGTACCGCAGGATCGTTGCCGTTGAAATTTCAATTTTTATTGTCCTACTCTTAAGTTTATATTTCTATTCATCGCATAAAAATCCCTTGGCATGCCGTGCCGCCAGTAGGCGCAGGCTTAGGCGCACGCGTAGGTGTCTTAGTTTGGATTTGTGCCCGGTTGATGGAAATAGGTTCGCCCCCTATTACATGGGATTGGCGTGTGCTAGCTGGCAAATAATTTAATTTAATGTTAATAACTTTGCATATTATTGTATAGATTAAGGTGAAACAATTTGATATTTTTTCCATACAAACTTCGGAGGGGTTTTACTCCACTGTTTGACATCGTACATTCAAAGTTAAACATGATATCGTTAGGTCTCATTATTAAAATTGTCTGTACGGAAGCAGAATAGTAAAATAAAAAGCCATTAAAAAGTTATGAGCCAACAAAGATTCGTTTTTCTTGCTAATTTTAACGCAACTTTGGGCGTAAATAAGTAATACAAGAAGTGTGAAATCTCTTAAACAAAATCCGTACCGACACAGAAAAATTAACGAAGATTTCAATAAATTTTATTTGTAATTGATTTATGCAGTGGTTTTTTCAGAAAAACCTTTTTTCCAAAGGCCTTTTCGTCATTTTTGACGCGCTCGTTTTACTAAAATTGGTCGGTACGGTGTTTCTGTGCGTGCGAACTATACGTTGTCCATGTAGATCAGCTTCTAACTGCTCATCACTGATACTATCTCTGTCGGACACGATGCCAGGTGACACAGCGTGGTTTTTGGCCATGCCCACCATTGAGTTCGAGCCCGCGACTAGTTCCACCTTAAGGCTCGGCGCAAACGAGCCACTGACCACAGCCACCGGTAGCCCAGGGAAAAAGCATGTGAACTGCTTGTTCACATGCTTTTTCATACGTTTTGTATGGATTCGTGTGGCTGGTGGTGACCACCTAGTACAGCAGTACTCAACAAAGCAGCAAGACGCGAAAGCCACCGGTGGTTGTGGTCCGGGGTTCGTTAGATCTTCTAACTTAACAGAGAGCTGTATTGCTGTGGAGTTTATTGCGCCACTTCTTCTCCTGTAAAGCACTAGTGTTGTAAAGGCGGGGGTTTTGGGAGACTGTCTTATGTTACTTTGCCATTCAAAAAGTGCTGATTCTCAGCTTAGTTTGAATAAATAACTATTGATCTTGATTTTGAAACATAACTGGCGAAATGTGGGTGATCTATAAGTATAGATAATAATACCAGCATATTACTGTCCCACTGCTGGGAAAAGGCATCTTCTCATACAGAGAAGGCACGAGCATTGATCACCACGCTTGCTCAAGAGGGGTTGGCGATTTCAGACTTACATTAACTATAAGTCCAGGTTTCCTCACGATGTTTTCCGTCACCGATGTCAGTAATGTCCAAGATAAACTCAGAAAGTACATAGGAATTGAAAAAGTCACATTGGTATTTGCCCGGATTTGAACCCACAACCTCGTATATAAGAGGTGAGGTCTTAACCGCTGGGTCTTCATGACATTCTGCCTAATCCTTTGGGGTTAACAGGATATTACGTTATATTTAGCCCAGAAAGCCCTACTTAATACAAATCCAATCAATTCTTAGTCAAAGACCACACGACCAACCATAAATCCGAAAACAAAATACCAAGTCTAAGTTTCCATCCCAGTCCACATTACAGCGAACATTCTGGAACTCTCAGCATTATTCCTGTCTGAAAATAGCTCTGAATACTATATCAAAGCGTTATAGCCCAGATTGTGGAGCTATGTGGGGTATGAACGGGCTTGTAGCCCGCGGGGCGAGAACCGTACTCTATGCGTCCCTTGCTAGCTGCCAGACGCATTACTACGGGAACTCGAACCGTTATCATATTGAAATTAAGAGGTTGCATCCTAAAAGTTGGCAACGTCGTAAATAGCTGTCAAATATTCACTTGTTTTAATTAATTTGGAAATAATACTGTATGGAAATAAGAAATGTGGCAAACTAACTAACTAGAATATTAATATCTAATGAATTGCAATAATTAATTAGATGTAAAAAAAGTAAGTAAGTATTTGGAAACTTTCCAAATGCCTTTTTTGCACCTAAAACGGGTACAACATCAAATGCAATGTTATAATTGCAATTCATTATTAATTATACTAGTTAGTTAGTTTGCCACGTTTCTTTCTTATTTCCATACAGTATTATTTCCAAATTAATCAAAACAGGTTTGTAAAAATTTGACAGCTATTTACGACGTTGCCAACTTTTAGAATGCACGCTCTTAAAGTCCGTGCTACCACTGAAATACTTTTGACGCGGCGCGTATAAGTCATTGCATCAATTTGCATTTAAAAAATGTAATTCCACAATTTTCCGCCGGACTTCAGCGGTTGCGCGGACTCTATGAGACATTTTGACAGCTCTGTGGTAAAAGTACTATTATTTTGTAAAAGAGTGTCTATGCAGTTTCTTACCCTTTCTTTTCCATAGCGATCTACGTTTTGGAACGGGAAACTAGCTTCAACTTTCTGACTACATGACCGACTCCTTGACAGTTCAAAAGTGCCTGTAAAATGGTTTAATTGAAATAAATGCTTTGAGTTTTGAGTTTCTGTCGATTATTTTAATACATTAGGAACTACTAAAGTATCAGGCAAAAAGTAAAATAAACAATATGAAATATATTTGTAAGTGTAGTATAACGGGTGTCCGTAATTCCACGTCCAAGCGCGTATTTTGCGTTTCGCGAACGCAAGAAATAAATAAAAATATTGAAAGAAATGGTTCTTAGTAGACCTCTTAAATGCTTTACCACCCTAGGGTTGAAAGTCACCTGCACGTCATAAAATCTATGTGACAGTTAGTTTCGATCACAGTGAAGTTGCAATTTATTAGGAATAAAGCCTCACGCAGACTGGCGCGACGATACCTGTTATTGTTCTACCGTGAAGTTTTCTTAGAAATTGCTTTGTTGAGTCGTGTCGCGCCAGTCTGCATGAGGCTTAATATAAAATCACGCCTGTAATCCGCAAAAGGTTAGCCAGAGGCACCTATCACCCACATTTCACCAGTTATGTTTAAGTCCCATGCGGATAAGTCCTAAGGGGAAACCGTGGCCCTGGTCTAGGTAAGGGAAGGAACACGGGTGGGTTTTAGTCAGTAAAAGTCTGACACGCCCTTCCGCTCCGCCCAGAGCGGGAGAAGTCATTGGATGATTTCCCACCCAAAAAAAAAAAAAAAAAATTTAATAGGGTGCGAGCCTATTGCCATCAACAGAGCACAAAACCAGACTCCGGGCTGTAACTGAGAATTTCCAGATTGAAAAACCCAATAACACTTTTTCCGACCCGGGAATCGAGTCCAGGACCTCATGCTCAGCATTAGCGCATGCAACCACTAGAGTCTAGTGACTAGACCAACGAGTCTGTTTACTGGGAATTGCTGTCAAAAATGGTAGAGTAATTTTGAGGAGTTTTACTAAAGTTAGCGAACGGAAAACAGTATATAAACACACGTCATCATCAGCCTATTAATGTTCCCACTGCTGGGACACAGGCCTCCTCTCGGTGAGAGGGAGTGGGCCGTAATCCACCACGCGGGCCCAGTGCGGGTTGGTAGATGTCACATGTGTTCGAATTTTTGGTGCTAAGACATGCCGGTTTCCTCACGATGTTTTCCTTCACCGTTTTTGAGAGCAGTGGTGATGAAATTATTTACACAAAGTAAAGCGCGTGCTTGGGTTCGAACCCACGACTTTTATTCAAGCTTTGGATACAGGGAATACGGAACAAGGAAGAATGTTCATCAAATTGTATCGCGGACTCGCTGGTTTACCTTGAGGAAACTGTTAAATTTTGCGAACTGACCTGCCTACTCGTAATCCGTTTTACCGGCAGAATTTATTGGAAAAACCACTGTTTTTACATATTATTTCAAGAATTGATTACTGAAAACGTCGGTATTGTTACTAATTTGGACAGTATAAAGGTTTATTGTTAATTAAACAGATATTTTAACAAATATTTGTTAGATTCTTTAACAACCATTCCTATTTGGAAAATTAACAACAAAACATTTCACAGTCCTTATTAAGCATAGAATCTCGAAAACAAGTTTACACACGTTCGAGATTTGACGGTAATACGCGAAATGCTACGTATTTGTGAGAAACAGGAGAGTGGAAGCGTTCTACTCCGAACAAAGACGTAGTTCGGAGGGTAGATTTTCTAGTACTTATGTACTTAGGGACGTAAATCGGGATTTAGTGCATACTACTTCAGTGCCTAGGGAAACTCTTATAGCGGAGTGGACGGATCTTTATAAAATAATATGATAAAAGTTTTTAAAGATAAAGGTGATATTGTAAGGAAAATGCTGTCTTTATGAAAGTCACTAGCGGTCTGGCTTTGAAAAATCAGTCGGTCTGGCTTTTATCACGTCGGGGTCACCAATGTTGGAACCTTCAGTCTGGTTGTCGAGGAATGTAAATGAAATACCGGAGTCCAATTAATACAACGTATATTACTAAATCAGGAGTTACGTTACAGTGGCGTTTCTTACAAGATATTGATAGTACACAAGTTAACTCTAGGGCGCGGCGGAGACGACTGCCCGCTCGGCCGTGTGCATGCGCGGGGCCCATTGCAATATGCCTCGTTTGCATTATTGCTACTGTAGTTCCTACAATACCTAATACCAGCACGAGTAGCATTACCGACCGGACGGAGGAATAGACAAAATTACACTTTGTGATAGTGAATCTATGATTTTGTCTAATCTTCAGTAACGTAATGTCAGTAAGCGACTTTTTTTCGTACACTGGATTTTCAACTCTCTGTTTTGAGCCGAGCATTGAAAATCCAACAGAGGGCATCCATCGCATATCCCACTGTTGGATATCTCGGCGCTAAGCAAAGCGTCGAAAATCCAATACCTACGCGAAAAAAAATCGCCGCGATTTTATTACGTCCGTGCGAACGTGGGCTAACTGTCCCTCAGCAGGACAACGGAGGCGCATACAAAAACGGGACGTGTCGAAATGAAATGTATATTTCTGCAAGATTACACTTCAATATTTTTAAACTGGATGGCGCCGGCATTTCTAGCTGACTGAACCCTGAGAAGAAATTCCGTAATAAACTCAAAGGTTATGGTCGTGCATTAATCACCACACTTGCTGTGGTGCTGGGGAGTTTGTTGCGCGACTTCTTCTTCCCAGCTGAAGCACTAGGAAGTGGTGAAAGTCGGGCGTTCTGGGGGAAGTGTCTTATGTAATTTTGACGTTCGAAAAGTGCTGATTCTCAGCCTAGTTTGAATAAATTACTTTTAAATTTTGACTTGCTCAGCAAAAGGGTGTACTAAAGAATAAGTAGTTCACCTCTGCCTAACCTCTCGGGGCTTACACACATGATGTTACGTTGTGAACGTCTGATTCCGCAAGATGTTTTCCGTTACCGTCATTCTTGAAGCCCAAGATTTTACTTCATCCACCTGTCTCAGACCCAGAGGTCCCGGGTTCGATTCCCAGTGGGAGCAAAATTTTCTGC
This sequence comes from Conistra vaccinii, assembly GCA_948150665.1. NCBI lineage: Eukaryota > Metazoa > Arthropoda > Insecta > Lepidoptera > Noctuidae > Conistra > Conistra vaccinii. Next base: position 5,876,402 of record OX411339.1, on the reverse strand, counting down.
TCGGTTTGGTTGGTGGTAGGGCTTGTTCTAAGTCCGCCTGGCTAGCTACCACCATCTTATCTAAGTCTGTCGCCATAACAACAATGTTTAACATTGTTGTGTTTCGGAAGTTAGACATAAGATAGCCAGTTCCTCTGTGGTTGAGGATTCCGGGTGAAGCTAGCTACCACCTTCGGCCTGATCATCACTTACCATCAAGTGAGATACAGGCCAAGAGCTTCCCCGTTGTATGTAAAAAAAAAAAACTACTACTGTAACATTATTTTGAAAAATGGTGATTCAACCAATCAGCGATAGTGCATTCCAAGTTTGGTTCAGGAAGACATGCTTACGTCATCATTTCAATAGAATTGAGTGAACTGTGTCAAGTAGGGACAGCGAAACGTTTGATTGAATGAAGCAGTTTTATGACTATCAATTGGCAAATTCTTTGTTGCTGTGACGTCAATCGACGTCAAAATTCCTCAGCCCTGATTAAAATTAATTTACTCGTCGGCTATGTGCTGAGTGCTATCATCATGACGTGGTGTGTACAATATGTTTGGTCTCGGAACCCCCAACCCCAACCCCCCCTGAATGGCAGTCATTTTTGTATTTTGATGTATTTTGATTTGCCATTTTGCATTTTATGAAGCGTGCATACTAAAAGTACTTTAACTTTGGAATTTAATGTCCAATTATCCAACAAAAAACAAAAAAAAACAACCAACCTTTGACTTGACGTCTGTAAGTTGCCTAGCAACCGCCAAGTAAATATCTTTGTAAATAGTCTTTGACATTGCGACTTCATGAAAAGTAATAATTGTTAGTTTTTGTTAGAAACTATGTTTTAAATTTCTTTTTCGTTTATGAATGAGTGTTATGTTATGTATGAGGCGTGCACTTTTGGATTTTCCAAACTGTTTAATATTAACAAAAGTAGAAAATTTGCCCCCCTCCACCATTTTGAAGGTACGCAGTAGGTCAGATCAGCCATAGTTTCTGCTGCAGCAACGGGAATACGCCTAGCAGCTCTTCTCTGGTGTTGACAGGCTCAAAATGAACGAAAAATTCGAAGATATGTGACATCCAACCACCCGCACTGGGCTGGCGTGGTGGATTATGGACCAGTCCCTCTCAGGGTCTCACAGAGGCCTGTTACCCAACACTCCAACAGTAGGAATGTTATAGACTGATTATTCTATGCAATTCTTATAAAATAATGCACTAGCTATTGACATTGATGCTAAGTTAACAATATTATCGAGAATTCCCGAGGTTTTTTTCCCGACACTCGCAACAGGAAGCAGCAATTTGCTGTCTCTCCTCATCCGACAATATGACGTCATACTATTGTCGGATGTACTAAGTCAAGTCCCACACCTCGACCAACAATCTGCTTGTAGATAAAATGTTTGTCTTTGATACTTAGAATTATTGCTAAGGAGAACCACGAAACCATCAACTGCCTTTACCCAACTATGGTGGGGTCGGCGTCTAGTCTAATCAGATCAGATGCAGCGGCATACTAGTATTTTACATGGAGCGACTGCCTATCTGACCTCCACAACCCAGATGGGTAATACAATACCCCTTGGCAAGACTAATTGCCAGATTTCTGGGATTCTGACTACCCGTAACGACTGTGAACGATCTGCAAATGACAGCCAGGACCAAGGGCTTATCTTGCTTTCCGAGGCACGGAGGGGTCTCGATGTGTAGAGGCAGTTCTCCTAACCACAAACCGACCTAGGGAAGTGTAGCTTCATGAAGTCATTCAGTATTTAAACAAAATAACACAACAGGTTTATTACAAATGAAATCTATTTATTTCTCAGTTATACGATTATAATCGTTCTGCGAAATGCAGTTGGTTGATATCTGCTCATCTTTCCGTGCAAATTGAACTCAACTGGCTGGAACTGTGTCACCTAGATAGGCAATTAACAGGAATTGCACCCATTAAGAAATGCATGGCATGAAGATGATTTTATCAGAGTCTAGAAGAGTAAAAAGAATATGATACGGCATTGTGTCTCAGATACTCGTACAATCCAATTAAAATATACTTTGTGATCACGGCAAATTTTAATAATCTACGGATCAATCTAAAGGTGGTCAAACTAGATATTTAGTGAAATTAATGTGGGTGTACTGCTTGCTACTGCTGAGCATGAGGTCCTGCGTTCGATTCCTAGGTCGGGCAAAGTGTAAAGCCGCCCTCCGACGGTGCGCCATATCGCGGACGCACGCGCACGACGCACCGTGGGAAACCTAGCGTGCGTGGTAGCGCAGACGCGCGTTGTACGCGTGCGCGGCGGTGCGTCCTCGTGCGTGCTGGTGCGCGTCCGTGATATGGCGCACCGTGGGAGTTGGCTTTTAGGTATTGGGTTTTTCATCTGGAATTTCTCAGTAGCAGTTTGGAGTCTGGATTTGGGCCCGGTTGATGGTAATAGGCTCGCCCCCTATCACATGGGACTTAAGCATTACTGGCGACATGTGGGTGAACTATAGGTACACCTCTGCCTAACCCTTCGGGGAATACAGACGTGGTGTTATGTATTTTATTGTTATATCGATTTTTTGTATGGATTAAAGTTATTACACAGTTTGTACTACCAAGACAATAATTTCGCTGCGGGAAAACAACCATTAAAATACAACGTTTAGATAACTTTTTGTATCCTACATATCGCACGCTGAGAACGAAAATTACCTAACCTAAATGTGTGATTTTTTGATAGTGAAGAAAATAAGTCAGCTTTGTCAAAATAAGTCATATTTATTTGAATGTGAAACGTGTTAACATTAAAACAAATATTACTTATTGGGACACAAAAATAAATAAATTAAAAAGCTGACTTATTTTCTTCATTATCCAAAAATCCAAATTAAATTTGGATTAGGTCATTTTCGTTCCCAGCGTGCGATATACACGGGCGTATATTATGTATTATTAGCTAAGTACCTGCACACTAATCTATTTTGTCGACTGTACGTCAACTGTAATGTTCATCGAGACGAGATGCATATTCCAGTAGGTAAGTAATTCCCCCCTCCCCCCCCGGTATAATTTAGCATGAACACAGTTCCTGCATTAGGGGGTATTGTTCTGCCCCGGGCTAGTGGGCAGAGCGGCGCCACCGTCGAATGTTCAGCGATGGGGTAGCCGGGAGTCTAAAGCCGCCCTCCGACGGTGCGCCATATCGCGGACGCACGCGCACGACGCACCGTGGGAAACCTAGCGTGCGTGGTAGCGCAGACGCGCGTTGTACGCGTGCGTGGCGGTGCGTCCTCATGCGGGCTGGTGCGCGTCCGCGATATGGCGCACCGTGGGAGTTGGCTTTAATAAGGGTTGTCTTGGCATCGTTGCTATAGGCTTCATGCAAGAATAGGGTTGCCATAATAATGGAAAATTTAAAAGTCCTGACAAAAAGCCTGATTTCCATAGAAAAGTCCTGAGATGTTGTCGTATTTGTGACAACGTTCGCATTTTATGAAGTTTCAATCCGTCAAAAAGATCAGTATAAGTAGGTACGCTAATTTCGTAATACACGATCAATCAGAATTTGAATCGATTTGAAACAGATTGCTAGTCCATTGCTTCATAAGTTCGGAAAGAAAATCTGCTCGACAACGTAAATAACGCAATGAATAATGTTCAATTGACAAAATGAAACAAATTAGTCGGAATCGTTTTCGAAAAATTGTGTTGCGTAATTAGATACCCTTAGCCGTTTTCCAAGTTTTTTTTTTTGGGTTTTTTTTTTTTGTAATACCTACTAGTGCATTTTGTTTGTGCAGAATAAACAATTTTTAAACCTTTCTTTTTTTGGACTCCGTATCAAAGTTGCGACAAGCAAATGCGCGACAAATGCTGGAGCGACAGTACGATAGGTCGACCATCAGCGGTGCGACAGCACATCAGCTCGACGAACGTTAGCGCGACAGATTGTTTTCACGACAAACGATGGCACGACGAAACTTTTGATCGACGAACGTTAGTGCGACTGATTGTTTTCACGACCATCCATCGATGGGACGATGAAACTTTTGATCGACGAACGATAGCGCGACACAATTTTCGCTCGACAAACTAAAGCACGACAAACATTTCTATAATATTTTGTTGCTAATAGCAGATAACAAAAAAATGTGAAGTACTAAGTACTTTCGTTTTTAATGTTTTTATTGGCAATATTTTTTATTGTCAATGTTAAATGACTGCAGTGCGCTAGTGCAGTTACGAGCAAGGTAAGCGAAAACCATGTACCTATTAAGAACATAAAACTTAAAAAAAAAATCTTATCTGCTATTAGCAACGAAATATTATAGAAATGTTTGTCGTGCTTTAGTTTGTCGAGTAAAAGTTGTGTCGCGCTATCGTTCGTCGATGTGATGTGCTGTCCGCACCGCTGATGGTCGACCTATCGTACTGTCGCTCCAGCATTTGTCGCGCATTTGTTTGTCGCAACTTTGATACGGAGTCCTTTTTTTGACATTATCACTGAGTCGCCTCAGATTTCTCTAATTATTGTCTGTTTCATTCTGAAATTAAAGCTGTTTTCACGCCAGCGCGATTTGTCGCGCGACGCGACACGAACAATACAAAACTTCACGGTATAAGTGTAGCGGCACACCTGCGGAACGTTCGGCGCGGAAAGTTCCGTCGCGTCATGTGACGCTTGCCTTTCTATGGACGTAACGTTCGGCTGCAGCTGATGTGTCATAGGTAACTTGAAAAACATTAGGAGCGTATTCAACCGAACCTTCCGCCGCGGAACGTTCGGCAGGTGTGGCGCGACCCTAACAATAATCCGTGTCGCGTCGCGCGACAAATCGCGCTGGTCTGAAAACAGCTTAAGGTTAGCTGAATTGGCTAGCTGAATCACCAGACCCATGCCCAGGTGCATGTTATAGGTACGTGGAAAAGGAATATTTTTATTTAGGTATAGGTACTCTAGACATCAGTGAAAACAGTAAGTAGGTATAAAGCTCAACTCCCACCGTGCGCCATATCGCGGACGCACGCGCACCAGCCCGCACGACGCACCGTGGGAAACCTATCGTGCGTGGGTAGCGCAGACGCGTGCGTGGCGGTGCGTCTTCGTGCGGGCTGGTGCGCGTGCGCGATATGGCGCACCGTGGGAGTTGGCTTTAAGGTATTCATAATATATTTAAGTACCTACTTTATTTTTCGTGAAACAGTATTTAAGAGTCAAAAACAGTATAATACTGTTTTAACAGTATGGTTGGCCACCCTAGTTGTGAGGCGTGCGATATTTGAGCGACAAATATGTAGGAACTGTTTTCAATTTATGATCTATCTGCCTGTATCAACCTATCAAATAACAACACAGAGCGAAATTCATTCAGTTTGTTCCAATTTAGCTAACTAGTGCAAGTGATAACAATAAATTGAATTTATGCTATGGACTAGTACCGGTGTTTGCCAGCAGGATGTGACGTAATCGCGATTCGGGCACGCGCTATAGGTAGGCTCGTTTCAGTGTGAGAAAATATGCTGCGACACAATATTGCCGCGCGTATTCGCCCCATTGTGATTCCAGCTCTAAAAACAAAACCTTGTCTTTGCTGTCAGTAATTTAAGCATGTGTCACAGATGGATTGTCGAATCCGCTGTTTTACAAAATGTAGCAATTCGTTATGGCAAACAGCTGAACGACGTTCAGCGATTTTCCATAATTACTGAACTTTAATACGCAGAATTATTAGATTTTTATACAGTTATGTGAAACAGCGTCGTAAATTGTTTATTTATTAATTAATGTAAATTTTGTCGCTCATGGCTGTTTCATAATAACAATAATGACGTCCGAAACAGAAATATATAAAACTAGTAATATGAGACATGAGTGAAGATGACCCTAACTAACTCAAGTGAAAACAGTGATATACATATATAAGGGCAATTATAAGATAAACTTTTCAGTTTTATGAAAGTACAAATGAAACGATTAGTCAGTGTGCCCTAGCTAATTAGTTATTGCGATAGATTCGACATTAGAAGCCACACCAAGGCTTATTGTGACAATGACTATAGGAAAGCCATTCTGCATTACGTCTAAACATGGGTAGTAGTTTTGTTAAACGTAACGCAATGTTTTATTTAACGGAGCTGTTTTGTAAAACAGCTAGATAAAACTGCAGATTCGGCAATCCATCACTCAATCGGTTGATCTTGTAATGACAGAACTGTCTGCGGGCCCGGCCGTAGTGAAGGAATCGCTTTTGAAAAACGCATCGATCGCAAATAATGCGCGTTGTTCTCCGGCCCACTGTCTCTGGCTGCAACAAAATAGGCACGCACTAACTTCAAAGGGGGCTCTTATTTGAAGTTAGTGCGTGCGTATTTTTTTGCCCGGCCAACCTCCCAACCCCCGCACTGATTAAAAGTTTCAAAAATCTAGGTAGTTGGGTCAATGTAGAGAAATATTACAACCATGATAATATCGCTAAACAGTCAAGTTACTAGTAAAGCAAACAAAAGAGTATCTGGTTAACATTCCTAAAGGGCCCTGACACTACAAGGGCCCATTTGCACCATAAACAACGAGGCCATATGAGATAAATGTACTGCTTACCTATATCTGTCTTTCAAGTATAGGGTGGCAACATCACGTAAAGGTCAACGAACATAACCCGACTAAATTAGGAAGGCGCGCCAATGTTTACTTAACAAATGTCGGGAGATGTATTCTTGTTTCGGTCGGGTTTTACGATAGGCAAGCAATGAGCGTTCTGTTTTTAAAAGGCAGGAATGCACACAGATTTGTTTACATTAAAATCGTAAGTCAAAGACAAGATAACTGTTTGTTTATTTTTCAAGCATAGGTACACACATACTTTATACAGTTTTTAAACGAGAGAGTAATTAGAAGAAATTAACGATCGTTAGGACTGCATTTTGTTTATTCAGGTGATTGTTAGCAACTTAGGTTGATAGATTATTCAATAAAAAAATTACATTATTCGTATGGTGTCTATTCATAAACCAACATTTTAACTATGTTATTCAGGGATTCCTATACATACTTACTTTTTGCAATAGGTATTTTAACTGAAGGGTTCAACAAACCTGACATAATGGGATTATGTTGTACTACTTACTTACCTTTAAAAATCGCGAACGAACAGTTTACCGTATAACAGAAGTTAACAGTAAGGTATACTGGGTATACATAGGTAAAGCAGACATTTTATCGTAGCCAAAACATTGGCAAGGACGCGAGCCCGTTTTAATTCCAATCAATACTAGGATTTTGACTATGAGCGCTCACTTTTTAGGTTATGTTACGTTATAGACGCTGTTTAGCCACCTAACACCTATATTATGTAAATTTCTGCACGCGCAAGTACAGTAGAGCGATAAAAGCACTATAATTACACTGATATGTAAATATTTCAGGCCTACGTGGCCCGAGTGTGTATGTAAAATGATCAGGTCATTCACGTCTGTTAATGGTACAAAGGATTACATGCTGGCGCAAAACAATGACTGTTACCTTTTCTAACATCACACATTGAACATTTGAAGGCTTCCGCATTGTTTCTGTAGGTACAAACGCTGCAATCCCAATAATTTTCTTCGAGCACTTTAGACGGCCTCTTGGCTCTCCGAATGGCATTTTTCTTGTCCATTTTAACTCACACTTACGGCTAAATAACACTAGCACACTGTAATCATGATACTTTATATCGTAAACAAAAGTTTTTACCGCACAATCGCAAAATAAATCGTCTGAGAATCATTATTTTTGTTTTACTGTGCACAGAAATGTACACTTCTTTACGCCATGACAGGTCGTCAATGTTGCGTCGGTAAAACAGAGCAGGGGCGCCACTTTCTCTAGCACTGTTTAACCTGCAAATCTGTTTATTTTTGTGATAATAGATGGCAGTACTGCTGGCTAAGTTTTCTAAAATGGTCAAGCGTGACTGGTTTTATTTATCTATAACGTTGATCTAAAACGTTTTATAAAAAATCGTTTCATCATGAACCGAAGAAACTGAATGATTTCATAATTAAAACTGCAGTGGGTACCTGGCAAATTGGCAATATTCATTGGCCCGCCCATGGGTCACTAGGCAGGACGCTCTTTCAGCAGACCCGAGGTTTCATTTAAGGAAATTCAATTCGAGGTTCAATACAAGTAAATAGCGACATGTCTTATTGGTCACATTTCCTTTATAAATTTTATCTGATTCCTGTAGGTAAGTAGTACCTAGGTAAAAATTACTATCATAAACAAATAGAAGAATACCTATGAATATCTCGAATATTGAAGAAGTAGCTACATAGGTTCACTATGAGTACACCACATTCTTACAATTAATCTATCTATCAGATTACCAATCAAACAAGAACTTTAATCCAAAGCAACAAGGTCAAAATTAAAACGCCACTAATAAATGAATAGTTTCCAAAGATCGACAAAAAGACCACTTTTGTAAAGGCCAGCAGGAGCGGAATTCTTAGAAATGTCGACCTTTTTTTAGGCAAAACGGGTAACTATGTGAAATTTCTCTACCTGAGACTGTCAAGGATTTTAGAAATATTTCGCTTTTGTACCTACAACGATAATAATGTTGGAACAAGGTCGGCTCTGCCAAGGCTTGTGGCCTGTTGCTGAGGTTTGTAGGTAGGTACCGTCCCTTCCACGTGTTGGCGGGCCATTTCGTAGTAATGACGAGGCATTTATTATTATCACCCCCCTCAGACCAAATAAAAAAACCAAGACAGAGAGCGCTACGTACAATACAGTGTAGCCAAAACTACACCGCCGCCGCAGCTCTGTGCATACACGTTTACAATGACTACAATCAAACTACACCACACAAAGTGCACACATGTTTACGAAAGCGGCTTCACTTCACGCACTGTTGACAGCGCTCTGTCTTGGTTTTTTATTTGATCTGAGTCACCCCCCACTGAACTAATCGGTAAATTTTGCTAATGTGCAAAGGACGCTTAATGAGCTGACGTAACCTAAGTATTATTAAGTAATTGAAAACCAATTTGAGTGCCCTGAACAGGCAAAATTTTAACTGTAGATAAACCACCTGAAAGCCTCAGACCAATAAATTTTATTGGTCTGAGCTGAAAGCAATGCAGGGCAGTAGTGGCCCAGTGGTAATTAATGCCACGACTTACGAGTTGTAGGTCGTGGGTTAGAGGACCCAAGCAGGCACTTTACTTTGTGTAAATTATTCCATCACTACCTACTCTCAAAACGGTGAAGGAAAACATCGTGAGGAAACCGGCATGTCCTAGAACCAAAAATTCGAAGACAATCATGTGACATCTACCAACCCGCAGAGGGCCCGCGTGGTGGATTACGGCCCACTCCCTCTCACAGAGAGGAAGCTTGTGTCCCAGCAATGGGACCATTAGCTAAATAAGTATGTTATGCATTTAGGACTTTAGGTATCCATGTTAAGCCTGTTAAGGCTTAACATGGATACCTAAAGTCCTAAACCACCAATTTTCACAACTGGTAACACCAGTACTTACTTATTTTAGGACTATTTTGTGTAAATAAACTATTCATAGTCATAGATTAAGTATTCAGTTTAATTTCTTGGCATCAGAAGGATGTAGAGTTAAAACTAAAACTGGTAGCTATATATGTAAGTATATAAATAAAAATATTCATGAATTTCTCATGCCTATCCTACAACACACGTTGTAAAACTTTACCTTCAGCTACGTAGGTACTATGCCTATAAAGTATGTATTAAACACTATAACTAAATTGTCCCACGTCCCTAGAGCAGTAACATACCTAACGGTAAACGGTAAACCTGCATACATGTTGTAATCAAGCAAGCAGGATTAGCATTAGCCGATTACTCTTAAATATACCCTGCGACGTTGCAAGTCCCTAGTAGGTACAGACGCCAGCACATCAACCTACTCCAATCTGTCAAATTTTCCCAATCAATATTGAACCTTATTCTTTAGCGATAAAGTTGAAAATCTATTAAAGAGGTTTGACTGATTGTAGTAACTTGATGTGCTGGCGTCTGTACCTACCATGTTATCAGTGTCTTGGACCTTAGATGAGGGGTGTCTTGGTCTTGAGGCCCGTTACCTGGTACCGAGATCTGCTCTGATGAAAATAGAGAACGCTTATTTAATAGTACTTGATAGTTCATACTAATTCCATGCTGCATGATAGTAGGTACTTACTAATGCCCTGCTGCCATAATAGTAGGTACTTACTAATTCCATGTTGCCATAATAATAGGTACTTACTAATTCCATGTTGCCATGATAGTTGGTACTTACTAATTCCATGTTGCCATGATAGTTGGTACTTACTAATTCCATGTTGCCATGATAGTAGGTACTTACTAATTCCATGCTGCCATAATAGTAGGTACTTACTAATTCCATGCTGCCGTGACATTATTTTTAGGTAGCCATATTGTTCTAAACTTTGGGCGATCGAGCTGTGCTCAAAATACGGAAAATGCGAATTTTCTCAGATATGAGACCTAGCTAGAGCGCGTTTTCGCTCCCGGAAACCCCTATACTATATTGCAACTTTCATCGAAATCGTTGGAGCCGTTTTCGAGAACGTGATTACAAATAGACAGTTATATTGCTTCTTCGAGACCCTTTTTTCGATCCACAGTGCGGCGTTGGCACTAGCGCGCCGGCGCTCTGTTTGAAAGTAAACGTACGTACGTCACCATACGTCGTCATCATCGTCATCGTACGTACTTCATAGTGCAACACACTTATTGTAAATGGTTATTTTTAGTTTTTTTGATTTGGTCTGTATTTTTGTGTGTCACGAACTGTGTCCAAATAAACGTTTTTTCTTTCTTTCTTTCAACACAATTCGGCGCTATAGCACAGATTGTTGTACTTAGCTATATTATAGCGCGGCGTCAGGCTAGCGCTCTAACGCGCGCTAAGTCGGTACGCGTTTTATTTGGCTAAGGGCCTATTTCACGCACGATATCCGAATAGCCATTACATTACTTACCAAATAAATTAAAAAATGGAACAGAATTTGTATGAAGTTATCTGCCAAGAAAGTTAATAATCGTAGGTGGTGAAACAGGCATTAAGCCTGCGACTTGTCGCGCGACGCGACAACGATTATTGTTATACCTTGAAGTTTTCTTAGAAATTGTATTGTTTGTGCGACACAAACAATATAACTATTAACGTTAACCTATTAATTATTAAATACAACTTGTTTTTTTTTATATCCCATAACTCTAGGGTATTAATGAGACCATGTCAAAGAATCATCTAGCGTTTTTTTTATTTTTTTATTTCATAATTTACCACTAGACTCTCGATTTTTGTGTATTTAAGTTTCATTGATAAGTACGCGTAAATCATTTTCATTCAAACCAATTATTTATTTAAAGCTCAGAAAATGGGACGTTGACATATTTTCTTTTTATCAACAAAAATAATCTGAATTAAGTAATATTTCATATAAATAATAATGGTTTTTTACATAAATAAACATAAATAATAATTTTTTTTTTTTTTAATTATAAAAAAAAAATTTTTTTTTTTTCAAAAACAAAAAAAAATACGTCATTTGATTCTTTGATATGGTCTCATTCATATCCTAGAGTTATGGGATATAAAAAAAAACACGTTGTATAACTATTAATAACTATTCACGCGATTGCTCGTGGCCACGTGGGCCACCCTAAGCCATGGGTGGGGTGGGCCACGTTTAATTGTGAAAGCGGTTTTAACTACCCGTTATAAAAGGGTTTCTCAACTCACGGGTAGGTATCATGTTGTTACCCGTGAATTGAGAAACCCTCTTTTACTAACAACGTGACAAGTGGTCAGAAGCCCAGACAGGGCTTCCGACTTCAAAAAAGGAGAAGATAATGCATTCTATTAAATATATTGTCGGTGGCAAAAAACTAAAATAGGTACGAAACCAAAAACACCGAATTTATCACTTTGTAGTGTTTTTGAGGAAAACGGTTGTAATTTTTTTGAAAAAAATGTTGTTAAATAGGGTCAGATGATGATGCAATAGTTAACCATATTTCATATTTCCATACAGTAAATATTGCCAAGCTAATCAAACAGCAAAATATTTGGCACCATTTTGCGATGTTGCCTACTTCCAAAATGCACGCTCCTCACTGCACATTAGTGCACATGTCTAGTAATAACGCTTTGGTGTCTAGTTGCAGCAGAGAGGTACCTATACTATAATCAACTTATCCTGTCAACATAGTTACACAGGACTTTCATTAACACATTACTGGCGCTATGTCCTCGACTATGTCGGCTTGGATTTCCGATTTTTCCATACAAACTTAAACACCCCATTTAGGGATGACTTTTTTAAAGTACGCCTATGTCTACTTATAAGGTTTCAAGGTGTCTCTATATCAAACTAAATAAAGATATATTCAGTGGTTTTGCCGTGAAAACGTAACACAGACAGGTACAAATATATGGATGAAGGGCTGATTTTTCTAGCGTTAGATATCTTATCAGAAGGTTAAAATTCACCCAAAGAGCAATGGAGAGGGCAATGCTTGGAGTTTCTCTACGTGATCGAAAACAGAAATGAAGAGATCAGCAGGAGAACCAAGGTAGCCGACATACTTAGCCCGAAGAATTGCCAAACATAAGTGGCAATGGGCAGGACACATTGCTCGCAGAACAGATAGTCGATGGAGCCGAAAGATTCTGGAGTGGCGACCACGTACCGGAAGACCTAGCGTTGCAAGGCCTCCCACAAGATGGACCGATGACCTTGTAAAGGCCGCAGGAATCCGCTGGATGCGGGAAGCACAGAATCGGTCGAAGTGGCGGTGCTTGGGGGAGGCCTATGTCCAGCAGTGGACGTCTTTCGGCTGATAAGATGATGATGATGAATTCATTAAGGTTTTGAGTAAATTGGCGGAAATATGACGATGATTGTTAAAGATGTCGGAAAACATGCCGCCGACTGGGAGTTTTACTGGCGTGCACCGCGTAAACCAATAGATTTTAGACATTGTTTTCCTGGATTAACACATAGGGTACTTTTAATCCCGGTAGTACGTTCCCGTGGGATATTTTCCGACATCCACGCGGGCGAAGTCGCGGGCAAAAGATAGTACTTAATTGATAAAAAATAACATTCAGAAGGTAAGTAAATAAAGTCTTTATTTTATAACAATGTTTCTGTGTATTTTGACCTGGCATGCACTGTAAGCTCTATAACTAATAATTATTCTCTAGACTATTACTTACAAATATAAATAATAAAAAGACACATAATCATAATTTGACCGAGATCTTTACGAAGACAATAAAAAATCTAAAGAAATTACAAAACAAAACCATAGTTTCGAAACAAACACTGAGTTCGAACTAAACAAAGCGAACCCGTTAGCACTTTAACTAATAAATAAGCAGCTAGATATCAGAAAGGTAGCAGAATCAAAGCAGAATTACAACATTCAACTAATGGATGGAACTAGCACCAACTAAATACGCGTAAAGGCACCGCTGCACAGCAGGCCACGGGTAAACTACGCAAGTGTACTTAGCTTCGCTTTGTATAAAAATGTAGAGGAGATCGTCTTGCGTCTTGATCCGATCCAGCCCCTTGCCTGCGACCTTGTCCCTTGCCAGCGACGCCCTAAGCCGAGGTCCGTACCCCACAGGGGGTGCCCTTAGCGTGTGTCGCTTAGTCTATAAGTTCTATGCCCTGGTCAAAGCGGTATAGGATAGTCCGGTTAAGGCGACGATAACCGACTTTTAATAATTTTATACTGAAAATCACGTCTAAACAAGTAGTGTTAGTGATTTGGAAAAAATATACGTTAAATTAGAGCATTTTCTAAATAACTTAACATAGGAATATTTTAGACTTTATTAATATATTTCAATTACAGTATGTCTATAAACTATTTCACACAATTAAAACTATTTACACTACGTACTAAAAAACAATGACTAACTAACTATACAAATAAATATAAAAAAATATAAAAGATAAAAACAAACGGACACTTAGGCGTCGAAGTATTCGTCCGCATCGCTGTCATCCGGAAACGTGCCCAGAAGACTGGCAGCATCGCCACGTTGAATGGCAATGCTAATTCTTTGGCCAAAGAACGAGCCAGCCCTCTGGTCACATGAAGTGTCAACCAGTCGGCGAGAAATTTCCTTAAATAGGACACGCGCACTCAGGCCCCATGACCCGAGCGTTTTAGATTATGTTTATATTATATAGTGAAATTAATTTGTAAAGTCATTTCTAACGCGGATAAACAACTGAGACTATCGCAAAATCTATCAAGCGTATTTTTCTAAAACCTTTACCATTTCAAAGATAATATAACTAATGATCTTTTAGTATATCTGTTTTATTGAAATACCTTTTGTTTTATGTATAATAAATTAATAATGCGCCTAATTTGGGACAGCGCTCCTGGATGGTCGATAGGCTGGACGTACGACGCGTTGCGTGAGCTCAATACAGAACACGCAAGCTTACCACTCAAGGTCACTGGCATGTATCTGCGTCTTAAAAAGCTGACACCGCTAGGTTTGTATGGAAATTGGAAAGTGTTGACAATACTGCCTCTAGCAGCAGCCGCGGAGCCCATTCCGTGCTCTGTGCGCGTAGCTAAACGATAAATCTCTCTGTGCACATCCTACGGAGCAGTGGACGGTCTCCTTAAACTAGCTTACTAGAGAAAGTGAGAACTAAGTACTTCTAGTCGTAGATAAATAATGCCCAGTTTCGTTAACACTAGGCGAGACTTAAATGAATGCCTAAATAAAAGCGCTCTGTTGGATTTTCAACTTTCAGGGCACAGCCGAGCGTTGCAAATCCAAGACCATGATTGTCCAACAGCGGGCATAATGGTCGCTGTTTATTTTCTACCGTTCATCGTTTGTAGTAGAGTGAAGTAGGACCAGGCTGAGCTTAGGACCTGTGGGTGAACACACTAATGTTTTATCGTCAACACAAAATTAAAAAACTATACAATAATTGCAAATATATAGGTGACGTTTACAGGGTGTAATCCATTGTAAACCCTTACCATGAATTCAGCACAACATTCTACTTCCCCTAGCGTAGATTTTTCCTCACATAAGATTTTTTTAAATCTGCTGTTTCATGCAAAAGTGCAATACCTACCTATATACAGTCAAATTAGATGGAACAGCAGTTTTAAATAAAATACTTAACTGACAAAAGTTTCAACGCTGCACGCTGGTGGGACCCCCAGTACTGAATTCCCTGTATCAGTTTGAGCGTCGATCTCACCTACACCCAGTAGGTATTACCGCACGATATTCTGATCTTGATATTGTTCTGATCTTGTTATTATTCTGATCATAATTTTATTCTGATCTGATATTGAAAAAAAAAAATGGTGCGTTGTCAACATTCACTGCCTAGTGCCCTACCCTCCTAATTTAGTACTCCGCACGAAGTAATTTTCAGAAGCGCAATAATTCAAAAAGTTCTTACTCTCATAAACGCATTGAGGTTGACGTCAGTAAATCCTGCGGCGGTCAGTTTGCACGGCTCCTGCGCCCTGCAACATTTATAAGTACAGTCCTCTCACAGTAATTTTGCATCACTGTCAAAATTAATGTGATCTATATCGCGTTGCAATAAGGTTGCTGTTGAGTTTCTGTCATTGACAAGTTTGTCAAAATCACAGTGATCTCTATATTCGTAACATTAAGATTGCTATTGGGTTGCTGCTGTCAAAGGTAAAATAACTGTGACAGGATTGTACAGTATCCGGGAATAAAACACATCGAGCTTTAGAAAGAGACACATAACATTAAGGTATGAGTGACAGAGATGACGCTATACAAAGCCGAACTTTTTCTATAACTCATAACATCACACCTATCTTCCCGGAGGTATAAATGTATTCGCGGAGGAGTAGGTTCCATGGGGAATTGCCATAAATTGGGCACAAATCCCACCTCTGGGCTTAGCAAAGCAAAGCAAAACACAAAGCAAGCAAGCAAGCACAAAGCATCTACAGCCTATCTACACGGGTCTGGTTCATAAATCGACAGTCACTACATCGACGGTCGCTGTATCGAAAACGTTCCATCGACGGGTTAATGAATCGACAGTACCCCAAATCGACGGTACGCTACATCGACAGCACACCAAATCGATAGTACGCTGTATCGACAGTATACCATATCGATAATACGTTGTATCGACAGTACACCGTATCGATGGTCCGCTGCATCGACTGCCCGACCCGAGCCAGACTTAACACTTTCGACAAATCTATATATGTATATAATTATGTATATAACAAATCGGTCAAGTGCGAGTCGGACTCGCACACGAAGGGTTCCATACCATGTCGTATAAGATTTAACACTATGAATTTTTGTAATACTTTCGTAAAGGTAACAACAGAGGCGCTATAAAAAAAACAAAAAGATTTGTAAAGAAATTGTCTAATATTAATGAAAAAATGTTGTTGTGTTAAACTTTACGTGTAGAAGTATATTTCATTTATTTTAAGAGAAAATATTAAGTTAACTTTATCCGGTAATATGCATTAACTAAAGTCAAAGTTATTTATTTGCTACTTACATAGTATTAGTAGGTATAAATAGGTATATAGGGTAGGTAGGTAGGGTAGGGTAGGTAGGTAGAAATAGGTAATTAGGAAAGGTAGGTGCGCCGAAGATAATGTACTTAGTGCTAACTGTGCGAAGCCGGGCCGGGTAAAGCTAGTTACTTATAAATACAAGGATTTCTCTTGCTACATCAGACTATATTGTACAAAATAAAATGTAAGTAGTACGCCAAATTTTAATTACAACATTCCGTCAATTTTATTTACGTTATTTTTGATAGTCATACAGAAATCTATTATTTCTTACTCATTATTTTTACACATCCCATCGGACTATGAGAGTGAGGGAAGAGAGAGTGCAATCGTTTCTGCGCACACACTTGTGCACTATAATATCTCCTGCGCCAAAAGCTAGTCTCCGTTGAGATTATTGGCCGTCGTGGCCGAATATTTTTACACAAATAAGTTTTCTCAATATGAAATTGAGAAAATGGTTTGAGGTAACTGAATAGTGCACCGTATGTGCCAGCATTCATTTCCATGTTACTGAATATATTGTCTATTGGAGTGTAACCCGTTCTGGTTGTAACATGAGGTACACACACCGACTAGGGATACTTTGGAAAAAGTCGATAAAGTTCTCAACTCAAAAAATACTGGCCGGTTTTAAAATCTTTTGAAGAAAGCTTATTTTGTAGATCTTTTTGGATGATTCAAATAAAAAAAAAAAAAAAATTCTATGTATAGTACATGCTGCCATGATAGTACTTACTAATTCCATGTCATTACTCCGACTAGTAAATAGTTATCTGTGGAATTTGTATTGCGTAAATTACAAAATTATTTTTTTATATTGCTGAAAATCGCCCATTTTTTTATAAAATACCTTATACATCGGCGTTTTTAGTGTTTGTTGATTATAAACAGTATAATTATGTTATATGATATGCAGGAGCTTTAAATTCCTAACCTGTTTAGTTGTTGAGATAGAGCTCGTACAAAAATGGTCTAAAACTGACAACTTCTACGGCCCCCTAATTCATAATTTTTGAAGACAAAATCATATAAAAATTATATTTGTTATTTACTCGATGAGCTCTAGACAATGATACCCCACATGCTAGGGTCAGATATATTTTTTTTCAAAATTTAATTTTGTTGTATGGTGACCCCCCTGAATAGGGTTCCGTTTGTCACCCTTCGGGTACGGAACCCTAAAAATGAATCCCTATTTCCACTTGCAATATGTATGGCGGCATGGCGTATGAGCTCGACGAAAATGGGTGGAGTCGAAAGTGTTAAGTCTGGCTCGGGTCGGGCAGTCGATGCAGCGGACCATCGATACGGTGTACTGTCGATACAACGTATTGTCGATATGGTATACTGTCGATACAGCGTACTATCGATTTGGTGTGCTGTCGATGTAGCGTACCGTCGATTTGGGGTACTGTCGATTCATTAACCCGTCGATGGAACGTTTTCGATACAGCGACCGTCGATGGAACGTTTTCGATACAGCGACCGTCGATGTAGTGACTGTCGATATTATGAACCAGACCCTGCTAGGACACAGGCCTCCGCTCTTCGAGAGAGAGTGGGCTGTAATCTTCCACGCATGCCCAGTGCAGGCTGATAAAATGATGTCTTCGAATTTTTGGTTTTAGGACATGCCGGTTTCCTTGCGATATTTTCCTTCACCGTTTTAAGACTCTGGGCTTCTAATGAGAAATTCTAAACACCCAATAACCTTTGCCCGACCTGGGGAAGGAAACCAGAGGACCTAAATGAGTGGGAGTCGCTTTTAACGCGTATATACTATTTCTACAAGAAGGGAAACTCTTAGCATTAAGCATAGCGCTCTCCATTGTTCTTTGGGTGACTTTTAGCCTTCTTATAAGGCCCATTGTGAGCGATCACGTTCCAGTGCCATAGGTCATCACTGGCAACTGGCTGAAAGAGATCCGCAGGAGAACCAAGGTTACCGACATAGCCCGAAGAATTGCCAATAACTTAATTGGCAGTGGGAAGGGCACATTGCTCGCAGAACAGATAGGTAGCCGATGCGGCCGAAATTTTCTGGCGACCGCGTACCGGAAGACGTAGTGTTGAAAGGCCTCCCACAAATTGTACGGATGACCTTGTGAAGGCCGCAGGAATCTGCTGGATGCGGGAAACACATAACCGGTCGAAGTGGCGGTGGTTGGGGGAGGCCTATGTCCAGCAGTAGACGTCTTTTGGCTGAAATGGTGATGATGATGACTATTTCGACAAAGACTTAACAGGGTTGCCATAAACGTTTTGGTAGCTTATGTCAATCCAAGGCAGTTTTGACTTTCCACCATCGATATCCCTTGTAGAACGCCACTTTTTCTAGGACCCATACTCAGAAACCGCGCTTGCAACTACTGCACCAACGAGGCAGTCTGAAACTTTATGTGCCATATATAAGGCTCATTTTACATTGCCGCAGAGCAGAATGGAAGCCAGCTTTTGTAACTATATTGGACATAGCAAAATGTACTTTATGTCAATTGTGTAATGTACAAACTAGAGATACGAGCTTGTAACTGCGAGAATAACCGAACATACGCGAGAATTCTCCAGAAAACGCGGGACCTGTTATTTGGCTCGCATTTAGTTTGTGCGTTACATTATTGAGATAAAGTTCATTATGCTTTGTACTAAATAGGCGGAGACACGGACAGGGAAGTGCACTCAAGTCTTCGCCGGCAGTCCTTATGCAGACACAAAAGGAATAGGATTACCTTTTCGTAAATTAAGGGAAAGTTTCGTCTAAATGTGCTCGTAAAGTACATTTGAGCGTTTTAATTTTTCAACAGGCTGACGGACTACCTTGTGGAAAGTAGTTAGAAGCCAGGACAGGCTAATTATGATACGTAGTAAGTACCTATTACAGAAGAGCCATATAAGCACCCGAGCTGCCATTGCGTACCTAAATATGGTAGACTGTTTGAATAGGCACCAGGGAGTTAGTATATAGGGGTTTGAGGAGCTCGTGGCTAAGTAATAACAGCCGCTCAGGTTGAGCTACGCTTGCCGGGGTTGGTCAGTGGATGGGTGACCATCGTTACATACCGAGACACCTCCGTGCCCCGGAAAGCACGTTAAGCCGTTGCTCCCGGCTGTCATTCGGTGTATCTTTGACAGTCGTTACGAGTCGTCAGAAGCCCGAAAATCTGACACTAGTCTTACCAAAGGGATACCCAGTTACTGGGTTATGGAGGTCAGATAGGCAGTCAGTCCATGGTAATTAGCTGCATCCGGTTAGACTGGAAGCCGACCCCAACATAGTTAGGGAAAGGCTAGGAAGATTGATTGTTAGAATAGGCATCTTATTTGACGATCGGGATCTTACAAACTTGGCTAGAGTCATCAGCCAAGTTCACCAGGTCAGGTCAGACCAGGTCTTGGATCTTCAGTTCAAATGCATTACCTGATTTGTACCAAAAGCAGTTGCTTGCTGACCTTGGTGTTCGCAAAGTACCATTTACAGTTGTAGATCGCATTGCTTATCTCCAGACTCTGAAATAACGAATGTAGTTTTAATTATGAAACCTAAAATTCATGTAGGAAGTGCGCTTTCCGACTGGTGGACCCTTCTCGTGACCAGAACGCTGGCTCGTTCTTTGGCTAAGAATTAACAATGCAACTTGGCAATGCTGCCAGTCTTCTGACCACGTTTCTGGATGACAGCGATGCGGACGAGTATCTCGGCGCCTAAGTGCGGATTTCACCAATGAAATTGAACGCGTTCAGCACATCTAAACGCGTTCAAGAGCTGACAGTGTACAAATATTCCATAACAATCGCGTTCAGTTTCAATGGTAAAATCAGTCGTAAGTGTCCTTTTGTTTTTGTATTTATTTGTCTATTTAGTCATTTAATTCTAAAATTATAATTGTGAAAGTTTGTATGTTTGTGTGTTTGGATGTTTCTAACTCAATCACGCAAAAACGGATAAACGGAAACGGAACTGAACGGATTTGGATGTCAAATGGCACACAGATAGTTTATAGCCTAGATTATCACATAGGATATTTTTTATTCCGGCAGTACATTCCTGTTGAATAATTTCCGACCTCGGCGAAAGTTAGTTCGCAAATAAATACATACCGCACTCATCATTAAATCAGCGAAGAAACACAAGAAGAAAACTTGCATTAACGCCATGGAAAGGAATGTCAAGAACGTAACGATGATGACTATATCGTCCACAATCTGGAAGTAGCAAAAACGTTTTATAAAAATAAAAGTCAAGAGTTGAAGTTTTTGAAGAACATTGTATTACATTCTTTCAAAAAACTACCGAGGAATGAAAGATGGCTAGCACCAATTAGTAATCTCAAAAAGCTTAATGACGAAAAAGCTGATCATGACATGCAATAGCTAAAGACATCTTCAATTATTCATATATAATCACAATATTCAAGAGAATCATAAACAGCAATGTACAAATGCATTCGATAATGACATGATAATGATGATGCAAGTGGCACAGCTAAGAAAAACAGTGAAATTACCGTAACATTGAATCCAGTGAGGCAGATCACTAACGAACTGGACAAAAAGTTGAATAGCGTTGACTTGGAATAGATTGTATCAAGAATGTTTGTTAAGCTGCAAATAAAATCACATAATCTGATAGATAAAAGAAAACACATTACATTTGTGAAAGGCTTGCTGCTCTTAAGCTTTTGATTTGAATCTATCATCTATACATATACATATACATACATATACTTACATATACATAAATAAAATTGAAGTGTCTGTTTGTAACGTCAAAATAACAGCTTTTTACTAAATGCATATGTAAGTATATATGATCCATACAACAAAAACACAATTTTACATGTTTTTGTCTGTTTGTCTGTCTGTTTGTTCCGGCTAATCTCCGAAACAGCTAGACCGATTTGGACGAGACTTTCACAAGTAGATAGCTGAGGCCACTGGGCGTAAAATAGGCTATATATACTTTTTAGCATCCGATATTCTCCGATATTCCCACGGGAACACAGTGATTAAAAGAAAAAACTACTTTACGCGGGTGAAACTGCGGGACGCAGCTAGTACATTATTATAGTTATTTATGTAAAAACTTACTGGATTAAATCATGATGCCATTTTACTAGCTCAGCGAAATTTCCCCGAAATTCATCTTCTTCATACCTTTCTCCCTTAGAGATACTTCTGTCGGGTATGATCCTCTCAAAATCATACTGCAGCAGTCTGAACTGGACACGAATGTGAGTGCAGCAAGTGAAAAACAAATAATCTGCTGCAGCCATCTCCAAAAGGACTACGCATTCTGAAAGTTTTTCAACAAGAGTAAAGATTTTCTTTGTTTTGCGGCCAAGGGTTTAAAAATATCACTTACCTGACCAAATCTGATGGATATACGCAAACGGCCAGTATATCAACTCGTAAGGAATGAACGAAAACACGTCCAAATACGGCAGCAGCATCTCAAATTCCTTTGTCTTGTAATACTTCATCGCTATCAATACCATCGGAGTCATGTCAAACACGACTATCATAGAACAATTCAACACATACAATACATTAATTACTTTATTCAAGAATCTTGTTTCTTCTTCTATAATTTCTTCTTTCTCAACGCACTTCTCTTTATTATTCTCTTTAATTTCGAGATCCCTTAAAAGATCGATTAGCTGTTTTACATGTTTCTCATACATCAGATGGTAAATAGATTTGATCATTGAAAGTATTGAAAATGTTAGACAAGGAGCAACACTAGTGACTTCTATAAAGCTTTTGCCAGTTACAATGCCGAGTATTATGTAGTATATACTGGCGATTGCTGCCGACAATACGACTATAAAGTTTATGGAATATAACCATCTGTGTTTGATAATTTCCATTGATGTGACGATGTTTTTTTGAAGATTCATTCCGGAATATTGAAATAGAACGCCGAGTTTGTCAAGTGATTGATCGAAAAGTAGTGGCTTAGCCATTTTTTTGTATAGATATTTTCAAGTCGGTACCTTATAGCAGAAGTTTCGCAATGTTACTGGTAGAACAGAACTGTAGTGACTGAACTATGCCCTGTATGTAGGTTAAGGTCGTAGCAGCTACGACACACATAACATTAGTTTAGGGTAAACAATAGCACGGTCTAGACATTGGCATCGCATACACGCTCCGCTTCATATTTCGTGATTGAATTTTCATTGGGACAACATTTTGTCTTCTTCTTTGTGGAACATAGATTTGTTTTAAATGTACCTACTGTAGTATCCTCAATTAATTCTTTTATATTTTGCTATAACTTTTGTCTTATTTTCAATTTTGATCTATTCTAAACTTTTTGTTTACGTTTGTTTCTTTCAATCGACCTTCAGTTATCTTCATTGACATTAACATGATTTTCACTAAATATGTTGCATTTTGCGATCGTTTTACATCCTGTCTGTATCCCCTTTAATCTTAGTTATTACTCCTGTGTTACTTTTATTATATGTTCAGTTACCTAATTCAAAAGTTGGCACCTTTATTTTCTTTTAAAGTCTATATCACCTTCATAGAGGATTCCTTCAGTAAATATTGCTATAATTTTTGTTTTGTGTTATATCACATGAATAATTTACCTGTTAATAGGTCCGGTCACCCCTTGGGTGTAATTAATACTGCATTATTGGTAATAATTTACGTAATTAGCTTAGTTATAAATTCGCGTACGGTTTGCAGCTGAAGCTAGCACAAAATTTGTTAGTTATTTCTTTACAAATCCCAATCATCGTGCTATGAATAATCATGGCTCATGAATATAAAATCATCATCAAATGAATCAGCGGTTTCTAGTTTTCGGTGTTTGAAACATGAATTCTTCAGAATAGTGTCTATTTTAAAATGGGAAACCAATTTTTAAATGCATATCTATTCTACCACTAGAAAAATGTATATATTTTGACCCTCAGAACAAATAAAAATCAAGACATAATTATTATAGCGCTGCGAACAATACAGTGAAGCATGCCAAAACTGCACCTCTGCTTTGTGCATACACGCTCACACACACATTTACAATCAAACTACACCTCACTAAGTGCACACATGTTGACGAACCCGGCTACACGTCACTGTTGACAGCGCTATGTCTTGGTTTTTTTTTCGTCTTAAAAATAAAACTCACAGCAGATTCAATCCATGTCAAGCTTCAACATTATTCTCAGTTCGCCTGCTCGTGAGTAAAAAGTAAATATATTGTAAACAAACCGACACACTGCACCGCACAATGATGTCACTCTTACATCATCCACAATTGACTCAGTTGACTTACTACTTATACGGGAAGAGGCAGCTGGTACACTCTGTTTTGATTTAATTCCCGATTGGATTGAAAACTAACATTCTATTCTTTTGATATTGGCTGTATGACAAGAGCGTTTAATCTAAAGTTGGCAACGTCGCAAATAGCTGTCAAATATTTACCTGTTTTGAATAACTTGGCAATTTTGGCTAACTAGTGAATTATTGGAAAACACTGAATTTGATGTTATAACCGTTTTAGGTGTCAAAAAGGCATTTGAGAAGTTTCCAAATACTATGTTTCCATCTAAACCTAAATATTCGGTGTAACGATATTAAATGTTGCATTTCTTAATTTAGTTTTAGTTCACTAAAACATCATTTGTTGTTTTAGTTGTTAATGTTTTAGCCATATTTCATATTTGCATACTTTGGCAATTTTTTTGCCTAATTAATAAAAACAGCAAAATTTTTGACATATATTTGCGACGGTTGCCCACATAGGTTTTAATAATACATCTATGGTTGCCTACTTTCAGAATGCACGCTGTTTTGGCTTATTTACAATAAGTTCCTTGACGTCTACTGTAGACATAGTGACAGTAATGAGAAACTGTCACTTTTGTCCTGACTTTTTGAGGCAACTCTTCCGACTTGACCTTAACTAATGCCAATGTAAATCAGTCTTTACTGTGGTCGCAAACTAATAGGTGTATCTACATACAATTTTATCATTTCCGTACTAACATACAACTTGCAAGGACCAAATAATTTTGACAAAATAAATTTTCGGCTTCCTTTATCTTTTTTGCCAACATGTCTTGCATCAACTATAGCAACTTATACAGTCGTCGTAGTAATTATAGAACGAGTGGTGTCATTAAAGTGCAAGTCGATCGCAGAAACCACAATAAATAAATAGGTTCAGATGATCGGCTCCCATACAATGATCGAAAACAGCTAGGTGACACACACATAGACAGACGTACGGCGATCTCAAACTACTGTCCTTTCACATAATTATATTATCTCTGATTAGTGATTTTTATTTTTATTTTATTTTGGAGGAAGTTAATCAACAACATCGTTAAGTATGACAGTGAAGCGATGTTATTGGTTAGTTTCTCACACATCCCTCGCTACGCATCCTCGCTCATCTCTGGTGGAAACGCAGCCTTAGTGTCCGTGTGTTTTCGTTTGTTATAAGGAGCCAACCTTCTGAATATATATACTCTGTGGCAGAACCGCACTGAAATTCTGATAACAAAATTACAGTACAACCCACTAATTACTGACGAACGCTACGTTCCCATAACATGAGTTTTTAATCATTCGCTATTACAATATGACACCGTAATTATTGTGAAATATTTTGTTAATTTTCCGTTGGTGGATTTGTAACTGGAAACTGTGTTTATCTCCATTTAATAATGAATAGGATCTGCCTTTTGTTTCACCCAGGGTTTGATCTATATTATAGTGAAACTAGCTACTGCCCGCGGATTCACCCGCGTAATCCCAAATTTTTTTACCGACGAAAACAAAGAATGAAGTTCTCAATTCGACAGGTATAGTCGTATATTGTATATTTTATTTTTTCTTAAATAAAAGTATCCTAAGTTACTCCTTATAATATCTAGGCTATCTGCTAGTGAAAGTCCCTTTTCAAACTCAAACTCAAAGCATTTATTTCAATTAAACCATTTACAGGCACTTTTGAATTGTCAAAGAGTCTGTCAGTTAGTCAGAAAGTTGAAGCTAGTTGCCCATTTCAAAAAGTATATCTGTAGAGAAGAACGGGCAAGAAATAAATTCAGCCGTTTCGGAGATTATAATAGCTGGAACGTCTAGGTACAGGCAATTTTTTTTTTTTTAATTATATTCTAAGTAATTACCGTTTTCAACTTTCATATGCATTTAGTAAAGAGCTGCTATTAACTGTTGTTATTACAAACAGACAGTTGAATTTTATTTATTTGTATAGATAGGGAACATTTACCCCGAACAAACACAAATTAGTGGGTTGCCACATTCTTTGTTTCTCTATATCTTGTAATGTTTTACAAACTAAAGCTCTGCTGGTCATAAAACATTTCTAAGTTGCGTCACACCGCTTGAGCTTTCACCTCTCGCATCTATGTATAGACAGGGAAATTAAATGTAAAGCAAATTGACACCACTCGTCAATTTCCTTTGCGGGTTTTTTGTAGGATTCCGCGAGTGTTTATCCCAAAAGTTGGCACTAAACAAACAGCTGTCAAAAATTTACGTTTTGATTAATTTGGCAATATATGAAAAAATTGGCTATCTAGCGAACTAGAATATTAATAATGACCCGACAAGACGAGCCAGCCACGAACTTGTAGTTTCGAATGAATGAATGAATGAATGAATGAAATGCAACGATCCCAGCGTGGTTTAACCAGACTCAATAAATAGAATGAACCCCAAGATTTTCACTAGCCCATGAAGCCTCATGCTTCATGGGACTACAAAGGCCATTGCATATCAGGGAGTAGTCCGGGTGGCGTGGTAATGGATGGGAAGACGTGCCTTGAGGATAAGGAAGGATTTGCGTGCCATACCGGATATGCATCCTAGAGTAGGCATTGAAATAGTGGAGAGACAGGTGTTATTCATTATTGGATGGGCACCTTTTTATCCGTCGTTGGTTCAAGTCTATCTTCACCGGTGGATCTTGAAATACGGAATGAACCATCTGTGCCATTATTTTAAATGATATACCTACACCATAAGGTTTCCTGCTATGAGTAAATTCCAGTTCAACCATAAGTTCACCAGTGTTGGCTCATTTGCCAAACTCGTGAACCATGCTACCAGCCAGGCCATACATAATGAATGTATGTATATCAGATTATTATCAGCCCATACCGGTCCACGGATGAATGAGCCTGTCCCATATATCAGTACAGCGGATGATCTGGGAGATAAGACTGTAAATAGTGAGGTTGATGACCGCTAGATGAGGTTGCAGTGGAATTATGGTGCCTACTGGTGATGATAATGGTGGCATAATCACATAATCAGGCCATTTACAGTACGACACAACTTAGATGTAGCATAGATTTGAAAATTTTCATTAATTAATTTCAATTTTACGAATGTATTTGGCTATAAGACTTTACAAGTTATTGCGTTTTCGAAAGATCATTTTCACCTAAATCAGTAATAGCGATTGGTGATTTTGAAGACGCACTCAGTTCGGATGGTGATCGGTTTTACGAATTTTGCCGATGCTACATCTAAGTTGTGTCGTACTGTAACATTTTGAATAATTTATCAAAAAACATTGCTATAAAACTAGAAAATAAAAAAGCTCGACAAATTAAAAACATTTTAAAAGCATACTTTACCGTGCAAAAGTTTAGAATGGAGGAGGCGCCTACGGGTGGGTCCAGTACCGGCCAAAGTCGCTTGTGAGTTGTAATAATTGTAGTCTGTGCTTGTGAGTAACGCATTATTTTTTGATAGCGCACATAATCTTGATTGAGCGTTATTGTAACGTCAAAAATTTTATTTTTATTTTTTATGAAATAAATAGTTTGAATTTTTTTTTTAAGCTTTAATGGTCCCACTGCTGAGCTGGGACACAGGCCTCATCTCAGTAAAGCCCGACTCCCACCGTGCGCCATATCGCGGACGCACGCGCACCAGCCCGCACGACGCACCGTGGGAAACCTAACGTGCGTGGTAGCGCAAGACGCGTGCGTGGCGGTGCGTCCTCGTGCGGGCTGGTGCGCGTGCGCGATATGGCGCACGGTGGGAGTCGGGCTTAAAAGGGGGTGGGCGGTACGTAACGCCAACACGCGGGCCCAGTGCGGGTTTGTATATGTCACATGTCTTCAAATTTTTGGTTCTAAGACATGTCAGTTTTTCTCACGATGTGTTCTTTTAACGTAAATAACGAATCCATTGTTTATTTCATGGATTATTACTTAGTAGCTGCGCCCCGCGGTTTAACCTGCATAAGTCTCGATCCCGTGGAAATATCGGGATAAAAAATATCCTATGTTCTAACCCAGGTCATGGTCTGTCCATGTACTAAATTTCATCCAAATCCGTTCAGCCATTTTAGCGTGAAAGAGTAAAAAACAAACATACAAAAAAAATCTCTTTATAATATTAGATTAGTAAGACATGCTCACTAATTCCAGAATCTTGATGTGATTTCCTATGACAACAATGCAAAGAGAGCTGATAAGTTAATGTTACCATCAAACGTGCACTCACACATAAAATGGACACTCTCCGATGCTAATTACTGAGAATTACCTTTTAAAACCCACTTTTCTGGGATCAAGAGAGTAAACTGTCAATATCACAGACCTCATTTTTAAAGTCACAATACTCACAATCAATGATAAATAAAGCTCTTGTCAAATTAAATTCATCTACCTATATCCAGTCATCAAAATCATGGCCCATTACTGAGAATTACCTTCTAAAACCGATCAAGAGAAAAGAACTGACGACTGACTAAAGAAGAAAAGACTGTCATAGACCTCATTTGTAAAGTGAAATTCATCTACCTATATCCAGTCATCAAAATCATAGTCCAACACATTCGCGCAATTATATTGCGATACGTAGCAAACCTGTAAACTAGAGGTAGAAAAATCCAGCGCATTTGGAACAGAGCTGGAACCATTAGTCATACGGTATAGGAGCACAACGGTCTGCGCGGGACGGTGGCACGCAAAACTGACAGTTTTGTACCGGGATGTATTTCTTGCGGGGACGATCAATTGCGGCTGGAGAGTTTTGAGAGATTGAGATGTAAGATTTTTGGGATACAAGGGTTTTCTTTTCTAAGAGAATTGCGTGAAATAATTGTTTATCATTAAGGAGGCTTAATTTTTTATTCAAAATTAAAGAATAATTTAGTGCAGTAATAGTATTTATTATTTTAAACAGTGACAATAATAAAATTTTAGAAGTGATACAAGAAAAAAATTACGATATTTCGTAAAGGTGCATTAATTCAAATTTCTTTTATTTTGGTGAGCTGTATAATGTTTGCAATAGAGCGAAGTAGGACCATGCTGTACTTAAAATCTGAAAAAAGTAAAAACAGTATCAATCTCTTCTCCTGTTTCAGCTGCTTCCATTGCCTAATCGATATTTATTAGCGCACCTTCATAAAA
Source organism: Conistra vaccinii (assembly GCA_948150665.1). Lineage (NCBI taxonomy): Eukaryota > Metazoa > Arthropoda > Insecta > Lepidoptera > Noctuidae > Conistra > Conistra vaccinii. Next base: position 5,847,372 of record OX411339.1, on the reverse strand, counting down.
GCCTTGAGATTAACATCTGCAAAATCAGAAGCTGTCAGCTTGCATGGAGTTTGTGCTCTGAAAACAAATAATTAAACTAAAAAATCCTGCAAAATTTACTTTGATTTTGCAATGTATTTTGTAAAACTACCTCGTTTGCACCAAGAGTAAATCCTTCCCAAGACGCGTATCAGCTAAGTACCAACGGCAGTTGTAGACCGCATCACTAACCTCCGTACTCTACAATTACATAATAATAATTTAGTAGTCAGGAATTTATTTTAAAATATACAGGGTGACAGGGACATCGATGCGAAATGGATATAGTACTGAATACCATGGATTCAGTACTATGATTCTATACCCCCCTGCGTTGAAATTTATAATCGGTAATTTTTTTTTAAACTGCGTTTCATAGAAAAGTGCCTACGCTGTCAAAATGTATGGAACAGCAGATTTTTTTTTTATAACCGCCGAAAAGTTTCACGTGATTCAGATTAATGTACTGGATCCATGGTAACAGTTTTTGCGTCGATGTCCCTGTCACCCTGAATAATTTTATCATACTTACCGATGTCATCAAAAGATCACCGAAGAAACACAGAAAAAAGATTTGCAGTAGACTCATGAAGAGGAAACTAAGAAAAGTGACCACAAATGCAATGTCATCGATAACCTGAAAATAAGAACTATTTTTATCTCACAGGTTATTACGATAAAACACAAATTCTAGTTAACTAAATCAAAATCCAAAGTGTCCAGAAATATAACAACAAGTTTTAATTGGTTATTCCAGGAATGTGAAGAAGTATCTAGCTCCCTTAAAATTCTTGAAATAGTCAATCCCACCAAAAACATGTCATGTAAAGGAGGTTGCCAAGACTTACATAACGCTTTCAGATCTAATGTACAGCTAAGCCCCTGACTCTACAAAGCTTAACTCTACAAACCTTATATCTTGGTCAAAATGTATGGTTTGGCCGTTCAATTGAACTATTGCATGACACAACATTAAAAACCAGTGACTTAATTTCATACCATAAGCCCATATGAATGTTTGTGCGACGGCCGCGAAACGGCCAAACCAAAGTTAGACAAATTAAACTTAGTGAGATATATAAGTCTTATAACTACATCTTATCCTGAGAATTTGAGCTGTCAAGCATTATCTAGGCCGAAGGAATGTGGGTTTGAAAATACGATAAAATGCTTCGAGAAAAGGTAGGTAGTGCCCCCTGTTTTTTACTTTTGCTGGTCTTGGCGATTTAGATTTCAAATTAAATATTTACCATCACATTGAATCCCGTAAGACAGATAATAACGGAACTTGAAACGAAGTTCAATAAGGTTGATCTTGTGTAGACTGTTTCCAGCATACTTGTAGAACTGTAAATAAAGATGTTACTATTGATGAAACCTTTTTCAAAATGATCACCATCTTCCTCAAATTTATTACTCTTATCATAATCCTTGCAAGTGATCGTAACCCTGTCAACATCATCAGCTAAACCTTTATTATCAGTATCCAAATTCACATCTATTCCATCTAGTTATTCTACCATCGAATACTAACCTTATTAAATCTTGATGCCATTTGATCAAAATCAAAAACTCAGCTCTTACTTCCTCAATGTTGCGTAACCGTCCATCAATCACATCATCAGGAATCATTCTTTCAATGTTATGCTTAAGAAGACGAAATTGCATCCGTATGTATGTGCAAAAAGTGTAGAACATGTAGTCTGCAGTACAGATATCTATGATCACGATCACTTCTATAAAAATAATTTACAAATTAAGATTATTCCATGGGAAAATATTCATAACATAAGATAGAGAGAGATAAAAGAACAGAGGGAGAGTAGAGGAGAGAGGATAGAAGGTATGGAAATATTATTGAATATTTCAAAGTATAATACTTAATATTTGCCAATACTAACCTGACCAGATCTGTCGAAGATACACCCAAGGCCAATATTTAATATCATAAGGATTGAAAGGATAAACAATTAAGAAAGGCAAAAGAAGTTCAAGCTCATTAGTAGTATAATATTTCAGGGCAACTAAAGTCACCGGACTTAGCGCAAACGCCACTACCAAGACGAAATAGACCACGTTCAAAACTGATATGACTCTAGTCACAAAATTGTGCTCATCTTTTATAATAGCATCCTTTTCTTCATGTTTAATGCGACCTCTCTCATTCATTTCTAAATCTCTTAGAACTTGTATAAGTTTATCAATATCGTCTTCTCGAAAAATAAGATAAAGAGATTTCAAATTGCTGAGAAAACTCAAAGTGATGCAGGGAGAGCAGTATGTTAGCTCTATGAAACTTTTCGAGTTTACAATGCCCATGAAGAACCAAGCAACTGCACCAGTCAGATCTGTATTCAGCCAAAAGAAGTTGAAAATGTATACGGTGCGACTTTTTATGGCGTCCATGCGCGTTTTTGGGCCGGATTTAATATTTATTCCGGTGCATCGGAATAGGAATTCGATCTTTTTTATTGTTTTATCGATGAGAAGTGGTTCCTCTTCCATGTTGACAGTTTTTGTGCGATCAACCGTGAATGAAAACCAAGCTTTTTCGTTCCTGAATTCAATAGTGCGTCTGATAGAAAAAATTCAAACTGTTGAAATGTTATTTTCTTTTAACAATACAAATGCAAAATAATTTTTCTTTGAAAATAATTTTCTAAACCATAGAACTAGAAGCTGTGCGATATGACTATTAATTACCGAAGTAAACTGAAATAGCTTGAGTGTGACACTTTTTAAAAACGTTTTGTTGTTAAACATGAAACGTCACTTTTGCACGACATCTTTATTATTTTTATCATGTTCATCTTCTAACAATTTTGGATCACAAGAACTGTGAAAACATGTCATGTCATTTCCACGTTTCAGATGCAGGACAAAAGATTCTGGTCAAAAATATTTTACTATTTCACAATAAGTATTTTCTACACATACATACATATGCTCACGCATTCTTCCCGTGGAGGTAGGCAGAAACTACAGAATGCCACCTGCTACGACACACTTTACCAGATACTCCTTTTGCGTAGTTCACGTTCATACTTCTGGTCATACACGCACGCTGGTTGTGAGTACTACGCACCTGACCTTTCTGAAGAACATCACCAATAAGGTCACATATCCTCCTAGGGCGTCTCCCCCAGCGTTTCCACTCACATCTGCCTTGTAGACCTTTTTAGTTGCCTTTCATTCATCCATTCCTATTCATATATTCCTTTCATTTATTAATATTTCTGTTCCCTCTAAAACTTTTGGCTCTGCACTACCGTCCCTGTAAAAGGTAATTATGGTTTAAATGCAAAAAAATCTACAAGACAATTATCTGTGACAGACAAACGACAAGCGAGGTTTAAGTAAAATTATTTTCCAAGATTCTTTGTTTCATTTTAATTGTTTTAACACGATCAATTTCGCATTTTCGATGTCAATAATTGTTTTATCTTTCACACGCAAGTACAATTATAATATTAATTATGAAAAAAAAATCCTGAATTATTCTTTATTCATAATTTTTACTTAAAAATATATATTTGTGTCACACTTGACTTGGTTTGTCTTGATAACACTGAACTGTAGTCATTTGGAACGAAGAAAGTAATAATATGGTAATAAGTATGTAATTTACATTTAAAGTATAATGAGGGTGGCGTTCAATACCTGTGATTATTGACAACAGTAATTAAACACCTTTTGTTACTATACTAACATATTGTAATAGTTACATACATGGTGTTACGGAAAAATCCTTATAGTTAATCGTTAGTTGTTTTCTTATCTATTGTCATTACTGCTTTGAAACATTATGCACAGAAATAACTGCACAACCTTTTTATTTATAAACTTATTAATCCCAAAAAATATGTAGTCGAACCTAGATTAGCGAGAGTTTAAAGGACTGTGATGTCATTTTCGCTTATAGAGGTTTGTCACTAAATCGAGTTTCAAGCTTAAAGAGGCACAGGAGTGGCCTCACTTATAGAGGTTGAGGCTGATTGGGAAAGGTTGAGAGGAACAAAAACAATTTTAGTTCAATTACAGTTGATTCTCGCTTATTGACGTACAATTAAGTAGCAGTCTCAGTTATAGAGATCCACGAGCCAAAAATTACTTTCTCAAGAGGTTATTATTTCTCTCTTATCGGGGGTCAGAAAGACGGGATCTGGCAATAAATCTCATTTATAGAGATTTCTCGCTTACCCAGTTCTTACTTACTCAGGTTTGACTAAAATTATTTCCAACAAACAATACACCCGATTCATCTTCCCCAAACAAAACTCTCGTTCGCAATTGATCATCCCTCGCACCCCTACCCACTTGTTGCTGAGTCTCTCTGTGCGAGGCTGTGTGACTGTACCTACGAGTGTACAAAGCTGTACGATTGTGTGCGAGTGTGCGAGTATTATCGGGAAGCTGTGTGGCTCTTGTACTGTCAAATGATACTGTTCAGCGTTCAGGCGCTTGTCTTGTTGCGTGTTTCAGGGCTTTGTTGGTTTATCTGACGTTGAATGTTGTGGTTTTTGTATGCCAATCTGCGAGGTTTGTATATTGTCTTACCTGCGTACTAATGCGTTTAGAGTTCTGCTTCTGATGATCCTGTGGACATTTGGACAATTGAACTCCCCTTGGAAGCCGGGGTCACCAGTCTACAGGTATTATAATCACGTCGAGGTCACCAATTTAGAGGTATGAGGTACAGGGTGAGCAGTGGTGGCCCAGTGGTAACGGTTCCTACTTACGAGTTGTAGGTCGGGGGTTCGAACCCAAGCCGGCGCTTTACTTTGTGTAAATTATTTCATCACCACTGCTCTCAAAACGGTAAAGGAAAACATCGTGAGGATACCGGCATTTCCAAGAACCAAAAAGGACATTGTTCGGCGTCCATACATCGTTGGCCTAAGAACCAACAGAGACGTGAATGTACTTTCTGTGTTCTATATAATACATATATTCTATTGAAAACAAATTAAAATGACGGACAGTACTGAGAATTGTAAAAAAATCTAAAACACTTTCGGATTTTGGGGTTATAATTAGGACAATAGAAACATATTAACTTAGCGTATATTAGTGAAAATACATTGGATTATATCTTCAAACGTTTCATTACATAATTATTATGTAGGTGCATTTATCTATTAGTTGGTCAGAACCATTATTTCTTTAAACTAATTTATTTATAGTTATGAGTATGACCATTATAAAAATGCACTGAGACCATTGAGATAAACTGAGACAAAATGACACTGTCATTACTATTACATGTCAAAGTATCATCTGTCAATTCATCGACTGTCAGTGTTGTTATTGCTTGTTTCACACAGCGCTTTCAATCGCTTTATTCCGTTTGTAACTAAAAACCTTATTCACAGATCAAGCGCTGAGAGAGCGTATTCAAAACGTCAAATTGAAACAAAAAATAATGGCGCTGGGGAATAAGACCGATGTGAATTACTTTTTAAAATGTTTTCGAAATTATGAAGTGTCCGTTCTATTGTAATTATTGTAATGTAAATTATAAAAAAAACTAGTAATTATAGTAAAGGTTTCCTACGTGTTGATTCATAGGCCATTTTTTACAATGTCCTTTGAAGACATGTGACGTCTACCAAAGTACTGTAGCGGTTACACCGCCACATACGAATTACGCAGCAAAGACATGACGTCACACAATTCCGGTTACCGCGCGAACGACATCCGAAATCAACTTACCGGCAGTTGCCCGCCAGACATAACACCCGTCTGGTCGGAGGATCCTCCCTTTTCTATGGTGGATGAGTGAACTTTACACCCTGTTCCTCATATCACTAAAGTACCATCCCGCACTGGGCCCGCGTGGTAGATTACAGCCCAGTCCCTCTCACAGAGAGGAAGCCTGCTGTGTCCCAGCAGTGGGAACATTAATAGGCTGATTATGATGAGGAACAGGGTGTAAAAGTCACTCATCCTCTATATAAAAGAGAGGATCCTCCGACTGGGTCTTGTGGGCAACTGCCCAACGATTGATATTGGGGAAGTTATTTTGCTGATCGTGCGGTAAACTTTGTTTGCGCGATGCAGGATTTTGTGACACGTCAGGATTTTTTGTGTGATGCATGTGGTGGCGTTGTAGATCCACAATAATCAAACGTCGATTCTACTAGCGGCAACCTATATCAAACTTGGTATTAATGTCTTTAAGTTGTCGAGCGTTAGAGTAATGGGTAAATTGTCTGCACCTTTTCCCTGCTTTATCTGGAACAGAAATGCAGAATTGGTGGCAGCATACGTAAGTGTTATTTTACATCGAGCCCATACACTAGATCTACTTCTAAAGGATGTCGGGCACTAGACGGCCAGCCGTGACCGTCTAGTGGTATTATATGGTGTGCGGCTAGTTGGCTGTTGCGACCAAGTGTGCGATTCGTATCGGTTCCTATAGTTTACCTGGTCGCTGCGACCAGGTAAAGGTAAGTAGAAGGAGCTCGTGGCTAAGTAATAACAGCCGCACGGATCGATCCATCAGGTTAAGCTACGCTTGCCGGGGTTGGTCCGTGAATGGGTGATCATCTTTACTTAACAAGACTCCTCCGTGCCTCGGAAAGCACGTTAAGCTGTTGGTCCCGGCTGTCATTCGTGGATCTTTTTACAGTCGTTAAGGGTCGTCAGAAGCCCGAAAGTCAACCTGACAACCAGTTTTACCAAGGGGTATCATGTTTCCCAATTACTAGGTTATGGAGATCAGATAGGCAGTCGCTCCATGTAAAATACTGGTAATCAGCTGCATCCCCAACATAGTTGTTAAAAGGCTAGCTAGATTGATTGATCTGGTCGCTGCGAACACTGGTCATGGTTGTGGCCGTCTAGTACGGGAGATCCAAGATTTACTGCTTATTTCATATCCTAAAGAGAGCTGCCAGTTCTTAGAACAATACGTAAGAAATGGCCGCAAAATCTTTGCCAACCATATAGTTACACAGCGTAGTCATTCAATCAAAAATCAACTTTGTCTATCGCTGTCCACTGCTGAGCATAGGCCTGCCCCAGGCTGCGTCACAAAGTCACAACACCCTGCATTCCGCATCCAGTCTGTCCCAACCACCTTTTAAAGGTCATCGGTCCATCTAGCTGAAGGGCGTCCCACTACGCTTGCCAATACGCAGTCTCCACTCCAGGACTCGTCTACTCCACCGGCCATCGGTCCTGCGACAAACACGGCCAGCCAACTGCCACTTCAGCATGCGTATGCGACGACGACGTATGCGTCTGGAAGCTATGTTGGTAACTCCCGCTCACGGAGTAATTAATCCACAACAATAACATTCCATAGCCGACCGTAGGCGGCAGAAGCAGGCGACGTGTCGTCGCGAAACGACTGGTTTATATTAATGTCTACCTTCCGTAGCTAGCGACACGTCGCCTTCATAGAAATAATAACAGTCCTCCAGACCGAATTTCGGCCATGGCGACCAATCTCAACGGAGACTAGCCTCTTCGGCGCAGGAGATATTATGCAGACACAGGTGCACTCTCTCTTCCCTCACTCTCATAGTCCGATGGGACGGCAATCTGACACGACCGGAGAGAGATCAGGCGTAGGACCAACGGCTTAACGCGCTTTCCGAGGCACGGGGGTATCACACCGCTAACTTCCAAACTCCGGGTTGTTTACTAAGAAATTCTTCATGGAAAAACCCAATAACACTTTGCCCGATCCGGGAATCGAACCCAAGACCCCCCCACGCTCAGCAGTCAAACACGGGCACGGGGCAGATCATAGAAATACATAGAAACCACTCGTGACTCGTGTCACGGCGACACATCGCCTGCACTGCCTGCGGTCGACTACGGAATTGTACCTTTAACAAGTTAAATTAGTGAACTTTACACCTTTACTCCAAAGCGACGACTTTGACCAACAATGCGAGATAACCCGAACTTCCCGTTTTGACCGGCGAATGTAAACTTTTGTGTCTTTTTCCCACAACCGCCGAGTGAATGATTAATGTTGTGAATGCATTCGTTCACCGTTCTTATTTTTTTCATTCGTGCAACAGGTCTTTTGCGAGGTTTCGCGTCGATTTGGCAACGTTAAATCTTTTCGTTTATTGAGACTGTTATACGGGTAAAATGTTTTTTATTCTGCTTGTAGAATGGGGATGATCTATCACCTTAATACTGGGTCTTTTATTCAGTTGTCTCTCGGTTTATCTTCGAGGTACTTCAGGCCAATTGAGGTAGACTGTGTCCCAAACATTACTTCGTCAATATCGAACTGTCCTGCTCTTTCAATTGGCCTGACTCACTTTTCATCAAACGATTCAATTTGATTCTGAATATCACAATAAATCACTTTCATAGTACGAATCATACATTGTATTCTTTACAGCACAAGTAAATTACCTTCTTACATTCCACAAAATACAAAGAAAGGATATCTAAAAACAATCTCGTAGCACATCTCAAATTCGTAGAGCGTGGCATACATGTGAACGCCCTGCGTAGCCTACCAATGCTACGAGTGCTACGGTTTTGCCCAGTGCGCTTCGCCATATTCTCACGCTTGATGGTTAGCCATTTTTGACCCACCATGTATTGCGTGTAGCATAATATGGAGACCTAAGCCTGGGCCCACCTAGGCGTATGTAGGCACATAGTACCTCTACCTATACTATGTGGATGCCAGCTGATGGTAACACAATACTAACTGCACTGCTTTGAAACCAAAAATATTGTTTACTGCCATTTTGGTATAGCTGGGATGTTGCTACCTTCTCAATTGTTTTGTCACCAAAACTCAACCTGTACACAACAAAGGCAACAAATAAAATTAATTAATTATTAACGTAACCGATTCATTAGAAATTCTTATCGTTAAATTTTACAGCCTATTTACTAAGTTTTACGTCTCGTTCGTGAAGGTACCAGTAATTACGTAAAATTACCGGTTTTGTGAACTCTTAGCGCTAGGAGTTTATTTTAATTGTGGACTTAAGGTGTAAAGTCACGTAAATTAATTGTCAAACAAATTGACACCCTTCGTCAAAAGCTGTGTTATAGCGTAGATGAATATGGCAGTGTATAGAGTGCCACCAGTGGCACTCTATCCCTATCGGATAAAGTGCCACTAGAGGCACCCTAGTAACACCGCCTCGGCCCGGCTAAAGTACCGCAAGCATTGGATTGTCATTGTCACTGTCACTAAGTCACGTCACTTGGTATTTTGTTTGATTGTCGAGGTTAGATCACTGTAAAACACCACATTCCCAAAACATTACATTCTCTTGTGCCTAAACGGACCCTGGCACTTCGCCGGCCTCTACCGCGGCACCGCTCGCTACGCTCGCTCGGCTCGTGCGTTGTGTGGTCACAGTTCTAACCTAACCTAACCTAAATAACAAGTGACAGTGACAATGCAACGCTCACGGCACCCTAGCCGGGCCGAGGCAGTGACACTAGAGTGCCACAAGAAACTCGCGGCACTCTATACACTTCGTAAAAGATAGCCTATGTCACTTCGACCATTAAGACGAATCTAATGACACCTCATATGTTAAAATCCATCAAGCCGTTTAGGCTACAGAGCGTGCCAAAGAAATAGACATACATACATACATACTCTCGAAAAACATTAGCCTCCTCCTGGGGCAGTCGGGTAAAAACAACGCTGTCCGAATCCGAAAGCGATCGTCCGGTTTCGGTTAGGACACAGGGTAATGGTAGCTTGTATTCTCTACTCCGTGAACCTATAGTCTATCAGGTATTTTGCTGCATCGCTTCCCGCGCCGGTCCAGTTACCTACAATATTTTACATACTTAATTAGTACAGTCGTGCACATAAATGCGTCATTACTTTTGTTTTTATTTATACAGGGTGGCAGGGACATCGACGAGAAGCCGGTTACCATGGATTCAGTACATGGTTCTGAAACCCCGTGCGTTGAAATTTTTCGATTTTTATTAAAAAAAAATCAGCTGTTCCATACATTTTGACGATTATACGCCTACGCAACAGAAAAACCAAATCGTTATGAACTCACTACCTACGCAAGCCTATGTTCCAACACCAATATCTCTTAAACCAATTGTCATAGAATCGGGTTTTTGGTATCATTATTTAGGTAAACTAAACATCTATTAGACGAGTACATAAAAAAAGAAAGTTCTCGGGGGTGAATTTTGTAATAACCTTGATAAACTAAAAAAACAATGTTAATTTTAACGTGAAATTGATCTTCTAGCATTTATTTCAATATGATGCAGCATTTATTGTCAATATTTGAGTTATTTATCCCATTGTTAACACTTTTCACTTATTAAAAGTTTTTATTTTACGAAAATTGGACATTAAATTCCAAAGTTAAAGTACTTTTAGTATGCACGCTTCATAAAATGCGATCAAAAACAAAAATGGCTGCCATTAAGGGGGAGTTGGGTTCCGACCCCCCATGTAGAAGAATTTTATTGATAAAATAGAGCAAACTACCTTCCCTTAAAGTTTGTACAGTCCGAGACCAAACACATTGTATATAGATCGAAATACGAGTAAGAGGTTACTTGATTTATAGTTATGGTTTTTTGGTTATTATTAATATTACTTTTGCTGTAAAAAATATGAACTTGAAGAACAATTGGTATGAAACAGACCAAAAAACCGGCGAGTCGGACTCGCATACAAAGGGCTGCGTACTACTGTTCAATATATTTTAACAATACTTTTTTTTTAAACACTCATAAAATCCCAAACAAAATAAACTTCAAAAAATTAATTATTTTATTTCCTAAAATAAGGTACCTACTAACTTTATTCCTCAGTTACGGGCTTTAATCGTCAGTTATTAATTGAACAATCCAGAATCATGCTATCTATGGAATAAACGCTATTCGATTCTTTAGCTAAGGATTGAAAAGTCGGCTCTCGGCCTTTTAATTTTTATCTTTATTTTATTTTTGTTATTTGTTGTTAGAGCGGTGATATAAATACACAATGTGTGAAAATCTCAACTGTCTACCTATTACGGTTCATGAGTTATACACGGAACACTAAAAACGAATGTCGCATGTCGTAACGTTTTCGTGATGAAGGCGATGACAGAATTGAAGGATTCCAGTCATTTATGATTATAACTATGCTATACATACAATTATTTTGAATCATAAACAATTAATCGATTTTAATTAAACATGCGTCATCACGACTGCTTGTGGAATTTCATTTAATAATTATTTAATTACATCTATTAATTAAGGCAATTGCATTTTACGAGTATTAACTTGACTGAGACTAATGATGCAATTCGATAAAATATCGATGACATTTATAAATAAAGATAAAATACAAAAATGACAATGAATAAATAACTGGTACACATACTTTCGAACCCTGGGGGCCTACCACCACCTGAACTGAAGTAAAATTAAAATAATACTGCTAAAAGACGCGGTGGAAGTACTCGTAGGCCGCCCCTGTTACACTATTGTCACAGATAATTACCAAATGCCAAAAATAAATCACAAAATGCCCAGACTGCTAGTATAAATACTAGCAGTCTGGGCATACTTAAAATTTAAGTATTGATAAGTAAATTTACTTATCAATACTTAAATTTTAAGTATTGATAAGTAAATACTAGCAGTGTTGGTTGCACAACATTGCTAGTAATAATTTATTGAAAACTTATTGCACGACTCATAATGCGAAAGCATTAGAGTGTGCTCTACGATCGAAAAATTTTTTTTGTCCCATTTCTGCAACTGTTTTTATTGTTACACTCCTGCTAGTACACAGAACCTATTTAATTTATATACCATTGTATAGATGGTTAAATGGAGATTAATACTGTACTTTTTAACAATTGATCCAATGCAGCAGAAATGGAAAAAGCACCAAAATAGTTGAAAAAAAATTCCTGTCCGTCAATTTATGAACCCTGAAAGCACTGTAGCTTGCGATAAAATCAATTAATTGAGTCAATTTTTTTTTTATACATTCGTTTTAGCCATAGAAGGAACCCTATTGAAAATGGCTCTTTTATTCAAAGTAGTTTAATTATAATTAATAAAATACTAATTAAAATATACTATCAGAGAAGACACCGCGAACAAAAATGTGTCCCTTGGATGCTTTGACGTTTGACTACTGCGGTGCATGCGCGGTGCGAGGAGATTCTCATAGAGTAATGCACCCGCAGAAGCGACACAGTCTGCTTCTTCTGCCTACTTGATACCTAACACAGTTTTAACTGCAGAACATTATTCTAATTTCCATTGTATTAATGATGAACATTATGTGAGATTGTTCACTTAGCAACCACGTTTGCTCGTTACGATTTTTTTGCACAAATGTTATTACTATGTATGTGTAATTGTATTAATACAATTTGTGGCATTTTTACCTTGTTTCCTGGAGCTCGGACGTGGAAATCTTATAGGGAAAAAATGCCACAAATTGTTATAATTATTTGATGACAAATAACCTTAATATAATAAGACAAACATTAATATTAGCGTTCAAAATATTAGATACTTAATAAAAAAAAATCCGACATAAAAACAAACGGCAGCTATTTGTACCTACACTTCACTTCTGAATGTTTTAGTCTATGGCGAATGGCGCCGTAAAATATTTTGTTCGTATTTCAGTAAACTTTAAAGGTATGAGGAACAGGGTGTAAAGTTCACTCATCCTCATTTGAAAAGGGAGGATCCTCCAGCCAGACGGGTATTTGTGTCTGGCGGGCAACTGCCCGTAAGTTGATTTCGAATAGTCTTATCTATGTCGGTCGCGCGGTAAATTCTAACTGCGTGATGCAGGATCTGTGTGACGTTATGTCTTTGCTGCGTAGCTCGTATGTGGCGGTGTAACCGCTATATTACTCCCCTCCGGAGACCGGAGGACGATAGTGAGCTGAGTCTTGGATCTTTTGATCTTGAACGGAACACTGGTGTGGCGACTTCTCTAGTACTAACACTAGTACAATAATAGAATAGAATAGAATAGAATACTTTGATTTCCTATTTTTTTTTTTAAGTATTCTATTCAATTAATAACAATTTTACTTAACATTTAATGTTAGTATAATATTAGATGTTAAGACCTAATAATACCTCAATATCTATATCTAAATATTTCCAACTTCGACCCTCGCTCGTCCGTTGCCTAACAATCGAATAAGGAAATATCAAAAAAAAAAATTGTAGGTACTTAAAAGGTCTTTGACATTACGTAAGGAATGCGAGGTTAGAAATTTTACCCATATTGATGGGTAAAAAAGCAGTCAAAACATACTTCATGAAAAGTGATAAATTGTTCATTTTTGTTAGAAACTATGTTTTGAATTTCTTTTTCGTTTATGAATGAGAGATATGAGGCGTGCACTTTTGGATTTTCCAAACTATTTTATACTACCCCTTTCGGAACTTTATGTAAATCAATGAATGAAATCTCACATTAGAATTTTACATACGAACTTTTCTTCATAACTGTACCAACCTCCCGTATGCAAAAATACCAAAAAAATGCGTCGTTCCTCTCCACTTGTTCGACACATGCCCACAGTCCACAGCTGGGCATCGGTATGTGCGCGCACAAGCACAGTTCGTGTGTGCACAGTGTCTGTGTGTGTGGCGTGACGTATGGGCCGACAACCCCTGCTGTGCTTGCCGTAGCGAGACTGATTAGGGTTGGCGCTAATATCAGTTCGTTAATTTATTATTTTTTCCTTTTTTTTTTGCTTTTTCATATTCTTGTATTCGAGAAAGTTCTTTGTTTCAAAAGTCGCCTAAAAATATTCGCATTTATTTTCTTTTTGACTATTTTATGTAAAAAATAAAACCAATAATCACTATTACCATGTTCTAAATAGTATTTTTATTGTCTTAAGAAGTAATAGGAACAGAGATGCAATCTGCGAAAGAAACTAGTGTTTTAATACTAATCATAAATCCCTAATTGAGAAAATTCAACGTTCCATAATGCCTCCTTTAAAAAAAGACATTAAATAAATAACTAATGAGAATCCAGATAGGAGGAAATCGTTTAAAAATGTAAGACCTTTAGCAGACTCGATTTAGACACTGAGCAACTTCAGGAAATTAGATTTTCAGCTAGATTCAGATCTTTCAAGGACTACTTTAACATTCTTGAAGGCAGATTGAATTTGAACGTACCCAGAAAAAAGAAAACAAAAGAAGTATGAGTCTTCTTAGATGGTGTCGATGGCAATCTAATAAACTCGACCCACAATTCGGCCACGTGTTTGGCGCCATCACTAGCGCCCATCAGTTCCTGTAACGTGCAGCTGACAGGACACGCAGGACACGACATTAAGTGTCCCATCGTTTGTGGAACAGCACCACATTTACACTTCAAGGCGGAGTCGTCTATGAATCTCCACCTGAACAGATTTTCCTTGCTTCGGCCAACAAAGGTCACACAAAGGTCTGTTCTCTTACAGAGAAGAATGCAGTGACCAGCACGATAACAATCACTGTCCATTCAAAGGTTGCCTGGAAGAGATCGCAGAAAGCGATAAGGCTCCGTTGTATGTTTTGTAGAGTTTTTATTATTTGCTATATACTTTCTGGTATAATATAATAAAGAATATATAAATCTGTAATAATATTATAAAGAGGTAAATTTATTTGTATGTTAGTTTGTAAGTTTGTGAGTAGGTATAATCTCCGGAACTACCGGTTGGATTTAAAAAATTCTTTTTACATCGTATAGCCCAATTCTTGAGGAAGGTTCAGGTTGCAGGCTCCCGACGAAGTCGTCAGAAGCTAGTAAATAAATAAATAGATCGAACTCACTGCGTTTTACGGATGTCTACCTACTATTATTAGATTAGATTTCTTTTCGTTGCTATTTTTCATCGTTGGAAAATGCATTTACAAAATTGAAAAAAACAACTTCATGGGTCTTTTAATCACGATATTTTCTTCCATCAACGTTACCATAATTATTGATCGAATTAAATATTAATTTTATTACGGACAGCCCTAACAAACTAGCTCATCACACCCCTTGCATGTCATAGCCCCCTGCAGTGTTTGGCAAGTGTGCACACATACACACACTCACACACACACACACACACAAAATTGACAACCCATAAATTAAAAGAACCTGTTTCACGAGGGTAGTTCTTTGTCACTTAGAACTTCGTATTTTATTTATAGTCGGTGCTTACAAAATTAATACACACTTATCCCATTCGAAAACAGATCTTTTGACACACATAATAAGGTTTTTATTGACAGCAAAGGGCAACTGGCAAGGATTAGATCATGAACTTCGTAATTTAAACCTTATGATTTATGGCACAGAAATTAAAATCGTCTTATTTAAGGGGCTCACTACTTTAACTTACTTTTTTTCAAGAAATATCAGAAAAGGTCGGATACAGAGTTCATTTGAAGTAGTTCTAAGAAAAATGGCGACACGCTGAGATTTTTATTAGCTGGAACTTGTCACTGAACAAAGTTATAACTTGATTCTTTGAATTAAAACCTCTTTTATGAAGTGGGATACTTATTTCGGGAATCTCTTGTATCCGGTGGAGTAATAGAGACGACGCTGCTTGACTTCAAGCCACCGACGTAGACAGTTGTGTGGGATTGTTCCATTTAAAACTGTTCTTTAATTTTTTATTCTGTGGTTCTCAGGAAATATTAGGCCGCTTTGGAGGTTAGAAAGTTCTCAGTAGCAGCCAACATTATATTGTAGACTAGCTGCGCCCCGCGGTTTCACCCACATAAGTGTCGATCCCGTAGTAATATCGGCATATCCTATGTCCCAATCTTAACCTAGGTCATAGTCTACCTATGTGCCAAATTTCATCCAAATCCGTTCAGCCGTTTTAGGGTAAAAGCGTAAAAAACAAACATACTTTCGCATTTATAATATGACTAGCTGCGTACCGCGGTTTCACCCGCAAGTCTCGATCCCGTAAGAATATTGAGATAAAAATTAACCTTTGTCCTAACTCAGGTACTGGTCTATCCATGTGCCAAATTTCATCCAAATCCGTTCAGCCGTTTTAGATTCAAAGAGTAACAAACTCACTTTCGCATTTATAATATTACTTGCTGCTGCCAGCGGATCCCTCGCATGGACCTTTTTTCTTTTCTGTGCTAACTATAGTACGATGTAGGTATATATTATACATTTAAACCTTACTCTTGAATCACTCTATCTATCGCTGAAAACTGCACTAAAATCCGTTGAATAGTTTAAAAGATCTAAGCGAATAGACAGCGAAAGCGACTTCATTTTATACTACGATTAAAAAACCTTCGAATTTAGGAAGTCCTTTTTCCTCCCATATTTCATATATGAATCAATCTTTCTCTGCAAGGAAGATTATCTCGATTCGGTCGAGCCGTGAATCATTTAGCAATCAATCAAATAGTTCCATAACTGTCCACTATTTCCCATAACTCTACCATAAACTATCTTGAGGAAACATTGCTATAATCAAAGCTATTTATTACTGCATAGTGAGACATCATTCGTTTTCCTGCAAGTTATAATACCTATGATAGTTTGACATGTGGATTAGGAAAGGAATATGAGATCAAATTCAGAATATAAGGATAGTTTTGACTGAAACTGTAGTAAATGCTCTTGAATTCAGCACCTTTGATGGATAGTTCCTCTCGTATAACATGACTCATGCCCGTTTTCATGAACACTTTAAGTTTAAGCGATACGTCATAAATGAATGCCCGTTCGGCTCAGCGCTGAAGTTTGAGAATCCATCAGCACGCTGTTATTTAGGTATTCATTTAGGTATAGCCTAGTGTTAGTTATAGCGGGCGTCAACATCTTATCCTTTAGTTAAGTACTAGGATTTCCATAAAGATTTAGAAAGGTTTTGGGCCAGACTTCGTTCAATTCGATGCTTAATTAATACAAAATACAATAGTAAAGAAGTTACATTAATTGCGACTCTAATTTTATTTCTCTTTCATCAATGAGGAGACGATAACGATGACTGTTTCAGTTGACGTTTGCATATAAGCATAGATGTATTATTAAAACTAGTAGCAAAAGGTCAGTCCTATTCCAGCAGCCATCTCGTGTTTAGGGTTCCGTACCTCAAAAGGAAAAACGGACCCCTTATAGGATCACTTCGTTGGTCGTCCGTCGGTCTGTCAAGACCCTTTTTCTCAGGAACGCGTGGAGGTATCAAGTTGAAAGGAGAATGCTCAAGCTCCATAGAAAAAAAACGATCGGTCATGATCGAGATCCTTGTTTGCCAGTAAGGATCACGATCATGACCGGTTATTATTTTAGTACTTATTATTATTGATGATTTGAGATACATCGCTTTTGCCTCGGAGCTGGGTTTTTTTAAAGCATCCTCCTTATATTAAATACGTAGATCTATGGTGCCTTGGAGCCCAAAAAATTCAGGCTTCCAAGTCAACGCAATAAAAAAATACGGCCTTGTAGGTGACATATTATTTTGATACTCGCAAATAAATCAAAACCTAAAGGGTACTTACCGTTGACCTAGAATCAAGAAATTTGACAGCACAAGTAAAGGAAAAAGTACGAAAATAGTTAATTTGTTGTTTTAACACACAAAAAATATATTTTTGCGATTACAAACTTACATTTGCATGGAGAATTTTCCGTGACGTATATCGATGTGTGGGAGACATGTTTTTCAACTACAATGTTAAGTTTGTTTTTGGGATAAATCCATTCAAACTGCGGAACCCTTCATTGTGCGTGGTCCGACATGCACAAATGCACATGGCCGGTTTTTCAATACAAGTACCATGGAATTAGTATGTACTATGTTATAGAATAGTACATACTAGTTCCATGCAATTTCCACAAACAATTTCACAAATGTAACATAAATGTTGGTAGAACATTTATGTCAATGTCATTTAAGCGCCAAAAAATCCTCTGTTCGTCAACCACCCACAGGAAGTGACAGGGTGGTCTGTTCCACCCGAAGCATGACGCAAAGTACCGACAAACAGATCACGAAATATCGTGACTTTTGCCTCTGAGGGAGCTTGAACTACGCCTGTTAACTTTCCCCACGAACTAGTATTGGAAAGAATGGATTCAAATCGTTTTGTAACATTTGTTTAATTATTGTTGTTTGATATAAATTATAACGGCTATTGTATTTTTTTCAAACATTTCGACCATGGATTCTGAAAGCCAATTCATCTGAAATCAAATCCTCTTGTAACTTCTAAATATCAGGACTCAGGAGTTCCACGTTTTTCATACACACATCTTTTGTAAACACCTGGAATAAATAGGCAGCCTATGTAATACGTAGGTAACCTGTAGAACTTTTCACTAGAGTGGCAATTGTTTAAAAGTTACCCCATTCGTTGCAGTATAGACCAGAAGGCACAACTTTTGGTATATCCTTCTTCATAGCGTGTAGATGGCAATCTAAATAGACTCGGCCCAGAACTCAGCGACGTTTGACGCCATCACTAGAGTCCATCAGTTCCTGTAACGTGCAGCAGGACACGACATGTGTCCCATCGTTTGTACAATACAACATTTGGTAAATGACGTTCAGACGTCAAAAATGTATGGTTAAACAGTCGCATATCTTGTATCTATACTTAACTTTAAGCAACGTTTATAAAGTTTAACGTGCTTTCAGAGGAACGCAGCGGTCTCAATATGTAATGGATGGTCACCCATCTACGAACTGACCGTAGCAAGCGTAACTTAACCTTCGATAAACCCGGCTGTTATCATACAGACACGAGCTCTTCCGAACGAATAATACTCGTACTGCACCAATTCATCGTTTATCGCCGGATCGTTTCGAAACAAAACAACATACCTACCAACTGTTTTTACTGCCAACACAAACACAAAACAAAGTTGGAACAAATTAATATACAGCATGAATATTCATGTCAGTGGTCATACATTAGCATATAATTGTGTTTGTCACAATTATTTCAAAACAATGAAGGTAAGCCTAATAAAATTCTGAACAAACTTGGTTGTGGGGTTAAAAAATGTTGCGTATGATATGAAGCTTTGTCTTTTGTTCTTAGTTTTTGTATTGTCATAGCATGCGTTCTGGTGGTGAAACTACACAATTCATTATTCACTAGTTAGCCACACTTCTTATTTCCATAATTGCCAAATTAATCGAAACAGCGAAATATTTGACAGCTATTTGCGACGTTGCCCACTTTCATAATGCATGCTCTCAACGTGTGTTACGTTATCTGTTATTTCATCTAAAAAAAATGTCATCCATATCTTCAAAATGTGCTTGGTAGTATGCAGTTTACACTACCGATGTTTCTCTTTAAACATCGTGGTACTTTCGATACAACCATTCGAGTTCATGCATATCAAATACCAATAACCAATATTCATCGAAAAAATACAGTTCAGATGGGTACTTAAAATTTAATGGACCTGACTCACAATGGCTCCCGCTTCGGAATTCACGTATTCCGTACAAATACCAAGTTTCACAAACTCAAAGCTGTCTGTCTAGTTTGATCCGTGTTAAATTTTTTGTTGGAAGTAGAACCCCACGAATACTTTTTTTTTTAAGAATCACGTAAAAAGACTTCGTGTATCGTGCGATACAGATTTCACGAAGAAAAAACTGTTTTAAAAAAACGTCAAGGAAAAAAGAGTGGACGGCCCCGCCTGCCTCGTGTCGCGGCTGACTGACGCAGACGGGAGAAATTTCACGAGATATCGAGACTTATAGATAGAAGATCTAGATAGAAGACTATATCGTTTTCGGTGAAAGATGTCCTAGAAACAAAAATTCGAAGACATGTGACATCTATCAATCCAAACTGAGCCCGCGTGGTGGATTACAGCCTGAGATTACAGCCCAAACATAGACCATAGAGAGGCAGGCTGAGTCCCAGCAGTGAGAACATTATAGGCTAATTATTATAGTACCGGTTTCATCCTACTCCAGTAATAGCTGAAGATTTTGGGTAAGCTAATAAGGAACATGGCTAGCCCTAAAGCTAGACGTTATTGTATATGTAGAAAGGAAACATCTCCTTAAGCAGCAGCAGTATAATCAGCCTATAATTTCCCATTGTTGGGACTCAAGGCTGTACTCCACAACTCAGGTTGATGTTGGTCGGGGCCTAAGGTCCACCACAAAGCTGCGAACAAGATATTTCGCCTGTATTTCCCGAAGGGTTAGGCAGGGGTGTGCATATGTCGCAGTAAGATGGTTACAGCCGTGATATAGATATACACATATGGATATAGCTACATACCGTAGTATAGTTATATGAAAGCGGTTCATGACTCTCGGAGAGCCCTACTTTTGTTACTGCGACCAATTTCGACGTAATGGTCGCGTTGCACCGCTCGCTTCGCTCGCTCGGCTCGCGGGTTGTTGGTCACAGTTCTAACCTAACCTATTTGGTTGGAGTGCCCTAAGATTTATATTACTAGTTATATTCCTAGTCAGACAGTTAGGAATCGCTTTCATATAGCTCTATTACCGTATACAGGGTGGCAGGGACATCGACGCGAAGCCTGTTACAATGGATTCAGTACATGATTCTGAACCCCCTTGCGTTGAAATTTATGGTCGGTTATTTAAAAAAAAAAACTGCTTTTCCATACATTTTGACCGCGTAGGTATTGATTGCACTTTTCTATGAAACAGCAGATTTTTTTTTTAATAACCGATGAAAAATTTCAACGCAGCGATGTTAAGAATCATGTACTGAATCCATGATGAAAGGCTTCGCGTCGATGTCCCTGACAGCCTGTATAGCTATATCACTTGGGATATAAGAAAGAAAGAAAAGAAAGAAATTAAATTTATTTAGCACAGACACAGACAAAGGCACACAACAAAACATATTGTACTACAAGTAAAAGATATAGCTATATCACGGCTACAACCATTTCCTTTTTTTTCTTTTTCGTTTTGTTAGAGACTAACCTGGTGTCAGAGTTTTAAAGCCGCCCATGAAACTCTGTCTTGGCTTCACGTGCCATCGAGAAATATCTCTCAGGCATGGTTTCCTTACGATGTTTTCCTTCACCGTTTTTGAGGCAAGTGATAATTATACCATCTTACTGTGACAGATGCATAGTACACCCAATTCATTCAGAATATTATCATTTAGTTGGAAACAATAATTTAAGCATACATTTGCGACTGATTATGATTCTTCACATCAATGACCCTAATAAAAGTAATCAGTAAAGTTGTGCAAAATGCTAGTCACCAAAATGAAATACAGTAGTTTAAGAAATTATACTTGATAGTATGTTTGGAATTTTTATAGGGGTTAATAGCTTTTGGCTCGAATATTTCATTGTCTAGACTGGCTATTGTACATAAATCATTAACCTATACTAGTCTGGGAGTTAATACTTGTTCTATTATGACTATGGTACCAATTGTAGTCTATGACGAAAATGTGGGAATGTTAACAAAAGAGTACCAAGTTATTAGTCATGATATTAAAATTCGTGGCTGGTGTCAGCTTGGTACTGTTTGTAAGAAATGCATTAAGAATTTCTGTTAGTTTTTTGGTATATCGAATATTTTCTTACTGTCAAATAAGGTATATTTTTCGTTCATCGTATGTTCATGTGCATCTTATGCACCAAGAACCCTTTGCCTTGGATTTCAATTTCTCATCGTCATCGTGGAATTTTCTTCCTGTTCCTTTGTCTTGAGCTTCTTGTCTTTATTTAGGTTCTAGATTTTTCCCGCGGCTTCGCTCGCGTGGAAGTTTGAAATTATCCCACAGAAACGTACTACCGGGACATAAAGTATCCTATATATTAATCCAGGTTATGTACTATCTGTCTACCTCATGTCATCCTATTAGTAGCATAACATAATGATTGAATACTATCGTGAATTCATGCAAGCCTAGTACTTTTTGTTAGGTTACTGCTCATAAATTGTGCACAACGTCTATTCATGCAAGCCTAGAACTTTTTGTGCCAAGTTTCAAGTTTATTAACTCAAGGAATAAGATTTCTATACAAACGAAATCCCCCCTTTTCGCCCCCATAAAGGTGGAATTATCATAAACCCTTTCTTAGGGTCCCCTAATAAGGAAGCCGTGTGCAAAATTTCACGTTCCTAGTTCCTAGTTACCAGTAGTTTCGGCTCTGCGTTGATATGTCAGTCAGTCAGTCAGTTTATCCTTTTATATATATAGATTACCTACTAGCTAAGCTAGTTCTATTTCTATTGTTCCCAAGTCCAGAACCGCTATTTTTGAAAACCATAACTAAGTTTATGTTAAAAATCCTACATTTATACAGTAGAGGCTTTATCTCTTCGTTTCAATCTCGTGTACAGCACAGAATCCGGTATCGTTGCATGCCGTCGCACACGGGTTGCCGCTGTCGTGTCCCTCCACCACATTATCATCTACACCCCTGCTCTCTAAATCTACTCTTTAACACTCCGAGATAAGGGTGACTTTATCTGCAGCGATAATTTTGTGCACCGTCGCTGTCCCGCCATTTTATCTCTTCCGCAGACACATCCAAAAAACAGCTTTAGTGTGTTGTTGGAAGGTCTATATTGGTCGAAATTGTAATTTTGTAGTTGAATGCCTTTGCATTTGCTCTATATCGCTTCAAAAATGGCCGTTAATACGTCGTAATAGGGACGTAAACAACAGCATTGATCTTTAGGCAGAATGAGTAGCTGTAGATGTGTTTTTCTTTATATCCAAAGGAATTTAACCTCTATGGGCATTGTGATAAGGTTTATGTTTTATGAAAGAGTCGGTTCGTTATGTGAATAGCCACTTACCTGAGTTTTTACTGAGACACCCGTGCATTGTCTATTGGAAACATTCTTATGCATGTCTCATGAGTTAGCGTGATGATAATTTCATATTAATATATTCAATCGTTTACTAAATTATGGTTTATTTCGTCGTAAGTATAGGGGTCACTCGATAAGGTAGTGTTGGATCTGTATCTATGTTTGTCTCTTTCTCGCCTATGAGTTTGACTAGGATATAAAATCAGGGGAGAGAATAGCAGCATACACCTGTACGTTAATAGCAACTGTATTGGCATCACCGATAAGTTCAAAGTCTGGTGTTATTCATTGTCTTTCAAAATCATTCGTTGTCGTTAGTTCTAGTACCTACCAAGTCTTTTTTTCTTTTTCGAGTGGTTAACCTGGGTTGTAAGTTGTGGATGCTGGAGTATATGTAAAAAAGAACCCTGCCCGATCCGAAAGAGGCACATAGGTCTGTACAGCAAAAACATTACCATTAACACGTTCAGTGCCGGGAGCCCTCCTGATGGAGGGTTCACCTAGTCGCATATAGGATGCCGGGAGCCCTTGCGGAGGGCTCATTTTTAACCGACTTCCAAAAAGGAGGAGGTTCTATGTTCGACTTAATGTATGTTTTTTTTATGTATGTTCACCGATATCTCCGCCAATTGTGGATTTTGAAAATTATTTTTTTGTTTGAAAGGGTAAGCTCCCGAGGTGGTCCCATATAAATTTTATTAACTTTGCTTAGATAGTTTTTGAGTTAGCTTCAATAATACATATTTTTCCCACTTAGTTTATAGAAAAATAGAAAGAAAGAAAAATATTTTATTTGGGACACGCACAGGAAATACAAACAGCAAAATACAAACAGCAATTGTAAAAACATAATAAACAAGAAAATATAAACAAAACGGAGTATTTGTGAAATTTACAAAATATAATCACGTGTGCGAGGCCAAAAAGGCCCCTATCTCAGCATAATGCTGCGGTATTTAAAGAAATAATAAATACCGCAGCGCTGGTATTCTGATAGGGCCCACTGGGTCTGATAGGGCGTTTATATGGACGATATGATGATAACTTCACCACTCACTCACTCACCACTCACTCACTCACCACTCACTCACGAGGGGACACTGTTATTTATTGCAGTTAGTGGTATTGGATATTGTGTGGGGTAGGTACCACAACTAAAAAGTGAAAAATAAAAACTTTTTACAAAAAAAAATAAAACCGACTTCCAAAAAAAACCACTACAAAGTGAAAAATAACTTTAATTTCGGAAGTCGGTGGCAAAAAACGAAAATTAAAAAACAAAGACACCGACTTCCGAAATTAAAGTTATTTTTCTCTTTGTAGTGGTTTTTTTTGGAAGTCAGTTTTAATTTTTTTTGTAAAAAGTTTTTAAATGTAGGTTTTTCTTAGCGAATACAGCATTATAAACAGTGAAAATAAAATCAGATGTATATTTTAACAAGATTTATTAGTATATGCGTTGGTTTTCAAATCAAAGACTTAGATACATTTTTTAATTTTTTGTTCACGGTTACAAATATTCACAAAAAAATTAAAAGTTTGGAAACTACGTATAGCGAGAAGACCCCCAGAAAACACTATTTCACTTCGTTTTACAGTGTTTTATAACACGGTTTTAAACCTAATGCCGTTGACCATCCGCGATGGTTAACTTTAGCGCAAACGCAATGCCGGGAACCCTCCCGAAGGGTCCACTTACAATATATATGGCGGCATGGCGTATGAGCTCGACGAAAATGGGTGGAGGCGAAAGTGTTAAGTAATAAAATATTTACCTATTATTTTTGAAAATAGAAAAGTTGTTGCTATTTAAAATTCACATTTTTTGGTAGCAAAATTACCCTAAATCCATAAAAAAATTGCATCCATATAAGTTAGGATTATGAATTGTAGACAGGGTGCTAAACGACGGCGTGCAGTGGTCACTAAAGCGTGAGTTTTGTGGAATTCTGTTGGTATGCTTTCCTTGGTCCGGCTCTCCGCTCAACTGGACAGGTAGCGTTTAGCAAGCATCCATGAGTAACAATACTTAATAGTTCGTACGGCACGACCTAGCGGTAAGACCTATCATAAAATTGGAGCTGTGTCATTAGAAAAAGAAAACAAGATGTTACTGAAATTGATGGTTTTACAAGTATTTGCTATGGATTTAATCATAATACAACATGAAAAATACCCTGTTCGATCCGCGAGTGAGAGTCTAAGTATTCAGTAAAAAAAAAAAAAACAGTGGGGAATTTTACCGGCTTATTACACGGGGCGCGGCTGCTGCACTGTTACACCGCTACACAGCTCCGCACCTCGGTCATCCCCGCTTACTCGCTCCGCTCAAATGGACAGTCAACCTTAACCACCCTAACATTCAGTGTTCACTTAGTAAAAAACAACAGTTCAAATGCCCAGGAAAACAGCAGTTTATCAAACAGTTAACATTCCTACAAATAGTACCAGGTGTGAGGAACTATTTCAATAAAATAAAATAAAGGCCACAAAGAACGCATCCAATAGATTCAAAAACTACGCACGATACACCTCATTAAATTATACATGCGAAGCATTTTGTCATGTTTTAAGGTCATGTTCGTAGTAAAGAACGGTAACGGTATAGTTTACAGAATTTTGAATAAATAACTGGATTCGTACAATGATGAAACTATACTCCATCCATAGGTTTACGTAGTTAATTATTTATAGGTAAACAAATCGTAAAAAGGGCTTTTATAGATGACAGGTTCTTGTTTAAAAAGGCGATAAAAAAAATAAAATAAAAATTCGATTTTTGCAATAGTTTCCTTTTTTATGAATGAATGTTAAACTTTCTCATTTATTTATAAACTACTCTTCGTAAATGTAACTATTTGGGCACAATTTTTTAGTAAGATTTATAATAATAATATAATATTTTGTAATCTGTCTATTGTAAATGCCGAAACTCTAAAGATCAACGAATTATTACGTTGCTAAATTGAAGAGTACAACTGTGACGGAGCTGGACAGCAGCTAGTTTTCTATAATATCATAATGCTATTATCTATTTCTAATCTAACACCTTTAAACAAGCAATTCTTGTATATATGTATGTATATATATAATCTGAATCTCGGAAACGGCTCTAACGATTTTCATGAAATTTAGTATGCACGGCGTTTCGGGGGCGATAAACCGATCTACCTAGGTTTAATTTTTAGAAAAAATAGAAAAAAAAAATACCGAGCGAAGCTCATTACCCAGATATTATTATTCATAATTTCATAATTTATTAACATTTCATAATTTGAAAGTAGGTATTAAGATTTAAAATTAATATCTAGACCGCATCATTGAATGTCACTACTTACCTATAGATTCACTCAAATCAGCCCCCCAATTACGCAATGCATGATCAATTTTAAATTGAAACCAATTGAAAAAGATTGCCAGTCCATTGCTTCATAAGTTCGACAAAAAAAATCTGCTCTATTTTTTTTGTCGAACTTATGAAGCAATGGACTGGTAATCTTTTTCAATTGGTTTAAATTTAAAATTGATCGTGCATTACGTAATTAGGGTGCTGGTCCATAAATAGCTTCTTATGTTGGTCACTTATTTAGTCACTGTATCTGATTGAAAGGTACTTTAGTATGAGAACATGATGATAAAGCAATAATTTACACTTCCTGTTACTTTCTATGATTTTTGTAATCACTGCTAGGAGAACCCAGCTAAATACCAAACGTATATTTTTCCTATTAACACAGCTCTGATTTTCCTTATACATTCCAACTAAATATGACCACAGCTATAGGGATGTTGACTTAAAATGTTTGCTTGTCCGTCAGGTAGATTATTGAAAAATATTAGACACATATTTTTTCTTTGTTTACGTAATCAAAAGATTACGGCAATACATTGAGTTAAAATGTAGCATGACGTCACTCCTCGGTAGATTACGTTTTTTACTGACTAAGACGTAGCGAGCCCCCACTCCCCAACTTTAATGCGTTTTATCTAAATAATTTTTTAGTAATATAATGAAGCAAAAATCGCCGACGTCACCCAAAAGGCGATCAAGCTTAAGTGCTGCCGCATGTCAAATGAATCATGGGCCAAATCTACCACCATGTGGGTCCCAGAAAACGTCCGTCGACATCGAGGCAGACACAGGAGAAGATGGCGAGACGAGCTTGACGCTTACAGACAGGACTGGTCCACACTGGCTCAAAACAGAGAGGAGTGGAAAGAAGAAAGGGAGGTCTTTGCCCTGCAGTGGGACAACACAGGCTAAAAATAATAAATAATAATAATGAAGCAAAAAATACGTATCTAATATTTTTTAATTATCTGACTGACGGACTAAATAGTTTTGTTTTTCCCCATCCCTATTCTCCTAACAGTTGTAGTTCCACGACATACTTAATAAAACTAACTTAGTAGTCATAGCCATGGTACTAGTGAGTATGAACGATGAATACTAATTCCCAGCGATTGTATCGAAAGCGGTGGAAACCTAGCGTGCACAATGTCATGCCTGGTTACCGGCTGTCAGGTTATTGGCACCGATTATGTAAAAAGAGTTATGTGTTTGGTAATATAGTGGAAGAATTAGCCGGATGGTATTGGATTTCATAGTTCAAAGGTAATTTGAGGACTGCCAAAATTGTTTTTGTATGTGGGTCCTTGGATACAGTTTTGAATCCATATTTCACGTACCGAAAGACCAAAAATTGTGTATAACATCGATATGCAGAATTTCAGCACCGGTTTCATTTGTGTACTTGTACTGTTTATAAGAAATTCCTAGTGGAAAAACCCAGTTACTCGACTCAGGAATTGGAATCCACGCGCAGCAGTCGCGCATGGGACCACAAAAGCAACGAGGCAGTCCCGCCCGAGTTTGAAAATTGGCGGTGTGATCCCCGTGCCTTGGAAAGCACGATAAGCCGTTCGCCCTGCGCCTGATCTCTCTCCGGTTGTGTCGGATTGCCGTCCCGTCGGACTATGAGAGTGAGGGAAGAGAGAGTACAGCTATGTCTGAGCACACACACTACAATGCAACCTGATATTATAACACATAAACTAGGCATAGTTTCAACGTGTGTTACATTTCACGTTGCGTTTCACCAATCTGTACCCGAAATTATACTTGATTAAGTATATTAAGTTATCCATATTTTTAACATAATTAACTCAGGCCGTAAAAGTACTACTGCCAACCTAAATAATTCCCGTCAAATCCGTCTTTTCCCAACTATGTTGGATGTAGTCTAAGCGGATGCAGCTGAATACCAGTATGTATATTATATGGAGCGACTGCTTATCTGACCTCCACAACCCAGTAACTGGGTAATACGATACCCCTTTGGTAAGACTGGTTGTCAGACTTTCGGATTTCTGACGACCCGTAACGACTGTCAAAGATCCACGAATGACAGCCGGGTTCCGAGGCACGGTGGAGTCTCGGTATGTAAACACGGTGGAGTCTCGGTATGCAACACCCATCACGGACCAACCCCGGCAAGCGTAGTTTAACCTGATTGATCGACTCGTGTGGCTGTTATTACTTAGCCACGAGCTCTTCATTGATGTTATGTGCTGGATGTCAACCGATATCAAAAGCTTTTGCCATCAATTTGCTTCTTCCAATGATCTGCAGCTTAATTTTGATTTTTTATTTGGAATTGTAATCCTTTGCATGCCCACGTGACAGTAAATTATGGAGAACTTTATTATAAAAACACCTAGTTTTGCAAAGAAATAAACGAATTGAATTGAATCGACCCCTATTACCCACAACCACGAAGACTGCATCAGCTAAACACTAAAACATCCAAGGTACGAAAAAAAACGCACATAAAATCTACATAATATTATATTTAGTAGTCACAAAAAACAAATGCCTGCCGTATATAACATTAGGAAGCAGAGTGCTCTCAATTAGGTTAATGTCAGAATGTACGAGATGGTTCACACCTGTGCCTCCGTTCTATTTATAATTAACACTCTACGAATATATATTTAAAATGTGTGAAATACTAGCAGCGTCCCACTTCACCTGTGCGAAGAGTTTTTATGAAGCTGGGAGAGAAAGTACCTCTTCTTCTTCGTCGTCAGTTAACTTATTATTTATGTTAAATAAGATTTGACCAGAATTCGGCCAGTTCGACAGCGTTCAAGTTGACTTCGCAAAGGTCTTTCATACTGGAGCAGGTGTTGTTGCACAGCGAGCACGACATGTACAGACGCCAGCACATCAAGTTGCTACAATCTGTCAAATTTCTTTAATAGATTTTTAACTTTATCGCTAAAGAATAAGGTTCAATTTGATTGGGAAAATTTGATAGATTAGAGTAGGTTGATGTGCTGGCGTCTGCACCTTGACTGTGTTCTTCTTTGGGTTTAAAGTTATCTCTCTGAATATTATTATGAATATCCTAAATCTTGATTTGATGACCATTAGGTCGAGAATACATGCAACTAAAGTTCGTTTTTTAATCCCAGAGACTAATTTCAATTTGACATTTCAAGTGATTGTTGTTTGTTTTTTTCAATTTAGAGTTTGACATTTCACTTGACAAATTAGTCTCCGGGATGAAAAAACGAACTGTAGAGTGCGTTTCAACAAATAGCTCCTTTGCTAGCATGTTGGCTCCACTGTTGCACGCCGCTACGGTGCGGCGCAACATAATAGATCCGTTTTTTAAACTTAACAATGGAACTAACATTATGGCATAGGTACTATTTGTTGAAACGCAAACGCAAATACAAATGACAATCGTTTTCAAAGAGTTTCGTATTTCTACAACTTGCAATAGGATTGACTTAAGCTTTTAGGTAGCTTTTTTCAATCCAGAGAGCAGTGGTAGCTCATTGGTAACGACCGCGTGTTACGAGTTGTAGGTCGTAGGCTCGAGCTCAGACAGGCGCTTTACTTTGTGTAAATTATTTCATCACCACTGCTCTCAATACGGTGAAGGAAAACATCGTGAGGAAACCATGCACGTCGTTAACAAAAATTTCGAAGAAATGTGACATCTACCAACCCACACGGGGCCCGCAGCCGCGTGGTGGATTACGTCCCACTAGCTTCTCACCGAGAGGAGGCCTGTGTCCCAGCAGTGGGAACATTATAGGCTGATTAAGTTTATGCAAGTCAATGCAATACATTTTTGACTTTTCAATCATCGATATCGCGATTTATTTCAGAAATCCCCACCGACAAATGCCCACCAGTGGGGGATTGTAAATTTTTTTTCCAGAATTCCCCACTAGTTAATAAAAGAGCCATTTTCAATAGGGTTCCTTCTATGGATGAAACGAATGTATAAAAAAAACATTGACTCAATTAATTGATTTTATCGCAAGCTACAATGTTTTCAGGGTTCATAAATTGACGGACAGGAATTTTTTTTCAACTATTTTGATGCTTTTTCCATTTCTGCTGCATTAAATCAATTATTAAAAAGTACAGTATTAATCTCCATTTAATCATTTAATCATCTATACAATGGTATATAAATTAAGTAGGTTCTGTGTACTAGCAGGAGTGTAACAATAAAAACAGTTGCAGAAATGGGGCAAAAAATATTTTTCGATCGTAGAGCACACTCTAATGCTTCGCATTATGAGTCGTGCAATATTGTCATATAATCACTTAATTATCTTATTAAACGTATTGATTAACGCCTTTTTTGTTGAATAATTTAAAAACAACAACAACTGGTGGGGATTGTTACTTATTTTTCCAAAATTCCCCACTAGGCTGACTATATTTAACTACTGCGGTGCATGCGCGTTGCGAGGAGATTCTCATAGAGTAATGCACCCGCAGATGCGACACAGTCTGCTTCTTCTGCCTACTTGATACCTAACACAGTTTTAACTGCAGAACATTATTCTAATTTCCATTGTATTAATGATGAACATTATGTGAGATGGTTCACTTGGCAACCACGTTTGCTCATTATGATTTTTTTACACAAATGTTATCCATTTTTCCCTTGTTTCCTGGAGCTCGGACGTGGAAATCTTAAAGGGAAAAATGCCACAAATTGTAATAATTATTTGATGACAAATAACCATAAACCATAATATAATAAAACAAAATTCCGCCATAAAAACAAACGGCAGCTATTTGTACCTACACTTCACTTCTGAATGTTTTAATCTATGGCGAATGGCGCCGTAAAATATTTTGTTCATATTTCAGTTTAAAACTTTAGAGGGATGAGGAACAGGGTGTAAAGTTCACTCATCCTCATTTGAAAAGGGAGGATCCTCCGGCCAGACGGGTGTTTGTGTCTGGCGGGCAACTGCCCGTAAGTTGATTTCGGATAGTTTTATCTATGTCGGTCGCGTGGTAAACTCTAACTGCGCGATGCAGGATCTGTGTGACGTCATGTCTTTGCTGCGTAGCTGGTATGTGGTGGTGTAACCGCTACATTATTCCCCTCCGGAGACCGGAGGTCGATATGAGAGAGATTGATATCGATGCGAGTTTAGAAATTTTACCCATATTGATGGGTAAAAAAGCAGTCAAAACATACTTCATGAAAAGTGATAAATTGTTAATTTTTGTTAGAAACTATGTTTTAAACTTTTTCGTTTATGAATGAGAGTTATGAACTTATGAGGCGTGCACTTTTGGATTTTCCAAACTATTTTAATGAACTTTCATTACATTTTTTTTTTTGCATTGAAACGAAAATCAAAAATATTTACAACAATTGACTGGATTCAATCATATTCAATTCAATTCGTATCAGAATTCATATCATTTGGTGTAAATATTGAAGTTTTTATTAATCAAATGACTTTTTATTTCTCTAGTTTAATTAAATGTTATTTCATTATACTAAAAACTGTCAAACAGATGAATTGCGTATTATGAATCGAACGCAGATAATACGCCTTTTTGAATAATTTAGAAACAACAAAACCTGGTGGGGATTGTTACTTATTTTTCCAAAATTCCCCACTAGGCTGACTAGTGCGGATTTCAGGAAAAAAAAATTACAATCCCCACTGGTGGGGATTTGGCGGTGGGGATTTCTGGAATAAATCGATATCGCTAATAGAGTGTCACTTTGTCTAAGCCTTCTGCACGCGTAGCATGCGCTTTCTATGTCTACGAAGAGTAGACACAGCTCTTTCTATACAAAGTGACATTTCCTTTCTTCATTTTTGACATCGCACCGTAGAAATCTTTCTTCAATCTGTCACTTTGTCTTTCGTTTCTAACTATCTTTGTCTAGGTCATTTTATATGTAGACTATTTCAGAAGAAAGTTTTCTATACCAAATTGTCAAAATCACTCTGACGACTGACAGTTGTCTATGGTAGTGAAATATTATACTCGACGGTCACAAAGTATACAGGGTTATCTGCAAAATCATGATTTTACAGAAGAGCGTTTTAAACGCAAAACTGTGATAACTAATAGAAGAAGAAAGCTATCTTCTCCTATTTTACATCATTTAGTTAATATTACCAAGGAAATGGTTAAGGCCAATATTACTGTAATGTTATTTGTTCCAAAACACGGTACTTCGACACACTGAAAAAAATAAGCTGTACTTAGTTGTGTTTAATGTGACTTAATATCAGTAAAAATTGACAATCAAACAGTAAAAACATCCTATGACGAAACAAAGAATTCTGAGTCGAATTATATTAAAGAGTGAATTTCGTAAAAAGTCCAGTTGCCTCTTTTTACTTTGCTGCCGTCGTACTGTCTACACGGAACGTCATTTTTGTCTACTCTTCCGTCGACAAAGCGGTGCTCATGCTACGCCTGCTGGTCGATTTTCTTTGTGTAACAATCGAGTCATAAATGCTATACTTAATGGCAATAAGTACCTATAGCATTTGACTTTAGTTCTTCTTTTTTCGAATCGACCGATATACAGGGTGGCGATTTAAATTAAATTAAATTTAAATTAAATATTTGTTTATTTATGGCAACTAGGCCCCATTGTTAGTAACATTGTTCTTAAAAACTATTGTTAGTAAACAAACACGGAAACAAAAAGAAAATTGTAAAGTTAGCTGTCTTCTGACCAGCACCTCCACAGCGTGCGACAACCAAGGTGAGTCGTACTTTTCAGTCAACATACTTAGGATTTAGACACCTGCATCCGTCAAAGGGATGATTCTACCCGTCTTACTATAAACAACTTTCACAACGAAACTCATATCCGTTTCTTGAAAAAAAAAAAACAATAAATTCCTATACAACAGTAGACAGACTTTATCGATTCATGTATAAACAGTATTTTTTTTTACAAATTGTACCTACATTGTGTGTAAGATCTTCCCCTCACAGATGCAGGTCACAAAATCGCCACCTGTATTTCATTTTCTAAAGTATTTAGGCTAGATGTTATATAATGTATGTTATATAATATTTCTATATAATATTATGTATAATTATATAAATATAGGTTACGAGAGCCTTTCTTCCGCCATTATAACAAAAACAGGGATATCGCCAACTATTAGTTAGTTAAGATAACATGTGCCTACGAAATGTACGAAATTCCCTGTACTACGAATTCCCTATCTTCGTGAAACAATCTACATAATATTATGCAAAATAATCAACGGTGTGGTCCTTTGCACCTTGCATTTAATTTGTAAAGGATTGTTTGTGTTTGTGGGGTTTTGGCTTTTTAAGACCAACCCTTTACTTCTAAAGAACTACGATCGTTCGCATATCGTTTAAATACCCACTATCTATGTTTATAAACAACCGACTTCCAAAAAAACACTGCAATATAGAAAATAACTTTAATTTTGGAAATCGGTGTCTTTCGTTTAGAATTTTCGTTTGTTACCACCGACTTCCGAAATTAAAGTTATTTTAAACTTTGTAGCGTTTTTAAAAAAAAAAATCTTTTTAAATTTTTAGTTGTGGTACCTACCACACACAAATTCTAATACCACTACCTCCTATGTAAATAACAGTGACAAGAATATATTAAAACATCATCCACATAGACCAAGAAGTGGAAAAAATACATAAGTTTAAAATGCAAGTTTTATTTTTTTCGTCCATCGATATTTTCATCAATTAAGGACGGATTTTGAAAATTCTCTCTCCCTATTTTATGCTTGTTTATTAATGACTTTTTTATCCTATCCCAAAAATAACAAATTTTCATGCTTTAAAGATCATTTCTGATAAAGGAATCAGATTCACTAATAGTGATGATTAACCGGATCTACTTGTAAACTGTTTTTAGAAGAGCGAAGTATGACCACGACCTGCTCAGGATCTGAAAAGATAACAACAATGCGTTAAAAACTGTTATCTAACCAAAGAAGTATAAAAATAAAATCATCTAAATAAAAGACGACTGTGTATTTTCCGACAACTTACTAACTACAAACAAAACAACATACAAATGTACATAATGATCTTCAAGACCCGTGTCCCAATAAGTTCATATACAATATCGTTCAAGAAAAATAACAATAAACCGATAAAAAATATGATTTCTAAGAGATATATGATGAAAGATAACAACAATGCGTTAAAAACTGTTATCTAACCAAAGAAGTATAAAAATAAAATCATCTAAATAAAAGACGACTGTGTATTTTCCGACAACTTACTAACTACAAACAAAACAACATACAAATGTACATAATGATCTTCAAGACACGTGTGCTAATAAGTTCAGATACAATATCGTCCAAGAAAAATAACAATAAACCGATAAAAAATATGATTTCTAACTAGATATATGAAAAACAACAGAGAACTGAACAGGGCATCTTATACAACAGGCTATAAAAGTATGGCATGACATGGTTGTGAAACAGAACATACACAGAAGTAACACAAAGATATAATAGTAATAATAAATAATACAAGTCTATTATTGTTCCAATTCAGGGCAAAGGCCTCTTCTCATACAGAGAAGGCAAGAGCATTGATCAACACGCTTGCTCAAGATGGGTTGGCACAAAGATATAGTCAACAAAATATAAAATCAAGTGTAAAAAATCTGCAACTATGTCACCAAATAAACTGAACGTGATCAGCACATCCTAACCGCGTTCAGCTGTCAGTGTCAATATTCGACAACCAAGGTGACACTGACAGTTGAACGCATTGATTTTCATTGAATTCGCCCTTTATTGATTCTGGCTTATAAAGCAAAGGTCTTCTAAATATTAATGCCTTTTACAGATCAATCTTGCAGACAGAAGAATAGAGAGAAAATTTGGACAATCTAAAAATGCACGCCTCACGTGAAACGTGTTGAGGATAAATTTTATGAGAAAAGCTCTAAGAAAATTCATCCATTTTTGTTAATATCTTTTGAACGGTTATGAGTTTGATAACGAAAACCTATAGGGCTCATCTGTAGGATGAAAGAAAACATACAGAAGATGATTTTGAGACAACGTGAATCGTGTCGAGAAACAAACGCACTCCCCAAAGTAAAGCACTACACGTAATTTATTTTAATTAATATTTTTTTGATATACAGCGTCTTAAAGTAATTGCGTGCCATAGCTTCAGGGTAGGTTCAGTATTGATAACAGAACCGAGGAAAAAAAAAAAAAAATATTTGCAAGATCAACTTTTTTTATTTGTAGGTTTTAATTTTGAAGGAGATAAGCACGCTAAAGTAGGAAGAAGAAATACTTGGAATTGTAATATTTACGTACCTAGTTATAACCTATCCTTCACTCGGCGTTATCAAAGTGTTCAGGCGTAGGTATTTGATTGCGTTCGATAGTAGGTAGGTAACTCTAGGAAATTATGAATTGGCATTTAAACAAAATAAAAACATATTTTAAGCAATTTTCTTATCAATTCTAAACGATCGCTATTTAATTAGTAGGTACTACATTAGGTTCCTTATGATAATTTTCGTTATTTAAAACTTTTTTTTAAAGCTATTTTATTTTTATTTTTACGCTTCCTGTACTCACCCTGAAGCTATGGCACGCAATTACTTTAACACCCTGTATATTATATCAAGATACATCTATCTAAAAATATATTATCTTATAATGACAAGTATCTAGTTTCTAAAACTTGCCTGCCGTCCCTTCCCGGTGATAATATGAATTCCATATATAATTGAGAATATAGAGAAATGATTTTATGTCGGTAATTTTTGACAAGGTCAATCGAGAGTAGCGCACTCTCACACGCTGAAACGTTTGTTGTGTTGTGAGGCGTGCAATAGTAATGGATTTAGCAGTGAACTTCTGACTAGAGTCTATATGCAATTAAGCACCACGTTCATAAACGAATTAACTAAAAATAATACGACCGTCAACTGTTTTATTTATAACAAGAATCAATTGCTTAGCTACTGTGAGTCTCTTATCACAAGTTTCAATAAGTGGTCCTTTTGTACGATCCTCTGCGTTATCAACGCTGCAGTGTTATGGATTGTTAGTTGCTAAAAATAACTCGCTCACCGTAGTGAATGCCCCCAGGTTGAGGACCGCAAACTTCCACGCTGTCAGTCGGCATGCCTTCTGAGATCTACAATCAACATAGGATATCCATGAACAACTTCAAAAATTCTGGCCATTCATCATCATCATCATATCAGCCGAAAGACGTCCACTGCTGGACATAGGCCTCCCCCAAGCACCGCCACTTCGACCGATTCTGTGCTTCCCGCATCCACCGAACTCCTGCGGCCTTTACTAAGTCATCGGTCCATCTTGTGGGAGGCTTTCCGACGCTACGTCTTCCAGTACGTGGTCGCCACTCCAGAACCTTTCGGCCCCATCGGCCATCTGTTCTGCGAGCAATATGTCCTGCCCATTGCCACTTAAGTTTGGCAATTCTTCGGGCTATGTCGGTTACCTTGGTTCTCCTGCGGATCTCTTCATTTCTGATTCGATCACGTAGGGAAACTCCAAGCATCAAAAATTCTGGCCATTAGGACCAAACATATTTTGACTGGATTTAGAACCTTAAAATATGTTAGCCCTTTGGTTCAATCTTTAAAATTCGGGTTGGATTAGGTTAAATTATTTGAACTGTGAGAGCAGAGGTGGCCCAGTGGTAATGGCCCCCGACTTACGAGTTGTAGGTCGTGGATTCGAACCCAGGCAGGCGCTTTACTTGTGTGAATAATTTCATCACCACTGCTCTCAAAACGGTGAAGGAAAACATCGCGAGGAAACCGGCATGTCTTAGAACCAAACAATTCGAAGACATGTGACATTACCAACCGCACTGGGCCCGCGTGGTAGATCTCGGCCCACTCCCTCTCACAGAGAGGAGGCCTGTGTCCCAGCAGTGGGAACATTAATAGGCTGATGATGATGATGATGATTTGAACTGTGGCATGATCTAGATACAATTTATCATGCCACAGTTCAAATAATTTCTGTTGACTGTTACGTACCTCGCCATTACAAGTAATATGGTCCTTTTGGATTCTTCATCAGCATCGTACCATCGGCAGTTGTACACAAATTCGTTTATTTCCACGCTCTGTAATATACAAACCACATGAACATGAAAATGTATAAGCAGCACAATTCTATGGTCTGAATTAGACTTTGGTATTGCAACCTACCCTGTCATGAAAGACAACAAGATCGTCATAATTTTTTTGACAGTGTGGTGTCGTTCTACCTTCTGCTGTACCTACCGCAGGATCAAGCCTCCTCTCTTTTATATATTATTACCCTCAAAAGTATTTGATCACATCTCGATCGTTTAGGGGAGGTAGATCGTAATCTGAACGATCTCGTTCTCGTAGATCCTAAATAATCGGTACCTGTGGTATCTCCATCGCCACATACGAACTTCGCATCAAGGACCTGATGTCACACTAAGTCCTGACGTCACACTAATCCTGCATCGTGCAATTAGACTTTACCGCGTGAACGACATAATATATGAGACTATCCAACATCAATCGTCGCGCAGTTGCCCGCCAGACACGATTACCCCTCTGGTCGGAAAATCATTTGCTATAGGATGAGTGAACTTTACACCCTGTTCCTCATACCACAAAAATCGGTCATTTCATCAAAGATACTTGCTACAAACAAACTTGTTGCATATAACAATTCAGGAACAACTATTTAATTTTCTTAACTAACAACAACAACTTTAAACGTTTTTAAATAACAACTATTATTATATTATACATTTTTATCTGTAATTCGTATGGTGTACATAACAAAGAGCAGGTAATCTATTATATTCGCAGGCAGGCTTAGACACACTATAACGTACTATGTCAATAGCATTTCATCTACATTTAGTAGCGATAGATGCCACACAATATCTAATACTCCTGGACATAATACCTCCTTTACCAGCCAATTCAATTGGAACCAAGCAACTAAGCTTCACTTCAGCCGCTATATCAAAAGGATCATCTGTCTGGACCTGAATTGAGTGCATATAATGTATAGATGGTCGATATTACTATAAGATAAATTAGACGACTTTGGAACCAGAGTGATCTAGGGCACAAAAGTATGTTTTCGTTCGAGAAAAAATAAGGAAACGCGTTAGGCTTTGTTGTAAGAAATGTATGAGCCTTATATTATTATATTTTAGTTTAATGTACCTCTGATGAGTTTAAAATGAAAAGGGAACACGTTTTGTCGATTTAATTTATTTAATAAAGTGAACATTTTTAATTTTACGGGACAAAAATCACTTAGATCGCTATGGCAGTTCACAAATTTGAAAAATGTATTAACAATGTAGGTAGAAACTTTAATAATCAAAACCACATCACAAAAAATCACGAAAAAAATTATCTTTTAATCATCACCTAACACAGCAGGCAACAAGTCTTCATCAACCAGTGCTTCCTGATTGCCTCTTCTTTTATGATCATGTGGTAATGTCAAGTAAAACTGATGATGAATGGGAAGAACGAATTTTAGAATTTTTCTTATATCTTGTATTTTTTTATACAGTATGTTAACTAACAGAGAGCGTTCCCGTTAACCCGCAATAGTATAGCGTCCATACATGCTAGAAAAAATATTAAAATCGAAAAAAAAAAACTTTTTTTATTTTTTTATCACAAAATATTCACGAAAAATATTAATTTCATACGTAAAACAAACACTCTGTACACGCGTACTTGTTGCACTTGTCTTTCCAAGTTGAAAGACAAGTGAGCGTGTACAGAGTGTTACATTTAAGTATCAATAAAAAAAAAAATTAAATTTTATTTAAAAAAAAATTAAAAAAAACTTTTTTTTTTTCACTTTCAATATTTTTTCTAGCATGTATGGACGCTATACTATTGCGGGTTAACGGGAACGCCCTCTGTTAGTTAACATACTGTATGTTATTGGTCTTGTTTCGGGGGCTTTTTCTGGTATATAACTCTTTAGGTTTATAAAGAATGTTTCAGAATCCATATGATTTGGTTTCAAATCAACAGTTTCATATGTTTCTCGTACTTGATCAGTGTGGCATGGAAGAATAATGGTTTTTCTATGCCACTGTGTAATTAATAACCTCAGTATTTGTAAAAATGTCACTTAGATCACTCTGGTTCCAACGTCGTCTAATTGATGTGTTGACTGCCTCAATGGTTGTAAGCATAACTGCTGAATGCGTGGTCTTGAGTTTGATCCTCAGGCTGAGCAATACGTTATTGGGTTATTAGTTTCCGCCTGCGGCTTCGCCTGCCTGGTGTACGTCGATAAAAATTTGCCTATATGTCCTTTCCCAGGGTTCAAAGTATCCTCATACCAAAACTTTTATCAAAATTGGTTTAGCAGTTTAGACGTGAAAGTGCAATAAACAAACAAACTCATATTCGCATTTATAATTTAAGTTATGACTGCATCAGAAATGTCTAAATCTATAGTAATCATAATTATAAATTCACACATTTTGAGTTCAATTATGAGTTCTTTTCAACTGCGCAATTTATCTTGATGCGGTTTTAGCTATCATTTTAGAGAATTTCTACCGGAAGGTTTATGATCATACATTCATATTTAACTTAGATTTAGCACAGATATTTCGATGTTTTTGATATGTCGCCACATCAGTAAAATGCGCCTGTGAAGCAGGGGCGGTCCGCTGGATAATTAGGTATAACTTACCGAGTTCATCAATAAATCCCCGAAGTAACAAATCATTGATATTTGTGATAGACTCATCAACAGGAAGGTGATGAATGCGAAGATAATGATAGTCTCATCGGCTACCTGAATTAACAGAAAATATTTAAACAACAAATCTTAGCAGATATCGTTCGTATCATAGTACAATTTGTATTTCTATTAAATAGACAATATACAGGATGAAATTGAATTCATGCGACACCTCTTAAGGGGTCATTGTACTCATCATTATGAACAACTTTCACTATGAGACAAACCAAGAAATAGCAAAAAATAAAACAGCTGTTCCCTACATTTTGACGAGATATGCGAACATAAATGTAGGGAACAGCTGTTTTTTTTTTCGCGATTTCAGGGTTGGTCCCATAGTGAAAGTTGGTCATAATGATGAGTAAAATGACCCCTTAAGAGGTGTCGCATTAATTAAATTTCAACCTGTATTACTGAAATAGTTACGGATCATGCGGAGCTCATGCTGAGCTCATGCGGAGCTCATTCGGAGATCATGCGGAGATCACGAGGAGCTCATGCGGAGCCCATCCGGAAGCAGATGTGGGTGGAAAAGGGTGAATATAAGTAAAATCATAATTGACAAAATGGAAATTGAAATCATTAAAATCATTATAGGTCTGAATCGTCACATTTTCACGAAATATTTCGAGAGCTACATAAATTTTTAAATGATTATAATTTAGTAATTATTTTATTATAATTGCCGTGAATTGAATTATGATCAACATACAACGAAACAGCGCTGAAATTTGCGAAAATATATATTTTGAATTTCGCCTTTTCGCCTTGACCCTTAAAAAAACTTGAGATCAGCCGCGGATTACTATATCATGTACAAACGGCCGCTCACCAGAGGAATAAAAACCAATATAAGATGACCTCTTATCTATTGAAACTCAGTACCACGCAAGGCCAGCTCAAAGTCAAAGTGCCAGTGCCAGTCACCACCGGTGACTAGCAGTCGCGCGCGGACTGTAACGTGGTGACTCACCGCCTGAGATATGTGAGCGGTGAGACGGGGGAAGTAGACAAAGGCCAAGCTAATTCAGTCTGTCAATTTTATCAATGGCGCCCTCCCCCGTCTCACAGCTCACATACCCCAGGCAGTGACTAGCACTACTAGCAGCGCGGACTATACCACCTACGTGCAGTTAACAGTACCTCCATAACTTTAATTCTGTTGATAAATGGATCAAGATCTTTTTTCTTTCTCCTATATTTGTTAATCACCACCATCATCTCTCTCACTCTTTTCTTCATTCAATACGTCATCACTCATTAACAAGACTCATTCCATTTTATATTCTAAACATACGTTACGTTAACCTAACACAGGTGTTCAAAGTAAAGTAATGACAAGAATTCCATGATATTTACCGTAATATTGAAGCCGCTGAGGCAAATTAGTAAAGAGCTAGTTACAAAATTGAACAGCGATGATTTTGAATACAAAATCTCTGATTGATCCACGAGACTGAAAAGTAAGAAAAAAAAAATAGTATTTAGTATTTTACAAAGGAAAAAGTTATCAAAATGAGTAGAGAATACTTTTAGGGCGCTTTCAATTTTTGCGTTTTGTGTCGGACCGCTGCCGCACGACACTCTGAGTAAGTAATAACCTGTTCGGGAAGTATTAGGGCTTTCAATTTATGCGTTTCGTGTCGGACCGCTGCCGCAGGCTTTCGAACCGCTGCCGCACGCTTACCGTGCCGTAGGTTATATCTCGCTGTCGGGCCGCTGCAATACGGTAGCAGTCCGGCACCGAACGCCTAAATTGAGCGTGCGTCAGCGGTCCGACACGAAACGCATAAATTGCAAGAGCCCTTACGGCCGAGCCCAATAACCTATTGTCAGTAAAAGACAGATCGCTATTGATGGTGGACAGTATAATTCTATCTGTCATTATGTCACATTCCATAAGATTCCTAGTCTCTGACAAATTATTGGGACGTTAAAACCATAGATAGATAGGTTTTTATAACTCAAGTATTCCAAAACTGGTGACAGGTTATTGGGTTCGGCCGTTAGTACACGTGTAGCATAATCGCCTATAATATTCCTGGGTCACAGGCCTTCTCTCTCTAAGAGGAGTGGCCCGTAATCCGCCAGTACGGGTTGGTAGATATCACATGTCTTCGAATATTTGGTTCTAGGACATGCCGGTTTTCTCTAGATGTTTTCCTTCAAGTTACGCATGGACGAGAAAAGTTTATCTATCGAGTGGCCGCGTAGGCAATTATATCAAGGTCACTGCTGAAATATAATACTGTTACTCTATTATATACTGTGGTATAGTTTTCTGTCAGTGAAAAAAATTTCTAAATCGGATCAGTACTTTAGAGATTATCTCCTATAACATAAAGAATTTATTTATTAATTATTTTATTTATATCAATTGCTTGCTACACTTACAGTAAACACCAAAGCGCGCAGCAAGCCAACAACAACATTTAGCTAAAAAAAACTTCATGCAAATATTTAACATCGATTTACTGCTATATATAAATATGTCAACATCGGGCTCCTGAGCAATCAGGGCGTTCAGCAGATTAATCGCCTGGCTTGTGGGAGCATATCGAGCAGTATGGGTACGCACTGGCGGAGCCGCGAACAGGCACCGCGAGGCACAGGCGCGCGACCGCTCCTGCCGGTCCGGAGCAAATAATGAACAGCGAGCTAGAGTAGTCGCGTCATCGATCTTATTATTGAGCAATAAGTAGTAGTTCATCAAAAGTGCACACTTGCGTCTCAGTTACAAGGTGTTGATGCCTAACATTCCCGCAACAAACAGAGAATTACATGATTTACCTCTTTATAAAATATAAATGTTCAGTTTCCTACCAGTAGCTATATACAAGTTCATAGAAAATAATTCTCAGAATATAATTGCCATAGCAGTCACTCAAAACCCCATAAAGGCGAGTAATGATGAAATTTTATGGACTTTTCTCAGTATACCCATTAAACGCTAAACGCATTGGCTGAGAAAGCTTCATTTATTTTGTTTTGACTAGCTGTTACTTTCTTCATTTATTTTCTTTACTATACAAGTATTGTGTTCAGCTCATTGGAAAAGTCGTGTATTCCTTTTCCAGGATACTAGACCATATAGTCAAAAAACATACACCAAAATATTGAATCCCTATTCCTCAAACCTAATAAGGTACACGAAGAAGTAAAAGTATATTTTTTTCAATATGTGATTTATTGGGTGTCACCTTGTTTCGCAGACAGAAATTACATAGAATTTCGTTTCGCACCAAAATGTTTCATATTTATTTAGTTCTTATATTTTTATTTCGAATATTATTGTTTCAACAACTATTTACTAGGATGAAACATTATTTCACAGAAACACAATTCAATGAATTTTTAATCACATTTTTTTATTTAACAAACATAACAAACAGTAGAATTATTTTTTAACGAATATTGTTTGTTCAGTTATTTCAACGAAAATGTAAGAATAGACGTTATGC
The DNA here is from genome assembly GCA_948150665.1 of Conistra vaccinii. Taxonomy (NCBI): domain Eukaryota; kingdom Metazoa; phylum Arthropoda; class Insecta; order Lepidoptera; family Noctuidae; genus Conistra; species Conistra vaccinii. The sequence goes on along the minus strand of OX411339.1, from coordinate 5,804,003 downwards.
TATAAACAACAATAGTGTGTGTGTTTGTGTAGTGTAGTGTCTAGTAATATAACTATTGGGGCACTCCGACCATATAGGTTAGGTTAGGTTAGAACTGTGACCAACTACGCGCGAGCCGAGCGAGCGAAGCGAGCGGTGCCGCGGCAGCGGCCGGCGAGCGCTACATCGGATTTGGTCGCAGTATCAAGATTAGGGCACTCCAACAGATGAACCGCTTTCATATAACTATACTACGGTATATAGTGTGTGTGTGTGTGTGTAGTTTATTGTATGGTAATATAACTATTAGGGCACTCCGACCATATAGGTTAGGTTAGGTTAGAACTGTGACCAACTACGTACACACCATCGAAATTGGTTGCAGTATCAAAAATATAGGGCACTGGGGATTTTCTTGGTAATAAACTTTATACTAACTAAACAGTATGAGAATAAAGAATATTTGATTTGTTATTCTATGATATGAATATCGAAACTTTTAATTTTATTTGTAACAAAAATCAATGATTAAAGTTTATTCAAAGTAAGTATTCTGCGTATTGATTATTCTGTGAAATGATAATATATGAAAAAATTTATGTGAAACGAAATTCTATAAAACTATTTTCTATAAAACAACGTACAACCGATTTATTGTCATATGGCCACACTAGACGGCCACAAATACGACCAGTGGCCGCAGCGATCAGGTAAACTATAGAAACCGATACGAATTGCGCACTTGGTCGCAACGGTCAACTAGCCGCAGACCATACAATACCACTAGACGGTCACGACTGGCCGGAGAAATGGCATTCTAGTGCACGAGATTCCTAAAAATTTACTAAAAATTCTCGCAAATTGAAAATTGGACCAAAAAGTCACGCATCACTATTATTTGCAGTCTGTTTCACTGTCGTGTTCTTGACAAATGTTATGTAATATTTCTGGCTTATTTTGGGTATCAGTTTCAGTACCTAAAGAAAAAATTGTGAAAATATTCTTTTTACTTTTTTTTCTGTTCCAAAATTTGTCTCCGTTTAAGAGTAAGAAGACGTCTCTTCTCTGTGTTCAAAACTCACTTGTCTCTATGTCTTTGTCGAACTAACGATAGCGTTAGTTTAAAATTGTACTATGTCTATTTAAGACTATAATTTCTCAGATTCCCACTTTCAGTGGAAGAACCAGGGTGGCATACTCAAAAGGACCAAGGTTAGAGTCAAAGAACCACACGGCTTAATGACGTCAGTGCTAGTTAGGCGATATTCATTATTATTCGTCACACACTTCGCCTAGGCAAAACGATAGCCTAGCTAAGTTTATTTATTTATTCAAATCACAACGAGTTTGCAATTAATTTTACGTTTTATGCTTAGCTACTGCATGAATAAGTTACAGGCATGCACATCTAGGTTATTAGGTAACGAACTAACTTTCGCGTTTATGACATTGTCAAGGTTGAATGCGATGTGAAAATGGCTCAGATTGTAGTTGAAGACAATAAAATTATGGGGTAACTGTGTAGTTAGTGGCAGGAAATGTTGCATAATTGCAGGGATGCACGGATACTGCCATGAGCAAGGGCATAAGAGAGACTCAGCAAAAGATTATGATGATGAGAGACCAAGAGAATATGATATGATTGAAAACAGAGTAAATGATAACGTGGCAGCTAACATTTTGCGGTGAACCCAGGAATGTTACACACATGGGACAAGGACAGGTAGGAGAAGAGACTATTGACGGTTTTAACAAACACTAGGCGAAATCTAAATAAAAGGGTGTTGTTGGATTTACAACTTTCATCGCTGTGTCGAGCGTTGAAAATCCAACAGTGCATACCTACCTAATTCTAACAATGCCATCAAAATCGGCGGATCTAGACATTTATCAGTCAGTCACGAATCTCGATTCAAAAGATTCATAATCAAATCTGTCAGTCCAAACATGATGGTGTATGTCGATGAATTTTAAAGATATCATCATCTGCCCGGCCTTTTCCCAAATATTGGGGGCAGCTTCCAGTCTTACTGGATGCAGCTGAATACCAGTATTTTACATGGAGCAACTGTCTATCTCACCTCCACAAACACAGTTACTGGGTAATACGATACCCCTAGGTAAGACTGGCTGTCAGAGTTTAGGGATTCTGACGACCCGTAACAACTATCTAAGATCCACGAATGATAGCCGGGACCAACAGCTTAACGTGCTTTCCAAGGCACGGAGGGGTCTTGGTATGTAAAGATGGTCACCCCTCCAGAGACAAACCGCGGCAAGCGTAGCTTAACCAGATCGATCGATCCGTGCGTCGTTTTTACGTAGCAACAAGCCTGATGATGATATGATTTTTAAAGTTATATATAGGGTGACTGGTAATTAGTGACCGATACTTAAACACGTGACTTTACTCATCATTATGAACAACTTTTACTATGGGACCAAAGCTGAAATCGCGAAAAAAAATCAGCTGTTCCATACATTTTGACGAATTTTGCGAACATAAATGTAGGGAACAGCTGATTTTTTTTTGTTGTTCATAGTTCCAAAAGTTGTTCATAGTGCTGAGTAAAATCACGTGTTTAAGTATCGGTCACTAATTACCAGTCACCCAATATTGTCCTCCAGACCAAATTTGGCCACGGCGGCCAATCTCAACGGAGACTAGCCTTCGGCGCGGGAGATATTATAGTGCACAAGTGTGTGCGCAGACACAGGTGCACTCTCTCTTCCCTCACTCTCATATTCCGATAGGACGGCAATCCGACACGACCGGAGAGAGATCGAGCGTAAGACCAACGGCTTAACGTGCTTTCCGAGGCACGGGGGTATTACACCGCCAACAAACTCCTGGCTGTTACTAAGAAATACGTAATGGAAAAACCCAATAACAGTTTGCCCGACCCGGGAATCGAACCCGGGACCCCACGCTCAGCAGTCGCGCTTGCGAGCACGAGACCAACGGGGCAGTTAAATATACTAACTCTTTAAAGACTATATGTAAGGATCGAAGCAGGTGGCGTCTGTAGCTTCAGTCTGCCCTCATGGGCATGAGGCGTGTGTATAGTAGAGTGTAATATGTACTTACTCCATAAGTTCCCGATGCCTCAGCACAGCCATCGCCAATTTCTTTCGAGTTTCATGCTTTGTAGTCGAAACTATGTTCTCAAATCGCAGACCCAGTAAATGAAAGTGCATGTTCAGATACACACAGAGCGCATAGAAGAGTGTGTCGCATCCAAACACGTTGAATATTACTATGGCTGCTGAAATATCAAAGTCCTTTTCAAAGTCTGTATCGCTGGATTCCTATATTTTACCTCTGGCACAGAATAGAACAGAAGGCGCACTCCGCATTTTATGTGTACACAGCGGGCTCGTCTTGTCGGGACAATTCAATGAGTGTGACGTGGTCAGAAGATATAAGTTACGCGATAGAAAGAGAGGTAACTTCTAGGTGAATATAACTGTAGGTAATTAGCGCTGTGCGACCTGAATTGCACTTTATTATGTCGTAGCAAGAGTCGCTTTTTATTGAAGTGAAAACTTCTTAAGACGCGTTGAGCACTTTTTGGGTGAACAAAAATCATGGAACTCACGTCATCGTCACGCATTCTGTTTTTTTTTTTTTTTATGGAGATACAGTTTTCGTTCTTGAACTGACAGCAAGCCACATAAATTCCTGTCATTTTTGTTAAATGGCGTTACTTATTTTTCATTTCTATCGGCAGTCCCCAAAGACTGACCCGCATGTATTTTAAATGCTCTTGCGGAGTGAATCATCTGTATTAATCTGTGTCTTTTTTTAAGATCTTAACGACTTCATGATTGCATAGTAACGAAGGAGACACACCCATCAGATTCGTTGGAACAATATGAAATTGAAGGGTTTGACTTTATCAACCTAAAATTACTGTTAATTTTCCATTCGTGGTTAATAAGAGCCTGCTATCTAATTGCGTAACACATTTTTGTAAATGATTGCGACTAATCTGTTTCATTTTGACAGTTCAACAACATTCATTGCGTTATTTATGTGCAGATTTGTTTTTCGATCTTATGAAGCAATGGATTAGCAATCTGTTTCAAAGCGATTTAAATTGTGATTGATCGTGTATTACGCAGTTAGAGTACGAGAATCTAGTTCGCAATTTGTAATTTTGTATGTAAGATTTGCAAGTTTTTGAAACAAATTCAACACATAAGTGCCTGCTAAACGGTTGCCAACCGAATCCCCGACAGAGGTGATCTTGGTTGGCGATTGACAAAGTTGTTTCAACGTTTGGTCGTAAACCATCGCTACACGGTTGTAAACCACCAAGGTCACCTCTGTCGGGACGCGGTTGACGACCATGTAGCAAGCGTTTTACACATGATTTATTAATCGACATGTTCACAACAATATCCATTAAATTCTCAGAAAAGATCTAGAAAAACTATTCTTACAGTAATAATTCAATACAGTGAATGCAAGGCTTCGCATTACAATGGATATTGTGATCCATAAGTAAGTAGTAACAGGCGAGTAATTCATAAATACTAGAAGCTGGTTTAGTATTAGGTGAATCATTTAACTGCTGCTATTATAGTTTTGCTATGATCTTCATCTATAATATCAACCTCTTCATTGAAATTACGTAATGTAACAGCTTTATAATAACTATCATTACATAATGCATGTAATTTTACTTTAATAGTATAATCAGCCTATAATGTTTCCACTATAGGGTTTCAGGCCTCCTCTCTGTGAGAGGAAGTGGTCTAAAATCCACCATGTGGGTCCAGTGCGGGTTGTTGAATGTCACAAATGTCTTAGAATGTTTGGTTCGAGGACACATTAGTGTCCTCGCGATATTTTCCTTTACCGTTATGAGAGCTTTCATCCAAAAAGCTGGCAACGTCGCAAATACCTGTCAAATATTTACCAGTTTTGATTAATTTGCCAAATACTACTTTATCTAATATTAATTTACATCTAAAAGTAAATTTTCAGAGTTAAGATATTAATTATTGCATTTCATGATCAAAATTTTAGTTCACTAGTTAGCCATATTTCTTATTTTGCATACAGTAATATTGAGCAGTGGTGGCCCAGTGGTAACGGCCCCGACTTACGAGTTGTAGGTCGTGGGTTCGAACCCAAGCAGGCGCTTTACTTTGTGTAAATAATTTCATCACCACTGCTCTCAAAACGGTGAAGGAAAACATCGTGAGGAAACCGGCATGCCTTAGAACCAAAAAATTCGAAGACATGTGACATCTACCAACCCGCACTGGGCCCGCGTGGTAGGTTACGGCCCACTCCCTCTGACAGAGAGGAGGCCTGTGTCCCAGCAGTGGGAACATTAATAGGCTGATGATGATGAATATTGACCATTAAAACAGCAAAATATTTGACAGATATTCGCGACGTTGCCCACTTTCTGTACAAATGCTCTTAATTACTTTAATATTTTTATTATTTAGATAGGTGTTCTACTTACTTGCCCACACTTGAGTAAAGTATATCAATGGCCAAAATGAAGAGTTGTAAGCATCAAAATGGTATTTTACCTCATAAGGGTATGCAACCACAAACTCCCCAGTTTTGTGGTAATTATATCCTGATATTAAAACAGGAATAAAACAAAAAGTCGTGAATACAAGTATGTATATACTCATGAGTAAAACTTGAACGAATTTCAACAATTTCATTGACTTCTTCACAATCTTGCGTTCAACCGTTTCATTCTCATCGAACATTGGATGTATTTCTTTCAATTTCTCAACAACTTTTACCAGTACTTCATTATTCAAGAAGACACACAAGGATTTTATTGTGCTCAATATACTTATTGTTATGCACGGTGATATTAAGGACAGTTCCACGAACGGCGTGCCATTTCGTATGCCATCTATTAACCAATAGGTTTCGCCGAAGATAACTGAGTATAGAGCAATGAAGTTACAATAATATTGGCAGTATATGATGTAGTCCATGGCTTTATTCTTATGGTCGTTAGAAGTTTTGATTCCAGAAATTAGGAGCGCGTACTTTGTTAGTTTTAATGTCTTTTCAAATTCTTTGTCAGACATTTTATTGGCTTTAAAATTTCTGTTTTGGTGATTGTCTAGTTTAATTTCTTCTAGTTTTGAAGTTTCACAACACTGATTATTGACTGATTTAAAGTGTGTTGCTTCTTCAAAATTCTCACTTGAAATAAAATTTTCAAGTGTGGTGGTGTTCGTCTATGAACTGCTTACAGAATCTCTTTGATAATGAAATATAGGTGTCCCATATCGATAATTATCAACTCATTATTAAATTAACTCAAAATGTCTACTTAGTATTTAGGTTTTTAATTAAAGAGCACCAATTCCTTTGCCCCTTCTTTGATAGGCTTGTCTGTAATTTATTTCTATGTATTTTGAATACATCTGTTTGTTACTAAAAAGAAACTACGTTCTATTGCTTGAATGAAATTGATTTTGATGAGTTAAAAATTCTTTGTGGTTTATTTGGAAGCAACATGGTTGATCTAAGAGAATTAGAGGTGGAACAACCAGTAGGTAAGTATAATAATGTGTGTCTAACTAGCTAGAGATTAATAATTTTAAAAGATACATACTATGAATCAGTAGTAGTGGAGGAGCTCGTGGCTAAGTAATAACTACCGCATGGGTTGATCCGTCAGGTTAGGGTCTTTGGATGGGTGACCATCTTTACATACCGAGAGTCCGTTAAGCTGTAGGTCCCGGCTGTCATTCGTGGATCTTTGACATTAGTAACGGGTCGTCAGAAGCCCGAAAGTCTGACAACCAGTCTTACCGAGGGGTATCGTATTACCCAGTTACTGAGTTGTTGAGGTCAGATAGGCAGTTGCTCCATGTAAAATACTGGGACTCAGCTGCATCCGGTTAGACTGGAAGCCGATCCCAATATAGTTAGGAAAAGGCTAGGCAGACTGATTGATTGACTATGAATCGGTAGTTACTACCAGAAGTTGATAGATATAATTATAGGTTTAGAAGAAGAAGACGAAATATTAATAACGCATTAAATTATAATAAGAATCTCAATTTTACGAGCACAACAGAAAAATGTCATCGTTTCATTCAAGTTAATGAACCATGAAATGTCTGGCGTAGCACACTTGTTGAAACCTAATTACTAATATGTAATTATGTAATTTTAACGGTTATGTTAATTTGATTTTATTACGCGTTTGAGTCATTGAAAACGAAAAGGCAAACGCTTATTAAACAAGTTTATAGGAATGATGATTAATAGTGAAAGCCTTAACTATAGGATAGGTCCACTCAATCTGTGTGGTTCTTTCCTCAAAAGACAATTTCAGATCCATTCAATCTACGTGGTCTTCACTTGATGAATTAATGAATGAATGATCATTAATTTATTTGTCCAAGCCATGAGTATGCACACACAAAGCATGCAAGATGTAATGTACAGACGCACATGAACCTACTCCAATCTGTCAAATTTTCCCAATCAACATTGAACCTTATTCTTTCGCAATGAAGTTGAAAATCTATTAAAGAAAATTGACAGATTGTAGTAACTTGATGTGCTGGCGTCTGTACATTGCAGAAAGGACCACAGTCATGTTTTACCTTAAGGTAACAAATATGTATTCTTATAACATCTGACCAAGATTACGTCAAGGCTTTAAAAAAAAAAGACTGACCTCTGAGTCTGTTCGGCCTTTCTTCTCAGAGTCGTCAGATATGAAACGCCGTACCTACTCACCTAGTTTAAAAATACGATTGACGTGTAGCAGTGGTTGTACAAGTCAAACCTACATAAAGAAATAAAAACATTTATAAGTTCGGACCAAAGGACCTGCGCCCCAATTGTGTAACACGCTTCTATCACAATCCGAAGAATTTTGTAGAAAAATAAATTGGGTAATCCATTGCTTCAGATGTTTGAAAAACTCGTCTGCTCGATAGACAACTTTAATGACGCAATGATGTTGAACTTACCAAAAGAAAGGCATTGGCAGGTCAGGTCAATACGGAGACTGAGAGAGAATGTTCAGCTCCAGTTCCTACATTTTTGAATCAAAGGGTCTACTCTCTAAGTCTGTCACCTATGATACGAACCCGTCCGAAAGTAGATGCCCCGTCAAAGCAAGTGACAAATTCAATTATTAGAATGGCCAAAAACACACCGGGTTTATAGACAACTTACTGTCAAATCGTGTTGTCATTAACTCTTAGTTCGGAACCCAAATACGGAACCCGTAATATTATATCCATAAATGATACGGAGTTGGCAACTACCCGAAATTACTGATTTCGTGTTTAGAGAGTAGACCCCCAGCAACTACCCGAAACTACTGATTTCTTGTTGAGAGTAGGTAGACCCCAGCAGCTACCCGAAACTACTGATTTCTTGTTGAGAGTAGGTAGACCCCCAGCAACTACCCGAAACTACTGATTTCTTGTTGAGAGTAGGTAGACCCCCAGCAACTACCCGAAACTACTGATTTCTTGTTGAGAGTAGGTAGACCCCCAGCAACTACCCGAAACTACTGATTTCTTGTTGAGAGTAGGTAGACCCCCAGCAACTACCCGAAACTACTGATTTCGTGTTTAGAGAGTAGACCCCCAGGAGTCAAGAGTTGGATTTAAAAAATGTATGTAGTTTAGCATGTTCTTGGTCTAAAAAGTGAGGAGCATTGATATCAGGAAGATCGACCACAGAACCTGCGACAAGCGATAGTGATTACATCATAGGTACTAAGATTATCATGCTGCTGTGTTACCAAACGTGATGTTTTTGGCATCTTTTTAAGGTCAGTTCCGTAATACAATGATTAACGGTCAAGCCATAAATATTATCGATGCCAATTTTCTGTTCCTTGTCCTAACCATTTAAAGTCGCAGTCCCATTTTCAAAAACAAAAAAAAATTGTCCCTAATTAAAGACACAATTCTCTTCATTTTCTGAACAAACGCCAGAGTATTATGATCGATAGCCTACAATAACCATAATAATCTCTCTTTCCAGAAACTTGGAACTTTTGATCCGCCGTCTGAAAGTGACCGACGGAAAAAAATCCTAGTTCCATACTTTTGTTGGTCCTTTGTTTGCGTGTCTGGCCGAAGCGTTGGAAAAAATCGTCGGCACTGACAAAGGGGCTTCGTTTTATCCGTTCGGGGGTCGGGACTGTTCGGGACTCATGAATATGTAAGCTCCCTTCACCGTTATGTCTACCTGCGATTGGTCTTCGGAGTAAACTTTGTTTGGATCTAAGTTTAGAGTTGGTCGTCTGTCGTTCAAATCGCTGGAATTTCTATTTTGGTGTTAATCTGGATGATTTGGAAGAGAAGGATTATGATTTTTCGGTTCTGTTTTTAAAAGGTTGGAGGCTTAAGTAAAATACAGGAGGATGCAGGATTATATTATTGAGTTGCAATGTTACTATGTCCAGCACTAACAGAATTTATATAATGACACTAAAGTCATAAAAAAATATGTTAGTCATGAAAAAAAAAAGGTTCTACGTCTGTCTACAAACTGCTTTGCGGTTTGGAAGAGGACATAATTATATATATTTTTAAACTGTTAAATGAGTTGATGAAACAATCATCAATCAAGCTATGAAAGAAAAATAATATTGTATTCTGGGTAGACGTTTTGGCTTGATTACCACCCATTCTAATAGCAGATTGGACAAGATTCCAAATATCCAAAGCCTCGAACTAGGTATTAAGCACAACTAACATAATATCACACCTGTAATTCCTGAAGGATAAGGCAGAGCTGTACCTGTAGCATACATTTCACCAGTTATGTGTAAATCCCAGGTAATAGGGGGCGTCCTTTTCCCGTTTAGTCGGCTTGAAAGACCAGATAGTATGAACGATCAAATCACAAACATTTTCTGGTCTTTTCATCCGCATATTAGTCTAGATAGTCGGACAAGCATATCGGATACAGCATTCACCCCGCCATGCCACCAACATAATAATAAACAACGATAACGTTATATTTTCTCTATATCAAAATTGGACACGATTAATGCAAGAATGTCGCGGTGGGCGGGTTACGGTGACCGCTGACGTCATCCTGCCAAAATTATTAGGTTACCGCGGCCCCAGTGACTACACACCTACTGGAGAACTGTTCATCGAAAAATATTATTTAGACAGGTAAATAGAAGACTTGCAATTGTTTTTTAGTTCACGTTTTCTTGATGACATGTCTTTAGCTACACTGGGAGACGACCCAAATAAAGTTTTGATCATTCCAATTTAATAGCTGGCAGCTACTTTATAGTCCTAGAATTTAGTATTGTGCTTACCCTGTCAAGATCAGACGAGTATTTTAAATACTTTGGCGATTTGTTGTCCGTCTTAGTTTTTCAAGACATCGCCAAGCGGTTGGTCGACTCTTCACGTGACCAGAGGGCTGGCCTATTTTTTGGCCAAAGAATCAGCATTGAAAAAAATATTTTAGACATAAAACAATTTTTTCCAGGCAATATAAGATTTCTCTAACTCCTGCGCTAATAATAACTGCGTTGCAGGAGCCAATGGAGCATTGCCATATAACATAGCAATGCTACCACCCTTTTGGGCACTTTTCCTGTTGACCAGCGATGCGGACGAATTTTTCATACCCTATGATTATTTCCCCCCTTTTTTATATACTTGTGTACATATTATTATTTTAAGTCTGTTAGTTTTTAGGGTTCCGTACCCGAAGGGTGACAAACGGAACCTTATTCATAAGCCTCCGCTGTCCGTCTGTCTGTCAGCGAGCTCTATCTCATGAATCGTAATAGGTAGGCAGTTGAAAATTTCACAGATTGAGCATTTCTATTGCCGCAAGAGCAACAAATAATAAAATTAAAAATTAAGAGGGTGCATCCTAAAAGTTGGCAACGTCGTAAATATCTGTCAAATAGTTACCTGTTTTGATTAATTTGGAAATAATACTGTATGGAAATAAGAAATGTGGCTAACTAACTAACTAGAATATTAATAATGAATTGCAATTATAACATTGAATTTGATTTTGTACCCGTTTTAGGTGTAAAAAAGGCATTTGGAAAGTTTCCAAATACTTTTTTTACATCTAAAACTAACTATTCGGTGTTACGATATTAATTGTTGCATTGCTTAATCAATATTCTAGTTCGCTAGTTAGCCACATTTTTTATTTCCATACAGAAATATTATCAAATTAATCAAAACAGCGAAATATTTGACATCTATTTGCGACGTTGCCAACTTTCAGAATAAACACTCTTAAAGGGCGGTCGCCATACAATAAAATTAATTTTTGAAAAAATAATAATCTGACCCTGACATGTGGGGTATCATTTTCTAGAACTCATCGAGTAGAGAATAAATATAATTTTTATTTGTTTTTATCTTCAAAAATGATGAATTAGGGGGCCGTAGAAGTTGTCTGTTTTAGACCATTTTTGTACGAGCTCTATCTCAACAACTAAACCAATTAGGAATTTGAAACTTGTGTGTATCATGTAACATATACTGTTTATAATCAACAAATACTAAAAACGCCGATGCATAACGTATTTTATATAATATGGGCGATTTTCTGCAACTTAAAAAAATAATTTTGTATTTCATGCTAATACACACATCAAAAGTGTCTAGGGATCAACATATATTTTTGCAATAACTTTTCTCCTGATTGATATTAATTAAAATTTTCTTTAAGGATTCATCAAATAAAGTGTTTTCGTTTGTCACAGTAACGATAAACCAAGTCACCTTTGCATTAATAAAGAAATTTGCCATTTTCCTAATAAAGGGATTTTTGACATTTGAACCACTAACATTAAAGTTCGAAAAAAAGACTGAAATAACAGTTTTCTTTAAAATTTTATTGGGTAACTTAAACAATTAATAATCCGTGTTTCTACCGCGAACACTAACAACACAAGAACATCGGTTTGGCATACTCAAAATGAGTTCATCCAAATCACGCTGTGGAATGGCCGCCCATGTTCGTTGCAACAACAAAAAAAGGTCTTCTTGCGACTGGATACCCTCCATATTCGGCAGAGCTCTTCTCTGTAGCATATCCCATGCATGCTCAATCGGGTTCAAGTCTGGCGACTGAGCAGGCCAGGGCAGGACATTGATGTTAGCTGCGGCGAGAGTCTGTCTTACAACTCTTGCGGTGTGCGGTCGTGCATTATCATGCATTAACTGAAATAAGGGACCGATTTGCACTTGTAGAGGAACGATGACGTCTGATACAATCGTCTCAGCATAAATTTGAGCGTTGAGGTTGCCTCTAATCCAAATCAACTCAGTTCTTCCGCCGATCCAAATACCCGCCCATATCATGATGGTTCCACCACTATAAGGATGGACTTCCTGGCAGGATTTTAATCGCTGTTGGCGTCCAGGGGTTCTCCAGTGTCGTATACGTCTTGTATCCGGTCTCATACCAAAACGAGAGTCATCAGAAAAGCACACGAAACGCCATTGTTCTTCTGCCCAATTTCTGTGTTCAAGAGCCCATTGATATCGAATCCTACGATTGTGCATTGCTATAGGTGGTACCCGTAGCGGTCTTCGGGAATGAAGGTTCACTTCATGCAAGCGGTTTCTGACTGTTTGGTCGCTAATTAAGTTCCCTGAAGAGTGATGAAGCCTCACGGCTAACATCATGGCGGTTATTGTTGGAGCTCTTCGAGCTAAGATTTGAATGTATCGGTCTTGTCTCCGTGTGGTGCAGCGATACCGTCCTCCATGGCGCTCAGCCACGGTACCAGTGCTTCGGTAACGTGTCCAAAGTCGACTGATAACACTCTGACTTGTATTCAGAGCTAAAGCCACAGTACGTTGCCGGGAACCAGCTTCTATCATTCCCACGGCTCTGAGCATTTCTTCCCTGCTTAAATGACGTCGCTGCTCCATAATAACGTTGGTTTTAATCAGTAGTAGGGAAACAGTAGCACTAATAATGTCTTCAATGCGTTGTATGTTTTTATTGGGAAAATATTGACAGCTGATTTTCATCTTTTACTCGAATTTGATTCACAGTTCCTGATTCAAATTATGAAATGCACCAAAAAGGATCCATATAAATTTATAAAATCATAAATTTATTACAAAGCCACATCTCAATCTCAAGAAATCCGCATAAAAATGCTTGATCCCTAGACACTTTTGATGTGTGTATTATGCGATATAAATTCCACAGATAACTATTTAATAGTCGGAGTAATGACATGGAATTAGTAAGTACCTACTATCATGGCAGCATACACTATTTCGATCATTTAAATTTCGATCATCCAAAAAGGTCTACAAAATAAACTTTCTTCACAAGATTTTAAAACCGGCCAGTATTTTTTGAGTTTAAGAACTTTATCGACTTTTTTCAAAGTATCCCTAGACGTTGTTGATGTGTGTACCTCATGTTAAAACTACACTCCAATAGACAATATATTCAGTAACATTGAAATGAATGCTGGCACATACAGTGTACTATTCAGTTACCTTAAACCGTTGTGGATACAATTTCATATTGAGAAAAATTATTGGTGTAAAAATATTCAGCCACTGCGGCCAGTCTCAACGGAGACTGGCCTTCGGCGCGGGAGATATTATAGTGCACAAGTGTGTGCGCAGACACGAGTGCACTCTCTCTTCCCTCACTCTCATAGTCCGATGGGATGTGTAAAAATAATAAGTAAGAAATAATAGATTTCTGTATGACTATCAAAAATAACGTAAATAAATACCTGTATTGACCCGTGCGTTTGCACTGGCGAAACATCACGACAAAACATGTTGAAATCTCTAGTTCCTGTCAAACATTGTATGAAAAATTGACAGAAAATAGAGATGCCAACATGTTTTGTTGTGAATGTTTCGCCAGTGCAAACGCACAGTTATAATTAAAATTTGGCTTACTACTTACATTCTATTTTGTACAATATAGTCTGATGTAGCAAGAGAAATCCTTTTATTTATAAGTAACTAGCTTTACCCGGCCCGGCTTCGCATGGTTAGCACTAAGTACTTATCTACGGCGCACCTACCTTTCCTAATTACCTATTTCTACCTAATTACCTACCCTACCTAACCTACCCTACCTACCCTACATATCTACCTGCTTACCTACCATATATACCTATTTATACCTACTAATACTATGTTAGTAGGAAATAAATAACTTTGACTTTAGTTAATGCATGTTACTGGATAAAGAAATTTTTGTTTTTTTATAGCGCCGCTGTTGTTACCTTTACGAAAGTATTACAAACATGGTATGGAACCCTTCGTGTGCGAGTCCGACTCGCACTTGACAGATTTTATTTAATTATGTAATTAATACGTGTCTATAAATAAATTTATGAAACATATCAATGTCCGTTTGATAATTTTATGTCTACGACATATACAGTTTTTTTTAAAACTGTGTATGTCGTAGACATAAAATGCAAGCGCAAAGAACACACGGTAAACACTTTTGTGTTTACCGTGTGTTCTTTGCGCTTGCATATTTAGATGTTTTTCGTCTTTCACATTCATTAAGACTGTACTGCATACAATTTGGTTATCATCTTCAGGATCTTGGTCTATCTATCTTTATTGTAGTTTTCAATTGGGCAATGATGACAAAAATCCTGGGGGCCAAGTCTACTTATTTACAAACGTCACAATGGTCTCTCGATGGTGAGTTTTTGAATTTTTTTTTATGGCAAATAGTGTTAAAAATTAACAATGGAGAGACCACTATGACGTTTGTAAATTAGTAGACTTGCCCCCCTGAAAGTATGCTGTCAGACCATAATGTCTTCTTCACGTGCACCCTAATAAAACAAATAATTTTTCTTTTAAAGAGACCTTAACCAATGAGTCAGTATTGCCACACAGCATTAGGGAATGTTGCGAAATAAAGTATCTACTCGCTCGCAGAGCTGAGATCATTATCACAAGTAGGCGAAACCAGTCTGCTACGGGCAGTGGGCAGAAACGCAACTTTTTAATTGCCAACGAATAAATTATCCTCGCTTATATGACTCCCTGGTACAAGCCAACGTGTAACGGCACATATAAGTTTGTATTCGGAGCTATGCAAGAAATGTAGTTTATTGAATTTTAAAATAAAGAAGCTAAAATGTTGCGGAGTTTAAGATTTTTTGCGTTAAGTCTACGCGGTTGGAATTGTTTTGTTTTTTATTATATGCCCAGACTAAGCAGTTAGATATACGTTATTGGATCGTTCAAAATGGCAGTCTGAAGCTCAAGAATTTCTACACGAAACATTGAATCCAAGAAAACACGAACCTAATTAAATACTCCATTACAATAATCAGGTATATTAAAGCGTATTTGATTGAAATAATGTTGAATTTCAAGTCATTCAACAAATTCATGTTCTTTCCTCAAGAACCGTGAAGTTTTGATAATTGAATCGTTTATTTGAGTTTGCTTGGTCACGAAAATAATAATATACGCAGTAACATTGAGCAGAGTCGTGAAAATTAAGTTTTGCATGAATGTGGTAGGTCAAAATATGATAATAACATAATTGCAACGACCAGGTGCTCATCTACCGGTGGATCAGTAAAAGCAACTATCGATTTTATGCCAATTTCACGAGCAATCCATTCATTTACGATTGAATCGACATTTTGAATAAGATAAAGTAGTTTCCAGTTGACATAAATGACGTAAAAGACATTTTTTGTGACGGGTGTAATCACAGGCTTGAGACATTTCAGCTTTTGTCAATCAACTCAGCCTATCGCAGTCCACTGCTGGACATAGACCTCTCCCAAGCTGCGCCACAACACCCTGTCCTTCGCCTTCCGCATCCAGTCTGTTCCAGCTACCTTCTTAAGGTCGTCGGTCCATCTAGCTGTGGGGTGTCCTTTGCTACGCTCGCCGACTCTCATTCTAGGAGTCGTCTGCTCCACCAGCCATCGGTCCTTCGAAAAACATGGCCAGCCCTCTAGCACTTCAGTTTACTTTCTCTGCTAGCTCTGTCGGTAACTCCGGTATGTCAGTGTCTCTGTAATATTTGCTCAAGTGTGACCTCTTGAGCAAATTTATGGTGATCAGTCTTTAATGTGCCTAAGTAATATGCCTTTGTAACGAAATTTAGTAAAGAAAGACCATAATTCACACATAAACAGCGTATGTGACCCCGTCTCTACTAGATTTGCGTACAAAACAGAGCCTGATGCAAGTGTGTTTAATGAACTTTAATTCTTGTAATTGCAGAGTCGGAGTGAGTTCATTGTGCATCAGCAATTGTCGCTAGTTCAACTAATATAACATGGCGAGTCCAATGCCCTCGGAATATATTCGCACATCACAGTGCGATGAATAAAGATGAAAATTTAGTTGAATTGCCATGCAGCTAACTCGCAAATAGAATAGTTGATGTATGAAATCTATTCAATTGCTTATCTGGCTTGCCTTTGTTACTAATTGTTGTGTTGTCTATACTAGTGATTACGGCCTTCAGCTTGCGGATTCTATCTTGCTGTCTTGCCTTAAGTTTTTTGTTTATTTATAAGTTTTATTATGAGTTTTATATTAATTGCTTAGCTTTTGAGACAAGCATTCGTCATGCAGTCACGCGGGTTCAGCGGGGTAATTTCGTAACACACTTTCAGTCAATGGCTTTTATTTTATGCAGTTCAACAACATTCATTGCGTTATTTACGTTGCTGAGCAGACAATTTATTCGAACATATGACGCAATGGTCTAGCAATATCCTTCAAAATCATTCAGTTTGTGATTGAAAGTGTGTTACGCAAATTGGTGCTGTTTCCTTGACATGACTTCATTGATAAGGATAATGATACTTATAAGAATAAACAGTATAAAAGATAGAAAGTAAAATCGTTAATGAAAATGAAATAGATCATTACAATCGGCTAGATCATTCTACATGTAAGGTGTGAAACATCAATTTAAGTATTAACAACCCTGTAGTTGAATGCAGGAAATTGCTCTAATCGATTTCAGTTAACCATTACTCTTTTTTTGCCGGCGCACGTGTATATAGTGTGTGACCAGTTTAGAGCAAAGTATATATATCGCAGTAAGATGGTTGACGCCGTGATATAGTTATATCCCTAGGGATTTAGCTATATACCGTAATATGGTTATATCAAAGCGGTTCATAACTGTCGGAGTGCCCTAATTTTGTTACTGTGACCAATTTCGACGTAGTTAGTAACGGTACTAACCTTATTTTTTTGTAACCGTGTGGAATTCCTCATGGATGTTCTCTGTCCTGGTGCGGACGGAGGGTTCTATCACACTTCTACTGACTAAAACCGCCCCGTGTCCCTCGCAGCCCCCGACTGGTGCCAGCCCGCCTCTGCGGGCTGCGTCTGGTCAAGCGGTGGGTTCTAAACTAACCTATTTACTTTTTATATTATTTACTATTTATTTATCCGTAATAAACTAACCTATTTACCGTTATATTACTAAATCGTGCTCGTATCATAGTTATATCTCTAGTAAGACCGCTTTCATATAACTACATATATTATGGTATATAGCTATATCCCTATATAACTATATCACGGCTTTAACCATCTTACTGCGATATATATAAATCGTAACATGTGGTTTTCTACAATTTCTGCTTAACCCGATAGGGTATAGACAACTATAATATAGCAATGAAGATACTCTAGAAAAAATTAACCAAGTAAAATTCTTAGATTATTAGTATGACGCAAGTAAAAATGAGACGAATGAGGTCAGAATTAGACAGAGCTACAGACCAGTGAGCCGTATCAATTACAATCTCAAGTCCGAAGCATTAGAAGTGACACTGATTGCAAACAAACTTACTTTTTCGACGTCATCCATCAGCGGTGTCAAGGTCCACCATTGTTGCCGCCTCCATCATTTATTTAATTTCTACTACTTTAAACTTTTTGTTTGTGGTTTCATTCATGACTATACCATATTTGGCAAAGCTATAGGTACTATATTGCAAGTTCTTCTCTTTTGTTTTGAATTAAGTGTGTAGAAATGCGAAATGCTTGTGCAAAATTTCGAGTTGCTTACTGCATTTCTATTGCTTTAAACTTTTTGTTTGTGGTTTCATTCATAACTATATCATATTTGGCAAAGCTATATAGGTACTACGAGTATTGTTGGTTTTTCTCTGTGTATGTTTTGAATGAAATATGTGGATTTGCGAAATGCTTGTGCAAAATTTCGAGTTACTTACTGCATTTCTATTGCTTTCAACGTTTTGTTTGTGGTTTCATTCATAACTATATCATATTTGGCAAAGCACTATTGTTGGATTCTCTGTGTATGTTTTGAAATGTGTAGATTTGCTAAATGCTTGTGCAAAATTTCGAGTAACTGCATAATTCTAGAAGTAGATCATAAAATGTAGGGCTGTTATGCTAACCTTATAGAAGATATAGCTTATGTAACTATATACAGTCGATTACATGTCGATGGTAACATTTTGACCTGAAACTAGCGCATCGTAGTACGGAGTTTCTATGGAATTAGGGGCCAGTTTATACTGGTTTTGTTAGACATTGAAGTTTGAGCTACTGTATGGTCTGACGAGAATAATATGAAGAATAGTGGGGTAATTGTGTAACACACTAACAATTGATAGGCCTTCCATTTTGACAATTAGACAACATACATTGCGTTATTTGCGTTGTCGAGCAGACGAATTAATCAAACATATGAAGCAATGGATAAGGAATTTCTTTCAAAATCATTCAGATCGTGATTGATCGTGTGTTACGCAATTAGGGTGCAAGGCACGCGGAAGAAGAAGATTATATTTTTTTTCGTTTATCTATGGTTGACTCGACTGAATAGAGAAGAAATTGTAATTATGATAGTATTTATTATAATTCTTTTGTTGTACTAAACTAGAAAAAGAAGTAGATGAAATGAATGCGAATCATTTAGCAACATTATATACCCAGACTGATAGCCGTTTATAGAAAAAGAAGTATATCTATGAATGACAGACACTCCTTTTAACATAAAAACATTATTCTTTTGCATACTTCTTTTGTAGTATCAATGTAACATGTAATTTTCCGATTGTCGACGACAATAAGTGGAGGTAATACTAGAGCACGTGGTATGGCCTGCAGGCAGAGTAGTGAAGTATAAAAGGTAGTTTATATAACTACTAGCTTTTTCCTGCGGCTTCACTCGCATGAAGTCAACGTCGCTCAGATAAGTTAAAAACAATAACCACCAGTACTGCTTTTGCTTATAAAAGTGTCTATGCAATGGCACCAAAATTGTATAGCAAATTACCTTGTCATATTAGAAATAGTAAGAACTATAATGAATTCAAAAGTAATCTTTTTAAACTACTAAATGACAAGGTATATTATTCAATCAAGGAGTATCTGGATGACAAATTTTGATCAATTTTAACTGTAATTTTGCGTTTGTGTTTGGCAATCTTTTGACGCTATGTATTTTTATCTTTTCCTATTTTCATGACATTTTCCCTATAATAATATGACAATTGTATAATTTGACATCCTTGTGTAACTTTGACATTGCTCATATTAACCTAATTTTGTATGCCTATCGGCGGGACATGGTTTGTACAATAGACATTTATTTCGAAAACACCTGTAATCACCACCATTTCACAAAATAAATAAATGAATGAATGAATGAAAGTCGGAATTATCCCATGGAAACGTACTAACGATATAAGAAGTATATCTGTCTGCCTCATCCAAATCCTATTAGTAGCATAACATAATGATCGTGAACTATCGTGAATTCATGCATGCCTAGTACTTTTTGTTAGGATACTGCTCAGAAATTGTGCACAACGTCTAATGATTAAAATACCATCATGAATTCATGCAAGTCTAGTACTTTTTGTGCCAAGTTTAAAATTTATTAGCTCAAGGAATAACATTTTTCATACAATCGAAATTTCCCCTTTTCGTCCCCTTACAGGTGGAATTTTCAAAAACCCCTTCATAGTGCTCGTGAAATTTTGCACACAGCTTTCTTTTATAATGTAGGGATTATAAAACGAAGCTGTGTGCAAAATTTCACGTTCCTAGTCCCAGTAGTTTCTGCTCTGCGTTGATATGTCAGTCAGTAAGTCAGTTTTGATTGCACGTCGTCGGTGGCACTTTAACCTTTACCTGGCCTAGCTTAGTACGGAGTATCCATAGAATACGAGGCCATTTTATTCTGGTTTTGTTACCAATGATGTGCGGGCTACTGCGTGCGGGATGAGAATAATATACTAATGTCTTCATGAAGAACAGCGGAGTAATTGTAACATACTAACAATTGCAATGCCTTTAATTTTGACATTTCGATAACATCCATTGCGTTTTTAACGTTTTAACGAATTATTCAAACATATGGAGCAATAGATTAGGAATTTCTTTCAAAATCATTCGGATTGTTCGGATTGTGATGAAACTTATGCTTTTGGAGTTGGAATTGGAGTAGTTTCTTCCTACACTTTTACATCATTATAAATGATATTTTATGAGTGGACACGATCAATTGAATCATTTCTGTTATCTTTGAACATATTATCAACGTTATCAGCTATAACAGGTTCATTAACTTCTTTGTCCTACGTTTTATCAAAAACTTTATTAAGATTTGCATCACCTATAAGTGTATTCCTTATACTATTAATCCAAACCGAATTTTGGCCAGTGTGACCAATCACAGCGGAGACTAGCCTTCGGCGCGGGAGATATTATAGTGCACAAGTGTGTGCACAGACACGAGTGCACTCTCTTCCCTCACTTTCAGATAGTTCAATGGGACGGCAATCCGACACGACCGGAAAGAGATCAGCACCCTAATTACGTAATGCAAAATCAATTTTAATTTTACGTAAAAAAAATCTGCTCAATTTTTTTTGTCCAACTTATGAAGCAATGGACTGGCAATCTTTTTCAATTGGTTTTAATTTAAAATTGCTCATGTATTGCGTAATTGGGGGGCAGGCCAACATCTTAACTTGCTTTCCGAGGCAAGGGGGTATCACTTCACTAACTTCCGAACTCCGGCCTGTTTCTAAGCAATTCCCAATGAAAAACCAGTTTGGTTAAATTTTTATTCTTTACTATCAAGCGTAATACCATTTCTTTTAACCATAGGTACTGTTATCTGAAACATCTATTTCTGAAACTAGGAATCTTTATTGACCACTACAATGTGTCATCATCATCTACCTAGTCTTTTCCCAAATATGTTGGAGTTGTCTTTCAGTGTAACAGATGCAGCTGAATACCAGTATTTTACATGAAGCGACTGCCTATCTGACCTCCACAACCCAGTAACTGGGTAACACGATACGCCTTGGTAAGACCGGTTATCAGACTTTCGGGCTTATTGACTATCCGTAATGACTATCAACAATGTGTATTTAGATAGAACTGTTTCTTTGTCACAATGCGTAAGCGCTGTGCGTCCCTGGTGCGTGGTGTGTGGGGCAGCAACAACAGTATCCTGTCCCAAATTCCGAGCAGGCTAGACTATCCGTACATGAATCGCTGCTGCGCCATTTCCCATGGAATGGTACAGCCGCGGTGAAGCGTCGGACAGTGCTGCCTGCACAGCAATCTGTGTAGGTGTATTATATAGAATAGAATTATATTTATTACTAATATAGGATAAGTTTACTAACAGATGAGTCATGGTTACTTGTAAATGAATTGAATTGAATTTATTATATTTAGGCTATCATTTACAATAAGGCTCTTTTGTAGTGTTACGCAGAAATCATCAATGGATCCTTATGTCCCAAGTTTCGTTTATCCTCCGTACATAGAAAACTCATTATCCTAATTTCATTCCTCGTTCATGAACTTTGTACTTCAATGTATAGAGTAACATAATTTATCATTATATTCGCTATATCATCGCCCACGTTATTTATAATCATTTCTATAGAAAATTGGGGTTAATACGCAGCTAGTTACATTATTGGAATTGTGTTTAATTGTTGGCAAAATTTTATGGGTCCAATGTTGTTTTCTATAGGGCTTAATAACTTCAAGGTAATATTCACAGAATAAAAAAATACTAGATAATAAATTACTAGATGACCGATATTTTAGATTTTTCGGCTGTTCCTATGAGTTTTCCTAATTTTATTTTTTCCTAAACCTGCTATCTAATTGCGTAACACATTTTCGTAAATGATTAAGACTAATCTGTTTCATTTTGATAGTTCAACCACATTCATTGCGTTATATACGTTGTTGAGAAGATTTCTTTTTTTAGAACTTATTGAGCTATGGATTAGCAATCTGTTTCAAAATGATTCAGATTATGATTGATCGTGTAGCACGCAATTATGGGGCAGTTCAGTAAGAAGGCGAATAAAAAAAAACAAATCGGTCGAGCCGTTTTCACGACAATTGATTTTATATACAATAATAGATCCATCATCCATCATCAGCCTATTAATGTTCCCACTGCTGGGACACAGGCCTCCTCTCTGTGAGAGGAAGTGGGCCGTAATCTACCACGCGGGCCCAGTGCTGGTTGGTAGATACTTAGATAAAATTATCCTTAGTCCATTTACCGCTACAGCTGTATGTACAGCAATAAAACTTTACAAACCTTCAAAGCAAACAAACATAGGAAAACAAAACTCTAAACAAAGAAAGCAATAATTATTAACAGTAGAATTAAAAGGCGGCGTAAACAAAGTCATTTCGAACAAAAACGAATATGTCAAATAACAAAAGAGTCGAAAACTGTGATAACGGAGCAAGGATTTCTTAGAGTACACAGTCATTACCTACAGTCATTGCATTGTAGAACTCAAGGTCTCCTTGAACTGGTAGGTTCGTTACAAGGGCATTCGACAAAAACTATAATAATAGCAGTATTCTGCTCCGTTTAAATTATTTTATTGGTGTTAAAAATGAAAGTAACACTGCTTCGGAATGATGCCGCCTATGATCAAAAGATGTACAGGACGGTTACAAAATTGATTCAAAGGACCAAAATTAAAATTCCGTTTTACGACCAGCCCCCCAATTACGCAATGCACGATCAATTTTAAATTGAAACCAATTGAATAAGATTGCCAGTCCATTGCTTCATAAGTTCGACAAAAAAAATCTGCTACATTTTTTTTGTTCGCAGATTTTTCGCAGATTATATAACTGATTATTAGGTTTGCAGAATTTAAAGAAAATGTTAAAACTAAAATTGTAGCAGTAATAGAAACTGTTTTGAATATGAATTACCCCATAAAAGATGTTGCCATAAAACAATAAAGTACTGTAAACGAAAGTAAACTTGGTGCCAAGTAGAAAGCTGCGCATGAGAATATTCTGTCAACAAAGAGTTTATGAGACAACAACGTTCTTTATTACGAGAACCAAGTAACTGCACTGCACAGTAAAGTCATTAATTTTACCACTTTTTACTACAAGATTACTAGAGCCGCTTTTATTGGGAATTACACTCTGCTCGCGATTTCGACAGCGTGAAATTTCTGGTTCTTAGGTACAAGTCCATAACTGACTACAGGCAGCAGAAGCAGGCAACGTGTCTATGAAATATCTTACGTAGAGAGCAGTGGTGCCCAACTGGTAAGGTTTTTTAGGCGCTTTACTTTGTGCAAATAATTTAATCACGCTCTCAAAACGGCGAACGAAAACATCGTGAGGAAACCGGCATGTCTTAGAACCACAAGTTCAAAGACATGTGACATGTCCGCGGGTAGATTACAGCCCACTCCCTCTCACAGAGAGGAGGTCTGGGTCCCAGCAGTGGAAACATTAATAGGCTGATTCTGATGATTATGATCATCCGTAGCTAGCGACACGATATTTCATAGAAATACTAGAAACCAGTTAGTGTCGCGACGACAAGTCTGCTGCTGCCTGCAGTCGGTTCCGGACTTGCACCTTCCACGTAAAATATTTACTATGCTATGATACTCGCCATACTGTAGCTTCGTATTAGTGAAAGAATTTTCGGAATCTGATCACTAGTTTCGAAGATTACCCGCTAACATACACACCTCTTTCTAATATTAGTATAGCCTATTCGGGAAAGTATTTGGTCACTTAAGAAGTTGCGAAAGACTAGTTGAAATATCACTTGATTTGCATACCTTAGCACAATTTGCTAAAATAATCCGGTTTGGGTGAATTATTTCATTCAAATCATTTATTTTCCAAATCATAAAATCCAATTTGTTAGTTATTATTAGGTACATTCATATTAAACTTTACTATCACTAATGTATTTGGCAAATAAAAGTAGGTAGAAGATGTCTTTTTTTTCACGCAGATGAAGTTGCGGGTAGAAGCTAAGTTTTAAATAATCATTTAATATCACTATTTTACTTCAAAGATGATTACCTAATCAGGTGAGAGGATTTGAAAGTGTGAAAGGACGACTTTGCCCCCGTAAAAATAAGAGTTATTATAACGAAAATCCTAATAATAAATTCTTAGAGTTTCAAACACATTTGCAATTACGGTTGTCATTGTTCTAATACTTAAACAGGTAACGGGATTAAATCAATTGTTTTCAATTTCTGTTAGTTCAAGGAATGTTTTCAAATCCGATTACTGTTTCATTCGTTACAGCTAGTTTCCAGATATTGCTGCTGTTTGTAATTTTAAATGTAATTATGTACTATTAAAAGCATTTACTGATGTACTCGAATTGGGACCTTAAGCTTTTTGAAGAATTCGAAATTCAATTTTTTATTATCGTGGTATGGGCACAGATGAAAACAGATGATTCAGTTAGGGTTGCCAACCGTACTATAATAATATAATAAATAACCGTACTATATGTATTATACTATATTTCGGGTCTGCGTACCATATACTGTTGAAGAAATATATAGTACGCAAAAATACTATATTTTCAACATCGAAATTTAACAAACAAATCCTTCATTTTAACAATTTATGAACGCACCTTTACTTTTACTTTTGACTGATGGATGCCATAGCATAAGCCATAGCATACAACCGAACTCATCTGCCATAATGCGTTCCGATCTTGTCAAAAATGTCAAATTGACAACGTCAAACGAATTTTTGGTCTGCTTTATTTTTGTTTTTGGATTTAGTTATGTAATTATTATCAATTTGATGTTGTTTTTTCTTTTGAGAAGTTGAAGTCATAAATAAATTAGTTATGGACAGATGTAGCGATAAATAAAGTGCGTCAAGTTCCAGTGCGCCGCTACTAATGCCGATTAAAAAGCGAAAACCACAAAAAAAAGACTCCAAAAATATAATAAACCTGAGTGGGTAAGAGTGAAAGAGTGTAGATATTTAATAAACAATAAGAGGCTTTTAATAAACATTTTTATATAAAAAAATAATAAGTAGGAAACAAATATATCTTTGTAATTTTTTTGATTTTTCTATACAGTACAATATTTTTTTAAAGTGTACTATATTTTTTTAGCTTTTATTGAAAAATACTATATTTCGCCGAAGCAATGTTGGCAACCCTACAAGCAATGTTGGCTACAAGTACGCGGCAGACTCGTCTTGTCGGCCCAATTCAGTGATAAACGTAGTCAGAAGATAAAAGAGTTACGCGATAGAAAGAGAGGCAACTTCTAGGTGAATATAACTGCAGGTAATTAGAGATGTGTGACCTGAATTGCACTTTATTGTGTCGTAGCAAGAGTCGCTTTTTATTTAAATAATTTTGCAGACGGAACTATCTGTATTCCTCTGTGGTAGGGACCTGATCTTGACCTTCACCTCACCTGATGGAAAGCGATGCATGAGTCCTACGATGGAACTAGGCTCAGAAGATGCCCGTTCACTCTTGCTTTGAAGGCTGACGGGTTTTAAGAGGAAAGAAACCCAGACGCTGTTTAAGATTAAAAAAGTATATTATTTATTTAGTTATTACACCCACTATCCTTACAGGATGACCCCAATACAATAGTGGTTTGCAAACACACCCCAAATAAATTGAACAATCAACTTACGGCTAATACTAACTTAAAAATCTAAAAACAAAATACAGAGCAAACACTAAACTCTATTAAAAACACAATCTGAAGTCAGGCTTCAGAATGATATGAACCTAAATACTAAATATATCGATATTAGATGAAGAGATGACCAATAAGGAATAAAATACGAGAAAAGAACGGCAGAAAAGAAAAAAGAAAAATGGTATAACCCCAGCAGTAGACCGGTGGTATACCTTATATCGGGCTGAAAAGGATGATCACTGAAAGCTATTAACAATTTTTTTTTACAAAAAAAGAATAACTGACTTCCAAAAAAGACACTTCCAAAAAAGTCAAAAATAACTTTAATTTCGGAAGTCGCTGGCAAGACTTCCGAAATTCAAGTTATTTTTGACTTTGTAGTGTCTTTTTTGGAAGTCGGTTGTTCTTTTTTTGTAAAAAGTTTTATTTTGCACTTTTTAGTTGTGGTACCTACCCCATACAAATTCAAATACAACTAACCTGCTATGTAAATAACAGTGATTGGAAGTTATCATCATATATCATCCATATAAACTAAGTGGGAAAAATATGTATTATTGAAGCTAACTCAAAAACTATCCAAATAATAAAGTTCATAAAATTGATATAGGACCACCTCGGGAGCATACGCTTTCAAACAAAAAAAAACAATTTTCAAAATCGGTCCACAATTGACGGAGAAATCACGTAACAAACATACAAAAAAAAAATACATACAGACGAATTGAGAACCTCCTTCTATTGGAAGTCGGTTAAAAATAGAGCAACGGATAGACATGAGCTAACTCTTTATTTCATTAATAAACTCATAATACAATTTCTAAGAAACGAAAGGACATCAGGTGCTCAGAAATTCAAATACAATCTCCAACTCTGATGACGTCAAAGTAAATAGAAGAGGGATATGATTACGACGACTTAAGTTCTTCGAAAATGTATGAGTCAATACAAGGAAATGCAAAGATGCTGTAATTGTTCCCAATTAATCTAAAACACTCGACAAATTAATTATACGTGATTATTTAATAACAGATGATAAATGCAAAATTCATGAATAACTCCATAAATTGTCAGTAGTTTTGCTAAGACTTGCTATAATCTAACATCTTTTTAAAAAGAATTAAATTGGTCCTCCGATCCGAAACATAGATTTTAAGAATTATAATCTAAGTTTCGGATACACCAACGCACACATGATACTTGTTTTTAAATTATCAATAAAGTCCTCAAAATTAATAAAACTTTAATCCCTATACTATTAGAGTGGTTTTTCAATTGAAACTTGAGCCGTTGCCTTTACCAGGAGGGTCCTGTCTCTGGGGAGGTCTAAGTTCAAAAGGGAGATATTGAGGGGTCTAAAACTTGTCGCCGACTGTGTAAGAGACTCCCAAAAAGTACAAAAATACATTATGAATATTAATTTTCATAATTTCAAAAGTTTTCTCGACTGTTTTGTAGACTTTAATGTCTGGTGCGGTTTGCAGCATCCTTTCATTAAAATTATTAATTACGATGAAAATAGAACACAACATGTTATTGAACTATGTGAATGGAGTCACGAAAAGCTTTACAAGCTTCATCTTCGCTTACTCATAAATTAAAAAAAATTGTTCTTGTTCTTTCTGATAGTCAGTAGATTATTCTTTCTTTTTTCATTATAACTGCTTAAAGTCTACAAAATAATGCTTTGCTTAATAAAATGAACACGATTAGAAAAATACTGATGATCAAATAGTAGAGAATCAAACGATACACAATGGGAACAAATACGCACATACACTCACACACACTACACACCACACCAGATATACCATCCAACACTTGAAATCTCTCAAGTCTCCACTCTGGAATTCGTACCCCGAGCCCCAAGTAACTGTCTAGTTTGAGGTTCACTGGTAAATAATATTTTGTAACATAGCGTTATGTAACATTTTAGGCTACTCATGTCGTCTCAACTTGGTGTTAACCTGTAAACCTGCTTACTGTATTACCTGAACAATAAACTATTTTCTATTTTCTAACTAGGAATATACCCATATTTTCACATACTAGACTTAAATATAATATTATACAGGGTGGCAGGAACATCGTACCGAAAACTGTTACCATGGATTCAGTACGTGAACCCCCATATATAGAAATATTTAGTCGGTTATTTAAAAAAATATCTGCTGTTCCATACATTTTGACAGTGTAGATATTGCACTTTTCTATGAAACAGCAGATTAAAAAAGAAATAACCAACGCCAAAATGACCCCAATGGTCATTTGGGGTTCATCATGGGTTCACAATCATGTACTGAATCCACGGTAAAAGTTTTCACGGCGATGTCCCTGCCACCTTGTATGTAATTTCTTGATTTATTTAAGTACTTGTTCTATTTGAAGAACAAAGGACCAAATATTAAGTTAACCTCTCAATCTGGTCCTTTTATAATAATGTTCCAATGATTAAAATTATGAAACATTGACCATTAAATGATAATAATATAGTTCAAAGTAAATTTTGTGTCCCTATTACATCACCACATTTTGTAGCTGTAATATGTTTTGTTTTATGCAGTTTTCCTCATAAACATGTTTGCTGGGTTATCGAGTCACCTCGTCTATCAGTCTCGATTATCACATTCCTACTTATCTTGAAGATTCAAGATGGCGGACGCTAATGTCAAATCAAACAGTCTTGCTAAAGGTTTCTTAGTAAACTGTATTAATAAAAGCTAAATTAGTTGTAAGTAAGTAACTAAATGTTTTTATGGAAACTTTAACAAAGGATTTATTATGTTTTGTTTGAATATTGCAATTTAAATCACTTAAGTATTGAAATATGTCTCTAGAAACATTATCCTGTTTTCAATTTTAGTTTTAAATAAATCTAAAGCCTGAAACCAAAATTAAACCTTCATATTGACATTTTACTTTGCATACTTCCTTGATTAAAATTGACTTCAGTCTAGTTTACCACCATTTAATTACTTAAACTACATTTTAGTAAGCTATTCCTACTTTTTTTTATTTATATTTGCGCAAGCATTTTATAAACTTGTAAATTTTTATATCAGAGTTAGCCATTACGTTTATCGGCTAAGGCAGATGCCTTCGGAAATTCGGTCTGGAGGAATTATTATATCTGTTTCTTTGTAGATATTATTAACATTATCAATATCAACACTAAAATAACAAAGAAGTAAAGTTTGTAAGTTTGGATTACCTATCTTCTACGGTAATGTTTGAAAGTACCGATTTCGAAAATCTTGGTATGTTATATAGTAGGTATATGACTTCCACGCGGGCGAAGTCACCGGCAGAAGCTATTATCAATATACAATATGTAAAAGAAACCTTGTCCGATCCGAAAGGTACGGCACATAGGTGCTGCAATATACATTACCAAAAATTTAAAAATTTAAAAATTATCGCTATTTAAAATTCACATTTTTAGTACCAAAATTAACTCAATACAAATACAATAAAAAATCGAAAATTTTGAAAAAAATTGTGGACATTTTTGTTTTAATTTTCCTTATAATTACCACATAATTAAGACTCTAGTACGATACCTTACAACACCCGTCACGGATCGGACAGGGTATTTTATACATGTTGTATTTGTATTGGAACCATCTTTTGCAGTTTAAAAAAAGTTGCTAAATAATTCTCTTCTGTTTTATCATACATGATTATTCTGTTTTCGTAAACATTTTATATACTAGTTTAAACGTAAATAGTAGGCAGGAAAAACAACTTGAGTTAAATGACAATGTGTCATGTAGTATTTATTTCAATAGTCATCATTAGTTTACTACTGGCTGGTAATTACGACAGCACTGTTATGTTATTTTTCAATTAGGTCATTTTGTTCCTTATGTAATTATTTTGGATTTAATTCAGTTCAATTGTTCACTGTTATAAGTTATTCATACATAACATCACGCCTTCTTTCCCCAAAGGGTTGTGCAGAAGTGTATCTACCTATAGTACAACCAAATACCCTTCGCCTT
Source organism: Conistra vaccinii (assembly GCA_948150665.1). Lineage (NCBI taxonomy): Eukaryota > Metazoa > Arthropoda > Insecta > Lepidoptera > Noctuidae > Conistra > Conistra vaccinii. The sequence continues at coordinate 5,774,053 of OX411339.1, read as the reverse complement.
CTTGTCACAGTCATGACGTGCACTGTTTCTGTTCTTTGTCTTTTTGTATGCACGTGTTTCTGTGATGAATAAACTTATTTTTCTTTCTTTTCTTTCTTTCTTTCTTTCTTTCTTTCTTTCTTTCACATTTCGCCAGTAGGTAATGTGTGGACTTACACATTACCTACTGGTTAAATGTGAAAGAGGGCGTATTAGGGGGCGCTCGTAATAGGGGGCGATCCTATTGCCATCAAACGGGCACAAATCCGGAATCCAAAAAGGACTCCGGGAATTCCAGATAAAAAAAACCCAATAACACACTGCCCTACCTGGAAATCGAATTCAAAACCATCATGCATAACAGTAGCTTGCGACCACTAGACCAAAGAGAGAGCTAAGTTAACCCTCCTAACTTTAATATAATATATATATTAATATTATAAATGCGAAAGTGAGTTTGTTTGTTAATTACGCTTCCACGTTAAAACGGCTGAACGCATTTGGATGAAATTTGGCACACGGGTAGACCATGACCTGAAATATGACATAGAATACTTTTTATCCCGGTATTATGTTCCCGTGAGATATTTTCCGACATGCACGCGGGTGAATGCTTGTCTTCAATAAAATGTTTTATGAAGTTGAGGAAATATTTTTCCGTGACCAAGTCTTTTTACATATTTGCATGGTTTTTTAATATCGACTCGTTGGATACCGTCCTCGTATCAGTAATCTAGATAATGGGCTATTTACCTTCAAGGTTGACATTCAATTCAAAGGTACCTACAACGGTCATGCAAAGGCACTTTTGGAATATACTCTATTACTATGGAGTTTTTTATTGTTTTATTTCATGTAACATCATGTTTGTACATTGTTTCGTTGTTGTCTCAAAGCATTTATTTCAAATAAACCAATTACAGGTACTTTTGAATTGTCAAGGGGTCGGTCAGTCAGAAAGATGAAGCTAGTTGCCCATTCCAAAGCGTGGTAGGTTCTTATGGAGAAGAACGGACAAGAGACTCCACGGACACTCTTTTAAATCAGAGTATTGGTTACATCATTCATGTTAAAATTATACATGTGAGAACAATGTAGAAAGACGTTCACGTTAAAAGCGTCCGTAATAAAAGTATAAAAATAAAGACATATAAAAAGTTAAAACAAGCCGTGGTAACTAAGAGATGACCAGACGCATGGATTAGCACCATTTAGCTCATTTGAAGGGAACTAAGCATAACCGTTATCAGCCTATAATGTTCCCACAGCTGGGACACAGGCCTCTTCGCTGTGAGGTGGGCCGTAATCTACAACGTGGACACAGTGCGGGTTGGTAGATGTCACATTTCTTCGAATATTTGGTTCTAGAACAAATCTTGGTCTTTCAATTAATAAAGTTTTTTGTAGCAACTGTAATTTATTAGACTAGTCTTTTTACCCCCTTACTAATAAACGTTGTATATCGCCTATATAGTTACACACCGATTTCTCTCTTTCAGTCGTCAGTAATTTGACATTCGAAAGAAGAAGACAAAGCGTTGTATACAGGCGGTATACAACGTTTATTAGTAAGGGGGTTAGTGTCTATAATTCTTTGTAACTAACTGCAGCCCGCGTGGATGCTAATTGTTTTTCTAAACATAAAGTAGCTTAAGTTACTTCTTAACATCAGCTATCTGCCAGTGAAGATCCCGTCAAAATCGGCTCAGCCGTTATGGAGATTAGCCGGGACAAACAGACAGTCAAACAAATTTTTTTTTTAATAGTTTTTGTTAGGAGTACTGTATAAACTTTCATATGCTTTCATATGCAAAGCTGTTATTTAGACATTCTATACAAAAACTTCAATTTTATATATTTGTATAGATTACATTGTAAAGTATTCATCCACATTAAGTTTCTCAGTAAGTTAAACTTTAACTACATCGCTTGTTCTTACTTAGTTTGCTGGTTTAGTTCTTTGAAACTGCTCTACTGTAGCTAATCCGTAACTTATTTGTTGCTAGCTTCGTTTTTTTACTAGATAATTAAATATATCTGCCTATCTATGTATGTACAAGAGGTAGTTTTGACTATAGACCAGTCATACTTGCTGTAAAGCCAAAATTACATTACGAAATGACATGAAATGACATAACATTTTAGAGCGACTTTTTCGTTGATGACAGTCTCATGGTTCACGCGGGCGAGAGAGTGACGCTCCTGACAGGCAGTCTCGCCGCCTGTACTCTTGAACGAAAAAGTCGCCCTATAATGTCATGTCACTAATTTCGTAATATAATTTTGCCTAAAGAAGTCTGGCTCTAGATTCTAATAGCAATGGTACTACAGTCTCCTAATTCACACGGGCGAGAGACTGACGCTCCCGCCATCCGTACGCTTGAAAGAAAAAGTCGCCCTATAATGTCATGTCACTAATTTCGTAATGTAATTTTGGCTTCAGAGCTCTGACTCTAGATTCCAAATGCAATGCTACTATTGGTTCACACCAGCGAGATATTGTCGCTCCTGCCGCCCGGGCCCGTACACTTGAACGAAAAATTCGCCCTACAATGTCATGTCAATAATTTCGTAATGTAATTTTGGCTTAAGAGCTCTGACTCTAGATTCCAATGCTAGTAACTGTATATCAGGCTTCAAAAGGTTAAGAAATAAAATGTCCAAAGTAATTTGTAACTTAAACGATGACTTTTAATACACTTTTCTCCTATATTACATTCGTTTTGTACAAAAACAACGTATCGATGAAGTATACAACGTATTTTTATGTTTTAATTCGACCTTACACGACCATCACAATTCGTACACTAAAACAATTAAACACTAATAATTATAATATCAAAAATTACGTATAGACGAGATCTTTATACATTGGGAGACTATATTGAACAAATAATAAGAAAAACATTCACATACATCACAGTTTCTCAAGAATTTGAAAAGATTATAATAAGTTTTTGAGGTTAGAAAGACTGGAAGCCATTTTTGATATTTATTTTAAAATTGAGACAAAAAAACATGAAGAAGTGTTCGTTACTTATTACGGAAGCTTAAAACGGGTAAACCATTGTTCGAGAAAATTGTAACAAAAGCAAAGTTTCTCGATTATAAACTAGATTTGGAGCAGACACAGTCTCGCTACAAAATATTTTGAATTCCTTATCGCACATTTTATAATCAGTTGCGTGTTATATCACACTGCCTTTGATAAGATAAATCCTCGGTTTCTCTGTAGTATTTGTTATTATTTTGTCATTTTCCACCAATATTTTGTCAAGAATCTTTAAAATTTAGAAACGATTTGGCATATTACATTTTAATGTCTCTCTTATTCGATATTTATTACAAAGTACTAGCTATTCGTATCAATAAGAACATATAGGAAGAGAGACAACGAAGAGTATTAATAATATCAGCTGATTTCAGTATTTGTACAATGTTTTTCTATGAATCTCAGCTTGGCCACATGATAAATGATTAGTATACATCACTGTCAACTGTTTATTGCGTCATACCGGCAAAATGTACTAACATCATTGGTTCAATCTCTGAACACTTCTGAACAAACAATTTCTTCATTCATCTCATGTTTTTGCTTAAACGCATATATACGTACTTATATAGTTTTTCCTTGTTCGATTTTTTCAAAGAAACAAAGATATCAGTTGAGATATTCTAATACTAAACAATTCTGTTTAAAGGAAGTGGTAATGCTATTCATTTTAATAGTTATTTCATTTTGGCTATAACTTTTTTGAACAATGCTACAGATTAATTTATATTGGCCAATAAGGAATCAATCAACTAGAGTATAAAAATGCCAGTAAATATGGCCGTCTGTTGAAGTAATATCCGTAAATGTATTATTTGCGGCTAGACGTATTTGTAAAAGTTAAGCTATAAATGAATTTTTCAGTTAAAATTCACACATTTTTCACATTTCTGGAAGAGTTTTTATATAGTAAAGCAATTTTCATCTCCCAAATCACGCTTCCATCACAAAATAAAAAATAAAAAACCTAACTTTTAACAATTTGGATATTTTCCTAACTTCTCGCACAAGATCGAATTAAAAACATTGATAAATTTGAAGAATGGCTAAATATCTACCTAACTAATGGAGCAAATTATTTTGATAAACCAGACCTTTTTAAAAATTACAAATCTTTAGACATTAACATAGTTGGAGAGTTGCGTCACGCTCAAGTAATAACAAACTTTAATGAAGACAATCAAGAAAAACAGAGAACATTCAAAAAGGCCTGGCTCAACATTGCGACTAGGTATTGGGGCAACTTCCATCGAGAAACTTAACCAAAACTTGTCTTTTAATTAACACAAACTGAATCTGACACAACAGATAACACAACTGATCGAAAAACAGAAACATACAATAGAAAGCAGCCCCATATCCTAAATAATAATTCGATAGTTTTAATATCTTAAAATTGGTTAATTCTTTTATTCACTGTCCAGAGTATACCTACAACCTTGGCGCTCCTTCACTTCAACATGGCCGTCGCACTCACACACGCGCGTACAAACACTACCTAGTGTGTGTGTGGTCACCGCACATGCCACAGACCGAGGTTAAGTACACTTAGCCGAGGCAACTTCACGATGTGGTCCAAGCCTTGCGGAGTGATACACGTACAACCGTACAAGTCTATCGCTTTCAGATTGTGCAGCCCGTCCCCGAGCGCGCGTAGGCCTCTATCAGTGACCCTCGTGCACTGTCCTATATTTAGCGTTTCTAGCTGTGATAGCCTGGCGACCCGCTCCAGGCCTTCGTCGGTGAGGCGGCGGCAGGCGCTCAGAGACAGCGACCGGAGCCCCGATAGGCCCAGGGTCGCGTGTGATAGCGCCTCGTCGCCAACCTTGTCGCAGAACGACACGTCCAGAGCTCTCAGTCTACCGCTCTCTGCCAGGTGGGCCACCCCTGCATCCGATATCCCATCGCAAGCTCTCAAATTAATATCCTCTAGATGGGGCAGTCGCGCCAGATGCCTCAACCCTGCATCCGTGACCGCGACGCAGAATGAAAGATTTATAGATTTAAGTTTAGGAAGACCTGTAGCTGTGTGCTTCAACGCTTCATCTGTCAACCTTTGGCAGTCTTGTAGTCCCAAGTGCTCCAACTCTGGTGTGCCTCGTGCCTCGCCGCCACCACACAGATGCGCTATCCCAGCATCGTTCACGTGCCAGCACGATCGCAAGTTCAAATGACGCAGTTTCCTGAGTCCCCAGGCGATAAGCAACAGACCCGTATCTGTTATGTTGCAACAGCCGCCAAGTTCTAACTCTTCCAAGTTTTTAAGTGATTGCGCTATCCTGCCGAGCGACGAGTCGGTCACTTGTTTGCATAGTGATAAGTCTAGTCTCCGTAATGCTGGCAATTCAGCCGCGAATGCGCTCGCCAAAGCTGCATCCGTCACACTGTAGCATCCGCTGAGAGATAGCGACTCTAGTCCCGGTAGTGCGGCTACTGCATCCCTCAGTCCCCTTCGTAGGGACAGTACTTGTAATTTCCGTACTCCTCTCCTGGCTAGCGACGCGAATAGCACCGGCGCGGGTCTCCTGAGATGCAATGCAGCTTCCACTCCGCGCCACACGGACCGTCGATCAGCTGCGTCCCGCCAAGAACGGCAAACTTGCGCCGCGCGGCCTCTGTCCCGTACTGGCAACCTTTCAAATATGAGAGCTAACAGTTCCGGGTACAACCTTGTGATGTGTGTTCCCTGAGGCTCTGGCGGCACCTCGGGCACGTGAGGCACGGGCAAGTGCGGCCGGTGTAGTCTATAAGGCGCACTGCGTAGTTTTCTTCTATTCGTACTGGGCTCCCTAAGTTCCGTAAGTCCAAGCCGATCGTCCCGCCAGGACATCACTTCCTCCGTCCACGCACTCATAGCGGCGTCACTGCACACTATAACATGTCACGATGCATCGGACCGGTTTTCGGTGAAACTCGTATAGTGGGGAGCGCGCGCGGCGTACGTCCGTGCCGCGTGGTGTATCCTCGTGTACTGGCGCTCGTCGGAGAGTGCCGCCCCCCCGCGGCGCCCCGCGGCCGCCCGAGCGCGGCTATTGGTCGCGGTCGCCGGCACGTGACGCGCGTCGTATCGATTCGGAGGCTCTGCGGCGGCATTTTTAAGTTGGCGGGCCGAGAGCCCGCCTTCGCCCCGCGCGGCCCCCGACGCCCGCGCGACATACTAAGCAGCCCAGCAGAAAGGTAATGCGTTTGCATTATACCTAACTATTACCTAAAAGAGAATCTTTGATATCTTTAACCAAAATTACTGATAAGCCCAATCGGAAGATTTATTCGAAATCTTGCAAAATCCAAGCATGAGCTATCAGAAAGACAACGTTAATGAAAATACAGAGTTTCTAGTGATTTCTTATTTGACATAATCTTTAATTAGCACTGATTCTTGGTCACCCGATCGGGCGTCCTTTGACTACAGCGGAAAAGTAAACGAGTACTACTCTTTTTCTCGAGGAGTTTTACAAATTATAGGCACAATACATGAGCAGCTCAAACCATGCAATCTTTGACCCCAGTGATAAGGCGGCAAAACAACTCGGCGCGACGTATATTTTCGTTCGCGGTGCACTTGCCGACGACTTGCGACCACTTTACGAAGATCTCTGTCAACTGGCGCGACGTTCCTTATCCCAATACACCTAAGAAGACGTCCATGTTGTGACACAGGTCAGGATAAATTGGTTTTTTGATAACACCAGCCAACTATTACAAGGGCGACCGGTTGCGAGCGTTCCAAATATGAATTTCGAATTGAAACGTGTTCCAGAATGGAACGCGAGCGAGTTGGCGAGCGGACCGAACCGTTTAGAAAATTAACGGGCCTATGTTATGCGGTCCTTCTTTCAAATAAAGAATTGGTCCTTTAGAAACCTTTGCGATACCGTAATAATTTGCACGACGCTCTACGTACCTGTTTCGATTCTTTTATAGATTTCTAATAAAAATTCTATCAAATAAAAACTGTTAATTGCTCAGAAAGTATTAAAATTGTAGTTAATATTTCCCCGTTATGATGCAAGCAGATCAATCGTACTAAAGTAGATCGTGAGAAAGGGTTTTCACAGTTCAAGAGAACGGCTTACTTGGAACCGGAAATACGAGACTGTCCCTTATAAACTACTGTTATTTATTTATTTTAAAACATCTTCTAACTTTGCTGAAGTTTATAAATTATCAATCGATTTGAAAGTTTTAAAGAATGCTGAATTGAATCAATATTTTTTGGTAATGGGCTCATGTCAAGCTGTTTCTAATTAAGTACCAACATAGTTAAAATAAAATATAGCATAGTTAGAGTCTTCAAAAAATACTTACATAAATAGATTCAAGCTCAGACCAAATAAAAAACCAAGACATAGCGCTGCAAACAATACAGTGAAGCATGCCAAAACCTCCGCTCTGTGCATACACGCTCACACGCACACATTTACAACGATTTACAATCAAACTACACCTCACTAAGTGCACACATGTTTTTAAAACCAGCCTCACGTCACTGTTGACAGCGCTCTATCTTGGTTTTTTATTTGGTGTGAGGGTTCAAGTACATCAGCCACATCCTGAGGAGTCAGCTACTACTACTACTACTACTACTTACCTAAAGTTACATGCTCTGTGCTACCAACTTTGCTGACTGGGCAATCTTTTCATCATAGTGTGACATAGTATTTTCGGTAAGGAGAAAACCATAGAGCAAATAAATGGATGGTGTGAAGGGATGACATGAACGAATAGGGAGTGAATGGTAAGCTGGCAGCTGTCAGAAAAGGATGGAAAGCAAAACATGCTCCATCCTCTAGTAATATGCAGGGACCAGGGTACGTGGAAGAAGAAGATGACCTTTTTGGTTTTTTTAGGATGACAGAAAGAAAAAAAATAGAAACAATTCATTTTGTACTACGAGGTAAAACAGAAATAAGAAATTAAAACAAATGAAAAAGCTACCCACTCGACTGACTAGAGAAGAAATTGTGATTATGATAAAAATATATTCTTCTGTTGTAGTAAACTAGAAAAAGAAGAAGAAAAGAATTAAATGAACGCGGATCATTTTGCATAGAAAAATAAGAAGGTATATTCATGACAAGCACTATCCTATAAAACATAAAAACATTAATCTTTTTAATACTTCCCTTGCAGTAGGTATCAATGTAACATGTAATTTTCCGATTGTCGACGTCAATAAGTGGGGTTAATACTAGAGCACGTTGTATGGCCTGCAGGCACAGTATGCAATGACACCGGGCTGTGGACGACGCCCCGGCTAAACACTGTAATGAGGTTCTAGTGTTTTTCTTTAGCCACTTTTCTTTTACTAGACTCGTTTAATTGTTGGCTGCACTTGCTGTGATGGAAAAATTTACAATATTGAGTTGTTCTAGATGTGGTATTCACAATATTCACATGTAGTCAACAACTTCAACAAGAATAATGTAACCAGGAACTTTCAAAAGAGCGTCCGATCTGTCCAAGGAGTTTCTTGCTCGTTCTTCATATATAGATCTACGTTTTTGACCGAACCGTAAAAATGAGTTACACAAAGATATAAATTAGATTATAAAAAGGTTCTTCCACTACACAGGACCTTAAGGACCAAAAAATTCTCTCGAAAAAGGAATTTGCTTCGATGTGTGCATTGCACATGTTGTCTTTCTTATAAAAAATATTTACAACGGAAGAACTATACCTTCAGCCGCTAAAAACAAAAAGTAAACGTCACGCAGTGTTCCCAGGCGGTCACCCATCCAAGTAATGATTGCGCCCGATGTTGCTTAACTCGGTGGTCGGACGAAAATCGGTGTTTTCAATGTAGTATGGACGTTGACATTGTGTGGAGAAAATACATGTTGAGTATCACTATGTGAACATCAATAATAATCTTAGTTTGTGAGAAAAATTTTGATAGGCTATAGACAAGACCAAGAAAAGATATTTATGATAATTTTTCACATGATTATGAAGATAGTTAAACCTATATTAGTGGAGACTACAATACAACAATAAATGAAAACACTGGCAATATAAGAGTATTTTGGAACAATCAAATAAATCCTAGCATCGAAATAAAAAAAATGAGTTTTTCAAACAAATTAAATTGCTGATCCACCCTAAGCCTATAAATTCCGTTTATCCAACTAGGCCTAGGGTGGATTCTCGGACTTTCGTTTCCGAGTATCCACCTTAGAGTCGATTTTTTGGGGTGGATAAACGGAATAACCCGAGCCGACTATGGATTTTGCGATCTTCTACTAATTTTATTGACTAAACTATTGAAGAAATTGGATTGAATTTTTGTATGCAGAATGGGAACTTCACTAAAGACACGCCGTTTAATTTATTATTGTCGTCTCTACCTTGTATGTATTTATAACTAGCTTCCGCCAGTAGCTTCACCCGCGTGATATCTTTATAATAAAGTACCTATAGCCAAAATTTACTGATGTTCTTACCAAAATAGACCAACAAAAGTGGAGATGGACAGGTCACATGTTAAGAGGCATCCAAGACTAGTGGAGTAAACTTGTGACTGAATGGTACCCCAGAGCTAGCAAAAGTAACAGGGGAAGACAATATAAGAGATAGGAAGATGAACAGAAGCTTACTGCGGGTCCAAATTGCAGAAGAGTTGCGAGAGATAGGACTCAGTTTGTTTTTGTTTTGAAAAATTCTTTATTATTAACATACAAAATATACATAGCTGTAGTACTTAGAAAATAAAGTAACAGTAACACTAATATTAATAACAAACACTTTTACAGGCTAGAAGCACCTTTATAAGTATATAATAAATATAGGACTCAGTGGAAATTGTTAGAGGAGGCCTTTGCCAAAAGGCACACTGAACTGAGAGATATTCTGTAAACTAAGGAAAATACCACAACGCATAGATGTTCAGAATGGAAAGGGCTTATTATTAACCTATACCATATTATGTAATAACATATGCTACTCAGTACAGTGATACTGATAATATAGCATTCGACTAGTGAAAGATTTTTCTCGGTTCGGTCATTTTCGAGTTTCATCACCTGCCCTTTTCCCAACAACATTGGGGTCGGCTTCCAGTCAGAGATGCAGCTGAATACCAGTATTTTACATGCAGCGACCTCCTGCCTATCTGACCTCCACAACCGAGTTACTGGTAATACGACACCCCTAGGTAAGCCTGGTTGTCAGACTTTCGGGCTTCTGACGACCCATAACGACTGACAAAGATCCACGAATGACAGCCGGGACCAACGGCTTAGCGAGCTCTCCGAGGCACGGAGGCGTCTTGGTATAGTAAAGCTGGTCACCCATCCACAGAACAACCGCGGAAAGTGGTAATTTGATCGATCTACCCGTGCGGCTGTTATTAGGGACGTAGCCACAAGCTAGTACGTAGCAACTAGCAAGTTGTTTTTGAGTTTATTCATTACAGACAAACATACAGATAACTTTTCTCTTTATTATATCATTAGTGTAGACCTGTAGACTAACTGCTGCGCGTGGTTTTTTTGTTTTTTTTTTCTAAAATAACTAAGGATACTTATCCTTAGTTACTCCCTCTAACATCAGCTATCTGCCAGTGAAAGTTCCGCCAAGATTTGTCCAGCCGTTTCGGAGGTTAGCCGAAACAAACAGACAGATAGAAAAAAAATAAAAAAAATTGTTTTCATCTGAATTTAGTAAAGAGCTGTTATATATTATTATATGTATACATTACAAACAAACACTTTAATTTTTTTTTAATGTATAGATAAAGATAGAGCTACGCTCAGTCCGTAGGTATTTATAATATTAGTACTTATTAATTTACTTTTGCATTTGTTAAGATTAACTTTTGTTTGCAGCTATGTTCGTTAATAGCAGATGCAATATTTTTTTTTTTTTCATCTCGATTTGGAAGCTTTTGGCCTTCATCTCACCTGATGGTAAGTGATGATCAGGCCGAAGGTGGAAGCGTGCTTCACCCGGAATCCTCAACCACAGAGGAGTTTTTTCCTTTCCTTAAGTTCTAAAGAGCACTCTACATCTAGAACAACTTTGTATACATGAGCTTAAGCGGAGCAGGAGCGGAGATGTGTCAATATTAACCAATAGAATCAAAACTCCACTCCAGAGGTGCGATTCTATTGGCTAATTTTGACACATCTCCGCTCCTCTCCTCTCCTCTCCGCTCCAGTGGACAGGCAGCCTAATAGTTCTGTATTCTTAAGACCAATACTTGCTTGGCACACTATGGAAATGTACCAGTCATTTCAACAGCACCAATATACAGGGTGGCAGGGACATCGACGCGAAGCTGGTTACTATGGATTCAGTACATGGTTCTGAACGCCCCTGCGTTGAAATTTTTCGTCGGTTATTAAAAAAAAATCTGCTGTTTCATAGAAAAGTGCAATACCTACGCGGTCAAAATGTATGGAGCAGCTGATTTTTTTTTAAATAACCGGCGAAAAATTTCAACGCAGGGGGGTTCAGAACCATGTACTGAATCCATGGTAACCGGCTTCGCGTCGATGTCCCGGACACCCCGTATTTTGTTTGAAATTGTGCCTTCGAATCTTTTCGTCCTTTAAAGTCTTCCATTATCAAATGCACACCTAAGTACCTACTGGAACATTGGAAAATGAATTGGTCGCAAAGTGATCGACATCCAGTACGTTCCAGAATTGTAAAGTAGGTATTGGATTTAAACAGCTATCGTGTTTTTAATATGATACCTATAAAATATTTCGACGTCACCGCGAATCTTACCTCGCGAATAAGCTTCTTTTTTTAACAAACAGGATGCTCGAAGCAAATTTTTTGCGATAACTTTTTACCGCCTACCTGAGAGAACCCATATGGTTCAGATCTCGACATTTATAATAAAAGTAACACGCAGATATGAAATATCATGCGAAGCTTGTCAGACAGGGCAAGTCCTAAAAAAATACTAATAACACGCTTAGTTTTTGCTTTGTTTTTAATTTAAAGAATCTTTTAAACTTTTAACTGCAGTATTTTTGCAATCTACGATATTTTTTTTAACTGTTTACGTCAGAAAATTTAATTTTCATAAAAGATATTTTGTGGAATTTAAAAAAATTCAATATGTGCTATCAAAGTAGTTCATTATTTTAACCAGTTTGAAAACAAAATCCAGTGAACACGATCTGTTACATGCCCGGTTATATAGCCGCCAAGCGCTGCAAACAAGAATAGTCCTTACGGTGGTTAACTATGAACTTCTTTGATGGTACCTACATTTATTAAAAAAAAGAGAGAAGGCATACCTAAAACCTAAGAAATTTAAATAGCTGCTGTCTACCTTAGTTACGTAACTTATTTACGTTAAAGTTGTCTCTCTTTTTTTCGTGAATTAGTTAATGAATAGCCTAGCTTCTGCTGTCTCCGTCTGAGGAGAACAAAGGGTTTTGTCGGACTCCTATGAATTGAAACACCACGTATTTCTCCTGCTATCAAGAGTTCATGAGTCGGCAGAATGTTTTATCAAGTAAATAAGTTCGCTATAATCCGGAAATGGGGTTCTATACAGAATGTCTGCTTGTACTAAACAGTAACAGTGATTAACAGGCACAGTATTTTTGCGATAATTCATATCCACATTTGGGAAATAATCTGGTGATTAAAATTTAATAGTTCTTGTGGTATAATTCCCGAACTCCACGCGGGCGAAGCTGCGGGCATAAGCTAGCACTGGTTTAACAAGTTTTCCAAAAAAAACCCATTATAACGAAATAATGAGAAAATACCTAGTCCGAAAGACGTTAAAAAATTTAGGTAAATAATACTAAAAAAATATTGCCCTTACCCTCTTAATGCCATCTAGTGGTAAATAGTTAAGAAGTCACTTTTTGTTCAAGCAGCGCCATCTAGTAGCGAATAGCATAGATAATATCACAAACACATTGTCACTTCTCCATACAGTCAACAATTGGTACACAAGATGGCGCTTTTGTTTAAAAGAAACTGTTTTTACGGCCGAAAGATGGCGCTGTAAACTGTGCGTCAGACAATCCTGAATCGGTTCCCCAATTTTCCGAAGAACGACTCCTCGCTGCTTTATATAGGTAGTTGATAAATCCATGTAGGTACTACAGTCTGTGACTGACTTGATGGAGAGCAACGTACAACAGCACAGGACAGCACTTCCAGTTCTTCCGTCATCTGGTTTGATCATTGATTTGGGCTGCTTCTTTTGAACCTTTTGCCATGTACCTATTCTAAGAAAAATCATTAATAAGAGTTTAACATTCACAATCTTATTGGAAAGCTAACAAGACAAATGCCTAATTGTTTTCTAAGTGGCGCATATCAAAATAATATTTATTTAAGATGCGTTGTACTCGGCATGCGTCGGATAAGTATTATTATTTGATAACAGCATCCAGAGAGGCTCAAGTGAACGGGTACCGGAGTACAAATGTTGAGTGCTACAGGGAGGGATTTGAAATCACTCAGTGTAGTATGAATATGGATGGTTATACTAAGTATAACGAGTAGGTAGGTAACTTCAAAAACGGTGAAGAAAAACATCGAGACGAAACCGGCATGCCTAAGAGATATTTCTCGACGGTATATGAAGCCAAGTCAGAGGCCCATGGGCGGCTTAAACTCTGACACCCGGTTAGTCACTGACCACACAAAAAATAAAGAATAGGTAAGGGGAGACCAAAGACAAAGATAAAGACATTTTTATTCGTCGGTTATGGTAGGTCCTACGTACAAAGACACGATAAATACACACATCAAAAGTGTCTAGGGATCAACATATATTTTTGCAATAACTTTTCTCCTGATTAGTAATAGTAATAGTATAGTAATAGCCTTTTATTCAGATCCATATTACAATTATATGATTAAAAAACATTAAAAAAAAACTTAATGTAAACCTTAATCTAGTCTCTTATTTGAATTTTACTTAATTTCTGTAGATCTGTTTGCCAGTCGACAAAGGCCTCCTCCAACCTTTTCCACTCGTGTCTTTCTTGAGCCACTCTGTTCCATGTGACGCCTGCCACTTGTCTTATGTCGTCATCCCATCTTTTTTGTGGTCTACCTCTTTTCCTTTTACCTTCTCTAGGATACCATCGTGTCACAATTTTGCTCCATTTCTCTTTTCCTCTTACCATATGCCCCGCCCATCGCCATTTAAGCCTTCTAACTTTGCACGTTATGTCTATAACCTTTGTTTTGCTTCTTATTACACGGTTTCTCAGTCGGTCTGACTTTTTCACATTCATCATGCTCCTTTCCATTGCGTATTGGCATGATGCAAGTTTGCTAGTCGTGTTTTGTGATAAGGCCCATGTTTGGCTGCCGTACATGAGAACTGGTAGTATGCAAGTGTTAAATAGTTTGCTTTTGATATTCATATGAAGGTTTTTATCTTTCATAATCTCTTTCAAACCCCAGTACCTTCTCCAACCATTGGTTATTCTTCTTTCAACTTCTTTGCGCATCGGATTATCATCTGTTATTAGCTGTCCCAGGTAAATATATTCATCTGTATAATCAATTTGGTTGTTTCCTAAGTTTATGGTAACTCTCTCTCCGTTTGTCATCACTCTTGTTTTTTCCGGGTTCAGTTTTAACCCTACCTTCTCGCTTTCTGTTGCTAGTTCGTTTATCATTCTTGATATGTCTTCCGGTGATTTTGAAAATAACACAATATCATCTGCGAATCTCAAGTGAGTCAGTGAGACACCGTCTATATTGATACCGAGATTTTCCCAATTTAGACCTCTGAATATTGATTCCAGTACCGCCGAGAATATTTTTGGTGACAGGGGATCTCCTTGTCGTACACCTTTGCCTACTCTGAAAGGTTCACCTTTCTTTTCTAATTGGATTCTCGCAATACTCTGGCTGTAAACATTCTTTATTAAGCGGATGTATTTATGATCAATTCCTTGTTCTTTTAATGACTCCCATATCTTTTCGTGAAACAAAGAATCGAATGCTTTGCTATAATCGATAAATGCGATGTAGTAGGTACATTGGTATTCTTTATACTTCTCCATAACTTGGCGTACTACATGAATGTGATCGATCGTTGAATATTCTTTACGAAAACCCGCCTGCTCTATCGGTTGGTGTTCGTCTAATATTTTTTCAATCCGATTAAGTATGATCTTGGCAAATACCTTGTATATGTTGGACATAAGGCTAATAGGGCGGTAGTTCCCAATTTCATATTTGTCTCCTTTCTTATATAGAAGAATAATGTTTGATTCTGTCCATTGCCGTGGGATAATTTCGGTATTTAATATTTCGTTAAACATGTCAGTGAGGACTGGTGTTATAACTTCTTTGCTTTCTTTTAGGATTTCGTTGTTTATACCGTCGGGTCCTGGTGCTTTGTCTCTCTTTTGACTATCTATGGCTTTTACTACTTCAGTTTGAAGGATGTTAGGGATATTTGAGATTTCCACTAGGTCGTTTTTGTCCCGAGCGGTGTTGTGTTCATATATTTTTTTATAATAGGATGTGGCGATTCCTAATATATTTGATCTGTGGTGGTTCCATTCTCCGCTGTCGTTTTTAATTTTTGCGATCCAGTCTTTTGAACTTTTTAATTCCTTATGAGCTTTTTTAACACCTCCCGTTTTGGCTACATGTTTTTCGATAATTTCCATTCTACTCTTTTTCCTGTCCGATCTTATACTTGCTTTGATGTCCTTACTAATTTTCGCTAAATGCCTTCTTCTGTCTTTTACTTCTTTTATGTTGATGAGCTGGTTTCTTTGCTCTAGTAATTTCATGGTATTAGTTGTTAGCCATTTTCTCGGTTCAGATCTGATCTTAGCAAAGTGTTGTAATTGAAGTTTAATAGTATTCTCTATCCAGTTGTATTTTTCCTGAGTTCCCACGGTCTTTGTGTTCTCTTTGAAGTCTGTGAATTTATCTCTTAGGGTGACTACTAGTTGCTCCATTTGATACTTGCTGAGTTTACCAGTTGCTAGTTCCTGTCTCGGTCTAGTTTTCTTTGGTTGGACTGATTTTATTTCAGCTCTGATCAGTTTATGGTTGGTATTGAAGTTAAATTTGTTAATGACGTCAAAATTTGTAAAGCAGTTGTTTGTATTGGTCATTATAAAATCGATTTCATTCTTTGTTTTCCCATCTGGTGAAATCCATGTCCACATTTTCTTTGTGTTTTTTTTGTATACTGAGTTTAAAATGGTTAAGTTATTTTCTAGTGTGAAGTTTATAAGTTTTTCTCCATTTCTACTTCTAATTTTATTACTGTAGGTGAATGGTCCTAGTACTGTCTCTTCTCCTGGGCGCTTAGCTCCAATTTGGCCATTGAAGTCTCCCATGACGATTAGGTTTTTGTGGGCATGTTCTTGAATAGTGTTATTTAAGTCAAGGTAGAATTTCTCAATTGTTTCCAGGTCCGATTGTTCTGTTGGTGAATATATTTGTAAAATCGACCATGAATCTTTATATCCCGGTAACTTTATATTCATCATTGCTATGCGCTCCGAGATTCCAATAAATCCTTCTATAGATTTTTCAAGGTATTTTTTGACGATGAAACCAACGCCATGGTGGCCTGGCGTTGTTCCAATATGGTATAGTAAGAAGTCTGGTTGAGACATAATTCTTTCTCCCATTCGTCTTACTTCACTGAGGCCGACGATATCCCATTTAATTTGTTTTAAAGCATTTGTTAGGTCTATAAGATTTTCTTCATTTTTAAGCGTGAGTACATTAAGGGCTGCGACGTATATTTTTGTTTCTTTGTAGTTGTTTCTCTGTGTTGTTGGAGGGTTCTCCTGATTGATATTAATTAAAATTTTCTTTAAGGATTCATCAAATAAAGTGTTTTCGTTTGTCACAGTAACGATAAACCAAGTCACCTTTGCATTAATAAAGAAATTTGCCATTTTCCTAATAAAGGGATTTTTGACATTTGAACCACTAACATTAAAGTTCGAAAAAAAGACTGAAATAACAGTTTTCTTTAAAATTTTATTGGGTAACTTAAACAATTAATAATTCGTGTTTCTACCGCGAACACTAACAACACAAGAACATCGGTTTGGCATACTCAAAATGAGTTCATCCAAATCACGCTGTGGAATGGCCGCCCATGTTCGTTGCAACAACAAAAAAAGGTCTTCTTGCGACTGGATACCCTCCATATTCGGCAGAGCTCTTCTCTGTAGCATATCCCATGCATGCTCAATCGGGTTCAAGTCTGGCGACTGAGCAGGCCAGGGCAGGACATTGATGTTAGCTGCGGCGAGAGTCTGTCTTACAACTCTTGCGGTGTGCGGTCGTGCATTATCATGCATTAACTGAAATAAGGGACCGATTTGCACTTGTAGAGGAACGATGACGTCTGATACAATCGTCTCAGCATAAATTTGAGCGTTGAGGTTGCCTCTGATCCAAATCAACTCAGTTCTTCCGCCGATCCAAATACCCGCCCATACCATGATGGTTCCACCACTATAAGGATGGACTTCCTGGCAGGATTATAATCGCTGTTGGCGTCCAGGGGTTCTCCAGTGTCGTATACGTCTTGTATCCGGTCTCATACCAAAACGAGACTCATCAGAAAAGCACACGAAACGCCATTGTTCTTCTGCCCAATTTCTGTGTTCAAGAGCCCATTGATATCGAATCCTACGATTGTGCATTGCTATAGGTGGTACCCGTAGCGGTCTTCGGGAATGAAGGTTCACTTCATGCAAGCGGTTTCTGACTGTTTGGTCGCTAATTAAGTTCCCTGAAGAGTGATGAAGCCTCACGGCTAACATCATGGCGGTTATTGTTGGAGCTCTTCGAGCTAAGATTTGAATGTATCGGTCTTGTCTCCGTGTGGTGCAGCGATACCGTCCTCCATGGCGCTCAGCCACGGTACCAGTGCTTCGGTAACGTGTCCAAAGTCGACTGATAACACTCTGACTTGTATTCAGAGCTAAAGCCACAGTACGTTGCCGGGAACCAGCTTCTATCATTCCCACGGCTCTGAGCATTTCTTCCCTGCTTAAATGACGTCGCTGCTCCATAATAACGTTGGTTTTAATCAGTAGTAGGGAAACAGTAGCACTAATAATGTCTTCAATGCGTTGTATGTTTTTATAGGGAAAATATTGACAGCTGATTTTCATCTTTTACTCGAATTTGATTCACAGTTCCTGATTCAAATTATGATATGCACCAAAAAGGATCCATATAAATTTATAAAATCATAAATTTATTACAAAGCCACATCTCAATCTCAAGAAATCCGCATAAAAATGCTTGATCCCTAGACACTTTTGATGTGTGTAGATTATGATGATGGCGATGGTGATAATGTAAATAACATAGAAATATAAATGACAGTTATATCTATGGTAAGTAATGATCAGAAAGGGGTAAATGTTAGATATAAGCAAACAAAATATTGAAATATTATAACATATATTACTTATTTAGTTAGTGCATAATGAGATGACACAATAGAAGAAGAGAAGAAACAAAAGAATATTTAAAATTAAGAAAAATAAACACAAAGCTATAAAAAGAGGTTTAATAGGTACCTACTAGAAAACCTACTTCTTGTTGTCACTAACAATTGAGATGACGACCAATAGCTCAGAGAAAGTATAGAAGAAGAATACTTTCTGCGTCAAACACAAAAAAATTGGGATTAGAGAGAGCAAGATACCTAATAATGATGTTATCAAATAAGTAACAGAGCGAAATATTAACATTGCGAAAGGTTACGTCTCTCGCTACAGGCACTGGGTATTATTTATTATACAATCATTTTACTAAATCTATAATTATAAATTGAAGTCGCTTTTTGCGTTTGTTTTTTGGACCGGATTATGTTGTTCTAAACTACGCTACGAATTCTGATGCGGTATTCACCATCATTTAGAGAATTTATTCCAGAAGGTTTATGTGTAGCAATGTGTTTGGTCTCGGACTGTACAAACTTCAAGGGAAGGTAATTTGCTCTATTTTATCAATAAAATTATTCTACATGGGGGGTTGGAACCCAACCCCCCTGAGTGGCAGCTATTTTTGTTTTTTGATCGCATTTTATGAAGCGTGCATACTAAAAGTACTTTAACTTTGGAATTTAATGTCCAATTTTCGTAAAATAAAAACTTTTAATAAGTGAAAAGTGTTAAAAATGGGATAAATAACTCAAATATTGACAATAAATGCTGCATCATATTGAAATAAATGCTAGAAGATCAATTTCACGTTCAAATTAACATTGTTTTTTTAGTTTATCAAGGTTATTACAAAATTCACCCCCAGGAACTTTCTTTTTTTATATGTACTCGTCTAATAGATGTTTAGTTTACCTAAATAATGATACCAAAAACTCGATTCTATGACAATTGGTTTAAGAGATATTGGTGTTGGAACATAGGCTTGCGTAGATAGTGAGGTCATAACGGTTTGGTTTTTCTGTAGACTTTTACAATGATGATCAATGATAAACAAAGTCTCGTTGATTTGTGAAGCCGTTGACGAAAACCATGGGAAGCAGGGGCTGGTCGCTAGTAAATACTAAGCACAAGAAGTAAGTACATCCCTGTGCAACCGTAAGTCGCCATAAGTACTTGATAGTAAGTAAATATTAAACAGAATAAAACGATTAGAGTTTATAGCAAATACTCGTGAAGCAGCAGACTCAATCGACTCGCTCTAGCGGGACAGGGGTTTGTATGACACTGTTAAAATGGTGTAAGATGTAGTTGGTGCCTAAGAGTTATGGAAGGAATAATCAAAACTTGGATAACGTTTTATTTATTTATATAAATTCTAGCTAGTCTAAAAATAATGTAATATAAGTTAATAATGAACAATAAACGCTGACAATTGCCATTTACTTCCGCAAATTAAACTATAATATGTATTAATGTTCAAGATCCGTGATTACTCTCTGTCGCAGCGAATTTACTTTACATCACCCATTTTATGTATTTGTCCGGGTTGCCTTGTGTATATTTTTTTGTTAAATTTAGATCATGATGCTGAAATAATTGCGTTCTTATATTTTCATGTTATATGGTTTTGGTGGCATTCATAAAAATTCGTATCGTGTTACCTAGTAAGTAGGTTGTGGAGGTCAGATAGGCAGTCGCTCCATGTAAAATACTGGTATTCAGCTGCATCCGGTTAGACTGGAAACCGACCCCAACATAGTTGGGAAAAGGTATAAGGTAGATGATGATGGCATTCATAAAAATTCGCTAACTTTCTTCTCACGTATCTAATGGATTTGGAAGATCCAATCTAAGTGACCTAATTCCCTAATTGATACTTAAGTACGTCCCCGGCAGCCACCTTCATAAACCTGTCTGGCTAATTTTCAGCATAGCATTAGGTAATTTCTTGGGGCTCTAATTCTTTGTCTCAACGGCACGAACAGATGAGTAAAATTATTTTCTTTATTTTCTTTTCCACTTTCCTTTGCATTCACCACTTCTATAGTTTGAATGATGGCTAATTGCACTTATACTCCATTTAAAATAAGATTAGATATTTTAATAAAACATTTTTATACAGTCCGTTCAACCGATTCTGACCTCTATACCGTAGCATTAAAAGCATGAAAGCCGTTACAATACCAACTGTTTACTGCAGCTACCATTTATCATGAAACCAACGCAATAGAAGTCAAAATCGGTTGAACGGACTGTAAATAAGGTTTGGTTAAGTGTCAAATCTTATTTCAAATGGAATACTTATAGGTTTTTATAACTTCATCATATTATTTTGTCTTGATATACATAAATTATAACTGCGTCAATTGAGGTATGCTCCTTAACTCCTATGCAACTTTTTCTTATTAACATTGAACGCAAAGATTTATCCGACCACTGATGCTGCTACAGCTGAACACAGTAATAACTCTACGTCACAGATTGACAGTGGCGCACATTTGCATAGATATCGCGTGTATTTAGAACATTAACACAACTTGGTTAGAGCTATCTCCTCCGTTTTATGCGCGCCTAGTACCTGCGATTAGAACTACGCTTGGAACGTTAGAATATTTTCATTTGTTTTCTTTGTAGAAGTTATTGATTGTTTTTTATTCGTATGTTATTGTTTCAGAAGTGTAGCCCTAATTGACACAATTAATATTTGGTTTTATTAAGTTAATGAAGATTTTCTAAAACTTTCTAATAAATGATGATAACTATCTTGTTATCATTGTTGACTTATAGACCTAGAGCACTAGATGTATTTTCTGTCTGCGATTGCGACATTATCACCATTTCATTGGGTTTCTGTGTCAATTTCACGTTTGTCGTCTTTATCGCAGTAATATCGCCCGCGATTGTATATCACTTGTTAGTACCTAAATAAAATTATTTGCATTCAGCACAAAGTTACTATCTATATACCTAATAGAAAAACATACCTAGATAATTAGGCTGCCTGTCCACCGGAGCGGAGAGGAGAGGAGAGGAGCGGAGATGTGTCAATATTAACCAATAGAATCTGAACTCCGCTCCAGAGGTGCGATTCTATTGGTTAACTTTGGCACATCTCCGCTCTCCTCTCCGCTCCAGTGGACAGGCAGCCTTAAGGTAGGTACAAAGATTCAAAATCCTCAAAGAAATCACAATGTTTCGCCAGTTATTTTAGTCTGATTAAAAGCCAAATGTGCCCCAACCCGGGCGACGGCGCGTCGTGTTCCACGCGCGCCTCAAAGAGATGTCAGCAACATTTACGGGGTCCGCTAAGGCCGATGCCTGCCTGCCGGGGTTGCGGGAAGTCCTAAGGGGAATTTGTAGCCCCGGCAATGAACAGGCAAGGGAAGGAACAAAGTCTGCTCCAACTGCACGCTTCCTGTTCCTCTCTATTCGGGTGAAACCATGGGACCCAACTAGTCCATCCTTACTAATATTATAAATGCGAAAGTAACTTTGTCTGTCTATCTGTCACCTTTTCACGTAACGGCTGAACGGATTTGGATGGAATTCGGCACACGGGACATAGATAGGATACTTTTTAAAACATTTAACTGGGGTAACACGTTCCTGTGAGGTAATTCCGACCATCACACGGACAAAACCGCGGGAAGGTCTTTCGGTTTTTGCGGAAGGACGTTTTCAATATTTTTGACCAATCACAAAATCAATAGGTAAGTACCGACTACCGAGTGAAGCGCTGATGTTGGTCAACATTACACGAATAATGACGATGAATCGTCGACTGTTGTTTCTATACGAGTGACCGGCAAGTTGTGTGAAAATTGGTTGTCATGTAATGCGAAGGAATGAGAGATATGTCGAGAGGAAAGTTTTGATATGAACATGGATGGATATGAAGACCAAAGACAGTAAAATGTTATGCAAAAATATTTCATGTTTCATCATAATAATCGCATGCCTCTGCGCATAAACATATTTTTGCGGGCTGGGAGGGCAGTGTTGCATTCTGCATCCAAGCCTGGATCCAGTGATTGACGAAATAAAACTCATCCAAACGCTTTTAAATACGCATTGAGATTGAGATAACGATAATCATCGACTCGAAGCATATTTCCTCGTCCTAAACCAATGGAACGCTTGAATACCTATTCCTCAATCATGAATGCTATTAAAGCAGTTAGTCGTTGCCAACACTGCATCACAGTCATCGTAGCTCATTAGAGACAAGCTACAGCTGCACAGATTTATTATTTAGCTGCGAACCATAGCGAAACCTCATCATTATTCTTAAGGAGTAATTCCACTGTATAAGTACCGTTGGATTTTGTAGTAGCTAATAACTAATTTGAATGGCATGGCATGATGATCACATCGGGGTCAAGTATAGAGGTATGAGGAACAGGGTGTAAAGTTCACTCATCCTCTATAGAAAAGGGAGGATCCTCCGATCAGACGGGTGTTGTGTCTGGCGGGCAACTGCCAAATGATTTTTTTTTTGTGTTTTTTTTTAAGCTGTCCTCTGAGGTCATGACTACTTAACCAGGCTATCCTGTGCCTTAAGCTACTAGCTTAAATCGTCAAGCCAGGGGCGTAAAACTAAGTTATACAGGGTTATTTGTAAAACACCAGCAACCTCTTAAGGGGTCATTATACTCATTATTATGAACAACTTTCACTATGGGACCAAAGTTGGAACCGCGAAAAAAAAATCTGCTGTTCCCTACATTTATGTTCTCATATCTTGTCAAAATGTATGGAACAGCAGATTTTTTTTTCGAGATTTCAGGTTTGGGCCCATAGTAAAAGTTGTTCATAATAATCGGCGAACGCTCGCTAAGGGCACCCCCTGTGGGGTACGAACTTCGGCTTAGGGCGACGCTGGGGGGGAGGACATCAGAAGATGGGACATACTGGATCAAACATGGGTAATTATTATTGTTAGGGAAATTTAAAGCTACAGGGTCAGCTTCGACGAGGGCTGGCGTATCGTCGAGTAAGGGTTGGGGGAGAACCCAACGATTGATTTCGGGGAAGTTATTTAAATCCTGCATCGCGCAAACGATGCGCGATGCTGGATTTTGTGTGACGTCAGGTCTTTGATGCGTAGTTCGCATGTGGCAATGTAAATGCCACTACAGTTGTACCCGGAGCACAGCTAGCGAATTCAGGAAAAACCTACATAAAATGAGTCTCCGCGAGGGCTTCCGGCATCCCATATGCGACTTGAGTGAACCCTCCAGGAGGGCTCCAGACACTGAACATGTGAATCTCTATGACTGATTCAATAAAAAATATAATTAAATAATCAATCATTCAAATCTCCAACTAATAAACGGTCTAAAGTTACACCACATATATTATATTAATTACATAACATCACGCCTTGTTTCCCCTAAGGATTAGACAGAGGTACCTGCCTATAGTATCATTTCGCCAGCTATGTTTAAGTCCCATGTATCGGGTGAGCCTATTGCCATCAAGCGGGACACAAATCCAGACTCCGGGCTGCTGCTGAGAAATTCCAGATCGAAAAACCCAATAACACTTTGCCCGACCTGGGAATCGAACCCAAGACCTCACGCTCAGTAGTAGCGTTTGCGACCACTAGACCAACGGGGCAGTCGGTATTAATTAATTTCAGATTAACCATAAATTCATAGATTATGTGGCATTACTTTATTTCGCATTTATTTTAATCAATCTGCCAAGGCTTTTCCCAACTATGTTGGGGTCAGCTTCCAGTCTAACCGGATGCAGCTGGATACCAGTATTTTACATGGAGCGACTGCCTATCTGACCTCCACAACCCAGTAACTGAGTAATACGATACCCCTTGGTGAGACTGGTGTCAGACTTTCTGGCTTCTGACGAATCGTAGCGACTGTCAAAGATCCACGAATGACAGCCGGGACCGACGGCTTAACGTGCTTTCCGAGGCACGGAGGAGTCTCGGTATGTAAAGATGGTCAACCATCCACTGACCAATCCCGGTAAGCGTAGCTTGACCTGATCGATCGGCCCGTGCGGCTGTTATTACTTAGCCATTTCGCATTTATTTTAATATAGGGGCCAAATTAATAAAATGTGGAAGTCGATAGTTATCTACATACATATTTGTTCGATTCTACACTACCAGCAGTCCCTTTGTCCTCTTCAGGGTTTTAATTACTTAATCTCTGGTCGTGTCGGATGGCCGTCCCATGGGACTATGAGAGTGAGGGAAGAGAGTGCACCTGTGTCTGCGCACACACTTGTGCACTAAAATATTACCCGCGCCGAAGGCTAGTCTCCGTTGAGATAAACCGCCACTGGCCGAAATTCGGTCTGGAGGACTATAATTCGCATGCCTACTTTCTTACTTATTTTTTGATACCACGACCTCGTTGTTCTGGTGGTCGCAGGCAAGAATGCTCAGCGCGGGGTACTAGATTTGCACACTGGGTTGGAGTTGTGTTACCGGGGTCTCCAAAAAAAAAAAACATGTTATAAAAAAATATATTAATATTCACTATATTTACTATACCACTACACGCTACTACTATTACTACACTACTCTACTATTACTACTTTTACTATTTAACTTTTTTTATTTTTCGCAATTTTCCCTTTACTTATCGTTGACCTAGAAACACGAAATTTGGCAAAAAGTAAGGTCTTACAGCACAAATAAAAGTAAAATTCCAATAAATAAAAAGCTGAAAATTAAAGGGTGCATACATACATAGTTGACGCCAATTAAGATAGTCCTCTGAATTGTATGGGGCCTCATACAATTTAGAGGACTAGTTTATGGGCATGAAACTATTTAGGTGAATGAAGTTCCTTACGGAACTCTCGGTGCGCGAGTCCGGCTCGCTATTGACCGGTTTTTTAATTTTTTTTATTCGTGTTACAAATACCTTTTTTTTTAACTGATATTTCAAGTTACCATCACGTCTGCGGAGTTTCTCTAGCTAATTTATTTTAACCCTGTATATTGGACTGCCAATATGTATCAAACCCTCTGCCTACGCCTTCAGGAAATAGAGTCGTGATGCTATGTTTGAATTATAATTTAAATTCCTAGAAGAAACATTGGAGAATATTTAGCAGGGGTCCATAACCTCTCTCCACTTAACGATATCTTGCCATTACATTACAATGCTTTATGAAAAGATTCATAGATTTAATCAATCCTCAGAATACCAAAGGTTACCAAGATAATCTCCGCAAGTGAGCGCTCGCCTTTATCGCTAAGTTAAGTCAAGTTACTTACTCAAGTTGAGGAGAGGAGGCTGTATGTGTATGGCCAGTCAGCCTTCGTCGTCCGCGCAACCCGCACGCCCGTACTTACCGCAACTTAATTCCAACTTAAATCGTAACTTAATTCGAAGATAACATAAACAATTACGTTCGAACCGTGTCTAAGTTGACAGTGATGTATAAGTGTTACGTTTGTTTAACTTAAGTGACAGTTAAGTTGAGTTTGCGGGTTAAGTTAGCGAGTGCAAACTTTTTGTTTTGAATTTTTTTCTTTGATATGGTAGTGGAATGTTTAATTTTAAGTGTAGTGCTCATATCTGTATCAGTTATGTGTGAGGTTTTTGTTTAAGTAGTGTTACTTAACTTACTTAACTCTTACTTTGTGATTGAAAACACTATTGTGTGGAGTTGCACTCTCGTAAATCTACAGTTAACCTATTAGATAATGGTATTGGGCAAATATGGGGCAATTTAAACCACTCAAATTCAAATGTGAAAACTTAATTAAGTAAATCAAACTTTAAGAATGATAATGTAAAAGTAGGACCTAAAAAACACTTAACAAACATCAAAGAAAATAAACCCGAAAATAAAAAACTTACACCTACTTAAATCAAATCATGTACCTAAGAGAAAAAAAATCGATAACTGACTAAAACACATTTAAAACATTCGTTTTAACAAGCAGTTAATATATCCAATCTACCAAACACTAAAAATATAACCTACATTTTTTAATTAGTAAGAAATCTAACCTATTGTAGAAAGAAAATAAAAGATATTACGAATAACTTAACGAGAACTAAACTTTACAAGTTGTGTTTAAGTTAAACTAGTTTTCAATGATTGATCTTAAGGTTGCAATCTATGTTATAAAGTGGTCTTAATTACACCTCGCTGTAATGGCTAACATTACTCTAAAATCAAGAGTTACGATCAAAATATTAGCAGTCATAACTTTAGTACTTATAAAAATAGAACAGTTTTATATGATTTGAAAGTCTTGTTTTCTTTTCACAGTTTTAGGTGTGATATTGTGTGGGGTTTAACCTACCCCACACAATATCGAATTCCTGTTGAGTAAATAACAGCGACAGGAAGTTATAACATCATCCACATAGTCTAAGTGGAAAAATACATATGATTGAAGCTACTCAAAAACTACCCAATCGAAGTTAATAAAATTTATGTGGGACCACTACGCACACTGGCTCATCCAAATGAATAAATAATTTTTTAAATCGGTTCACAATTGACTAAAATATCGACGAATAAACATTAAAAAATAAATACGTACCTACAGAAGAACAAAGAACCTCCTCCTTTTTTGAGGTCAGTAAAAAACTTAGTTTGTACTTGCATAAATCTATACTTATTATAAAACAAAGTCGCTTTTTGCATTTGTCTGTAAGTCCGCGTTGTTCTTCTAAAGCCGCCCTCCGACGGTGCGCCATATCGCGGACGCACGCGCACGACGCACCGTGGGAAACCTAGCGTGCGTGGTAGCGCAGACGCGCGTTGTACGCGTGCGTGGCGGTGCGTCCTCGTGCGGGCTGGTGCGCGTCCGCGATATGGCGCACCGTGGGAGTTGGCTTTAAACTGCACAACGGATTTCGACGCGGTTTCCACCATCATTTGAAGAATTTATTCCGGAAGGTTTATGTGTATACAAGGTGGAGACGACAATATAACAAAAAATTTAACGGCGTGTCCATAATGACGTAGGTACCTATTCTGTATACAAAAATTAAATTGAATATATTCAATACTTTAGTCATTATACCTTGGCAAAATCCATAGTCGGCTCGGGTTATTCCGTTTATCCACCCCAAAAATCCACCCTAAAAGCCAACTCCCACGGTGCGCCATATCGCGGACGCGCACCAGCCCGCACGAGGACGCACCGCCACGCACGCGTACAACGCGCGTCTGCGCTACCACGCACGCTAGGTTTCCCACGGTGCGTCGTGCGCGTGCGTCCGCGATATGGCGCACCGTCGGAGGGCGGCTTTAGGTGGATATATTCGGAAATGTATGAACGATACTCTTATGCATTAGTAGTGCCAGTATTTTCATTTTTTGTTGTATGGTAGTCTCCACATTGTATACAAAGTGGAGACTACCATACAACAAAAAAATAAAATAATGGCACTGAGTATTTTGGAACTGTCAAATAAATCCTAGCTTCGAAATAAAAAAATGAGTTTTTCAAACAAATTAAATGTAATGTATGGCCGGATGCATCCTAAGCCTATAAATTCCGTTTATCCAACTAGGCCTTGAGTGAATTCTCGGGCATACATTTCAGAATATCCACCTTAGGGAGGATTTTTGGGGTGGATAGACGGAATAACCCGAGCCGACTATGGATTTTGCCGAGCTATAATGACTAAACTATTGAATATATTCAATTGAATTTTTGCATACAAATTGGGAACGTCATTATGGACACGCCGTTAATTTTTTGTTGTATTGTCGTCTCCACCTTGTATATTAATATTAATGTTACATACAATAAAGAAATCCTGATGTTTTGTCAAGTCGTAAAATTCGTGCAAAGCAGAGGCGAGTCTCTAGACTAAAATAATAAAATAAAAATAAAACTTAGCTTTTTTAGATGATACAATAATGTCATCAATAATATAACTTTTTCTAACCAATTTTAAGTAGGTCTAGATAGGAATACCAATTTACCAGTCTTACCAAAGGGGTATCGTGTTACCCAGCAACGAGTTGTGGCGGTCAGATAGGCAGTCGCTCCATGTAAAATAATGGTATTCAACGGCATCCAGCTAGACTGGAAGCCGACCCCAACATAGTTCGGAAAGGCTACGCAGATGTTGAGGAATGCCTCTTATGGAGGCGATCCTGGGTGCAGCATCAGGTCATCTCTACCAAATAAACGTTTACTACGTATTTTTTTACGATGTCATCATTTTTATGTTTAAAAATGATGACATCATTTTAACCACGACCAGTAAGCTATTGGACTTCATCTCACCTGATGGTAAGTGATGATCAGACCGAAGGTGGAAGCGAGCTTCACCCGGAATCCTCAACCACAGGGGAACTAGCTGTCTTACCTCTAACTGCTGTTAACATTTTTGTTATGGCGACAGACTTAGATAAGATGGTGGTAGCTAGCCAGGCGGACTTAGATCAAGCCCTACCACCAACCAAATCGAGCAGAAATTTTTGCCCCCTCTGGGAATCAAACCCGGGACCTCTGAGTCTGAGACCAGTGGTCTAACTACTAGACCACCACAGTACTAGTGTGGAACTCTCTGCCAACATCTGTGTTCCCTTTCACATATAACCTGTCTGCCTTCAAAGCAAGAGTTAACAGGCATCTTCTGGGCACGTTCGTTCCATCATAGACCACATCCATCGCTTTCCATCAGGCGAGATCGAGGACAAGAGCAGGCCCATGGAGCAAAAAAAAAGGCTACAGAAGCGGTATAAAAAGTACAAATAGTTTCAACTTGATAGGCCAAAAGGAAGTTGTCCAGATAAATCTAGCAAGAATCTATAAGGTGTCGTCCGATAATCACGTGACTAACCTACACGTATCTTTGGGTAGGGGGGGAGGCACCCCTACCCAAAGACACGTGTATTTTATTTGGTGTAAAATATCGGAAAAGTTACATAATATTTTATCTTCAAATAGAAAGAAAAATATTTTAATTAGGGGTCCGCTTTTTGGTTTAGAAAATAAATACACGTGATTTCTCACTATACCCCCCTCCCCCTTATGATATTTCATGATTTTTCGGATACCCCTCCCCCTTTCCAGCCTAACGTGATTATGGACTACCCCTATTCTTAAATAGAAATCTTAACATGGCGCCTACACTATTCGAGAAATATCATAACGATTTTTATCGTGTTCCATGTAACATGTGGTTGTGTTAGTATAGCACTTTTGTTTGAAACAGCTGTTTTTCTTTTAATTTTCTTTCTTTGTCCCAAAGTGAAAGTTGTTTATATTCATGAATACTGTGTTCTGTAAACGTTTGCACAGTCTACAACCGGAGACATTGTAAATAGTGCGTAATTAATGTAGGATAATTATGATAGTGTTATATTCGCGTTTGTTTTAATAAGGGGGCAAAAGATAAAAATTTGCAACTCCTTATAACTACTTACATAATTATTATTAATTTTTTTAAACTCTTTAGCAAGAAATTCTTAGGTGGACAACCGACACATTGTAGTGTAATTAATCTAGGATAATAATAATATGATAGCATAGAGCAGAAGTCGCCGAATGGCGGACCGCCGACCTATTTTGTGTGGACCATAACTAATAAATAAAAAACTACATTTCAAAGTAAAAAAAAACATTTCTTACATTAACATTTTTTTTCTAAATTAATATTTATTGTTATTTTGGCACAATATTTTTTTCTTACTTAATAAAAAATATATTCATTATTTTAATCTTGGATGCTAGTAATCGTCTACCAAACGAACCGCGACAGTCATATTATTTTTTTAAACGGACCCTAAATGAAACTAATTGGTGATCCCTGGTAAGGTATTACTTTTTCGTTGATGGGCTACTCTAAAGATAATTAGAGTGGCCCATCAACGATAAAGTTATACCTGCTAACAATACCTATTATTTACCTACGTGTCGTGTATAATATCGTAGATTTATTATAATAAGAATATATTATACAAGGTAGAGAGGACAATAAAACAATAAATTAAACGGCGTGTCTCTAATGACGTTCCCATTCTGCATACAAAAACTCAATCGAATATATTCAATAGTTTAGTCAATATAGCTAGTAGAAGATCGGCAAAATCTATTCCGTTTATCCACGGGTTATTCCGTTTATCCACCCCAAAAAATCCACCCTACGATGGATATTCGGAAACGTATGTCCGAGAATCCACCCTAGGCCTAGTTGGATAAACGGAATTTATAGGCTTGGGGTGGATTGGCATACACTACTATTTAATTTGTTCATTAGAAATATTATCAATATACTTATATTACAGGACTACCTTGTTGGTCTAGTGGTCGCAAGCACTACTGCTGAGCATGAGGCCCTGGTTTCGATTCGCAGGTCGGGCAAAGTGTTATTGGTTTTTTCCATCAGGAATTTTTCAGTAGCAGACCAGAGTAAGGATTTGTGTACGGTTGATGGCTAGCCCCCATGAAACTTAAACATAACTGGTGAAATGTGGGTGTGCTATAGAATAGATAACCCTTCTGAGATTATGTAGGCGTATGTATATTACAGGAAAATTAAAATATATACGAAGCTCCTCCATTTCAAATAATAATAAACTTGAACTTGTATTTTTGCATTCATATTTCGTTCCACTACAACAATGACAAAAAATCCAATTTCGGTACACATTGACAAAATGGACAAGAAACAGAACACACTCGAATATTTTTTGTAAATAATAATTATGTATCTATGAATTAAATTCTTCAACGTATAATCTCGGAACTCAAAACTCGGTTGTCACGCCGCCCCTAATAATTTGAATTTCGAACACAATACAATAGTCAAAAGCGTAACTAATTTCTTTATGGAAGACGAACTATTCGTAAGGCATTTTGATATCAAGCGACACGACTACGAGACGATATAAACATAACATTACAACACACTCGTGTATTTCGCCAGATATGTTCTTTTTTTAGTTAGCCTTTAATGTCCCACTACTGAGCAAAGGCCGTCCCCAAATCCTTCCAGGTATTCTTTTCAAGAGCCACTTCGATGCAACCCTTACACGTCACACCACCTCTTCCTGTCTAGTAATGTTCCTGACTTCCAACTGAGAAACTGGAAATAGAAAAACCCAATAACACTTTGCCCAACCTAGGAATTGGACCCAGAAACCCACCCGTAGAAGTCACGCTTGCGACCACTAGAACATTGAGGTTTTCAATATCAGTGTTTGGACATTTGTGATTAATTGTTACGCGATCCTTTGCCAATTATTACTTAATTTAAATTCGAAATAGATAAATTCTAGGCCCTCCTAGCCAAGAAATGCACTATTATAATATTATACAAGCTGACCCCTGCCCACTTCGTTGGGCCATGGGGTACCAATTCGAACAAATTATAATTAGTCTTGAAAAAAGATCATAGATGGCAGCATAGGTAACAATTATGAAATTAACAGTCACTAAAAAGCGATAAACGGAAGATTTTGGCTGAAGTAAGATTAGTAAAAACCAAAACTTCCTTGTTTAATGCTGATTTATCTATTGTAACTCATAAATCTCGTATTTTCAACAAAAAAAGATAAAACCTTTTTGTTTAGGGCTCTTTGCAATAGATGGAGTTTTACTCAATTTGTCATAACTATAGTACATTTAGCCAGTCAATAGCCCGACTATAGGTCTCATTTCTTTGTATGGGATTGGGTATCTGTACGTAGTATTATATTATCTGTGGTTGGGCGGTAAAACTAAGTATGACACTCACAAATGACGTTGCTTTCATTATGTAAAAGAATTTTCAAAATCGGTACAGTAGATCCTAAGATTACCCCCTACGACCTCACAAACTTAACGTCTTTATAATATTAGTATAGACTAATCCTGCTTCGCACGGTTTTTACGATTTGACAAAACATTGAGATTTCATAGGTAAATGTAACTTTAATATTAACGTTTTGTACACATAAACCTTCTGGAATAAATTCTCTAAACGATGGTGAAAACCTCATCAAAATCTGTTGCGTGGTTTAGAAGAACAACGCGGACATGCAGACAAACGCGAAAAGCGACTTTGTTTTATTTATGGTATAGAAGCTTACATCGTAAGCAGATATTTAACTTCAAACTCCATAAGTAATATAATCAAAAAATTAAATTCTGATTTCAAAGTCGTGAAACGTGACTAAATACAATGTAATAACAACTACATGGATCGATCGACTACTCTTGCCGAGGTCGATCCGAAGATGGGTGACCATCCATAAAATATCGAGACCCCTCAGTGCCTAGGAAAACACGTTAAACCCTTGGTCCCGGCTGTCATTTGTAATCTTTGATAGTCGTTATGGTTAGTCAGAAGCCCGAAAGACGGACAACGGGACAACCAGTCTTACCAAGGGGTATCGTATTACCCAGTAATAGTTGGTCCATGTAGGTACATTCAGTTCGACTGGAAGCCGACCCCAACATAGTTGGGAAAAGACTACATAGGCAGGTGATGATGATGATCATGAAGTCGTGAAATATAAATGTCTTGCGAAACAATTCAATACTTTGGTTACAAACAATGTTGTTTGGCCCTTATTTTAAAAAAAAACCTCAATAAATGTTTCCTTTAGGTAACAATGTCCTATCATCCTCTAGCATGATCAAGTATCTTCCTTCATGCTTAGCTCTTACGATCTCTATCAGCCGCAATCTCATAATTCATAATATCTTTGACACTGATCATCCAGCATTTCGTGGTCTCCTCTTATAAATTTATACTAGCTTCTGTCCGAGACTTCTTTATAAAGCATGTGTTATCCCTATGCAGGACCCTTTTAATTTGTTTGACTACGTAAATGATGACAAAAATATTTAAAAAATCTACTAGACGTAGTAATCAAATAAGAATATTCATCATCATCATCATCAGCCTCCTCTCTGGGACACAGGCCTCCTCTCTGTGAGAGGGAGTGGGCTGTAATCTACCACGCGGGCCCAGTGCGGGTTGGTAGATTTCACATGTCTTCGAATTTTTTGGTTCTAAAGCCGCCCTCCGACGGTGCGCCATATCGCGGACGCACGCGCACGACGCACCGTGGGAAACCTAGCGTGCGTGGTAGCGCAGACGCGCGTTGTACGCGTGCGTGGCGGTGCGTCCTCGTGCGGGCTGGTGCGCGTCCGCGATATGGCGCACCGTGGGAGTTGGCTTTAAGACATGCCAGTTTCCTCACGATGTTTTCCTTCACCGTTTTGAGAGCAGCTAATTTAGAATAAGAATATTACGAATATGCAAAAAAACATGCGTGTGCTACCTCACACGTTTTTATTTTATTTTTGTTGACAACGTAATTTATGACAAAAATGTAAAACAAAATCTACTAGACGTAACCAAGTCTGAAGATTACGAATATGCAATAAAACATTTTACAGTAACATAATGTTACCATTAGGGAATGCAATCTCGTCTCGCCGAGATCCCGATCTCGCGAGATCCCGGCCATATTTTACGAGATTGTATCTCGTCAAATTTCGTACGAGATCTCGCGAGATAACGAGATCGACAAATGCAGCGTGACGACGTGTATTTGTTGAGGCAGAAGGAAAGGCAGAGGCACAAGTGTTGAGGCAGAACGAGCTTTTTCAGCAGCAGGGTATTTGGCATGCAAAATCAGAAGTCGTCTGTCAGATGATACTCTCGACATGATGTGTTTTTTGAGAAGCCATTTTCAGACAAACTAACTTGCCTTTCCGTACCTAGATAACTTCATCTGACTTCTACTTTAAACTTCTTTTATTTGATTAATACGATCTCACAACATTTATTTAAGAACTTGTGAAGTTAAGTTTTTGTTTTGTTGTATTTATTTACCATAAGTAATGTTCCTATTACTCTTAATTATTGAAACTAAAGTAATAATTTACAAAAGACTAAATATAGATAATTATTGTTTTATTACCAATATTGTAAGAATTTGAACTGATTAGCTACAGTAGGTATAATAAATATAGACATAAACAAGTGTTATTAGAGTTAGAGACAAAATAATAAGTACTCTGTTGATTTTTAAAATAAAACTTACATTATTTTTATAACTAAGCAACGCAGTTTCTATTTAATTACATATCATGTCAATTACTAGTTCTTAAAACAAGCATTTGCATATGTTTTAATTGCGATTCTCCCAATCTCGCGAGATCCCGTAATTTGCGAGATCTCGCGAGACTGGGTTTTGAGTCTCGCGAGATCTCGCTAGGCGGAAATCTCGTACGAGATTGCATTCCCTAGTTACCATTCTACTTCGGCGGCCGTCGCGCGTCGCGTCGATTTGTTTACTCATGTTTGGAAACTAAATCGCAAACTCAGTTTACATTGTATTCGTTAATGTACTTTCCAACATCACTGTATGCCCTACGAACAGCGTCACCTTACACTCCCTTGAACTAAAACATATCACTCGATCTTACCTCTTATCTTATCTGCTCTCCGGCTTTCTATAAATTATCAGTATCTAATGCACATATTATGTAGTCCCGCTTAATATAAGCGTTCACTTAGTTAACATTGAACTAGCTACGACTCGTAGTCCGCGTTTATGTAGATTTCGTTGATTATTCATCCTTGAATGGCTTTTAATTGGAACCGGTGAAGAAGAATCGCCTTTCTATTAGTTAATGTGTGCATTTCACTTCTTCTATTATAAATCTCTTTTGGTCGGGTTTTATTTTTGCAAAACACCACCGTTTTGTTCTAAGTCCACCTGACTAGCTACCACCATTTTATATCTAAGTCTGTTGCCATAACAACAATGTTAACGGCATTGTTGTGTTTCGGCAGTTAGAGGAAAGATAGCCAGTTCCTCTGTGGTTGAGGGTTTCAGGTAAAGCTCGGTTCCACCTTCGGCCTGATCATTACTTACCATAATGTGAGATGCAGACCAAGAGCTTCCCCGTTGTGGATAAATAAAGAAATTAAAATTAAAAACCATCCGTTAGCTTTGGTAAAATATTAATCACATCATCATCTTCGTCCTGCCTTTATCTTTACAAAGGCACCTTCTCAATTAGTTAAAGAAAAATCATTTATGTTAAATACATTAAATAAAAGACACTTTTGAACGTCAACATTTACAAGAAAACACAACTAAATCTAACTATCTATCTCTTTAAGAGAAGTTGTACCTTCTAATAAGTAGTTTCATATGGAGAAAAATAGAGAAAGAAACTCCACAGTTACTCTTTAAAAAGATGTTTAACAATATCTTGTGTGTCCGCAGCAACCCATTCTTAGTGCGGATTTCACCAATGAAATTGAACGCGTTCAGCACATCTTTAGGCGCTCAAGAACTGTCAGAATACAATATTCAATAACAATTTTGACACTGACAGCTGCTCTTGAACGCGTTTTAGAAATGCTGATCGCGTTCATTGGTGAAATCACCCATTAGTCGTGTTCTCAAACTAGGTTAAGCTGTAAAAGCTTTAATGAGATACGATATAAAAGTAGGGTGTACCCTTGGCAGTCAGTTACATTTTATTTTTACCACAGCATGAACTAGGAACGATAAACAAAATGCGATCACCATTCTTTTCAGCCTTAATTCTTGCCAGTGTACAATATTCCACAACAATTTTGACACTGACAGCTCTTGAAGGTGTTTTAGAAATGCTGATCGTGTTCAGTTTCATTGGTGAAATCAGACGTTAGCCTATCAAATTGATGTGCTAGCGTCTGTACCTAGTACTCATTTAATTCTGATGACATATTTTAATTGGTAGTGATTTTTGATGCAGTAGCCAGGATTGTCCCCACAAGGGAACTGCAAATTGGTTGTAATCTTGTTGGTAAAGATGTTAATATAGGATAACAAAACATAATCTAGGTACATCATAACGTATAGCAGAACATTAATTACAGCAAAATCAAAAAAATCAAAATTGATATATTACACAACTCTAAATAAATCCATTTATGATGTATCCAAGATAGGTATTAGTCAGCCAAATATAACATTAACTGCTTAATTGCTAACGAATCATCCGATTATGAAGATTTTCCTCAAAAAACATTAACAATCAACGTGTTTTTTGTGGTATTAAGAATATCCGATTAAAAAATACTTACAAAGAAGTCCAATTAGTGATGTAGGTACAAAATTAGCTTGTTAGAGGGCAATGACATTCAGCTGTTCTAGAGTTTAGAGATTAAAGGTCAGCTACACCTATGCAAAATCAGCCTATTAATGTTCCCACTGCTGGGACACAGGCCTCCTCTCTGTGAGAGGGAGTGGGCCGTAATCTACCACGCGGGCCCAGTGCGGGTTGGTAGATGTCACATGTCTTCGAATTTTTGGTTCTAGGAGACCATCGCGAATTAGGTTTTATTTTAGCGCATTTTTACAAATTCTAAAGCTGAAAGCGCGTTCTATTCAGTCTTTGAAAGCAAAAAGGAAAACATTGGAAGTCAAAAACACATTAGGTACAAGCGGTTTTCCAAAAATAAGGTTTTCAGAAATGCATCGCAAATGAGACCCTGTGAGGTGACTCAGGGCCTACCCCAAGAAGATGATCAGCTGGTCTTTTTGTTAGTTAATTTTTTTGGGACCGTATGAGTATCGTGGTTGGAGAAGGAGAGTTAATAAAATTCCGGTGTCCAGGATAGAGTTTCAGATGACCATGAATATTAAGCACACCCAATGACGCTTCGTACATTAGTAATACGGAACACAAGATATTGCCGCGGCGCTAGGAACACGACAGGCCGCTAAACTCTATGCATGGGGAACATTGCATTATTGCTACCTGTAGTCACAAAAAACAAGGCTCAAAAATACCCCACGTCTGCCAGCAAAAAGAAATACTTCCAACTATCGCAAAATTGAGTGAAAAAAAATTACATCAATCAATCAGCCTAGCCTTTTCCCAACTACGTTGGGGTCCGCTTCAAGACTAACCGGATGCAGCTGAATACCTACCAGTATTTTACATGAAGCGACTGCGTTCTAAAACTAGAGATTTGACTAAATTATAATAGTATCCCTGGACGAATATTCAGAGCATTTTTTTTGTATGTTAGCTAGTAAGGATTAATACTTTTTATGTTTTTTATTATGTTTAGTGATTTTTTTAGATACTTCTCTTTGCTGTGAGACGTGGGGTAATTTTCTATGGGAGATGAGACTTCTCCTTGTTATTCAGAAAGCTGTCCGCAGTGAAAATAATGCCTTAATACCTAGAGCAGTGGGGGCCCAGTGGTATCGGCCCCGACTTACGAGTTGTAGGTCGTGGGTTCGAACCCCAGCTGGCGCCTTACTTTGTGTAAATAATTTCATCACCACTGCTCTCAAAACGGTGAGGAAACCGGCATGTTTTAGAACCAAAAATTCGCAGACATGAGACATCTACCAACCCGCAGTGGGCCCGCGTGGTGGATTCCAGCCCACTCCCTCTCATAGAGAGGAGGCCTGTGTCCCAGCAGTGGGAACATTAATAGGCTGATTATGACCTTTATCATTATCCGACTGAATTAAAACGACAGTGCTTTATCTCCATCACACCGATCATCTTACAAACGCCTTAAATAATTGGTTACATATCTTTTGAAGGAATAATTATTTACTTTTCATTCATGGAGCTCAGCGGGATAATTGCGTAACAGTTACAATGGCAACGCTTTTCATTTCGACAGTTCAACAATATTCATTGTGCTATTTATACGTTATTGAACAGACAGAGCTGATTTTCAAACCTTTGAAAGATCTAAATTACTTTTAAAATCCTTCACGCAATCCATGGATTGCTGTAAAAAAAAAAATTGAATTATTGGGGCAGACCAAAGAAAAGATCCATGCATCTTTTCTTTGGTCTCTTTGGCTCTTCAATTTTTTTTTCACATAATCCACAGACACACTCACTCACATGGGCACTTATGAAACGTCAGAAGCTAGGTTGGTCGTTTCCTATGAAGAAGAGCCGACAAGAAACTCCACGGTTACTCTTTTAAAAATAATTGGCTTCTACAATATTTCCAAATAACAGTGTTAATAGGTATGGGAGGACAGCGTAGGCCTTTCAACAAGTACCAAGTACTTAACAAAAAAATAGAAACTGGTTAACAAATCCACAGTCCACTAAGCCTACAATATTCACAAAATAGCCTCTTTTCGCATAGCCAGACGTATCATATAAAACACTAATACACATGCCTTTATAAATACCTGGGTAGACAGGAAGCCTTCCAAGATTAAAATAACAATGTACATGGAAGTTCTCGTGTCCTACACATTTCTATTTTCAACGACAAACAGACGAGCTTTGGTATATCTAATCTACGTCACCCCAGCAACCCCATCACCTATTTTTCGATTTATAACTTTATAATATTTTTGTACCCAATATGTACTCAATTAGTACATACTTTTACAAAAAAATAAATTGAAAGGTTAAGAGTACAAAGCTACCCCATGTAGCTGGGGAGCATGACGTTCTAATCTTTCTAAGTCCACCCACTAGAATCTAACTATCTATGCCATATACTTAGTCTGTACAAATGTAGATATACATATATCTAGGTTGATTTCTATAGCACTGTGTCTACAGTAGGGATCAAGCCGCAATCTGTTTAAAAACAAACAAATATTTCTTATGTTTTTACCCTAGTAGTGAACATAAAACGGAAGATTTTTAAGTTTCACAGACGTTTTGAGATTGTTAGATTCGTTTAAGAGGGTTTATTCTGAAAGTTGGCAACGTCGCAAATATATGTCAAATATTTCGCTGTTTTGATTAATTTGATAATATTTCTGTATGGAAATAAAAATGTGGCTAACTAGCGAACTAGAATATTGATTATGAAATGCAACAATTAATATCGTAACACCGAATAGTTACTTTTAGATGTAAAAAAAGTATTTGAAAACTTTCCAAATGCCTTTTTTTCACCTAAAACGGGTACAACATCAAATTCAATGTTATAACTGCAATTCATTATTATTATTCTAGATAGTTAGTTAGCCACATTTCTTATTTCCATACAGTATTATTTCCAAATTAATTGAAACAGGTAAATATTTGACAGCTATTTACGACGTTGCCAACTTTTAGGATGCACCCTCTTAACAGCCTATTCTACAGAAATAATATTATAACAAATGAGGTGTCGTTGTACAAAATTTGATTCACTATTTATTACATTGAGATAATACTCGTATACATACACATACATAAACTGCCAATAACGTTTCGGAAAATTAAATATGGCGGATGCTAAACATTTGGTTACATGATATTTAATGTCTGGACTTTAAAAGAGACTTTGCCCCTGACTTGTGACCCCATATAGCTTTTTTTATGTGACTTTTAAAAGTGATTCCGATATCCTATTTAGACAGTAAACAATTTCATTTTATTTCGTTGTTTCATGTGAAGTTTTCATTTAGTTATTTCTGTAGTTCGTTGTTAGATAACTTTTCTACTTAATTTTATAGGTTTTCAATGCAATAAATTCTTGCATATTTCCATTCATCACGTAGGCTTTTAAGTAGTAACAATAAATGTGTATCAAGTGACAGTTCAATGATGTGACGGCGGCCATCTTAAATACAATATGGCGTCGTTTGGTGTGTTCCGGTTTCTGGTGCTGCTGGCTGCATTGGTGTGGATCCTGGCTGAGGAGAAGAATGAGACACGGAGACCATACCCCTGGACCAACGGCAGCTGGTTGTGAGTATACTTTTTATAGTTCGCTCTGGTTGTGAAACCATTGTGCACATAATTTGACTTACTATTACTTTACTGGTTCTGACTATGGAAATATGTCAAGGGCAGCGTTGTCGTCAATCTTTATAGAAACTTCTGACTACCAATAATTCATTTGACGATGTGGTTGCGGTTTTGGTCTCTATCTCGATGAGAATATTTTGCGATTTGCGTGCATTCCTGATATTTTATGCACCTTATCTAGTGTTCTTAGCCTAGGATCACCTAGGATCACTTTTAACCGACTGCGCGGCAGGAAAGATAGAGATACCCTCAAAGCATCGTAATGGCTCGATGAATACTTGAGGTGTCCATCGACTCGTCTAGGTCGCGCGATGGTTCTCAAAGTTTCGTTTTTATGAAATCAAAATGAAAAGTGAGCTTGTTTTGAATTTTCTACTTACAGTCGGTTTATTTTTATTTTTAGGGTGTGTACCCGAAGGGTACCATGCGGAACCCTATTACTAAGCCTCCACTGTCCATCCGTCTGCACTGTCAGCGGGCGGTATCTCATGAACCGTAATAGGTAGACAGATGTAATTTTCGCAGATTCTGTATTTCTATTGCCGCTTTATCAACAAATAATAAAAATAAAATAAAGTAATTAAAGGGGGTCCCCATCCCCATACAGGAAACGTTTTCAATGTTTTTTGCTAAAGTATTTAATTATTTTTTTATTAAATATTGCAAGGTGGTACGGAACCCGTCGTGTGCCAGTCCGACTCCGGACGGTTCTTTTTCAATTTATTACTACCAACAGGGGAGGGAGGAGGAGGAGCTCGTGGCTAAGTAATAACAAGCCGCACGGGTCGATCCATAAGGTTAAGCTACGCTTGCCGGGTCAGTGGATGGGTGACCATCTTTACATACCGAGACTCCTCCGTGCCTCGGAAAGCACGTTAAGCCGTTGGTCCCGGCTGTCATTTGTGGATCTTTGACAGTCGTTACGAGTCGTCAGAAGCCCGAAAGTCTGACACCAGTCTTACAAAGGGGTATCGTATTACCCAGTTACTGGGTTGTGGTGGTCAGATAGGCAGTCGCTCCATGTAAAATACTGATACTCAGCTGCATCCGGTTAGACTGGAAGCCGACCCCAAGATAGTTGGGAAAAAGGCTAGGAAGATTGATTGATTGACTCCAACAGACCGTTCACTATACCTTGACCCTTGCCGTCATGACCGCACCATTGCTTCTCAAGCTTAGTTTCAATACCCATAGAGTTCAAAATTGCTTGACGACAAGGGACAAGTTATAGTGAACGCTATGTACTTATTTTCATTTACTATTCTATTTACTATTACTGCATCACATCATGGGGAGGTGCCGCAAAAACTCACCTCATCGAAGTTGAAAGGGCACAGCGAGCCATACTCAAGGTTGGAGCTGGTCTTCCCTTTCGTTTTTCAACTATCGACCTATACAAAGAATGGGACACCCTCACCGTCAGACAAACGTTCATACTACGTGTATTACTTAAAAAACACTCTCAAATGCAGTTTGACGCTAAGCTACTCAAAGACAACCGACGAAAGGGTAGGGTATGTCCCACGGCTCAATTCAAATCCACGCTCCCTAAAAGATTCTATTGCTTCCTTGGGCACTATCTTTACAATAAATTGAATAAATTCCTAAACCTATATCCAAAAACTCGATCAAGCTGTATCATAGAAATAAAAAAATACTTAAAAACCCTAGACTATCATAAAACCGAGAATCTTTTGTCCGTTCTGAAATAAATCTAATTTTGACCAACCCAACACTTCACTCACTCCACAATAGTCACGTTCACTCACACACTGCTCATCTGAATTACTCACATCCATCTCCTACCAGTCTAACACTTCACACAAGATAAACACTCACTCACACATCTGGTCTCGTCTCACAACATGACTCAATAAGCTCTGCAGAATTTTAA
Organism: Conistra vaccinii; assembly: GCA_948150665.1. Classification (NCBI taxonomy): domain Eukaryota; kingdom Metazoa; phylum Arthropoda; class Insecta; order Lepidoptera; family Noctuidae; genus Conistra; species Conistra vaccinii. The sequence continues at coordinate 5,732,039 of OX411339.1, read as the reverse complement.
TTGTTATTGCTTCTTCTTCTTTTATTTTTCTTTTATTTGTCTTAAGCATATTATTGTTTTAACTCCTACTTAGTTCTTATTTTTGTTATGCAATTGTTTAATTTACACTCTTGCACGGTATATAGTTAAAGCTAATTCTAGCCGTGGAGGGGGCCTGGTGACCTGTAACACAGGTTTTCCCAAAAACCTATATCAGGCACCAGTCTCTCACAAAGGTGGAATACAGCCGAGACATTTTTTGTACGCATTACCTTTAAGTCAGCTTTGTGAAGAGAAAATAAATGATTATTGAATTGAATTGAATTGACTATCTACCCTGTATCGTCTCACTGACGAAAAAAGACTTAATTTTCTCTCTTTCTCACAATCGTCTATTTGTTACTTTTCTCCGTAAAAAAAAATTCACAAACAAACCCTTCTTTAAAGAAAATTAAATGATAATTCTACACTCCAGATAGCCCATGTAGGTATGTAGGTTTTATATAGCAAGTCTAGACGTGTCTCAGGTGGCGTTAGAGCTACAATAAACCCTCGTTTTATATGACTCGGTGACGAATTCAGAATTGGTTATACGAGCAAGCTCTTTGAAATGAGAGTTAGTTTTGTGAAATAGGTGTGGAAGAGTTCGGATATTATTCATGTTTCGTGCAGATAGATCGTTAACTTACCTTAATAATGCCACCTGAGAGCTTAGAACATATTCATCGTATGGTGATGTTGCCCAAAATCGAAACTATTTGTTACGCCACTGAAGTTTTGAACTAAGTGAAAACGCTGGGAGAAGACGCCCAGGGCCTAAGAAGGAGGATTGGTGAAGTTCTCCAGAAAGGTCAGGGTCATAATTCACGCAACCAGTGTGCGTATATTTGAGATTTTTAAGACCAAATGAACGTAACCGAAAAAAAAGCTACGTAGTAGGTGACGCATGCAGCTGAGATGAGAAGTACATAAGAGGAAGTCTGAAAGTGGCACCGGCGTCACCCACGTGACCGAAAAGTTGTGCGGAAATCGGTTGTCATGGTATGGGCATGTGATGCGGAGGAATGAGGGAAATGTTGAGTATGAATGTCGATGGCTATATGAGTAGGCGAAGACCAAAAAACCGATAGATGGACTGTGGGAAGGATGATATGGCTAAAAAAAAATTGTCCTCATACCAATTTATACGTCCAAAATCAAATGTCTCGAATTAGAAATAGGCTTGCACGCGGCATACGTCAGAGAAATGCATCATAGGCTTGAATTGCACAAACCAAACGTTTCACAAACGTGACTCCGGCAATTCATCAATTGTAGCAAGTACCTATTACCGGTGTCAAAGCTATAAAACTGCTAGCTTTCAAATATAGCTAACAAGCAGGAATAGAAACTTGTTTATAATTTTCAAACACGCATAATAATCTAGCAGCTTCAAAGAAGAAAACGTCTAAGTAAAGTTGGGGAAATTTATTATATGTCAAATTGACTGACAACTAAAATTGTCCGTATATTCAAATCACAACTCCCACTCTTTCATACTTTTATATAAAATGACTATAACGCGGAAAAATTACGTAGTGTTTCAATTCAATTTGATAAACATCCTTGGCTGAAAAGCCGTAACAGTTTTTTAAAGTGTGTCCCTCTCATTGGCGAACGATCAAAAGAAAGACTGAAGCTGTGGTGTGGTGAGACAGTGCTTCTGTAGAACGAATGGTTTAGGTAAGGAAGCCTGCTGAAAATCTCTCACCTGGACATGAGTTGCCTTGGGTAACCTGGAAGTCTTTAAACAGACTCCGGACCCAGGTTGGCCGAAGCAAGAAAAACCTGCTCAGGTGGAGATTCATAGACGACTCCGATTTGGAGTGTAAATGTGATGCTGTTGCACAAATGATGGTACACTTAATCTCATGACCTGCGTGTCCTGTCAGCTGCACGCTACAGGAACTGATGGCCGCTAGTGATGGCGTCAAACACTATAGATACGCTAAGAAGAAAATTGTTTAATAAACTATTAATCTCCCTGACTGTATGCTTGTACTCGTATGCCCGAGTCGCACTCACGAACTAAGGTTTCTATTATAGTATTATTACCTTCTTTTTATTATTTGCCGTGGTAGAGTAGACTAACCCGTACCTACTTACCTATTCTGAAACAATTACCTATTATGATTAATAAGTTACATTCACGTGACAAACGGGTTGACAAACAGCGTTGCCTTTAGTAATGGAGTCCTGTCGCTGTCATTAGTGTCAATCCCTAGCTCAATCTGCCTAGCCTTTGCCCAACTAAGTTGGGGTAGGCTTCCATTCTAACCGGATGCAGCTAAACTCAAACTCAAAGCATTTATTTCAAATAAATCAATTACAGGCACTTTTGAACTGTCAAGGGGTCGGTCAGTCAGAAAAGATGAAGCTAGATGCCCATTCCAAAGCGTAGTAGGTACCTATGGAGAAGAACGGGCAAGAAACTCCACGGACACTCTTTTAAATAAAAATTTGGTTACAAAATATTGGTTACATCATTCATGTTGAACGTATACATGTGAGAACGATGCAAAACGTTAAAAGCGTCCGTAATAAAAAGATAAAAAAAAACAAAAATAAAACAATTCAAAAATTAAATCAAATTAAAATAAGCCATGGCAGATAGGAGATAACCAGTCACAACTGACGGCGCCCGTTCACGAACATGACGCATGGATTAGCACCATTCAGCTCAACCACCTGTATTTTACATGGAGCGACTGTCTATCTGACCTCCACAACCCAGTAACTGGGTGATATCCCATGGTAAGACTGGTTGTCAGACTTTCGGGCTTCTGACGACCCGTAACGACTGTCAAAGATCCACGAATGACAGCCGGGCCAAGGGCTTAACGTGCTTTCTGAAACACGGAGGAGTCTCGGTATGTAAAGATGGTCACTCATCCACGAACCAACCTCGTTATGCGTAGCTTAACCTGATGGATCGACCGGTGCGGCTGTTATTACTAAGCAACGAGCTGCTCAGTGTCAATCCCTAGCATGAGATGGAATGATAGCTCACTTCAACTTCACCTAAGTTTTCACGGTGAGGTTTGGACAGACCTTGCATGACACCCTTAAAACGCACTAAGTGGATACATAGACAATGTGGAGACGACAATACAACGATAAATTAAACGGCGTGTCTCTAATGACGTTCCCATTCCGCATACAAAAATTCAATCGAATATATTCAATAGTTTAGTCAATATAGCTAGTAGAAGATCTGCAAAATCCATAGTCGGCTCGGGTTATCTCGTTTATCCACCCCAAAAAATCCACCCTAAGGTGGATACTCGGGAACGTTTGTCCGAGAATCCACCCTAGGCCTAGTTGTATAAACAGAATTTATAGGCTTAGGGTGGAACGGCATACACTACTATTTAAATAGGTATTACACTTTTCTATGAAACACCTGATTTTTTTTTAAATAACCGACGAAAAATTTCAAGGCAGGGGTTCAGAAACATGTACTGAATCCATGGTAACAGGCGTCGCGTCGATGTCCCTGACACACTGTATATTAGACAAGGTTAATATTAGAATCATAGAGAGTAAATCAATCCTTCCATTCAACGGTAACCATTTAATTAATTAACACAGACGATAATGAGAGTTGAGCTCCACGACGCCGGGGGTATCCTTCCTGACTCCGTACAGCCAGAACTCGTAGCTGAGTGACGTTAGCTGGCTGCTTATAAACGACAGCGATATTGAGTCCTGAAACAGCAACAGTTTAGTTATTAGTAAAGAAAATTGGGAATTAAAAAAACGTCAATCTGCCTAGGTCGACTTCCAGTCTAACATTGCAGCTGCATGAATACCAGTAGTTTACATGGAGCGACGGTCTATCTGACCTCCATAACCCAGTTACTGGGTAACACGATACCCCTTGGTAAGGCTGCCTGTCCACTGGAGCGGAGAGGAGAGGAGAGGAGCGGAGATGTGCCAAAATTAACCAATAGAATCGCACCTCTGGAGCGGAGTTTTGATTCTATTGGTTAATATTGACACATCTCCGCTCCTCTCCTCTCCTCTCCGCTCCGGTGGACAGGCAGCCTAAGACTGGTTGTCAATGTTTCGGGCTTCTGACTACCCGTAACGATCGACGAATAACAGCCGGGATCAACGGCTTAATGTGCTTCCCGAGGCACGGAGTTGCGGGATGTCCTAAGGGGAGACCGTGACCCCTGGCAACGTACAGGCAAATGAAGGAACACGGGTGGGTTTTAGTCAGTAAGAGTCTGACACGCCCTTCCGCTCCGCCCAGAGCGGGAGAAGTCATTAATTACATGATTTCCCAGCCAAAAAAAAAAAGGGGCCTCGATATGTAATGGATGGTTACCCATCCACGAACTAGCCGCGGCAAGCATAGCTTAACCTTCGATCACTCTGTGCGACTGTTATTGTTAAGTAAGCTCTCATAATTATGGCTTTATTAAGATGAGAATATCAGTTCGAAAGCTACATTGCAGTGATCAAAATTGAAGGAGTAGAGATGAAATTACAGGGACAAGAAATTTTCAACTATGTGAGTCCCATTGGCAATCATTTTGGTATTGTTTGAATATTTGACGGCGGTAACCAATCCTCTTTAGATAGGTTATAAGACCGTTAGCCAACAAAGAATAAACGCCTGCAGAAAACCGACACGCAATATTTGAGCATGCGAATTGTATGAATTACCTTTCAGTCAGGCGCTAACAATCATTCGCTCTTAGAAACTGCATTAATATAATTTGAATAGCGTTCCAAAAAGATTTTTAAACATGTTTTTTTTCTTTCTAAAAGTGGTGCAACTCATAATCAGTTACTGCATTATAATTTTACTAGCGGTCCAAAGATATTTTAAAACATGTTTCATTCTTTTTAAAACTGGTGCGACTCTTATTCAGTTACTGCATTATAATCTTACTAGCGTTCCAAAAAGATTTTAAAACATATTTCTTTCTTTCTAAAACTGGTGCAACTGGTGCAACTGGTGCTGGTCTTATTCAGTTTGAAATTCAAGGACAGCATTATTTTTCTTGGTCATGTTTTATGTATTTCATCGATTCTACTGACCTGCAGAACTCCTCCATAATTAATAAACCCCTCACTGGTAGGTCCGTCTATGTACAGGATCACCTTGAAGCCCGTTATGATGTAATCTTCGTCTTCTTCTGTCCAACTTTCCTGGAACAGGTCAATAAGGGTAAGGTCAACCGAACGCAGTACTAGGTAGTACTTGAACCATGGAAACCGCCATTACTTGTACAAGTAAATACGAGTATAATGTGTGTCAACTGGTAGAGATCTAACAAATCAATTAGGGTGTTTTTGATGTGGACTCAACCAAGAGAGAATAACTTCTAGCAAAGCATTAAATAAATACATAATATGACTCCTAGCAGTCCTGCAGTGATGGACTGATGGCCCAGTGTTTACGGCCCCGACTTACGAGTTGTTGGTAGTGGGTTCGAACCGAGGCAGGCGCTTTACTTTGTGTAAATAATTACATCACCACTGCTCTCAAAACGGTGAAGGAAAACATCGTGAGGAAACCCGCATGTACAGACTAGAAACGAAAATTCGAAGACATGTGACATCTACCAACACGCACTGGGCCCGCGTGGTAGATTACGACCCACTCCGAGAGGAGGCCTGTGTCCCAGCAGTGGGAACATTATAGACTGATTATGTTATGTTATGTATGAATCCTATTGGTCAACGTTCCCGTTTCTTCCTAACAAACTTCTATACTTATAAAAAAAAGATATAGATTTCAGTTATAAACAGATTTTATACTTTCAGAAGACCATTTTAACACTGGTAGGTATTTTCAAAGTATTAGATTAAGATTCACATTGCAACAAATATTTATTTTTTGGACTCGGATCAAAATAAATCAATATTGTGAATTTGCGTTGCTGCTAGCTCTAGTTTAATTTTGCGACTGACCAAATTCACATAATAGGGTTTTTTAAACACTTACGCCATTGAAGATGAACTCAAAATAGTCGAAGGCCTATAAGGAAAAAAAAACATATTTTATCATATCGTACCGTAAATAGTTCAATGCCATAATGGGAAATGCCACCAGTCATAGAAACTCAACAACGAGTTTTCCAATGCGTTGTCAACCTTGGACAGGATACAGGATCTTATAATTTTTACATTGGCTCTTTGTTTCATCGAACCCTTCAAGATTCAACACATCAATGCTGCAGTACGGAACGTAGTTACAGCGGGATTCAGGGCAGACCCCTTTAGGTACAGTCTCTACAGGGATGAGCATTTACAGGTGTTGCACAGGTGAAGTTCCAGAGTGGTATTTTACGGTACCCACTTCATGTGCTCATAGTACTACCGGGGTGGGAGGTAAGAATCTTACACTCCCCGGTCTTATTCTCAAAGGCCGAGCGACTTTTGAAGTATGTCCCGAAAAACAATAAAAAGGTGTCTTGAATTCTTGATAGTGCAGACCAGACCAGACCAGCTATCTTATTACGCAACACACTTTCGCAAACGATTCCGACTAATCTGTTTCATTTTGACAGTTTAATAATATTCATTGCGTTATTTACGTTGTTGAGCAGATTTTTTTTCGAGCTGAAGCAATGGATTAGCAATCTGTTTCAAAACGATTCAAATTCTGATTGATCGTGTATTACGTAATTAGGGTACAGTACTATTAGAAATAGTTTGACGGTTATTACTCTCAAAAAGCTTAAGGGCGCGCTTTCTGAAAGTGGACAACGACGCAAATAGCTGCCAAATATTCGCTGTTTTGATTAATTTGGCCAAATAACTGCATGGAAATGTGAAATATGGCTATCCAGTGAACTAAAATATTAACGTAACACCGAATATTTCGTTTTAGATGTAAAAAATGAATAAGGAAACTTTCCAAATGCCTTTTTTACACCTAAAACGGTTACAACATCAATTTCAGTGTTATAATTGCAATTCATTGTTAATATTCTAGTACACTAGCTAGAAGACGTAGCATTGGAAGGCCTCCCACAAGATGGACCGATGACCTTGTAAAGGCCGCAGGAATCCGCTGGGTGCGGGAAGCACAGAATCGGTCGAAGTGGCGGTGCTTGGGGGAGGCCTATGTCCAGCAGTGGACGTCTTTCGGCTGATATGAAGATGATGATGACACTAGCTAGCGTTATTTCATATTTCCATACAGTAGATAATATTTGCAAATTAATCAAAACAGGTAAAAATATTTGACAGCTATTTACGACGTTGCCAACTTTTAGAAGGAACGCTCTTAAAAGTGAAAAGAGCTTTGAAAGATTGCTGTGTCAAACTCGTTACTACTTAAAGCATATGAACACATAATGAAAGTAGTTCTTACTCTGTCCTCCGGTGGATATCGGAGTGTGAGGTTCACATCTTGCACGGGAAACGTCCAGCCCTTGTTCCCGAACACCATCAAATGACTGCCTGTGGAAGTGGAAGTGGGATAAATTACTAATATTCTCGAATTGAGAACATTCTGCAATATTCAGCGATATTGCTCTATTCTTTTCGACTGAGAATTAACGAGAATTTAAAATTTGAAGTAAAATTGCAAAAATTTAGTAAAATTAAACAATAAACTGTTGTTCTAGAAAAATATAATTTAGAATAGACACGAACAAAACAAAAGTAAAAAATAAAAATTCTTACAAAAATATTATTATAAATCTTGTCTTACTAACTGTACCAAACGTTGATAAAGTTTAAAGTTCCACACAAAAAGAAACGTGGGACGACTCGCAGAATGAAAATATTATTTATTTTGATTTTCTGCAAGTCGTCCTAAATGGGCATGTAGGACAAGTTCATGAATTACCTACTCGCTTTCACGTAGAATTCCTACTCCAGGGAATATAATTTCTGAGGCATACAGGAAAAAAAAGTCAATATCGATTGCTACGTCACCTTCATAATATCATAGTCGTAAATAATTTATTATCTATATTTATAGAATACCTACATAATCTAAATGATAACTTATAAGTATAGTGGATTTTGGATACAGCTATAGTCAGCTACCGGATTCGTATTGTTACTAAAGGTATCTAATAATAATGACAAAGCAGATTGACTTTATGACGCTTTATTAGAGAAATATTTGGTGTATTTTTATCGTTTACAACCTACATAATAAATGATAAATAACTATATTTCTGAAAGTAGGTTTGAACAAACACCTTTACAGTCTTTACACGTCAATAGCGGACCAGACACTTTATGTAATAATGACATCAATATTACGAAAGGGTCATTTTGCGAAAGAGACATTGTGCGAAAGCGACACTCTGCGAAAGAGACATTATGAGAAGGAGACATTTTACAACCGGTAGACATTTTGAGAAGTAGACATATTGCAAATGAGCCATTCTTTCCAATATTGACGTAGAAATATTAAAATATTTAGATCATAATCATCATTCCAACAACCACACTGTCAGTAGTAATGACATTACTTGAATTTCATGTCATTATTAGGTGATTTTGCGTTTCCTATCTGACTACTCCGATTTTCTTCTCAGAGTAGTCAGATGCCAAAAGGCCGAAAAGGCCGAAACAAATTCAGAGGTGTGACCTCTATACATTTGTCTCTTCCAGACATAATCTTCAGATCATGTGAAGACCATGTATATTGGTGTCTGAAATGGTCTTTTGAGGAAAGAACCACACAGATTGAGTGGATCTGTCCAGTCAGTGCATGCATTTGTCAGTAATCGTGCAGCTCAACTCAAAACTTAAGGAGCTCAACGATTCGACGAACAAAGACATTTGCGTAGGCCGCATAAATTATTTAAACAGCCAGACCATGATTTAAAAAACTAAGAAAAGATTACAATGACCCATGATAATAATAAACAATAATACTTAATTCTGAGATAAAAAGATTTGCACGACTGGCTGCCAAAGAGCGACGGACATATACATGTTTCGAATAATAAGTTTGTTATGAACAAGTGAACTAATAATATCGCGAAAAATTATTCTTAAGATAAGAAAAAGTATAACGAAAGAGAAGTAGTAAACGAAAATTAATTGCACCGCAATTAGTTTTGGTGCAGAAACATAAGGAAATTGAGTAGATTTTAATGTATTGTTTCATTATAGTTATTTGAATAGGTAAACAATAAATAGTGAATTTGTGCACTGCAAACAGAATTGCCTAATGGCTTTAGGAATCCTTTACCTCAAATTAGGGACTCATTTTATGTGTGCTGAAAAACTTTTCTATACTTACGCTTATTTTCATTAAAGTTCGACTGCAGCTCTTTATACCTATTTTCAACATAGTCATATTATATCAAAAGCAAAGTAAAACAAATATTATGACTACTCACCTTCAATAATAGAGTCCAAAGAACAATAATACTTGTTGACAGTCTGATAAACCGTCGAATCGACTTGTCTTGCTTCATTATTATTGCTATTGCTGTTTCCAAAGAATTTCACGTCATTCACAGCATTATACTTCTCGATTTCCGGCTTTATAAACTGTACTATTTCACTTTCCACAACAACTACATAGATAATGAACACACATGATATTAATATTCTAATATTCCCATTCATAACGCAGACACAGAAACGTCGTGAAAATGAAAACGTTGAGCATATCGTCCGCGCATTTAATGTAAGATTAATTAACTCTGATTAGCAATGTAATTAAAATAATATTTGGTGATAAGAGTCGATATTTTGATGATAAATGCTGTGATCGTACTACTGTTATCGGGTTCTGTCGCAGTGAACTCGGGCTGTTGTGGCGATTATGTATGTACCTAACGTAAATCGAGCATATCTAAGTGATTAGATTGCTGGAGTCGATGCTCATAAGCAGATGTTGGCAGCTATATCAATGTTCCATAAAACAGTATGAGTGATAATGTTAACAGCAGGAAGTCAGAGACAAAACATCACACCTCTGTATTCCTTGAAGGTTTAGGCAGAGATCTACGCTACCTACAGCCACATGTTGATATGGCAAGCCAGTTAAGTAATGAGGGGTGAGCCTACAAGAAAATTCCTGAAATGAATTGAAATTGTTTATTCTGTAAATGAGTTATCAGGATTACTTTTCAAGATCACATAAAAAAAAAAAAGCTAGATGAGGTCAGCGTTTCCTATCTGACTACTCTGAGAACAAACTCAGAGGTCAGTCTCTTTAAAAGTCCAGACATAACCTTGGTCAGATCTTATGAAGACCATGTAGATTAGTGTCTGAAATGGTCTTAGTGATGAAAGAACCACACAGATTGGAGTGGGCCAGTCAGAGCAATCATTTGTCAGTAATCGTGGAGCTCAACTCAGAACTTAAGAAGCTCTGCCTGCCTTTCATTTTGAAAATTAAACAACATTCAATAATGCAATGATTTACTTACGTTGACGAGCAGACGAATTGAAACATTATTGAGCAATGGATTAGGTGTTTCCTTCAAATCCTTCGGATAATGATAAGAAGTGTGTCACGTTATTGGGGTGCTGAAGCTGAACTACCCAATAACACTTGCTCCAAACGAAAGATCGAACCAACCTCACTTTCAATCGACCAACTACAGAACGACACAACTTAGATGTAGCATCGGCAAAATTCGTAAAACCGTTCACCATCCGAACTGAGTGCGTCTTCAAAATCACGAATCTTTATTACTGCTTTAGGTAAAAATGATCTTTCGAAAACGCAATAACTTGTAAAGTCTTATAGCCAAATACATCCGTGAAATTGAAATGAATGAATGAAAATTTTCAAATCTATGCTACATCTAAGTTGTGTCGTACTGTACGCAGTATTTGAATAAGGCCTTATATACCAATAGATACAGTCAATCAAAACTACAACGAATCAACCTCTCACTGTACCAAAAATCCAATAAAAACTTCAAATATCTGAAGTTTATGACGCACAATAAACGAACTCATACATAACGAGGATCTACGTAAGTGAATAATTAATAGAACCTTTTACAAACCGGTTGTCCCTACAAAAACGGTTCCGATCACCCTTTTGATCTCTCAGAACCCTCATTAGGGCTACTTAAACATTATTATAGCCCATTATAATCACGCCTCGTTCAAAGATGTGGTAACTTATGGACCATAGACTATACTCTATGGATTTATGGGAGGTGATAATGCGTACTTTATGGTCGTTGCTACGTTTTATAATGTTTTGTTTTATCTGTGCTATAAATTAAAGATGTGTGAAGAGGTTTTCGTGATTGGGTTGAGACAATAGTTTTATTACCTGATTATTTAAATTTTAGCCTACGCGTGTGGACCTTTATTTTTTTTAAGCCAATATCAATATGTCGTAACCAAAAGGGCATCAACTAATTACCTAAATCATTTTATATCATAGCTACTACTTAGATTAGGAAACCACAACGCGTCAGCACATTAACACTCCTATAAATACAAACCACGAAACTCCCAACCAGCACATTAATCCAAGATGGCCGCCAAACTGCTTCTCTGTAGTGCACTTCTGTCAATCTCTGGGATCCTAGTACACGCCCGTGCTCGTGGTAGCTTCAACATAGGAAATACTTTTGGCTCCCATCTTATATACCACGAAACCCATCACAAATACCCAATAGTATTTATGAAAAGAGATGAAGATTTTACCGTGCAAGGTGTGAACAATGAAATGATCGAATCTGTGATTGTGAATGATTTGGAAGGTACCGGTCTGAGCTATATCAAAGATGGCGGAATCGGGCACCACAATGTGACGATACATTTGGAAAGTAAGCGGGGAGATGGATACAAGTTTCTGGTCGAAGTTTATGCTATTTGATGTGGTTGTGTTTAAATAAATTGTTGAGTGAAATGTTTTAATTGTTTTATTGTAACTTGCGATAGAGCGAGAGAAAGGATTTATTCATAAGACACATAGTTATCATGAGTTAGTTTGTTACATGAATGATTTCAACAAATGAGGTGTCGTTCGATTTGTTTTGCTTCAAATCCTGCTGCAGGCTGTCTCATCTAGGTCTTACCAGCATTCTATCTACCCATAGTCTGACAAGACTTATACAACTCTCTGCTACCAGTCAGTTCTCTCTCTTTCTCTCTCTCTCTCTCTCTACCCGACACCTAGTTATGCCAAGTGCAATGCCCACCTCTATTACAGAGGGATAGAGGACACCTATCATAGGCTTACCACCGCCCTAAAGCCAAACCATTAGAATCGTAATACGAATTTCCAATAACCAATTATAATTATCAGGATCACCGACGGAATCAAATTAACCATCAATTAATTATTACTAGCGATATTGAACGTTAATTAATTATTAATTACAAATTAAATATTCTATCCACCACAAAGTAGTTCATTGTTTGGTTACGAACTTTTAATAATGTAGGTAATGTTAATGAGGGTCATACTCATAACATTTATAGAACTTTACTTTGTAACCTCAATATAGAGTATGATGATAATAAAATAACATAACTAGTTGTAGTACCCATAAATTCGTTCAGTCACCTTAGTGTGTCGCATTCCAATGCTAAATGTAAGTAGGTATATCCCATCTTGTACCACGTACACAACCCCAGTTTCTCCGCCTTCCGCATTGCGGATTTGTGGACCCATCACAAAGACTTGTCTGCTCCAATATGGCTCCAACGACCACTGTTACTTGGACAGTCATGGTCGATCCACTGCCACTTGAGCTTGCGTAGACTTAAACCTAACTATGTCGAGAAAATATCAATGCATTGCAAAATCACGTATATCGTGACCTAAGCACGTTCAGCACACTCAGAGTTGTAAAACACTCACTACCCAACCTTGCTGACTAGTGAAACATTCTGTACATTCCACTAAAATAATACACTACTCTTCCTTTATTACGAGAAAACACCCGTATTATTGTGAAATTCATAAAAAGATTTATGAAATGGTCTAGGTCACATTTTGATTCGAATATATATATCCAATGACGCCTCAAATGCTTTCAACAAACTATCTCACTTTAACAAGGTCCATAATATAAATAATAATGATACCAGCCTATTACTGGCTCACTGCAGGGCTAGGGGCTCTTCTCATACAGAGAAGGCACGAGCATTGATCACCACGCTTCCTCAAGACGGGTTGGCGATTTCAGACTTATATTGACTATAAGTCCAGGTTTCCTCACGATGTTTTCCTTCACCGATGTCAGTAATGTCCAAGATAAACTCAGAAAGTACATATGAATTGAAAAAGTCACATTGGTACTTGCCCGGATTTGACTTGTCCATAATTATAGTCAGTAATATTCCAAACCCTTCCTTTTGGGATGGTGGCAAAACAAGTTGCAATGAATAAAACAATAAGTCTTCACCAAATCGTTTATGTATCTACAACTGCATCAAATAGCGTAAACTTCAACTTGAAACTTATATCCATGTCCCCGCTTACCTTCCAAATGTATTTTAACTTCGCGCTGTCCAATACCGCCTTCTTTCATATAGCCCAACCCATTCCCTTCCAAATCATTCACAACCACAGCATGAATAATTTCATTGTTGTCTGCTTTCACGGTAAAATCTTCGTCTCTTTTGATAAATGGTATCGGGATCTTATGGTGAATCTCGTGGTAAATAAGATGGGCTCCAAAAGGGGTGCCCATGGAAAAGCTGCCACGACCACGGCCTTGTACTAGGATCGTAGAGAATGACAGAAGTGCAGTGAATACAAGCAGTTTGGCGGCCATCTTAGATCGCTGTGTTGGTTGAAGAGGTTCGTGATTTCTTATAAAGGAGTGTTAATGTGGTAACGCGTTGTGGTTTTGATAACTAATAGTTTTGTGTGATTCAATCTGAAATGATTTTGACAATTTGTGAATTCTAGTTATGGCAATTATATGCTAGGAAGACCAGACGCCATAAATGAATCAGAAATTCAGAATGTTGACACTGACATTAAGTGATGGTTCCGCAAGTAGATAGAATCAGAAATTAGTGATACATTCATACTTCAAAAATTAATGGCATGGCATCTAAAATTTACAATAAGAACAAATACCTGTGGACAGTTTGAGCACCAAGGAACTCCCACTATTCAAATACAAATTGCGTAATTTTTTAATTGATAAAGCCTTCTACATGATCCAAGATTTTCTACGTACTACAATCTGTCACCATACACCTAATTTTTATTTTGTAAGAGCTGCTTTATAAGTTTGATATAAGAAATTTATACTGCATGTTGACATAATTATTGTATGCCTATTATGCAGGACACAATGGAACTGTAATTTACCTAACATCTCAACAAAAAAATTTGATTTGATAAACTCTCGCCTTATTTCCATAAGGAAAACTACAGAACGGCATCTGCTACGATCTCATACTCCTTTTGCTTCAGAAATTTGTTAGTAAAAGGAATTTTGATAGTAGCCCCAGTGACTGAGAAGTGATGTGGAAATCAATTGTCACAGCGGAGACATGTGATGAGAACTTCTGAGAAAAGTGTGAATATGGATGACTAAGTAGTTGGTTTTAAAGTTATGTTGCTGTGTGGTAACATTGTTCTTAGTCTGTAAGAATAGGGGAAGATCAAAGAAACGTCTAATGCATTTTATGAATTTGTATGAACGATAATACATATAGCTAGAAAGCTTAAGGGAGTGAATACTGAGATGAAAGCTGAATGAGATGTAGATATTCGAGGACATTTTTAATTACAGAATGATAAACGGCGTCAAGTTTTTTGGAATGTTCAACAAATAAATAATGTCACCAAGAAATAAATATAATCGTATTCTAGAGCACATAAAACAAACTAGCAATAATTAAGTTAATTAAAATCTTCGCAAACGTGTAATTAATATCAAACTGTTATCAAACATTTGCACAGTCCATACTACTGATGAACGGGAAATCCATTTCGCTAATTAGTTTGTACAAATGAAACCTTAACTCAATTCTGGTAAGGGCTATATTCAATGATATTATAATAAAGCTATATTCCTAAGATTTGTTAGCTCATTGCGTAGTCTGAATGGTGACCTCTTAAGTACTTGACTTGTATTGTTGGAACTGTCAACAATAATGCTCCAATATTGGAGAATACTCGTTGGATGTTTAGGTTGTATAAAACTGTGAAGACTCTACAAACATGGTATACTTACCTGGAAGTCCATGGAGTTGCTTGCTACTCCACCTCTATTAGTAGGTTGGTACATTTTGGAAATTGCTAGCAACAATGGGCCTTGGCAATAGTCGCTCACAAAGGGCCTTATCAGAAGGCTATAAGTCACCCAAAGGGCAATGGAGAGGACTATGCTTGGAGTTTCCCTACGTGATCGAATTAGAAATGAAGGGTTCCGTAGGAGAACTAAAGTAACCGACATAGCCCGAAGAATTTCCAAAATTAAGTGGCAATGGGCAGGGCACATTGGTCGCAGAACAGATGGCCAATGGGGCCGAAAGGTTCTGTAGTGGCGACCGCGTACTGAAAGACGGAAGGCCTTCCACAAGATGTACCGATGGCCTTGTGAAGGCCGCAGGAATCCGCTGGATGTGGGAAGCACAGAATCGGTCGAACTTCCAACTTCTTCCCAGTTAAAGAACTAGGAAGTGGTGAAGGGTGGGCGTTTTTGGGGTACTGTCTTATGTAATTTTTGACGTTCGAAAAGTGCTGATTCTTAGCCTAATTTAACTTTTGATTTGATTTTTATTTGCTTTGAAGCTTTGCTTGGCGCGGTCGGTTTGTGGAAGGGTGACCATCCATTACATATCGGTCACGGCTGTCATTCGAAGATCTTTGACAGTGTTTACAGTTAGTCTAGAGATTATTTAGAAGGATAGTCAGAAGCAAGTCTGACAACCAGTCTTACCAAAGGGTTGACCGTGTGACCCAGTAACTTAACTGGGTTGTGAAGTTCAGACAGGCGGTCGCTCCATATGAAATACCGATATTCACCTGCATCCTGTTAGACTGGAAGCCGTCCCAAACATAGTGTGAAAAAGGGTAGGCAGTTTTTATTTTTGTAGACAATAGCATGAGCGCTAATTTATTTATTGCTTTCAAAGTCATTGTTAGTAAGTACGCTACAGGAAAACTGTACCAGTATTTCCTTAATAGAACTTTGTGATTTGTCTCCCAAGTGCGCATTTGAAAATCACGCAGAATATAACTATGACTAATACAATGTTCACAATATTTTCCAAAACAAAATATGGAGATAACACGACTTCTTAGTACTTATTAAACAGATAAGAGTACTTATTAAGAAAATGTATTGAAGAAACTATTTACTCATTTACTTACGACTTATCAAAATATTGTCTCAAAATGATCCGGGATTACCCAAAAAGATCGGTCTTATTACAAGACCATAAGGTTTGTATTCGAATGGTAATCGATTCGGTGTCCAGTGATATGATTGTGACCTCAGCAGCCTTGTGGACGATCGTTCGCTCGTGTGTTTTAAACAATATTGGGATGGGGTTACATGGGAGCGGAAAGTTAATTTGAAAACAATGATTGTTTATAATGTTTTGTTTAAAGTTATTGAAATAAGTTTTATGTGTAAGTATTTTGTTACGAATTATTTTTATAAATGCTACAAAAAAAAAATTGGTGAAAAAAAAATTTGCTTTACTAGGTAATACAAATTTCGCAGAACCCAGCCCCATGACCAGCAACCCATATGACATGACTATGTCCGGTTTTCAGGCTTTAGCGACCTCCAAAAATCCCAAAACATTGAACAGTAATTCATTAAAAAAAACACTTATCCTCCAAATCACCACAAGTATCTGGTCGACATGACATGTGACATCTACCAACCCGCACCGGGCCCGCGTGGTAGATTACAGCCCACTCCCTCTCACAGAGAGGAGGCCTGTGTCCCAGCAGTGGGAACATTAATAGGTTGATGATGATGATCTGGTCGACCGACCATTGCTCGGATGAAAATAGATAAACATATCGTCCAGGTATACCAACGTTGTATCACATTCCTGAGGCTGTGAAAATAGAGAAAACGATATTTTCCATATAAGCCCTAGCTAGATCGATTTTTCACCCCCGTAAATCCTTATATTTCAACTTTCATCGAAATCGTTAGAGCCGTTTTCGAGAACGTGATTAAACAAAAACATTGCTCGTTTAATAGTATAATAAGATAATAATTATGACTACCAAAAGTGTCATGTAAACACTGTCTTAAATAAACGAACAATTGACCTCTGCACTAAATATCATTCAGTAACGATTTGCTCACGAGTCGACACGTACTGACAAAGAATCATGTATAAAATCTTATTAATATGTGCTGTCATATCGACAGCTCACTGCAGAAGTGTCATTGTTGGCCAAACTTGGGAACAGAATGGCGTAAGAAAAGTTTATGAGACATCCGTTGATGCGAACGCAATACCGTTGTTCAAGAGAGAAAAATTCGTCAATTTCGAATACCCAGTTGGAGACTCCAAGATCAAAGGAATTGCTATCAAGGACTTGGATAATGGATTAGCAGAACCGTCTATTGTTTTGGGAGGACTAGGATTTAGCTTCGCGAACCTGAAACTGAAGAGTGAAAGAGGATCTGGTTTCAACTTTCTCATAGAAATCTACGCGTGATTTTCTGAAGGTTTTCATTTCGTTTAGTAACGTTTTCCGCGAGGCGTTTTTTGTGCTAATGAATAAGTTCAATATTTGCTGATTGTGGACATTGTAAAGCAGTGTTATATTTAAAAATGCAGTGCTGAAAGTCACTATTGTAAAGGTGTTATAATATTATGATAATGTGCAGATTGTTCGTGATGAATGTGTACAATTAATTACAAATTTCAACAACACAAGAGCTGTTTCATTAACTTTATATTATTATGTAGGAACACATCTAGTTCAATAATAATTTAGTAAAAACACTAAAATTACCAACACAAATATGTAAACATTTTGTCTAAATAACAAAATTAAGGTAAATCTCCCACTAAACTCCATGTAAACGCCTTCTAACGACGGTGAGCTAAATTACTGACCACTTGACCTTTCCTTCTTGCATATCAATCCCTCTCATTCACACACTGGCATAGACAATCACAGTAGAACCACACGACTCACTGAGTTCACTCCTCGATCAAAATGTTTAAAGAAATCATTTTAGTTTCTGCTGTGATAGCCTTAGTTCAATGCAACAGTGTATTTGTAGGCCATGTATATGACCAAACAGGTTTGGTACGCAAGGTTTACGATAAAATGGTCGAGTCAACGGCCATACCATTGATCAAGCGGGAACAAGAAGTGTTTTTCGAGTACCCAGCAGGAGACCAGAAGATAAAAGGGATTGCTATCAAGGATTTGGCTGAGTCGAAAGCGGAAGCGTCAATTACCCGTGGTGGACTGGGCTTCGGATTTGTCAATATAAAGCTTAAGAGTGAAAGAGGATCCGGACTCAAGTTCTTGATAGAAGTCTTTGCGTGAAAGTGCGTGATGTGTTTTTAAAGTTTTAATACTCATAGCCAGTTAACTATTGTGCGTTTATTCAAAAATTTCGGAAGTGTGACAGCGTGTTTCCTACTCTCTGTAATTAAATATAATTGTGTTAAGTATTTGGTTTTATTTCTTTATACTCTGTCCCTACTTCACACGAGTGCAATGGCAACATGTCAAAACATCGAGATTTTTGTGCTTTAGCTAAGTATTAATGTGTTATAATTATAATACACATAAATGCTCGAAACGATGGTGAATTACCGCATCAAAATCCATTTGGTAGTTTAGAAGATCTTAATGGTCACACAGACAGACACGGAAGGTGACTTCGTTTTATAATATGTACTAGTTTTTACCTGCGGCTTCGCCCGCGAGGCTGTCAGAAAATATCCCACGGGAATGTACACCGGGATTAAAAGTATTTATTTCCTTTTTTATTTTTATTGCCTCATAGGTTCTTTTAACATTTGATAGAGCCCAATTTTTGCAGGAAGGTTAAAGGCTATTTAACAGCACTTTACGACGCCGTCGAAGCCACGGGCAGGAACTAGTCTATGATAAGTGAGGTCTAATTTAGACCATAGTATCACAAGGTCTCCTCACTAATTTAGAACTCTGACTCACAAATCTCAATAATTTTTAGGGCCTCTTTTGCGTGTATTTCTCAGACCAAATAAAAAACCAAGACAGAGCGCTGCGAACAATACAGTGAAGCATGCCAAAACTACGCCTCTGCTCTGTGCGCACACGCTCACACGCACACATTTACAATCAAACTACACCTCACTAAGTGCACACATGTTTATGAAGACTCCGTATCAAAGTTGCGACAAACAAATGCGCGACAAATGCTGGAGCGACAGTACGATAGGTCGACCATCAGCTGTGCGACAGCACATCAGCTCGACGAACGTTAGCGTGACAGATTGTTTTCACGACAAACGATGGCACGACGAAACTTTTGATCGACGAACGTTAGTGCGACTGATTGTTTTCACGATCATCGATGGAACGACGAAACTTTTGATCGACGAACGATAGCGCGACACAATTTTCGCTCTACAAACTAAAGCACGACAAACATTTCTATAATGTTTTGTTGCTAATAGCAGATAACAAAAAAATGTGAAGTGCTAAGTACTTTCGTTTTTAATGTTTTTATTGACAATATTTTTTATTGTCAATGTTAAATGACTGCAGTGCGCGAGTG
Source organism: Conistra vaccinii (assembly GCA_948150665.1). Taxonomy (NCBI): domain Eukaryota; kingdom Metazoa; phylum Arthropoda; class Insecta; order Lepidoptera; family Noctuidae; genus Conistra; species Conistra vaccinii. The sequence goes on along the minus strand of OX411339.1, from coordinate 5,712,378 downwards.
CAGTTACGAGCAAGGTATGCGAAAACCATGTACCTATTAAAGAACCTAAAACTTATTTTTTTTTTCTTATCAGCTATTAGCAACAAAATATTATAGAAATGTTTGTCGTGCTTTAGTTTGTCGAGTAAAAATTGTGTCGCGCTATCGTTCGTCGATCAAAAGTTTCGTCGTCCCATCGATGGTCGTGAAATCAATCGGTCGCAATAACGTTCGTCGATCAAAAGTTTCGTCGTGCCATCGTTCGTCGTGAAAACATTCTGTCGCGCTAGCGTTCGTCGAGCTGATGTGCTGTCGCACCGCTGATGGTCGACCTATCGTACTGTCGCTCCAGCATTTGTCGCGCATGTGTTTGTCGCAACTTTGATACGGAGTCGTTTATGAAACCGACTCACGTCACTGTTGACAGCGCTGTGTCTAACATTAGCAGCTACACATACAACTATTTCAAAAATTACACTGGTCGTCTGCTCCATTTATTTGAATTAAATTGAAAGTCAAAGTCAAAGTTATTTATTTGTTTTAAATGCGGTAATACAGCAAACAGGTAGCTAATAACATGAAGACAGTATAATTCGAGACGGTAGCAATTCACAAAACTCACAAGGCGTTTTAGGGCAAATATTTTGCTATTAACATAAACATAACATCACGCCTTGTTTCCCCAAAGAGTTAGGCAGAGGTGTACCTATAGTGCACCTACATTTCGCCAGTTATGTCTATAAGTCTGATATCATAGGGGTCGAGTCTATTGTCATCTCTGTATCAGCTGTTTTTAAGCCGTGCAGAGTTGCTGGGTTCCAGTTCGAAGGGTTCCAGTGTAATTACACGGCAGGCATATGAAACAGTCATGTTAGCTTTGTCTCCTGGATGGCAGCGCAAGTCTCTGGTATTGCAGACTTCCATATGCGTTGGTCACTTACCATCATGATAAACGGTTTGTCATGACGCTGTTCTGACATCTTTTCCACTATTCGACGTACAATGCCGCCCATGGGCATGTGATGATGTGACCGCCCGTATTTTTCTGAATATTCATACAAAATTATCGATTAACTTTAAAAGGGGGGGGGGGGGGGTCTATCTTAAATATTTCTCATGTAATCATTTTTTTTGTTATTCCTGGAGTATTTTTCTAACACTTGAGTTTTTTTTTTAATAAATACTGTTTTTTTTTAGAAAAACATAAATCTTCACCTCCGTTTTTTTTTTCCTATTCGACAAATTTTTATAAAAAATAATTAGTTAATCATCGGACATATCACATATTAACTCAAAAAATAAAAAAAACGAATAACATTAAAAATATTAAAGATAGACCTCCATTTTAAAATTAATTTTCGATAATTTTTCATGAATATTCAGAAAAATACACATAAGAAAGAAAAGAAAGAAAGAAATTAAATTTATTTAGCACAGTCACAGACAAAGGCACACAACAAAACATATTGTACTTCAAGTACAGTACGACACAACTTAGATGTAGCATAGATTTGAAAATTTTCATTCATTCATTTCAATTTCACGAATGTATAGGCTATAAGACTTTACAAGTAATTGCGTTTTAGAAAGATCATTTTCACCTGAAGCAGTAATAAAGATTGGTGATTTTGAAGGCGCACTCAGTTCGGATGGTGATTGGTTTTACGAATTTTGCCGATGCTACATCTAAGTTGTGTCGTACTGTAAAAGATATTAAAATAAAAAGTATAAAGTGTGCGTGTGTGTGTGTGTGTGTGCACATCACACATGCCCATGGTCGGCATTGTATAGACAGCCTATTCCGCAGCCTTTTTCTGAAACTACGTATTGGCTCCTCGCATCTCAGGCTCCACTGCGAGAATAATTATGATTCTACTTAAATTTTTGTACGTCATTCAAGCAATGATGATGTTACAATTCTTAAGTAACCACAAAAACTCGTTATTAAATCAATTAAACCGTAAAATTTCCCATATAGTGGAAAATATCGATTCTCTGAAGGGAACTGTGACTAGTGCATAACAAAAATAACAATGGACGATTCTAGATTAAAAATGTTATTAGCGTAGGTATAAATAATTTGACGTGACTCTTAGGTTGGTTTCACATGGAGTAAATTCCGTACGGACGCTTCAATCGTGTTCCATTGTCATCAAACGCATTCGGGACCGTTCACTTTTAAAGATACATTGACAATTGTTAGTCATACATCGCTATGTAACCCCAAGAAATAAACGTATGGGCACGAAGAGAGCGCTCTTCGTTTACGTTTATTTCTTGGGGTTGTACCTAGCAGTAGAACATTTTCTTCTCTATCAACCGTCATCACCAGCATTATTACAAATTAGAGGATTATTTCAAGTTATGATTGCTTGGAAACATGCTGGTCCTGCTCCATAGGACAATCTAGAGTCTAGACAAAATCAAACTGGTTGCTAAAACTGTAGAATTTATTATTTTTATGACATTGATTTTACATTCTGTGATTGTTCCTCACACACTGACGAATAAATTGTAAAATTTTTGGAAAATCGTCTACTTTTACAATCACATAATTAATCTATCTGTCGTTACTTCATTTAAAATTATTTTTACTTATTGTGGTAAGTATAGTAATTTTATTCTAGATGTATCGTCTTCACAGATAAATATATAATTAATGCACCTAAACAAAATATTGTAAAACATTGCCCATTCTTCTCCGTACGAAAACTACCTTTTGGAAGGGGCGACTAAAAACAATTATATTTTTTTGTAAATTTTTGCGTTTAAAAGTTTCTTATGAGCGCCTATTTAAAATAAATGATTTGACTTTGACAAAAATCTCAAATAATTTCATGCGAACGGATAACTGCAGCATCCCTCTATCTTCTTATACAGTGTGTAACAGAAACCACTCCGTTACACAGTCTTCTAAGTTTATATAATTATAAGTGTGGCACACTCTCTCCATGGGATGGTACTGTTCTCGCGAAAAATAATCAGTCGTCCTATATAAAACTTATAATACCCTTAAATATGAACAAACATTTCTTCACACACTGAAAAGGGCTGGAGTAACGTTACCAATCCGACTGTCAAAGCCACCGAACTAATTATGGCAATAAATATACGACGATATTATAAATGTTCATAATCGGCCAAACGCTCACGCCGCATTCACTCCATGTGGAACACACTTTATGTACATGATGAGTCTGATCTTATGTTATTTCCTAGTATCTCTAAAATAAATCCACAACATGTCCAACTATTGAGATGTTGACTCATTCACATATAACTGCAAATTGGCCAATACTGAAGAAGTAACGAAAGTACATAGGTATGATCTCATTGAAGAACCCATATAGTTCTGTCTATATAAACCTTAAGAAATAACTCCACACGTTTCATTTGACGATATCAGTTCACGATCAACAGTCAAGATGTATTCTAAAGTGATATTTTCTATAGTAGTGCTGTACTTAAGTATAGCAGAAGCGAACGATATTCGGGTTGGGTACGCGTCGGGGAGATCGCAGAAGATATATAGTGAAATCAAGGAAGCTGATCCTGCCCTATGGAGAAGAACTGATGACGTTCTAATCAATGCACCTCAAAATGAAATTATCGATGCTATCTACATCACTGATTTGAGAGAAAACAAGGATGGGGAAGCGTATATCGAAAGTGGTGGAATTGGTCAGAAAAGTGTGACAGTTGGAATAAAGAGCCCCACTATTTTACGGGGATACAGATTCTTAATTGAGGTATTTGCGAACAACCCTAATGAAGGATTTTTCAGTAAAGGTGCCCAGTATCTTGGTGATACGCAATATGCGAGAAAGTTTTGAGTGATTGTCCGAAGTGTAACATTGTGATTATTTATTGAATAAATTGATCGTTTTCGTTTTGTGTGTTTCTTTTTATTGATTACCCATGGTTGAAATTTCTGTGTGTACACTATATCGTTGTGTTATTTTTGTCAGTGTGTTTTTCCGTTGTGTTGTACATTTGTGTTAATCATTATTCTTAATACATATTTACATTTTCTACAAAAACTATTTATAATGATGAGAATCGAACTATTTTTATTAACTTCTTTTTACGATCTATTTTGATTAACCAAAATTGCGGTGGTTGCCGCAATTTTCAATAGACATTCAATATATTTTTTTTTATGTCAAGAAGCTTATTTTCATACCAAACATAATTTTCTTAGAAATACTTACAACGTAACAAACTGAATAGACGACGTAACACCAGTAACTTTATGTAATGAAATACCTACCAATGAATTCGGCCAAACCGATCGAAACGCACAATAAATAAACAAACAAAGCCACTTTCGCATTTATAATATTATAAGTCCCACAAAAAACTTCATCTCTCGGCTTTGTGGAACCAGCCAACAGAATATCCTAATGTTTAATTATAAATAACGCAACAGACAAGACAGAGACACTAAGGGCCTTATCATACTAGCGGATTGCGAGCGGAGCGGGCGCGCAGCGAACACGCGGCGCAATGCGACAGTGAGACAATGTGAGTGTGGTGTCAGTGTGTCGCGAAGCATTCGCTACGCGCCCGCTCCGCTCGCAAACCGCTAGTGTGATAAGGCTCTAAAACTTAGTACAGACGCCAGCACATCAACCTGCCATGGGATCTGGAGGCGAAAGTCCTCGCCCACATCTGGGAGTGGCGCGAGGAGATGAAGCGCCGGGGTGTAACTCCGCTGCCGCGACAAATCACGGCACAGCGGACAGAGCTCCGGCAGGATCTCATGGCGGCTTGGAGAGTGCGATTGTCGCAACCCAGATCTGGGCACGCCACAATTGCGGCGATAAGTCCCCTCTTTGAGGAGTGGCTAGAGAGGCGCCACGGCGCCCTCACCTACCGCCTGACGCAGGTCCTCACCGGACACGGTAGTTTCGGGAGGTTCCTGTTTCAGATCAGGCAGGAGGAAACGCCCGGGTGTCACCACTGCGTGGATCGCCCGGAGGACACGGTGGAGCATACGGTGGAGGTCTGCCCGGCTTGGGCGGAGCACCGCCGTGTCCTCGTGCAGGCGATCGGCGGCAATGACCTCTCGCGTCCGGCCCTGGTTCATGCCATGGTGCGGAGCGAGAGGGCATGGCAGGCTGTCACCTCCTTCTGCGAAGCAGTAATGCTCGTGAAGGAGGAGGCGGGGCGCGAGAGGCAGAGACTAAGGTCGCTCCCTCGAGCCCCTAGCCGCCGCGGTAGTAGACGCCCCGGGCGTCGGGAATCCATCGCGGATTTCCGGCCACCGTAGGCGCGGGCTTGCGGACGGAGAGTGATGGGTAGCTCTCCGTCCGATCAGGACCAAGCCCAGGTCGACGGCGCGTAGTGTTCCACGCGCGCCTCAAAGAGTCGTCAGCGAAGCTGAAGGGGTCCGTTTGGGCCGATGCCTACCACTGGGGTTGCGGATAAGTCCTTAGGGGAAACCGTGGCCCTGGTCTAGGCAAGGGAAGGAACACGGGTGGGTTTTAGTCAGTAAAAGTCTGACACGCCCTTCCGCTCCGCCCAGAGCGGGAGAAGTCATTTGATGATTTCCCACCCAAAAAAAAAAAAAAAAAAAAAAAAAAAAAAAAAAAAAAAAAAAAAAAAAAAAAAAAGCACATCAACCTACTCCGATCTGTCAAATTTTCCCAATCAACATTGAACCTTATTCTTTAGCGATAAAGTTGAAAATCTATTAAAGAATTTTGACAGATTGTAGTAACTTGATGTGCTGGCGTCTGTATCTACCTAGATTTAATATGAATAACAAAGTCAATCTGCCTAGCCTTTTTCGTCTTATGTTGGGGTCGGATTCCAGTCTAACCGGATGCAGTTGAATACCAGTATTTTACATGGAGCAACTACCTATCTGACCTCCACAACCCAGTTACTGGGTGATATGATACCCCTTGGTAGATTGGTTGTCAGACTGAAAAAGATACATTACACTTATCAAATTATCATGACACAGGCAGGGGACGACACAGGCTCCTCTCTGTGAGAGGGAATGGGCTGTAATCTACCACGCGGGCCCAGTGCGGGTCGGTAGATGTCACATGTCTTCAAATTTTTGGTTCTAAGACATGCCGGTTTCCTCACGATGTTTTCCTTCACCGTTTTGAGAGCAGTGGTGATGACATTATTTACACAAAGTAAAGCGCCTACTTGGGTTCGAACCCACGACCTATAAACCCGTAAGTCAGGGCCGTTACCACTGGGCCACCACTGCTCTGAAATTAAATTCAATGATAAATTCTATCAAATTATATTCAATGATAAATTCCGTTAAAAAACTTCATCTCTCGGCTTTGTGGACCCAGCTAAAAGAGTATCCTGCCTGACTTTAAATAACGTGAACAATATCACACCCTGTTTTCCCTGAAGGGTCAGGCAGATGTGACCTTTAAATACATCCACATTTCGCCAGTTATGTTTAAGTCCCATATGATAAGGGGGCGAGCCTATTGCCATCAACCGGGCACAAATCCAGTCTGCGGGCTGCTACTGAGAATACTGAGAATCGATCACGACCATATGCTCAGCATTAGCGCTTGCGATCACTAGATAATTACTAATAACGTTACTAATAAGATAGATACACTAAAACTTAAACGTACCTAGATTTAATTATGAATAATATGAGGGAAATTTTTAAGTCAGGAAGTCCCGGTATCAACCTTATTGACCGGCTAACCTTTTCACCTCAGAAAGAGATATTCTACGTCAAAGTCAAATAATTTATCTCAATAAGGCACAAAGGCACTTTTGAACGTCTTTACAAATAAAAATAAAATTGATTCTAGTCGCCCCTTCCAAAAGGTAGGTTTCGTATGGAGAAAAATGAACAAGAAACTCCACCGTTTTTTTATTAATAATTCGTACATTAATTAGATTATATGTGAAGACGATGCTCCTGGAATAAAATTACTAAACCACAATAGGTAAAAAGAATTATAAATGAAGCAATGACAGATAAATTAATTATGTTATAGATATCATGGTGCTCATATATTTACAAACATTATAAAAGTATATCTACGATATTATTCCTAAAATTTTAACGAGTAATAATAATTAGTGTGTGAGTTCAAGTAGTCACAGAATTGTCCAAACACACTTGAGAAAGTAAACATGGGACTATCTACACTAGGTACTTATTTAAAAGACTAGATTTAAGTTACTTATGTTCTGGTATTCTGACTGGAGATGAGAAACGGATAAACACACGACTAAAAAAAGAATGAGAATGAGTGATGAATATAAATGTTGATGGAAGTTAGGGAAGAGAGAATATGTTTTTGTCTATATCGACACAAGATGATGTGGCTTTCTAGCCACATCCATATTTCACACAGACCATCCATCGTTTCGACGTAGACAAAACTTATAATAACACACTTAAATACGACCACATTTTTCGAATACACACTGTAAAGGGCTGCAGTAATGTTACAAATTCAACTGTCAAAGCCACTGAACTGATTATGGCAATAAATGACGATCTTACAAATCACTCCATGTGGAACACACCTTATGCACATGATGAGTCTATTGTTATGTTATTTCCTAGTATCTCTAAAATAAATCCACAACATGTCCAACTATAGAGATGTTTACTCATTCACATATAACTGCAAATTGGCCAATACTGAAGAAGTAACGAAGTTACATAGGTATGATCTCATTGAAGAACCCATATAGTTCTGTCTATATAAGCCTTAGGAAATAACACCAATCGTTTCATTTGACGATATCAGTTCACGATCAACAGTCAAAATGTATTCTAAAGTGATATTTTCTATACTAGTGCTGTACTTAAGTATAGCAGAATCGAACGATATTCGGGTTGGGTACGCGTCGCCGAGATCAAAGAAGATATATGGTGAAATCAAGGAAGCTGATCCTGCCCTATGGAAAAGAACTGACGACGTTATAATCAACGCCCCACACAACGAAATTATCGATGCTGTGTACATCACTGATTTGAGAGAAAACAAGGATGGGGAAGCGTATATCGAGAGTGGTGGAATTGGTCAGAAAAGTGTGACAGTTGGATTGAAGAGCCCCACTATTTTACGAGGATACAAATTCGAAATTGAGGTATTTGCGAACAACCCTAATGAAGGATATTTCAGTAAAGGTGCCCAGTATCTTGGTGATACGCAATATGCGAGAAAGTTTTAAGTGATTGTCCGAAGTGTAACATTGTGATTATTTATTGAATAAATTGATCGTTTTCGTTTTGTGTGTTTCTTTTTATTATAATTATTTGATTACTGTTGAGATTTCTGTCGAAGTGTTGAGTTGTTGATTTTTTGCTAGTTTTGGTAAGTGTCTTGTCTGATACGTACATTTATTTCTACAAGATTATCGGTACCTAAACTACATTTAAATATTTTCTTATTATTCTTATTTGAAATCTTTGTGTAACTGTCCATGTCAACCTGGACAGTGTTGTCGTTTGCCTCGATTGAAATCTGAGGGGTGAATGAATTATTATCTCCTGAAATGTTTATATGAAAAGATACACACAGATAATTGTGCAAAGTTTACTTTATTTATGTACTTACAGTTCTGTTTATTTAAGTTTAAAACATATTTACATTTTCTACAAAAACGATTTATCATGATGAGACTAAAACTATTTTGATTAACGGAAATTACGTCAGTTGCATCAATCAAGAAGATGAATTTTCAAACAACAATTTTAGAACATAACAAACTGAAAAGGTAGCACCCGTAACATTATGTAATTAAATACCTATCAATGAATTCGGCTAAACCCAGAGCATTGTGGGACATTAGCCTATATGGCCCAAGTTGTGCTAGTACACCACGTCCTGCTCCGCCTGTTCCATCCAGTCTATTCCAACCCCTATTAAAGATCGCTAGTCCATCTTGCTAAGGGACGACCCGTCTTCCAGCCAAGGAATTTCATGAGCAAAGTAAGAAAAGGGTTTCATCTTAAGTCTGTTGAGATTCTATGATGATATTGAATTACCAACAAACATGCTCATTTATGGCTTGTCAGTTGTCACGCGTAAGATGACAAATCTTGTAATTTACACCAGTCAACGATTACCTCACCATCTTACTATATTAGTTGCATTATTAAACTAATCAGCATAAAAACAATTGAACATCACACGTGTCATTATAATGTAAGGAAGTGCCAACAAAACAAACGAGAGAAAAGGCCTTGTTTGAAGAAATGACGTCATCTAGTGAACAAGACCGCATCTAAAGACCTCGACAATCGGTTTATTGTTTCATCATTTTCCTGGAACTAGTCATGAAAGTAAAGTCCCTTGTATTAAAACATAAGGAAATATTTGCGTATTCTTGTGATGCTGCGACTACGAAGGAAAACATCGTGAGGAAACCGGCAGGCCCCAAATCCAAAAATAGGGATGAAGCCAGAGTAAAAAAAAAACAAAATCTATTTAGTCCATCAGTTAGGTAAAAAAAAAAATATTACACACGTATTTTTTGCTTTATCATATTAATAAATAATGACTTAGATAAAACACATTAAAGTTGGGGAGAGGGGGCTCGGTAGGTCACAACTCAGTATAAAATCTACCAAGACGTGACGTCATGCAAAATTTCAACTCAATGTATCGCCGTAATCTTTTGATTACGTAAAAAATGAAAAAATTGGTGTACAATATTTTTTTATAATCTACACGAAGGACTATTTTTTTGTTATTTTTCCTATTCAAATATATGTGTCATCCACCATCCCGCACTGGCCCTAGGTTGTGGACAGCGGCCCCAGCAGTGGGAACATTATATCGCTGATCATATTGTTGACACCTTAAGACCAGGCAAGATGTGACAAACTCATGTTTTCCTCATGATTTCCACGACATGTTATGTAGCAGTAAACACAACTAAATTATGTACAGACGCCAGCACATCAAGTTACTACAATCTTTCAAATTTCTTTAATAGATTTTTAACCTTATCGCTAAAGAATAAGGTTCAATGTTGATTGGAAAAATTTGACAGATTGGAGTAGGTTGATGTGCTGGCGTCTGTACTTACGGTGATTTGAACAATTCATTCACACGTTTAAATTCTTAGTAGAGTATTCAGTTTTGTTTGCTAACATTATTAGTATTGAACATGTTTAAATATTATGTTGTCATACTTCATATCAGTTTTTGTTGACCGTATAGTATATACTTCCTTAGGCACTGCATTTTTTCCTGTTCCGAAAACGATAATAAGGAAATTGTTTTTACTTCCATGACAAGATATAATTTTATAAAATTATATTCAACTAACAGTGGTATCGGCCCCGACTTACGAGTTGTAGGTCGTGGGTTCGAACCCAAGCAGGTGCTTTATTTTGTGTAAATAATTTCATCACCACTGCTCTCAAAACGGTGAAGGAAAACATCGTGAGGAAACCGTTATGTCTTAGAACCAAAAATTCGAAGACATGTGACATCTACCAACCCGCACTGGGCCCGCGTGGTAGATTACAGCCCACTCCCTCTCACAGAGAGGAGGCCTGTGTCCCAGCAGTGGGAACATTACTTAATAGGCTGATTACATAATCATGTTATGTATATGTATATTCAACGAGCTGCGCCCCGCGATTTAACCCATATAAGTCTCGATCCCATGAAAACATCGAGATAAAAAGTATTCTATGTCCTAAACAAGGTCATGGTCTACACATGTGCCAAATTTCATCCAAATCCGCTCAGCCGTTTAAACGTGAAAGCCTAACAAACAAACAAACGAACAATCAAAGAAACAAACAAAATCACTTTCGCATTTATAATATTAGTTAGGATTAGGATGACAAAGTCCTTTAAAAAACTTCATATCTTGGCTTTGTAGAACCACCCAAAATCGTATCCTGAATTCCTTATGTTTAATTATTAATAACGTAACTAATAAGACAGAGGCATTAAAACTTAGAACCGACATTTATTTTTGAATAACATAAGCGTATCACGCCTGTTTTCCTCTAAGGGTCAGGCAGAGGTGACCTATAAGTTCACCCACATTTCGCCAGTTATGTTTAAGTCCCATGTAATAGGGGGCGAGCCTATTGCCATCAACAGAGCACACATCCAGACTCCGGGCTGTTACTGAGAAATTCCTAGTGGAAAAACCCAATAACATTTTGTCCGACCTGGGAATCGAATTCACGACCTCGTGCTCAGCAGTAGCGCTTGCGACCACTAGATGATTACTAATAACATAACTGATAAGGCAGAGACACTAAAATTAAGTAAAGTCGCCGGCACGTAACTTAGCAAGGTTTTGGCGTATTGAGAGTAAGTTTGAGCATACACTTAGTGCAATAAAAAAATTACACTTTTATTGCATATCATTATTCTATTGCCATAATTTATTTGTGAACATGTCTGTTAAGAAAAACAAGCGAAAACGAATTCTGCACTTGTACTATTCTTGCCAAATTACGTGCCAGCGACTATAACTAGATTTAATAATAAATAACATGACGTAAAATTGGAATTTAGGAAGTCCCGCTACCAACCTTGTTGACTGGCTAACCTATTAACCTCGGAATGAGATATATTCTCGAATACAATCACAAGAGACTCGAGTAAGTACAAGTGGGATTATCTACAATAGGTACTTATTTAAAAGACAAGCTATGAGTTACTGATATCCTGGTATTCTGATTGGAGATGAGAAAGGAATGAAACACACGACTCAGAGAGTGATGCATGTTAAACTAAACTAACTTAGGGCTGATTTCACCAATGAAACTGAACGCGATCAGCATTTCTCAAACGCGTTCAAGGGCTGTCAGTGTCAAAATTGTTAATGTTAATGTTGCTGGAAGTTAGGGTAGAGAAGACCAAATAAAATATGGAAGGATCAAGTGTAAAGGCTGATAAAAAGAAAAAGGGAGTGGAAGACCGCTGGTAGACATAGACATATTGCGCCAACTACAAGTAACAGAGCCAGCAATGAGTTGCATGAACCAGCAGGCAAAAGAATAAAGTTTAAAGTAACAGAGTTTGAAAAGCTGAAAATAACCGTAAAAAAAATAATTAATCATCATTCTCTTGCCCTTACCCCAATTTATTTGTGACCGGCGCCGCCGCTGGCGCAACATGTGTTCTTTTTCTTCCATACTTCTCTATTAGTCGTCATCTCGGTAGTCACTCCCTTTCTAGCCATATCATCTTTCACACAGTCCATCCATCGTTTCTTTGGTCTTCCCCTTCTCTTATAGTCGTCCACATTCATACGACCATTCCTCACGACATTTTCCTCATTCCTCCGCATCACATGCCCATACCATGACAACCGATTTCCACAGTACCTTTCAATCACCAGTGCCACTTTCAGACTTCCTCTAATATACTCATTTCTAATTCTATCCATTCGCGTAACACCACACATCCCTCTTAGCATTCTCATCTCAGCTTCATGCAACTGCCTTCTTCATGACTCATCCCTTTTGTGGCCAAAAATTCTGATCCATACAACACAGCTAAGTTCACATAAGTTTAAGGAGGAGATTTATTTTATAAAACAACCTTTTGGGTACTTTCCCCGCTGACAGCGATGAGAACGAATTTTTTGATGCTCAATGAGCCTTTCCATTTATATTTTTTATTTTTTATCTTTTCCATAATATAAGTACCTACTTGTATATAATATTAATATGTAATAGTTAGTTGTATATATACAGGGTGTCAGGGACATCGACGCGAAGCCTGTTACCATGGATTCAGTACATGATTCTGAACTCCTATGCGTTGAAATTTTTCGCCGGTTATTTAAAAAAAAATCTGCTGTTTCATAGAAAAGTGGAATACCTACGCGGTCAAAATGTATGGAACAACAGATTTTTTTTTAGTTAGATATGTAAAAAATTGTAAAAAGAAAATGAAAAGCAGTTACAGGATGTGTCCTGTATCTGCTTTTCATTTTCTTTTTACATTTTTTTCTGATCAGATTAATTATGATAGTTTTATCTGTTCGATAAAGTTGATCCTCAAAACAACTTATTAATAATATCTGATCATATAAAATTTCCCGGTAGAGCGGAAACTGTTTGTTTGAATATAAACATGTTTGTTAGTTCGTGACATTGAGCAAACCCGTGTCATAAGACATGTCTAGCATGATGGATACATATCTTTCAGGCAGTTTGTTTAGAAGACCGGTGTATGCTATAGAGAGACAAGAACTTTCAGGAAATTAAATTAAAAACATCACCTCGCCTGCCTCGTTGGTCTAGTGGTCGCAAGCGCTGCTAAATGTGAGGTCCTAGGTTCAATTCCCGGATGGGGCAAAATGGTATTGGGTTTTTCCATCTGGAATTTCTCAGTAGTAGTCCGGAGTCTGGATTTGTGCCCAGTTGAAGGCAATAGGCTTGCCTGTTACATGGGACTTAAACATAACTGGTGAAATGTAGGTGTACTTAGGTACTCTGCCTGACCATTCGGGGAATACAGGCTTGATGTAAGTCACGTAGAATGTCAGTAATATTATGTAGTGTGCATATTTATATTATTAATTTATGCGTAAATGTGTGATAAGAACAAAAATAAATACTTATATCAGTTGTATTCAAAACGCAGGGCAAAAATCTCTTCTCATCTTAAGAAAGAACGAGTTTTGTGAGTTAACCACTCTGCTTTGTGTCAAGGCCAAGCTCTCCAAGATGCAGCTTTACATTTAAAAAGTACATAACTTAACTCTATGACTTATCAAGTAAAAACACTTACAACACGAGACATTTGCCATCCGGAAAGATATATATAAAATACAAGTTTTGCCAGAGATACTAAGTGCGAACAGGAAGACGTAGCGTTAGAAGGCCTTCCAATAAGGTGGACCAATGACCTGGTGAAGACCGCAAGAATCAGAGCAGCTGCATACGAAAAGCATGGCGGGGGAAGTGGCGCTGGGGGAGGCCTATATCGGCCTATAAATAATGATGATAGCGATGATGATGACTAAGAAAAGAAAGCCCTTAATGTACCTTACAAAATAATAATTATTATAAATAATTATTATAAATAATTTGTTTTAATAATAATTATTAAAACAAATCAAGTATCTTGACTTGGCTCGCGAGGTTGTCGACATGTGGGATGTGGACTCAGCGATCATTGTGCTGATAGTCGTATCAGCCAATGGCTTAATTGCCAAGAGCCTCGACCAACACCTAAGCAGGCTCTCGTTGGGCAGCTGGATCCAGGGTTTGATTCAGAAAGCTGTACTCTTGGACACGGCTCGCATTGTCAGGAGGTTCCTCTCTCTGGAGCCCTGACCGCCGGTAGCTTGGACCCTGTTCCCGATAACGGTGGGCTACTATTTTTTATATTTTTAAATGTTTTTTATTTTTTATGTAATTTATATGTTAAAAACTAAATAAAAAAAAAAATTATTATAATATAATTACGTAAAATAAAATATTAATAATATTAATTTCGTTACTGCCTCCATCTCACATAAAGTCATCCAGATCTATATAAACCATATCCAGCTAATTATCACTTCAGTGCTAAACGAACGAACAAAATGAGAACTTCAAGTGTTGCCATCTTACTCTGCCTAGTGGCCGCTGCCACCTGCCAGAGCCACGACCTGGTTCTCGGGCAGGCAACCTACGGCGACGCAATTGTATACAAAACTGACGAGGTCAAATACGGCTTCCCATTCATCGTACGAACAAGTATCATCGAATATCCTGAGCCGGGACTACAGAACTATGCGGTAATCAGAGCTATCTATATCAAGGACAATGAACGCGACGGCTCGGGAGGATACCCAAGTGTCTCCGCTGGTGGTGTTGGTCAGCGATTCGTGAAGATCAAGCTGAAGTCACAGAGAGGCAGTGGCCTGAATTTCACTATTTCGATCTACGGAAGATACGTGTAAGGGAACCCGTTTTTGGAACAGTGAAAGACTTTGAACTTCGAGTGGGAAGGAAATGTACGTCAATGTAGTTTTAGATGTTCACTTCTCATATTCTTTTTTCAAAGATTAAGTACGATCGTCTGAAACCGTCATATACCTAATGTAATTTTAAAATTGTGCCGTGACGCGTGTGTAATAATCATATTTATCGCTAATTACAGCTGTAAAATATTTCCAATTAAAATTAATTTATGACCAAAACGAATGCACATCTAGCACAATGACGGAAAATCTACAATTTGACGTTATATAATTTACTAGTCGATTAATATAATACGCGGGATTGAAGGCAGAACGACTCATTTTCCTATCTATTTAGCCATATTTTATTATTTCCTGATCAGTATAATTAATGTTATGTAATTATTATTTTATTTTGTTAAGTTATTAAAGTGCACCTTAATAATAAAGATATTATGTTTTATTTTGACTAGTTATTTAGTAAGCTTTTACTGTCAAATATTGGCCTGAGTCATGAAGGAGTTTGCCTGGAAGTAAGAGAGGATGATTATTTATCAAATCAATTATTTACAATAAAAAGCAGCCAAGAGCGAGTCGGACTCGCGCACCGAGGGTTTCGTAAGGAGCTTCATTCGTATAGGTACCTAAATAGTTCTGTGCCCAGAAACTAATCCTCTAAATTGTATGAGCGCCCATACAACTCCGAGGACTATCATAATTGGCGTCAAATATGTATGTATGGGACACCCTTTAATTTTCAACTTTTTTTTTTTTTTTGGAATTTTCCCTGTATTTGTGCTATAAGACCTTGCTTTTTGCCAAATTTCGTGATTCTAGGTCAACGGGAACTACCTAATTAGTGACTATAAACCTAGTGTCAGAAAGCGCCTCTGACTTAGCTTCACATTCCGTCGAGAAATATCTCTCAGGCATGCCGGTTTCCTCACGATGTTTTCCTTCACCCTTTTTGAAGCTAGTGATAATTATACAATACGCACATGAACCCGAAAAGTCAGAGGGCCTTGGGTTCGAACTCGAGACCTGTGACTTGGCAGTTCGACGGTTATACCACTTGGTTATCACTGCTGTAAAACCGAGGTAAACATGCCTCGTATAGCCACAGCCAGGCATAGCCTGTAACTACTGTAATGTAAACATTACAGGCTCATTTTCAGGGACAGGCAGTCTCGCCCTCTACCTAACAATAATAATTAAAGCATCTGGTTTCTCACTGGTAGTGTAAAATGACCTTCACCGTTACATTTTCCTGAAACTTGCCATAATATTCATTAAGAAACACGATCATTATGTAATGATTTCTTTGAAAGACCCACTAAGAAGGGTTAAACAAAACATAGTAGGAAGTGGCTGTTATCCTGAAAAAATTTAATACGGATGAAAAAGGGTTTATTTATTTAAACTCTAGGTAGGTATACAGGTGGCAGGGACATCGACGCGAAGCCTGTTACCATGGATTCAGTACATGATTCTGAAACCCCCTGCGAAGAAATTTTTCGTCAGTTATTTTTTTTTAAATCTGCTTTTTGAGCTGTCGATGTCCCTGACACCCTGTATAGTGAAGTAAAGTTACAAACAGTCCCAAAATAAATTGGTGAAACGAAATGTATGACATGACCGTTTTGCAAAAGCCGCGGTATTAATTTGCGCAAGCTATACCGCCTTCAGATTAACCATACATTGTCTATATTACTATACTTAATCAAATATTTTTTAATGGCAAAAGTTTTTACCGCGTTAATAAAAATATGGCAACAGTTTCTAGGCAGACTTATATAAAATATAACCCATTATGAAACTCTTTTTTTTCAGTAAACATTACGATAAAGAGAGTTATAATATATGTTAAGTTTATCTTGGACATTACCTACTGACATCGGTGAAGGAAAACATTGTGGCAACATTGTGACAACACGAAACTTGGACTAAGGCGTCATCTACAGCGAGAGTTTCACGGCGATAGTCACGCCGTGACATGTAATAAAAAAACGAGGCAGTCTGGGATTGCTGATTGAAGTGAAAACTAAGGAACGCCATCTAACGAAAATGTCAGGAATTTATGTGGTTTGCTGTCAGTACAAGAACGAAAGCTGTAGCTCCATTAAAAAAAGTGCAAAAAATAAAACAGAGTGCCACTGTCAACAAAAAATTTGACGTCTTCCGAATTTTCGATCAGGTCACGTGTCCTGACGCGAGTTTAACATTTTTTACCCATTCCAAAAAAAGTGCACAACGTCGCTAAAGAAGTTTTCACTTCAATAATAGTTAAGACGTAGATATTATGCCAGTGACCTTGAGTGGTTAGCTTGCGTGTTCTGTACTGAGCTCACGCAACGCGTCGTACGTCCAGCCAGTAATAGAACTCGACAATCCAGGAGCGCTGTCCCAAATTAGACTCATTATTAATTTATTATACATAAAATAAAAAGTATTTTAATAAAACACGTATACTAAAAGATCAATACATAATAGTACATTATGATACGAGTGTGCTGTATTGTATTGAACAATGCGCACGCGTTTCATACGACGTTTTTCAACACATTTGCGAGGAAAGAAACCGTCTTGTTGTAAGAACTTATGCTACAATAACGTAACTTTAGAGAAATGATACATTTAGATTTATAAAGTTCAACTGACCTTTGTTGCCAGGTACTGACTATCCACTTCCTGTAAAAACGTTTCTACGTCGGTTCGTATTTTTCTTAATATGTAACCTGCAGTAACCACACAACATAACAAATATTTATGAAAAATGGCGCGCTGGATTTTTTTTCGGGTAGCGATGCGCGCGCAAGGCACTGACAAAACCGCTGAACAGCCTACCATCACGTTCGGTCGGAGGTGGAGACAAAATTTGAAACTTGAAAAAATTAGATTTCGCTGCTAATTATTACTAATTATTCTCTATCGAGACAGAGTGAGAGAGAAAGTGCGAATTTGGTCAAATGGAAAATACAGTATGGCGATTGTGAAAATTTTCTCATTTTTCGTCATGGGTGGCGTTTTCGTAATTTTCGATCATGTTAGAACCGATAGTGAGGTCAAAATGTTAACCCAAGATGGCGGCTGTGAAAATTTTCGTCATTGGTCTCGTTTTCGTAGTTTTCGATGGTTCTAAAGCTGATAGTGAGGTCAAAATCAAAATCTAAGATGGCGGCTGCGAAAGTTTTGTCATGTTTCATCATGGGTTTCGTTTTTGTAGTTTTTGATGGTTCTAAAGCCAACAGTGAGGTCAAAATGTAAATCCAAGATGGCGGCTGTAAAAATTTCTCATTTCGCATTTTTCTCACCCATGACGAAAAATTAGAAAAAAATTTGCAGCCGCCATCTTCGATTTACATTTGACCCCACTATCGGCTTTAGAACCATCGAAAACTACGAAAACGACGCCCATGACGGGAAATGAAAAAAAAATTACAGCCGCCTTCTTGGATTTACATTTTGACATCACTATCGGCTTTAGAACCATCGAAACCTACGAAAACGACACCCATGACGAAATATGAGAAAATTTTCACAGCTTCCATCTTTGATTTACATTTTGACATCACTATCGGCTTTAGAACCATAGAAAACTACGAAAACGACACCCATGACGAAAATGAGAAAATTTTTGCAGCCGCCATCTTGGATTTCCATTTTGACCTCACTATCAGCCTTAGAACCATTGAAAGCTACGAAAACGATACCCATGACGAAAAATGAGAAAATTTTCGGAGCCGCCATCTTGGATTTCCATTTTGACCTCACTATCGGCTTTAGAACCATCGAAACCTACGAAAACGACACCCATGACGAAAAATTAGAAAAATTTCGGAGCCGCCATCTTGGATTTCCATTTTGACCTCACTATCGGCTTTAGAACCATCGACAACTACGAAAACGATACCCATGACGAAAAATGAGAAAATTTTCGCAGCCGCCATCTTAGATTTCCATTTTGACGAAATTCACACTTTCTCTTTCTCTCTCTATCGAATTAGAAAAAGACAGACGCAAGAATGAAGCCGCGTTAAAGAACTTCGTTCCAAAAACCTGTTTACTTTGTCACACGCAATAAGAAAGACATGTCGTGCCTTGATAGTACTTACTAATTCCATACTGCCAGACTGACTGACTGACTGACTGACTGCCATGTCATTACTCCGACTAGTAAATAGTTATCTATGGCGCACATTACCGCACTAGTGCGATTATGTAAAGAAAAAAGCACGTGTCTATAATACACTGCATTATGAACCTAAAAGCGGTTAAATAAGAGCCACTTTACGAGCAACTGTGTTGAAAATTATCTTTAAAATGCTGAAGATTTCAGAAAAGTATACTTGATATAATATTTTGCTTGATTAGCTGTTTTTATCCGTGTTAGATATAAGTTTACAAATTATTTTCACTATGTAATATACTATAAACATATTCTAACTAAAATACATACAAACTCACGCCTTCTTCCCATGGGGTAGGCAGAAACTACAGAACGCCACTTGCTACGATCCTTACATACTCCTTTTGCCTCGTTTACGTTCATACATCTGGTCATACATGCTCGCCGGTTGCGAGTACTACGCACCTGTCCTTTCTAAAGAACATCACCAATAAGGTCAGTATCCTCCTAGGGCGTCCCCTCCCAGCGTTTCCAGTCACATCTGCCTTGTAAATACATTTTGTTAGCCGCCTTTCATTCATCCTCTCAACATGACCAAACCATCTCAGCGACAAAAATTGTGACAAAAATTGAAAAGGGTATCCTTTTCAATTTTTGTCACTACATCGTCTTTTAACTCACACCGTTGTCTTATCACATCATTACTCAGCCTATCATTCATAGTCAAACCACACATGCTTCGCAAAGAACGCATTTCCACAGCATTTATTCTACTTTCATGCGTCTTCTGCCACACCCAGCATTCACTTCCATACATAAGCGTAGGCACCAGCACACCATTGTGAACAGCCAGTCGTGCCTTTTTGGACATCAACTGGTTGGTCACAACCGCATGTATAGCACCATTCACTTTATTTCCCGAATTTACTCTCCTTTCCACATCTTCATCAATCTTCCTATCCCTTGTAAACAGACTCCCCATGTATATAAACTCACTTACTTGCTCCACACTCTATATTCTAAAATATTTATATATTATGCTCTAATTTAACATATATTTTTTCCAAATCATTAAAATTCGGTTATCGTCGCCTTAAGTCTGAAATCGCCAACCTGTCTTGAGCAAGCGTGGTGATCAATGCTCGTGCCTTCTCTGTATGAGAAGAGGCTTTTGCCCCGCAATGGGACAATAATCGGCTAATACTATGTGTAGGTAACTACCGGAATAGAATCAGTGTGTACAGGGACTCAGAAACTTGCACTTGGCTCTTTACTAGAACGTTTCCTGGTACATGATTGTGTACGTTGCATAATCCCAACATACTTCCATTGCACGTGTAGAATGTTCTTTATTTAAACCTCATTTGTTTAATTAAACGAAGTCATAGTGCATACTGACGTGTCTCTTATCTTGACAGCTGTCAGCAGTCTGTTAAGATTACCCTATATTTGTACACATGCCCTTAGACTAGTGTGTTTTGTCTGTTTACAGAAACAGTTCAAGCTTGCAACATTTCTACTGGAACAAAATTAATCAAAATAGAGAAATATTTGACATCTATTTGCGACGTTGCGTTACTTTCAAAATAAGCGCTCTTAACGCTAATTTATATAACACGTGAGTTTCGCTCTCAATCACATCACAGAACCACATTGATGAATCACCTATTAACAATAGTTGCATAGTAGATAACAATATCTTTACTTAGAAGAAAATATGTGACGTCAGTATACCGCAGAGATAAGAATTCACGTTGTCGTGTTTTCCTCTTATTATGTACGATAGAAAGTCGTGATCTTCGAAGTAGTTGAGAATATAACGCGTGATATAAATACATACATAATGTTATGTTTATGTTCACTTGAGTTAAGGGGGATGCGCCAAGGTAGCCCGCGAAATTCAAATTTTCTTACGTTTTTTGCAATTTGCAGGTCAGTATCAGGTTGTATGTTGATCTTGGTTGATCTAAATATGATTCGCGGTCGTATCAAATGTTTATTTATAGAATGGTAATCTGTGTGACAGGTTTTCCTAGTGCAGATACCAGTCTCCCACAAAGGATTTATCAGATATTGTAATCGGTATATATTAGTTTTAAGGCGCCTTTGTGGAAGAGAAATAAAATGTTTATTTATTTTATTTATTTATTTATTCAAATAAGAATATGTATAATATATAATTTATTTAGTACGGACACATTGACATGATATGACATATTACACAGACAGATTCTAAAATTATTTCTTGACACGTTTATCATAGACCAGGGCCAGGCCACACGGACCAGGACCACACAGGGACCAGGGTCAGGCCACACGACGGCGGCGCGGCGCCGGAGCGGTGTCGCTGCGGCGTCCTACATACAAAAATGTATGGTATGGCGCACGGTGCCGTCCGGCGCCGTCCGGTGCGCCATACTATATGACCTGCGGTGCGGCGCCTCACCGCACCGTGTGGCTTGGCCCTAAGAGGTTTCGTTCACAAAGTTCAACACCACCCCTTGAACTAAACTATGCGCATCACGAATGTAACTCAAGCAACATCGTTAATTATTACTACAAAATTTTATGAAACATTACTTATTAATCATTAGAATAACAATGTTACACTGATAAAAGAGACAAAACAAACTTAACATGCTTCTCTTCTCTTCTCTTCTCGAGCAAGTCAGCTACCATGTCACCTGTAGGCATAAATGACAGACATCAATAAAGGATAGTGGGCAAAAATATATGGGAGTCCCACTACCGCCACAGTTCATACCACTGTAGTTTTGAAGACAGTACTTCTCCCTTTACTCAGGCCAGGGCGCATCAAATTCTGTCTCGGGGTTATTCAGTTCCGACAATGTTAGGTTAGGTTAGGTTATGTTAGGTTTTGAGGGTGTATTTTGCCTAACCTTACATTGTCGGAATTGAAAAACCCTGGGACAGATTTTATTTTGACAGTATAGGGAGAAGAAATGTCTTCAAAACTACTTACAGTGGTTTTAACTGTGGCTGAGCTGGGTACAGGGACGGAGCTGCGTGTATTTTATCTAACCTAACCTAACATTGTCGGAACTAAAGAATCCCGGGATAGATTGTGATGCGCTTTGGCCTGAGTAAAGGGAGAAGCAATGTCTTCAAAACTACAGTAGTTTCAACTGTGGCGGACGTGGGTGCGCCGCCCATACATTTTTGCCCATCGTCGCAACTGAAGAACCCCGGGACCGATTTTGATGCGCTTCGGCGTGAGCAGAGGGAGAAGCAATGTCTTCAAAACTACAGTGGTTTCAACTGTGGCAGAGCGGGGTGTAGTGGCGGAACTGCGTGTATTGCGCTTTACTTTAAGTAATTTATTTCACCACTGCTCTGAAAACCGTGTCGGAAAGCATCGTGAGGAAACCGGCATGACCTAGAACCAAAAATTCGAAGACATGTGACCCACTCCCTCTCACAGAGAGGAGGCCTGTATCCCAACAGTGGGAACATTATGCTGTAACTACATCTGATAGAAGATTGATAGACAACACTATCACATAGGACAAAGAATACTTAATTTTCTCTTCGAAAACAATAACAATGAATCAATAATATTTAATTAAAGGCCATTAGTAGACTACAGTTACCATCGAGGCCAAATTACAGGCCATAAATAATTATAATGACCATCTTCCAATAGTGTAGGGCAGGGCCATACAAATTAATTTATTGTGATCAATATCACCAGTCACAAAAGAATAATTATAATTTTTTACGTTTGTAGCATTTTGAAATAGTTTGGAAAATCCAAAAGTGCACGCCTCATAAGTTCATAACTCTCATTCATAAACGAAAAAGAAATTTAAAACATAGTTTCTAACAAAAATTAACAATTTATCACTTTTCATGAAGTATGTTTTGACTGCTTTTTACCCATCAATATGGGTAAAATTTCTAAACTCGCATCGATATCAATCTCTCTCATATCGACCTCCGGTCTCCGGAGGGGAATAATGTAGCGGTTACACCACCACATACGAGCTACGCAGCAAAGACATGACGTCACACAGATCCTGCATCGCGCAGTTAGAGTTTACCACGCGACCGACATAGATAAAACTATCCGAAATCAACGTACGGTACGGTACGGTTGTAGTTGCCCGCCAGACACAAACACCCGTCTGGCCGGAGGATCCTCCCTTTTCAAATGAGGATGAGTGAACTTTACACCCTGTTCCTCATACCTCTAAAGTTTTAAACTGAAATATGAACAAATATTTTACGGCGCCATTCGCCATAGACTAAAACATTCAGAAGTGAAGTGTAGGTACAAATAGCTGCCGTTTGTTTTTATGGCGGATTTTTTTTATATTAAGTATCTAATATTTTGAACGCTGATATTAATGTTTGTTTTATTATATTATGGTTTATGGTTATTTGTCATCAAATAATTATTAAAATTTTTGGCATTTTTCCCTTTAAGATTTCCACGTCCGAGCTCCAGGAAACAAGGGAAAAATGGATAACATTTGTGCAAAAAAATCGTAATGAGCAAACGTGATTGCCAAGTGAACCATCTCACATAATTTTCATCATTAATACAATGGAAATTAGAATAATGTTCTGCAGTTAAAACTGTGTTAGGTATCAAGTAGGCAGAAGAAGCAGACTGTGTCGCATCTGCGGGTGCATTACTCTATGAGAATCTCCTCGCAACGCGCATGCACCGCAATAGTCAAACGTCAAAGCATCCAAGGGACACATTTTTTGTTCGCGGTGTCTTCTTTTATAGTATATTTTAGTTAGTATTTTATTAATTATAATTAAACTACTTTGAATAAAAGAGCCATTTTCAATAGGGTTCCTTCTATGGATGAAACGAATGTATAAAAAAAACATTGACTCAATTAATTGATTTTATCGCAAGCTACAATGTTTTCAGGGTTCATAAATTGACGGACAGGAATTTTTTTTCAACTATTTTGATGCTTTTTCCATTTCTGCTGCATTAAATCAATTATTAAAAAGTACAGTATTAATCTCCATTTAATCATCTATACAATGGTATATAAATTAAGTAGGTTCTGTGTACTAGCAGGAGTGTAACAATAAAAACAGTTGCAGAAATGGGGCAAAAAATATTTTTCGATCGTAGAGCACACTCTAATGCTTCGCATTATGAGTCGTGCAATAGAACAGGTTAAGTATTGAGATGTACAGTATGTTAACTAACGAAAGGCGTTCTAATTACGCAACACATTTTCGTAAACGATTCAGACTAATCTGTTTCATTTTGACAGTACAACAATATTCATTGCGTATTTTACGTTATTGAGCAGATTATTTTTACGAACTTATGAAGCAATGGATTAGCAATCTGTTTCAAAACGATTCAAATTCCAATTGATCGTGTATTACATAATTAGGGTACTGAAATAGTAGAGCGTCCATACTATTTTTTGTTTTTATTAATTATTATTTTTTATATTACATATTCACAAAAAATATTATATTTTGATGCGGTTTTCACCATCATTTAAAGAATTTATTCCGGAAGGTATATGTTTATAATACATTAATGTGAAACTTAGATATAATACAGAAATCGCAATTTTGTCAAGTCGTAAAACACGTGCGAATCAGGTTTACGGGCGGGTTGTTTGTGACCAAAGACATTTATACATTTATGTCGTGGCCAGATCTTAGAATTGATCATTTCATGAAATGTTCGACCATTTCATGAAGTGGTTGTGTTTCATGAAATGGCCAGCTAGAATTGGCCATATCGTTTAAACGTCAACGTTTAATGATATGTCAGTCGACGTTTGGCCATATCATTAATGTAGAGTATCCATGGTTTAATGTGTAGTAAACATTGCTTACTGCGACCAAATTGGAAGTAGCGCTCGCCACCCGCTGCTGCGGCACCGCTTGCTTCACACGTTCGGCTCGCGCGCGGTCGGTGACAGTTCTAAACTAACTTAACACATTTCGTCAGGGACTCGGGGTGCCAAAAGCGGCGTGAATTTTTAATTTTAAGTGCTATGTTGCTCACCACAAGGGTTGTGGCACCCCGACATGGGTTAGGTTAGTAACTTCCAAGTTGGTCACTTTCCATAATTATCATATTTGGAAATCCAATAAAAAAAGTCCATCGAGTTTCCTTGCGTGGTCACCCTACTTTGTTTGATTTGTTGGTATGCCGCCGCCATGATGCACAACAAAAACAAAGCGACATCAACGCCTCTACCGGTGGATAATCGTAACTATTTTACGATATGATCACTAATGTTTGGCCACATCATGAAGTAGTCGTGCGTTTAACTGTTCATATCGTCAAACGTCGAATATTCAATGATCTGGCCAGACCACATCATGATGTGATCAGCCGTCGATGTTCTATTTCATGAAATGCGACCATTTTATGAAATGGCCGAACACTTCATGAAATGATCAATTCTAAGATCTGGCCACGACACATATATTAATCTCTTTGCTGGTGACAAATAATACAACAACCACATTTCCTTGTTACAGCAACATGGGCCTCCTAGAATTCGAGAAATGGTCGAATCAGCCAGACCTTTTTACCGAAAAGTCCCGGGTGTGTGCCAAACTCCATGGTTTGACGCCGGGCCAGCGACGGGTGTGCCGACGTCACAAGGATCACATGCCGGTGGTCAGCACCGGAGTGAAGCAGGGCATTACTGAGTGCCAGTACCAGTTCCAAGGGAGAAGGTGGAATTGTACTGTGACGGGGGACGAGACTGTGTTTGGACCTTTGACTTTGATTGGTGAGTTTTTAAAAAGAAAAAAGAAATAAAATAAAGAAAAATATTTTATTTGGGACACACAGGAAATACAAATAGTTATATAGGGCGACTGGTAATTAGGGACCGATTATAATAAACACGTGACTTTACTCATAATTATGAACAACTTTTACTATGAGATCAAACTTGAAATCGCGAAAAAAAATTAACTCTTCCCTATTTCGTGTTCGCAAAACTCGTCAAAATGTTTGATGGACCAGCAGATTTTTTTTTTTGCGGTTCAAGTTTCACTAATAAGTTAGTAGTTGTCACTAATGTTTGACTGGTAGTTAGTGACCGATACTTAAACACGTGACTTTACTCATCAATTCATCATTATGAACAACTTTTACTATGGGACCAAACCTGAAAACGCGAAAAAAAAATCTGCTGTTCCATACATTTATGTTCGCATAATTCGTCAAAATGTAGGGAGGAGCTGATTTTTTTTTGCGTTTCAAGTTTCACTAATTAATTAGTAATTATCACTAATTACCAGATACATTGAGTATTTAAAACTAACAAAATTAACATATTTTTAATACATATTTAACTTTTCTTTAAACTTTTTAACAAAAAAATATGTCGATTTTTTTTTTTCATTTTTATTGGGTATTCCCACATAAATAGACTCACAGTACGATACCTAACAACACCCTCACTGATCGGACACGGTTTTATTTACATGTTGTATATTTTTAACCGACTTCCCAAAAAGGAGGAGGTTCTCTATTCGGCCGGTATGTTTTTTTTTTCTATGTATGTACATCGATTACGCCGCGGTTAATCGACCGATTCGCATGATTCTTTTTTTGTTTGACGCGAAATAGCTGCCAGGTGGTCCCATAAAAATTTCTTTCAGTTTGGTCTAGTAGTTTTTATTTTATGAGCATTATTGTTATTTGGACGATGTCATTTTGACGATACTTTGTATATTAGTATGTCGATAACTTTAACATTTATAATCCGATTTGCGTAATTCTTTTTTTGTTCGTTAGGGTACATATTCAAGTTGGTACCCTGGTTATCTAGTCAGCATATGATGATGGGATCCCAAGGAAATCGAGAAGAACACTCAATTTATAAGCATATAACTGTTACGTTTCAGACAATATCATACAGTTTGTTCAATTATTTGCGTTTGATGATGATTTCCTATGGATGAGCTGATGATGGAAGGTACAACTCCTCAAAGGTTAGGAGTTCAGAGAAAATTCTTTCAAAATTATACGTACATATGGATAGAGAATAGTATTCCTTGAGGCTATTAGGTTGACCTTGAAGGTAAATCTCATTAACGTTTAGGTTTAATAGTGTTAAATGATGTGCTGTGATTGTTAAATAAATAATTAGCGAACACTTCACATCAAAACCACAACCAAAAAGTGAAAAATAAAAATTTTTAACAAAAAAATTAAAACCGACTTCCAAAAAAAACTACAAAGTGAAAAATAACTTTAATTTCGGAAGTCGGTGGCAAAAAACGAAAATTAAAAACTAAAGACACCGACTTCCGAAATTAAAGTTATTTTTCACTTTGTAGTATTTTTTTTGGAAGTCGGTTTTAATTTTTTTGTTAAAAATTTTTGTAATCACATTCTTGAAAACGGCTCTATCGATTTCGACGAAAGTTGCAATATAGAAGTTAACGGGGGTGAAAAATCAATCCAGCTAGGTCGGGGTCGGGGCTATCTGGGATTTTTTTTTCTCTATTTTCACAGCCTCGGGAATGTGATACAACGTTGGTATACCTGGACGATATGTTTATCTATTTTCACCTGAGCAGAGGTCGGTCGAACAGATACTAATTAATATTAAAACAATATAATATCCGTCGGGAATATAGTCTGCAATAACAAACCTACATGCTCCTGAATAATACATTAAAATAATGTCTGAACTTTGTATTATTCAACCTTTCATCAAAAGATCCTCCTAAAGATTTCCTTTTTCATCAAAAGATCTTTTACTTATTTATAACTAGCTTCTGCCCGCGGGTTCTCCTGCGTGGATCTGAATGATTTTTCTAAAGTAGCCTAAGTTACTCAGCTATCTGTCAGTGAAAGTCCCATCAAAATTGATCCAGTTGTTACGGAGATTAGCCGGAACAAACAAACACATGTCGACCATCAAAAATATTACAAGTTGTTTTTTTGTTATATTTACCATATAGGTAATTAGGTATTACTTTCATAATTATATGGATTTAGTAAAAGGCTGTTATTTTGACATTACAAACAGACACTTCAATTTTATCTATGTCATCGTCATCATTATTTTCGTGTATGTATTATATATAGATTAATTCTACAATACTTTTTCTCATTTATATTTTCTTTGCAAAGAAACATTTCAATACGCATTGCCAGTGAAATATCCTCAAGGCCAGTACGACAGACTAGTCTATGTATCAAGATAAACACAGAGATAAATTCTCTTTTATTCAGAACAAAAGGAATTGACATAGGACGTAATAAAAATATCGTAAAGACAATTTTGAGGCTCCACTGTCGCCGAGAGCGAATATTGTTTTAGTAAAAGTTATGTATATTTAATATGAGGTTGTATGTTTAGTTATAAAGGCAGGAGATGTAGTTTGCATGAATAATGGGGTAGTCGGGTAGCCCAAAATTCTGTTAAAAATGCATACTCGCTAGACTGGAGCAGAAATGTGTGCTGGCTAGAGCGGAACTGAGCTGCGTGTGGCGAGCGTAGGATTTTGAAATGAACGCACAGTTTAATGCGGTCTGACGCGAGAGGCAGACGTCTCAGTCATGTCACTATTTCTAAAACTGTATCTTGTTTTACTTGAAGAAGGAAAAGTAGAGTCTGAAGAAGCAGAATCATGCCACTCACATCTTTTGTCGTCTCCGCTCGCCAGTTTGTAAGGCACAGCTCACATCTCCGCTTCGATCGCGCCATACAAATATGATACATCTCCGCTCAGTGGTATCCAATGAAACTGAGTGCAGACGAGATGTGTGAATAACGAAATTCTATTGATTGTTTAAAACACATCTCGTCTCGTTTCCGCTTTGGTGGAGTCCGGGCCTTACCAAGGGATATTGTGTTACCAAGTAACTAGGTTATAGAGTTTACAGTCGCTCCATGTAAAATACTGGTATTTAACTGTATCCGGTTAGACTGGAAGCCGACCCCAACATAGTTGGAAAAGGGCTAGGCAGATGATAAATGGGGTAGTTGGGTATGCCTTTTGTAGCAAGGATAGATTTTCTGAGAGCAACTATTAGCGAGTTCATGTCGTAAGAAAAGGATGTACAAATTATATTGTGCTGCCTTAGTACTAACCTAAGGAGCACCAGTGACCCAGTGGTAACAGCCGCGACTTACGAGTTTTAGGTCGTAGGTTTGAACCCTGACAGCTGCTTTAGGCTGCCTGTCTGGAGCGGAGAGGAGAAAAGAGGAGCGGAGATGTGCCAATATTAACCAATAGAATCTTGACTCCGCCCCTGAGTTTAGATTTGATTGTTTGAAGATGGCACATCTCCGCTCCTCTCCTCTCCTCTCCGCTCCAGTGGACAGGCAGCCTTACTCTGTGAAAATTATTTCATCACCACCGCTCTCAAAACGGTGAAGGAAAACATCGTGAGGAAACCGGCATGTCTTAGAACCGAAAATTCGATAACATGTGACATCTACCAACCTGCACTGGGTCCGCATGGTGGATTACGGCTCACTCCTTCTCATAGAGAAGAGGCCTGTGTCCCAGCAGTGGGAACTTTATAGTCTGATTGTGCAACTAGTTACCTTAACTTGGGCGTTTTGGTGACTCTTGTAACTTAAGGTCATCGCTCATTATAGGAGCACGGCTCCGTCACGGCAAATACCTTGTCATTCAAGTTAGGATTCTAAGTCAAATCCATTAAAGTCTATTTCACGATGGCTATACAGAATAGTGGACGGCTCGCAGGCAGTGAGCGGCCCACAAGCCGTCACACCTCGGGCTGACAGCGCGCTTCAAGCGAGGAGCCCGCTCACCGGCGCCTCACCGTCCGCGGGGTGACACCTCGCCGGCCGCACGGTGACGCCTTGCTTGTGAATAAACAATAAATAACTGTTACCTCGCCGGTGGCGTGCCGGCATGCAGCGAGCGGTCGCCTTGCTGATGGCGCGTTGGCGACTAGCCGTCGCCTTGCTTCCGGCGCGTTGGCGACTAGCAGTCGCCTGGCTTATAGCGCGTTGACGACTAGATTTTTCGAGGCGGTGCCGGGGCGCTACCGTAACGTGCTGGAGCGGTGCTGTTATAATGGGCGATGACCTTTACCTTTAACGTTTTTAAACGGAGGTTAACAGCATCATCTGGGCCAAGAGCTTCACAGTTGGGAATAAAAAAAGGAGCATATTTTTTATTCCCGACTAGGAAGTTCTTGGCCTACATCTCACCTGATGGTAAGTGATGATCAGGCCAAAGGTGGAAGCGAGCTTCACCCGGGATCCTCTACCACAGGGGCACTGGCTATCTTACCTCTAACTGCCGAAACACAACAATGCTGTTAACATTGTTGTTATGGCGACAGAGTTAGATAAGATGCTGGTAGCTAGCCAGGCGGACTTAGAACAAGCCCTACCACCAACCAAACCGAGCAGAAAATTTTGCCCCCACTGGGAATCGAACCCGGGACCTCTAGGTCTAAGATAGGTGGTCTAACCAGATCACAGAGGTGGTTAACTTCCTTTCATCGTAGACCTTACCCATCGCTTTCCATCAAGCAAGATCGAGGTCAAAAGCGCCCATTTGGCAGCACAAAAATAACACAAAAGGGAAATTGTACTAATTAGGTAAGCCATTGCCATTTGCCAGGTATTTGATACTTTATTTTAAAGGAAGGCTCAATAGAAATTAATTTCAAAAAAACATCGGGCAGTCTTTGGACACTACCGATAGAAGTGAAAACTAAGTAACTTTTTGATATAATGTAACACCATCTAACGAAAATGTCAGGAATTTATGTGGCTTGCTGTCAGTACAAGAACGAAAGCTGTAGCTCCATCAAAAAAATCCAAAAAAAAATAAAAAAATAAACAGAGTTCGCTGTCAATGTCAACAACATGTCTACTCTCCGTCCGTCTCACGAATTTTCGATCAGTGTGGCTACCATGAGTTTTATTGATCGAGATGGTAAAATGAAACTCATACTAAGCCCTCAGGTCACGTATCCTGACGCAAGTTTATCATTTTTTACCCATCCCAAAACAAGTGCACATCGCCGCTAAAGAAGTTTTCACTTAAAAAATTGTCCCTTTCGAAATTTAAATTAAAACAACACCTCTATTCCCTACTTGAGCAAAAACGATTCCCCATTTATACCACCCATGATACTAGCAACACAAGTGCTGAAAATCTACCCAGTAACTGAAACAGAGCTGTAAATCTTTGTGGAAGACAACTAGGACAGTTAGTGATTTATAGTGACATTGGTACTGTTCCCACCATCCCCAACTGGTCTAGATAGAAAATGGAATCTAGGAAAATTCGCAGAGATAATACCGAAGGCCATTCGTAACGGGGCATTTGTCAGCGTTCGTAGGAATTATGAGATATCGAATAGTTACGGTTGGTTTAATAGTTAGGCTTATTCTGCTATCTAAAATTATGAGAACTTTCTTGTACCTACGAGTACCTATTACTTCGCTAGCCGTGTTTTTCAGCTTTCAATATAGTATCATCATCATCATCATCAACATTTCAGCCGAAAGACGTCCCACCGCTGGACATAGGCCTCCGTCCAAGCATCGCCACTTCGAGCGGTTCGCTTCTCGCATCATTGAATAGTATAAAACATTTTAAATGAATAACTATGGAGCTTCTTGCCCGTTCTTTTCAAGTAACTACCTTTTTGAAGGGACTCCTAGAATCAATTTTACTTTCTTGTTAATTTTGACGTTCAAAAGACTTCTTGAAATAAACAATTTGACTTTGACTTTGAAAAGTTTTCTAATTCGCGGCGATGATGGCCAGCTGGCCTGGCCATCTGCCTCCCTAGACAACAAACTGAGAGTTTCAATTTTATTATTTACTTTGAAATTACTCCCCCCCCCCCATAAGATGAAGTTGCGTCGTCTACTTGCCATAATTACCCCTAAAACTACCATGGGAAGTTATTTAAAGCACCAAGCAAGTCTTGTAACACCATGGTAAACGATATAGTGGCCAGAAACATTCTTACACCGCAACGGACAACAGTGACTCAATCTTCAACCTTATTACGTCACAGTTTCCCAGATTTAGGCCTTAATAAATACGATCTATGTACCAGCACTACATAAAACAAAACTACATACTTTAACCAGTTCATTTTTCCTCATCAGCATCACGTGAAACGGCATTCACACACGCAATAACTGCGGCTGGCGTATCGCTCTCCGTGTCACGGGCTTGTCGGGATGGACGCCTCTCAAGTTGCAGCTGCAGTCGGGCTACAAGACCGAGGAATCTGCACTCCGATTGGGTGTGGGGAGGATGTGGCGATAATCTCGAGTATGGCTACAAGTAAGTATGCTTTCCTGGTACTTCTGAGGTTAAAGGGTTAGTCAACCGCGTGTGTGTACTCTGTTCATGTGTGGCTATGGGAGGGGGTAATTAAATTGAGTAATTACAGTATGAATCACAGACATGTATGAACAAGCTTTTCAATGAGATCTCAAATTTCATTGATTGAATCTTTGGTTGTAATTAACTAAGTATTACATACCTACTCATATGCAATAGGAAAGACGTAAATAATATGAATTTTAATCAAATTATTTTGGCGAAATCATAGTACTATCTAATGAGTATTGATACCTCTTATTATCTTAAGGATATAAATAGGAAGTAGGTACATATGCTTAACGAGATTTTAATTGTATAATTATTGTAATCTTTTGCCTTACAAATCATGGACACGACACTTCAAAAATATATACTAACGTAAACAAAAGAAATACAACAACAAGAAAACTAAATTCAACAATATTTTACATCCAAGAACTTATGCTATCCCGGTACATACTACTATGTTCTACTACAACTAGAACCTTGAAAATGAGTTCTAGTTGTAGAATTCTATATTGCTACCGCCTTGTGCTTATGTTGCCCCGTGCGAAAATTATTATTTTATTTAAATACGCCGCTTTCCCCAGTTCGTCCCCTAGTTCCTGACCTACAGCAATGTCACGAAATCTCTTCGTGTAATATGAGCGCCTAGTACTTTTCCCCCACTTTATCGAAATTTTCCCCGCGGAAAATTAGAAGCCAGACTGATAAAACAATAGACAACTAAAACAAAACATTTGAATTTTTCAAATAAAGAGAAAATATTTTTTAAACAATTTAAACAAAATTGCAAAATTGATGACTCGAAATCTTTTCATAACTTACATTAATTATTTAAATGCAACTGAAAATCAGTAAATGAACCTACAACCTCCTTACAGTCGTCACGCAGGTGAAAACTACGTTTTCCTAATGACGTCACTTCTAAAAGCACCATTTCTCAGCACGCCCATGACATTTCCACCTTTTCAGGATGTCACCTGAAACGTTCAGGTAGAACTCACCTGTTTCACGACGCACCTGAGTACTAGGGAAGCAATACCAAGGCGAAGGTATCTTTACCTGTGTTACAATACCCTCGCACAATGTGAAACGTCACGAATATACTTCACCTGGGAGAATTGTCTGTCTGAATAACACACATAGAGGAAAGTGTTTCAATGTGTGAGTGAATGTATTTAGACCCCGTTTTCCTCATTGTGCTAGAAAGGGATGCAACACCCCATCCCTCTTCTACTACGGGCTTAAAATTCACCTCCCCGTTTTCCGGAGAGTTATAAAGGTGAACGTGATTTGTAACGGTGTGCGTGTACCTGAAATTCACGTGAAAAGGTGGGTTTTACTCCTGCGATTTTCTTATGTCCTGGTATCAAGGTGAGAGGTAAGACAGGTGAAAAATTTACAGGTGCTCTTTCAGGCGTGTCAATTTTCTTACCTGCCTGAAAATCGTTCACGTTTGTCGGTACAGGTAGAGAGGTAGTGCAATTTATTTAATTTAAAAATAAGATACATAAATTAAAGATATTGGTGTTATTAGTAGCCTGAAATCATAGCAACTGAACAACTGTTCAGTTGCTATGATTTCAGGCTAGTTAGTTAGTCATGGTACTTAAAGTACCACATTAGAAAAAATTGTAATTATGTACATCAATTAATGCGAAATTAGTGTAATAATGATGAATAACCCACCCACACCAAACAAGCCAATTCAAACGTATAAAATCATCATAATAAACAAAACAGGTAAAATCGAATACCAACTTCGATGATTATTTGTTGAGGAAGGAAAAGATCTTGTTAATCAGCTGTCAACTGGGCTTCACTGGTGTCAAACCATGGCTAAAGACAGGTCGGGTACTAGGATCGCATAAATTCACAGGAGTTCGCGCCAATCGCGGCGTAGCCCGTAGCACCATTCATGCTACGGCTACTACGGTTACTACGGCTACAGCTCGGTTCAGGAAAAGATGTTGAATTTAGATTTATGCCGAGTTTAACAGTACAACAGTTTAGTTTTATTTAAACTGCTTACTTGCAGTTAAATGTTATGTTCAATGCTTACTAATTTGCATGTTAAGTTAATACTACTCCATTTAAGGGTTATACATGATACACATACGAAATCTCCCCGCCTTAAGGTTGCCTGTCCACTGGAGCGGAGATGTGCCAAAATTAACCAATAGAATCGCACCTCTGGAGCGGAGTTTTGATTCTAGTGGTTAATATTGACACATCTCCGCTCCTCTCCTCTCCTCTCCGCTCCGGTGGACAGGCAGCCTTATCCCGGGTAGGCAGAAACCACAAAATGCCACCTGGTACGATACTAACATACTCCTTTTAACGCACGCCGATTGCTTGATTTATTTATATTTATTGATTGATTTATTTATAAACGTTGCTTAAAGTTAATTAAAAATTAACGTCTGTTGAACACACACATTCTTTTTTGACGTTTAAACTTTCTTAATTTTAACGAATGGTAACGTATATGTATAAATAAATAGACTATTAACTTATTCTGGACGTTTTACTTAACAGTTTAACCAAAAAAATGTGAACTTAGGATACATAATATCTGGTTTAAAACAAAACGTACAATGGAAATATGTAGAAGAATCTCGTTTCTGACTCCCTTTGTGAAACACGTTATAAACTACGTAGCAACACGTAGCAATGCGAAGCACCGTAGCTGACCTCCTACGTAGGCGTGCGATCCTAGGAGGTTTTCACGTACTGAAAGGGTTAACCGCCGCTGAAAACGAAAGGGTTGAAATTCGTTTCATCGAGTTTCATGAAAATATTTGGTATTGTCCAAAAAATAGTTTTAGAGTTTTAATAACGTGAAAATTTAACTATGCCTACATATACTTCATCTTTTTTATTATTGTAAGTTAATAATACAAAAAACCTATATATTCAAACTTGACATTTTATATGTTTTTCTACTGACTAACGATCCGTCGGTTGCCACGACCGACACAAGTGCCACGACTGTATTTTTTTCAGACCAAACGTTTTCAAACACCAGGGTAAAATGAAATACAAAGATCTTTCAGCAGTTTGTTTTCATCGCTTGCAAGTGGAGCTTTTCCACTGAAAACCATAAACAAAAACAAATGAAAACATTGTGTCATTTCTCTTTTTATTGTTTTTAAACGAGATTTTCCTAAAAACATGGAAATTTCTGCATATTTTGAGGCACCCTCACCAGGGTAGCAAAAGACAAAGGCTCCTACTAATCAGCCCAAAGCTCTTTGATCGTCCCACGCTTTTTTCGATACTGAAACGTCACGGTCTGAGGCTATTTGAGCAGGAGCTTAGGAGTTAGAAGAAGGTTTGTTTATTTTCTTCCAGTCCTTTTTCATGGCCTTGTGTCCATTTTACCTAGTGCCTAGAAAAAGTTTACATACAATTATTATATTAATTGAACTATCCAAACGCAGTTGCGGTTCCAGTCCGTATTACCAGTTAATAATCATTATTTTCTGATTCAAGAGCATAGTTATATTACTATGATGACGTCAAAGGAAAACATCACATGGAAAACACGAATCATTCTAAACCGTTCATATTTTCTAGTTACATCTTCCGTAGTCGTGTTTTTAATAAGTACGTGTTCTTTCCTGGCAGCTACCAACAACCTCTTTCAAAAGTTTTATCTAATCCACCGCTCCCTAATCAACATAGGATTGATAAAATAAAATGTCTTAGCAAGAATAATATGGTCAGCAAAAAACCATTCAAAACTGGCCTCCGCAGCCTGAAAGTTGCACGAATTTTTTTTTGGCGAAAACTTTCCTCGGTACCGGACTAGACTTCGTAAAAATGCGAGGCCCATTTACTAGGAACACATGACATACAACTTCCAAATTCTAATCTATGTCTGTGTAAGTGTGGAAAACGAAGGAAAATGCATACACATACGAATGGGCGGAGTTTTCTAGCCACGCACACAAACACAGGCTAAAGCTTTTTAGAGGAAAATAGAGGTGGAGCTTTTTAACTTTTTTATAAAGGAACACTTTAAAAAAGCTTTTCCGATTTGTCTGTTTGAATTTTCTTTACCAAGGGAACATGATTTCTAGTAGCTAAAGAATGTTCGGTATGCGGCTAGGAACGGAGAATGTATGCGCTGGGAAGGGTCTTCGCTACATAAAGGAGATTTTCCCGCATTCGACTATTTTTCTGACTAGGTGAGCAGAAGGTGGTGGACGTCGCGAAGAATTTGAGGAACGCTTGGTATGCGAGAAAATCTCAAAAGGACTTCGTCGGGTTTTCGGCAATTTTCGAACTTTGGTGGGAATTCTGCATGGTATTGGATTTAAAAGAAATATTTGAATAGAATAGAATAGAATAGAATACTCTTTATTATGTACACCATAAAAATTACAGACATAGGTTTAGACATTTTACAAAGGGTGACACAATGGGCGGTCTTATCGCTAAAAGCGATCTTTTAAGACAACCTTTGGATGGATTAAAGTAAGAAGGAGAGACAATACTGCAGGTAGTCAGTGGTGTACCATTTACATATACAATAAATACATACATACATAAAGCATACACTTATCTATATAAATATACATAGATAATATATATATATATATAAAGTTATAAACTTGGAACAAGATCAAGGAACTATATACGTAATGATTAAATAAAGAATAAAGCCAATTAGGAACACTTTTAAGCTATTGCATAGCTTCTATCGCGGGCCTTGAGCGTGGAGACCTAATCCAGAAATTTCGTAACGAAAATACTACCTAAGAAAAGAGTGTTTTGTATTGAAAATTATGTTTAACTGCTTGACAACAAAGTTCAAATTTACTTAAACGAATGATACGAGAGTGTTGTATTGAAAATTATGTTTAACTGTTTGACAACAAAGTTCAAATTTACTTAGACGAATGATACGAGAGTGTTTTATTGAAAATTATGTTTAACTGTTTGACAATAAAGTTCAAATTTACTTAGACGAATGATCCTTGACTATTAATAGTTAAATTAAAACCTTTTTATTAGTTTGATGTTCCCATTACGTTGTGTCAAGTTTTAAAAACTATAAATGTGAATAACAGTTCCTGTCAATGTCATCATTGCTATTTCTTGTATTCGGGTTAATATTTTACAATTGCGTAAGTTGATAAAAAATGCTATGCAATAGCTTCGCCGGGGCAATCCCCGAGTGCCACACGTCTTTTTTAAATTCACTGGTTTTCCATTCAAATCAGACCGATTCTGAATTAATCAATTATATAAAAAAACTATAAATAATGTAAACGTAAATTCAAATCAAAAATTCTATCCCAATTAAAACAAAACTGACTATCGAAACAAAGGAACAATCAAACTCTGACGTTCACCCATTTCAGTTTCAAAGCGAATTTCAAACTGAACGCAATCATTTCATACTAAACTTTTTCGCAAACCGCCCACCGGATAAACCCGGATATGAACCGGGTTTAGCGGGTTACGGACGCTTAAACCCGATAACATGTACCGGGAGGGCATAGGCTTGAGAAAGAGTTAATCCGGACACCCGGCCGGCACCGGAACCAAAACCGCGGGACCGAACTTTAAAAAAAACAAACATAATTTTATTAATCTTTAATTAAAATCAATTGAATTAATAAATGTTGTAATAAGAAGTTTATTTTAATGATACATTCTGACTAATTGTAAATCCCAAGAAATATTGAAGCTAGACTTCCAAGAATTACCTTAAGTATAAATTGCATTGCTTCTTCCGAATCATATTTCCTTTGTAAACTTGAAGAGAACGCGTAATGCACAGCGAAATTTTTCTTCAGCAATGGTGACCCTCCTAAACACTCATACCAGGAGTCAAAATCGAACCCTCCGAAACATTTTCACCCTCTAACACTGATATCATACAATGAAGCACCTTATCCCCCTTACATACAGCTCATTCTCCAACGTTTCAAGAAAGGGTCGATATTTCTCGTAGACATTTCGTAGCGAATGGCGTAGCAGCGAGAGACGTAGCAATCGTAGATCTATATGTATCTCTTTTCAACGGTTATATCTCTTTTCCTTATTTCAAAAAGCTTTCAGGGTACCAGGAGTAGCAAAAGTTTATTCAGGGAAACTTTGAACATGGAAAAGTTGAGAAGAGTCCTACTTTGATTTATAGATTCTTGTCACAAGTCAACTATGAGTAGTTTGTGTGAGAAATGCATACTTTGGAGTAGTTTCCAGGACTTATGTAAAGTTGCACTTTGCAAGAATTCATGGAGCATTGTAAAAGTACATTCTAGACTTGTAATCCATCACAAAGTTTGTGAAACAACCACATTTCTCTATACCTAAGTTGTTTCTGAAATGCGACTTCAAACATTCGTTATTACTTTCACAAACATTACCATCGCCAAATATCTTATTTAGAAAGAAAGAAATTTGACCCAGGTTATGACTAGTGATCGGATATTCGGATTTATATTTACCTAAAGTTGAGGTGTTGGCTATTATGGAAAGCACTCTTGTAACAAAAAAAAATCCGGGATACCGGGATCGACAATTTTTGAGTTCTGATTAAAGAATCGAATGTATATTTACTTACGTGCAGGTGTTGGCTAATATGGAACGCTTTTTTGTATCGATCCGGAATCTCGCGATTCCGGAATTGATTTGTTTAGTACTTTTTGATTATAGAAATGCTAGCTAATGTTGTAAAGTAGTTTGGCTTAGCACATAGCCACAAACAATTTGGAGCCTTGAGTTTCGTAAAAAAATGTTTATAGTAGGTATATAATTTTTTATGTTAACACCGCAAAAGTAACCTTCATAAGAGGGCTAATAAATCGTTTCCATACCATGTATCTGATCCCGGAATGCAATAAAATCCGGGATTTATATAAAGAAAAAATATATATTTAAAGCCACTTCCATAATTTCTTAGCCAAAACGTAACTTTAGGTAAATATGCATCCGAATATCCGATCACTGGTTATGACTGCACACAATATTCACACAAAAACATAAACCAGAAAAATCTTAAAACAGTATTGTGTTCCTCACGGCTGCGCCAACTAGGCCCAGTTCAGCATAAATGCTGGTTTTATAGATATTACGATCACGTCTTACAGATTTATACTGTATGTAAATATTTAAATAAATAAATCGGTCAAGTGCGAGTCGGACTCGCACACGAAGGGTTCCATACCATGTCGTACAAGATTTAACACTATGCATTTTTGTAATACTTTCGTAAAGGTAACAACAGAGGCGTTATAAAAAAACATAAAAATTTGTAAAGAAATTGTCTAATTTTAATGAAAAAATGTTGTTGTGTTAAATTATAGGTGTAGAAGTTTATTTCATTTATTTTAGTAACATGCATTAACTAAAGTCAAAGTTATTTATTTGCTACTAACATAGTATTAGTAGGTATAAATAGGTATATGTGGTGGGTAAGCAGGTAGATATGTAGGGTAGGTAGGTTAGGTTAGGTAGCAGTTAGGGTAGGTAGGTAGGGTAGGTAATTAGGTAGAAACAGGTAATTAGGAAAGGTAGGTGCGCCGTAGAGTAAGTAAGTACTTAGTGCTAACCGTGCGAGTCCGGGCCGGGTAAAGCTAGTTACTTATAAATAAAAGGATTTCTCTTGCTACATCAGACTATATTATACAAAATAGAATGTAAGTAGTATGACAAATTTTTATTACCACATTCCGTCAATACAGGTATTTATTTACGTTATTTTTGATAGTCATAATTCAAATTCAAAAGTCATTTATTCAAACTAGGCTGAGAATCAGCACTTTTCGAACATCAAAATTACATAAGACAGTCCCCCAAAAACGCCCGCCCTTCACCACTTCCTAGTGCTTTTGCTGGAAAGAAGAAGTGGCGCAACAAACTCCCCAGCAGCGCAGCTGTCTGTTCAATTACGAAAAAAAACTTGATTCTATACAATAGTATGCAAATATTTTACATTACTCAACACAAAACATTAAATAAAATATATTTGCCATAATGACAGCTAGCACACGCCAATGTTACCAACAAAAAAAAATATCGAAATCTAAACTCAAACGAAAATAAAAATTATTTTACACAAATAAGTTTTCTCAATTATGAAATTGTATCCACAACGGTTTAACGTAACTGAATAGTACCCTGTATGTACCACCATTCATTTCAATGTTACTGAATATTATTGTCTATTGGAGTGTAGTTTTAACATGAGGTACACACATCAACACCGTCTAGGGATATTTTGAAAAAAGTCGATAAAGTTCTTAAACTCAAAAAATACTGGCCGGTTTTAAAATCTTTTGAAAAGAGCTTATTTTGTAGACCTTTTTGGATGATCAAAATTTAAATGATCGAAATAGTATATGCTGCCATGATAGTAGGTACTTACTAATTCCATGTCATTACTCCGACTAGTAAATAGTTATCTGTGGAATTTATATCGCATAATATTAGCATGAAATACAAAATATTATTTTTAAGTTGCAGTAAATCGCCCATATTATATAAAATACGTTATTAATCGGCGTTTTTAGTATTTGTTGATTATAAACAGTATATGGCACATGATACACACAATTTCCAAATTCCTAATTTGTTTAGTTGTTGAGATAGAGCTCGTACAAAAATGGTCTAAAACAGACAACTTCTACGGCCCCCTAATTCATCATTTTTGAAGATAAAAACAAATAAAAATTAAATTTATTTTCTACTTGATGAGCTCTAGACAATGATACCCCACATGCCAGACATGCCAGGGTCAGATTATTTTTTTTTCAAAATTTAATTTTATTGTATGGCGACCCCCCTTTAATTTTTAATTTTATTATTTGTTGCTCTTGCGGCAATAGAAATGCTCAATCTGTGAAATTTTCAACTGCATACCTATTACGGTTCATGAGATAGAGCTCGCTGACAGACAGACGGACAGCAGAGGCTTATGAATAGGGTTCCGTTTGTCACCCTTCGGGTACGGAACCCTAAAAATGAATAGATAGATTTGTTGCAAATAATAATAAAGTCGATAAGATATTTGTTAAAAAAATATATTAAGAGGGTTTATTCTGAAAGTTGGCAACGTCGCAAATAGATGTCAAATATTTCGCTGTTTTGATTAATTTGATAATATTTCTGTATGGAAATAAAAAATGTGGCTAACTAGCGAACTAGAATATTGTTTATGAAATGCAATTATAATATTGATTTTGATGTTGTACCCGTTTTAGGTGTAAAAAATTCAATTGGAAAGTTTCCAAATACTTTTTTTACATCTAAAACTAAATATTCAGTGTTACGATATTAATTATTGCAATTCATTATTAATATTCTAGATAGTTAGTTAGCCACATTTCTTATTTCCATACAGTATTATTTCCAAATTAATCAAAACAGGTGAATATTTGACAGCTATTTACGACGTTGCCAACTTTTAGGACGCACCCTCTTAAGCGCAGCAGTGATGAAAAATTGCATTCTACTGATGAAAGAATTTTCAAAATCGCTCCAGTAGTTTTTGAGTTTGTTCATTACAAGCAAACATACAAAAAATCAAATCTTTTCTCTTTAAAATATTTGTTTAGAAGACAGAAAATCGATTCAGTAAACGATTCTGAACAAAATACTTTCATAATGTGCATAAGTTCAGTTACGCATTGTACTTAATTTTGGCAGGTTTACAGAAGTATTCGTGGACATCAGAGAGCGAGAGCGTAAAGTGAAGAGAGGGAGCCGGGAGCAAGGGAGACAGCTGATGAACAGGCATAACAACGAGGCAGGCAGACGGGTATGTACCTAAATACTAGTTTATTAAATTTTAATAAGTAGTTCTGTGCTCGTGGCTAAGTAATAACAGCTGCACAGGTCGGTCGAAGCTTAAGCTACGCCGACGCTGGTCCGTAGATGGGTGACCACGACTTATTAGCCACGGGACATGCACAAGTGGTGAGGGGCGCGGGCGACGTCAATCGTTGGTTCGAATCCAAGCAGGCACTTTACTTTGTGTAAATAATTTCGTCACCACTGCTCTTAAAACGGTAAAGGAAAACATTGTGAGGAATCCGGCATGTCCAAGAACCAAAAATTCGAAAACATGTTACATCCGCCAACCAGCACTGGGACCGCGTGGTGGATTACGGCCCACTCCCTCTTACAGAGAGGAGGCCTGTGTCCCAGCAGTGGGAACATTATAGGCTAATCATGCTTAGGCCCTTTAAGAGGAGACTCCTTATTAAACACCTAAAAAGGTCTAAAAATGTAGGTACCACACTGAATGACAGGAAAAAAAATGAAGAACATAAATAAGTAGATGTGCCAGCAGTTTCATATACATATTTGTGAAATCATCCTTAATTACGAGTTTTTTTAAATAATATCTCTCAAAAACATCGAAATCGACCTTTTCTATTAGCACTATTTAGGAATATATTATGGCGACATCTACATCGCCACATCCAAACTACGAATCAAAGAACTGACTTCACAAAAATTCTGACATATCCGACATCAATAGTTGGGCAGTTGCCCGCCAGACACGACATCTATTAATAGAAATAGAAATAATATTTATTTGCATAAAACATGGTATATCAAGTTGTTATATAAATCAAAGACAATAAAGAGCATACATGTTTTGCTTGTATCCTAGCATGCAAATATTTTAGGTTACATTACAAATGTTTCCTGTCAGTAAATTCTTTTATAGTATAGGATCCCGCCATAGAACGACCTTCACCGAGCTGGTTAATGGATGAAAAGTATTTTATATTCAATTAAATATGTCAATAAAAATATCGCAAATGGGTTGTCTAAAAAATTTCAGTCCAGAATATGATTAAATTAACATTTAATTATTTTTTTTTTTTTACTTTGCACCGGTTTGGTTAATAGGTAAATTCCTTACCAATCGAAAGTATGTAGCCCATAGAATATGCAAACGTTGGGTTGACAATTTTTTTCCCGTCACAACTCTTGGGTAGGCAGGTATAAACAGGTAAAAAAAAATAGTAACTTGCACCGGTCTGGTTAATGAATTAAAGTTAAATTAAAATAAAGATTATTTCATTACGATCACGGTGGTATAGGGTTGTCTGCGAAAAATCAGTCCAGAATTCCGGTTGTCGAGTTTAAAAATAAAATATTGCTGCGAGTGAATACATGCGACAGCGTCCCAGCGAACCATCCCATGCGATAGAAGAGTACCTACACAGCATGTAGTTCATCTATTGAAAGAAAGAGAGTGCGCATGCTATTATTTGTCCTTGAAAATGTAAAGGATAGCGATAGACTCGTACATGGTACAACTGATAAGGCGCTTCCTGAATCTTCGTTCGCACAAACTCAAACTCAAACTCAAACTCAAAGCATTTATTTCAAATAAACCAATTACAGGCACTTTTGAATTGTCAAGGGGTCAGTCAGTCAGAAAAGATGAAGCTAGATGCCCATTCCAAAGCGTAGTAGGTACCTATGGAGAAGAACGGGCAAGAAACTCCACGGACACTCTTTTAAATAAAAAAGAGATTGACCAAGCGACTAAGGAACCTAGTATCGCTACGAAACATGCTGTGACTCAAAGATTTATGGTTTAATTTAGAGAACGATCTGAGGGCTTTCAAATGTAATTTACCATTTTATCATAAAATCTCGGCTTTACACGGTAATTAGGTCTCAAAATCTAGGTTTAGTATCGAATCTCTTACTGACTTTTGGTCATTGTATGCTGGTAAATTCAAAATACGAATTTGACAAAATGACGTTTTAGTATTTTGAATGATCGTCAATTGCGACCTCAATTCCGACAGATCAAGTTTGATTTAGGAACTTTAGAAGTAAGTAAATCCTTGAGAATTGTCGACTTACCGGTGTAGGAGAAATCAGAGAGAGAGAAAAAGCCAGAGTATTGTAGACATTTTCACTAACTTCTCTCAATGACTGCCAACGTAAATACCGCAGAAGAATCGAACAGTTAATACACCGACGAACTGAGTCTCCCATAGTGAGCAACTTTCAAATGTAACGCAATTATAATGATTATTTATTGCTCAAGAAAATGAAATTAATCAAAAAATTCAAATATTCACAAAAACAAACAAATGCACAATCGGTGGAAAGAATACAAGAAGTTAGTCACAGAGTAGAACCTGCGCATTCAAAAATTGGCGCCAATAATTGGCGCACGTACAGTCGCATAAAAAGCGCAATGGATGTTTTTCTACCACATATTGGTTTCTGCCCGCAGATTCACCCGCACCCATTTTATTTTAATTGATATGGGTACTTGTTTACGCTTATGTAAATATACTATAATCCAGACCAGACCTTATCTTTATGCAAAATGTGTTCACGTTAGTTATTTCTTTAAGTGGTTAATTAAACCCGGATGGGTTTACAATATTTACTTGTCTATCGAGACAAGCAAAAAGTTAAAGTGTATCAGAATATTCTTATTCACTTTAACTTTATTTTTTTTATTTTTTATATATAGGTACCTACATTTATATTTGCCGTAAGTAAGTGTTGGGACAATTTCAGTCTTCACTTAAAAAATAATCTATGCGACATAGAAACATAACATAAGTTATTAAATTAAATCGAAATTGCAAAATAATAATGGCCTATG
Organism: Conistra vaccinii; assembly: GCA_948150665.1. Classification (NCBI taxonomy): domain Eukaryota; kingdom Metazoa; phylum Arthropoda; class Insecta; order Lepidoptera; family Noctuidae; genus Conistra; species Conistra vaccinii. Next base: position 5,667,439 of record OX411339.1, on the reverse strand, counting down.
TCATTCAAAACATAAAATGAAATCATTAAATTAATTATACAATAAAAATAAACTATTATTAAAGACCTACCGTTCGAGACTGTACTCAGAACTAAACGAATGGGACGTGCATACATGCTAGAAAGAGAAAACTCGCCGGACGCCAGCATATTTTGCTCAGGATGCGCGCGCATAGAATCTTATGGCGCGCGTTTGTTCTATTTTGAAAGAGTTTCTATTGATGAATGAAACAGGCAAAGGTATCTCAATACATTCTGCCTTTGTCATAACCATAAGGTACTTTTAACACCTACAGATTATTATTAAAATGTCATAATAATAATTAGTTGTTATTAATATCTTTTGTTACTAATTATTGAACTATAATTTCAATAGTTCGATGCGTAAATAAACTATTTTGCGTAAGTCAAGAAGGTTTTATTGTTTACATACTCTTTGAAGCCAATGACATGTGACATTACTTACGTGAAAAAAAAACTATGTATGGGTAAAATAGGAAATCGAAATAAAAACTAATACTTTTATGGTGTTTTTTTATCTGGAGAATTTAAGGATTCGCATTACCAGATAAAATTATTATAATTAAAAACAAGATTTATCAACATTATAAACTTAAGTCACAGCAGAGTAAATAGCGATACTAGATTTGGTCACTGTCTTTTGGTTACAAAATATTGGTTACATCATTCATGTTGAACTTATACATGTGAGAACGATGCAAAACGTTAAAAGCGTCCGTAATAAAAGATAAAAACAAAAATAAAACAATTAATAAATTAAATCAAATTAAAATAAGCCATGGCAGCTATGAGATGACCAGTCACAACTGACGGCGCCCGTTCACGAACATGACGCATGGATTAGCACCATTCAGCTCAACCATTTTGAAGGGAGCTAAATGATCCAACACACACGCCACCGTCAGCGTGACATTAGAGTGAGCATGACATACTCTCAACCGCCAGGGCACATTCAAGTCAATGAAAGACATACCCAGTACCTAAATGGTAGCTTTATAGTCTGTACATAGTACTCACACATGTGCTATGCAATTATACAATGCTAAGAGATTGAATTTATACAATGCAAAGATAGTTTTTAAACACAGCACAGAAAAGAAAGTCCCGAAGATTAACGAAAAAATGCTTAAAACTTACAATCAACCTTAGATCACTACTATAAGGTTCATAATACACTACAGCTGTTAGTTTCGTCTCAATCGCACAATTATACTTCGTGCCAATTTTATCGGGCCACCAGTTTTCATCAAGAATATATTTAATTAAAAATAGAGGTTATTTAAAAATGCACGATTTATTGAATAAACACAAATAGGTATTTATTTAGTAAGCAATAGAAAAACCTTAATCTAAAGGCGATAAGTTTTTTCAACTTACCCTTTTTCAGTGTTCTAAAAGAAGGCCCCGCAGTGTTTTCACTCGTATGTTGATCTTTTTCTTTAAGAACTCTCGTTATTGTTCATTTTGTTTGTGTAGCTTCCATTCGGCCATTCGGTCAATCATTTTCAAAAATTGATCCTTTATAAATGTTGTGTTCTGACTTCTTAGACTCCTGAGCCTGTCTTCATAAACTCGTGCACATTGAAAATTATTTCCTGAGCTTGACTTTTAAGTGGTTGCCCCATTTTTTAAAGAACTCATTTTAAATGATAAAAATTAACACTTGTTGCCACTACGTGTACTTTTGCCTGCTGCACGAGCATCACTACATAGTATAAAATAAAGTCCCTTCCCGCTGTCTGTCCCTATGTATACTTAGATCTTTAAAACTACGCAACGGATTTTTTTAATAGATAGAGTGATTCAAGAGGAAGGTTTATATGTATAATACATGCATAGTAGAGACACTGATAGTTTTAGAGGTTTCAAATGTGATGTCGTAAATAAACACATTTTTTTGCGCTTACATTGCAAACGCTCTACGAGATAGATCAAAATAATGTACTACAGTATTGTACACCTTAAAAATTTATTCGCAAGTTGTGTACTTACTCTACTTTTTACCCTTGACTGCGAGAAAGTAAATAGTAGTATTAGTATATAAAAACTGTCGTAGTTGTAATATTTATAAGACTGCCTCGTTGCGCATTGGTCTAGTGGTCGCAAGCACTACTGCTGAACATGAGGTTCTGGGTTTGATTCCCAGGTCGGGCAAAGTATTATTGGGTTTTTCCAACAGGAATTTCTCAGCAGCCGCCCGGCTTAATCTAATAGCTCTATGGAATAGCTCCTTTGAGCCAGCCAATATAGGTACTTTCAGCACGTTTCATTTGTTTTTTGTACATAATTCGTAATATACGTGCTGTTCCAAATTCAAAATGTTTTTATTCTCTTGTGAGTAAAATACAGTTTTTTTCACTGTTCGATGAATAAAATGCCCTTTTTTGAGTGACACTGGTAAAAAATATATACACTCAAATATAATGAATTTATTAAAAAAAAAAAAAAAGCGTTCCTCTATTTTAATACTATGTTTTCTATTTTACATTTAAGCTACTCCAAAATGATGCACAGCATGTACGAGTCTATCAAATTCAAATTCAAAATATTTTATTTCACATAAACCTACATGGGCACTTATGAAATGTCAGAAGCTACGCACGGTTCCAATTGGTCGTTTCCTATGGAGAAGAGCCGGCAAGAAACTCCACGGTTACTCTTTTAAAAATGATTGGGTTTACAATATTCTCAAAAAAAAAACAGTGTTATTAGGTATGCGAGGACAGTGTAGGTCTTTCGACAAGTACCAAGTACTTAACGAAACAGAAGATGGTCAACAAGTCTACAGTCCACTAAGCCTCACAAGCGTTAAGCGTTCTCACATTCACAAAATAGAAAAGAATCTATATAAAACATAAATTAATTAATAAAAATAAAACATATTTTAAACGAAATGACATGATTGCTATTGCAACTGTAACAAATCTGAATAATTAACATGTCCACAAAAGCCAATAAGCCAAGCTAATAAAGAGTTGAAATTAAATAGAAGGTAGGTATATAATGTCAAATAATATGACGATTATGTCAAGGAAGAAAGTAAAAAAACAAAAATATAAACATGGTAATTTGGGAGCAGTTAATAGACTCTTAGCGGACCTAAAAGCGTTACCCACAAAAAAATCCAGGACCAATTATCACACAAAATGTAAAAAAGGATTAAATCTAGAAGAATCTCTCCAAATAAAAGAAAATCTACAAAACACACTTAATAACTACGATAACACAGAAACACAACTATCAGTACAAGAAAAATACGACCAGATAGAAAAAGCTTTGCAACGAACCGCCAAGACGGGAAATAAACCTATTGACACAGAAATGCCGGATGAGATAAAAAAACTACTAGAAAAAAGGAAAATTCTGATAATAGAAGAACACAAGAACAAAGGAATTCGAATGGAAATATCCCAATTAAGCAAGGAAATAAGAGAAAAAATTAGAAAACAAAAGAAACGAAACAGAATAAAAAAACTAGAAGAGGAAATATCCAAATCAGGAGGAATAAGGAAAGCGCAGAAAAAACTAATAGACAAAAAACATTGGATTCCAAAGCTGAAGGACAAAGTCGGACGCACCAGGACAAAAAGAACAGAAATTGTTGAGGCAGCTACGGAATTTTACACTGCTCTTTACGAAAATCAAAGAGAAGGACAGGCGGTTGACCTCCAATGCGATACAGACCAGATTCCGAAAATTTTGGAAGTAGAGTTAGAAAACGCTATTCAATCCCAAAAAATTGAAAAATGTCCAGGACCAGATCAGGTCACTAACGAGATTTTACTTAAAACTAAATTCTTATCGGCCAAAATATTGGCAAAAATATTTAATGACATTTTGACTAGCGAATATATTCCCACCCAATGGACTGAATCAACAATAATCCTTCTCCACAAAAAAGGTGACCTATAATATCAATAACTACAGACCAATTAGCTTGATGTCCAACATTTACAAGGTGTTTTCTAAAATCATCCTAAACAGAATATCTAGAGTACTGGATTGGAATCAACCTATTGAGCAAGCAGGATTTAGATGTGGATATTCTGTCGTAGATCACATACACACAGTCAAACAAATTTTCGAGAAATACAACGAATACAACCTTCCCTTGTACTGCTGTTTTATAGACTACAATAAGGCATTCGATTCTTTGGAACATGACACAATCTGGCAGGCGTTAAAAGAACAAGGTGTACCAAACAAATACATTAGAACTATTAAAAATGTATACTCAAAAAGTTCAGCAAAAATACAACTAGAGAAAAAAGGTTCAACCATTGAAATCAAAAGAGGAGTGCGTCAGGGTGATCCACTCTCCCCGAAGCTGTTTTCAGCCGTTCTGGAAAAAGTTTTTCGCAGACTGAACTGGGACAACTCAGGGATATCAATCGATGGAGCCAGACTGACCCATCTTAGATTCGCCGATGACGTAGTTATCTTCGCAGAATCACCAACTGCCCTCAAAGAAATGATAGTAGACCTAGCTAAAGAAAGCGGGCTAGTTGGACTTACTATGAATACCAACAAAACCAAACTTATAACTAACTATCGAAGACAAGAAATCATCGTAGATAACAAAATCATCGAATATCAAGAAGATTACATATACTTGGGGCAAATAATCTCCAGCATGAACCAGAGCGAAAAAGAAATAGATCGACGAGTAGCAAGCGCATGGAACAGGTATTGGTCTCTGAAGGAGATTATGAAGAGCCCTAAGCTTAGCCCAAAATTAAAAGGGAAGTTATTTGATTCGTGCGTGCTGCCGGTCCTAACATATGGATGCCAGACTTGGGCTTTAACAAAATCACAAGCCAACAAATTAGCCGTGTGCCAACGTGCCATGGAAAGAAGTATGATGGGAGTAAAAAGAAAAGACCGGATTAAAAACAAGGATATAAGACAGGTTACAACGGTGACTGATGTCACACGGAAAATCAGGAAACTTAAATGGAAGTGGTCTGGTCACACCCTCAGAGGCTCAGACAAATGGAGCAAAAGAGTAACAGTCTGGTATCCGAGAAATGGCAAACGAAATAGAGGAAGGCAGAGAAAACGTTGGAGTGACGAGCTGGAAATCATAGGAGGAAAATTATGGACTCGATTAGCAATAGATAGAGAAAAATGGAAGGAGATGGAGGAGGCCTTTGCCAATGGGCACACAGACTAAGACAGCCGGTGTCAACAATAGAATTATTTTATTTTACTTTATACTTTTTGTTTACAACTTTTTCATAATTTTATTTTAGTAGCATAAGTTTAAATGGTCTGAATAAATGGCTTTATTATTATTATATAATAGACTCTTACATATTTGCTGTTAATGAGGTACCATGAGGCCACATGTGCAGAAGGAATTATTGCCAAACTTCTTTGTCTTCAACGTAGTCTTTAATTTTTTTATAATATGCTTTCTTGATAAGGATACGTTTGATGTGGGTTTTGAACTTCCCATCGCTAAGTTCTGTAACCGACTTTGGCAACTTGTTATATCGCTATCCTATTCATTCTCAAGGACAAATAGCATGCGCACTCTCTTTCTGTGTACTCTTCTATCGCATGGGATGGTTCGCTGGGACCTCCCTGTCGCACGTATTCCCCCCTCGCAGGAATATTTTACTTTTTAAGAGCGATTACGACGTACGGCATTTCATACAAACTTTCAAGCCCTTGCTTTTCGAAATGACTGAACCGATTTTAATGAAACTTCATACGCATAAGCAGGATACAAAGGTCTAAAAAGTAAGTTAAGAACATTTTCGAAAAATAGCGTTACAGCCGAATTAGACCGATTTAAAATTTTCCATAGAAACAGAGATTTCCAGTTATCTGTTTTTAAATAAGACATTTCGAAAATGTTCTTAACTTAATTTTCAGACCTTTGTATTCTGCATATGCGTATGAAGTTTCATTAAAATTGGTTCAGTCATTTCGAAAAACAAGGGCTTGAAAGTTTGTATGAAATGCTTTACGACGTAAACGCTCTTAAAACTCGACAACCGGAATTCTGGACTGATTTTTCGCAGACAACCCTATACCACCGTGTTCGTAATGAAATAATCTTTATTTTAATTTAACTTTAATTCATTAACCAGACCGGTGCAAGTTACTAGTTTTTTTTACCTGTTTATACCTGCCTACCCAAGAGTTGTGACGGGAAAAAAATTGTCAACCCAACGTTTGCATATTCTATGGGCTACATACTTTCGATTGGTATGGAATTTACCTATTAACCAAACCGGTGCAAAGTAAAAAAAAATTAAAAAATTAAATGTTAATTTAATCATATTCTGGACTGAAATTTTTTAGACAACCCATTTGCGATATTTTTATTGACATATTTAATTGAATATAAAATACTTTTCATCCATTAACCAGCTCGGTGAAGGTCCTTCTATGGGGGGATCTTAGACTATTAGGCTATAAAAATTATTAGAGTTTAACCATTTATGAAGTTTTTTTTTAAACAATACTAGATCTAAGGTTTTTAAGTCACTTGGAATATGATTATATATACGAACACACATCGCCAAACAGCTTTTATTATATTTAGCCAGTCTTGGTAAATCATTTAATATAAGCCTGTTAGGATCTCCTCGGTTTCGAGGATATACCTCTTCTGCCTTTTTAAATAAGTCTTTATGCTTCTTAACAAACATGCACACTTCATAGATATAGAGAGCGGGTAGCGGTAATAAACCAAGTTTTTTAAATATTGGCCTGCAAGATTCATCAGGTTGAAGCCCATATATTGCACGAATACACTTTTTTTGTGCTACAAATACCCTATTTTTGTCGGTACTATTACCTCACATTATGAACCCATAGCGTATTAATGATTCAACATAAGCATGATAGGTAGTGATAGCAGTTTTAATATTTGTTATATTTTTAACCTTTCTGAGTGCTTATACGAATTTATTTATTCTTTTAGATATATCATCTACTTTTGCTTTCCAATTTATGTCCTGCAAGTCGATTCTGTACCAAAAATCTCACCGTGAAAACTTAGGCGAAGTGAACGTGGAGTGAGCTGTCAATGTCATCTCACTGGTGCTAGGGATGACCAAGCATTACATTTACAATCATAATCGAGATTTTAATAACATTTTTTTATGCTAATTCAATTGATCATTTTATATTATTTCAAAGCTAGTATTTAAGTGTCTAAACATTACTATTTAGGGGGTTTTAAATAAAATACTAGCAAAACAGATATTCAGTCAGAAACTCAATTTTGTTTTATTCTATTTTGTTCCTAGACTAGTCCATAATATAAATAGTCTGAGGCCCAGGTGCCTACAATAAATAAAATAAAACATAGGTACCTACTACCTACTACCTAGTACGCGTGATAACGCGATTCACTCACTTCACTTGCTCTGATATCTTCAGTGCGCATGCGCGGCGTGAGAAAGTTCACGTCACGCGTACTCCGGTACGCGTGATAAAGATCACGCAATTCACTCACTTCACTTGCTCTGATATTTTCAGCGCGCATGCGTGGCGTGAGAAAGTTCACGTCACGCGTACTCCGGTACGCGTGATAAAGATCACGCGATTCACTCACTTCACTTGCTCTGATATCTTCAACGCGCATGCGCGGCGTGAGAAAGTTCACGTCACGCGTACCTACTCCGGTACGCGTGATAAAGATCACGCGATTCACTCACTTCACTTGCTCTGATATCTTCAGCGCGCTTGCGCGCCAGGCGCTGCATAGATATCACACTAAGGTTTTTTTCCCATCATCGGGGGCCATGTCCTTATTATGCCCATTCGTATTCACAGACAATAATTAGAATCAAAACAAATACGAACGAAACATAATTAAGACATAATTAGTATCTATTTCTACAAACGCTTTTATATGATTAAAAAGTCAGTTTATTGCCTACATTTTGTTTTCAACAAAAATTTTCTAAGGTAGGGCTAAGGATTTTTTATTTGTAGGTACGTACACGCGTATTTACTTTATTTAAAAACTAACAGCATTAAAATAATAATAATATACAGTACAAGTACCTATATAAAAAAGTGGGGGAAACGATCATACGGCATCAAAAAATTCGTCCGCATCGCTGTCAACGTGAAAAGTGCCCAAAAGGCAACTGGCTTGGCGATGCCCCGAACTACTCGATAAGCATTCGGAGTACCCCACGTCCCTAATGTTTCAACCCCAAACGGCTCAAACATCGGCCACCAATAAGGTTATTATATTTGCGCCGTGAGGCTTTCTGCACCTGCAGCAGCCGCCCCAGCACAGCCCGCCGTGCTGAGAAGATGGGATGGCGCGAGGGTGTCGACACAGGTTGGTAATTTGTAATGTTGTTGTAATGCTTGGTCATCCCTAGCACCAGTGAGAAGACATTGACAGCTCACTCCACCATCACTTCGCCTAAGTTTTCACGGTGAGATTTTTACAGAATAGCACTGCTGATCTATTATTACTCCAAGAAATTTCGTTTGTTTAACTTCATTAAGTTTTGGTATGTCAAGTTTCAAATTGTATTTATTATTTTTCGATTTATTAATTTGTATTATACAGACTTATCTAAATTAATTTTTAAGTTATTCATGTCAAGCCATTCAATTAATTTGTCAATGGTGTTGTTAATTTCTGTTTCATGGTCATAAATTGAATTAGTCTTTTTATCGGACGTCACTATAATGGAAATATCGTCAGCGAATAATATGCATTTATGATTTGTTATATCTGTGATTGAATTGATATAGAGTAGGAACAATATTGGGCCCAAGACACTTCCTTGTGGGACGCCATAATTGTTGCATTTATATTCGGATGAGTGTGATATCATGACGTTGTTTTTATCTAATTTTGTAATAATAACACGTTGCTGTCGGTTATTTAGATATGACGATATCCATTGAAGTGCATGTCCCCTTATCCCGCTTACCTCCAGCTTTTGAAGTAATAAGTCATGTGACACTAGGTCAAAAGCTTTAGACAAATCAAACAACAATCCTGTACTCAAATAGTTTCTATTAATATTCGATAGTATTGTTTTAACCAGAGAGAAGATGGCTAACGTCGTAGATTTGCCTTTTTGAAAGTCATATTGATCTTTATTAATAAATTAGTCTTTTAAACATGCATTTTTTTTATATTTTTGACAGAATCGGTATTAAGGTTATTGGCCGATAATGATTTATATCATCTTTTTCTCCCTTTTTTTATTCAATAGAGGATGAGTGAACTTTATACCCTGTTCCTCATATCTCTAAAATCTATAAAGAAAATAAAGAAATTATTGCGACTTCGAGAAACTTTACTCAATAAAAGAGAAATTCAATAACGTTATTGCATCGAGACACTAATAAAATACTTACTGCTAGTGGCCATGTTACGATCGTTAGCCGACTTATAAGATCAATGTTCTACAAAGTCGTACCTAATCCCTGATAGAAACTTGTGCTGGACTAAGAGTTAAGACGACTGTAAGTACTAAAAATAATTTTCATTTATTTTTAGAGCCACAGCAAAAGCGTTACAGCAAAATAAGTCTTAATAAATCCTATTAGGAGAGCAGTGGTGGCCCAGTGTTAACAGCCCCGACTAACGAGTTGTAGGTCGTGGGTTATCGAACCCAAGCAGGCGCTTTACTTTGTGTAAATAATTTCATCACCACTGCTCTCAAAACGGTGAAGGAAAACATCGTGAGGAAACCGGCATGTCTTAGGACCAAAAAATTCGAAGACATGTGACATCTACCAACACGCACTGGGCCCGCATGGTAGATAACAGCCCACTCCCTCTCACAGAGAGGAGGCCTGTGTCCCAGCAGTGGGAACATTAATAGGCTGATGATGATGAAATCCTAGTAGTGGTTTCTAATTACTCTCGTCTAATTACTCGTAGAGCAGTAATAGCCTAGTGGTGTGACCGTCAGACTTGCAAGTCATAGGTCTCGAGTTCGAACCCAAGGCACGCACCTCTGAGTTTTCGGATTCATGTGCGTATTGTATAATTATCACTTGCTTCAAAAACGTTGAAGGAAAACATCGTGAGGAAACCGGCATTCCTGAGTGCTCGATCACGTTGAACTCGCGGGCGCGGTGGCGGGCGCGGTCACGAAATATCAAACACATAGAATAATATGCAAGTGTTCACGTACAAACGCAGGTGCGGTGAAAGAAGCCGCGCTCGCGCCCGCGCCCGCCACCGCGAGCACTGAGAGAATTTCTCGACTGCATGTGAACCCAAGTCAGAGGCCCATGGGCGGCTTTAAAACTCTGACACACGAAAAGAAGGAAAAGAAAGAATTACTCTCGTTTACCTACTGTTCCGGGCTTGTGGCACAGATTAATACAGATCTGACACTCCGCAAAATCATTTAAATAAAAAGCGACTTTTGCTACGACACAATAAAGTGCAATTCAGGTCGCATAGGTAGCGCTAATCACCGACAGTCATCTAAAAAAGTTGCCTCTCTTTCTATCGCGTGACTCTTAGATCTTCTGACTACGTTACACTCACTGAATTGACCCAACAAGTCGAGCCTACCGCGTACTTGTAGCTTCATGCCAAAACTGCGGAGTGTCCCATCTGTATTAATCTGTGCTTGTGGCTAAGTAATAACAGACGCACGGATCGATCGATCTGGTTAAGCTACGCTTGCTGCGGTTGTTCCGTGGATGGGTGACCATCTTTACATACCAAGACCCCTCTGTGCCTCGGAAAGCACGTTAAGCCGTTGGCCCCGGCTGACATTTTGTGGATCTTTGACAGTCGTTACGGGTCTTCAGAAGCCCGAAAGTCTGATAACGTGTATCTGTATACAACGTGAAAGGACCATGGGCAACTTTGTATGGAGTCTGGTACCAACGCTCAACAGTGATGAGACTCATGCCATGTGAAAGCTTTTGGGGTATTATTTATTTCATTCTATGGCAGCTAAGTCGAAATCGAGCGCGAACATGGTGTTTTTGAACATTCAAAAAAAGTTAGGTTCGGTTAGATTAGGGATGAAACTCATGCCATGTGAAAGCTTTTGGTGTATCATTTAATTTATACTATGGCAGCTAAGTCGAAATCAAACGCAAACATGGTGATTTTGAACATTAAAAAAAAGTTAGGTTAGGTTAGGTTAGGGATAAAACTCATGCCATGTGAAAGCTTTTGGGGTATCATTTAATTTATACTATGGCAGCTAAGTCGAAATCAAACGCGAACATGGTGATTTTGAACATTCAAAAAAAGTTAGGTTAGGTTAGGGATGAAACTCATGCCATGTGAAAGCTTTTGGGGTATCATTCAATTTATACTATGGCAGCTAAGTCGAAATCGAGCGCGAACATGGTGTTTTTGAACATTCAAAAAAAGTTAGGTTAGGTTAGGTTAGGGATAAAACTCATGCCATGTGAAAGATTTTAGGATATCATTTAATTTATACTATTGCAGCTAAGTCGAAATCGAGCGCGAACATGGTGATTTTGAACATTCAAAAAAAGTTAGGTTAGGTTAGGTTAGGGATAAAACTCATGCCATGTGAAAGATTTTAGGGTATCATTTAATTTATACTATTGCAGCTAAGTCGAAATCGAGCGCGAACATGGTGATTTTGAACATTCAAAAAAAGTTAGGTTTGGTTAGGTTAGGGATGAAACTCATGCCATGTGAAAGCTTTTGGTGTATCATTTAATTTATACTATGGCAGCTAAGTCGAAATCGAACGCGAACATGGTGATTTTGAACATTCAAAAAAGTTAGGTTAGGTTAGGGATAAAACTCATGCCATGTGAAAGCTTTTGGGGTATCATTTAATTTATACTATGGCAGCTAAGTCGAAATCGAACGCGAACATGGTGATTTTGAACATTCAAAAAAAGTCAGGTTAGGGATGAAACTCATGCCATGTGAAAGCTTTTGGGGTATCATTTAATATACTACGGCAGCTGAGTGTTTTTGGACATTAAAAAAAAGTATAAAATGAAGGACAAATAAAACAGTAAGCATTGTATAATTATAAAAATAATAATAACATCTCTGAATGCTTAATTAAGTAATTAATTATTTTTGCTTAACATTAGAAAATACCTAATAACATTTAAGGTAGCAAAAGTATCTTTGTTTTTAATGGTAATGTTAGAAGCCGGAGGGGAAGGGGCAGGGAAAGGCGATAAGGTAGATAGCGTAACAGTATAATTAAGTAAATTGTAGCGGTTACGCCGCCACATACTAACTACTCATCAAAGACATGACGTCACACAAATCCTGCATCGCGCTATTAGAGTTTACCGCGCGAACGACTTATATAAGAGTATCCGATATCAACTTACGGGCCGTCAGACACCACACCCGTCTGGCCGGAGGATCCTCGACCTTTTCAAATGAGGATGAGTGAACTTTACACCCTATTCTTCATACCACAAAAATAAATAACAGTATTAAGGTCATCATAGAAAATGGTCGAAGCGACGTGCTTCGAAGTCTCAGTGTATATCAGTACGCAACAGTCTCAGTACGCGGAGTTATGCCTGGACGCACGAAAGTTTATCTACCGAGCGGCCGTAGGTAATTATTTCAAGGTCTTTGCAGGTTGTGTTTGATAACACACAAAGTATTTGTCATCGTAGCTGGCAAAGGATCGATGCTACTGCTGCACAGAACGTCGAAGAGGAACGTAGCATCTTAGAAATACACGACGTCCAAGAACCTGCGGCTAAAAACATTCCTGTTGGAGATGAACCACATACAAAAAAAAAACAGAAAAACTTTACTCTTTACTATGAATTTTATTTTCTAGTTTCTCAGTATTGAAAATGTTCCAAAACACCATGTTCGCGCTTGATTTCGACTTAGCTGTCATAGTATGAATGAAATAATACCCCAAAAGTGTTCACTTGGCATAAGTATCATCACTGTTGAAAGAAGCGTCCAAAATGACGCATGGGTTTTGAATGCATTGGAGATGTCCAACGACACCTCCGACATCACCTTACCCCGTGATTCCGCTTCCTCCGTACGGCACGGTGAACCTAACCTAACCTAACCAAAAAGGGAACCTTCCTACCTTACCTACCTACATACCTACGTACCTACCTACCCTACCTACCTACATACCTACCTACCCTATCTACCTACATACCCTAACCTAACTTTTTTATTTTTTTTCCGGTTTGGCAAATCCTCATGGAAGTCCTCCGCCCTGGGCCGGGCGAAGGGATCTGTCAGAATCCTACTGACTAAAAACCACCCCATTGTTCCCTTCCCACACTTAGACCGGGAATCATGACCAACCTAACCTAACCTATCCTAACCAAACATAACCTAACCTTTTTTAATGTTCCAAAACACCATGTTCGCACTCGATTTCGACTTAGCTGCCATAGAATGAATTAAATAATACCCCAAAAGCTTTCACATGGCATGAGTTTCATCACTGTTGAGCGTTGGTACCAAAATGACGCATGGTCCTTTGAATCACAGTTTTGCTAGAACAAACGTTGTTCAGACCATGGTCTACTACCATTCTATAACAATAAATTGAAAAAAAAGTCAATGGTATTTAAAAAAAACACAAAAAAGACTGATTTATTTATTAAAATTTCGGCCCGTATTGGCCGAACATCCTTGTAGTCCACGTGGACTCCTCATAACTCTTTTGAATGCCATATTGCTACCGCGATGAGTTCTTAGATGTTACGGTTAATGTTTGAACACGTTTGAGCAACATAAGACTTATTTGAGAACGCCTAGTTTAGTTTGTTTTAATAACATATTGGATGCTATAGAATGATAGTAGACCATGGTCTGAACAACGTTTGTTCTAGCAAAACTGTGATTCAAATTTCACGTTGTATTTATACATATAGGTTTAAAGAAACTTTATTCTCAATAAAGACATATACATATCACTTACTTGAGAATAATACTAAAACATACGACATTAATTACACAAAGTTCGTCGTCATCAAACCAGATAGGTACCCATTCAATGCTCTTATTTCTCCAAAAGTGATTGATCCGCAATTATATACTGACCAAGTTGAGTTTTAAATGCATTGAACGAGTGTAGATTTCTTATGCTAGAGGGTATTCTATTAAAAAGTTGTGCTCCTTCAAAAATAAGCATTTTTTTGCCATAGTTTGTTCTAGATTTGGGTAAAACTAGCAAGCTATATATTATAACACTTCACTTTTGTATAGTTATGCAATCCGCTTGTGACTGATCCCTAAGCGAAAGGATCATTCATTGACACAAAAGAAATTCGAGAAACTGCCAATTGCTTCGCGAACGAATCGCGGTTTCCATAGCCGCCTTATCGTAAGATTCTCAATAAAGTAAATACGACATACATAAGTTGCGATTACGCGTACAGCCTCGCCGTCGTTGTGTAGACATCTTTATGTCAAGCTGCCACATAATTGCCGCGTTTACTGCCATTTTACTGGCTAACTATATAACCCACAATAAGGCTTTGTTATAGCATTTTTATTCATATCTCTATATCCAATACTCGTAAAGTTGTAGTGGGTATTAGGAATGAGAGTTTGTTATTCTTTAGTGGATAGCGCGCGCTTGCGAAGTTATTGCTTGCTAGCTTCCGAAACAGTTTCAATATAAAAACATACTTCTTTGATTAAGCGTTGCTTAGATTTCAAAGACATAAGCTAAACAGTATATTGGCATGTGCTAGCTGACAAGAAGCAATTTTTTTTAAGTCAATCTTCCTTAATCGCGTTGAGAACTTTTTGAGTGAACAAAAAACATGGAACTCGCGTCATCGTAACCTAACGCTCGAACGAAAGATATCAACGTGAGAATCAAAAAGTTTGTTAGTTTGCACTTCTATCGGCAGTCCCCAAAGACTGACTGATTTTTTTTTCTGTGTTTTTTTATATTCATTACTTTGCATAAGTATCACCTCAATCTGTCCATCTTTTTCTCAACTAGGTTGGGGTCGGCTCCCAGTCTAATCGGATGCAGCTGAATACAAGTATTTTTCATGGAGCAACTGCCTATCTGATCTCCACGACCCAGTAACTGGGTAACACTATACCCCTTGGCAAGGGCGGATCCAGGGGTCGGGGACACAGGGGCATGAAAAGGTTTAAGTAAAATAAAATCGAATCGTCTGATGGACTGACCTGAATGCAAAGACATTACTTCAGTGATGAACGCTGAAGACGTACAGACGCCAGCACATCAACCTACTCCAATCTGTAAAATTTTCCCAATCAACAATGAACCTTATTCTTTAGCGATAAAGTCGAAAATGTATTAAAGAAATTTGACAGATTGTAGTAACTTGATGTGCTGGCGTCTGTACCTAGTTTATCTTCAGCAGCAGTGACGTAACTACTAAGGTTCAAAGTGTTGCAGTCAGTTCATACTCGGGCCCAGAGGTCTGTTAAGCCAACAATGCACCGACCTAGAGCCTCCGTTGGCAATAGGTTTTTTCTTAAGCTATTGCATAGCTTCTATCGCGGGCCTTGAGCGTGGAGACCGAATCCAGAAATTACGTAACGAAAATAACCTAACGTAACACCCCTGTCTCTTTAGTTCAGCAACTCGCCTCTAGGTGGCATTGGTTGTATTATAATTGCTTAAGTATGCAATAGCTTTACCGCGGCAGTCTCCGAGTGCCACACGTCTTTTTATTGTAATCATTCTTTATGTCATTGATAAAGAATGAATCCCAAAAGCAGCATAGTGTATTACTAGATATGGGAGACACTTAAGAGGGTGCATCCTAAAAGTTGGAAACGTCGTAAATAGCTGTCAAATATTCACCTGTTTTGATTAATTTGGAAATAATACTGTATGGAAATAAGAAATGTGGCTAACTAACTATCTAGAATATTAATAAATGAATTGCAGTAATTAATATCGTAACACCAAATATTTAGTTTTAGATGTAAAAAAAGTATTTGGAAACTTTCCAAATGCCTTTTTTACAACTAAAACGGGTACAACATCAAATTCAATGTTTTAATTGCCTTGGCACTTGGAAGTCTGGCAACCAGTCTACCAAGGGGGTAGACTGGTTGCCAGACTTTTAGGACTACCCGTAACGAAGGTCAAAGATATACGAATGACAGCTGGGACCAAAGGCTTAACGTGCTTTAGGAGTCTCGGTATGTAATGGATAGCCACCCATCCATTAACTAACCGCGACAAGCATAGCTTAACCTTCAATACAGCTGTTTATTCAGCCACGTGCACCTCAATTACTTTGCATATTATTATAGAATCAATGTGCTGCTAGGGAATTTGTTGCGCCACTTCTTTCTAGCTAAAACGTTAGGAAGTGGTGAACTGTACGTTTGAGGTATCGTCTATTCGTCTTCTGTAATTTTGACGTTCCAAAAGTTCTGGTTCTCAGCCTAATTTAAACGGGACTCCAGAATAAATAATAGTACAGTTCGATTCAAACTTAATGACGGCTCGGAAGTTAGCTACTCGCTACACAGTAGCCCACTCCTCACCGCCGCTGACCCATGAATTCGTTACTGCGCAGCGACTCGCCTCATGTTCTGAGCCGCCATTAAGTTTGAATCGGGGTGTACTTATATAACGGGTTATACTGCTGAACGAGCGAAACTGACAAAGCCGCACCACATTTTCATGGTTTTTTATTTGTTACCTACAGGCCGTGATCGCCAAGTCCCGCGTGACGTGCAAGTGTCACGGCGTGTCGGGCTCCTGCAGCCTCATCACGTGTTGGCAGCAATTGGCCACTTTCAGGGAGATCGGTAAGTCTTGGACCTTCTTGTTTTCACAACCTATTATAAGTTTTCTGTACCTACCAAAAAATCTCACCTTGAAAGTGAGCTTGTAATTTCATTTGATGGTTCTATATATTTACATCTATTGACTTCAACCTCACTTCATCAAAATTTTTATGGTGAGATTTTTACAGACTAGGACGGCAGTTTTAGGAAAAGGATATATTTACTTTGGGTATTATGAGTAATTCGGTTCCTTTCATCGGATGTGGGGCTCTTTCTTGTTACAATAGTTACCTACATACTGCTTATTTATTTGTGCCGGTTTGTAAGGTAAGTGTTATGCCAAGAGGTGTTTGAACCCATAAGTAATACTTACCTACCTTTTTACCCTTCTGGTAGACAGAGATTTGTCGACTCTTCTATCATTCCCCAACCTCACTGTCGTGGAACAGAATCAGTGATCATTAAATAAGTCAGTCATTATAGTTTGAACCCATTACCTTCACAAAATACAATAAAAAATTTGGACTCAAAATTATAATGTCATCAAACCATTTCTTTAAACTTATGTAATTTTATGATGACACCATTACGTGTGGTCTAAAATTATAATGATTTTTTCTACCTGTGGTAAGGAACCGTGGGACCAGGGACACATAAAAACAAAAAGACATAGGCAGTAGTTAACTTCATAACTTAAAATGTTTCGTCCTATAGATTTTTAGTTTTGAGGAGATCGCTTGCATTCAATCAATCCAAATCCTAGAACGGGCCTCAATCTAATAAACTAAAGGCTTCCTCTACTAATTGTGGTCATATACAAACCTTCCCGCCATTTAACAGGAAACCAAGTCAACACTCCATTAGGCAAATCGTCTTCTAAACGAGTCTACATTGTTCGGACGTCCGAACGTAGCTTGTTAATGAGTGACCATTACTTCTTCTGTGCTCCTGTCACCCTGGTACCCAACGAATTAATACTCCTGATATTAACTTGATAGTTTTAATTGTTCTACCGGGATTTTGTTTAATGGCATCATTAATTTTGCTTTGTTTTCTGATATGGGGTCGTTTGATTAATTTTGTAGATCGTGTGAACTCTCTCACGCGTGAAAGGTTTTCGTATTTTTGTTGTCCTTTACCTACAATGGTTAATTGTGGGAACGAATGCACAACGATTTGATTTTCTACTTCCGTCCATTAAGCCATTTGGTGCCTACCTATAAACTTTCTCCAAAGACTCGTAAACATAATGTTTTCTAGTTAGTCGTAGTTTTCAACAGTTTCAAAATAAGTTTACGTTCGTGACATTTTATACTTTTACCACCAAATCTATTGTAATGAGACCACCCGAAACCGTAACAAGTTTATCGGAAACAATAAATTATCGTAACGCAATAAAAATTAAAACTGGTAATAAATATAAAACATCACTACAATAACGAAGAGACTCAAAATATGATGACACAGAAGTTCCACTCTTCTGAAAACGTGCTACTGAAAACTCTTCTGAAAAAGAACTTTGATCGTGCATACGACACATATTGATCGAAACGAAAGAAGAATAAAAATATTCAACTTCGTAAAAAAGTTTACTAAACCAGTAAGTTCATTCGCGATCAAATTTGAATGATGTACAACCATAGTAAGTCATAGCAATGTAACTCTTCTCTCATTATATTAAAGTATAGATTAGAATGATAGCCGTGAGTTTGATAAAACTTCGGCAATCATTCATATTTATTACCTTACTGTGCCGAGATAAGAGTAACACTGCAATGAGTTGCTAATTGTTTTACGTCGATCGAGAATGTCCTACCTTAGCCAAGTGGGACTTCTGAAAATAATTATTTTAAATTGGTCCAAAGTTATAGCTTTGGTAGCTCGTAAACATGAAATTGGATCTCTTTAGTTACTTAATAAGCCATTTAAGGGGCCATTAAAATATAGGTACCAACTTATTATTTCATAAAGCAACTTATTCATTTCGGAATAAATAATTTAAAAAAAGAAAACAAACATCAGGTAAATAGGAAGTGATAAAAAAACTATTCTACATACTACATAAATTTTATACTTACTTAGAATTTCTTCGGGCAAAGCGGGATTTGAAACCTTTTGTATAAAAAACGGGATTCTTTCGAAAACGGGACATAATAAAAAAAACGTTGGTAATCAGTAGTTTTTATTTAGTACCTACTACGTATCCTTCTAGTTGAGTTTCAAAGTTTACAACGATGATAGACAATGTATTTTTATGAAAATACGTTACTTTACTATACCTTACTACTATACCTAACTGTCTGGTTTACCCTTTATGTAAGGCAGTTAAGTTTTCAGAGGAATTTAATAAGTATAAATAAATAAACACGTACTTATTTATATTTCTCTGAAGATTTGACTTCACCGTCGAGTAATTCCCGAAAAGCGAGAAGTAGCGAGCGAGACTTGATCAGTCTGCCAAAATCTGGTCCTCTCTCCGCTGGTATTTTATTGAAACCCTAGAAATTTCCATAGGTATCTAAATAAAAAGATAATATATAAGGAACATTATTTAATAATACCATAAAACATAAAACCATGAAGTAACAAACTTTACACAAAATTATAGGCTGTATTGACAAAATGCCTGTAATTAGTGGCAACGAAATTAATAGCACGCCATCTTACGGCGGGTGGCCGCGTAAATCAAACGCCCACAAGGCATGGAACTAGTCAATACAGCTACGCGTTAGTTTATTTATTATCAAAACAAGCTAACTATTCTAAATTAGACATTTTAAAAAGCCATTGTAATAATTTATTGTCGTTAATACCATGCAGTTTCATTATTAATATAATTTCTGTTCAAATAAAGTTTACTGAGCAGACAGGGTCGGATTAGGGACGAAGATATTTACTGACATAATTTTTTTACTGAAAGTAATTAATGTAATGCTTATGCTGCACTGTGTTATTTGAATAAAATAAATAGATTATATTTATTACTTTTATTTATTTTTGTGTTTTTCTCCAGGTGACTTCCTCAAAGACAAGTATGAAGGGGCGACAGAAGTGAAGGTGTCCCGACGAGGGAAACTTCGGCTCGGAAACCCGCACTACACCCTGCCTACTGCTCAAGACTTGGTCTACCTCGAGGAGTCGCCCAACTACTGCGTCAAGAATGAATCTTTGGTAAATATCACAGTTTTTTTCACCAGCGAATATTTCCAAAGGAATAGATAAAATAGAATACCTACTCTTTATTATGTCCATAATACACGATACAAATGTCAGAAATTAAATTTAGACAACATTTTACATAGGGTGACACAATGGGTGGTTTTTGTATTATCGCTAAAAGCGATACGACCACCCATTTTAGCGAGCGGTTTTAAAGACAATTTTACATGGATTTTTGAAAAAAATTTTTGAGTTTCAGTTCGATGTATGAGGAACCCCCAAAATTTATTGCTTTTTTCTATTTTTGTGAGAAAATCTTAATGCGGTTCACAGAATACATCTACTTACCAAGTTTCAACAGTATAGTTCTTATAGTTTCGGAAAAAAGTGGCTGTGACATACGGACGGACAGACAGACATGACGAAACTATAAGGGTTCCGTTTTTTGCCATTTGGCTACGGAACCCTAAAAAAGAATAAAGAAAGTTATGTAAAAAAGATGAATGGGCAGATATTTTTGATCAGCCTTTTAGTCGGTCAGAAAATCCCTACAATCCTAATAGCGTTCCTCCTATCTATCTATATTAGCTATCCTAGTTGTATGACGCGTCTCGTGTCCCACGTGGATTTCGACTCAGTGAGTTCAGCTTTATCTGTGTTCAAGAATGTCTTTGACAATTGTAGGAGTATGTCGGAACGAATGAAACAATTACGACTTTGACGTTGTACTTTCTATATATATACTGAAAATAATCGTATCATTAACAAGCGCCAACCCAATCGTAAAATTACATTCTTCGAGCGATTAATTTCATAACCCCTGGTTCCTGTAACTGGACCTACAAATTACGAGTTTACCAAACGACTGCAAAAACAGGCGGTTATCAAGTTACCAATAGGTATAATTTTGCAACGGAGTGCAATTGCACTTACTGGTTTGCTTACATCAAAGCAAAAGAGCTTGGAATTAATAAAGTAAATAAGTATTGAATGATACATCAATGGAATCTTGCGTCTGGGTATTTATTCCTATTTTGAATAACAGGTTTTATGAGATGCAATTATAAAAATTTTCCTATGATATTTTGCATAATTAATGTCCCTCTGCTCTACTACTTATCCATAAATCAGCAATGCATTTTGGATACATAATATGCATCTTTTTTGTCCTATGTTTTAGTTTTGAACTGAGATCGCTTGCAGTCAATCAATCCGAATTCTAGAAAGGTGCAAAGCACCAAGCCAATAAACTAAAGGCTACCTCCTCTACTAGATACGGATGGTAGATAGTTACATAGGAGTAGGTATTTATTAGGGTAAGAATATGACTCCCACTGGTCCATCAGTTTGATGTGAAATAAAATTTACCTAGATTCTTCAACCTGAATCTCCTAAAAACCTGAAAAGGATGGAGAGGTGTATTAGTGTGATTTTTTTAGAAAATTCACTCTAATACACCTCTCCATCCTTTTCTAATCAACCAATTATTCGATTTATGTTCCTTAGCATAAGGCACCACTATCGTTATCTGCAAAAAAGGCATCCCATCAAAATTAAACTAAACCGACTCTCTCTCTCTCTCTCTCTTATTCCCCAGGGTTCCCATGGCACGACTGGCCGCGAGTGCAACAGAACATCCTCAGGCATGGACGGCTGTGCCCTCATGTGCTGTGGAAGAGGCTACAATACGCGACGAGTGACCGCGAAGGAGCGGTGCGGATGCAAGTTCCA
The DNA here is from genome assembly GCA_948150665.1 of Conistra vaccinii. Lineage (NCBI taxonomy): Eukaryota > Metazoa > Arthropoda > Insecta > Lepidoptera > Noctuidae > Conistra > Conistra vaccinii. The sequence goes on along the minus strand of OX411339.1, from coordinate 5,645,827 downwards.
CTGGTGTTGCCGCGTCGAGTGCAACACCTGTATCAAGACAAATGAGGTGTACACCTGTAAATAATCTGTGGTATCTGGCTAGCACCCGTTGGCGCAGTCCCGGATATAGTTTTTTTTTAGGCGGGGCATAAACTGTCGTCCCCCCGCCAATCCTTTATGGGGGATGCGCCAACCCGAGAAATGAAAATGTTGGCAGCAACATAGGAAACACATTTTTTCGATCTATAATGCGCCAATCCAGGGGCGCCAAAACTGTTGTAAGAAAGAAAGAAATAGAAAGATATTATTCTGCGCGTCTCAGTTATTGCAAAGTTGCGGTGTGCTAGTTGGTACACTTGAATTTGTCGGGCATGGGACCTTGTTTGCTCCCCCCCCCCCTAGATCCGGGGCTGCGATGGCGTTAGGTAGGTACATAAATGTTGTCTCTTTTCCCTTCTTGAAAGTCGGGTGTTTTACTATGTGAAATAAAATTTTGATAGATCTCAATTTATTGATAAAATAATAATTCCACGTTGTTTAAGGCGTTATTAAGTGGAATCTCGAGTGTATGTACTAGGTAATATACTGCGGAATGGAAACTAAAGGAAAATAAATGTTGTAGTTACACACTGCTGCTCAGTATTTATATTTTACTACTCTACTTTAGGTAGATATTATTTTAATAATGTGATAAAGCTTGAAGAGTACTTACTTGAAATTAAGTTAATTCAATATAAGTCTTAGTAACGACTATGTTTTAAAAGTAGTTTTACTATGTTAGACATAAGCTTTTTAAGTGCTAAATAGTGTAACCGTTAAATACTCATTAGAAATTTGTAAATAAAGTGTTATAAGTACGACCCTGTTCATTATTTCCATTTTTGTATAGTGCCACACATAAAATGGGAAACTACCTACATAATGTGTTGTCTTTCTAGGTTCTTATTTACTCGTACCTTTCATTGTCTGAACGAATGCAAAAATATTAGGAAATAAATAAACAAACACTAACTGACTGCTACAAAATGTTATTTTATTTTATCACTTTTTGTCATGTGTGGTGTGTTGATGACACAAGACAGAAATCGGGCAACGTCGCAAATAGCTGTCAAATATTTCGCTGTTTTTATTAATTTGGCAATATTACTGTATTTAAGGAAGTATGAAATAGCTTAGTGAACTAAAATATTGATTAAGAAATGCAATAATATTTATTTATTTATTTATATATACTTTATTGTACACCAGATAAAACATTACAAAAAGAATAAGTAATACACTACAAAATATACAATGGGCGGCCTTATCGCTTACTGCAATCTCTTCCAGTCAACCATGGAATGGACAGTGATATTCTGGACATAGAATGGGGCTGTCTTTGGTGCAAATACAAAGTATAATATTACAATAATCAATATACTATAATAGACACATAGATAAATGCTATATAATAGATACATAGATACATACATACCAACTATATAAGCAACGTAAATAAATGACGATTATTATTACAGCTTACGACGAGAACAAAATAATTATAACGACAAGTCACAGACATATAAAGATGTCTGTGCGACAAGTAATGTTCCTTCACTAGTCTTTTAAACACAGGCAACTATTGCGCGCGCTTTATTGGAACTGGTAATGCATTCCACAAACGAGCAGCCTGGACAGTAAAGGATTTGTCAAGGAAAGTAAATAATACACCATAACATAACACCGAATAATTAGTTTTAGATGCCAAATATTCCGCTGTTTTTTGGCAATATTACTCTACGGAAGTATGAAATAGTGAACTAAAATATTGATTATGAAATCAATAATATTATCGTAACACCGAATATAATTAGTTTTAGATGTAAAAAAAATATTTGGGAAACTCTCAAAACCACTTTTTAACACAACAGGGTTGCCCTAACTATGCGTTTGCACCAGAAAACATTCAACATGTAGATGTTTCGAGACTTGTCACATGAAACAAATCTCATTACTTGTTTTGTTGGACTTGCGTTCGCACTGCACGAAACATGAGTAAGTCATACGACAGATGTCAAGATTTGTTGTTAACTGCGTTCGCACTGTGTATAAACATAAACAATAACATGTTTTGTCTAGAGATTTGTGACGTTTGCGTTCGCACTGTTGTTTGTTTAGGGCAAATTATGTCTCGCAACTTGTCTATTGCTTGATGTTTAGTGTTATCCGATGACGGCGGTAAACATCTCGTGTTTTTAACGAAACATGGAGTGGTCCAAAGTAGACACAATTAAGTTTATAGAGCTTTGGCAAGGCTTTCCATGTTTGTGGAATACAAAATGCGTGGAATATAAGAACCGAATAAAGCGTCGAGATTCTCTATTACAATTAGCTGAGCAAATGGGCTTGGATAGTGCGAGTCCAATCGAAAAGAAAATTATTTCCTTGAAAACTCAATTCAACAGAGAATTAAATAAACTAAAAACAAAATCGGGAGCCGGACTAGACGAGGTGGCTCAGTCGAGCTGGTATGCTTTTAACCATCTCCAATTCATCAAAGATATTAATGTGCCAGTTCCGAGTACGGATTCAATAGCGGTGAGTTAACTTTGTTTTATGTAATTTTTGTACATAAAGGTATGTTAGATAATGTTTACCTATTCATCTAGCCTTTTTTTTGTATGAAAAAAGTATCTACATACTTACTACCTATTTAAACACTTGTACATGTTCCTATCTTGCAATTCTAAACATGGGTGAAACCGTAGTGTGGACTGTAGGAATGTGGGGACTTGTGTGAGGAAATAAAAATACCAAATGTAATGTTACTTTTATATTATATATTGCATTAAGATCATAATATAATTTACTTAAGCATATTGATTTTGCCATTGTACACTCCCTGTATCAGTCATAAAATAGTCTTTAAATTCATTCCGTACTGCTACGGCTTCAATTCTATCCCTTCTAGGTATTCTTTGGAGAGACAGAAGACCTGGATTATTGTTTCTCCAAGTTCCAGGAGTCATTGCACCACTTTCCACATCAAAAGTATCAAATGTACCAACTGGGGCATAAACATTACTTGAACGATTATTTCTTCTTACAAAATTATGTAAATAGACACAAGCAAGAGTAACCAATGAAGCTTTTGCAGGCGAAAGTAAAATTGGTTGCCGCAACACTCTGAATCTTGCTGATATAATGCCAAAGGCATTTTCAACTACCACCCTAGCTCTGCTCAGACGATAATTAAATATTCTTTGAGGAGAGCCAGTTATCTGAGTACCAGGATAAGGCTTAAGTACATGTTTATTAAGAGCAAATGCATCATCAGCCACTATGACATAAGGGCTATTTTGTTGTCTACCAGGTAATGGTTGTGGTGGTGGCAGAAGTAAATTATTATTTGTTAGTAAATTGTAAAAATTTGTGCTATTAAACACACCACCATCCGATAGTCTTCCTTGGACTCCAACATCCACATAAATAAAATTATAGTTAGCATCTACTAACGCCAATAGAACAATACTAAAGCTTTTTTTATAATTAAAATATTCACTCCCACTGTTGACCGGTTTTATAATTTCCACATGCTTCCCATCTAAGGCTCCTATACATTGAGGAAAATTCCATCGATCCTCGAAGTCCTTCGAAATTGTTTTCCACTCGTCTGAAGATGTTGGCATCTAAAACAAACAAATAAATGGTTACTTCTTTGTTTCAGGTCTTAACTCAAGCTACTGAACAAGAAGCTGAGTTATTGGAAGAGAATGAAAATAATAGATCAGAAAGTGTCACCCCCCAACAACATCAATCTAGAAGTATATGCAACAAAAGAAGTGAACCAGGCACGCTAAATTATGAAATTGATGGACTAGAATGCCTCACTCCGCAAGGATCCCAAATTAAAAGCAACAAAAGAAAGTGTGAGTCGGAATCGGGCACGCTCAATATATTAAGAGATGCATCAAATGCTATAATTAGCAAACAAAAAAAAGATGAATTTTCAATTTTTGGAGAATCTATAGCAAGCGAATTAAGGGAGATAAAATCTAAAAGACATTTATTAATGCTCAAAAAGCAAATAATGGATCTTGTTTTTAAAACAAAAATAGAAATTTTAGATTCAGAGACTAATAATAAAGAGAACATTGGCCCTTTAGGTTCACTTCCTTTGGAAGTTGAGCTTGAAGTTATGGATGAACTATATGCAGATAAAACTACATCAGACCATACCTATACTTGTAATTGAAACTTCACCTAAAACAAAAAGAACTTATTTCCTGATCTAATTATATAGTAGGTATTGATAATAATAGTGTTAACATTGTTGTTGAGAGTTTAAAGTAGTAGTTGTTTGAATATTTTTCATGTTGTGAAATCATTGAGATTTTTGTACTACATACCTAAGTTAGGTAATTATTTATTTTTAGAACAACGGAGTCACACAGACAAACATTAAATTATTTATAGATAAAAGATTACATATAAATCTAAGCATTTGCCAATTGTTGATTTTTTTTTAAGAATAAGTATTTTTAAATTGTGATAGAAGACTGATTTTATAACAGTATGATTGTTCATTATGTTAATTGTTGATTTCTTTAAGAATAAGTATTTGTTTTAAATTGTGATAGAAGACTGATTTTATAACAGTAGGTATGGTTGTTCATTATGTTAATTGTTGATTTCTTTAAGAATAAGTATTTGGTTTAAATTGTGATAGAAGACTGATTTTATAACAGTATGATTGTTCATTATGTTAATTGTTGATTTCTGTAAGAATAAGTATTTGGTTTTAAATTGTGATAGAAGACTGATTTTATAACAGTATGATTGTTCATTACCCCAAAACTATGATAATAATAATAATGAAAGTAAAAAAAAAACAAAAGGCTGTTTTACTTACTTTTACATACTCTGCAAGAACTTGTACTATAGCAGTACAAACTTCAGGTATACATATGCTTACTGTGGTTTTTGAAATTCTGCTTAAATACATAAGAGATGCATAGGAATCACCAGTAGCTAAATAGCGCAGTGTAACAATTAATTGGTCTGATGGTGGGATGGACATTCTGAAATTTGTATCGTTTTTCTTAATCATTGGAGCAACTTTCTGTAATAATATTTCAAAATCTTCAGGTGATAACCTGAGGAAATTCTTATATCCCTGTGCATCTTGAATTAATAATTCATTCCTTAAACTGCAGGCACCATGTGTTTCTCTCTTTTTCAGGAAGTCGCGCATCCAGAACCTAGGTTTCTTCTTAGATTTTGGCCGTTCCAGGTATGCAATACTGGCAGCTACAAACATTAAATCGTCTTCATCGCTAGAATCCATTGTACTTTTGATAAAACCCAGACTCAGTTATTAATTAAACGTAGCAATATTTTTGCCGTTGTTTATGTTAGTAAATTCTGAGTACTTATTCTGACTTTGCTACGATTTGGTCACAAATAAATCACTGTCACCATCAGTATCATTCACAGACTATAAAAAGTCGGCAAAATGCAATGAAATGTCAAAACAAATCTTACAACATGTTACTAGATCCGTATAGAGACATTTTGTTATGAAATTGGTTTCTAAAAAGATGTGGCGAAACATGTCAAGTGATAGGAAACGTCAAACATGTTTCGAGTCAACAAGTTGCGTGACAATGCGAACGCGAGTCGATACATTGACAGAAAACAGAGATTTCAACATGTTTTCATGTGAATGTTTCGCCAGTGCAAACGCACGGTAACTGTGCGTCGCGAAGCCCTGCCTGGGGCATTATCCCAGGGGCGTCGTGAGGCGATCCATAGAGATTAGAAACCCTTTCCAGTCGACCTTACCATCAACACTTTCGACAGAGGAAGAAGAACAATTATTATTAGTAGAAATGTCCAGGACTCCAGAGTCACAGGACAGTCTTGAATTTTGGAGCTGTTTCTAACGAATATCGTGCCAGCAAGTCTGCACACTGCAGCATTGAGGGTTCTATTAATATTTGCGACATCGTACTTGTGCGGGACAGGATCGCTGCAGAGCTGCAGTTGCAGTCATAAAGTACAAGCAAATCGAAAATAAATAGAGAGAGAAAGAGATGAGATTGGCGATTTCGATTTCTAAACTTCAGCCCCGTTTTGAAAAGCTAAGCTCAGAAAAGCACATCCGTCTCTTTAGTAGCCAGCCAACAAAGTAAAATAAATACCTCTTTTCATTTTTATTCTTATGATTTGTTTTTGGTCTTATTTTCTAATAAAAACTACACAGTGAAATTAGAATCACAGTTTTGCTAGAACAAAACGTTGTTCAGACCATGGTCTACCTACAACCATTCTATACCTTATTCTATGCCTTTTGGCGGTACCTATTTGAAAAATATTTGACGTACCGTTCATTGGAAAACTTATTTGAGGCTCCAGGACGCTTTTAAAAATAATGTGTGTTGAGAATTGAGTGGTGATGGTGAGTGTCCGCAAGCAGTTGTGTATACCTAAAGAGCAACTCAGAGGTAGGTTATCGTAGATACTTATACAAAAAATAACCTTATAACAAGTGCTTTTTATCAAATAGTTCCAACGCTGTAATGTTGGCTCTACTGTTGTGAGTGAGACGAACACGAGTCATGACGAGTCGTGTATGCTACGGTCGGTGCGGGCGGCGGCGGCGCTACCTATAACCACAGTCTAAACATCATACAGTCGTCCCACGAAGACGTCTAAACAGAGCAATCGTGCGGGGCGAGACGGGTACCGAACTGCTTACGTTGCGGGGCGTGAGGGGCGAGACGGGGGAAGCGCGTTCCCGAACTGCTAGCTGTCACGACAATGCCTATACGTTGTCGGCGGTTGTCGGCGGTTGTTGGCATTTACAACGAGATCAAAGGCGATTTCCTACGACGTTTTTATACTGTGCTATAACTGTAGTTAGGGTTGCCATCCGTCCGGGTTTCACCGGATTGGTCGGTGGGTAGCCTTGTTCAGGCTAGTAGCCTGAACAAGGCTAGTTCTAAGCAAAATTTTCTCTATATTCCTCAAAACATGTAATTTTAGCATAGAAATATAAATAACAGCCCGCCTTGGTTCGTAGTTTTGTACGTCTGTCGTCGCCGTGAGTTGCAAACCAGCATTTTGTTTCGTCATTTGTGTAATGTATGTTTAGTTTGGTTCAGAAAAGTCGAAAACATCGCGATACAGTGTGAGAAATCTTCGCGGTCTTTAAGTACGCATGTCTATCACCCACTTGAGACCATTCTGTAAAAAAATATAAACAAAGCATTTAAATTGTCGTTTGGTTTGCCTAATCAAACGGAACAACTCAATATTGTTTCGTTTGATTAGACAAACCAAACGAAAATTTATTCACATTTATAACAACTTAATTGTTAATAATTATAACCTCATTGTTTTATCAGATTCACACAGGTAGTAAAAGTGGTTAGGGAGTTATTATTAAAGTACGGACAGACGTGCTCAAAAATAAGCATGCTCATAGGCTTGCTTGCTCGCAATAAGCATTCTTATCCTCAGGTAGCATGGTCGAAAATCAAACGTCGGTTGATTTTTGAGCATGCTCAAAATAAGCATGTGTGACGCACTATGCTAGTAATGAGCATGCTTAAATTGAGCATGCTCAAAAATCAACCAAAGTTTGATTTTCGAGCATGCTACCTGAGGTGCGGGTGGAAGGGGGCGTGCTCCGAGCACGTCTGAACAGGTTTGCTTATGAGCATGCTATTATCGATTCGATCTCGATCCGCGACAGCAGGGTTACCAGATTGGGTATTTTTTTCGCAATTTTGGGTAAAAATTTGGCTCCTGGAGGAATTTTGGGGAAATGATTGGCGAGAAGAAAAAATTCATGGAGAATTTTGGGGCTTTCATTCATTATACATTCATTTAGTTTTCTGGTAAGTTATGTTTTAAATTTACTTCATTTGCCAAACAGAACGTGGGTATGTACAGACGCCAGCACATCAACCTACTCCAATCTGTCAAATTTTCCCAATCAACATTGAACCTTATCCTTTGGCGATAGAGTTGAAAATCTATTAAAGAAATGTGACAGATTGTAGTAACTTGATGTGCTGGCGTCTGTACTTTATATTATAGACTGTCATAAAATCTGTTCGGTATCATTACCGAACAGATTTTATGCCAAAAAGATAGTACCATAAAATTTTAGGAAATTTTAGGCGACTTTAGGCTACTTCGGACGAAATTTTAGGCGACTTCGAGTGCACCGCATCTGGCAACACTGTTGCCAAGTAGCACGTCTGACCGTACGTTTGCTTTGAGCATGCTTATTTATGAGTACCTATGCTTATTGCAAGCAAATGTGAACAGTTGCAGAGCATGCTCATTTTTGAGCACGTGTGTCAGTACCATTAGGTACTCAATACTGGTAGCACAGATGTGATGACGTAAACTAAACGTGTGTAACCCCACAACCCCACGTAACAACTGTGTCTCGGACGGAATGCCATACTTTGTTTTCTTTTAGCATGGTGTATCCGATTTTTCGCAGATTTTATATAACCTGTGGCGTAGAGTAAAAACTCGTGTCTGTGAATGTGATTGTGTCCGCCATCTTTATATTGGCAAAATTTTGAAAATTGAACTGTTTTACATTTTCTTTGCTCACTCATTGACTTTAGCTAAGTGAATTATTATATTTCTATAAAATATTACACTTCCAATTGTGAGTTTCACGTGAATTTACAAGGCGTTGTAATGGGGAAGCCATCGTCTTCTTCACTGTCTGTTAGTTGAAGTTTTATTTGCGCGTTTCTGTGAACCTATTTATTTTTGTTTATTTACAAAAGTACAAGTATGTAATCTTTAAATTATTGTAAGCATGCAAAGCTTTGGGAAAGGAAAAAACTGCTTTGTTTGTGGAGCAAGCGTGTTGGTGGAATCTTACTTCGTTAACACAACATTTTTGTTTGCAACCTTCAAATATGGGAAACATTTGCTTGATGTTGTGCTCTAACAAACCCTTCTGGATGAATGTACTCTTCGATTTTTTTCATTGTTTATCATAGATAACCCCCAGATCTCATATTATTCAAACAAAAGTAAACTTTCATACTTAAAAATCGTTTCGCTGTCATCCAATGAATGTTGTTTGCAAATTGATAAAAACAAAGAACCTACCTACTCCGGATGTGGCGAAACAAAGCCTGGCACAAAATTATTAATGTGTTATAAAAATCAAGTTTTGTAATTGGTGCAGTTATATTTATTTCAATCTTTAAAATTTGATCATCTTTATAACACATTATCAAACCTGCATGATTTTGTTTTACCAGAATGTCAGGTTATCAGCTTGCCTTACAAACATTCTAATTGCATGACAGTGTAACTGTGTAGTGGGATTTATCACGTTTTCTGTTGATTAACTATTCTTTCTTGCATCATTATAATAATTTATGTTGCTTTTGCTTTGCAACTGCCATGCAATGTGTTTATGAACTTAAGCAAATGTAAAATTAATATTATTCTAATGTAATTCTTTCTATATTTTAGAGAAATTCTGAATGTTCCACCCAATCAAATTTAAGTAAGCAAATAAACAAGGGAGCAATGAGTGCTCACAAAATGGAACAGCTCAAGAAAAAAAATCACAACCATGTGCGCAGAAATATAAATAAGTTATTCAACAGACTACAGAGAGACTCCATTGGTTCAAGGAATAGTTCGCGAGACCACTCTCAGTCACCAGATAGCACTCCTCGCAACCTCACCATTGTTGTCAAGAATGACTCATTCACTCCCCAGCGTAAACGAAAAAGCCCTGTTACCATAACTAGTGGACCCAGCAAAAGTAGAAGAAAAAGCGACAGCTTGATTGTGATCAATGATGACGATGTATCCACTAACAATGACTCTTGCATTCTCATATCTCCTACAAAACACAACTCGCAAAATAATAATATTAATTGTTCTACACCAATAGCTAAAAGGGATAGCCAGACCTTACAGAATCTTATTATAAATAATTTTCCTAAAACTAGCAATAGTTTGACTTGTACACAGTCACAGAATGATACTAAAGAAGAGGATAAAACTAAAGTAATTAATAAAGATTCGTATTTAACAATTGATTTGACAGCGGAGAGTGAGAATAAGACAAATGCTAATGTTACTGTAATCGATGTAGATAAAAGTGCTGATTGTACAAATGATAGTCATGACTGTACAGTAGTGTCGGTATCCAATTCTAGTCTCTCAATGAGCGGAGACTCTGATGTCACCGTCATAAGGAATAACAGGAATTCTAAGAACAAACAAATTAGGAAGTTCACTAATGGTATAGCACAGTTAAATCCTAGTGAAAAGGCAAATCTGTTGAAGTTTATAACTCAGAAGATTTTTAGTGGATGTGACTTAAAAAATAGTGCTCAAAATTTACAAATTAAGGTAAGTCTAAACTTCTTAAAATCTAAACTTGTAACCTGTTACAAAAAATGTCCTGTGTTTCCCCACTTCTCTCTAAACTATCAAAGCTAAACTGGCTCCCTAAGGACCAGAGATATCAACAGTAAATTTGTATGTAGGGGATTCCCTAGCAACAAATAAATCATGTCAATTTGTAGCTAGGGGATGTCCTAGCTACAAATTGATTGTGGAGTTTCTTGTAGGTTCTTCTAGTATAGGAATCAACCAATTAGAACCATGCACAGGCCTATCTTAGCTTCTGAATTTTCATGCAACAATTCAGAATATAATCCACTTAAAATTTTTATTTTCTGTTTTTTTTATTTGCCTATTTTGTGTCCCACTGCTGGCAAAGGCCTCCCCTTTTTCCTTCCAAATCTCTCTGTCTTTTGCGATTTCAGGCCATATTGGCCCTGCAAACATGATTAGATCGTCACACCACCTTCACCGCAGTCTACCTCGACGGCAATGCTCTCCTTCAGGCGTCCAGTGAGTGACGAACTTTGCCCATCTCTCCGGATGCATTTGTGCGACATGGTCGGCCCACTCCCACTTCAGCCTGCCTGTTTTTTCTCCAACATCTGCTACTTGAGTTATGGAGCGCAGGGTGGTGTTTCTAACCTCATCTGTTCGCTTGACACGTATTATGCTGTGCTCCATTGCCCGTTGGAAAATCTTGAGTTTGGACTTCTGTTGTTCAGTAAGTGACCAGTGGCCACCTATAATTAAATATTTTAAATTGTTTTGAAATCCTCAACAGAAGTGGTTTCCGTTTGTATTATTTTGATGGCTATGTCAGGCAAAGGAGGAGTCTTAACTCTATTTAAATCCTTGTTTACAATTGATTTTATTTCCACTTAAACAAACATCAACTTTATCTTTCTGTAAATAAAGTTGATTTTAGACAGAAATAGTACTGATGAAAAAGTCATAAAAAATATGAAGTTGTAGCACAAACTGAACCTTATGTGTAGGCATTACAGTTGATTTTCTTAAAACTCGTGTTTGTTTACACAGTTTATAGTTTTATCATTAATCAGATTTTTTCCTTTTCTATCAGCCCCAATTTACTAATACCACATTACAAAAATACTAAAAAATATTCTAATAAAAAATTCCAGACTAACTGTGCAACTGAAACTGATGAAGATGCGTACATTAAGGAGGTAATACTCGGTGAATCAAAGACTCAGGGAACTGCACTCAGCACCTCACGGAACAGCATTGGCAGCAACATATACCATCCTAGCAAAGACGTTAAGAACACTACGGGCTTGCGAATGGTTGTAATTGATGGAAGTAATGTTGCTATGGAGTAAGTACACCTTGTTCAGTTATTAGGTTCATAGTTTGATAAGATGGGTGAACTACATTTTTAACCAAATAACAAAAACTGATGACTGAATGGATCTCAAGTCAACGCGGGTCAATAGGGTTGATTTTTGAGATGAGGCTGTAAGGACAGCTACTTTAAACGTTGTAGCTATAGGAAAACGGTCTTAGGAGACGTCCTTAACTTTTTGAGACATTTTGATCTGCATTCACAGATTTTGAAAAAAATATTACAGTTAGCAAGAAAATAGGCAGTTTTCACAAAAACTTTTTTGATGCTTGTTTCGAGGATAAACAAAAAGTCTACTGGACCAAATGAGGTTTGACTCCTAGAACAGTCAAAAATCGCTACAAACTTTTCCCATATATTTCGTGGGAAATGAGCCTGATGTTGACGATTTTTTTTTTTGTTATGGCATGGAAATCAGTTCCATGCCATTTTGATGGGCCATCTCTGAATTGTATGTGAATTTGACTGTTCCTAGAGTCTGGCTAACGAAAGTTGGCCCCAAAATATTGGCGGCAAATTTAAAAAATACATGCATGACAACACTAAATACACCAGAGATACCGAACGACAACCTTGTCAAATTGACGTTCACGTTCATACAGAGTTGCTATATAAAAAGTTCGCAAATAATTCCAGGGCCAACTTTCGTTAGCCAGACTCTAGGTACCCATTGATTGGGAAAGGTAATTAGTTAAACAAAAGCATAGTATAAAGCTAAGAAAAATGTGGTGGTTTTCAGTAAATGTGCAATTTTTTTATTCAAGGTACACTGCAGAAGGTTCACGCTGCACTGTTAAAATACAACCATCACTTATACTGGCCCATTTATAAATGTTTCAGGCATACAAAGGGCAGAATATTTTCTGTAGAAGGATTGAAGATATGCATAGATTACTTCTTGAGAAGAGGCCATGTTGTGAAGGCGTTTGTGCCACGATTCAGGTAATGGAAACTTGGTTTACTGTTCACTGAATGCCAATCCAATGAAAACATAAAGGAAAATCTGAAGATGGTTGTATTGCCAGAAATAATTTACACAGGAACAGGGTGTACAGTTCTTCATCCCGTATTGAAAGAGGAGGATCCTCGACCAGACGGCTGTTCTGTCTGGTGGGTGTACTGCCCGACGATTGATGTCGGGACGTTGTATATATGTGCTAGTGACGCGTCGAACTTTGCTTGCGCGATGCAGGATTTCGCTTGACGTCAGTCTGATGCGTAGTTCAGATTTCAAATCACTTCACCATGAAGTTGTTATGGTTGCAAGACTGCAAAAACAAAGTGGCAACACTGTAAAGAAATATTTGCCTGTAAAAGTTGGATGGTTACTGCAGCTAGTAACATGGATGAGCTGAAAACCGCATTCAAGCCAAGTCTCTCAGACAAGTGAAACTGATGCCTACACAAGCATCTTCATTGACACGCTGACTAATTTCTGCAAAAGTCTAAAACCGTACTTTTATTCACCCTAGATGCAAATTCGGGAAGAGCACGGATCCTAACCTGCTGGATTACCTAGAGCGGCAAAGCTTGGTGGTGTATACGCCGTCTAGAGAGATACAGGGCAAGACCTGCGTCCCCTATGATGACAGGTTAGTGCTCTTTTATATAACTACATACTATTTTTCTTTAGACATTTTCTACAATAATGCTAAGCGTATGCTGAGACACAGGTGACGCAGCACAGCACAGTACAGACTTTGCAGGGTAAGACAGGCGAGGCAGACAGGCCGCGAGTGCAAGCTACGACGCAGGTAGACATACACATTCGCGTCCTAGCTAGTACAAACAATCGATAATAACTGTTTTAATGTTTAGTTTTTAATATTCTGGATGATTAGTATCATACAAACAAGGTTCACAACAAACTAATTCAATTAAATGTTCTGTCATTGCAACAAAATAATAAGTTTTTTACCACTAGTAAAAACACATGTCGACCTGCACGCGTCGAGAAATCTGTGCCGGCTCTACAACGAGACGCAGAGCAGTACAGACACAGGTCTGCGTCGCACGTGCCTGCGCCGCAGCATACGCAGCTGTCAGTACATTCGTGCATTACAAAATCTGCTCTGCCCTGCGCTACGTGGAACTGCGTCACCTGCGTCTCAGCATACCTTAAACTGAATTTTGTTTTTCGATGTGAAATTTTCCGAGTGCAGGCTTATACAAATTGCTGAATAGTTTGGTGAATTAGAAATCGAAGTAGGTATGTGATTATTGGTACGAAAGTGATCGCGACGTAGAGCAGACCTTGGCGTTTTATGCTCGTTTTCTGACGAGATGGACTTGTGTCAGAACGCCCAAAGATGCTCTATCAAAATATATTTATATAAAATAAGTATCTTGTACAGTTACGTTTTCAGAAATTAATTTAAATTTTTTTAATGAAAAGGTCACCTAAACTTCATCATTGAATGAAAAAAAAAAGTATTTGAAATGGACACGTGGGTGGGTGTTTTACTCGTGCATTATAAATGCATCCTTTGATCGATAAATACCATAAACAGCAGAGGGATTTTTTTTGATCCAATGGAACACTGTGCGAGCGTACAATAAGTGCTTATCCTGTACTAACAATGCCTGTCTGGAACCACTGGTAGTACCATAGTAGCGAATTTTATTGTAAAGCTTTTAGAGGTATGAGGAACAGGGTGTAAAGTTCACTCATCCTCTATTGAAAAGGGAGGATCCTCCGACCAGATGGGTGAGGTGTCTGGTGGACTGCCCGACGATTGATGTCGGGACTTAGTATACAAGGTGGAGACGACAATACAACAAAAAATTAAGCGGTGTGTCTATAATGACGTTCCCATTCTGTATACGAAAATTCAATTGAATATATTCAATAGTTTAGTCATTATAGCTCGGCAAAATCCATAGTCGGCTCGGGCTATTTCAGTTATCCACCCCAAAAATCCACCCTAATGTGGATATTCTGAAATGTATGCCCGAGAATTCACCCAAGGCCTACTTGAATAAACGGAAATTATAGGCTTAGGGTGGATCCGGCATACATTACATTTAATTTGTTGATTTATTTGACTGTTCCAAAATACTCTTAAGCATTAGTAGTGCCAGTATTTTAATTTTTTGTTGTATGGTAGTCTCCACATTGTATATATTCGTGAAATTGTTGAAATGGTGAATTTTTCGTAGGATTCATCATCATAGTCATATTAGGTACGTTATTTTAAAAAATATCTGCTGTTCTATACATTTTGACCGCATAGGTATTGCACTTGTCTATGAAACAGCAGATAAAAAAAAAATAGACGTAAATTCAGCTCAGGGGTGTTCAGCTGTGGTCGCGGGAAGTCTTAGGAGAAACCGTGGCCCCTGGCACAGGCATAAGGGAAGGAACACGGGTGGGTTTTAGTCAGTAAGAGTCTGACACACCCTTCCGCTCCACCCAGACCGGGAGAAGTCATTTGATGATTTCTCAACAAAAACAAACATAAAATCAAAGAAAAAAAAGGCGGTGTTCAGAATCATATACTGAGTCCATGGTAACAGTTTTCGCGGTGATGTCACTCCGCAAAATCACTTAAATAAAAAGCGACTCTTGCTACGACACAATAAAGTGCACAACGCTAATCGCCTACAGTTATATTCACCTAGAAGTTGCCTGTCTTTCTATCGCGTAACTCTTATATCTTCTGACTACGTTACGCTCGCTGAATTGGCCCGACAAGACCAGCCCGCCGCGTACTTGTAGCTTCATACCTAAAACGCGGAGTACGCCTTCTGTACTATTCTGTGCTCTTAGTCAGTAGGCTAAATAACTTAACTCCTATATTTTTCATTACAGATATATCCTCCAATGTGCAGCAGAATTCGACGGCATTGTAGTCTCAGGCGATAATTACAGAGACTTGATAAACGAAAACAAAAGATGGCGGTATATCATAGAGAACAGAATACTTCCCTTCACATGGGTCAATAATATGATCATGTTTCCTAAAGACCCCTTCGGACGAGGGGGACCTACCCTCGAGATGTTGCTGAGACACCCCACGCCATCCAACAGTCGAACTGAAAATAAGTAACATATTGTCTATGTCTTAATAGAGCTCACTACAGTATGCCCAATATACATTTTGTATACGGCAGCTCTGCTAAGGCAAAATATATCAAAAAGATTAAATTCCAATATATTTAATTTTAATTATTCGTGTCCTTGTCTAATAAAGTTTATCGGGCAATCTGTAGGCGTTATGTACTATTTTGTAACGATAGTTTGTCGCAGGGGTTCTAAAATATCGTCGTCATATAAAATTGTGCCCAAGAAAAAACATATTTTTGTATCATCAAATTAATATTCTTAACATATAAGTACACTAAACTGTCAAGCAATATATTTATACAGGGTTTATAAAGACCCATAACCAAACCCGAAATCAAAGATCAAATTTAAGTAACATTAAGCAAAATATATTACTGAGAAACATCTTTTATTTTTGGTGTAAAAACCCTCTGTTTTCTGTAGCTATAACATGTGACTCGGTTTAGTAATGGGTCTTTCTACACTTGTTAAAATACTGCCAAAAAATACCTTACTTAACAAACAAATTATATTAGAAACTGCTAGCAATGAATGGAATTAGTAACGGTGTGCTCTATTTCGCCATAAAGTCTTGAACATAGATGCGATTTTGTCGAATATAATTTGTGATATGATATTAGTATATCGTTACCATTAATTATTATACAAGCTTCTGCTCGCTGCATCGCCCGCGTTTATGTCTGAAATTATCCCATAGGAATGTACTACCAGGATAAAAAGTATCCTTTATAGTAGCACAGGCCTTCCTGTGTGCCTAAGTATTTTCATCCAAATCCGTTTAGGCATGGCATAGAGGATATTGTTACTTTCTCATTTATAATATTAGTATGGATTATAAAATCGTCAGTTGAGGACGCACTATAAATTATGAGACTGCGTTGGCCATCATTGTTAGTTTAGGTTGTATACAAAATGTATCAGAAAATTAAATATCGTAGATGCAATTTGATTGCATCATTGTGCGATATTCATGTTGTCCAAGTGTAGCGACACATCTGCCGAAATTACGCGACTGAAAATCAGCACGCTTACAATGCAAATTATGCGACGCAATGTCAAAATGTATTCAATATTTTATTTCCACCTCAACAAATACGAGTTCTGTCACTAACGAGACAAAATAGATTTTTTATTGTTATCGACTTCTAAAGGCAAATCGACAGCTGAGCGGATATTCAACTTTAGGCTGCCTGTCCACTGGAGCGGAGAGGAGAAAAGAGGAGTGGAGATGTGCCAATATTAACCAATACAATCTTGACTCCGCCCCTGAGTTTAGATCAGTGATCCTAAGTCAAGATTCTATTGGTTAATATTGGCACATCTCCGCTCCTCTTTTCTCCGCTCCGCTCCAGTAGACAGGCAGCCTTATGCTAGTTAGTAAGTAACTAAATTAAGTTGCATTTCAGAATTGGACCATTGGCAAAGTCATAAAAATGTTGGAAGCTGTAGCACAAACTAAACCTTGGGTATATGAGTTTTAAGGCAATTTTTACAAATATTCAACTTTATGCTAGTTAGTAAGTAACTAAATTAAGTTGCATTTCAGAATTGGATTACGATTGGCAAAGTCATAAAAATGTTGGAAGCTGTAGCACAAACTGAACCTTGTGTATATGAGTTTTAAGGCATATTTTACAAAAACACATTGTTTATATGTTTGGAAACGAAATTGCGGACGCAGGTAATATAATTCGAACGTTCCATTGGGTATTTTCCGTAGATTTGTCGGGTGCATCAGAGTCGAAACAGTTTAGTCGAACGAATGTAAATATCGTAAGGCCACCATTACACTAGTAAGCTTTCCTCACGTAAGTCACTTACGTAATTAATTTACGATAAAGCAAATGTAAACTCTCATGTAAGTAGCTTATCCGTAATTTCTTCTTAAGGGACTACTCACACTTATTCAGCTTATACCCATAAAAAATAACGATTTTGTATGGAGACGCGTACGCATCTGTTCAGCTTTCTGCGTCTATTCAAACAAGTATAAAAGGAGGACAAATGTGTTATTATCATGCGAGTGCTATGGTCAGAGTTCAGCGCTGTTCTACCGCGTTCAGCGCTGTACACGGCTGATAGATGCAGAACTGTCTATGTGTGACCAAAATCGTTCATCGAAACGCGAATGGAGCTGAATAAGTGTGAGTAGTCCCTTAATTTTACGCAGTCATAAGGAAGCAACTTACAAGTGTAAAGGCGGCCTTAGAGCGAGTGTCCTATGTTGAGGGTATTAAAAGTTTTGTAATTTAGTATAGGTGAGTACACCGGTACCTTTGTATGTGTTTATTGTTCAAAACGCACATCTATTCTCAATTCAGAATAAGTATACTGGGTCAAATTAAAGTAGCTAGTGAAACTACAGAACATGAAAGAACAAAAATAATATGATTTTTTTTTTGGGTCGGTAATGTACTTTAAATTTCAGTTAAAAAAAAAACGTTTTTTTTTGTAAATTTACTGACGTGATTGGCATCGATATCTTAAAACACGATAAA
Organism: Conistra vaccinii; assembly: GCA_948150665.1. Taxonomy (NCBI): domain Eukaryota; kingdom Metazoa; phylum Arthropoda; class Insecta; order Lepidoptera; family Noctuidae; genus Conistra; species Conistra vaccinii. Next base: position 5,627,529 of record OX411339.1, on the reverse strand, counting down.
ACAAAAAAAAATGTGTCCGTCTCGGGACGCTCGATAGAAGTGATAACTTAAACTAATCCAAGTTGAACTAAGAAAAGCCAGACAGACTGGCGCCGTAACGCGTTACGTTACGAAGCGGTTTACCCTCCCATAAGAAGGTAACACATAAAAAAAAACACTGATATTCTCAACTCATATTTGACGTTACTACACTATAACTTCGATTCAAACTTAATGGCGGCTCAGAAGTTAGCTACTCGCTGCGCAGTACCCCACCCCTCAGTGGTCGACCTGCTTATTTCACCTGGGTGGACCACCGGCACTTATTCCTGCCGGTGGATCACCTAAATGGTGAGGAATATGCTTTAGGGGTATGAGGAACAGGGTGTAAAGTTCACTCATCCACCATAGAAAAGGGAGGATCCTCCAACCAGACGGTTTGTTATGTCTGGCGGGCAACTGCCCATATGTTGAATTAAAAAATGTTTATTTACTGCGCAGCGACTCGCCTCATGTTCCGAACCGCCATTGAGTTCGAATCTGGCTGTACCACCCGTCGTTTTAACAGCAAAAGAAAAAAGCAAAATCATTATTTGGAACAGAGTTCCTTAACGCGGCTTGCAGTAGGAGTTGACTGTTATAAATCGTCACGTAAGGAAAAAGCGTTATGTCCCCTCCATGAGACTTTCTCGCTGTCGCTTTCTATTTTATACGAGTGTGCGCTCGAGTATCATGTAAGGAACTTCGTTAATCTCGGGAACTTCGTTAATCTCGACCGCACGCGTTTTTTTGTTCCATCGTGTTTCGAGATCAGATAAGAGTTATAAATACTACAACTCATTTAGTGAGCTGAGGAGTGAAAAGAGATGTATATCTAGTTTTTATATACATAGTATAGATTTTTATTCATAGATTTATTTAAGTTTAGAATTCCTTCTTTTCAACTTTATCCGAGTCTTTTTTTTATTGGTTTAAAGAAATACGTGCTGATTACAATTATTCTGGTTTAACTTCAAATGGTTTTATACAATTTTATACAAAAACAGCGTTATTTATTAAAGACTATCTCCTTACTGTTAATACTTCATAGAAGTTGTCCACATCAATTTCAAAATTAAATTATTTTTAAATTACCTGGGAATTTAATTAAGTTATAAATAAATGTAATCAAATTAACTTATACCAGCCTGTTTCTGTCCCACTGCTGGGCAAGGCCTCTTCTCATACAGAGAAGGCACGAGCATTGATCACCACGATTGCTTAAGACGGGCTGGCGATTTCAGACATAAATTTTGTAATACCAAACTTTAATCTTGTTTAATCTTTCTTGTATGCACTACGTAGTGCATAAATAAATTTATGTTATGTTCGGACGTTTTGTAAAAAATAAAAGTAAATTGGAAAAGGCTTGAAATTACCTTGCAACTAGCCTACTGAGTAATAAATATTTGTAAATAAAAGTTGATTTGTTTTACGCCTCGTCTTTTTTTTTTTCCTGTGCATATTCTGGTCTTTACTATAGATAATGCCATCAACGAAGACGCGACCCATTCTTCTTTCTAAACGCGATTACAGGTACTATCTACAGGGTTATTGGTAAAACACCAACAACCTCTTAAGGGGTCATACTCATCATTATGAGTAACTTTTACTATGGGACCAACGCTGAAACCGCAAAAAAAAAAAAAATTTTGACAAGATATGAGAATATAAATGTAGGGAACAGCAGATTTTTTTCGCGATTTCAACTGGTCCCATGGTGAAAGTTGTTCATAACGAGTACAATGACCCCTTAAGAGGTTGTTTATGCATTGCTTAAGGGCGGCCAACCCGCCATACTTTTCATACAAACGCTCGTACGTGATCATGGCGTAGTATCACACCTTTCTTTGAAATTTTTAATGTAATAATGTATCTTGTGCACTATATCTAGGTTTCTATGAGAACAAAAAATAAAATAAATTAGAAACAAATTCAGTATAAGCCTCCAAAAATCAGCTTTTTTGCACAAATTTTACCTGAACTTTGGCCGGTCATGATGTACTCGTGAATTGGAAAAGTAAAGAAAACATCTTCCTAGAAACCTCGCACTTGTAATGAAGATTCTAAATGACAAACATTTATTTCACAAACTTGCCAGGCTTACTCAAAAACGCGTATGGCCTGAAACAAATCTTTACACACTATTCTTCGTACAATGTTATCGCGTTCTCACTTGCTTGTTAGTAGTTCTCACTTGCGCTGGATGAAACAACAAGCTTTTCGACTACGCTCGCGTTGACGATAGACGGACCGGGAAGGGCCCTCTTAACTCGCGCGTATGCTACCCTCTCGGACTCCAAAATCGAGCCACTAAACAATGAAATCAATCATGAAATGATAATTTCTACGATCGGACCACTACTACTTCGGCCTATTTCCCTGTCGTGTTCAAATCAAGACACCTGACAACTGCTCGAGCAGTTGACAAACGTCACTTCGGTAATTCGGTTAGACCATGGGTTAGACAAAGACTCGAGACTTCGTGCGGCTGCTTGACACTGCGCACTTACTCCTACAAAGCGCATGTAATTCAACTTAATTCGGTTTGGGACCAAGTAACAATGTATATAAATAAATAAAACAAATTAAATATTTGAATTGGAACGTTTTTATTAAAATTACGCTTACACAACGGACGCATGGTAAGCCTGTGACGTCATTAGACTTTGCGAGTACTTCCACTAAAAACTTTAAAAACATGATTAGCGTTTTTGTCAAAATTTCATCTTTGCAGGAAAGATGTTTTGTTCAGATTATTCAACAGTGGACAGTACGCGCCAAGCCTTCTTATAAAGGCAACTCAGGGCACATTATTCCACATACAAGTGGATTATAAGACCTTTTGGTAGTAAAAAAATCCCCTTTATGCCTTTATGTCACAAAATAACTATTCTGTAGGCTAAAAAAACGCTCGTTTTGAACTATACTCTGCTCACGAATGAACGATACTATTATTAGGAATTGCACTGATAACATTATAACAAACTATGAATAACGTGCTGACAATGAAAAATAACTTGCTTCGTACTCGCTAAACGAATAATACGATCTCTCATAAGCAATAAATAATGATAATGAAAAACAACAGCAGTACAGTACGCCCGATGAACAATGGCCCGTCTGAACATAGACACTACGAACTTTCGCGCGTGTTCTCTCACTCACACTCGCCTCATGTCACCATTTGGTTCCTAAAAAATGTTACTGCGCAGCTTTCTGCGCGAAGTTCGGACCGGCCGATGATTCATCGGTCGTACTGTATTTGGCTCTCTTCCATCGAAATATTGTTTTTGAGAGTATTCCTTCGTTTAGTAAATTCTCTGCTCATATTGACTAAAGCGTAAACATGTAAAAATATAATTAGCTATTATAAAAATAACATTAAAATTATATCTTATATTTAATCTCACTTTCCTTATGCCAAGCTCTTTTCCTTACGATTATCATGCAGTCTTTCAATACCTTATATAAAAATGTGCGGAGAACAGAACAAAATCTAAACTATACAAAATTGCCTCCAAGCTTTGGTTATAAGTATAGAATTTAGTTTTATTATAGGGATAGTAGGGCGAAAATCCACTGACGCAAAAATGGGCTAAAGTGCGTCGACGCACTTTAGCGCATTTTTGCGTCATAGCGCCGCACAACGCATTGATTTCTATTGCGTTTGCGTCGAAACACACTGCATTTCTTTTTCACCATAGGATAAAATAAATATTATGTACGAAACTTTGGCACTACCTATTCAAAAATAATTATTGCACAAAATTGCAGTAAAATGGAATATTACCCAGAAGATTATGGATTACCTTCCAGAAGACTAACTTTATAAGATTATTATAGTTTGGAATATTAGTAGCAAGAAAGGGATTATCAAAATATTTGTTTCTTCTTCAAAATAGTTTGTATCACCTCTCTTGCCGAATATGAAAATATTACTAGATAGTGGATTACAAATTGTGACATTTTAAATTATTATTTTCAACCCAAGTGTCGAAATGGTAAACATGAAAATATAAATGAAGTAATTGGAAATAATATTTTCATAAAATAATAATAGAATCAGTAAAGAAAAAATAGGAATAAAATAAGATTTAGTTACGTAGATGAAGGAAATCAAAAAACACAAAAAATATATATTTATGTCCGCCATTTCGACAGCAGTTGAAAACTTCAATGAGTACAAAATATCAAAGAATAGAATTAATCAATAATTAATATAATCGAAAACAATGTAGACAACATGCACAAACATAAATATTAACACAACAACAAACACTACCGCGGTAATATCGGGTACAAAGTACAAACATAATGAATTACTTACTATTTTTATTATTTCGGCTTAAAATGTGCACTACTGCGAATATTTACGCGTCGAAAAGCCATGGCAGTTCGGGTTATAATTGCTTCCGCTGTACTTATATCGATAATAGTAACAACACTATAATTTATCGATACCATGCCAAGAGCTCCCGCTGTACCGATATCTATAATAGTGACATCACTATAATTTATCGATAAGATGGTGAACTGCACACGAAACGCGCTTCAGGTAAGGGCTTACTCACACTCATTCAGCTCCATTCGCGCTTCAATGTACGATTTTGGTCACACTTATAAAGTTCTACTTCTATCAGCCGCGTACAGCGCTGAGCTCTATCTATAGCACTCGCATGATAATAACACATTTGTCCTCATTTTATACTTGTTTGCCGCGAAAGCTGAATAGATGCGGAAAGCTGAACGGATGCGTACGCATCTCCATATAAAATCGATGTTTTCAATGGGAATGAGCTGAATAAATCTGAGTAGTCCCGCGAAACGTAACATTTTCAATTCGCAGTAGTGCACGTCTCGCTTAACTACTGAAGATGACTAACTTTTCACCTATCGATGCAATATTTGTGCATTACTATTATAATCCAGTAAAACATACTAGGATACAAAGATTGTTCATACATTTTGACTATTGATATATTCGAAGAGTACGTTTATCTAAAACTTAGGCCGGTATTACAAGTTTTTTAATATAGGGGCCGTATAATGGAAATTGAGAGCCATAATTGTCCCGGTGCGTAAAAGAGATAGCAATGTTTGTCTTGCATAGCTCCATCTCATTCACGCAATGGAACAATAACTGCTTTAACATTTCACTTTACAGGTAGGATTTTGGAGATGGCGCAGTAAGGGTACCTACCTAAATTTTGATCTGCATGCAGATTTTGAAAAAAAAATTTTGTTAGGCGCAGTTCGAGCCCGCGCCGCAGAGCTTCGTGAAAACGTGTGGTGAAATATTAACAAATTCTTTAATGTTGTTAATTTTATATTTACATCTATACACAAAAAAAAAAAAAAAATTGTGTTCCTAATGTAAAGATGCAAGCTTTCATTGATTGTGATACTTTTCAGTTCTGAGCAGATTTACGACATCGATTTTCCTACGGTTTCTGATACTACCGATGCTATCTGAAAATGCACAATTTTCACAAAAAATTTTGATGCCAATTGATCCGGTTTCTTATAAGAATTAAAAACTCTATCGGACCAAATGAGGTTTGAGTACTAGAAAAGTCAGAAATCGCAAAAAATACCCAATTTTTTCCTAGGAAATGAGACTGCCCCATCTCAAAAATCCACCTTGTATTGTCCTTTAGTTTTTGGGAACGGTCTACGAAATCTTTCTATAGTTGCATAACTGTGATTAATATCTGTAAATACGTAATATTGGTAATAGTTTCACCTACTTCATACGATATTAAGTTGTAGAGATCAACATATTGCATTAAAAGCCAAGCTTGGAAGGATCATTTAGTGTTTACTTACCGTACGACGTACTCTTTGGAGCACCTGTTTGACTGAGTTGCGTAGTTATCATTAATTTGTGTAAATGATTTATCCTTACTATTGAGAATACTAGTTGCGCCACGCGGTTTCACCCGAAAAAGTCGAAATCCTGTGGGAATTTCGGGATAAAAATTATCCTCCGTTCTAACCCAAAATATTGTCAACCCATATGCCAAATTTCATCGTCATCCGTTCAGCCGTTTTAGCATGAAAGTGTGACAAACCAAGGAAACTCACTTTCGCATTTAAAATTTTAGTTAGGATTTTCATATCCTGAACATATTTGAAGGCAAAAGGAAAATTACTTATTTTTTTCAAGCAATATAACCGAATAGGATTTGGAACATAACAGTGTCACATTGTCTTTGGTTTTACAGAGGCATGAGGAACAGGGTGTAAAGTTCACTCATCCTCTATATATAGAAAAGGGAGGATACTCCGACCAGACGGACGGTTGTCGTGTCTGGTGGGCAACTGCCCGACGATTAATGTCGGGAAGTTGTATATAAATCGTCGCGCGATAAACTCTGCTTGCGCGATGCAGGATTTGTGTGACGTCAGGTCTTTTTTTAATGCGTAGTTTGTTTGTGGCGTTTTAGTTGCCGCCATAGCTTCAGTAGCCAATAGGTAATCTTTGCACGATTAACAAAGACTTTAAATAAAACGGCAAAATTCTGCTAGCTTTTTAGCGAAGCAACTTAGTTGTTGAATAAAGGTGATAACATAACATCATACCCGAAGGTACCCATACCCCTTTTGCCAGTTATGATGAAGTCCTATATTGATTTGTCCTCTCAAATCCAGGCTGCTACTGAGAAAGTTCTAATTGAAAAACTCAAATAACACTGCCCGACCTGGCGGTCAAACCCAGATCCCCAGTCATCCACATCTGCCTAGCCTTTTCCCTGCTGGGGTCAGCAACCAGATGCAGCTGAATACCAGTATTTTACATGGAGCGTCTGCCTATCTGGCCTCCACAACCCAGTTACTGGGTAGCATTACAATACCTCAGTCAAACAGGTACAGAAAATACAAAATTCATTCATCATCTTTAGTCATTCTATCCAGTTTCAACTGCTCTAGCTGGAGTTGCCGTCTTATAGAACCTAACTGCGTCAATATATTGACATTTTTCCCTTCTTCATTTGGCAACGCCTTTAAAATATTCTTCTGTACGGCGGGCACTTTATACTTATCATCTACCTTCTGCATAGCCTCACTCATCAGATTATCACCTCCGCCATCATGGTGCCTTCTAGGCGAGTGACGTAAAACCGGTATCGGTAACGTGTCAACTTCTACGGTTTTCTTATAGGACGGTTTTTCCGGACGGTCTGTTATCCTCTCTTCTGGAGCATGTACTAAAACCTTTTCTATTTTATTTTTTTGTTCTGGCAACTCTGATACGATGCTGTCATCGTCTTTTTCGTATTTTGTTGATTTTTCTTTGTTGAAATTCAAGTTCTTTCTTAGGTAGGTGTCTACGTCATAGTTTGAAGAGAATATGGAGTTATCTGGTATGTTTATTGAATAAGGTTTCTTATCACAGATCTCGTTGGTACGTTCCGTGACTCTGGGGTAGTAGAATGGTAGTTTTGACTGGGAATCACTTCGGGAGGTGTTCGTGTTGCGTTTGACTTGGCTGTGGTGTGACTTGTGTGGCTGTGACGCGGCGCGAAGGTTTCGTTGCTCGTCGTCGATCTCTCTTTGTAACTCTGTGCGTTTGTTGTGGTAGTCTGTTCTGCTTTCTTTTATCTGGAATTGAGGATTAGAAGACAAATTAAAATACATGTATTTGGTATGATATGATACTTGTTCACTCACTTATGCCTCTCCTACACAGAGACGTTTTTATCTCAAGCATAACGAATTTATTTGAGTATATACAAGGTGGAGACGACAATACAACAAAAAATTAAACGGCGTGTCCATAATGACGTTCCCATTCTGTATACAAAAATTCAATTGAATATATTCAATACTTTAGTCATTATAGCTCGGCAAAATCCATAGTCGGTTCGGGCTATTCCGTTTATCCACCCCAAAAATCCACCCTTAACGTGGATATTCTGAAATGCATGCCCGAGAATTCACCCAAGGCCTAGTTGGATAAACGGAATTTATAGGCTTAGGGTGGATACATTACATTTAATTTGTTTGAAAAACTAATTTTTTTATTTTGAAGCTAGGATTTATTTGACAGTTCCAAAATACTCTTAAGCATTAGTAGTGCCAGTATTTTAATTTTTTGTTGTATGGTAGTCTCCACATTGTATATGACTGCAAGTTATTGCGTTTGCGTAAAGATCATTTTCAAAATGATCGATGTGTTGGATTGGTGATTTTGAAGGCGCACTCAGTTCGGCTGTGATGGCCTTTACGAATTTTGTCGATGCTACAGCTAAGTTGTGTCGGTGTAATGAAGTTGATAACTTACAGCGGCAGTAATTTCATGTTGTTTGCCGACCTCCCTCTCCTGCGCGACTCGAAGCATACGCAGTTGTTCCTCTAAGCGACGCATCTCAGCTTGCTCTAACATTCTGAAAATAATTGGACAGCACTGTTTTTGAACTGAAAACTTCTTTAGCGGCGGCGGCGTTCTGTACTTTTTTTGGGATGAGTAAAAAATTTTAACCTCGCGTCGTGACCGTAAGATCCGTTGCCTAGCAACTGACAAAGTAAATATCAAAATAAATTGTCTTAATGTCAAACATTACGTAAAGATTGCGACGTAAGAAATTTTACCCATATTGATGGGTAAAAAAAAGCAGTCAATACATACTTCATGAAAAGTGTTTAAATAAATTGTTTATTTTTGTTAGACTATAATTTGAAAACAAATAAATTTTAGCACCATAGCTATGGGTTTTGTCGACGGAAGAATAGACAAAATGCAGATAAACAATAAAATCTGTGTTAAGTAATTCAAGTTGTTTTTCAATTATTATTTTGTAATAAACAGGTCCTAAAAAAAAATCCAATTGAAAATCAACTTTATCGTGTATGATATTGAAAGGAAAGAAGAAAGAAAGAAAGAAAAATAGGTTTATTTGTGACAGAAACACGTGCATATAAAGAGACAATATTCAACAAAATAAAGAACATAAATAGTCGGCAGCTGCACGTTATGACTGTGACAAGATGGCTCCCACTCAGCATAATGCTGTGCTATGGGGGACCCACAGCACAGCGCTGATTTTCAGTGGTCACCCGAAAAGTGTGTATTGAGTTTTTTGTTAACTTGATAATTAATTATCTGAGATTCTGAATTTAGTAGAAAGAAGCATTGAGTAAAATAATTGACTCACTTTTCTCTACTTTTCCTTTCTTCTCTTATTCTCTGCTGTTCTAGTATTTGGTTCTTGAGCTCTTGTTGGTAGAACTGACGACGTTCTGCTGCCTCCTGCAAAAAAACATATTGTATGTGATTTTAAAAGCTCGTGGCTCGTGGTGAATAACAGCCGCACGGGTCGGCCAAAGGTTAAGCTACGCTTGCCGAGGTCGGTTTGTGGATGGGAAACCATCCATAACCTCCTCCGTTGGTCCCGGCTGTTATTCATGGATCTTTGACAGTCGTTACGGGTCGTCAAAATCCCCAAAGGATGACAACCAGTCTTACTAAGGGGTATCGTGTTACCCAGTTACTGGATTGTGGAGGTCAGATAGGCAGTCGCTCTATGTAAAATACAGATATTCAGTTGAATCTGGTTAGACTGGAAGCCGACCCCAACATAGTAAACGGCAGGCAGAGCAGTGGTGGCCCAGTGGTATTGGCTCTGACTTACGAGTTTTAGGTCGTGGATTCAAACCGAAGCAGGCGCTTTACTTTGTGTTAATATTTTCATCACCACTGCTCTCAAAACGGTGAAGGAAAACATTGTGAGGAAACAGAAATGTCTTCGAAACTAAAATTCGAAGACATGTGACATCTACCAACCCGCACTGGGCCCGCGTGGTAGATTACGGCCCACTCCCTCTCACAGAGAGGAGGCTTTTGTCCTAGCAGTGGGAACATTATTGGCTGATTATGCTTACGCTATAAAATGTTAACATACCTTTTCAGCCTGCATGTTTCTCAGTTGTATAGCGTCCGCATCGAATATGGACGGCATGTACTGATGACGTAGGTCGGCCGTCAACTTGTCGCGGTTTGACTTCTTCACTAGTGTTGATGTTCGTTCTGAAATGAAGATAAACCGTTGCGTGAGAAATACTAAAACCAGCTGATTGTGTACACATTTTGTTGATATTGTAACTTTTTTTTGTATTTATTACATAACATAACATCATGCCTTATTTCCCCGAAGGGTTTGGCAGAGTTGTACCTATAGTACACCCACATTTCGCCAGTTATGTTTAAGTCCCTTGTAATAGGGGGCGAGCCTAATGTCATCAACCGGGCACAAATCCAGACTCCGGACTGCTAATGAGAAATTCTAGATAGAAAATTTCAATAACAGTTTGTCCGACCTAATTACAATTCATTATTAATATTCTAGTTCGCTAGTTAGACACATTTCATAATTTCCATAAAGTAATATTGCGTTACTAAAGCGGCCGAGTGCTGCAAGCAGAAATAGTCCTTAGGGTGTTCAAACAAGCGTGTCCGCGATAGTAAATACTGAACTATCGTCGTTACCATCAAAGTCGCCATAGCTCCGCCGCCTCTCCGCGTGGCCGTGGCTGGCCCAGTGTGTGCGCGGCGTGGGCCAGGCGCGCGCGTCGTGCACACTGCGCGGAGACAGCTCGCGCTCCGCTTGCGTCAGCATCAGCTGACTCTTTGTGGGGGACGGTGATAGCTGAAATAATTATATTTAAAAAAATAAAATTTGTTTTAATTACTGCAAAGGTACCGTCAACTGCCCTAACTTCGCCTGGCGTCCTATAGTTGCCTATAATGAAAAAGCTGTAATATCTTTTTCATTTTACTTTTATGGCAATCGAAACATTGAGTTTTCATAGAAAACTTTAGACCATTGTTGAAGGCTTTCAAACAACAATTGGTAAGAAACAATCTAGTGGTCTTACCCGGTACATGTCATTGTCCTCAGTCTGCACGGCTACGGACAGCGGGCACGAGAAGCCGTCGACTTGCACACCAGTGTCCACTTTACTGAAATATTCAACGTTTTAGTAACTCAAACATTTCTTATTTAATTCGAGAATGTTTTTCTTTTGAAGCGTTGAGCGATTTTTAGTGAAGGAAAATCTTATGGGTTCGCATCACCGACATGCTAATGTTAACAGTTACTATAATCCTATGAGTATGACGTGTTACTCTTGTTGTTGCTCGGAGTGCCGATAGATGTGAAAACCAGACTATTGCCTTCAACAGTTTCACGATGGGATCAAATTTAACGATACTCAACGGATTGGAATCTGTCTAAGAATAATCTCGAAATTCGAACTAATAATCTGACAAATACTTAAAATGAAAGTGTTTATCGTACGTCAATCAATATGCACGGAATGTCAAGAACGACAAGATAGTTATCTCATTAAATACGCGGCTGTTAGGCTGCCTGTCCACTGGAGCGGAGAGGAGAGGAGCGGAGCGGAGATGTGCCAATATTAACCAATAGAATTTAAACTCTGCACCAGAGGTGCGATTCTATTGGTTAATATTGGCACATCTCCGCTCCGCTCCTCTCCTCTCCGCTTCAGTGGACAGGCAGCCTTAATATGGCGTCGAGTTTTGGAAACGTTAGGCATTGTAGAGCGCCGTCACTCGTGTGAGAAAAGGAAGGCAGAGAGAGAGGGAAGACCAAAGAAACGATGGATAAGTTGTGTGAGGAATGATATGAAAGAGAAGAGAGTGAATGATAGCGAGACGGTTGACAGGGGAGTGTGGAAGAAGGAAACGGGGTGCGCCAACCCCACGTTACAAGGACCAAGAACAGGAAGATGACGAGTATCTGCGGGAAAGATTCACAGGTCGCACGTTGACTTTACTTTGTCAAGTAAGCGTCGCATACGATTGTAAACCTTATTCGTAGAGCAGTAATCAGCATATTCAAATCAAACGCTATTCGAATATGAACATTATACACATAACGATAACGTAGCGTACGGCGTAAACCGCGCCGTTGAAAAAACGTCTCAAAAGACTGTTTCAGACACTAGTCTACATGGTCCTCATACGGCCTGACCAAGATTATGTCTGGACTTTAAAAGAGACTGTGACCTCTGAGTTTGTTTCGGCCTTTCTTCTCAGAGTAGTCAGATAGGAAACGCCGAACTCATCTAGCAAATTTTTTACATAAATTTTAATATGACGTGTAAAAGTGATTCCAATATCCTATTTACAGAATAAACAATTTCATTTCATTTAATTTTCGTCAACAAGCTTCCATAGTGATCCATACAACACTGACGCTCGTGCCTACACACAGCGTATAAGGGACCACGCTCACTTATTCAGCTCTATTCAGCTTATGCCCAAAAAGAAAAGCGAGTGCTACAGATAAGAGTTCAGCGCTGTTCTGCCGCGTTCAGCGCTGTACGCGGCTGATAGAAGCAGAACTGTATAAGACAAGTATAACCAAAATCGTTCAGCGAAACGCGAATAGAGTTGAATAAGTGTCAGTAGTCCCTAAACCGTAGTTTTGCATGGCAAGAAAAACGTATGTGTACTTGTGTCTTAGTAAAATTTCAAAGCGTCACGGATCGCTTTGACTAATCTTGCCCTGAAACTCGATAATAACGTTCGGGTACCTACTTGTTATTGTTAGAATAGCTAGTAGTCTCCGGCACATATTGCACGCTGCGGCGTCTCTCAGCACTAAACCTGTCTCGCTCTATCAGTATCTCTCTCTCCCTCTCCTCTCGTTCTTTCTCCTTCTGCTCTCGCTCGAGACGTTCCCTTTCTGCTTGTTGCTTGGCTTCTTGCTTCTTTTTGGCTTGCTGGAAATAAGAATTATCAGAATTGTGAGCATCATTATGAGCTCGTTATAATTTTGTTTTTAGGCCTCCCCCACATTAGGCGCGCGCGTTCCTCCAGCGTGTGAACGACGCGGTCGCGGCGGGGCGGGGGACGGGCGCGGGCGGGGTGCGGGCTTTCTTTACTCACACGCCCGAGGAACGCCCGAGGAACGCACACGCCTAAAGTGGGGTCAGCCTTAAAGTTTTCAAACCAGCACTCTAATTGCGTAATATACGATCTATCACAATCTGAATAATTTTGAAGGATACTGCTATAACATTGCTTCATAATGTATGTTCGAAAAATTTGTCTGTTCAACAACGTAAATAACGTAATGAATGTTGTTGAACTGTCAAAATTAAACAGATTGTGATTGACTGTAGTAGTAGCACCACCTGCTTGTTAGTATACAGACCTTTGAATAAATCAGGACAGATGTTTTTATAGCGTGTCTTCAAACGTCACTAGATAGTGCTGATAAGCTAACAAGCTAGTAAGTCTGGTGTCTTGTATATGAGGATAGTACTTGATACTTGAGCTTGCTAGCTTACTAGTACAATTTTTTTATATCCTATCTTGAAAAACCAGCTTCGTGAAACCCCATCACTAGCCGAGCTGCAGAAGCGATGCTGTTTCTTGCAACCAAATCTGAGGGTCTTCTCCCTAAGCGAAATCCGTAGTTTCGGCCGAAATTATGGGCGCTTCGTTCTCCGTCTCACTAACGGACATACCAGTAACTGAGACGGAGAACGAAGCGCCCGTAACTGCACGTCACAATTTCATATGGGCGTTAACTAGATCAATGCATCAAAAGGTTTGTGTTTGTGTGGAGGTTTGTACAAATCTATTTACAGAAAAATAAAATCATTTCATTTCAAAAGCGGCAATTCCCAACATCGAGAAATTGGATAGACGAGGGACGGGCTAAGATTACAGTTCAACTACACCGTAGCGCCATTCAAACACCTATTTCTAAAAGCTACCTAACAGTCCTGATCGTAGTCTTAAAACGTAATTACCTACCTGATCTAAATATTCCCTGTACTGTTGCTGGCGTATCTTCCTTAGCGTGTTTCGTCTTCGTTCGTACTCGCCGAGGCCGAGGAAGGCGTCTCCCCCCGCGCCCCGCTCGGCCCGCACTAAAGGGTTGTTGGGGGAGTACTCGCCCGCCTTCAACATTACGGGGAGACCTATGTAGCGCTGGAATGGAAGAAATGGGTGAGGTTAGAGATGTTACCGAAATGGTCTTCGTTCCCTTGTGATAAGCGCACTTGTTAAGAAGTGTATGCAGAGTCAGATTGGAACTCTCAGGACCCCATCAAACTAGCGTTTCACCAGCGTAGCCATCTGTTCTACGCATATCGTTTATCGAACACTTACGATGGAGAACAGCTTGTGTGGACCGGCCTTAAACATCCTGCTGGTGAAACTTATCTACTTATAGTCATTAGTCGCCTCATGACGAAAAATGGAAACCAAAACCAAGCGTTGGAGATGGGTGGTATTTATTTGTCGGGAAAAGTTAAAAGGTTGTATCCCAAAGCCGGGTATCTGATGATGGTGAATGAAAACAATCAATTTGTCATCCATACTAATCTGGAAATAATGATTCCTTGAACTTGAAGGTCTTAAATGTGACAGAACATACTTGACACCCTAGACAGGCAGTCTGCAAAGGCAGAAAACAACGGGTTAAACAAGTTACTCCTGTTGCTGGTAATGAATGAAAACCTGTAAAGATTCGGTGGACTGATACAAAACCCGTCTCGCTAAATTACAATTGAGTTTTCTGGCTTATTTGGTTACACGGCCAGCCGACCTTAACAAAGGAAGGGAGGGCGTTGGTCTACATCATAGTAATTTCCATATTACTAGAAACCTAATTAACCATGTATGAAATGTAAAGTATGAAGAGAGAGTGGCCCAGAAAGACGTCAATATGTTTTGGTCGCGTACGGCGAGGGCTGATTCGAGGTGGTGCCGGGAAGCGTAAGGACAAAGGCGTATGCAGCACCGACAGTAGCTGTTCTGTAACGCAGCCGCGTCCGTATGAATAAAGTATTACAAACACGATTACACCACAGAGATTTGAAAACTGTCTGCAATGGCATGGGCTTCGAAAGAAATTGTTTTAACAAAATCGAATGCGATACAGCTTATAAGTACTCGCTGGGTCTACACTGCAGGTATCAAAGCTACTTGCGACGTGACACGCCTTGCGCTAATACTAAAAAGCCTACTTCCAAGGGAGTAGGGCTCGCTCGGCTCGCGCGCGGTTGGTTACAGTTCTAACCTAACCTAACCCACTTCACCCAGTTAACAATTTTTCGACAGTTTATAATCTAACAGAAATAATACTATGGGTGTCTGAGTTAAATCCGCCTTTTCATTGCCTTAACCCTCTACCGCATACAAACCCATATCTGGTTCGCCAGATTCAGTAAAATTTTTTCGCGTAGTTATGCATTAACAACTACTAAACGCATTGTTTACATTATCTTAAGTATGTAGGCAATAGGAAAACATTTTTTGTTGTTTATTATCTAACATCAATTTGGTTATAATCTCACTTTTCCAAGCGCGGGTGTGAAGTGGCTGTAAATTCGTTTTTCAAAAAAGTTTTTCTACCTGAAACAGGTAAGTTTTTCTTGTTTTAAAATTAAAATATAGTGCTGTTATTGTTCTATTATAAGAATGATTTATTTGTTTGTTACGTTTTTACGTATTTCTATCATATTGGGGGGCTTTTTCTATGAAACCATATATGGTTTCGTATGCATTCTAACCTAACCTAACCATTTTCGGCGGAACCAAATATGGTTTCGTATGCACTTTTGTGATAGGCATAGAATTGTGTTTTATGGTTGCAAAATGTATCCTGCTCGCTTTTATGGTTCTACAAAGCGCGTTAATCCTATAGCTTGTAATGTCTTACTGTAAATGCTTGGATTCTTTGGCGCAAGAACAACCCAGACACATGTGTCTATTTGATTTCAAACAAGTCATTTCAGAACACTTACGCAAAGCTGGAGTGGTAAAGCTGTAACGGCACCAAAAAGAGGGCGTCCTGTAAATCACATTAGAGATGGAACGCCAATACGTTTTATTAGCCACGGAAGTCCTGCTCTACCCAAGCCAGGAACACCAACTCTTCCAAAGAAAATGCCATTGGACACTGTGACTCACAGACTGTGAGAACCGCAAAAACAGACCATATGCCTGAATGGCAAAAAACCCCACATATTGTTAATTTTGCGGCCAAAAAACTTATACGAAGTATAGGAAATGTATGGTTTTCTTGTGTTACAATGTCAAAATAAACTGTTTATCTGCATTTCATGATAAGAATTATTGTGATCCGTTATTTTATTACTAAAACCTAAAGTACTAAATCTTTCTTTATTGCATACGAAGACATATATGTCTGTAGTAATTTCAATTAAAATTTGTTTGGATGCATACGAACCCATATATGGGTTAATATTTTTTTTCAGTTACTGTAAGTGTTTTTTTTTTTATTTCGTTTTTGTTATAAATTGTATCCTTAAATAAAGCCAAAATAACCATCAAACATTTTTTAAGTCAATTCCTTCATAATTCATGCGGTAGAGGGACAAACAATCGGTTGCACTACAAACCCCTGGGTTCGGACGAATTACTGCTTTAAGCAATTCACAAGATAATGCAGCACAGACTATGGGTGTCTGTCTGTGTTGCATCCGTTTTGTATTTACGCTGCCGGGAGAGAGTTTTTGAAAGGATTTGGGGAAGGCCTTTGCAAAGAACCAAAACTGTTTTGATGGTATTTACATGCTTTAAAAATGTTTAGACCTATATGAATTTGTTAAGACACGGCAATTACTATCCCAAGGCATTATTTATTTTCAGTATGCCATTTTATACGCGAAAAATGCAACATAAAATTACATTTACCTCCACAATTTATCAGCCAACACGTCAAACCAATAAAAATTTCAACAAAAACGAAACTCTTGTGTCAACAGCATGTAAATACCAGTTGTAAAATCCTGACTAATTGAGGCGTGAGCATCGGGCATTAATCAGTGGCGTGGCGAGACTAACAGCTCTATTAATTGAACGACACATTATGTGCATATGCAGGCAGGGAAAAAACCAGGCACGCCAATCTCGATTATATTGGAGTAACACTGCTCACTCCAAGATCGTGATAATTTATGCAGCTGTTTCTGTAGATAGAATAGAATAACGTTTATTGCCACCAGTATTCAGCTAGTAGTAGTGGTATATATACGCAACACTATTTATTTATATAACAACATTATATTTTTATCATAATTTTTTATTTTTTTATTTATACTATAATACCGGAGGCAAATAGTTTAAGCGTCAGCATTATGCTTAGGTCCCCTAGCGGGTGGCTGCGCTGCGCTGCGCTGGTTTTCAACTTAAACCCTTGAATCCTGTTAAAAAAAAGAAAATTATTCTAAAAACAAAAAACCCGACTGCAAAAACACATAACTGAAAAGAGAAAAACAAGCATTATAATCTATAGAATTTTGGTATCGCATGCGGGGACAAACAAAAGTTACACCATATTTCCGGTTATTATTGTTATATTATTATTGTCCCCGCCTGCGATACCAAAATTCTATAGATTATAATGCTTGTTTTTCTCTTTTCAGTTATGTGTTTTTGCAGTCGGGTTTTTTGTTTTTTGAATAATTTTCTTTATTTTAAGTTTTTTAGTTTTATTAATATATCTTAATTTCGAATTGACTAATTACCAGCTTTTATTTGATACCAATATTGTGGTAATTTATTTAAAAAAAAACCTTCACCTCCCTTTTTTTTTGTATTTGCAGATGCAATACATAAATATTATATAGCCGTCACTTCTACGATTAAGACGAATCTAACGACACCTCATATGTTAAAATCAATCAAGCCGTTTAGGCTACAGAGCGTGCCAAAGAAATAGACATACATACATACATACATACATACTCTCGAAAAACATTACCCTCCTTCTGGGGCAGTCGGGTAAAAAAAGAGGTACATTTAGCAACAACGGATTAATGTAGTAAAAAAAAATGTTAATTATAAATTATGATGATCATATTATTACACTATTAATATTATTTAATATTGAATTAGATTTTTTTTTTTATATGACGTGATTTTGAATAGTTTTAATTGTTATTTGAAATTACTGTTTAGCTATGAATGTTGCTGGGAATAAGGGCTGGGGAGGAGTAAAGAAAAGATGCAACGAACACAGGATTTTTAAAAGTTGTTTTGTTATTTTAACCCAACTGCCCCAGAAGGAGGGTATTTTTTTTTATGTATGTCTATTTCTTTGGCACGCTCTGTAGCCTAAACGGCTTGATGGATTTTAACATATGAGGTGTCGTTAGATTCGTCTTAATCGTAGAAGTGACATAGGCTATATAATATTTATGTATGCATCTGCAAATACAAAAAAAAGGGAGGGGAAGGTTTTTTTTTTAATAAATTACAACAATATTGGCATCAAATAAAAGCTGCTAATGAGTCAATTCCAAATTAAGATATATTAATAAAACTAAAAAACTTGAAATAAAGAAAATTATTCAAAAAAGAGATGCTGCGACGACCCTAAATAAATTGGCTGAGAGCAGGAGTATAGGAGGCGTAAAACATAGCTTTTTTTACAATTAGAGTGCTTACCGTAACACTGAAAATTTTCTGTCTTTAGCTGTACAATCTGTACCTAACCTACATTAACTTAAATTAAGTAAAGAGTATTCTATCTATCTGATAATTGAGAGTTCCTTACTTTCGTCAATTGTGTTGTGGAGTCAATTCAGTTGGTACTCCAATACGGTGAAAGTAACAGTGTGTTGCATCGATTAATGTAATCGTTTGCGTCGACTATGATAACATGTATTATCGTCTGTAAACTGCAGCCGCTGACGTAGAAAGTCTGTTGTTACGAATTACAGTTCATCAACAGTGTATTCGGACTAGTAAGTACTTTGGTATTGTTCTTTAAAAACAAATATTGGACCTTCACAAGGATTTTACCGGAATTTTAGGAACCCTCAAAACTACATCCGAATATCCGATAAGATACGAGTTGAAATAAAAAATGCAATACGTTTTTATTTTTCACTTTTTAGTTGTGATATCTACCCAAGACAAATTCGAATACCAATCCTTGCTTGTATAACAGTGACAGGAGCTTATCATCATATCATCCACATGATATATGCTAAGTGAGAAAAATACGTATTATTGAAGCTAACTCAAAAACTACCGAAACAAAGTTAATAAAATTTATATGGTGGTCCCATCTGGAGTATGACCTACAAAAAAAGAAAAAAAGAATCATCAAAATTAATTCATAATTGGCGGAGTAAACGCGTAACAAAAAAAAAAACTGTAATAGAGAATCTCCTCCTTTTTGAAGTTGGTTAAAAACAAAGTGTGACTGACAAGCCATGACAGTCAATAGAGACTGAGCTACGGATAGCTCCATGCTTCCTATAATACGCTTTCATCACCCAGACTTACCCACAGACTTCCAGATTTCCCGGGCCAACAGCCCTGCACTTGGACAACACAAAATCCCAGAAATAATCACACTAAACCGAACAATTTAGCACGAAATTCTCCTAGCATTAAAACTTCACGAAATTCTCGTTCCGAAATGCCTTGAAACCGTCCTTGGGTTTTAGATCTCCATCGGAACCGAACTAGCTCCATCGGAGTCAGTCGCGAAACTAAAACCAGCGGGACACGCAAAGCGAGTCGCCGACCCATTTTGATGGCACACAGAGCGGGCTAACAACTCCATCGTACTGAGTAGGGATGGGAAATCTATAGTTTTTAAAGCTGAATTTTATTTAGTTTGCACGGCAGTCATGGGTTGAAAACGCAGTAGATATTTTGGAAGAAGCAAGAGAGATATCAGAACTTGGGCATATAATAGGCGGTAGTGAATGTAACTTTATACGCCAAACAATTTTTTGGATTTGGCAGATAGGATTGTAGGATTTGTAGGTAATGATCATGAAGACCATTCTCAGGACATAGATTGCATGTTGTAATACAATCTATGTCCTGAGAATGGACGTATTTGGAAGAAAAAGGGAGGTCTTTGCCCAGCAATAAGGTACAAGTTTAGCCAACTACTAAAAATGATTCTACAAGAGGGACCATACCATGACACATAGTATGCAAACTCGCTAGATTACTGCCAACACCAGTATCTTGGATATAATTTACACACAAACAAGACATAAACATACACTACACCAATCATAACAGTGCCAGTCTGTTCCTCTGGCACATTTTATCGACAAAACTTAAAAGGGTTAAGCGACGTTTTGCATGTCTCGAGACAAGCGTTTAAGTAATTTCGCTGTCATCTTTTTACTCCGTACTAATGAACGACAGCTTCTTACATGTTTGTTATTTAAGTTGCCTGCCTCAATTTGTCAGACTCATACAAAGCCGTTTCGAGGTCAGTTATGATGAGTTTGACTTTGTTGTCAAGTGTATTAATAGCTTGGGAGTAAAATCTAATGGATAAGGATTTTGCGTCTCATCATATGAAACGAAATCACTATGTTGTTTATTTGAGTCATGGTCTGGCTAGCCGTTTTCTTAGTTAACTTTTTCATATATTTGTATTCTACAGATATTACTTTTATATGCACATATTTTTGGTATTCAGCTGCATCTGGTTAGACTGGAAGCCGAACCCAAAATAGTTGGTAAAAGGCTAGGCAGATGATGATATGCAAGTATTTCTGTGGCAAATAAACCTTTTCAAATTTTTTCTTTGTTGCTTTCTACAGCATTTTGTCAGCTTTTTATTTTTCCAAACCCGGTATGCGATTAGTGAACAATTAATGACTGACCAAATTAATTTATTACCAGGTACCGATATCGTACCGTACCTTATTGTCACGCTCCTAGTCTAGACTTCCGACTGGCCGTCACAACTGTTCCAATTCGCATTCGTCATAATCGTCGAAGAACGGATGGGCAAGACCCCTTTTGTTTAGTATCATGTATACGTATTGATATATAGTTCTCTAATTTGTGGAAACTATAAACAGCAATAGCTACAACACTATTGCGAAGTTTGCACTGGTAATGGGTTTCGCTAGAAAATGAGAATAATTTAAACACACGGATCGTAAAACAACACCGTTTCCAAAGTTTATTGGCAATTTATCAGGGCCTGAATAACGAAAGGAAATTGAACTGAACCCTAGAATAACTTTAGCCACAAACTACGTTTTATTTTCGTCTAAAAGCGATGACGTCGTTTCAAAAGTTTACTAGCAATTTATCAAGGCCTGAACACCGTACTAAAGGGAATTTCGAACCCTAGAATAACTTTAGCTACTACTTAACTACGTTTTATTTTCGTTTAAAACCGATGTTGGTCCTTGGCTACGACCCTAAGTTATGCAGAAAGAGTAATTGCGATTTTATTGGATGAAATTGGAACGGTGCCCGATATATAGTTTTCGCCCTTGGGACTCAATGCCGTCCATTGGGTACTTCGATATATGCCAGAACACCTCTTTAAACCTCTGACAACTTAAAACGAGTGTCCGTAGAGTTTCTTGCCCGTTCTTCTCCATAGACTACCTACTACGCTTTGGAATGGGCAACTAGCTTCATCTTTCGACCCCTTGACAATTCAAAAGAGCCTACTTGGTTTATTTGAAATAAATGCTTTGAGTTTGGCATGACAGATTCATTGTCTTACATACAAAACAGAGCCCAGGTTTCCTTCCATTATAATTTTTTTGTAATGTTTTATTCTGGAAACAATTAGACGCTTATCGGTGTAATGCTTGGGATAAGAATCACAAGATTATAGTTCTAAAGGCTTAGCACGCGAAACAATTAAATACAAGTACAATAAGGAAATTGTGGAGTGTTAGTAAATCATAAGTTCTGAATGAACTCTGGGGCTAGTTGGAACATTAGATGCCCAAGGTTGAGAATCGCGCGATTATTAGGCATGACTTTGAAAGCGTATAGACCATGTATCAGAAAAGAGGTCATATTTAAGGATATAGTACAGACATACCATCAAACTGAACAACTTGCCCCATGGGATGGGACCAACATCAATCAATCTGCCTATTCTTTTCCTAACTATGTTGGGGTCGGCTTCCAGTCTAACCGGATGCAGCTTAATATCAGTATTTTACATGGAGGGACTGCCTAATATCTGACCTCCACAAACCAGTAACTGGGTAATACGATACCCCTTAGCAAGACTAGTTGTCTGAATTTCGAGCTGATGACCCATAACGACTGCCAAATATCCACAAATAACAGCCGGCACCAAAGGCTTAACTTGCTTTCCGAGGCACGGAGGAGTCTCGATATGTAAAGAAAAGCCATATTTGTTACGGTCGCGAATCATATTTTATCAAGATACAACCTGACACTGACCAGTATTGTAAAAAACGAAAGAAATTTTGAATATCACGGGCTACCTTAGCTCATCCCCCTTTTAAGTCCATTGTCTTGTTTTTGAAATGAAAACTTCTTTAGCAGCGTTGTGCACTTTTTTTGGAATGGGTAAAAAATGTTAAACTCATGTCAGGACACGTGACCTGATCGAAAATTCGTAAGACGTTCAAGTTTTTGTTGACAGCGCACTCTGTTTTATTTTATTGGTATTTTTTTAATGGAGATTTAGCTTTCGTTCTTGTACTGACAGCAAGCCACATAAATTCCTGATATTTTCACTAGATGGCGTTACTTAGTTTTCACTTCAATTGGCAGTCCCAGACTGCCTCGCTTTTTTTTGTCACATGCAACTGGTTGACCAGCCGCTACCGAAGTTACTCTTGCATACATAAACGGTGTTACACACTTTAAATTCACTTCCTTTTCCTCAAGACTTTTTATCACAACAGTTGTTCGAATAATATTTGTTTCCCTACGTGATCGAATCAGAAATGAAGAGATCGGCAGGAGACCCAAGGTAACCGACATAGCCACAAGAATTGATAAACTTAAGGGGCAATGGGCAGGGGCCAGGGCACATTGCTCGTAGAACAGATGGCCGATAGGGCCAAAAGGTTGTGGAGTGGCGACCGCGTACCGGAAGACGTAGCGTTGAAAGGCCTCCCACAAAGTGGACCAATGACCTTGTGAAGTCCGCAGGAATCGGCTGGATGCGGAAAGCACAGAAGCAGTCGAAGTAGCGGTGCTTAGGGGAGGCCTCTGTGCAGCAGTAGACGTCTTTCGGCTGAAATGGTGATGACGATAATATTTGCATACATAACGATCATGTTAGCCTGGCTGCTTGAAAGTTCTCGTTTAAGAGTGCTAAGGCTGATTGATGACCTGTCTGTCAGCCTGTCTATATGGTTAAACTAGATTACAGCTCGTAAATCATCCAAAATTTTCTGGGTATTTACTTCGATGAACTACCACTAAGGAGCAATTTTGCCTAAAGGAAGTTGGGGGGTCTACTTCCTAACCAGGAACGCCGTATGGCCGTATATAGTTTCGCCCGAAGTTACGCGCATTTCTTATTCCGTTTCTACTGCGTTCATATGATTAGTTCGGAGCCCCAACTAAGAATGAATGAAAACACGATTTGACAGCTGTCCCTACCCACGATTTGTTCCTGCCCGTTCAAAAAAATCAATTTGTCACTTGTTTTCACGAATCAACTACTTTCGGATTTGTATCTTCGTTGACGGAACTAGAGAGTAGACCCCCAAGTTTGATCTAAAGGACCCGTTTGGCTTTTTTACACAAGAAGATATTGCAATTTGGCCAGATCAATACAATGTCAATTATTACCAACATACTTACCTACTACAAAAAAACTAATTTACCTCTAAGCTTTTAAAGGTTACATACCGAAAACAATTCGCCACAGCGAAGAACAAACAATACAACGTTACCAGGAATAAATAGGGTAACAGCCGGTCTACATTACTGGTTACTATAAAAATAATAAGGTAGACACAGGGTATTTTGGCGCATCGCTTGACAATACGAGGCGTGGTGGATCACGCAACGGGGCGCGACCGAGGCGGGGCGGACATTAGGCGAAACATTAGCAAATTAGGTTCGTTATTACTAGGCAATGAATATTTTTTGCGTCGTCACGAATCTTCCTTCTTTTTTATGATTGCCTGGTACCTGCGGTTGATTTGTATTCCTTTCGTGATAGTAAACAGTTTATTTTGACAGAGAGACGAAACTTATATACATTTTCAATATGGTTCTAAATATAGTGGAGTCTGAAAAGTCTGAAACATAGGAATAAGGCGAAGTTATTTGTGGAGATGTGCCACATTCACACTAACATACCTCGGCTTAGCTTGAAAAGGCAAAAGGTTATTACGTCGTAATTTCGTTTGGCACCAAATCAAATACAATTTTATGAATTTCCAATTAAAATAATTGGCTGCAGAAGGTTTTGTACTGTATTGCGGGCCTGACCCACATTGCGACGTTCCAGGTTTTGGAATGCCAAGAAAAGTTACAATTCCCCGCCCGATTAAAAGAGGTGGAAATCGGGTGAAAGCTTAACTCTTAATTGGAATCAATGATTGTGACTTATGTACAGACAGACTTGAAATTGCAGGAATCGAAGCAATCCCGCAGTGAGCAGATCGTACAACATTAGAGGATATTATGCACGCTTAGATAATATTAGATTGAATGCAAATCATTTACGCGAAATCCTACGCGATAAGCTTTCGGGAAATTGTTATAAACTCAGTCAAGGGTTTATACCAAAGCCTGATAAAACATTTCCTCGTCCATCGCACGATCAAGATTTTATTTAGATCAGCGCTTTTGCTGAATGGATTTTAACAAGAACCAGTGGTGGAGGCTTTGAGAATCGGAAAACAGCATCTTCTACGACTCGACGAAGTGCAAAAAGTATTTGGAATCAATCAATAAGACTTCGAATCGAAATAATCCTACACATGGAATGTACATTGAAGCATTTTATACTAATATATAGGATCAGATTAAATGCTAATCGTCTACGCGATAAACTTTCGTGCAACTGGTGAAAGCCTCATTAATTTTTACATTTCAGTCAAGGATTTTATATCAAAGACTCATAAAAGTTTTCCTCGTCCCTCATACGATCAAGATACTGTTAGTCAATTTAGAAAGATTTAAATGCTTTTGCAGAATGAATTGGCAAGCCTCGGGTTTTTAGAATCGGAAAAACAACATCGTCCCTGAGTTGACGAAGCGCAAAAATTATTTGGAACCTTTATTTATAGCGAAGTGGTTAGACGACACGAAGGATGATCTGCAAGAACGAATGGGGACTTTTAGAATAGAAAACAACATCGTCCCTGAGTCGATGAAGCGCAAAAAGTATTTGGAACTTCTATCTATAGTCAAGTGGTTCGATAACACGAAGGATGATCTGCAAGAACCAGAGGGGCTTTTAGAAACGGAAAATAACATTCCTATCTGAGTCGACGAAGCGCAAAAATTATTGGGAACTTTTATTTCGTTAGAGCAAAGTGGTTAGATGATATCAAGGATGATCTGCAAGAACCAGTGGGGGCTTTTAGAATCGGAGACAACATGCATCCTCTCTGAGTTGACGAAGCGCAAAAATTATTTGGAGCATCTATTTATAGTCAAGTGGTTAGATAACACGAAGGATGATCTGCATAACAGTACAATCGCATCCATTGAATAATGTGCAGTTAGTGGCAATTGCATAATGGAGTGGAAGGAAATGTGGACGGATCATGCTTGAACAAGCGTGTGGGCCGGTAGGGTGCTATAAGTAGCACTGACTGGGAGGAGTTAGTTATCCTATCAAAAGTGACAATGTAGATACTATGCTCCCAGTGCTCCCACACAAAATGAAAATTCCTTAAGGTATTCGGTACCCGACCGCAGGAGGCAACTGCAGGCGACGTGACGCGGTATCACGTCGCGGCGCCATGTCGCTGCAGTCATGATTCCGAACCCGACCACAGGCGGGAACTGCCCGTAATCCAGTCGGTAGATAGAAGATAGAAAAACGTGTTTTATATAATTATTATATTATACATATACAGTATAGAAGTCTAGTACAGCAGTAAAGTAATTTGTATGTAAATAACACACAAATTCACGATCACAAAATGAGATAACAAACAGACGATTTACTCGATGTTAATTTTCAAAATATATGGTTCCATAGAGTAGGGCAAGGTTAGATAAACATGAAACTGAAACCAACAAAAGGACCAAAATATGCCAGTCAACTCGAGTCATGCTGACGAGCGAAATAATAATAATGCGGATCAAAGCTTTCAGGAAATTACCGATATTACAGCACAGACGGTTACTTACACTAATAATAGCGTGAATAGTTACTATTAGCACTTCTTTTCGTTAAACCCTCCTTTATTCAAACGATTCAAACACTTAGAACATTGCATTATTAACTTCGAACCAGAAAGTCACCAGACCAGTAAAGAATCTGACCTGAAATTGCAACATTAAAGGTACTCCATTTGGCATAATTGCGTACTTACATCATGATTCATGTATGGCACACGGATTGCAGGAAAATCAAACACATTGTTATAACAAGGACATCATGATATTCATGATGCGTGATGAGATGACGGACAATACGCGGGTTTTATAACCGAAAACTTGCTACTAACGCGGAGTTTGTTCGTGTATTAAATTGTCTGACTCCTACGCGCGTCTGCGAACCTGGTACAATGGTGCGCTAAACTCATTGTTCTAATTTCGCGATGTGTCCCTTGATAGACGCGGTAACCCCTTTCGCCCTGACGTGACCTTTCGCGTAACTAAAAATAATTTAGTCTAGACATCTTGAACTAATAACAAGAATATTTATTAAAGTGAGATGCGCTCCTAGGAACCGAACGAAGATAGAATGAAGAAAACTAACCTGTTCTGATAGTCCTGTAATCATATTTTCAACATATCAAGCTAGACAACTACAAAAATACACGACGATTTTCTTCAAAAAATTTCCACCACGTCGTAAAATATAACCTTTCGATACGAAATACCAATTTGAACAAGAATAATGTGTATTTCTAGCTTACTCCGATAGTTCATACAGTTAAATAGAAAAACTATTGATCATTATGTCTAAATAACATTACTTATTCAGTAATGCGGGTCATTTGCGTAAGCGATGTGGTAACGTTTGAATAGAATAGGTTGTACATTAATAATACCAGCCTAGTATTGTCCCCCTGCAGGGCAAAGGCCTGATCTCATGCAGAGAAGGCACGAGCATTGATCACCACGCTTGCTCAAGACGGGTTGGCGATTTCGGAATGAAGAAAGAATAGACAAGACAAGGAAACACGTAGACAAGGAACGGAATAGACAAAATGACAGATTCACAATCACTATGGTGGCTACGCGTGCAGGTTTTCTCGCGATGTTTTTCTTTCACCAATACCAGTAATGACCATGATAAAAATATGAGAACATATCAGAAGGTACATATAAATTGAAAATGTCACCTTAGTATTAGTACGAACCAGCCCTTAGGCGCTAGGGGCCAGCTTTAAAAATAAATCAAGTAATTGCTGTCCAAGAATGGTCTTTCAGTATTAAGGGCTCGAGTAATGACATAATTGCTCTACAAATCAGGGGATTACAGGACAGGATGATTGCACCAGTAAATTGGCAATCAATCTGCCTAGTCTTTTCCTATGTTGAGGTCGGCTTTCAGTCTATCCGGATGCAGCTGACTACCAGTTTTTTACATGGAGCGACTGCCTATCTGACCTCTACAACCCAGTTACTGGGGAGCACGATACCACTTGGTAAGAATGGTTGACAGACTTTTGGGCTTCTGTTCTGACTACCCGTAACGACTGCCAAAGATCAAAAAATTACAGCCAGGACCAACGGATTAATAACGTGTTTTCCGAGGAAATTGGCAACGGGCTTTACTTTTGTTCCTTTCTTAAATTGTGCAATTACTCCAAATAGCAAACTGATTTAAATCAAGTGGGTCTGTAGAAAAGTACTGCTGGATTTGGAGCCGTGCCACAATCCAAGAAATATAACGCGATGAGACCTAGCGAGACCTTGAACGGAACCAACCTTTACATGGATAAACAATTTTATTTACCGACCTGTACTATTCTAAACCTTATTCAAATGTAAATAATATGACGGCTAAAACGACATGATAACAGGAGTTCGAATCTATGCTGTGTCGCATGAGGAAAATAATGTAAAGGACCTCCCACCAGACGGGTGTTGTGTTTGGTGGGCAACTGCCCGACGATTGATGTAGGGACGTTGTATATATACTCGTCGCGCGATAAACCCTGCTTGAGTGATACAGGATCTTGCGTGACGCATGCGTATATCGCATGTGGCGTTGTAGATGCCGCCACACATACTTAATGCAAAGCACCATAGCACTATTCCGAGGAATGGTGGAAGGGGCGCCATTTTGAAACTGTCGTGCCTTGCCACAAAGAAGAAGAACAGGTATGATCATTCAGCCAAAAGACTGCAACAGCTGTACCAGAGTCCTCAAGCATCACCACATTCAATGGTCCTGCACTTTCCGCATCCAGAAAAAGCACTTAGTGAACTCAGACCAAATAAAAAACCAAGACATAGCGCTATCAACATTGAAGTGAAGCCGGTTTCGTAAACATATGTGCACTTAGTGAGGTGTAGTTTCATTGTAAATGTGTGCATGCGAGTGTGCATGCATAGAGCGGAGATGCAGTTTTGGCATGTTTCACTGTATTGTTCGCAGCGCTCATCATCATCTACCTAGCCTTTTCCCAACTATGTTGGGGTCGGCTTCCAGTCTAACCGGATGCAGCTGAATACCAGTATTTTACATGGAGCGACTGCCTATCTGACCTCCGCAACCCAGTAACTGGGTAATACGATACCCCTTGGTAAGACTGGTGTCAGACTTTCGGGCTTCTGACGACTCGTAACGACTGTCAAAGATCCAAGATAGCCAGCCCGGACCAACGGCATAACGTGCTTTCCGCGGCACGGAGGAGACTCGGAATGTAAAGGTGGTCACCCATCCACGGACCAACCCCGGCTAGTGTAGCTTAACCTGATGGATCGACCCGTGCGGCTGTTATTACTTAGCCGCAAGCTCCTCTTTTTTGTTCGCAGCGCTATGTCTTGGTTTTTATTTGGTCTGAGTTAGTAAATAACTGCAAAAGCCAAGCCTCCTTTGTTGTCATGACTCGTTTCTTTGTGAAGAAATAGTCGAGAACTCTATAGAAGCATACAAGTTTTATAGGCTTAAGGCTTGTTTTATTAGAGCACTTTATTAAATCAGAGTGGTGTTTAGAGGCAATTCGTATCAATCTGGCGATGTAGGCGTTACATCCATCTAGTTTATAGCTCCTTAGTTGATATGGCATTGGCCCTGACGCTGTCATTCATTTTAAACATTGCACTTTAGTTAGATCATGATTGTGTTTGTTTTGAAGTAGTCACATTGGATCTGTTTACAAGTATAATGTGTCAAGTATACGAGTTGGGATTGCATGAGAGAGTTTACAACGGCAAAATAATTTGAAATCCATTCCAAAGATATTTTTGGTAAATTATTTTATTTTATTTGGAAGGTCCAAATAAAAAAAAAATTACCTACCTATAACCTACTTGATTTAAGTTGAACTCATCGTATTTCTTCAGGAAAAGAGATAGCAGTTGTTTTTAATTCAAAATTCAAGTCATTTATTTAAACTAGGCTGAGAATCAGTCAAAATTACATACGACAGTCCCCCAAAAACGCCCGCCACTCACAACTTCCTAGTACTTTAGCTGGGAAGAAGAAGTGACGCAACAGACCTCCCAGCAGCACAGCTGCTTGATCAGTTAGAAAAAAAAAAAATCTTCAATGCTTCATTATTTCAGGGTTGATTCAATAGTAAAAATTGTTAATAATGATGACTACATAGACATATATAATTAATACCTTTTGAAATTATTGGATGAGTATGACCCCCGAAGAAAGGTTCAGTTATTTTAATGACACCTTTTAAATGTATTAGAATATCTTGGTTTCGTCATGATAAAGAGCGAGGCGAACTGTCTTCTACAGAGTCACATGGACTCTCTGGACGATTTTACAGAGTCAAAACTCAGATTTTTTAGATTTCTGATTTAGTAATACGTGTACTGTTCATCGAACATCATAATTCTGTCCTTATAAAATATAATAACGCGCAAACGGATTTAAAAGAGGCAAATATCAAGAAGCACTCATTCAGCCGAAACGGTATTCCGATTATCCGTAGGTAATAAATTCGTACACACCCACATTACCCTTATGAGTTTATGACAAGCGGCAGTTAAGTGGAAATAATTACTTTTATATAGGCTTTTTGTGGCCTCATTAAATTGTTTTACGGTAACATTTATTTGCCATTTCACGACTTCCATAAAATGTGATTAAGATAATGGAAAATTTCGCATAAAATATATTTCTGAACACAGTTAGTTTATTGGATCAGGAACCTGAACTGACAAGCAGATTCATTAACCTTATCAGTAGGTACTAATAAGGTTCAGGATAAAGGAACTAGCCTTGCAACGCTTGAAACGGCTTCAATGAAACGCAAAATGACAAGCACGATTCAGATCTCCTTTGAATATAGAGATGATTGGCTATAATATTTAGATACACTACGGCATGAGCAGTTCTCTATTAGGTGGGCCGATGATCTTTGGGATAGCTGGTGGCATCTGGATGAGGGTAGCTCAGGATCCAGTTACAAGGCGAGTGATTTGAGTGGCATTGGTTGAGCTTTGGGCTGTTATGCTCCAGTTACACGAGGCTAGTTTTTGAAGATAGGATAGCAAGCTTTGGCTAACTATCCCGACTTGGCACATACTAGAGCTGTCTACATGATGCTAGTACATTTTAAGCGGTGACTGACTCCGTGGAGTGTAACGACCCGATGGGGTACTAGCTCCGCAGGCTACATGAGGCAAGTATACAAGTCAGGAATAGTCAGGATAGTAAAATCAGTGGAGGACGCTACTAGCTCCAAAATAGAGCCCCGTCTTATTAAACTATCTCATTAGCTTACTAGGTACCTTTCTCACTAGCTTACTAACCTTAAAATGAGGATAGTTCTGTATGCACGAGGTTAGAGTGACGAGGTTGCTAGTTTACTAGCATTATCTTGCTATCCTAGCTTCGTGTAACCGGGGCATTATGGCTGAATTGATAATCAAACTACAAAGTAGTTGAAATCCTCATTATAGCCAAATTTTCATGAAACTAGCCCGTATCTTCACTTACTTAAAATTATATTTATAGACCCTACGCCACGATCCGCTGGAGCCATGAGTCCATGACAACATCAATTAATTTATAATGAAGTTAGTCGAACAATAGACGATTAATAACTGTCTTAATAAAAAGTGCACACGATATTACTAAACTTATTTCGTTAGTTCTAGAATTAGATTCGATGCAAAATCGGGCTATCTTGTTGATGCCATATAGCCCACTAGCCAGGGCATAAAACTGACACACTAAGCGTAAGCACGCCAACGACTTTCAAGATTTTCCGGCAAAATTCCCTAAAAACTATTCATAGACATTGTTACATATTGCGTTTCACTGAGATTTGCCTCACTGCACCAACAGACCGTGAATCGATCACCGAATTGGGAAAAGGTAATGGTGTTAGAGCCCAATAGAGTGTTCTACAGGTCTCCTGATGGATGAAGCATAGGCCGATGGATGAACTAATCAAAACTTTACGAAAAGTTTGAAAAAGGGCAGCTAATAATCTATAATTCAGATTTATGGAAAGGAGTTGAAAAGTTGCCTAATTTATGTCCTTCAAACGACCATTGCACACAGATTTTCCATCAGTAAAAATGAATAACTTCCATACAAAATATCATCCCCAATTTCACCCCTTTACGGGGTGAATTTTCAAAAATTCTTCCTTACGTATTTTCTTTATTTCTTTTCTTTTTCGCTACATAACGAGTTATTGTGCACAATTTCATACTTCTAGACTCAGTGGTTTAAGCTGTGCGTTGTCTATCAGCGTATTAAAGATTTTTATGTTGTTTTGTCCCCCTTAGTAGAGTATGCCTAACGTTTTCTGGGCCACACAAATAATGAAGCTAACATATTCTACCAAAACAACATTCACATTAAACGCGGAATACCACCAATTAACCAAAACAAACTGCTTACAACTTCAAACGTCCACACCGTCATTATAAAATGCTAATGAGAATTTCTTATACTCAAGTAATTATACATTGCGCATCTACTGACTGTTATTTCATGCACGAAATGCCGTAATAGGAACCGAGGGCTTAATTAATTTTTAATACTGTAGTAAAAGTTGCTGGCTTCAACTGCCAGAATGGTCTGGATGAGTTTGAAAACTTTTACTCCTAGTTTTCCCCCAACTGTTTGGGTCGACGTGCAGTCGAACCACATGCAGTAAAATATTAAAATTTTACGTGGAGTGATTACCAGCTGGTTTCTGCGGTCTTATAACAAGGGGATACAGATTTATCGGACTTTTTGGCTTCCGATAGTCGTTAATGGTGTAACAATCAGAAATGCTGTGCAAAGGTGTAGGGGGCGCCCCGAACAGAAAATTCGACTCGGTTCACTAACGATTCACCATTTAAAATACAAATCGAAAGAAAACCTTCGGTTCCTAACAAAGGGCTAATCACCAGGATTTCCTTTCTCTTGGATATGGCCACTGTTCCACACGTTCCGAGTAATAATCCCAAAGGCTTTGAATTTAAATGTAGAACAGCCTTCAAATCCGGAAATGGACACGGCTGCGGTTTATGGGTCGCGTCATGGTCCAAAGGTATTGTAAAGAAGGACCTACTCATTACAGACAAAAGGAAAACTTGATAACTTTGCTCTGTTTTATTTATTTACTGAAATCCGTCAAACTGGATAACATTGGGCTAGTCAACGAGACATGGTCTTCTACCGCCATTCAAAAGCACGGTGGCGCATGCGTTGCAACTACACAGATAGGAGATCCGATGATCATAATAAATGTAGGGACTACTGGCCCTAATACACTACCTTGTGGGATACCACACTAATTAAAAACAAAATAAATGTGCACCCATTTCTTTACCAATACTTGGGTGGTTTTGGGAGTTTCAGACATATTTAGTTTGAGGATGGAACTTTGGTCCTAAATGAATAAATTATGGTCCTTATAGTTAATAGCACTTACCCTGATGTATCTCTCTAGATCTGGTGGTATTGAGTCATCAAGTTCTTTGTGTGTTGTTGCCGGGAGTTGCTTTTCTTTCTGATCTTCTGTGGAGTCATTATGGTCACTCAGGACTCTGTTCTCAGTAAAGTTCACTTGTTTCCTAGGTTTGTTTGATTGTTCTGTGGTTTGTTTGACATTTTTTTCAAGGTCCTAGAACAAATGGTTTTGAAAGTTAATGAACTTAACTTATCTATGGGGTGAATTTATAGAAGATGAACAATTATAAATGACCTAGCTGCGCCCCGCGGTTTCACCCGTTTAGGTTTCGATTCGGTAGGAATATCGGGATTAAAAGTATCCTATCTCCTAACCCAAGTTATGGTCTACCCATGTGCCAAATTTCATCCAAATCCGTTCAGCCATTTTAGCGTGAAAGCATAACAAACAAATTCACTTTCGCATTTATAATATTAGCTATAATTCAGACAGAAACAAAAAAAAAACAAAGCTAATATTTACCCAAATTAATTTGTCATGTTCTATTGGGTTAATTATGTCCATTTACTTTAAAACTAAATATTTCTTCGTAGTAAAACTAACATTTATTACTGAGGAAACAATTAACCAGTTGCAACAATATCCAATTTAACTGCTTGTAAAATATAATGCTGTACCAGTTATTTAAAAACATTACACAATATTTTTACAACATATTGGTTTCAACTATGCTGTTCTTACATAATCCTTCATGATATTAATCTAAGACACAATAAGTAAGTATGCCAGATTATATTTTCATGACTGTTGTACTGACCTCAATGAGTAATGTTCTGTAGGCAAGTCTATCGGTTCATTTGCGGTCAGAGCAATGAACTATGATGTCTAATCAATACTCCTTGGCATTTAGATTGCAATGAAAAAGTTATGATGTTGCTGGCTACTTAGAAAATGGAACATTTAATTTTGAAGTGAAAACTTCTTTAGCGGCGTTATAAAAAATTTTAAACTCGCGTTAGGACACGTGACCGGACACGTAAGAGGGAGGGAGAGTAGAAATGTCAATGTCCCAGTTTTCACTTCTGCCGGCACTCCCGGAGTGCAACCTGTTATGTTTTCTTTTTTTTTTTACTGGTAAATGCTTTGGGTATTATTTAATAGTGCTACCAGTGCCAGTTGCTTTGGAACCATTGCATTGGATTGGGATTTGAATTAGGAATTTAATATAATTATTATGTTGCACCACCACACAAAATAATGTAAGATTAATCTACTAATGATTAATTCAAAAGCGCTATTTAAAAATTACAATTAACTTGGATTATGTTGGGAGATAATTTGCCACATTTTCTGTAGAAGTAGCAGTCAAAATGTTTTTAGCTAAAACAATTTCGAACTCAAATAATATTTACTTTTATTTTTTATTGTATAAAACTTTTGCAAAAAGTGTACATTTTGTCAACAGTAAGATTTGACGAACAATTATAGTGAAACTAGAACTAAAATATTCTTATAGCAGGTGCAAGTATGATGGAATAATTCCCAATCAGAAATATTGTAAAGGATAGGAGGAAGAGCCGAGAAGAAAAATAAATAAGCATCATAGATTAATTATTTTAACACAAATAAACCTTATGTAATTTATTATAGTGTACCTCTCATAGCTGAATGACAATTGTTTAAATTAGCACAAACATTAGGTACCAAAGAGTTCTGCAAAGAAGAAAGACAAACTTTTGAAGTAAACACAGTACAATACATAAACACAAACCTTTTATTATCCTTAACGCTATCAAACGCGGATTTCAGCGTATTTTCACACAGTTCCGATAAAGAACACTCCACTTTTAATTACGAACTGAAGAAACGCAAATTATTTTTAATTTTATAATACAAAACAACGCAATTTTCACTGAGTAACCGTCTGGCGTTTGGACAGCGTACAGAATCAATACACAGTAGCTTATCAACTGAGCTAAGCGTAGAAGAAAATCAATATCACGATCGTGCGGTACCAGGGAAGCAGCCACAGGTGGTGGTGTTTTGTAAACAACTATGCAACTTACATGTTCTTGTGGCGGCGGCGACAGTCCCAGCACAGTTTTTTCCCTCTCTATCTCACGCCTTTTCTCTGCAATTAGCCTTTCTATATCAGATGAAGATAGCATTGTGCTATTGTGAACGTACGGCGAAAGTTTCACTTTCCGCGGGAAACTTGTTACTGTAACTCAAACCCCGGCTGTTGTTATGGGTCAGGCTGAGATTCAAAATTTTCCGCAATAACTTGATCAATTATTGCTATCGATAATATCGATACTTAATGAAAGAAAATAATTCAAATTAAATAAAATCGTTTTACAATTTGAATTTGACATTATGACATTACGACGCTTTCTGAAATTGACTTTGACAGGCTGACAGTGACAGCAGTTTCTATTATTGTTACTAGCAGAAAAAAAAGTCCTCACCCAAACAAATTACTTATTATTCAAAAAATTAAGCGTATACAATATTCTTCTTCCAGCAATATCAATAAGGTATAAAAAAATAAATAAAAAAGGTATAAACCACCCACACCACCATAAAAAGGTAACAGCGACAGCACAGCTGTTTTATTCGAGGTTGCCAGTATGTAAAAAACTCCTGTAGTTGAGGGAATTTCAAGGACTTATTAAATCCAGCAGTAAATCAGCAGTATCAATATTTAAATATTTACATAATAATAATACACTGTAACATCTGACATATTGGCCCTAGATAGAGGTAATAGATTGGGAAATGTTGGTAGACAGTAGTAGTACCAACTTCTCAGAAAATGGGCTAGTACCATCTAATGGCTAACTCTAGCACCGCGCGCGCTCATCAGTCGGATCAAATCAAATAGCGCGCGTTTCCCCAGCTTCCTATTACACACTTCTCGAAATCACTCCCACAGATTATAGGCAAGCGAGAGAAAAGATGTTACACACACACACATATTATAAAACAAAGTCGCTTCCCGCTGTCTGTCCCTATGTATGCTTAGATCTTTAAAACTACGCAATGGATTTTGATCCGGTTTTTTTAATATATAGAGTGATTCAAGAGGAAGGTTTATATGTATACATGCACAATATAGTAAGCTATAATTTACAAAATTATCATGCGGGCGAAGCCGCTGGCGGAAGCTAGTTAATAATAAAAGAAGCACAAGCAGTAGTCTAATTGCTTATCACACTTACAATCGCTTTCATTTTAGCAATTCAACAGTATTCAGATCCTTGGGGGCTTGTGGCTATATAATAACAGCCGCATGGGTCGATCGTTTACCCCTGGGTTGTAGAGGTCAGATAGGCAGTCTCAAGGGCGTCGCCAGCCTATGGCCCAGGCCCCAGGGGGTATAAGGAAGATGGCAAAAGTGTGATTTGTAGGTACAGTCAAAAGTCAAGAGCACATGTACTTAAAGTCGTAGTACCTCCAGTGGCGTATTTTAAGATTCAGCGCCCTGGGCCTGTAAGGTTTGCCGCCCAATAAATTAACGAAAAAAAGCAAAAATTTTAATATTATAATTTAAAACCCCAGTGTGTGTCCATTGAATGACTTTTTCATGAAATCAAGACATTTGAGAACAAATATAACTACCTATACGAGTTATAATTATTCTAACGATTTTAATTCTGTAAATACATTTGTTAGGAAGTGTATAGCTAGCTACATTCTAGCAATATTCCTCACAATCGGATAAAGTGCCAAAGCAGTGGCGCTACCTAGACCCGTTTATAGTGCCGTAACTTTGCATTGTACGAGGTGGGCAAGCTCTTTGAGAGTCATTGCAGACCGTCTCGTCGGGCGGCTAGAGCGAGAGAGGCCAGTTTGGTTTCCGCAGGGGGAGGTCTACGGTGGACGCCGCGGAAGACAGGGAATGCTGTGGCCCGAGGTGGGGTCGTCTTGGCAGTGTCTCTAGACATCGCCAATACCTTCAATACCCTGCCCTGGAGTTGCATCAATGAGGGACTCCAGTATCACCAGATGCCGACCTACCTCTGTCGTGTGGTCGAGGAGGCCTATTTGACGGTCAGGGCCGTCATCTACCCCAGTCACGAGGGAGAATGGAACCGGCGAGAGATGTCTTGCGATGTCTCACAGGGATCGGTCCTGGGGCGGCATCTGTGGGATGTCGGATACGACTGGGTTCTGCGCGCCGACCTGCTAGCGGCGTCAGTGTGGTTTGCTACGCTGACGACACGTTGGTCCCAGCGAGAGGTCGCACCAGGCGGAAGCCGAGCGTCACGCGGGGTAGCAACAATCGTTGATAGGATCCGTCAATTGGGACTCGAGGTAGCCCTGCACATTTGCGAGGCCATGTGTTTTCATGGTCCTCGGTACACGCCACATTCGGGTTCCCAAATAACGGTAGAAGGGGTTCACATCGGCGTTGAGTTGACGATGAAGTAGGTGGGACTCGTCCTCGACAACCAGTGGAAGTTCGTGGAGCATTTCCGACGTTTGGCTCCCAGACTGAAGCGGGCTGGGGCTGGGAAAGGTGAAACGCCTAGGTGTCACCATTGTGTAAATCGCCCGTAGGACACGGTGGAGTATACGGTGGAGGCCTGCTCGGCTAGGGCGGAACACCGCCTGTGTTCTCGTTGAGGCGTTTGGTAGCAGTGACCTGTCGCGTCCGGCCCTGGTCCAAGCCATGGTACGGAGCGAGAGGACATATATGGGAGTCAAGGGAGAGGCAAATTAGGCGCCCTCATGCCCCTAGTCGCCGCTGGACACGCCCTGGGCGTCGGGAACCCATAGCCGATTTCCGGCCACCGTAGGCGCGGGCTTGCGGATGGTGAGCAATGCTCGCTGCCGATAAAGGACAGGCCCGGCTCGACGGCGCGTTTTGTTCCACACGCGCCTTTAAGAAATGTCAGCACAACGGGGTCCGCTAGGGCCGTGCCGGCCAGGGTCGCGGGAAAGTCCGAAAGGGATACCATGGCCCCTGGCAACACACGGGCAACTGAAGGAACACGGATGGGTTTTAGTCAGTAAGAGTCTGACACGCCCTCCCGCGCCGCATACAGCAGAGGTTATTCCATAATTTCCCACCCAAAAACAAAATCGCATTGCATTGTCATTTGGCGTTTTGGTTGAGTGGTAGCACAATAAAACATTTTGTGTATGGACAAAAGGCAATGTTACTACTGTTACTAGGAAAACTTTAGATGCAAGAGCGAGCGAAGCGAGCTTGGGACTTGGGGCACCCTGACTCGGACAGGTTAGGCTGCTCCGCCCCTCACAGCCTACCGCCCCGGGCCATGGCCCTTTTGGCCCTAGGGTAAATACGCCACTGAGTACCTCTATGGCGCACAATGGGGCCAAAATCGTCGCTGTATTTGATTTTCAACTCGTTAGTCCTGGTAGGAACTGAGAAAAATAATAATTTACATTTTCAATGTATGGATTGGAAACGAACCTTTCGGTCGTTTATCCCAAAACTATTCAGAACTTTAGAGGTGAAACCTAATAGGTATTATGACTGGGCCTACCACCAACACATAGATACGAATAGGTATAACGTCCCTGGACTCCGGATTAGACCCCGTTTAGGAGATATGGAACTTTAAAAAACCAAATAAAAGTCGACAAAATGTAGTTTCTTTACATACAAATGCCTCGTATTTTTGAGTAATGTTTTTGAATCTCTCTGGGGGGGGGGGGTCGCCCCCCTGCCCCACTTGGCGACGCCCATGGGCAGTCCCAATATAAATTTTATATTGGGACTGCCCATGGGCGTCGCCAAGCACAACCGGATGCAGCTGAATACCAGTATTTTATATTATAAAATACTGGTATTCAGCTGCATTCGGTTATCCGACCGATCAACAATACATTGTTGACCGTGACTTTGGACCATGGGGTTTTAAATCATTTTATTTATATTTTTACAATCTGTACATAAAGTAAATCATTTATTTAATTATAATAATCAAAATAATATAATTGTTTGGTAGGTATCATAAAATTACTCTGGTAACAATAAAATCTGACAATCAATGGTGTCATGTGTGGTGTCATGGCGTTCTGTTGTTTTGTGGAGACGCATAACGCATTTTAAGTTCACTATTTCGCAAGTTCAATATTCTTAGTAACTTAATTTCAATATTTTTGTAACATATCAATAATTTGAAATCATTATTTTAGTGTCAACCGGACACAAATTATTTCAAAACGAACTTCCCTGGTTGATAGAGCAATGTTTGGTTACCCTATTAGAAAGAGATAAACAGCCTCGGTATACATTATCTCTCTCTGCTCGTATTTTTGGTACAAGAGCTCAGTCCTGTTTGTAATAGTTTGTATAATAAGTCCATGCTTTGGACTAAGAGCGTCTTTGACAAATCAAGCCCATTGTTGTTTGCGACACTTCTGTCTAGGTATTTTTTTTTTTAATATTATGGCAACCCTAAACATGATATAACCTCAAAAATAAATAAATTGACATTTCATGATCAACTGTTTACATTTAGTACTTGGAGAATATTTTAAATAATCAGGATTAAATAAGTGCGTAAATTGAAATAATAATTACAAACAATCCAATCACTCATCGTGGTTCTTTACGACTCTCTAAACTTATCCGTACCATTCATGTTTACTTTCAGTTGGGACCTAACCTAAAAAATTAAACAAAGGGGCATAACTTTACAAAACAATGGACGCAGACTATGATATGAAATTATTAGAACTAAAAAGCAAAATCAAGAGCTTCCCTGACTTTCCTAAACCAGGAATTTTATTTTGGTAACTATATAATTTATGTTTACTTTTTATCATTTTGGTGAACAGTAGAGTCAGAGTGTACTCCACTCTGATCTCTGAATGGCTGTTGATGAATGATGTGTGTGTGTTTCGGTCTATTATATTCCTTAATAAGAACCATGGTGTCATTTTCCTCATTCTACCATACCTAAGACAACACCATGACCACCTTTCTGTTATCAATGTGGTCAGCAAAATTAGTACATACTATTAAAATTGCTGTAGGTATTATTATCACTTATAATAACTATTTGAGGTAAATATGGAAATGGCGCAGAATAAGGAAAAATCTAAGTAAATAAATGTTTTAATTATTTAGTATTTACTTATGATTTATTTATTTAGTCATCTCATTAAGAACTTAAGTAATAACAGCTGCATTGGTCGATCCATCAGGTTAAGCGATGCTTGCCGGGTTTGGTCTGTGGATGAATGACCATCTTTACATACTGTGGTCCGAGACTCCTCTGTGCCTCTAGAAACCACGTTAAGCCGTTGGTCCCTGTTGTTGTTAATGGATCTTTGACAGTTGTTAAGGGGTATCAGAAGCCCGAAAGTCTGACAACCAGTCTTACCAAGGGGTATTTTATAACCCAGTTACTGAGTTGTGGAGGTCAGATAGGCAGATGTAAAAAGCTGGTATTCAGCTGCATCCGGTAAGACTGGAAGCCGACCCCAATATAGTTGGGAAAAGGCTAGGCAGATGATGAGCTGATGATTTGAAAATGCACTTTCAGTTGTCTCTTTCTTCTTCTCAGCTATGCAAGAACAGCTCATTCCCTGAGGAAAATTTTTGTCTGTCGTTGCAAACAAGATCTGCAGGAGGTCTGACCACCCTTTTGCATTAGGTGTACCTACAAGATACTATAACTCTAGCTAGAGATTAGTTTGAAGTATTTAAAATAGTACCTATGAAGTTGTTGTCTTAGCCTAGCGCCACACCTGCCGAACGTTCCGCGGCGTAACGCTCCGTCGCGTCAAATTTCTATGGACGTAACGTTCGGCTGATGTGTCATAGGTAAGGGTGGCGCCACACCTGCCGAACGTTCCGTCGCGGAAGGTTCGGCGACGGAACTATCGGTCGTAGATTCGGTTGGCATGACACACTATACGCGCCGAACGGTCGGCGGCGTTTAGTTCGGCGCGTTACGCGACGGAAAATTACGTTCCGTCGTCGTCACAGTGTTTCCACTTTTTGGGATTTCTCCCTTTTTTAGGGAAAAATGCCAATAATAAGCATGATTTAGGGATATTTTATTTTAAAAAATTGAACTTAGTTGGTAGCCCTTTGTTTATAGTAGGTAGCACCCAATGTACTAGGTACCTACTCAAGCGTATGGCACCACCGATTGATTAAAGGGGATTCCCTAAAACTCGTAAAGTCGTAATGAATGTAATTCGTCTAATTTTAGTTTACATTTGGTGGCGATTCTCTTGTCAAAAATGCCGCTAAACTAGACTAAAAATAACCAAAATTTAGTTTAGTCCTGTCAAACGAGGATTTCCCATTCTGAAATAGACTAAAGTGACACAACGGGAATGCGCCAAGGTAGCCCGCGAAATTCAATTTGCAGGTCAGTGGTGCCGATTCTCTTGTACACCGAACTAAACTAACTAAACTATCACTAAAATTCCTTACTTTTGTCTATGAGAATCTAAAAGCTATTCTGCGGAAAAATATCTCTAAATAAAAAAAAAAAATTGACACATCTAAAATCGAATTTGACAATCGCGTCGCGACACCATGGTACTTGTTTGCT
This sequence comes from Conistra vaccinii, assembly GCA_948150665.1. Lineage (NCBI taxonomy): Eukaryota > Metazoa > Arthropoda > Insecta > Lepidoptera > Noctuidae > Conistra > Conistra vaccinii. Next base: position 5,585,980 of record OX411339.1, on the reverse strand, counting down.
CTACTCCGTGAATTTTTATAGAGCCAGAGGCGCGCTGGGGGGCAGCCTTGACGTGTTTTGTATGGAATTTTTAACTTTTTGTACGGAAAATATAAAAAAATATTACCTATGTGTAGAGGTACATGGGTTTACGGGTCGCAACGGGGGTTGAAATTTCCATTATTTTTGCGCTAGGACGCACCGTTTTCGAGATATAAGCAATTGTATGGAATTTTTAACTTTTTATACGGAAAATATAAAAAAATATAACCCATGTGTACATAGGTTTCCCGGTTGCAAAGGGGGTCGAAATTTCCATTATTTTTGCGCTAGGACGCACCGTTTTCGAGATATAAGCAAAATAAAAAAGTACTGTTTTTGCAGCTGAAGTGTGTGAATTTTAGTTCATGCCAACTAATTTTATTCCACTCCTTTTTAATCGCGTTAGCGCGCAGGGCCACGCCAGGGCGGAGGGCCGGCGGCGCCGGGCAGGCAGGTAGGCAGGAACGCGATGTTGCCGCTCTTCTCTTGCCACGCCGCGCCGCGCCGCCGCCGAGATCAGTGTCGTTTTTAATTTTTCCCCAGTTTCTTAATGAATTATCCCTCAAATTCCCAAAAAAAAATGGTTTAAGAATTTTTTTCAATTTTATAGCACGAAACACCTACAAAACTTCCATTAATTGACGAGATTACAAAATATTCATTAATTTCCGATGTCGTTTTTAGCCACGGTAAAAGTACAATTAACGATGACATGGTAAACTAAAATTAGACGAATTACATTCATTACGACTTTGAGGGAATCCCCTTTAATCAATCGGTGAAGCCATAGAGTTAAGTAGTAGGTATATTGGTTGCTACTATAAATAAAGGGCTATCAACTCAAGTTAAATTTTTCCCCAAAATTCCCAAAATCCCTGTCAAAATAAAATATCCCTAAACCATATTTATTGTTTGCAATTTTTTTCTAAAAATGGGTCAAAATTCCTTTATAGTGGAAACACTGGCCGAGATCCACCGACCGAACGTTCCACTATGCCCGCGGAACTTTCCGTCGCCGAACTTTCGGTCGCGTTCCGTCGCGTCTTGTGACGCTTGCCCATGAACCGACGTAACGTTCGGCTGATGTGTCATAGGTAACTTGAAAAACATTAGGAGCGTATCAACCGAACGTTCTGCCGCGGAACGTTCGGCAAGTGTGCCCCGACCCTAACTTGAAAAGCATTAGGAGCGTAGTCAACCGAACGTTCCGTCGCGGAACGTTCGGCAAGTGTGGCCCGACCCTTAGACCTGTTCCGCACAGGCGCGAACCAACACGAGTTTAAATTGCTTTGTGTTTGTGTATGTCCTCTAGAAGTCCTAACAGAACCCTTTTGGGCCACCCCATTCAGACGCTACGTGGCATCGCGATCACACAGCAGCTGCGACTAGTCGCGCTTTGACACTCATATAATATTATACCGCTCTTATGATTTACGAGTACCTATGACATAGCCGCGCGATCAATCAAGTCGTGTTGGTACCTAGATAATACTTAAAAATTCATACAAAAAATCACTCACGCGACTATCGATTTTGTTATACTTATACCTATTTCGTCTATTCGTATTGTCGCGTCTGTGTTATCTAAATGCTCTTAGTTATCGAAGTAGATAGTTAAGTATCACACAAACAAATTGTTTTTATTTTTATCATAATGGAGTTTACTTACATGTTAAAAGTGTCTTTTTATGTCCACTTATTATTTTATAAATGTACTTATAGTAATTATGAAATGATACCAAATCCCGCTTTCAAGGCAAACACTTTATCATAATTTGTAGGTATTACATGTGTTGTGTTGGAAGTAGTTGCCAAGTCAAATGTAATATAAGTAATAGGTAATATGTTTAGAAATGTTTGACCGAAACGGTTGTGGCCCATTCTGCGAATTTGATCAGTACATTCAATCGCAGTATGGACCACACCGTTTTTAGGGTTCCCTTAGTCCACAATGAACCCTTATAGTTTCGCCATGTCCGTCTGTCTATCTGTCTGTCTGTCCGCAGCTTAGCTCAGAGACTTTTAGTTTTAGTACCCAGAAAGCTGTAACTTGGCATGGGTAGGTTACATAATTATTAATCACGCCGACAAAGTGGTAATAAAATAAAATATTATTTTTTCCCTTCCACTGTTTTGGGACCCAATGCATATAGGGCCCCCCAGCTACAAACTGCCTTTTACTTACAGGACATATTTTGGCCTTATTGGGATTTGATGAAAAAGTATTTCTGTAGTTTTGGGGGGCCCCCAGGAGTCCAGGACCAACCTAGGGACCCGCTATCTAATTACGCAACACATTTTTGTAAACGATTCAGACTAATCTGTTTCATTTTAACAATTCAACAATATTCATTGCGTTAAGTTATGGAGCAGATTTTTTTTACGAACTTATGAAGCAATGGATTAGCAATCTGTTTCAAAACGATTCAAATTCCGATTGATCGTGTATTACGTACCTAATTAGGGTACCGGTTGCACCCCTGATTCTCTAGGAATCAAAGCCAGGGCGTACCTTACTCTTGCACTCAGTAAACTCATGGCACTGCACTAAAATAACTTTTAATGATCCTCCATCTTTAGAATAAAAGTAAAGAGGAAGGAAGAACCATTCATCAGTAAGTTTGTTAACTCATACATTAATCATTAGCAAATGTAAATGAGGCCTTTGAATGAGAAGTGATCCGAGATAAGTCATTGCGGTAAACACCATCAGCCATTCATGCGTTGTACAATGACGAAATAACAGAATATAATTATGTATAATATATCAATTCATTCAGTTTCCTGCGGTTTTCCTTTGTTCTCGAAAACGTCAATATTTACCTTTTGTGTTTACCAACTGCATATGAATTGTTCTATTTGTTCAATTAATTAATGCCTAATTCTGGTTATTGGGGTTTTTACTTTTGACAACACTTGTAGGTATTTTGGTTTAACCGCTAAAGGTAAATAACATACATTAAGGAAACAAGCATTTATTACTGAAATTCTATTACTAGCCTGCAAAATCATAAATCAATTTGATGAAGATCACATGCGGTTGCTCGAATGAAATCTAAGATTGAACTTAAAACTGCCACCATTACATTAGTCCGGGTGAAAAGTGATCTTGTTTGATATATTCACCTGCAGTCGAGTTTCTAAATAGGTAACTATTTGAGATACAGTGTTGTACTTTGATCTTTCAAATAAAAGTAATCATATAAGTAATCAATATTTTAGTTCACTAGTTAGCCATATTTCTTATTCCATACAGTAATATTGCTCAATTAATCAAAACAGAGAAATATTTGACAGCTATTTGCGACGTTGCCCACTCTGTCGTCTGCCCACGCTCTTAACCATAAAACCTTCTCATTACAGGGACATATTCTCCGCAATATCCGATGGTCCCACATGCAAGTTGCTACAGAACCTTCTAATACAAACCATCAAGTCCAAATTCCCTGACGTAGAAGTTATCATAGGGTTAGAGTCAAGAGGATTCCTCTTCTCTTTCTCCCTGGCTGCTCAACTGGGTGTCGGCTGTCTACCGGTCAGGAAGAAGGGGAAGCTGCCAGGAGAAGTCGTATCTTATAAATATGAATTGGAATATGGGACGGTAAGTTTTTAAAGAACTGAATGGTTTTAAAACGGTGGGTTGGTATATAAGCGAAATAATCGAATGAATTGCGTGCATGCATTTACATAATTATATTATTTACTCCTTGAAACTTTGAAAGAGGAAAATATTTTGCGTATACCTATTCAATATCACGTACATTTTGATCATGCACCTTAGGTGAAAATATTTGACAGCTATTTGCGACGTTGCCCACTTTCTGTATAAACGCTCAAACGAAATCCTAGCGAAGTGTCAAGGACGCAGAAAACGTTTGATGTCTGCCTCGATTTTCGTACAACTCTGCACTTTATCTCACTGAAAATAAAGTGTAATTCGAAAATGCTCTGCGGTCCTGTTTTTCTTGCCTTGAGCTTTATATCATTTAATAACCCTACCTTCATTTAAATTCCAGGACATCCTAGAAATTCAGCAGAACACAATCCGTCCGGGTATAAAGTGCCTCATCATCGACGACTTGATAGCCACAGGCGGTACCATAACAGCCGCCAGTCAGCTGCTTAAGTCTTGCGGTGCTGAAGTCATCGGCTGCCTGCTAGTCATCGAGCTGACGTCACTGCAAGGTCGCCAGAACATTCCCAAGGGTATACCTGTACATTCCTTGATCAAATACGAGTAGGTAGTTGTAGATTTTTTGAGATGACGCGAGCGCAAATTTACGTTTTTGGTGAAATAAACAAATGAAAACTAAAGGCACAGTATAAATATGGACAGTAGAGAAACTCCGTAGTAAACGTTCCAAACGGCACACTCACACAGACGCGCTCATTGACGAGACCCCAAGCGATTGTCGCGGTGCTGTCGTGTCGAGACAAGTGGTCGCCGCGATGTTTTTAAAAATGGAGCGTAGGTAATTATTTCAACAAATAGTTTCCATACTGTCCATATATTGTGCTGGCTTTGACGGATGAGCGCTTTTTTGACGTGCTTATTGATCTTGTTAGTATATGTGTTCTTGTGACGAGGCCTTTTTGATGTGGCTAGTTTTATGACAGTAGTACAAACGTAGGTAAAATAAAGATACATTGAAAGTTAGTAGCAACATAATACGTATCGCGCTCTACCAAAAAGCGCGCTGGAAGGTTTTCTCTCAGAAAACTTTTCTCATTTTGACATTATGTAAACTTGACAGTGTTCATTGGAACATAAAATTGCTAATTAGTTACGAATTGGGCTGGACACACAGCTGTTCTATTGAGTAACTCTAGAAGAACTAAAAACTTGGTAGGTATATAATGTACCTATATTGTAATACATTAAACACTATGGGGTTTAATTATATAGCGTTCAAACGTCTAAAATGTATGGTTAAACAGTTGCTAACCATTAATAAACAATATCTTGAACCAATGTGAATCAAATTTCGGATTTAAAAGTACACTTTATTAACTGTCTGACATTTATTTTGAGATGTCGTTTGGACATTAAAGGCTCTAAACTTGTTCCTTTGCGCCCGCGTTTTGTTATACAAACCTAATTTTAGGTTTCTTTTTATAAATAGTTGGCTTTGTGCAGTGTTCCTGGCTAGCACTTAAAACTAAACCTTGGTAGACTTAGCTGGGAAGCCGGCTGGATAGTACCAACTTGGATCACTGCCAAAAGCTATATACAGGATGGAATTTTTGAAGCTCACCTAGAGGGAAAGTAATCTAAATACTGGAGATAGCAAAGTATAGATTTTATGGTTTTCCTTTCATTTAAATTACCATTTTTGTTAAAGAGATTTTATCCTTGTGATGGACTCTATCAATTGATCCCATAAAAATATGGGATCCATATGGATCCCATTGATATTAGTTTTTCGGATTTTAGTCGGTTCGACTCCCGAGTGTGGGAAGCGAATTTTCGAAATTCTTTCCTTTGAGTAAAATTTGCTATCTCCTGTATTTAGAGTTATACTTTTCCTCCAGGTGCAAGGTACAAGAATTCCACCCTGTCTAAAGCAATAAAATTATATTATTCGTAAGTGCCTATTTTAAACCATAATTTAGAAAATGAATATTATTATATGATGACGTTCATCATTCGTTTCATTCATTCGTTCATCATTCAGTCACGAATAGAGAAAATAAAGGCGCTTGACACTTTTGACAGATGCCTTGACGTCTCGGTGCTGCCATCTATTGAACTTCATTTCATAAAACCCTCATTGCAAAGTGTTCTATCTTCTATTCTTACTATTTTTCGTAACCAAAGATCACAATTAATTGTTTTGTTATTATTTTACTACTGACATAATATTTATTTTATGTATAATTGAAGTACAAAATATGATTATTCAATTAGCAATAATATTTCTTAAACATTTCTACATAATTATTTATTTTAGTGATAATTCCTTTTATTAATAACGACTGTACAGTGTAAATATCTCGCACATTATTGCACGACTCTTAATGCGAAGCATTAGAGTGTGCTCTACGATCGAAAAATATTTTTTGCCCCATTTCTGCAACTGTTTTTATTGTTTCACTCCTGCTAGTACACAGAACCTACTTAATTTATATACCATTGTATAGATGATTAAATGGAGATTAATACTGTACTTTTTAACAATTGATTTAATGCAGCAGAAATGGAAAAAGCATCAAAATAGTTGAAAAAAAATTCCTGTCCGTCAATTTATGATCCCTGAAAACATTGTAGCTTGCGATAAAATCAATTAATTGAGTAAATTTTTTTTTTATACATTCGTTTCAGCCGTAGAAGGAACCCTATTGAAAATGGCTCTTTTATTCATAGTAGTTTAACTATAATTAATAAAATACTAACTAAAATATAATATCAATATCTAAATATTTTCAACCTTGATCCGGTGCCGTTGCCTAGCAACTGCCAACGTAAATATCTTTGTCAGTCGTTGACATTACGACTTCATGAAAAGTGATAAAATTGTTCATTTTTAGGGTTCCGTACCCGAAGGGTGACAAACGGAACCCTATTCATAAGCCTCCGCTGTCCGTCTGTCTGTCAGCGAGCTCTATCTCATGAACCGTAATAGGTAGGCAGTTGAAAATTTCACAGATTGAGCATTTCTATTGCCGCAAGAGCAACAAATAATAAAATTAAAAAATAAAGGGGGGTCGCCATACAATAAAATTAAATTTTGAAAAAAAAATAATCTGACCCTGGCATGTGGGTTATCATTTTTTAGAGCTCATCGAGTAGAAAATAAATATAATTTTTATTTGTTTTTATCTTCAAAAATGATGAATTAGGGGGCCGTAGAAGTTGTCTGTTTTAGACCATTTTTGTACGAGCTCTATCTCAACAACTAAACAAATAAGGAATTTGAAACTTGTGTGTATCATGTAACATATACTGTTTATAATCAACAAATACTAAAATCGCCGATTCATAACGTATTTTATATAATATGGGCGATTTTCTGCAACTTAAAGTAATAATTTTGTATTTCATGCTAATATTATGCGATATAAATTCCACAGATAACTATTTAATAGTCGGAGTAATGACATGGAATTAGTAAGTACCTACTATCATGGCAGCATATACTATTTCGATCATTTAAATTTCGATCATCCAAAAAGGTCTACAAAATAAACTTTCTTCACAAGATTTTAAAACCGGCCAGTATTTTTTGAGTTTAAGAACTTTATCGACTTTTTTCAAAGTATCCCTAGACGGTGTTGATGTGGTTAAAACTACACTCCAATAGACAATATATTCAGTAACATTGAAATGAATGCTGGCACATACAGTGTACTATTCAGTTACCTTAAACCGTTGTGGACACAATTTCATATTGAGAAAAATTATTGGTGTAAAAATATTCGGTCACGGCGGCCAATCTCAACGGAGACTGGCCGCCTTCGGCGCGGGAGATATTATAGTGCACAAGTGTGTGCGCAGACACGAGTGCACTCTCTCTTCCCTCACTCTCATAGTCCGATGGGATGTGTAAAAATAATAAGTAAGAAATAATAGATTTCTGTATGGCTATCAAAAATAACGTAAATAAATACCTGTATTGACCCGTGCGTTTGCACTGGCGACACCACGACAAAACATGTTGAAATCTCTAGTTTCTGTCAAACATTATGCATTAAAAATTGACAGACAATAGAGATTCCAACATGTTTTGTTGTGAATGTTTCGCCAGTGCAAATGCACAGTTATAATTAAAATTTGGCGTACTACTTACATTCTATTTTGTACAGTATAGTCTGATGTAGCAAGAGAAATCCTTTTATTTATAAGTAACTAGCTTTACACGGCCTGGCTTCGCACGGTTAGCACTAAGTACTTATCTACGGCGCATCTACCTTTCCTAATTACCTATTTCTACCTAATTACCTACCCTACCTACCTACTCTACCATTCTTACCAGGGTAGGTAGGTACCTAACGTACCTTACCTGTAGGGTAGGATATATGGTAATATATACCTATTTATACCTACTAATACTATGTTAGTAGCAAATAAATAACTTTGACTTTAGTTAATGCATGTTACTGGATAAAGTTAACTTAATATTTTTCTCTTAAAATAAATGAAATATACTCCTACACCTATATTTTAACACAACAACATTTTTTCATTAAAATTAGACAATTTCTTTACAAATCTTTGTTTTTTTATAGCGCCTCTGTTGTTAGCTTTACGAAAGTATTACAAAAATCTGGTGTTAAATCTTGTACGACATGGTATGGAACCCTTCGTGTGCGAGTCTGACTCGCACTTGACAGATTTTATTAAACTATGTTTTGAATTTCTTTTTCGTTTATGAATGAGTGATAAGTATGAGGCGTGCACTTTTGGATTTTCCAAACTATTATAATATACAAAGTGTAACAAAAACCCTGTCCGGTCCGTGAGGGTGGTGTTAAGAATCGTACTGAGTCTATTTACAGCACCCTAATTACGTAATGCACGATCAATTTTAAATTGAAACCAATTGAAAAAGATTGCAAGTCCATTGCTTCATAAGTTCGACAAAAAATATTGAGCAGATTTTTTTTGTCGAACTTATGAAGCAATGGACTGGCAATCTTTTTCAATTGGTTTCAATTTAAAATTGATTGTGCATTGCGTAATTGGGGGGCTGGTCGACCCAAATGAAACTAAAATACAATAGACGACGACGTATGTTTAGTAACCTAATCCGCGTGCCTCTCATCATCTATCTCTGCGTTCGGCGCTTGTCGTGGCAACACGTCGTATCCGGGTTCGCAAAACGTCAATCGTCATCCGGAGGATGCCTCGTTTAGAGGTGAAACACGTGTCGATTTCTTACAGGGTTCTTTATGACTCTTTAAGAACAGTTAAGCGGATTAGGTTACTAAATAGACGTCGTACGTATATTGTATTTTATAATGGATTTCCGCAAAGTCACGCCTGAGTCAATCGACTAAATATTTTACTTAATGCAGACCTATGATGATAGCACTAGATGTGCTGGTAGGTTTTGATTTGAGTCCCCCAAAAGCAGCGTTTTTTGTTGCACATTTATTTTATTAATTTATTTCCCATTCAAAGTGAACCTAAGTGCGATAATGGCGCCCGCATTTTTTCCCAAGCTGTATATGGTAACTAGGAAAAACAAAAAATAATCGCCGCATTTTTTTTCGGTGTATTTTACCGGGTTATTACATGGGGCGCGGGCGGCCGTCGTTTAACGGGTGTCTACAAGTCATAACTAATGTTATGATTATGACCCTTGGTTGAAAATTTACCCATTTTTAATGGAATTGACATAATTAAAACATGAATTTTAAATAGCAATAACTTTTTATTTTCAATAATAATAAGTTTTTTATTACTCTTTGATAATGTTTTTGCAGTACCTATTTACCCTTTTCGGATCGGACAGGATTTAGTAACATATTGTATAAAAAACATGGTGTTTTTTTTTTTTGTGTATGTATTATTTAGTTTTTGACCCTTTTACTGCAAATTTTCGCAAAGAAACGAGACGGAGGCTTCGCTCAGCAGCTTCTTTATTGTTTTATAAACTGTGTGAAAACTCACCGTCATCTTCCCATGGGGGTAGGCAGAAACTACAGAACGCCATCTGCTACTATCCTTACATACTCCTTTAGCCTCGTTTATGTTACATAACATCAGAAGGCCAATTCTTGATTTATTCCCTTGATGTCGAGTCCCGCCACGTCGAGTCGCCGCCTCAAAATTTGTTTTTTTGGGAGAATGAAATGCAACAAAAAAAAAAGGTAAGGACAAGGCAGATGTGAGTGAAAACGCCGGGAGACGCCCTAGGAAGACATAATATAGTGACCTTGTTGATAATGTGCTTCAGAAAGGTCAGGTGCGTAGTACTCGCAACCGGCGAGCGTGTATGACCAGAGGGGCAATTCCCGTATTTTTTAAGAACGTTCGCATTTTAATCTCATTCGCAATCTGTCAAAAATACAATCAATAAATTTACCAACATTTTTGACAAGTTTGACAGATTGCGACTTGAATGTGAACATTTTTTAAGTACGAGAATTGGATTTATTCCCTTGATGTCGAGTCCCGCCACGTCGAGTCGCCGCCACGTCTACTCTGAAAACTCCCCGCTTTTATTCCCGCCACGTCGAATCGTTGAAAAAGACTATTTTATTACTGCCACGTCTACTAACTATTTTGATTTGTACAGTTGTAAAAAAATACTCATAGTTGGTTACTTGGAATAAATAGATAGGATTTCTACATATATGATGTTTTGTTCCTTATCCATAGACGAAAAAGTACTAGGCTTGCATGAATTCACGATAGTATTTCAATCATTATATACGTTGTGCACAATTTCTGAACAGTAACCTAACAAAATATACTAGGCATGCATGAATTCACGATAGTATTCAATCATTATGTTATGGTTATAAACTATCTGTCTGCCTCATCCAAATCCTATAATGATTAAAATACTATCGGGAATTCATGCAAGCCTAGTACTTTTTCTTAGGTTAGGTACTGCTCAGAAATTGTACACGTCTAATGATTGCAATAGGTACTTACTATCTTAAACTCATGCAAGCCTAGTACTTAATTTTTATGGGAAGTTTCACTATGAGTATTTTTTTTACGACTGTACAAATAAAAATGGTTAGTAGACGTGGCGGTAACAAAATAGACTTTTTCAACGATTCGACGTGGCGGGAATAAAATCGGGGAGTTTTCAGAGTAGACGTGGCGGCGACTCGACGTGGCGGGACTCGACATCAAGGGAATAAATCCAATTCTCGTACTTAAAAAATGTTCACATTCAAGTCGCAATCTGTCAAACTTGTCAAAAATGTTGGTAAATTTATTGATTGTATTTTTGACAGATTGCGAATGAGATTAAAATGCGAACGTTCTTAAAAAATACGGGAATTGCCCCTCTGGTCATACACGCTCGCCGGTTGCGAGTACTACGCACCTGACCTTTCTGAAGCGCATTATCAACAAGGTCACTATATTATGTCTTCCTAGGGCGTCTCCCGGCGTTTTCACTCACATCTGCCTTGTCCTTACCTTTTTTTTTTTGTTGCATTTCATTCTCCCAAAAAAACAAATTTTGAGGCGGCGCCTAAAACACATTCAACGAAGATCTATCAAGCTAACATTTTACGCTCTAAGTAATTATTATAATATGTTTGTTTGGCGCCGCCTCAAAATTTGTTGTTTGAAGGTCATCAATTTGTCACTAAATACATAGTTATTTTTTATTTTTCGCTTTTCAGTTTTTTTTCGTCGGTTTCATTTTTTGCAAAAAGTTTTTTATTTTTAGCTTTTGAGTTACCATTAACCGCCTGGCCACGGGACATTCGCTACAGCAAAAATTCGCGCGGTGCGAACGGCGAAGCGTTTTGCGATGCGACTAGAACAGATGTATAGAATTTCGCCCCGCAAGACGCACCGCCGCGCCGTTCGCGCCGCCCGTTCCATGGCCAGGCGGTTTTAATGATTGCCTCAACCTCTGACCGTCGATGACAGTCATACCCCAGCTAGGTGTAAAGTTCTCATCAGGGGGAATGAATAAGCCCAAACACGATGTAGCTGCTGTAAACTGGTGAGGCACAGCTCTCGCGACTGTCTTCTGACTCCATCATCAGATCAACCCCAGGTCTTTATTGTGTAGTTTTGTCATCAGAACTACATATTATGTGTGCGAAATTACAACAGAATCGGTTCACAGTTGAAAATTCAGTACGTGAAACATCAATCAACCCCAATTTTTTTACACTTAGGGGTGGATTTTTATTTTTTTATGGGACCAACTTCGAAGTATACCCTTCCCAATAAAAAAAGAATCGTTCAAATCGGACCACTCAGTAAAAAGTTATGCGTGGTCATACATAAAAAAAAAAAAAATATACGTGTCGAATTGAGAACCTCCTCCTTTTTTTTTCGTCGGTTAAAAATGACAAAACCATCTAAGCATACTCTATGTTGACAATCTGTATTATAAAAGTACTATCAGTCGTACATTATCAGCTCAAACAAGAAGCCAATGCGAAGTCCTGTCACGTTTTTTCCGCGTATAAAGTGTTGAAGTTTAAACACGTACACAGCGGGGCAAGGGTTAAGGACGAAGATTTTTAAATTTGTTTTATAAGACCTGTTTAGCACGAGCGCTTTTTTCTTGTGTAGTAATTTGTAAAAATGTATAAAAAATATAAAATGTTCTCACGAAAGCGTTCTTATAACGCAGTTAATCCATGGCATCTGGCATGACACCTGTTCCACCGCCGGCGATTAAGCCGTTTGATTTGCGTGGCTCGCCAAACGTGTATGCAATGAGGGCTTAAAGAAAGCGCTCATGTGGGGCAAGCCTAATATTCTATTTGGTCTCCTACATGGTATATTTCGAATGATATTTCTATTAATTATTAATTTATATTTTTAAATGTTTGTAATGTTTTATCCACAAAATAGTGCTCAATTTTGAACGTTGACTCATGTTACTTATTGTATAAGCTTTTTTTACAAGTATATTATTATGATATTAATATTAAATGACATTGTAACTGTAAGCATTCCAGATTGTATGATGTATTGTATTGTTTATTAAAGTTTTATATGTATTTATATGATTGTTTTATTAATACCTACTCTGTAATCTTTCAAACATGCAAATTATTAACATTTAACAGACATACCCCCCCGTTTTGGAAAGACTATTCAAAGGTTCTGGACGACCGGCCACCGGAAGGCTTAGACCCAATTTCACCAAACACAAAAATTAGCTAACAGGTCATTAAACTCAGGTTACTGCTTTGATTGGCTCACTGACATGACAACAGCCAATCACAGCAGTTGACATGTGTGTTTAACAGTCTGTTATATCTAACAGAGTATGGTGAAATTGAGTCTTAGCGTTGTAAGGCCTCCTACAAGGTGGATCGATGTCCTGGTGAAGGTCGCAGGGTTGGAAGCACAGAACCGGGTGAAGTGGCGGTGCTTGGGGGAGGCCTATGTCCTTTAGCTTGATAAATTGTCCTATACATCAATGTCTTGTCATCTCTAGCTGTGCTTGTCACAATAGTAAATTCTAGATTCTGCAGTTCTGTGTGACTTGATTTATTATGCGTTGGTAGATACTTATTACATAGTAGGTATGTAACTGTGTCTAGTAAATTGTGTTGAGTAAGATATTCTTAGAGAACGAAGGAGTCAGCAAACATGAATAAAAACATACTACAAAGACATTTTAAAACATTTATTTTAATATAAAATACTGAAAGTTGTACAGAAACATCTTAAAGACGACATAAATACTTAGACATAATATTATTATTAACACTTAGTAAACATATATCATATTTCTGTTAGAATAATTAGTTTGACTTTGAGTAAGGTAGGGGCACCGAATGATGGTGTCCTGAATGTCCCTTAACATTGTGTTCCAATTCTTGCGTGGTCTTCACATTTTCGGACAATTTCGTCGCCAGTTTGTCTGTTGAAACTTCACTGGTTACAGGAACAATCCTTGGCACATTCTTCTCCTGTTCTTCGTTCTTCTCTGTTGTGCTTGAAACCTTGCTTTTAGGTTTAGTGTGATCGTCATTTGTTAATTCTTTAGGTAAAGCTGACACATCGAGGTCCTTGGTGGCTTGACGGACTTTCCTGTTTTCTTCTTCATCCCTCAAGTTGATCAGGTCGTCGGTTTCAGCTTGGGGCATAACGGGAACTACTTTTTGAGTGTCGTCATTGTTCTGCGTAGAGTTGCTTCCGAAGATTGCATCCCGTGCTTTCTGCAAGTTTTCGTCGATTTCTGCTTGAACTGTTTTGTTGGCGTTTTCGTTGACTTTGATGTCTTTAGTAGCATCAACTTCCACTGGTGCCTGGTCTTCGGTCTTCTGGTCCTGAGTGTCGCGATTCAGTCGTGTTTGGTCCTTGCCTACTAAAGCTGGGTTGATTTTCTGTTGGTCGTCTTTGGATGCTTCTGTCGTAGGTCTGGAGACTCCAAAAATAATGTCATCACCACTCTTAGGTTCTTGGTTGGAATGTTCGTTCACGTTAAGGTCCTTTGGCATTTGGGGATTCTGTGTATCATCTCCAGTAGCTCTAGGGTGGTTAGGGAGACGTGCGTTCACGTTTCCTTCAGCGGCAAACACTTGAACGTAGAAGTCTAATCCTCTGAACACGGCTGGGCTCTTCAGTTCGAGTGTGACATTCTTCTGTCCCTCTCCTCCTTCGATCACTGTAGCTTCTCCATCCTTTTCTGGCCTGTTGTCAGTGACAACTACTCGGCTGATGACTTCGTCGGTGGTGTTAGTAGCGTTCACAGTCAGGGTCTTAACTTGTCTCCAAATCGCTGGGCTGGCGGTGACATTCTGTTCGAATATTAATTTCCCGCCTTCATAGCCCACGCTGAGGTCTGCGGCAGAAGCCACGGCCACGAAACCGATCACTGCAAATACTTTGACGAACATCTTCGGATGTTTACAAACGACTGATGCAAAATGACGAATCCAAAAGCTTTTATACAGAACAACGGGTTAAGGAAAAACTTCAAAATGTAAGTCACCGAGTCGGTTAATATTTTTTTATTACCATATATTAAAATCTTCCTACAGGAAAATACGGCGTGATAAAGTACAGTCAATGACAAAGTATTGAACTGCGACCACAATATTACGTTTACATTATGAGTCAGGATGATGTTAATTTTTTCCTGTTTTAAACTAATGTATTGTAACTGAACCTTTTTCATAAGCAGTACCTATACGTACGTTTCACAGACTTCTTTGTAAGTACTTGCATAACTTAATGAAATAATAAAAAAAAACATTTATTTATTCTACTACGCAGGTACACTTTTCTACAAAATGTTTGTAGCAATGGTTATTTATTATATCATAATATAATTTTATTTGTAACTAACAAATACTTTTAAATTGTTAATTGTTTGTGATTTAATATTTTAATTATATGATAGTGCTAGGTAAATTGAATTGTGATTGTATTAATTTTATGTTTTATTATTTTATTATTACTCACATCACTTATTTCCTGGAAAAAATTGTTATATTCAAGTAAACAAACAATTATTTTACTTACGGAAACTAGATCTAGTTTGTCGTGCAAGGTGAGCAAGTAGGTACTTATTAACCACTTAAACCACAGATTACTTACGTTCAGGGAAAACCGGATATATGGACTTGACATGTTGGACTTGGCCGAACCAGTGAGAAATTGTAAATACCCGTCTCCTATTTAGCAGAACTTTTTTTTTTATTGGGTAAATTCTAGATTTTTTTTACGGTCTTGTTTGGCTGTTCTTTTCATGCTGTTTCAGACATTTTTGGATCTACTAGCTTCCGCCAGCGGCTTCGCCCGCGTGATATCTTTATAAATGATAGCCTATGTTATTCAGTGATAATATAGAATTCCACTGGTGAAAGAATTTTTTAAATCTGTCCAGTAGTTTTTGAGTTTATTCATTAGAAACAAACATACTAAAAATCAAATCTTTTCTCTTTATAATATTAGGTTTAGATTTAGATACCTATTAGTTTAGATTACCCCTAGATAAGACAGAGAGCGTTCAAAGACTATATCGATCAGACTTGAGATTGGCGCTTAATTTCACTCCATGACTTTTCGACCTTATTCGCTGGTGAGGACCCGTGAAGAGTGTGATCATCATGACATACTTACGTACTTTTTAATATTTAGTTACGTAAGTACCTATATCTTGCATTGCGTTAGTCTCGAAGACTCAAGTCAACATTTTATATGCGTCATGTCAGGAATGCCGCTTTAGCCATACCTTGGTAGGTAAATAAGCAAAATAATTACGTCATACGATATAATACGTAGGATTTAATTTCCGAACTGCTACAGAAATCCTCCTATGAGAAAAACCCTAATACACATTTTGACGGCTTTGAAAATTAACCCAAGATATCGCAAAAATACGTTGTAACAATTTTGCTTTACAAAGGAAAGAAAGAAAACTATTTCACGGCAATAGCAAAGTAAAAATACCTAGATAGAAATAGAAAAAAAAACTTTTTCATAAAAAAATACACGTTTACAATGAACGTTAAACAAATGTACAGGAACAAAAAATACTTACAATTTTCGTGTCGACTGTACTTTGCTAGTAAAATTACGTGACATTTATTATCAAGTGAATCTAAACGCGCAGAGAATCACAATAACTAGATCTACGTGTCAATTTTTGAATTGAGGATTTCCTACGTAGCCGCGTAGTGTAGTGAGTAAGATCATCATCACGTTGGACATGATGTGACACATACAAACAATAACAAACAGGGTGGACACATAAAACACGTCTTCTTCTGCTTTTCGTGTCGGTGGTAGGTACAGACGCCAGCACATCAAGTTACTACAATCTGTCAAATTTCTTTAATAGATTTTCAACTTTATCGCTTATAAATAAGTTTCAATGTTGATTGGGAAAATTTTACAGATTGGAGTAGGTTGATGCGCTGGCGTATTAGATGAACTTTATTCCGACTTAAACGAACTGAAAATAAAACCTGTTTTTTTTTTTAACAAGGTCGTAGTGTACATACACTCGGGTCTAAGTTACCTACTTAATAACCAATTTGCGTGTTAACAAAAAAGTTTAAGTAGTTTTAGAGAGCTTACACGTCAGTTCTAAATAATACATCTGTGGAGCTTACAACCTACATTAACATTTGTGGTTTAATTGTTTATTTACGTTTTCCTGATGTGACTACATAAATAATAAGGAGCATACCTACCTACACTACCTAGACTTGTAAAGTTAGTCTCATTCATGGAATCAAACAAGGTAAACTACTTTATTATCCGACGAAAATAAGTAAAACTACAGGCAATTCTGCGAAACAAATCTTAGTAAAGGGTTATTACGATTCTTATTCAGACGTTAGACATAATTATACATACAGTGTGAAAAGTCTATTAAGACGTAGATACCTGTATTGTGTTGTGTACTTGTGTGTGCCGGATTCGGCGCAAAATGCCACATTCGCAAAATGACATATTGATGCAAAATGTCTTTTCTCATTATGCAAAATGTCACATTTCCGTGTGCGGAAAAAAATTGTCTGTCAATTGTCTGTCGAAAGTCAATTTTATTCGAATATTTTCGTAAAATATAGATTTTTACTACAATTTATGCTAGGTTTCAGATCTAAGTGCTAGGTATTGGAAGATTCTTCCTTACATGATTTGGAGAAAAATGATTTTAATTAAGTATCTCAATGGACGTTTTACGCAGTACCCGTACTACAGGTAGTACCTACCTATTTGTAATGCCTAACTAAAAATAATCCCCGTGACTACTTAACTACACTACGATCTTTCTCGTAGAAAATAGCTTATTCTCCTGACATCAGGTCAAAAGTTGCTTATAATCTACTCATGTGAGTATGTACCTGAGCGGCCGATGTAGGTAGGTATAGTTTACTCCAAGGTAGCAATCTTGTTCTAAACTTTGGGCGACCGAGCCGTGCTCGGGTAAACCCCTATATTGTAACTCTCATCGAAATCTTTACAGCCATTTTCGAGAACGTTATCTTCTTTAATATAAAAATGAGTCGCTGAATGTGTTGCTAAGCGCAAAACTCGAGAACGGTTGGACCGATTTCGCTAATTCTTTTTTTTAAATATTCCTTGAAGTACGATGATGGCTCTTACGGAGAGAAAAATTAAAAAAAAAAAAAAAAAATAACTTATAAAAAAAAAAAAAGAATCGACTGTTAGGCGATACGAAGTTCGCCGGGTCAGCTAGTTACATATATACTAATATTGCTCATTTAATAGTACATATAGGATAGAATTAGCCATATTATATCCCAATTTCTTCATTCTATATTCGACTCGTTACATGGGTGATTGACTCTTAATAATACCTACTATCCGTATCGTACCTTCCTACATTATGAAAGTATTGCGTGTGTGTGTACGATTGCTATTACATTATTACTAGGTAAAAAAAAAAATAGAAAAATTGTTCGTGTATTAAATTATTGCAAAACGAATCACCTAGCTAAGGGCTGAGTCTCAACGGATCGTAGCAATACTACTCTACCGAGCACAACACCCTGCCAGGAACGGAAGTCGTCTACAGACTATTCCGAGCCCCGACATCGAACTGAGGTAAATTCGGACCTTCGGAGCCGTGACGCACGCGTTAAGCGGACAGCATCGATCTCCGCGATCCAAATGGGCTTCGACGTCGCACCTCACGTGGTGAAGCGCGACTAGCAGAGTCACATTGTTTAGAGCCTCCCGACTCTCGGAGCTCCACAGTGTTATCCTTGCCGGATTTGACTAGATGGGTTTCACCCTTAGTGGCGATCAGAGTTTCTCCCTACGGATGATAGCTTCGCACCACCGGCCGTTCGACCGAGTGCATGAACCAAATGTCCGACACCGTGGTTATTGTAGGAATAAACGGTATTACTATCGCAAGGACCTGCCATCAGTAGGGTAAAACTGACCTGTCTCACGACGGTCTAAACCCAGCTCACGTTCCCTGTTAGTGGGTGAACAATCCAACGCTTTGTAATTTTCGCTTCACAATGATAGGAAGAGCCGACATCGAAGGATCAAAAAGCAACGTCGCTGTGGGCGCTCGGCTGCCACAAACCAGTTATCCCTGTGGTAACTTTTCTGACACTTCTTGCTAAAAACTCTTTATACAAGAAGATCGATAGGCCGTGCTTTCGCAGTCCCTATGCGTACTGAACATTTGGATCAAGCCAGCTTTTGCCCTTTTGCTCCACGCGAGGTTTCTGTCCTCGCTGAGCTGGCCTTAGGACACCTGCGTTATTTTTTGACAGGTGTACCGCCCCAGTCAAACTCCCCGCCTGGCAGTGTCCTCGAACCGGATCACGCGAGAGTTATACTCTGCACGCTTGAATCACAAAAACTGTACGCCTGCCGATATTATCGACCCGCACCGCTTCCGCCCAACCGAGTTAGTAAGGTAACAATGAAAGTAGTGGTTTTTCAGCAATGATCGCGCGAACGATCTCCCACTTTGCTTCACCTCTCATGTCTCCTTACAATGCCAGACTAGAGTCAAGCTCAACAGGGTCTTCTTTCCCCGCTGATTCTCCCAAGCCCGTTCCCTTGGCTGTGGTTTCGCTAGATAGTAGATAGGGACAGAGGGAATCTCGTTAATCCATTCATGCGCGTCACTAATTAGATGACGAGGCATTTGGCTACCTTTGAAGAGTCATAGTTACTCTTGCCGTTTACCCGCGCTTACTTGAATTTCTTCACGTTGACATTCAAAGCACTGGGCAGAAATCACATTGCGTCAACACCCGCGAGGGCCATCGCAATGCTTTGTTTTAATTAGACAGTCGGATACCCTTGTCCGTGCCAGTTCTGAGCTGACCGTTCGACGGCAGTCGTTCTAAAATACGCCGATCGCGCAAAAGACGAAATCGACGCGTTCTAATAAGCTAGGAAAATCTACAAAAGGCTGATGCGTCTGTCTAGAGACTGCACTCGTGCCCCAATAGGCACACATGCGCGTCAACCAGGTACAACACCAGCCTTTGCTTCATGTCCCACGCCAACCACCCCGGTCCTCAGAGCCAATCCTTATTCCGAAGTTACGGATCAAATTTGCCGATTTCCCTTACCTACATTATTCTATCGACTAGAGGCTCTTCACCTTGGAGACCTGCTGCGGATATGGGTACGAACCGGCGCGACATCTCCACGTACATCCCTCACCTGAATTTTCAAGGTCCGCAGAGAGTATCCGGACACCGCCGCAGATGCGGTGCTCTTCGCGTTCCGAACCATATCTCCCTTCTATAGGATTCCATGGAACTCGAACGCTCAGACAGAAAAGAAAATTCTTCCCAGACCTCTCGGCAGCGTCTTCAGGCCACTTTGGGTTGCCCCGTCGAACACTCGCTGTAAAAACGAAGGAACGATTATTGAAACGGTTCCGCTGCCGGGTTCCGGAATAGGAACCGGATTCCCTTTCGCTCAAAGGGCGTTATTTGTCATTGAACATACCATGATGATATATCTTTTTGAAAAAACACGCCACATCGACATAAGATTTCTCCTTGAGCTTAGGATCGACTGACTCGCGAGCAACTACTGTTCACGCGAAACCCTTCTCCACGTCAGTCCTCCAGGGCCTCGCTGGAGTATTTGCTACTACCACCAAGATCTGCACCGACGGAGGCTCCAAGCGGGCTCACGCCCAGACCCTTCTGCGCTCTCCGCCGCGCACGTCCTACTCGTTACGGCTTAATGACGTCACAAAGACCATCGCACATGCTCGTAACGGTAGTGTATAGGCAAAACACTTAAGCGCCATCCATTTTCAGAGCAAGACATCATTAATTAGGTGAGTCGTTACACACTCCTTAGCGGATTCCGACTTCCGTGGCTACCGTCCTATTGTCTCTAATGCCTTACGTCTTTTTGGTAACGATGAGAGTTTTTTGGGCGCCTTAACACTACGTTTGGTTCATCCCACAGCGCCAGTTCTGCTTACCAAAATTGGCCCACTTGGCACCGTCATCAGATCTCCGGCTTCATCGTTCAAGTAAGCCGGAGTACTCACCCATTTAAAGTTTGAGAATAGGTCGAGGTCGTTTCGGCCCCAATTCCTCTAATCATTCGCTTTACCGGATGAGACTGTTGAAATCGACGCCAGCTATCCTGAGGGAAACTTCGGACGGAACCAGCTACTAGATGGTTCGATTAGTCTTTCGCCCCTATACCCAGTTCCGACGATCGATTTGCACGTCAGAATCGCTACGGTCCTCCATCAAGGTTTCCCAAGACTTCGACCTGACCAGGCATAGTTCACCATCTTTCGGGTACCAGCATTTATGCTCAGAGCGCGCCTGCATTCACGGATTGGAAACGAGACGCCTCGGGAGTGCGAGAGATCGACCTAGATCGACGCTCCATCCTCCCTGAGCGCGCGGCGACCGCGCGCCTTCACTTTCGTTGCGCCTTTCAGTTTTATTATCTCAATGACTCGCATACATGCTAGACTCCTTGGTCCGTGTTTCAAGACGGGTCCTGCGAGTGCCCGAAACTGAATCATCGCAGACAGAGACGCGCACAGTCCCCATACAACACGGCGGCGACAGCAGACGCGCCGCACCTGCGTCCGCACTAAGGCGTAGACATAGGATACGACGTTGACTTGCGTCGGGCCAGACGCGTTTAAACCGCGTGCGCGATTCGTCAAAACTACCGTCCGACGGCCGGTCGGCCACCGTCGCGATCCCATTACCCCCGTGAAGGGGCATCGGGATCCCCATACGGTGCTTAGACCGACATCGAACGGGTCGCGATGTATTTACTAAGAGAGAAATGCACGCCGTCCTCGGACGTCGACGGACTCGACCGTGCCAACCGACCGAAGCCGACGGCATTGAGGCGCGCGTCCGTACGCCGCGGAATGACGATGAATCTCTCCGTTCGTTCATTCGAGTTTCGCAGGTTTACCCCTGAACGGTTTCACGTACTCTTGAACTCTCTCTTCAAAGTTCTTTTCAACTTTCCCTCACGGTACTTGTTCGCTATCGGTCTCGCGGTAATATTTAGCCTTAGATGGAGTTTACCACCCACTTAGGGCTGCACTCTCAAGCAACCCGACTCTAAGGAGAGTCCCTCTCGCCGTGATAATCCATCGCTACGGGCCTGGCACCCTCTACGGGAAAACGGCCCCATTCAAGGTGAACTTTGACAGGTGTGATCGCGACGAGAAAGTGGAATCTCCCGAACACCACATCTCCCGCCGCCTGAACGACGGCGGGATTCAGTGCTGGGCTTCTTTCCTGTTCGCTCGCCGCTACTAAGGAAATCCTGGTTAGTTTCTTTTCCTCCGCTTACTAATATGCTTAAATTCGGCGGGTGATCCTCCCTGATCTGAGGCCAACGTTATACTAACGAAGCAGACTCGTACATCGAGCCTTCTTACTTGTGACGTACAAATAGACAGTTCCATGCAGCCGCACTCGACGTTTTGCGGTTCATTTATGAACCAACGTAAAGGAAGCAGAACAAAAGCGATGTGATATACGCGGCTCTCAAGTTCGTGTCATTATAACCGACCAAAGAGTCCCCGCGTACGTGTGTTAAGCAGATGCCATCGCGTGTCCTCACCAAAGTGATGACGACAATACGCGTCGGAGATCGCTCTGCACTCACACCGCTTTCGACTACGCCACATCGTATGACTAGTCATATTGTATGTGCTCAGTTACATTTTTAAACGGACTGAAACGAGGACGCAAGCGTCCTGCGTCATAGAACCGTCATTTGCATTTCAACGTGCTCAGTCATCTCACACCTTGTTGCAGGAAGAGACGTTTGTGCACGTTTAGAAGCGCAATGTGGCATTTGTATGTTATACAGCCGGCCCTCAGACAGGAGTGGTCCTGGATGTGTCTCCACGGACCGCAATGTGCGTTCGAAATGTCGATGTTCAAATGTGTCCTGCAGTTCACACTATGCCGCGCAGTTAACTGCGTTCTTCATCGACCCGCGAGCCAAGTGATCCACCGCCCAGGGTAATAGTTTTACAGCTTGGTAATTGTTACATAAATAAAAGAGAAGTGGTCCCATTCCGTTTGTTAATATATTATGCAAGTCCAGATGGCAATTGTTCTTTAAAAAAAAAAAAACATGTGTGTGCTCGGTGTCTGACTGAAAAATGTATGCCCCAAATACATTTTGAAAAGCCAATCTTACTTATTTTAGATTAGAAAAGTCTCAATTTGTAAAGGCCAGTTTTTACAATACATCTAAATTTGTAAGCATGCCCACTTCATGCGAACAATATACCGGTCGACCTCGTAGCGCTAAAATATACTCGACTGATTCACCGACCTGTATATGTGAAGCTTCAAAACGATGGTATCGGTGTTCTGCTGAACCAAACGCGAAGTAAAACAAGATAGCACTATACCAATTAATATAATAATATATATATTTCTTATCTAAATTGATTAGATAACTGTTTGAAACAAAACACGTAATCGTTTGTTACGATTGCACAATAAATACTAATCTGACGCATTTAGTTTATAATCTACAATCAAGGAGGAAATAGTATTCAAGTAAATACTGAATACTCATCATTATTAAATGGTTCCAAAATCACTGTTATTGTTGATCCGCACATGTTAAGTCCAACCCAACACGCACCGGCCCCTCGTGGTGGATAACGGCTCACTCGCTCTCACCAAGAGGCCTGTGCCCGTGTCTCAGCAGTGGGAACATTATAAGCTGATTATGTAGACATGTTAGTCTGTCTCTACAATATGTAGTCAACTAAACACATAACTGTTTGCCTAAGTATGTACACTAATTTCACTCAATCATAAATGCAATCATAACATAACGCTACGTCTGTATGCCAAGGTACGGGTAGACAAGAGTGTCCTCACTACATCGTTTACAGTACTACAATTTCTTTTTAGGGTTCTGTAACCAAAGGGAACCCCTCTTACTAAGCCTCCGCTGTCCGTCTGTCTGTCAGCGGGCTGTATCTCATGAACCGTAATAGGTAGACAGTTGAAATTTTCACAGATTGTGTATTTCTATTGGCGTTATAATAAAAAAAAATGTTAAAAACTAAAGGCGGTCATCATACAAGAAACCGTGTTTTTTCCGATCGGTGGTAAGGAACCCTTCGTGTGACCCGCACTTAGCTTTTTACTATAGTTTCTTGCCGGTTCTTCTCCATAGGAAACGACCAATTGGTACCGTGCACCTAGCTTCTGACCCATATGTGTCTATTGCCACTAACCGGTCCCAAATCTAGACTTAAGGTTGCTGAGACACTGCCGACCCCGGAATTAAACCCGAGACCTTGCTGGCTCGCGACTACAAGACCATAATTACGTGGGAAATGAATCTAAAAACGTAAACAACCTTGAACCATCGCGTCACTGCCAAACTTATCTAGTAGGTACACGAGTAATTGATGAGTCAGCTCTGTTATTGAAGTGAACACTTCTTTAGACGCGTTGAGTACTTTTTGCGTGAAATCATGGAACTCGCGTCATCTTCACCTTACGGTTTCCATGAGCTATACGTATCGAACGAAAGACACCAACGCGACAATCAAAAAGTTACTTAGTTTTCACTTCTATCGGCAGTCCCCAAAGACTGCCCGATTTTTTTAATTTAATACTTTATTTTTTTAATTTAATACTTTATTTTTTTAATTTAATACTTTATTTTTTTTATTTAATACTTTATTTTTTTAATTTAATACTTTATTTTTTTAATTTAATACTTTATTTCGTAGCAGTGATAGCCTAGTAGTGTGACCGTCAGACTGCCAAGTCACAGGTCTCGAGTTCGAACCCAAGGTAGGCACCTCTTGACTTTTAGGATTCATGTGCGCAGTACCGTCTTTACCATAAGGGCACAGGGGGCCCGTGCCCAGGACCCCGCACCACACGAGGGCCCCGGAAGCGCGAAATATTCCTTTACTTGATGATTACCAATTGTAGTAGAGAGCGCTCATTTAAAAAAAAAAGGGAATAAAAAATGAATTACGAACGACATTGTTACAAGAACGACTAACTAATTTGTCAATTATGTCCATAGAACGTGATATCATAAAAAAAAAATACTGAGGATATATTATAATAGAAGATTTTGCAGAACAGGAATCCCGAAAGAAACCATTATCGTTAATTCGAATCCAAGTCACACCTGCAGCATTTTATTTAATAACGTACCTACCAAAATATTTTACCTATAGTAAATATAAAATCATAACAGAAAATTAATGTTTTTTGTCATTAATGTTCTTAGTTTCAAGGGGGCCCCAAATTCTTGTTTGCCCAGGGGCCCCGGCTTGCCCTAAGACGGCCTTGCATGTGCATATTGTATAATTATCACTTGCTTCAAAAACGGTGAAGGAAAATAACGTGAGGAAACCGAAAAATAACCTGAGAGATATTTCTCGACGGCATATGAACCCAAGTCACAGGCTCATGGGCGGAATTAAAACTGTGACGCCTGATTAGTCACTATCCACACGAAAAAAAGAAGATTTAATACTTCAAGTACAGAGGTGGACTTAATGCTATAGGCATTTTCTACGAATGACAGCCGGGACCAACAGCTAAACGTGCTTTCCGAGGCACGGCGGAGTCTCGGTATGTAAAGATGGTCACCGATCCACGGACCAACCCCAGCAAGCGTAGCTTAACCTGATGAATTGACCTGTTCGGCTGTTATTACTTAGACACGAGCTCCTCCGTTGAAAATCCAACAGTACATTTACTTAGGGATTCATGTATGTGTCACTTAGTTAAGGTAAAAACGAACATTAGTTTCATAGATAATCGAATAGTGTCGGACCACAGTAGGGGTGTGGTTGTCCGCAGGAGACGCCCCGGGCGTCGGGAATCGAGGGCCGATTTCCGGCGACGGAGAGCAATGGGCAGCTCGCCGTCCGATAAAGGGGAGGCCCCGGTCGACGCGACGGCGCGTTGTGTTCCACGCGCGCCGAGCAGAGATGTCAGCACAACTGACGGGTCCGCTAGGGCCGATGCCTGCCGGGGTGGCGGGAAAGTCCTAAAGTACCGTGGCCCATGGCAACGTACAGGTAACTGAAGGAACACGGGTGGGTTTTAGTCAGTAAGAGTCTGACCCGCTCCGTCCAAAGCAGGAGAAGTTATTTGATGATCTCCCACCCAATAAAAAAAATAAAAGAGAGGTGTTGGTGTTGGTTGTGGTGGTGTTGGTGGTGTTGTTGTACGTATTATACCAGTAACTAGATATAGATTAAAACCCAATTATCTGAAGCCGAATGGACACAACAATTTAATTCCACAAACATAGTAGGTACAATATTATCAAATAAGTAACAAGTACAGCTTTCCAAAGAAAAGTATGCGCTTCGAGAATCATCGTCTATCTTCGGAAAAACGAAGGCGCGATGATGAGATCTAATTAGAGCTGTAAAATCCATGGAATTACTTGCCTATTTTGTATTACCGTGTTTAAAAATGATAGATTAACAACTCTATAAAATTCGAAAAAAACTTTTCATGAATCTTGAGTGACAATTGACGATCTGAGACAGGAGTAGGTATTAGTAGGTAACCCGACAGAAAACAAAAATCACACAAACGCGCACTGAAAAGTGCACAACTAATAAGCACAGCTTAGAAGCATTGCCTCTGTGGGGGTTACTCTGTGGCGCTTTGTTCGGGCTAATTCGGAAACACGAATAAAACCGAAGCGCATACCTTTTCTGGTTTACCTTTACCTACGTATTATTTGGACGAAGATGCTCCAGGTTTAGGTCCAGAGGTCCCTTTTGGGCCCAACACAGGCACAGCACAGTAGTCCGGTTTCGAACAAGGACATTTTTCGCGCATCTTCACACCATCGCGTATCGGTTTCGCGAAGGGATGCATTTCGTCGCTGAAGTACAACCTATTGAGAAAAACATTCAGGTGAACCCGCAGTTGCAGTCCGCGAAATTCAAATTTTCTTACGTTTTTTGCAATTTGCAGGTCAGTGTTAGGTTATATCTTGATTAAAATATGATTCGCGACTATATCAGCTATCTAATTAAATTACGCAACACATTTTCGTAAACGATTCCGACTAATCTGTTTCATTTTGACAGTTCAATAATATCCATTGCGTTATTTACGTTGTGGAGCAGATTTTTTTTTGAACTTATGCATCAATGGGTTTGCAATCTGTTTCAAAACGATTCAAATTCTGATTGATCGTGTATTACGTAATTAGGGTACAGGTATGGCTTCACAGAGTTATAATCATTTGAATCATTAATAATTCCAATTTGATTATTTTGAAGCATTGCATTGTCATTGCCACTGAGTCACTGTCACTTGTCAAGTTGTCACAGCGAACTAACCTCAACAATCAAACAAAATATGTTTGATTGGTGAGGTTAGTTCGCTGCCCTTTGTATTGATTATTTGTTTTAGGTAATTATATCAAAAGTCACTACAATGACTGAAATTACGAAAAATGAAGTAGCAAATGAAAATAGTTTGGAAATTCCAATAGTGCACTCCTCATAACACACATTCATAAACAAAAAGAAATTGAAAACATAGTTTCTAACAAGAATTAACAATTTATCACTTTTCATGAAGTATGTTTTGACTGCTGTTTTACCCATCAATATGGGTAAATTTCTAACCTCACAATCCTTACGTAATGTTACTATTTATTTAGATATTTACGTTGTGGGTTGCTAGGCAACACGATAAGTCAAGGTTGGAAATATTTAGATAAAGATACTTGTTATATTTTTAACCGACTTCAAAAAAAGGAGGAGGTTCTTAATTCGTCGGAATGTTTTTTTTTTTTTTTTTTTTTTTTTATGTATGTTCCCCGATTACTCGGAGACGGCTGAACCGATTTCGAAAATTCTTTTTTAGGATATACTTTCTAGTTGGTCCCATTGTCATCAAGTCAGGATTGGATGATGAAATCCTGGAGAAGTCGAGGGAACTCTTGAAATATTATAGGCACACCTATAGCGATTTAGGTATTTTTTGTAGTAACTCTTGAATTTGCTCTCGAAAAGCACCATTTAGTGAAGTGGAACTGATGATGAAGACCACAGATGGCCACCGGAACAACTCAATAATACGTATTTCACGGGTTGCGAACTTGCGATTCGATTACTTTAATATGGTTGCCAAGCAATTTATGCCCGTCACAATGCGTAGGGTGAAGAGGAGCTGATGGCGAAGTACCAGAAGAACTCCTCAACAATGAACGTCCCTGCATCGGGAAAAGCAATATTTTGTAAAGGGTGACGAGCAGTTGACATTAGGCTATTGTGACTTAGATAAATTACAAACCGACACACTAAACAATACAAACCGACACACACACTACTATTGAAAATGGCTCTTTTATTCAAAGTAGTTTAATTATAATTAATAAAATACTAACAAAAAAAACTTTTTTACAAAAAAAACAACCGACTTCCACTATAAAGTTAAAAATAACTAAAATTTCGGAAGTCGGTGGCATGTAACGAATATCCGTGTCTTTGGTTTTGAATTTTCGTTTTTGCCACCGACTTCCGAAATTTTAGTTATTTTTAACTTTATAGTGGAAGTCGGTTGTTTTTTTTGTAAAAAAGTTTTTTTAGTTAGTATTTTATTAATTATAATTAAACTACTTTGAATAAAAGAGCCATTTTCAATAGGGTTCTTTTTATGGTCGAAACCAATGTATTAAAAAAAAATTGACTCTATTAATTGATTTTATCGCAAGCTACAATGTTTTCAAGCTTCATAAATTGACGGACATGATTTTTTTTTCAACTATTTTGATGTTTTTTTAATTTCTCTTGCATTAAATCAATTGGTAAAAAGTACAGAATTAATCTCCATTTAATCATCTATACAATAATATATAAATTAAGTAGATTCTGTGTACTAGCAGGAGTGTAACAATAATAACAGTTGCAGAAATGGGGCAAAAAATATTTTTCGATTGTAGAGCACACTAATGCTTCGCATTACGAGTCGTGCAATAGCTGAAAGGTTGGTTAGGTTAGGACCGTGCCCACAGGGTCCGTTTAGGCACAAGAGAATGTAATGTTTTGGGAATGTGTTCTCAACATTCAAACAATATAACGAGTGACAAAGACTCAGTGACAGTGACAATGATAATGCACTTTAGTCGGACCGAGGCAGCGCCACTATTACGCCGGTAGCGGCACTTTAGAATATAATACTTTTATTTCGGACAAAGTCCATAGGGTTAGTAACAATTTTACTTAACATCTAGTGTTAGTAGGTACAGACGCCAGCACATCAACCTACTCCAATCTGTCAAATTTTCCCAATCAACATTGAACTTTATTCTTGAGCGACAAAGTTGAAAATCTATTAAATAAATTTGACAGATTGTAGTAACTTGTTGTGCTGGCGTCTGTACATACATAGATGAACATAAAAATTTAATTCATCTCCGCAATATTAAGGACTTTATCCGATAGGGATGCCTAAAAATATTATGATCTACTGAACTCACCGGCTCATCATCTTGGTGATGCCAAGCTTGTACTCTTCCGTCGCAATCTTGCCCTTTTCCCTCTGCAGTAACCTTTCCTCCTGTGCTCGCTCCTGTTGAATTAATTGTAGTATGGAAATTAAAACATGAATAAATAGATTACATATTGTTTGGTGGCATCTACAACGCCATATGCGAACTACGCATCATACTGACGTCACGCAACAATCCTGCATCGCGCAAGCAGATTTTACAAGCTTAGTTTTTGTTTACCCTAAACCTCTTGAGGGGTCATGGTCATTGTACTCATCATAATGAACAACTTTCGCGAAATCGCAAAAAAAACACCGAATATTTTGTTTTAGATGTAAAAAAAAGTATTTGGAAACTTTCCAAATGCTTTTTTTACACCTAAAACGATTACAACATCAAATTTAGCGTTATTATTGCAGTTCATTATTAATATTCTAGTTCGCTAGTTAGCCACATTTCATATTTCCATACAGTAATATTGGCCAATTAATCAGAACAGGGAAATATTTGACATCTATTTGCGGCGTTGCCAACTTTCAGAATGCTTTGCAGAAACGCTCTTAATAAAATGAGATACCTAAGACCAGGATAATGATGAAAAACTAAAGTTGTAGAAACTATACCTATAAGTACTTCCTTACCATAAGATGGAACTAATCGCGGGCTCGAACGCAATGGTGGGCATGGCCAAAAACCACGCTGTCTCACCTGGCATCGTGTCCGACAGATATAGTATCAGGGATGAGCAGTTAGAAGCTGGTCTACATGGACAACGTCTAGTTCGCACGCACACAAACACCGTTTCGAACGATTTTAGTGAAACGAACGCGTCAAAAATTACGAAAAGGCCTTTAGAAAATGACGTTTTATGAAAAAAACATTGCATAAATCAATAACAAATAAAATTTATTGAAATCTTCGATAATTTTGCTGTGTCGGTACGGATTTTGTTTTCGAGATTTCGCCCTTCTTGTATTACTTATTTACGCCCAAAGTTGCGTTAAAATTAGCAAGAATAACGAATCTTTGTTGGCTCATAACTTTTTAATGGCTTTTTATTTTACTATTCTGCGTCCGTACAGACAAAATAAATAATGAGACTTAACGATATCATGTTAAACTTTGAATGTACGATGTCAAACAGTGGAGTAAAACCGCTCCGAAATTTGTATGGATAAAATATATAATTGTTTCACCTTAAGTAGCTTGTTATAATCAATCTGTTTCAGCAAGTTCGTCTGGTACAGCTTCCTGGCCTGTGCTTCAGTCAGCTCCCTGTGTGCAACTAGCTGTTCCAGTTGCTTAGCCAACTGGCTCTGGTACTCGTCATATTCGGCGTTTTCCTTTGCCTTACGCTCGCGGGTCGCTGCGTTGTCTTTGATTTGTTCTTTCATGGCTTCTTGGCATTCCTGGGAGGATAAATGTCATTTATCTTATATATAATGTTTTTATGGGTTTACTAATTGTCGCCGGGGGATCGTCCGTCATCCAAAGGGGGGAGGTTGGAAAACACGAAATATTACAAGGGGAAGGCGGGGTGTAGTGAGATATCACATATTATTTCGTTGAACGTGCGATTTTTTAACCGAAAAACGGCGCCTGACTGACTCTACTTTAAATAATAAGAAACACAAAAAAGTACACGTGCTTTTGCTTAGGAGGGTTAGTCTAGCATGGCCTCGACTTTGAGCGGCGCGGCAAGCGGCGCGGTGTGGGAACTCTCGTTCCCGCTGATAGCTTCAGGGTCGTGGCAAGGCCGTAAAACCTCACCACGTATCACCAGGAGAGAGGGCGGCGGGTTAAAAAGTTGCACAAAAACATCTCGTGATTAATGGAAAATTACACGTGATTATAGGTAGGGTTAGTCGTAAAACCTCACCACGTAGCATCAGGGGAGTGGGGGGTTAAAATGTTTCTAAAAAAACATCACGTGATTAATGGACGACCCCCGTGCTGTGAAAATCTCGTGATTGCAATAAACGTAATTTTATAGGGGAATATAAAAACTGTCTGAGGTTCATTATCAGATGTCAATTAAAGGCACTAGAAGCATCAAAATCACGGACACACGCAGCGAATATTCGCTCCGATGATGGTGTAAGGTGTATGAAAACTAGCCATGTAACTGCGACCAACTTGAAAGTAGCGCTCGCTCGGCTCGCTCGCGGTTGGTCACAGTTCTAACCTAACCCATTTGGTCGGGGTGCCACATAAGCGGCGTAAATTTTGAGTTTTTTAAAACTAATTTTAAGTGCTATGTTGCAATTCACGCCGCGGTACCGGCCGGCGAGCGTTACTTCCAAGTTGATCGCTTTCCATAATATCATATTTGGAAACCCAATAAAAGTCCATCGATTTTTTTGCGTGGTCACCCCACAATTTTTATTTTAACATTATTATACCCATTATTTTTGTTTTAACACAAAAAAAAAACTTTTTACAAAAAAAATATTTTCACTTTGTAGTGTTTTTTTTTTGGAAGTCGGTTTTTATTTTTTTGTAAAATGTTTTTATTTTTCACTTTTTAGTTGTGGTTCCTAACCCCACACGAGTTCGAATACCACTACCAGCTATGCAAATAACAGTGACAGGAAGTTATCATCCATATAAACTAAGTGGGAAAAATATGTATTATTGAAGCTAACTCAAAAACTATCCAAGCAAAGTTGATACAATTTATATGGGACACCCTCGGGAGCTAACCATTTCAAGCAAAAAATAAATAATTTTGAAATTCGGTCGACAATTGACGGAGAAATCGGTGAAAAAAAAAACATACATAATGTCGAACATAGAACTCCTCCTTTTTGGAAGTCGGTTAAAAAAAAGATGTTATATCCTTACCTCGGTCGCCTTCTTGCGTTTCAGGATGTAGTCGCATCGCTTCTTCTCGTCCAAGTCCTGCTGTCGCTTCGCATCCTCAGCCATAAAGACGTCGCCGGCGCTTAACAACAATTTCTTATTTTCCGTTATCTTCCGCATTTTCTGATTGCACACGTCTACTTCTCGCTGGAACATTTAGAATAAGAGAGAAGAATTAAAATGGTACTTATGCAGTTTTTTAAGGAAAACATCGTGAGGAAACCAGCATGTCTTGTCATGTCAGCAAACAAAAAATTCGAAGACATGTGACATCTACCAACCCGCACTGGGCCCGCGTGATGGATTACGGCCCACTCCCTCTCACAGAGAGGAGGCCTGTGTCCCAGCAGTGGGAACATTAATAGGCTGATGATGATGATTTTTTAAATAATTTTAAAATAGTTGTAAATGAACCATTCCCTCCCCCTTAACTCCGAAACTACTGAGTCAAACATTTTGAATTTTTTTTACAGATTTTTCAAAAAGTCTATGGTCGGTAAATCTCTCAATATTGTGCGTACAAACTTAAATTTTCAGCTGGAATGTATGGGAGAACATGTTTTTCAACTACAATGTTAAGTTAGTTCTTGGGATAAATTCATCACAACTACGAAACCCTTCATTGTGTGGTTCGACACGCACATGGCCGGTTTTTTTGACAAATGACATCTCGCAGGTCAACCTAGAAAGTTGTCGGCTGCCTCAATAAATGGAATTGGTCAGTAGCAACCCGGAGTCTCGTTTTGTGCCCGGTTGCTGGCAATAGGCTCGCCCCCTATTACAAACATAACTGGCGAAATGTAGGTGTACTATAGGTAGACCTCTGCCTAACCCTTCGGGGAATACAAGCGTGATATAATATGTTTGTTGTTTCCGTCATTTTGTCTATGAATACTTTGTGCTAGAGTCCGCGCCACCACTCAAGTCTGATAGACCCGGCGCTAGTGTCTATGTCATTGCATCAAATTGCATTTGAAAAAAATGTAGTTCCACAGCTGTTGTCCGGGCTTCAGTGGTGGCGTGGATTTTAGTACAAGGATCTCTGGCCGCCCGAATGACATTGACAGAACGACGTCGCTGGTAAACATTTGTGAAATTGCCACGTCTTCCAACTCACTTTTGACACTGTCAGAATGGTCGACATCGGCTTTGTTTGCCACTTAATAAAAATAGAATAAAATAGAAATTGACACGGAAATTGTAAAAACAAAATTGCAGCATTAGTGCCGATTTTGGCCAAGAGCCAAAAGGTCCTTGTGCCGTTGTACAGACGCCAAAACATCAAGTTACTACAATCTGTCAAATTTCTTTAATAGATTTTGAACTTTATCACCAAAGAGTAAGGTTCAATGTTGATTGTAAAAATTTGACAGATTGGAGTAGGTTGATGTGCTGGCGTCTGTACCTGTTTCTGTCACTTTATCTATGTGCTAACATACCCGTTTCTGCCTGACAAGTTCTTCCTTCGCCTTCTCTTCAGCGAGCCCCATGCCCGCAAGTGAGTCCCACGTATCGCCGATCAGCTTAGCTTCCGCATCCTGCCTCTCAATGGTATTCTTACGTTCTTTTATCATTTGTTTGCGGTCGCGAGCCGTTTCAAGGCGCTTTTCATCTTGTTGGCGTTTTTCTAGAGAAATTGGTAACAAGTCGTTTAGTAAGAAGAATAGTTTTGAGTATTTATTTATTTATTTAAGGAAAAACAAACAGTAGCACAATCAAGTATACTCATAATGTCTTAAATATAACGTCATATAACAATTATGCTACCCCCCTACGTTTTCCACAGATTACTATTTAAGGTTATGGAAACTAGCTAGTAACACAGATTATACAGTATATACTGGATCTAATAATAAAAAATATTTTTTTTTTTTTTTTTTTAAATAAATAAATTTGTGTGCGTACATTATTTAACATTACGTTAGGTATAATACTTTATATAATACTTTGCTGATTCTTAAGGATTGCTTGGATTTGCTTCTTAAATACATTTTTATCAAACTCATTGTTGTATGTCTCAACTAAACGATGAAGTGGCGAACGCGAGCCAGCGTTGGATTTACAGAGGCGAGTAGCAAATAGACGTCGAGTGCGTACCTCACGCACATGAACTGTTCGAGGAACCAGGTAACACAGACTCCCAACTAAGTCCGGACAATCAAAATGATTGCGGCACACATTGAACAGAGTCATAACTTCCAGAAGTTTCCGTCTTGATTTTAAGGTTAGAAGATCATATTTTTTAAGAACTAAGTGGTATGACATTTTATTCCGAAAACATCTAAGATTCATTGCACGAAGGTATTTACGTTGTACCAGTTCTAATCGTTCACTATATTTGACGTAAAAAGGGTTCCAAATAGGTACTGCAAACTCTAACTGTGGCCTAATTATTGATTTATATAAGTGCAAAAAGGTGGAAGGTCGACGAAAGTCCCTGGAAGCTCTCATAACAAAACCAAACATTTGGTAGGCTTTGTTAACAATTTTTTCTATATGAGCATCCAGATGGAGCTTCGAATCTAGCAGTAGAGTATGAATGTAGATGGCTATACGAGTAGGAGAAGACCAAAGAAACGATGGAAGGACTGTGTGAAAGATGATATGGCTAGAAAGGGGGTGACTACCGAGATGAAGACTAATAGAGAAGTATGGAAGCAAATGCTACGCCGACCCCAAATAAATTGGGATAAGGACAAGAGCCAAAAAGATGACTTCTTGGAAGGGACCGGTTGGCAAGCGTAAACGTGGAAGACCACACACTCGCTGGGAAGACGTGATCGTGCGTATAGCTGGATCACGCTGGATGGACGTGGCGAAACAAAGAGAAAAATGGCACTCTCTGGAGGAGGCCTTCACCTCAGGGGTTCTCAAACAAAATAAATAAATTAAAAACATTTAAATTAGTAATAATCATCACTGTAAAACTTTGAGAAATATAATGCTTTTTTATTTTATTTTTATTTAAGGACAAGAGCATTTACGAGCAGTAGCGGCCCAGTGGAGGAGCTCGTGGCTAAGTCGCACAGGTCAATTCATCAGGATACGCTTGCTGGGGTTGGTCCGTGGATGGGTGACCATCTTTACATACCAAGACTCCTCCGTGCCTCGGAAAGTACAGACGCCAGCACATCAAGTTACTACAATCTGTCGAATTTCTTTAATAGATTTTCAACTTTATCGCTAAAGAATAAGGTTCAATGTTAATTGGGAAATTTTGACAGATTGGAGTAGGTTGATGTGCTGGCGTCTGTACGTTAAGCCGTTGGTCCCGGCTGTCATTCGTGGATCTTTGACAGTCGTTACGTTACGGGTCGTCAGAAGCCCGAAAGTCTGACAACCAGTCTACTTGGAGGTAGAAATTGGTATGGTGGTAATACTTCCCTACCTTATGCAAATGACTATGACTTTCATATGGACTATTATAGTCAATGCAGACATGCTCAAGGGCCAATATAGGGGGGGGGGGGGGGCAACAGGTCACAGGTCCCTGCGGACCGCACCTGCCACCACCCCCCCGGGGCCCCCCGTAGTCCGCCAGTGGGGCCGCTACGGAGGATATAGGATACAAGAGCGAGCGAAGCGAGCTCGAAATTTTTTGCATTCTGCTCGAATAAGTTAGGTTTTCTTTGTCTTTGACCGTTCGTACAGAAATAGAAATAAGTTTATCGACTTAAACAGAAAAGTTTGAGATATAAGAGAATACAGGATGCAAGAGAGCGAGCGAAGCGAGCTCGAAAATTTTGCACCCTACCTTGGATAGGTTAGACTCTCTCAGAGAATGCTGAAGTTGCAGGAATTCATTCAATACAAAGTCAGACTCGATAAAAATACAGACATACTGTTCTTTTCGTAGATCATAAAGTATTCCTCTGCGAAATAGATTACAATTATCACATGTATTAGAATACGGAGGTACCCTAGGAGGGTCGATCTCTGGATTGAGATTCTAGTTTCTCACATTTCGGGGGGAGGTTTGAACCCCCAAAACCCCTCCCCTGTATACGGCCCTGTAGTAAACTTATGGATTTGCGTCATCGACGCGCCGTAGTGCTTTACTATAGAATAAAGATGGCGCTAAAACCAGTTTTAAGTTTTCTTCTGACGCCAGTCCTATGACTGCCATTTAAAAAAATATATCAATCTAAGATTTATTTATAATCTTGTTTCCACTTATAAACATCAACTTCATGTTAGTGTAAATAAAGTTGATTTTATTCTGACTAGTATACCGTCGAAAAAGTCATAAAAAAAATGAAGTTGTAGCGAAAACTGAACCTTATGTGTAAGCATTACGGTTGTTTTTCCTAAAACTCGTGTTTGTTTACATGTTTGGCCAATAAATTGAGTACTCAGATTAGGCGACAAATAATGTTTAATAATTCTATTTAGCGTCACATCCTCGTAAAACGGCCATCGCTCAGCATAATGCTGTGACACTATGCGAGTCAGAGTCACAGCGCCACCGTCCCATACCATACCTTCATCAGCCTGCCTGTTCTGCTCTTCAAACATGGCCATCATCCTCATCGTGTTCTGCTTCAACTGCTCTTGATCTCTCTCGCGTTGTTCGTTCTTCAGCCGGATCTGTTCGTCGCCGAATTTGACGCACTCGTGGTTTCGACGGAGACGCTCGATCGTGTCGTATTCCATGCGGGCCGCCTTTATAAAATAAGTAAATAAATGGTACGGGTGTCGTTACAACATAACGAAAACTGGAAAAGTATGGGGGAGACTTTGCCCAGCAGTGGGAACACAAAGGAAAGATAAACGAATGTGCGTCAAACTAATCTTTCCTAATCAAAAACACAATGATGTAGGTACTATTAAAAAGTTAAGAGTATGTTACAAATAGAGTAAACGGCGATAATAATATCTACACGACGTCACGCCTTGTTTTACCGGAGGGTTGGGCAGAGCCTACCTAGTAAGTAGGTACACCCACATTTCGCCAATCGACGACGATATTATCTGTGCTAGTATTAGACCCTTTGTACAGACACGTTTTTCTTGCCGTTTCTTATCGTCAGTATGTATGGATCACTATGGAAGCTTGTGGACAGACACGTTTATTTCTACGGCGCGGTTTATACGCCGTAGCGTAAAGAAACATTGCCATGTACAAAGGGCTTTATGAGTATTGCCTGTGACGAAATAGTTTGAGCCAAGACCGCTGTCCGCGCTTTAGGAATGCGCGGCGAACGGGGGGCAGCGTTGACGAATGAGTGGCGGGCGGGACGCCACGCGCCGTGAGCGTTGACCAGTGAGCGGCCTGCACTACCCAACCGTGAGCCGCGTACATACCGAACAGCGGGTTCAATCAAACTATATGAGGGATTGATGGGGATTTGAAATGAGGAGGGGTATACCAGATAAGAGGCATGCGTTTCCATCTTAGAGACAGCGGAAATATCTCATATGCCTGAAATTACACTGCACTCGTACCCGGTCCCTTCAAGCGGAGAGCTGTGGTGGCCCAGTGGTAACGGCCGCGACTTACGCGTTGTAGCTCTCCAAACGGTGAAGGAAAACATCGTGAGGAAACCGGCATGTCCTAGCAAAAAAAAAAGACGTGTGGCACTCG
Organism: Conistra vaccinii; assembly: GCA_948150665.1. Classification (NCBI taxonomy): domain Eukaryota; kingdom Metazoa; phylum Arthropoda; class Insecta; order Lepidoptera; family Noctuidae; genus Conistra; species Conistra vaccinii. The sequence goes on along the minus strand of OX411339.1, from coordinate 5,548,409 downwards.
GGGACTGCCCCGGCGAAGCTATTGCATAGCATTTTTTATCAACTTACGCAATTGTAAAATATTAACCCGAATACAAGAAATAGCAATGAAGACATTGACAGGAACTGTTATTCACATTTATAGTTTTTAAAACTTGACACAACGTAATGGGAACATCAAACTAATAAAAAGGTTTTAATTTAACTATTAATAGTCAAGGATCATTCGTCTAAGTAAATTTGAACTTTATTGTCAAACAGTTAAACATAATTTTCAATACAACACTCTCGTATCATTCGTCTAAGTAAATTTGAACTTTGTTGTCAAACAGTTAAACATAATTTTCAATACAACACTCTCGTATCATTCGTTTAAGTAAATTTGAACTTTGTTGTCAAGCAGTTAAACATAATTTTCAATACAACACTCTCGTATCATTCGTTTAAGTAAATTTGAACTTTGTTGTCAAGCAGTTAAACATAATTTTCAATACAAAACTCTACTCTTTCTTAGGTAGTATTTTCGTTACGAAATTTCTGGATTAGGTCTCCACGCTCAAGGCCCGCGATAGAAGCTATGCAATAGCTTAAAAAAAGCAAAACCGGCATGTGACAACTACCAACCCGCACTGGGCCCGCGTGGTGGATTACAGCCTACTCCCTCTTACAGAGAGAAGGTTTGTGTCCCAGCAGTGGGAACATTATTATGCTGATTATGCATACCCTTCAAACCAGAACACGGCAACGCTACTTGGAGGTAGAAATTGGTATGGTGGTAATATTTCCCGTGACGAGGTGCCTCACAAAGACCTCAACTATTAAATACTACGTTAGTCTAACCCCCTTACTAATAAACGTTGTATATCGCCCGTATAGTTACACAACGCTTTGTCTTCTTCTTTCGAATGTCAAATTACTGACGACTGAAAGAGAGAAATCGGTGTGTAACTATACAGGCTATAATAGAACGTTTATTTTTAAGGGGGTTAAACTTTAATTTAAAACGTTAGTATACAGGGTCAAATAAAATTAGCTAGCGAAACTCCGCAGACGTGACGAGTATTGATAATCTAAACATGTCACTTGAAGACACCATTTTTTTTTGTTTTATCGTGTTTAGTTATTGATACCCATCTATACTAATATTATAAAGAGGAAAGATTTTTTTGTTTGTACCGAATAGGCTCCGAAACTACTGGTCCGATTTGAAGAATTCTTTCAGTGTTAGATAGCCCATTTATTGAGTAAGGCTATAGGCTATATATCATCACGCTAAGACCAATAGGAGCGGAGTACCAATTTCAAAATTAGGGTTTTTTTTTAGCGTTAGCCCAAAGTAACTATTCCACGCGGACGAAGTCGCGGGCAGAAGCTCTAGTCTTGTATAATTATGTAAACACAACAAAAAAAAATACAGATGTTCTTATCTCATACCACAGTACCTCTGTATTTATCTGTGGTCATACTTCTAGTGACTAAATTAGATGCCCGATCACAAAAACTTGTGTTTTTTTTGTTTTAAAGTACTTATCCTTTTATCGATATCCAACACGTCTGCGAAGTTTCTCTAGCTAGTTTCATTAGACCCTGTATTTGTGCTTGTGATAAGACTGTTCCTCACCAAAGCTTCAGACTCCTTCAGAGCGGCTTCGTGCCACATGTTGTCGATCTCAATCTCAGCCATTTTCCTTGCTTGTTTCTCTTTCATCTGGTACAGTTGGCCCTCCTGTGATTTGCGTGCACGCATCGCGACAATGCACGGGTGTACGTGCGCGCATTTTGATCTGGTATAAAAATGTACGGTAATCATTAAGTTTGCAATCCCCGGAAGGAAAGGGAGGGTGTATAAGTGTTTTGGGCCAAAATGTTTACTTTGTTTTTGCAGCCACGGATCTAGAATTTTTTCTCGAGGCGGGGCAATACCTGCCGCCTGCCGCCCCTCGCCAATCCTTTTTGTTTCTTTAAGAAGTTGGATTGATTTATGAATTAGAAAAGGTTTAAGAACTAGGAGTTACTAGGGTGCAAGAGCTAGCTCGATAATTTTGGCATATAAACATAAATTAATCAAATATTATTGATCCAAAATGCGCGAATCCAACAGGGGCGCAACGGGGCGCGTACAAGCGTCGGCAAGTGCGGGACACCTGGCACCCCCGCTACGCAAAGTAAAACTTAAGAAAATTATTTTAAAAACAAAAACCCATCTGCAAAAACACAAAACTGAAAAGAGAAAAACAAGTATTAAAGGAGACCATTCATACACACATCAAAAGTGTCTAGGGATCAAGCATTTTTATGCGGATTTCTTGAGATTGAGATGTGGCTTTGTAATAAATTTATGATTTTATAAATTTATATGGATCCTTTTTGGTGCATTTCATAATTTGAATCAGGAACTGTGAATCAAATTCGAGTAAAAGATGAAAATCAGCTGTCAATATTTTCCCTATAAAAACATACAACGCATTGAAGACATTATTAGTGCTACTGTTTCCCTACTACTGATTAAAACCAACGTTATTATGGAGCAGCGACGTCATTTAAGCAGGGAAGAAATGCTCAGAGCCGTGGGAATGATAGAAGCTGGTTCCCGGCAACGTACTGTGGCTTTAGCTCTGAATACAAGTCAGAGTGTTATCAGTCGACTTTGGACACGTTACCGAAGCACTGGTACCGTGGCTGAGCGCCATGGAGGACGGTATCGCTGCACCACACGGAGACAAGACCGATACATTCAAATCTTAGCTCGAAGAGCTCCAACAATAACCGCCATGATGTTAGCCGTGAGGCTTCATCACTCTTCAGGGAACTTAATTAGCGACCAAACAGTCAGAAACCGCTTGCATGAAGTGAACCTTCATTCCCGAAGACCGCTACGGGTACCACCTATAGCAATGCACAATCGTAGGATTCGATATCAATGGGCTCTTGAACACAGAAATTGGGCAGAAGAACAATGGCGTTTCGTGTGCTTTTCTGATGAGTCTCGTTTTGGTATGAGACCGGATACAAGACGTATACGACACTGGAGAACCCCTGGACGCCAACAGCGATTAAAATCCTGCCAGGAAGTCCATCCTTATAGTGGTGGAACCATCATGGTATGGGCGGGTATTTGGATCGGCGGAAGAACTGAGTTGATTTGGATCAGAGGCAACCTCAACGCTCAAATTTATGCTGAGACGATTGTATCAGACGTCATCGTTCCTCTACAAGTGCAAATCGGTCCCTTATTTCAGTTAATGCATGATAATGCACGACCGCACACCGCAAGAGTTGTAAGACAGACTCTCGCCGCAGCTAACATCAATGTCCTGCCCTGGCCTGCTCAGTCGCCAGACTTGAACCCGATTGAGCATGCATGGGATATGCTACAGAGAAGAGCTCTGCCGAATATGGAGGGTATCCAGTCGCAAGAAGACCTTTTTTTGTTGTTGCAACGAACATGGGCGGCCATTCCACAGCGTGATTTGGATGAACTCATTTTGAGTATGCCAAACCGATGTTCTTGTGTTGTTAGTGTTCGCGGTAGAAACACGGATTATTAATTGTTTAAGTTACCCAATAAAATTTTAAAGAAAACTGTTATTTCAGTCTTTTTTTCGAACTTTAATGTTAGTGGTTCAAATGTCAAAAATCCCTTTATTAGGAAAATGGCAAATTTCTTTATTAATGCAAAGGTGACTTGGTTTATCGTTACTGTGACAAACGAAAACACTTTATTTGATGAATCCTTAAAGAAAATTTTAATTAATATCAATCAGGAGAAAAGTTATTGCAAAAATATATGTTGATCCCTAGACACTTTTGATGTGTGTATTAGGCCCAAAATCCAAAGTGCCGGCCAGCGAAAAAAATTGTGTTGCCCTGGTCGGCAACGTCCTTCTTATCATTTTTTACTATTGCACCGAATCTCTACAATCATTCGTTTAGCTGTTTGTTAAAGTTGAAAAATCTAGTTACCTTGCAATATTATCTCGTCTAAGTATAGGTATAACCAAAGTCGGGGCAGTCCACCTAATCATTTTTCACTACGGGGCATCAAATATCTACGAACCGTTCCTTCAGCTGTTTTCTTAAGTATATTGTACGTACCTACATTTTATTAATATATAAAAGTAACGGCTATGTAATGAAATAAACTTATTATAAGGTAACCTCGAAATATCAGGGAATATTTGCAGTGGTTTGTAGTCATTTATGAAGTTAAAAACAATTAATGTCTTGAAACACAAAAAAATACATACATATGAAGTTAAAAATAATTAATGTCTTGAAAGACTAACCGGCGCAAACTTACGGAAAAAAATATATTACCTCGAAGCTAAGACTAGAATGTCACAATGCACTAGAACAAATAACGATATCTAGCCGCCACATGGTGACACTACAATGGACAAAAGAACACAGCGGATCACTAGGTAACGACGCAGCTGACGAACTTGCTAGACGACGATCCAGCACGGAAGTCTGAGCACCCGAGCCTATCGTACCCATCCCCTTCAACCAAATACACAGGTGGCTACAGGAGTTCACCCACACACAAGCGGAAAACTGTTGGACCTCGACACTGGGCTGCAGGCAGTCCAAGGAAGCTATGCCATCCTTGAAAAGAAGGCTGACCAGGCGTTTATTCCACCTGGACAGGAACGGCCTGCCTCCTAGTCACGGGGCCATCACGGGACACTGCTCGCTAAACAAACACTTCCACACATAGGCATAAACGACAGTCCTCTGTGCTCTGTGTATGGAGGCTTAGGAAACCGTCCCGCACGTGCTCTTTGAATGCACGGGCGTCACCCAGATTCGAACAGAAACCCTCGGGTCACCCAGATCCTACACAGATGTTCCAAAGAGCCCAAGAGATTTAATTACCTTTTGGAGAGAGGTGGGCTGGTTGGAATAACCATCAAACGGCCACCATGGCCCACGCACAATGGTCCACTTGACTAAGTGCGGAAACCAATCCCCATAAAACATAGAACCTAGACTAATCGGCGCGGCGGGCGGGGCGGGGTTATGGGACGGTGCAGGTATAAAGGGAATCCAATCCTCTGGAATTTACTTCTGGACCCTTTGCTAAAGGGGCCGGAAGAACGGGGAGATCGCTACCAGGCTTCCACCGACGTTGTGGTCATGATCTTCGACGATGACCTAGCACTGGAGGTTCAAAGACAGGCGAAGGCCGCCCTCAAGTATATTCGGAATTGGGGCATCCAAAATAAGGTGAAGTTTGCACCACATCAAACCTGTGCAATGGTAGTCACTAGGAAGCTAAAGTACGATGTCTCACTCATGCATGAGCATGGGCGGGGTTGACATAGGCATGCCTAAGGAAATAAAAATACTACCATCAGCTCACATTCAACATGCACGCCACTAGCATGTGTAGAATGTGGAAGAGAGGTCTGCATCTGGAGGTCATACGGAGCATTTACATAGCAGCGCTGGAGCTGGACGCAGAATGGTGATGAGCGGCAAGCGCCTGGGCGCACGCAACTAAGAAGATTGGAGTGTAGAATAGTTTGGAAAATCCAAAAGTGCACGCCTCATACATAACACTCATTCATAAACGAAAAAGAAATTCAAAACATAGTTTCTAACAAAAATGAACCATTTATCACTTTTCATGAAGTCGTAATGTCAAAGACTGACATAGATATTTACTTGGCGGTTGCTAGGCAACTTACGGACATCGAGTCAAACAATGAGGAGTCAAAGGTTGGAAATATTTAGTTAAAGATATTATATTTTAGTTAGTATTTTATTAATTATAATTAAACTACTTTGAATAAAAGAGCCATTTTCAATAGGGTTCTTTCTATGGCCGAAAGGAATGTATAAAAAAAAATTTGACTCAATCAATTGATTTTATCGCAAGCTACAATGTTTTCAGGGTTCATAAATTGACGGACAGGATTTTTTTTTCAACTATTTTGATGCTTTTTCCATTTCTGCTGCATTAAATCAATTGTTAAAAAGTACAGTATTAATCTCCATTTAATCATCTATACAATGGTATATAAATTAAATAGGTTCTGTGTACTAGCAGGAGTGTAACAATAAAAACAGTTACAGAAATGGGGCAAAAAAAATTTTTCGATCGTAGAGCACACTCTAATGCTTCGCATTATGAGTCGTGCAAAAGGCACTCCAATAATCTTCTTAGTTTACGGTCATACGGTCCAAAGAGTATTCGCCCAAAAGCTCTGCAAATCCTACAGAACTGTTTCGCTGAATGCATCCCTGATGCTGGCTGCCAACCTCCCACACGACCTCCGAATACAAGCAGCAGCCGTTCTGTATGAGGCAACCTTTACCCAGACAGCCTTTGAGTACCCCAGCCAGCCTTTGCGGGCAGAGAGATTGAGCGTGTGTGTTTGCGAAAACTCCACGTCCGGCGATCCAAGGTGCCCTCCACTTCCTGGCGGCGGAGGAGAGAGCTTACGTGGGCGTGACTTTACCCCAGAGCAAAGATGTTTCCTTGTTCTGGCTCACGCAGGCCTGGAGGACAACGAACGCGCAGACCACCTTGTGAAAGAGGAAGTTGAAAAAAAATCCGGACTATAACCGCTGCCAGGTTTCATTCGTCAAGTGTCAGATCCGTATGGGGTCGCTCGAAGATTGGTACCGAAGACAGAAGAACAGCGAAACAGGCTCCGTCCCTAAAATGTTCCTCCCAGACGCGATAGGAACCTTAAAGGTAACTAGATTTTTCAACATTAAAAAACAGCTGACGGAATGGTCGTAGAGATTCGGCGCCGTAGTAAAAAATCATGAGGAGGACTTCCCCGACCAGGGTAACACATTTTTTTTCGCTGGCCGGCACTTTGGGTTTTGGGCCCTTTCTAGCCCTTTTTAACTTTTCATGAAATGTGAATGGTCTCCTTTGAATTTTGGTATCGCCGGCGGAGGGACTAACAAAAGTTACACAATATTGCCGGTTATTAGTTTGTCTGCCTGCCATACCAAAATTCTCATCCATCCATCAAGCCGTTTAGGCTACAGAGCGTGCCAAAGAAATATACATACTTACATACTCTCGAAAAACATTACACCAGAGAGGCGCTCATCGAGTTCCTGGTAAAATTCAATTGCACCCGCTCACACCGTTAGACGACCTATACCTTCGCTAATCAGTGATTTCCTCAGTGCACCACCCGCAGAGGAAGATTATAAGTGCTGCGCGTCTCATCTATTGCAAAGTTGCGCTGTGCTGGGTGATGCACTTGTCTGCCACGCTTGAATATGGCGCCCCCTGCCCGGGGCACGTGCCCCGGGGCTGCCTCTCCCCCTGATCCAGGGCTGTGTTTTAGTAAAATAAATTGTATAAGTACTATATTGCCAGGCATACACTGAGTTCTCGAACTGTCGACTGCTCTCGCGCATCTAGCAATGGCAGCTTTAAGCTGTTGACTGACTGCACGAGCGGTCCGTGTATTTTGATCACTGGCTAACTGCTCGAGCAGCCTGTGTATGCCCGATTGCCCGCCCTTTATCGTTTTTATTTTAGTATCTATGTATGTCTGCCTTCAGTTTCATATTTTTTAGGAACACTCATATAAGTAAGAGCTGTAAGATTCCCGAACAGAAGAAAATTAAAATGTAAAAGACTCACATCGGTATATCCTTGTATTTCTCCTCGTGTTCTTTTTGCCGCTTGGCCAGTAAGTACGCGAGGCGATCCTTCTTGTCTTGCCACAGTGCTTCCGCGCCCGCTTGCGCTTGTTCTACAAACTTACGGATGTTTAGCTCTTCTTCTTGAGAAAGAAGGTTTAACAGTCTGCCGGAAATATAAGTTGAATGCTTACAGTATATGCAAAATATACAATGCCGCTCATGGGCATGTGTGCATGTGACCGCCCGTATTTTTTTAAATATTCATGAAATATTATCATAAATTAACTTTAAAACGTTAATATGTTTCATGGTATTCTTTTTATTATATTTATTTTTAATTATAGAGGGATTTTATGGACTTACACTTGTGTTTTTTAATAAATATTTATTTTCTTTAGAAAATGTCTTCAGCTCCGTTTCTTTTTTCATAGTCGACAAATTTTATTTAAAAATGTTAGTCAATCCGATAAAATAAAGAAAGTGACAACTACCTACCAAGGGGTATCGTGTTACCCAGTAACTGGGTTGTGGAGGTCAGATAAGCAGTCGCTCCATGTGCAATAATGGTAGGTAAGTATTCTATTTACTCTATGTAAATAGACTAGCCGGATGCAGCTGAATAGTTGTATTCAGCTGCATCCGGTTAGTCTGGAAGCCGACCTGAACATAATTGGAAAAATGCTAAGCAGATTGATTGATTGCTCGGAGAGAAAGTAGTTTGCGTTTCAATTTCAATAACATTTTCTTTAGTAGACTAGTCATTCTTGAATCAATTTAATTTATAGTATCTATCATTGTATATAATATATAATCTGAAACTCGGAAACGGCTCCAACGATTTTCATGAAATTTAGTATGCAGGGGGTTTCGGCGGCGATAAATCGATCTAGCTAAGTTTCATTTTTAGAAAACGTACCAAAAGAAAAAACCGGTACCCAGATATTTAATTAATTAGATGGAATACGAGAGCGGTCAGTCTCGTCTCGATCTACATATACTTCTTCATTCATGCATAATTAAAGAAGAAAAAGAGAGATTTGAAGTTTTTTAGCTAAATGTTGTTGTTGGTTTGCTGCGCGCTTTGGTGTTTACTGTAAGTGCAGCAAGCAATTGATATAAATAAATAATATTTATCTATTTGATAATTAAGAGTTCGTTTAATTCATACCTCTGTCTCTTCGCCCTTAGATCTTCATGGTAGGACGACAAGCAGAGGTCAACTCGTTTCGCCACGTTGTTTATAAGAGATCTGTAAGAAAGTTTTAATTCAACCTGTAGTATTACTTTATTACTACCTATATATATAAATCAATTGCCGTGCATTAGTCTCACAAAAACTCGAAAACGGCTCGACCGATTTGAATATTATTTTTTTTGTTTTGTTCGCCTATACAGGGGTGCTTTAGGATTTTTTTTTTAAACCCATAGTTACAGCCAACAAATCTAAATTAAAATTTTGACAGGAAAACATCGGGAACTATATTTTCTATCACCAAAATTTATATTTGTCATCAAGTTGTATCACCTAATAAATACATCTATCGCCACGAAATATTTTCGTTCTCAGATAAACAAAAATTGTTCCCAGGTATGAATTATCAAATTAATGTTAATATATGTGTAAAATAAGAGATCGATAACCAATAAAATTATATTGCATTACATGAATATAAACTTCGTTCTTATAATAACAGTTTTGTTACTTAAATAATAGCTCTGTGCTCAGAATGGTAGATCTGTCACCAAATAAATCGATTATCGATCCCTGACTGCGACTCCTTTTTATTTGATATTTTGTCACCAATACAGTAGTAACATTTTATTTCGTTCAGATATTAAATTAATAGTATTCGTTACCAATTTAATACATCAATTTATAATTTTAATGAAAAAATGATCAAAGGGGCGGAGACAAATTGGCGCGCTTTAAAAATTGACCAATCCGGCCTCAACGATGGGTTGTAGGTAACTAGGTTCTTGTTCTATTTACTACTTCTCTTGTTACTTTTCATTGTTTTATTTACTACTCTGCAAAAAAATTTATTTAAATATAATTTATACTACCAGTGGAAATTTAAAACCTTGGGAGTCTAGTTAAGTAGCAGAATCTTTTGGTTGAAACGATGATGACAACCCTAATTTTTTATTTGAACTTAATGCAATTTTCTAGTAACATAATATGATTTATTGGTGATCTCTTTAAATTAGTTTGCTTAAATACTTATTAGGACACACCTATTATAATACATACAAAAACATTTATTTGGTACTAGACCTTATATCTCAGGATTTTAGGTGATTTATTGTGGAACTGATTTTGCATTGTTTGGTGACTACATTTTGGTGACAGATCTACTATTTTGAGGACAAACCCTATTATTTAAGAAACACAAAACTAATTAAATTGGTGATAGCTTAAATGATACCCGAAAACATCTGATGAGTCAGCTGGTAATCTTATAAATGGGGAAGTCAGTTTCTTTGTTCCACTTTCACGCTAAACCGGCTGAAGGGCTTTGGATGAAAGGGGTTTGAAGATTTTGGCCCTAAAATCAGCCACCATTTTGTTTTTTTTTCAAAATCGAGGTGTCCAATAAATGTCATATATTTGGATAGGGGATACTTATACAAACATAAAAGTTCATATAACATAACATCATAAAGCGTCACGTTTCTGAGATATTCAAAGATAAAAATAACAATTATTATAATGAATTAATTTATTTATGTTGTAGTTACTTCATGTTGATTAAGTTATTTACACATTAATTAATTGACTACACCTAGTGGATAAAAAATAAGATTTTTTAATCATTTTCGGTATAAATAATATCATCCAAGAAGGCAGCGGGAGGCTGAATAGGATTTTCTTGGGTGTCGCGCCCATGCCATGCACCATATAAGACATATACCATATAACACACGTCCTCATTCGGCGGAGGGTATACATATATTATTGTCTCTTTCGCTCTTAACTAAAATATTACCTAAACATGATGCAATTATGTTTTCATAGGTCAATATAGTTACCTGAAGGGAATAAAAACAAAAAAATCCTTGTTTCAGGGTTCAGTTTTCGACTTATATTTCGGTGAATAACTCCGAAACCTGACGCTTTAGGATATCATGTCATATGACATTTTTTGTTTGTATAAGTGTCCTCTATCTAAATATATAACTTTCGATTTTCACCGCGATTCTAAAAAAAAATCAAAATGGCGGCATCATGTTAGGGCCACCCTCCATACAAAAATCTTCTAACCCCTTTAGCACAAGGGTAGACTATGATCTGGAAAAGGACATAGGATACCTTTTACTAATGCGGATGAAACCGAGGGGCACAACTACTTCAAAATACCAATACCCAATACCCAATTAAACACCTCTAATAATTTATATTGACATTGAATTGCTTGAATTTTTACTTAGCCCTCCTCTCCTAATCTTGCTGTGCCCGACAGGGTCCATATTGATCTTTTACTTTGTTATACCATCTATGTAATACATATGGAATGCAATAAAGAATTGAGTATTGAATAAATTATAAGTAGGTACCAAATTTTACACGTAGCGTAAATATGACTTGATCTGAACTTTTCGCACTAATCAAAGTATTTAGGTACGGCCAGGTATTTTACTACCATATGCAAACACAGGAATGGAAAATCTGGGACCGTTTGGCGAGGCGTTGAAAGCATCATTCTTCAAATTCGAGAAGGAGATAGAGCTATAGCATGACGACAAGCGCCATCCCTTTAGCAATGACCGCAGCTGGTAAGAAAAAAGTGATCAATGTTTTCGTAAGGTCAACGAAAACATTGATCACTTTTTAGCTTCACTCGCGAAGCCAAACGAACTTAGCTCCCCAGTGTGGCCTGCATTCTCCGACTTGGCCACAAACTCGTTCGTTGACGCGTCACATTATTTTTTGACGTCGCCATTTTTTATTACGATAAGATTCTAAAAATAGTTAAGATCTTCGCAAGTCACGCCAGCTCTCCTCAATAAGAAACGACCAATTGGAACCGTGCACCTAGTTTCTGACGTTTCATAAGGGCCCATGTAGGTTTATTATAAAATAATTTGAATTTGACCATACTCGGCTAGTGGCTAAGTAGGTAATAACACGCACGGGTCGATCCTTCAGGTTAAGCTACGCTTACCGGGGTTGGTCCGTGGATGGGTGACCATCTTTATATACCGAGACTCCTTGCCTCGGAAAGCACGTTAAGCCGTTGGTCCCGGCTGACATTCGTAAATCTTTGACAGTCGTTACGGGTCGTCAGATCAAACCCGAAAGTCTGACAACCAGTCTTACCAAGGGATATACCCAGTTACTGGGTTGTGGAGGTCACATAGACAGTCGCTCCATGTAAAATACTGGTATTCAGCTGCATCCAGTTAGACTGGAAGTCGACCCCAACATAGTCGGGAAAAGGCTAGCCAGATAAGATTGATTGTTTATTTATGAGGAATAAAATAATTTGAATTTGACCTCACCAGCATCAAGAAACAGACCTGCGATCGCATCGTATAAAGAAGTCGCTGATCTGTTTGTCATTCAACTTTTTCAGGGCGTTGACGGCGCCTTTCCGCTGTTCCTCCTCTAGAGTCCGCAGTTTCTTCACGAACTTCACGTAGCGGGCTGTCGAGTCTAGGACGCGAGATGTCTGGGGAAGTTGGCGAAGGTTTAGTAACTGATATGTGATATGTGGGAACATTATAGGCAGATAGGCTCATAAGATGATCTGTTGTGTGGGCTGAATAAAGAAATACCTACCATTGATTTTTGATTTGTAAATAACATGTAAATAAGAGTTACGCGATAGAAAGAGATGCAACTGCTAGGTAGAATATAACTGTAGGTAATTAGCGCTGTGCCGCTGTGCGACCTGAATTCCACTTTATTGTGTCGTAGCAAGTCTTCTTTTTATTTAAATGATTTTGGGGAGTGAACCATCTGATTCTGTACCATTCTTGGCTTCAGGAAGACGTTTTACTTACATAGTAGCAATCCGGGGCTCCACGCGGACCGTACCCATCTTTGGGCGGATTCTGTCGCGCCGGGATCAGCTCCGTCGCATTGCATTGCGTCGCCATTTATTACTCCAATAACTAAATAAATATGTAAAGTCTTTACAAATTAACCACTAAAATAACTGACAAGTTTGTTTATGATTGTCTCTTATGTCAAATCACTGTCAGATATTTTGTTTTTTATTTGTCTGTTGCCAGTACGGTTACAGCGAATGGCAATTTTAATAATATACACACTCCTTGTTATTGTGGTAGGCAGTGGCTCCATGTAAAATACTGATATTCAGCTGCATCCGGTTAGACTGGAAGCCGACCCAATGGGCACGCCACAATTACGGCGATAAGTCCCCTCTTTGAGGAGTGGCTAGAGAGGCGCAACGGCGTCCTCACCTTCCGCCTGACGCAGGTCCTCACCGGACACGGTTGTTTCGGGAGGTACCTGTTTCGCATAAGGCGGGAGGAAACGCTCGGGTGTCACCACTGTGTGGATCGCCCGGAGGACACGGTGGAGTATACGGTGGAGGTCTGCCCGGCGCGGGCGGGGCACCGCCGTGTCCTCTTGGAGGCGATCGGCGGCGGTAACCTCTCGCGTCCGGCCCTGGTTCAGGCCATGGTGCGGAGCGAGAGGGCATGGCAAGCCGTCACCTCCTTCTGCAAAGCAGTAATGCTCGCGAAGGAGGAGGCGGAGCGCGTGAGGGAGTGGCAAAGGCCGCGCCCTACCAGCCCTAGCCGCCGCCGCCGTAGGAGACGTCCCGGGCGTCGGGAATTGATAGCCGATTTCCGGCCACCGTAGGCGCGGGCCTGCGGACGGAGAGCAACGGGCAGCTCGCCGTCCGATAAGGACCAGGCCCAGGTCGACGGCGCGTAGTGTTCCACGCGCGCCTCAAAGAGATGTCAGCAAAACTGACGGGGTCCGCTAGGGCCGATGCCTGCCGGGGTTGCGGGTAGTCCCAAGGGGAAGCCGTGGCCCCTGGCAAGGCAAGGGAAGGAACACGGGTGGGTTTTAGTCAGTAAGAGTCTGACACGCCCTTCCGCTCCGCCCAGAGCAGGAGAAGTCATTGGATGATTTAATACCCAAAAAAAAAAGCCGACCCAAAAGTAGTTAGGAAAAAGCTTGGCAGATTGGTTGACACTCCTTGTACACCTAGCTGTTGTGTGTTGTGGCACAGAATAGTACAGAAGGCGCACTCCGCATTTTAGGTATGAAGCTACAATTACGCGGCGGGCTGGTCTTGTCGGGCCAATTCAGTGTGAGCGTGACGTAGTCAGAATGAGTTACGCGATAGAAAGAGAGGCAACTTCTAGATGAATATAACTGTAGGTAATTAGCGCTGTGCGAGCTGAATTGCAATTTATTGTGTCGTAGCAAGAGTCGCTTTTTATTTAAATGATTTTGCGGAGTGAACCATCTGTATAAATCTGTGATTGTGGCTTTGTTGTGGTGACCAGGATGATCAAGAGCCCAAAATGTGAAGAAAAATATCATGAGACACATCAGTGTCAACGTGCAGTGCTTCCTGTGTCCGGGTTCGCAACAAGTCAATCGTCATCCTGAGGATGCAAATGCAAATTCATTATCAATGCATCAAAACAAATAAATCTCGATTAAATATCTTTATTTTCATAAATCAACCTTACAATAGAAGAATTTGTTATAAAAATGCATTGGCAATGATTTCGCCGCAGCATTGTCGGTATATTATACTTTTCAAAAGTCAAGAGCGCTCATTCTAAAAGTTGGCAACGTCGCAAATAGCTGTCAAATATTTACCTGTTTTGATTAATTTGGCAATATTACTGTGGAAATATGGCTAACTAGTGACCTAAACTAAAATGAATTGCAATTATACACTGAATTTGTTATTTGTAACTATAATTTGTAACCGTTTTAGGTGTAAAAAGTCATTTGGAAAGTTTCCAAATCAAACTCTATCTCAAAATATTTTTCTACTTCTAAAACTAAGTGTTTGGTGTTACGATATTAATTATTGTATTTTATAATCAATATTTTAGTTCACTAGTTAGCCATATTTCATATTACCATGTAGCAATATTGCCAAATCAATCAAAACAGCGAAATATTTGCCATCTATTTCCGACGTTTCCCACTTTCAGAATGCACGCACGCTCTTATGAAAAGTCCTAAATGAGAAAATATTACGAACATCGAAAAAAAAAATACAACAATATCAAAGAGTCAAAACAAAACTTTTGTTAACGTGATTATAAAATCTGAAGAATCAACTACTTAACTATAATAATTAAACAATCAACAAGGCCACCCAATGTTTCTAAAAATATAAAAAAAAAAGTTTTACTCCTACTTACAACGAAACAATCTTTTATAAAAACTTTGTACTAATCTTTCACATTCAGCCTTATTTTAGTAGACTATTAATTTAGCAATAAAGGCTTGCGCAGTCCGGCGGATAGGAAGGCAGAGGATTAAATATATCAATTGAATTAAATACTTATACAATTGAAATAAGGTAGATATTTCAATACTCGAGCTTGGAGAATCGCAGCGCAGTTTTCCGTCGATCACCGACCATTTTCTATTTCTAAATTCAATTGATAATCCTATGACGTCCCGTCCGCCAGTCTGCGCAGGCCATAACTCTTTAGTTGAGTAGAATAAAAATCTCAGGCGGTACATTTAATAACACAGACCGTCCACAATAACTTGTCCCTTGCCGTTACGTTGGTACCATTGCTTGTCAAGCTTAGTTTCAATACTAATAGAGTTCGAAATGGCAACTGACAGAACACTGCTACCAATCGCTTCACGAGACACGTTATAATGAACGCACTGTAGGCACTTAATAATATTAACGCTAAAATTGTTTCTAAAATGGTAAAAAAAGTCGAAAAAACGTAAACTTTTACGAGATCATGGACTCTGGAAAAGTACATCAAAATATCATGAAAAATACATTTGTATCGTATTCACCACTGATCGATGCCGTCGATCAACGACGATTGATTGGTGTGGTGGGTTTTTCAGACCGATTGGTACTAATCGATAAAGTGGTCGACCGATCATCGGTCCATCGTTGATCAACGTCATCTATCATCGATCCATCGTCCATCGACGTACTGATCTATTCTACCGTCGATCGACGATCGATCGATTGGTGTGGTTGGTCTGTAATCTGAGGTTTTAAGTTATGGTTAAGGGTCCTTAATACTACTCGTATAACATAATGCCTGAAGGGGCAGAGGTGTACCTATAGTACAACCCATTTCTTAATACTAACATTTGTAAATAAATATGGCACGCGATTCAATATGGCGCTACCCGCCATATTGAATTCGTAATGACGTCAGACGGATAGTCTTAAATACAACCTTGATTACGACTAATCCAATGACACCTACAATAATGGTGTGGCTGAGACATATAACACCCCATTTTAAGTTTAAGGGCAACACATCTGGCGAAACGTAGCGCAGCGCGGTTGTCACTGCCAAATAAATATCAAGACTGCGAGTCTTAAAATAAAGTCGAAAATAAATAACCTGAGTCGCACTCCTTTTTTCGCTTAGATACGCTCTCGAACTTATGGAAGTTTATTTATTCTCAACTCTAGCAAGGTCGATACTTGTTTGGTACTGACAACGGCGCTGCGCTGCGTGAGCGTCGGCCCTAAGTAGGTAAAACACGCTTACAAAGTAAATGAGTTACAAAATAAAAAATAAACAAACAAGATCTTTTTGTTACAAATTATGTTATCAACATAGCTGATAACTACTGCTGATAAATTGACCACTATACACTAAATGAGTATCTAAAAATACACATGATAATCATAATCTTTGACGAAGAAAAACTGCTGTAATACCATTATTATTCTTAGCTTCTAACAAAAAAAAATCCTTAAAGAGGATGCGCTTTCGATCAACATCAATGAACTACAAATCGCAAAAAACGAAAGAAATTTTGAAAATCGCTGGCTGCCTTACCGCATCCCTCTTAAAAACTTTAATTTAAAATCTTAACAGTCAAACTGATATTTATGCTATCCAACTCAGGTTGTCCAACAACCACTTTAGTAGGCGACCGTAAAACCAACTCCCTATTATGTAATTTCAAGTTAGCACTGTTAGGTAATAAGTCCATCTTAGAGATTTGTAGCCTGAAGCAGTTAGGGTCATTTTCGTATGGCATGCCGGGGGGTAAGTCCGTGACCACGCCAGTCCAGGTGAAGGGCTCGCCAGTCACCTTGTTGTAGATCGTGAGGCTGCCGGTTTTAGGATCGTCCGGGTTGTACGATACTGTCTGTGGATAGATAGGGAGTTTTTAGAAGTTGTTGGCATGCTTTGGAGGTGAGAGTTAAGTTCATCATATCATAATCAGCCTATCAGTTCCCACTGCTGGGACACAGGCCTCCTCTCTGTGAGAGGGAGTGGGCTGTAATCTACCACGCGGGCCCAGTGCGGGTTGGTAGAGGTCACATGTCTTTGCATGTTTGGTTCTAAGACATGCCGGTTTCTCACGATGTTTTCCTTCAAAGTTTGATGAAATTATTTACACAAAGTAAATCACCTGCTTAGGTTCGAACCCACGACCTCTCTCGTAAGTCGGGGCAGTTACCACTGGGCCACGACTGCTCCCTGAGAGTTAAGTTAGTTCCCAAATGTAAGAAATTGTATTCTTGGGATTTCTTTGTTTCGTTGATCTCTTGTCGCAAGAGCCACTGCTGAGATTGGAGTTTTGGGTTTGATCGCCGGGTCAGTCAGTATGATAGAGATTTCCATTAGGAATTTTAGTATGTCAGGAATTCAGATTTGTGCCCGGTTGTTGAGAATAGGCTCACCTCCATTTCATGAAACTTAAACTGCACCTCTGCCTACTTCTTTGCGTCATGAAGTCGTGATGTTATTTATGGCGTATGTATGTTAAGTCAGGGAAAATAATCACTAAGCAAATTAACTGACAACTTAAATTGTATTCTAATCTGAACTACCTGAACTGTCATCCTTTGACAGTTGCATGATATGGCTATCATACGACAAATTGACGCAGTGTGCCCATTTGTTTAACGATTAATTTGCTTATCTTACCGACAGAGCCGCCATGAAGCAGTCCGGGTCCTCGTACTTGGCGCTGAGCACGTACAGCGCTCCCTCGTGCTGCAGCACGTGGCTGAGCCACACGCGCTGCGACGACAGCTTGCCTAGTGTGTAGGACGTGCTGAACTCGTTGGACTGGCACTCGACTATGTCGGTGGAATGCTCCTGGAATGGAAAATGGGAAAAGATATGATCATAAATATATAGCTGAAGAACACACCTCGCCTACACAGTGTGCTCCGTTGCAGCCCTGCCACGCTTAAATCGGCTGAAATCCATTCGATTATTCGATGATTCATGTCTAAAATAAGTATACGTTTTACGTACCAAAATAAGAGTTATAAAAAAAAAATCGGGCAGTTCAAATTCAAATTCAAAAGTCATTTATTCAAACTAGGCTGAGAATCAGCACTTTTCGAACGTCAAAATTACATAAGACAGTCCCCCAAAAACGCCCGCCCTTCACCACTTCCTAGTGCTTTTGCTGGAAAGAAGAAGTCTTTGGTGACTGCCAATAGAAGTGAAAACTAAGTAATTTTTTGGTTTTTCAAGTAGATGTCTTTCGTTAAGTAACTTTTTGATTCTCGCGTTGATGTCTTTCGTTCGATACATATAGCTCGTGGAAAGCTATAGGTGACGATGACTCGAGTTCCATGATTTTTGTTCACCCAAAAAGTGCTCAGCGCGCCTAACGACGTTTTCACATTAATTAATTTTGAGACAGGAAACGCAGACAAACGTCTGATAACTATGTAATAGTAATAGCCGTAACCCCATAGCGCTTACCGCATCCTACACCTACAGAGAATAGACAAAATGACAGATTCACCATCTGTCATTTTGTCTATTCTTCCGTCTTTATGGTGGGCATGCTACGGCTTCAGCAGGTAATCTACCTAGTTTGTGAAAGCATGCAAATGCTGATTTTCGCTTCACACACTTTCTGCTGAGTATTCGATGTAAAGTTTTAATAGCAAAATATCTCATAACTACATATTTATAATATGACTTACTTCCGCAGCTTGCCCCGCGTGTTATGTCGATAAAAAGGACAAAGTATCGCCATAACAAATTTCATCAAAATCGGTTCAGCCGTTTAGCCGTGAAAGAAACATACAAAAAATCAAATCTTTTCTCTTTATAATATTAGTAGAAAAGTTCTAAATCTCATACCTTCCTGATGTGGTACTCGAGAATGATCTTGGGTCCTGCCCAGTTGCATAGGATGCACTGCATCCTTATGTCCATTCCCATACGCTCCATGTAGTCCTGAAATACAAGTCGTATTATGTGTAGTACATTAAAATAGGTATTATTATTTACAGAGATTTTTAAAACGTCAAGAAACGTCAAGTTTCCTGCAAAAATACAGGCAGCATCCTAGTTTTGCTCCAACACAGTTAGAAGACTAAAAAGACAAAACCGTTGGAGCTATAGTGCGCGCGGAACTAAAGTCC
This sequence comes from Conistra vaccinii, assembly GCA_948150665.1. Classification (NCBI taxonomy): domain Eukaryota; kingdom Metazoa; phylum Arthropoda; class Insecta; order Lepidoptera; family Noctuidae; genus Conistra; species Conistra vaccinii. The sequence goes on along the minus strand of OX411339.1, from coordinate 5,529,244 downwards.
GCGCGCACTAGTTAGCCGCTCATCTCATCACAAATCACCTCGCTATTGCAATCTCATGTGCGTTTTATCTAAACTAGCCGGAACTTTCACTTCGCGACGGCAACACGCGTTGAAACTTTGGAAGTACCGGCTAGTTTAGACAAAACGTTTAGACAAAACGCCCATGAGATTGCAAATTCAAATTCAAATTCAAATAATTTATTTTCTCTTCACAAACAATGACATGATAAATTATTTAAAACAAACTTAAAAATTACGTGACAAAGTTTGTGAGAGACTGGTGTCTGCACTAGGAATACCTGTATCGCAGATCACCAGGGTCCCACCACGCGGAATGTATACATAATTAGTTATACAGTAAATGTGAAGGGGTTCAGCATAAAGTATACTTAAACTAAATATAAATCAATGATAAAAAACAAATCAAAGTGAAAAAACCATAACACAAAACATTAAAGGAGTGGAAATATGCGCGAAATATGATATGTGAGGAAATTACCGGGACGGACTATTTTGGATGATTAAGTAAGTCTTCAGTTGCATTATAATCCAATTTATGGAGCCATTCAACTAGATTGCAATAGCGAGATGATTTGTGATGAGATGAGCGGCCAACTAGTCGCGCGCGGACTATAGTTGGCCGCGCCTTAGGTAATAGATGATTATAGAAATAGATTGAGCGCCTTATCTTACTTAGTCTATTCCGGCGCCGTACTTCGCGACGACAACACGCGTTGAAAGTTCCGGCTAGTTTAGACAAAACGCACATGAGATTGCAATAGCGAGATGAGTCGCCACCTAAGGCGCGGCCAACTAGTTCCGCGCGCACTATAGTGTTTAGTGTAAAGTACAAAAGGTTCAAACAAACACAACAACGAAGTGTATTCGCCTTAATAGAGACAATAAGAAAAGTGCTATTGAACACGATCTTAGTAAAGAAAATGTAATAGTTTATGTTATAATTAAATTACTTATCAGTCTGTTTATAAGGCTAGATTGTAATAAGAGAGAGAGCAGAGGTGGCCCAGTGGTAATGGACCCCGACTTACGAGTTGTAGGTCGTGGGTTCGAACCCAGGCAGGCGCTTTACTTTGTGTAAATAATTTCATCACCACTGCTCTCAAAACGGTGAAGGAAAACATCGTGAGGAAACCGGCATGTCTTAGAACCAAAAAATTCGAAGACATGTGACATCTACCAACCCGCACTGGGCCCGCGTGGTAGATCAGGGCCCACTCCCTCTCACAGAGAGGAGGTCTGTGTCCCAGCAGTGGGAACATTAATAGGCTGATGATCATGATGATGAGTGATTGTAATAAGGGTCCATCCTATTGTTGGACAAGGGCAAAAAAAACCTAGTTTTGCGTTGCTTGGTTATATCATCAGGGAAAGTGGAGGGAATAGTTTTTTGCCAAGAGCTTCAGTAAATTAGTCCAAGCAAACACTTAAAAATGGTGAAGGGAGTACGAGAAAATTTTTGCTTGGAGTACGCCTTCGTGATTGAATCAGAAATGAAGAGATCCGTAGGAGAATCAAGGTAACCGACATAGCCCGAAGAATTGCCAAACTTAAGTGACAGTAAGCAGGGAACATTGCTCGCAGAACAGATGGCCGATGGGTCCGAAAGGTTCTGGAGTGGCGACCGCGTACATGAAAACGAAGCGTTGCAAGGCTCCCCACAAGGTGGACCGATGACCTTGTGAAGGCCGCAGGAATCCGCTGGATTCGAGAAGCACAGAACTAGTCTAAGTGGCGGTGCTTGGAGGAGGCCTATGTACAGCAGTGTACGCCTTTCGGCTGAAATTTTAACGTTCAGAACGTGCCGATTCTCAGTCTAATTCATTTTATTTTATTTTGCTTACCCCATCCTGGCTGATTATCTCCAGTGCATCTTCCACCATCTCTGGTATGGAGAGGTTAGCAGCTAACTCCTGCTCCTGCGACGTTATAGTCTCTACGGATGAACATGAACGTTGGAAGTGCGACGCCAGTGCACCTGTAATTTATAAGTATCATAATAATTATCACGCAGGCATTACAACGGAAATCTACTTAATAATAATCTTAAATTAATTCATTCACTGACAGTCACCGCACAGCCAAAATCGCTGGGTCTAGAAGTACACTGGGAACGAAGCCGGCCGGCATGCCTGAGAGATAAGTCAGATGCATGTGAAGCCACGCCATGGGCGTCTTTAAAACTCTTACACCAGTACCCTAATTACGTAATGCACGAACAATCAGAATTTGAATCGATTAGAAATACGCGAGTTAAACTGTAACATTAAAAAAAAAAAACTTTTTTTTTACATTTTTATATACATACATAAACTCACATAACTAACTTTTCTAGCATAAAATTGGGGTAAAATAAACATCCTTACTATTATTATTTTCTTGATGACAGTGGAAGTTGCTGAAGAAATCGTTCGCGCTTGGGATCACTTCATTCTCGATCATGTAGAACGGCTGGCTTTCACGCGGCGGTGCTGGCAAATACAAGGCTCAATCATCAATAACGCTGGTTACCGGCGCCGATATACCAGCGCTGGTTGTCAACTCTGGCTAGGCACTTTGCATACATTTTGCCAAATCAGCGCGAACCGGCGCGGCGGCGCTGGCGACTAATCAGATAGGAACTTGGGCGCTTTCACATTGCGACGATAACGACACCGACATATCATCCCATCAGCGCGAACCGTCGCCTAAACCCTCATTAAATATGAAAGAAAGAAAGAAAATACATTTACATGAAGTGTCTAAGCTGTCTCTAAAAAGGAATCTTCTACTGTTGGTTCAGGATTTTGGCTATTGGACTATTCGCCACCAGTTCAATATATCGGAAGTCGACTAGCCTAGTGAAGATATTATTCCTTGTGGCAGAAGACAACTCAACGAAAACGATGGAGAAAGAAAAAGTATTTATTATTAGTAACCTTACCAGATTAATAAAGATGGGTCTTTCGGCAAAATCATTTAAATAAAAAACGACTCTTGATACGACATAATAAAGTGCAATTCAGGTCGCATAGCGCTAATAACCTATAGTTATACACATCACGCCTTGTTTCCCCGAAGGGTTGGGCAGAGGTGTACCTGTACCACACCCACATTTCGCCAGTTATGTTTAACTCCCATGTAATGGTGGGCGACTTATTCCCATGCCTGGTACAAATCCAAACTGCTACTGAGAAATTCCGGATAGAAAAAACCCATTAGAACTTTGCCCGACCCGGGAATCGAACCCAGGACCTCATGCTCAGCAGTAGCGCTTGCGACCACTAGACCAGCGAGGCAGTCAACCTATATTAGGTTGACTGCCTCGCTGGTCTTCCCGGGTCGGGCAAAGTTCTAATGGGTTTTTTCTATCCGGAATTTCTCAGTAGCAGTCTGGATTTGTACCAGGCATGGGAATAAGTCGCCCACCATTACATGGGACTGGTAGAAATTATTGAAGAAGCAAGCGATATCATCATTCTCTTGTCTTTAACCCAATTTTTTTTTTTGAAGGAGATAGTGTTAGTGAGCTTTTTTTGTCAATACCAGAGGATATAAAGTCATGGTATCGAATAAAAATTATAAATGTTAGCAGAATATAATTTACATGTTTCCAGTCATTTGGCGACTCTATACAACGTGTAATAACAAACCTGTCTGATCCGGGAGAGTGCTGTAGAAAATCGTACTGAGAGTCCATAATTAATATATGGTAATTTTCAGAAAAAAAGAAAAATATAGCATTTTTTTTTCAATGAGGAATTTTACCGGGTTATTACATTTGGCGCGGGCGTATGTCGTTAATCGGGTACAAGTCATAACTTATGACCCCTGTTGAGAATTCGTGAATTTTAAATAGCAATAACTTTTTTATTTTCAATAGGAATAAGTATTTTTATTACTTTTTGGTAATGTTGCAGTACCTATATGCTTTTTTCGGATCGGACAGGGTGTTTGTAACACCAGTGGTAGTTGACGGAGAAAACGGTGGTTTTCTCCGTCAATTGTGGACCGATGTTTTAAACTACCAGTAAAGTATTAATTAGATACCCGAGCTGAATAGTTGTCAACATTGTTCGTAATTACAGCCACACTACTAAACACTGGAGACATGTAAACGAGACGTGTTAGTAGAAAAGAAGCGTAACTCACAAGCATGATTATACACGTTGTGCTGGTTGTGCGCGTCGTTGGATGAGGGTTGCATCTTGCTGTAAGCAACACATGCAAGCTGTAAGCTACAATACCTTTGAATTATGACAGCCTGGTAGAAAGCGGTGCGGTTTACATGGTGCTAGTGATTTAGTTGGCTGGTGAGTGATTTAGTAACAATTTTGTTTTGTGAATGATGTGTGTGTTTAATGTCTTGTCGAGTAGGTTGTTCTTAGATGTGATTATATCTAAACGTTATAAATTAAGCAAGTAGTATGTATGGAATCTTTAGTTATTGAAGAGAAAATGTTAGATAATACGTCGGTCTGCATTTGGGGGAGGTGGAGGTAACGTTTCAAAAGCCTACAGGCCCGGAAAACATAGCCTTAACAGAAAGTAAGTAAATATTATTCTTTTCAAAACAAAAAATTAAAATTAATTTATTCAAACTATTAGATCTGAGAATCAGCACTGTTTGAACATCAAAATTACATAAAACAGTCCCCCAAAACGCATTAAAGGAACACACAAATTAGTTCTATTATGATTTCAACACACTATCTTACTAGCATATATATCCTGAAGAATATCATATATTTTTAAAAGCTTTTATTCAACTTGCAATGTTTGTTTGTTTGTATGTAAGTTAGTATGTTTGTTTAGGTGGATTCTTGCAAGCTGAATTAAGACCACTTCCTCTAACTCCACGGAGTTGATATTTTACATGTTGGTTCGATTCCAATGACAATACATTTTTATGACAAACATGACCTGATTGGCTACCCAGGATTGGCTCCAGACGAGGGAACTCCTCAACGGCCAACAGTACAGACACGAAATTTTATATACGCTTTAATTATAATGGTTTGTTCTAAATTCCATTATGACCTGGCTGCTGCACCCAGGATTGACTCCAGACGAGGGAACTCCTCAACGGTTAACAGTACAAACAGAAAATTTTATATTCGCTTTAATTATCATGGTCCGATCTAAATTCCACTATGATTTGGCTGTTGCACCCAGGATTGGCTTCAGGCGAGGGAACTCCTCAGCGATCAACAGTACAGACACGAAATGTTACATACGCTTTAATTATGATGATCCGTTCTAAAGTCCATTATGACCTGGTTGCTGCACCCAGGACTGGCTTCAGACGAAGGAACTCCTCAACGGCCAACAGTACAGACACGAAATTTCATATACGCTTTCATTATAATGGTCTGTTTTAAATTCCACCACGATCTGGCTACTGCATCCAGGATTGGCTTCAGACGAGGGAACTCCTCAACGGTTAACAGTACAAACAGGAAATTTTATATACGATTTAATTATCACGGTCCGATCTGAATTCCACCATGATTTGGCTGTTGTACCCAGGATTGGCTTCAGGTGAGGGAACTCCTCAACGATCAACAGCGCAGACACAAAATTTTATATATCCTTCAATTATGATAGTCCGTTCTAAATTACACCATGATCTGGCTGCTGCACCCAGGACTGGCTTCAGACGAGGGAACTCCTCAACGGCCAATAGTACAGACACGAAATATTATATACGCTTAAATTATGATAGACTGTTCTAAAGTCCACCATGATCTAACTGCTGCACCTAGGATTGGCTCCTGACGAGGGAAGTCCTGAACGATCAACAGTACAGACACGAAATTTAATATACGATTGAATTATGATGGTCCGCTCTAAAGTCCATTATGACCTGACTGCTACACCCAAGATTGACTCCAGACGAGGGAACTCCTTAACGGCCAACAGTACAGACACGAAACATTATATACGCTTTAATTATGATAGACCATTCTAAAGTCCACCATGATCTGACTGCTGCATCTAAAATTGGCTTCAGACGAGGGAACTCCTCAACGGATAACAGTACAAACAGGAAATTTTATATACGCTTTAATTATCACGGTCCGATCTAAATTCCACCATGATTTGGCTGTTGCACCTAGGATTGACTCCAGACGAGGGAACTCCTCAACGGTTAACAGTACAAACAGAATTTTTTATATAGGCTTTAATTATGACGATCCGATCTAAATTCCATCATGATTTCGCTGTTGCACCCAGGATTGGCTTCAGGCGAGGGAACTCCTCAACGGCCAACAGTACAGACACGAAACATTATATACGCTTTAATTATGATAGACCATTCTAAAGTCAACCATGATCTGACTGCTGCATCCAGAATTGGCTTCAGACGAGGGAATTCCTCAACTGTTAACAGTACAAACAGGAAATTTTATATAGTTACGCTTTAGTTATCACGGTCCAATCTAAATTCCACCATGATTTGGCTGTTGCACTCAGGGTTGGCTCCAGACGAGGGAACTGCTCAACGATTAACAGCGCAGACACAAAATTTTATAGATCCTTTAATTATGATAGTCCGTTCTAAATTACACCATGATCTGGCTGCTGCACCCAGGACTGGCTTCAGACGAGGGAACTCCTCAACGGCCAACAGTACAGACACGAAACATTATATACGCTTTAATTATGATAGACTATTCTAAAGTCCACCATGATCTGACTGCTGCACCCAGGATTGGCTCCAGATGAAGGAACTCTTCAACGGTCAACAGTACAAACAGGAAATTTTATATACGCTTTAATTATTACAGTCCGTTCTAAATTACACCATGATCTGGCTGCTGCACCCAGGACTGACTTCAGACGAGGGAACTCCTCAACGGGCAACAGTAGAGACACGAAATATTACATACGCTTTAATTATGATAGACCGTTTTAAAGTCCACCATGATCTGACTGCTGCACCCAGGATTGGCTTCAGACGAGGAAAGTCCTGAACGGTCAACTGTACAGATACGAAATTTAATATACGATTGAATTATGATAGTCTGTTCTTAAGTTCACTATTGACCTGGCTGCTGCACCTAGGATTGACTTCAGACGAGGGAAGTCCTGAACGATCAACAGTACAGACACGAAATTTAATATATGCTTGAATTATGATGGTCCGTTCTAGAGTCCATTATGACCTGACTGCTGCACCCAGGATTGGCTCCAGATGAGGGAACTTCTCAACGGCCAACAGTATAGACACGTAACATTATATACGCTATAATTATGATAGACCATTCTAAAGTCCACCATGATCTGACTGCTGCACCCAGGATTGGCTCCAGACGAGGTAACTCCTCAACGGTCAACAGTACAACCAGGAAATTTTATATACGCATTTCATTATGATATTCCGTTCTAAATTCCAACATTACCTGGCTGCTGCACCCGGGATTGGCTCCAGACGACGAGATTTCTCAATAATCAACAGGATAAACACGACATTTTATACATGGATATGTATTGTGCTATTATACTTCAATGGAATTCAGGGTCTGGTGATGGAGCCGAAAGATTAACATAGGAACTTCTAAAAAAAACTAGACTACCATCGAGTTTGAACTGGTTGGTTTTGTCTTGACTAGAACTATAGCCCAAAGTAGTATCCAGGGTCTGATAATAGAGCTGAAAAGAGATGACACATAGAAAGTGGTCACAGAAAATCCTGAACTAAATAAGATCTTTTGACAAAAACTATTTCCCGAGGTGTAGTCTAGGGTCTGATGATAGTGCCGGAAGGTAGTAACAGGAAAACCTCAACTTTACAAAGTAGCCCTGTTGTGTTGAACTCGTTGGATTTGTTTAGTCAAGTGAAAGTGATAGAACAGATATTTTATCAAAAAACTAATGCTAAAAAACACAAAATAAAATATTAGTAAAAATCTTTTTAAAACAAGCTTTTATTGAACTAAAAAGTACAAAATAAAACTTACGTAAACAGATAACTTTAATGTTTTCTTAAAAGCTTGAGGCGTGAACGTCCTTCTTAAACATAAAGATAAGCCTCAAGCTTTTAAGAAAACATTAAAGTTATCTGTTTACGTAAGTTTTATTTTGTACTTTTTAGTTCAATAAAAGCTTGTTTTAAAAAGATTTTTACTAATATTTTTCTGATTTTGTTTACTGCAGTAGATCTTATACTTTTAGGCATTATAAAACTTGCGTTAAGGTACAGACGCCAGCACATCAAGTTACTACAATCTGTCAAATTTCTTTAATAGGTTTTCAACTTTATCGCTAAAGAATAAGGTTCAATGTTGATTGGGAAAATTTGACAGATTGGAGTAGGTTGATGTGCTGGCGTCTCGTCTGTACGTTCAGGTCCTGTAGTCCTTTTAAAATACGCCACTGATTAGACCGATAGTACTCACGTAGTACATATCACAGGAGTACAGTAAACTGTGCGCGTGTCCGTCGTTGTAGATATATTATTTCGTGTTGGTTGGTGCGCCATCTTCAAGTTGAATATCGTCTCGAGACTGTTGGTGCCCTGGTACTGAATGCGGTCCGGGATGTTTGTCGGGATTTGGGCTGGAAAGAAACAATTAATCATAACATCTCCAAAGGGGTTGGCAGATGAGTACACCCACCATACCAGCTGTACGAACGTAAATGAAGCAAGAGGAGTCAAAATCGGTTGAGCGGGCTGTAAAAAATGTTAAGTTAAAATGTCTAATCTTATTTCAAATCAAATGGAGTTATAAGTTAGATTTGTTCTTATGAAACAAATCTTAGTAAGTCAAACGCTAGAATAATTAAAAAGAACATAATAATATTTGCAGCAAAAAGTTCTTTGAAGAAAAGTGCTGCAGAATGACAGCTGATATTCACCAATTTTGACAAAGTAGTATTCAGTTGTTGGTTGGCATTTCTTTAAACATCAAGATCAAAAGAAAGATATTCTTGAACTCATATTGTATAAATATTAATTGCCAATATTTACCTAACCCGCTAAAAGTAAAAAACTGATCAGGGATGGCTAAAAAAAAATTGTTTTTTTTTTTTTTAAAAGGCTTAGATATTTTTTTTAAATAAACTTACCTGTCTCAGGTTCACTGTCAACTTGTACATATAGAGGCTGCATAACATCTCCACTATAAACACTACTGAACTTGCTGAACACCTCATTGATCTTCGGTAACATGCACTCATTTTCAACGGTCCTGGCTATCTCCCTGCTCCTCCGTAAAGACCTTACTTGTTCAGCCCTGATCTTCTTATGATAATACTCCCCGTATGGTCCTGAACAATTTTCTCTAGAAGTATTTGATAGGGTTGTTTCATCTGAACCACTGCTGAAGTTAAAGTTATTTGTAGCACTGCAGTTGTTAGTTGGTGATACTTCTGTCACAGATGTTCTGTAACCCGAATTTTGTGCTGGTTCCGAAACGTGTGTCCTTAGACCAAAATTTGGGGTGTTTAACATGTTTGAGTGTCGGCTGGTCAAACTAGGGGTTAACTCGCTCATATTCGAAGACCTGAAGGTAAAATTTGAGCTCAGTTCACTCAAATTTGACAGCTTGTAGTTCGAATTAGAGTTCATTTCACTGAAGTTTGATGAAATGTTCGAGTTTTGAACCATTTTGGACATCACTGATGGTGTTGCGTTAGCTTTTAGTAAGGACGGATTCAAATTTTCGAATTGTTTTTGTCTGTCATAGCTGTTTGGTGCCAACTGACTCCGAAAGATTGCGTTTAGTTTAGTGAAACTGCCGTCAGCCCGTCGGACTACTACGCATGGCTTTTTAATGTCCGCAGGTTGAAGGGGGTAGACGCCACTTAGTCTGCGTGCTCGCTTGCCCAGCGGTGGGGAATTGTTCTGTAATGTAAGGAATACGATTTTGAGTGGAAAATCAACAATACTACTTCAGCACAATGACGATTACCTACTGCTGGACACATGCCTCCCCCAAAAGATTACCATTACGACCGGCGCGGCGGGGTAATTGCGTAACACACTTTAGAGGTTTGAGGAACAGGGTGTAAAGTTCACTCATACTCTATTGAAAAGGGAGGATCCTCCGACCAGACGGGTGTTGGGTCTGGCGGGCAACTGCCCGTAAGTTGATTTCGGATAGTATTATTTGTATTTGTTGTCAGGTAGTCTTATATATGTCGTTCGCGCGGTAAACTCTAATTGTGCGATGCAGGATTTGTGTGACGGCAGATCTTTTGATGCGTAGTTCGCATGTGGCGATGTAGGTGCCGCCACAACGCTAACAATAGCAAGCTATCTAATTACGCAACACATTTTCGTAAACAATTCCGACTAATCTGTTTCATTTTGAAAGTTCAACAACTTTCATTGCGTTATTTACGTTTCTGAGCAAATATTTTTTTTGAACATATGAAGCAATGGTAATCCATTGCTTCATAAATGTTAAAAAAATACCGCCTGAGGTATATGAGCGGTGAGACGGGGGAGGTAGACAAAGGCCAAATTAACTCAATGCCAATTTTGTCAATGGCGCCCTCCCCCGTCTCACCAGTCACATACCTCAAGCGGTGACTAGCAGTCGCGCGCGGACTATAAAGGTGAAAGCACACATATCCAAGCCGAACGCATCGAACGAACCGAACGAAACAATTTTTAGAATTCTTCATATGAAATTCTATGAAACCTCCCACACCTGCCCGCGTCGATTCGTCCGAATCTGGAAGACCGTTCCTAGCGTTCTCGTTGACTTCGATTAGTTCGACGCGTTCGGCTCGGATACTCGTAAGTCTGCGTTCGCCTTAAATCACTATTATAAAAATAAAGTAACATTCAAAACTCCACTTACCACACTCCTTACAGGTACTACCTTCCCGTCCTTCTGCCAGCTTACAATAATTTTCTTAGCAAAACTCCTACTCGCTTTCCTGATTTCTTCCGTACTAGTACATTTCACCTTAGTCTCGCTCCTCTCATCCGAATCTTTCATCAAGCTCATTAGAGTATTATTAAGCAAGTAACTTGGCTTTGTAACCCGGTTGGAGCTACGTAGTACACGGTCACTTCTGGTGGGAGGAAGTCTTCTGGAAGCTACAGTTTGAGGGTATTTTTTGGGGGACTGCACTTCAGGACTGTAGCTTATGAAGATGTGGCCCGCTTTCTTCGGTGTGTTTGTGATTGGTGGAGATTGACTTGTGGAGGAAATTTCTGGGCTCTGCTGTAAGTGTTAGATAAATTAGCTGTTACAACTTTTATATTTTTGACAAAAAAAAATACAGGTTAAAGAAAGAAAGAATATCATTACAATACAAAGTATGTAGACAAGGACGGATCCAGGATTTATTAATGGGAGGGGCCACATTTGCCAGACAGATAAGAAATGTCTCCCATATCTATACTGTTTTTGGTTTTAATTATTTGTTGAAGAAGATAATAGTAGTACCTTACTTCTTCAGCATTTACCATTGATGTTAACTAAATTTTTTTTTAATGTCCGTCTTGTAGATTATTAAAAAATATTGGACACGTATTTTTTATTTTTTTACGTAATCAACAGATTACGGCAATACATTGAGTAGGCAGGACGTTAAAATGTGGTATGACGTCACTGGCCGGTAGATTTTATACCGGCTTGTGACGTAGCGAACTCCCACTCCGCAACTTTAATGCGTTTTATCTAAACCATTTTGTGTTATTATGATAAAGCAAAAATTACGTGTCTAATAGTTTTTTATTATCTTACTGACGGACCAATTAGTTTTTTTATTTTTTCCCCAGTCAACATCCCTTTAGGGGTATGAGGAACAGGGTGTAAAGTTCACTCATCTACCATAGAAAAGGGAGGATCCTCCAACCAGACGGGTGTTATGTCTGGCGGGCAACTGCCCTATGTTGATTTCGGATAGTCTTATCTATGTTTTTCGCTCGGTAAACTCTAACTGCGCGATGCAGGAATTGTGTGACGTCATGTCTTTGCTGCGTAGTTTGTATGTCGCGGTGTAACCGCTACATCCCTATTGAAGCATCAATTTCTTGATGGTTAAGCATTCAGAAGATTTAGTTTAATTTTACTTTGGGGAGGGCACGTGGCCCCTGGATCCGCCCTTGTATGTAGATAATAATGAAAGAATTTAACTAAGGAAAATCATTTATGAATGAATGAATAAAGAATCAAGTATGAGGTCAAGTCAATTTAATAGCTTACTACCGGTCTCATCCGAGATGCAATACTATTGAAAACAATCAAATCAATCAATTTACTTACCGGGCGCTTCTTAGGTCCCACCTTGCGCACCTGTGCCTGACGTTTTTGTTCTGAACGAACATGTCGCACCAATAAATCTAAATCTCTTGGTGAGCCGTAATTTTTTGTGTTGATCAATTGGATCAGGTACACTTTCTGTAATGTCCAATATTTATTATGTTTATATAAAGGGTGTCTCAAACGTAGTGGTCCAAAGGTAAATAGGGTAAAGTGGAGGTGGCCACTAATCATTTAAAAAATTAAAAGTTGGGATATTGTCAAAAGTTCAGAATTATATTCAAAAAATTTTACACTTTCACTTCGATTATTCGACCCTGTGAACAAAATTTTCGATCTGGTAAAATTAGAGCAAATAGGTTTTTGGATTTTTCTACCTTGTTATGAAAACCCATTCTTTTTTAAAGGTTCCCATTTGAGACACCCTGTATACAATGTGTTTTATATTTGTTTCTTTTTTTTTGCCCCTTATTACATGAGACTTTAATATACATACTGGGTAGGTACTCAGGTAGACCTCCGCCTAATCCTTCGGGGATTACAGATCAGATCTTATGTGTGTTGTTATATTTTATTAAACTTATAAATGTCTGAATTACAGAGTAATTAGTTAGTTACAGTTCTCGGCAAATAAGTTTGTTGCTCTGAAGTAGACTACAAATAACTGCGCAGTAGACAATCTTACTTAGAAAACAGTAGCGCGCATGCGCAACTTCAGAGCGGCGAAGTTATTCGACGCGAACTGTAGTTGCGAATTTGCGATAAATAAATAATCAGCCTATAATGTTCCTGCTGCTGTGACACAGGCCTCCTCTCGGTGAGAGGGAGTGGGCCGTAATCCACCACGCGGGCCAGTGCGGGTTGGACATCACATGTCTTCGAATGTTTGGTTCTAGGACATGCCTGCTTCCTCACAATGTTTTCCTTCACTGTTCTGATAGCAGTGGTGATAAAATAATTTACACAAAGTAAAGAGTCTGCCTGGGTTCGAACCTACGGCCTACAACTCGTAAGTCGCGCTCGGGGGAGGCTGGATCGCTCTAACGCGTATCTACACGTATATCCGCGGTGGAGCGACCCAGACTGCCAGGCACTTCTTCTCATGCAACCGAGCGGGTGGGCAGGTTGCGGATAGCCCAACTCCGGCTGCGGGGTCGACCACTCACGGTTACATTGACTGTCAGTGGGCGGCCCCGTACTCGGAGCATCTTCTAAAGAGATCCCGGACAAGAGAAGTTCCCGAAAGCCAAATCCCAGGTTAAGGGTAACCTATATACCCCTTCCCATGAATCCATCACCTGATCAATCTACCCCGCCCGCCCTATCCTGACACATCCTGTCGTTCCTAAACCCTTAGGCCAACTCCCAGGCCTAAGGTGTCCCCCAAGCAACCCACACCCTCTATCCACCAAATGCCTTCCCTCCTGTCCTTATTACTCCCGTCGGTCCCAGAGGAAGGGTAACCTCGATTCCAAAAAAGCCCACCCCCACGACCATGAACATGCAGCGAGACAAAATTTCTACCCAGGTGGGTCCCGACCAAGTCGGGGAATCCCACACCGCTCCGGCGGTTAGCCCCCAACGTAATATGGGGGGGGCATCTAACTGCAACGTCGAATCTTTAATGCCGCGTTTCTTAACGCGGCCGGCAGCTGATCAAGCGCCCATAACTCAGGCTGACATTAGTGCGCCCATTAACCCAACTTCAACTGTGACTAACGCATCAACTCCCACTACAGGTTTTAAGCCTCCTACGAACCTCTGGCAACAGAGTGCCGTACGGAACAGCAAAACCAACCCTGACATAGACCCAGACAAAGACCAAGACAAACAGACAGAGACGGGGAAAGATGACGGACCTGGTACCTCTAGCACTCTTCTGGTGGCCGGCGATGAAGTACGCCCGCTGACAAAGCGCGAAAAAATCCTGGCCCGGAAGAAGAGAGCAAGCGACCGAAAGCGCAAAATTCGCGAAGGCACTAGCCAGAGCGAAGCAGCGCGATCGGACGCTGAAGAGGAGGTGCGCGACCGGTCCCGAATACGCGCAGTGGAAACTCCGCGCGAAAAGGGGCCGGACGCACGCGACCGGCCGCAAGAGCGTGCAGAGGAAACTCAGCGCGCGAAGCGGCTGGACGCGGAACCGCGCGTGCGGGGGCAAGCTTGCGAAGGGGCAACCCAGAGTGAAAAGCCTCCGCACGTGACAGAGTCTGCCGGGACCGACAGCCGACCCCGACACACAGACGGACCCAACGACCGACCTCGACCTAGACACAGCAGGGGCAAACGGGGTGGTACCCAACACCCGGCGTTGCCGGCTAACAACACCCAGCCAGGCACCTCCAAGCCGCAGCCTGGACCGAGCGGTACAGGGCCGGCGAAGAGGGAGCGCCCTGATGAGACGGCTTAGCCGAGCATGCTTCAGGGCGACGCCAAACGGGTGAGGGTCCACTCCGCTCAAGGGGAGCAAAGAACCTACGCGCGAGCCACGAAGGACATCCCGGCGCGGCTGGCCGTAGCAATTTGCCTTCCCCCCCCCTCCAGAGACTTGACAAAGGAAGAGGCCGAATACATCAAGACGGACCTAGAGAACCTAGTCATGAGTACAGACTCGACAGCACCACTCCCTGCCTTCCGCGGTTACCCACGGGTAGCGGAAGGCACCGTACAGTTGTGGTGTGAGGACGAGTATGCTCTGACCTGGCTGACACAAAATGTACCCACAATAAAACTCCCGACTACAGACATGACACTCACGGTTATGAGACAATCCGACGTGCCCACCCGTGTCCGAGTCTCGCTATTTGTCCCTCGCTACAGAGGTGACGTAGCTAGACTCCAAGGTATTCTGATCCGTCAGAATACCTGGTACGACATTGCCAGGTGGACACTCTACAGGGCGACTACCGTCGGTGGCGACAACTACGGGACTTATTTGACCCTAGGTGTCCCACCGGAGGAAGCCGTAAAGGTCCGGGCTCGGGAGCGACGCATATCGTACATGCTCGGCTCGATATACGTTCGCTTCTGGCCCACGACCCGACCCTCTGACGTCCAGACCGACAGCACAGAAATGACAACGACGACGACGACGCAACCGACGCTGACACAGACGGATGACACCGACATCGACCGACTTGAGGAGGTCATGGCCCGAGCGGCAATGGCTGACGACGTCGACACCATACCACCCGAATCACCTGGCTGGAGCGACCGGTTACTCGCTTCGTCGCCGGGTGAACTACACGATGACAAATACAGAGAGGTGGTGGAGAGGCTATCCGATGGATCCATCTCCGACTAACCCCTCTTCATCACCGTCATCGCCCCTCAACATAATCCAGACCAACCTCCAGCATAGCCAGACTGCCACGGCTAGCTTACGCAGGGCGCTAGAGGTAAAACCCCGAACCATCGCACTGATCCAAGAGCCGTGGATCAGAAACAATAGAATATGCGGCCTCGGTAACATCGGAGGTAAGCTAATTCTAGACACGCACAGCTCAGACAAACCTAGAACCTGTGTCTACATACCCAAAGAAATTCCCTTTACGCCACTCACCCAATTCTGTTCCAGAGACCTGACAGCTGTTAGGCTCCAAACCGAAAGTAGCGTTCCGGATGTTGTACTGGCCTCGGTATACATGCCGGGCGAGGACGCAGACTGCCCGCCAAAAGAGATGGCCGACCTGGTGCAGCATTGCGAGCGCGCCAACTTGGACCTAATCATCTGCACTGACTCGAACGCCCACCACCCGCTCTGGGGCAGCGCCGCAGCGAACTCCAGAGGAGAGGTACTATCCACCTATTTATTCTCTACTAACCTTAACATTGTTAACCGCGGTTCGGAACCCACTTGGGTCACAGTCCGCGGACAAACAATTATAGATCTGACACTCGCTACAGAAACCGCAACAAACCTAATCACAAACTGGCATGTATCGGACGAACCTTCCTGCTCAGACCACAGAAGGATTCGTTTTACACTAGCCGCAAACACCAGGAAACCTGCACCGAGGCGAAACCCGAGGCGCACCAATGTTCCCAATTACAAGAGCCTTCTGGCCTCCCTACTAGCTAGACACCTAGCACAAGTAACCATAAGGGACCAAGCACAATTAGAATACACCGTGACAAAACTATCCGAATACCTAACCGAAGCATACCACGCATGCTGTAAACTAAGAGCGCCACAAGGCAAGAACGAGAGAAACCCCTGGTGGAACGCTGAACTTAGTAAACTCAGAGATGCGCTACGTAAGCAATTTAACAGAGCAAAAAACACGAGACTCCCGGATGACTGGGAGATATACAAAGAGACCCAATATACATACAAAAAGCAGATCAGGACCGCCAGGAGGACCGCTTGGCGTAAGTTCTGTCAATCTATCGAAACAAACAGTGAGGCCGCAAGGGTAAGGAAGATCCTATCAACTGATCAGGACCGAACCCTTGGCGCGCTGAAAAAACCCGATAACTCATACACATTAACCGACTATGAAACCAGTAAGGTCCTTCTCGAGACTCACTTCCCAGACTGCAGAATCCTAGAGGACGGGACGTGGGAAGCTGATTCAGAATGGACCCCTACGGAACACGACTGGTCAAGAGCCCGCAACATTGTAACAGAAGACCGAATAAAGTGGGCTATCAACACCTTTCAGCCATACAAGTCGGCAGGGCTGGACGGCATCTTCCCAGCCCTGCTGCAGTGGGGGGTAGATCATCTGACACCATGGCTCGTGGAGATCTACCGAGCCTGCATAGCACTCAGGTACATACCTCTCGCATGGCGCGAGGTGAAAGTCATCTTTATACCCAAACCCGGCAAAACCGATTATACACAACCCAAGGCTTATAGGCCTATAAGCCTCACATCCTTCTTACTGAAAACCCTCGAGAGACTCTGTGATAGGCACATCCGAGACGGACCTCTCCGAGTAAAACCACTGCACAAACAACAGCATGCGTACTCCACAGGCAAATCAACAGAATCCGCGCTGCACAGCGTGGTCTCTAAAATTGAATGCGCAGTGGACCACAAATGCTCAGCACTAGCCGCCTTCATTGACATCGAGGGCGCCTTTGACAAGACCATGTTTAACAGTATAAACATGGCCCTCGACAGACACAGAATAGACTCAACCCTGAGCGGCTGGATCACCAACATGCTCAAAATGAGAGCTGTACAGGTCACAGTAAATGACACTACGAGGGCCATCGTAGCGAAAGGCTGCCCGCAAGGGGGCGTCCTCTCGCCGCTCCTATGGAACCTGGTAGTAGACAGCCTCATCAAAACACTCAACGACAAAGGTTACTTCACCGTAGGCTACGCGGATGACTTAACCATAATAATAAACGGAACCCACGAAAACACTCTATGCAACCTAATGCGTCAAGCCCTGAAAATTGTAGAGGACTGGTGCAACAAGCACCAACTCTCGGTGAACCCCACAAAAACTGAACTGATTCTCTTCACAAAAAAGAGAAAACTGGCGACGTTACAACTACCACGATTCTTTGGAACAACCCTAAGCCTTTCAACAGAAACCAAATACCTGGGCATTTATTTGGACAAGCAACTAAACTGGGCAAAACACACAAACTACATCACTACAAAAGCCAGCATATCCCTGTGGCAGTGCAAGCGGCTGCTGGGCAGGAATTGGGGGATCAGCCCCAAGGTCACCCACTGGTTATACACTACAGTTATCCGACCTATTATCACATACGGCTCACTGGTCTGGTGGCCCAGGACAGACCTAAGCACAGCCCAAAGAGATCTCGAAAAACTGCAGCGATTCGCTTGTGTCGCAATCACGAGCAGTATGAGAACTACACCCACCGCCGCCCTACAAGCAATGCTGGGACTGCCGCCTCTGCACCTCATCGTGCGAGAGGAGGCGGCCTTGGCCGCCTTTAGGCTCCATTTATCAGGAACCCTTAGCAATGACTCCAGAGTCAAGCACACACGCATAAAGGAAGACGCGATCAAACGACGACCAATGATGGCATCACCTTGTGATAAAGCTCCAAAAACACACCACTTTCAAAGGCACTACAACATTGTACTCACAGAGGAACGGTGTGACTACTCAGGCCCGAAAGAGATGAGAGTATACACCGACGGATCGAAAACCGACTCCGGCACTGGAGCCGGAGTCTTCTCACACGACTTCAACATAAATATATCCAGCCCGCTGGGAATGTTCAACACCGTCTATCAGGCGGAGTGTGTAGGCATCATACAAGCGGCCCATGCCCTAAAAGCCAGAAGAGTTACGGACACACACATTCGTATACTCTCCGACAGCGCCTCAGTTCTCCAATCCTTACAGAAAAAATTTATTACCTCAAAGCTAACACTAGAATGTCACAATGCTCTAGAGCAAATAACGTTGTCTGGCCGCAACACGGTGACACTACAATGGATAAAAGGACACAGCGGATCGCTAGGCAACGACGCAGCGGACGAGCTTGCTAGACGGGGATCTAGCACGGCAGTCTGTGGACCCGAGCCTATTATACCCATCCCCTTCAACCAAATACGCAGATGGCTACAAGAGTTCACCAACACACAAGCGGAGTACTGGTGGACCTCGGCACCGGGCTGCAGGCAGTCCAAGGAAGCTATGCCATCAGTGGATAGCGGACTAACCAGACGTTTGCTGCGCCTGGACAGGAACGGCCTGCGCCTGGTGACGGGGACCATCACGGGACACTGCTCGCTGAACAAACACTTCCACACAATAGGCATAACGGACAGTCCTCTGTGCAGGGCGTGCATGGAGGCTGAGGAGACCGTCGCGCACGTGCTCTTTGAATGCACAGGCGTCACCCAGATTAGAACACAAACCCTCGGGTCACCCAGATCTTTCACGGATGTTCTGAACAGGCCAGGAGCTTTAATTAGCTTCTGGAGGGAGGTGGGCTGGTTGGAATAACCCCCCCAAGCGGCCGCCATGGCCCACGCACAATGGTCCACTTGAAGGACTAAGTGCGGAAACCAAACCCCCTAACATAGAACATAGATAGATAGAACTCGTAAGTCGCGGCGGTTACCATGGTAACGGCCGCAAATTACGAGTTGTAGGACCAACAAATATTTTCAATTAATTAATTAAAATGAATGAATTCTAATTTTTCTAGTACTCAAACCTCCGTTGGTCCAATAGAATTTTTTGATTCTTATAAGAAACAGAATTGATTGGCATAAAAAAAAGTTTTTGTGAAAGCTGCCCATTTTCTTGCAGACTGTATTTTTTTTATAAATCTGTGATTGCAGATCAAAATGTCTCTAAAAGTTAGGGACAGTCTCCTAAGGCTGCCTGTCCACAGGAGCGGAGAGGAGAGGAGAGGACCGGAGATGTGTCAATATTAACCAATAGAATCAAAACTCTGCTCCAGAGGTGCGATTCTATTGGTTAATTTTGGCACATCTCTGCTCCTCTCCTCTCCGCTCCAGTGGACAGGCAGCCTAAGACTGTTTAATTGTAGCTACAATAGTTCAGGTACCTGTATATTGCAGAGTTCTCTTACATACTTAGTTAAGTTTTCTGCTTGTACATGTCAGTTTATTGTTTTACTTTCTTATTATTGAGATGTATACGTCGCCAAGAATTTATTTAATTTTCTAAGTACAAGATTGTTGTGTAGCCACAAGACATAAGACCACACTGGATAGTTAGTTGTTCACATTGACACAATATTAAGAACACAGATTATAGACAAACAAATGAATTCTTGTTGATTTATACATTATTATTATTTAGTTAGACACACTAGCAGCTAATTAGCATGTGTATCAAATTACATGCTTTCCGAGACACATTGGACACGTGGGTGACACAAGCCTACGTCATCACATCTGTGTTACCAGTATTGAGTAATAATAATTCCCCAACCACCTTTATTACCTGTGCGAATCAATAAAACAATGAGGTTTAAATTAACAATTATGTTGGCATATGTTTACATTGAATTGTTTTGTTTGATTAGACAAAGAAACAACAATTTAAATGTTTTGTACCTATATATTTTTTTACGGAATAGTGACTTAAAATCTTTCCTTAAGTCGTGTTTTGTTGCAATAAAGTGGCAACTGGATAGTGACATAAGCATGTGTCACTCCTGGAATGCCAGACCTTGTTTTCTTAGACCATGGATTTATACATCTTTTTGAAACCAACTGTATGACCCAATGGGTATGTTACAGGCGCTATATTTTTACCGGCTTTATTTGTAAATGTTTTAATTATCTTTTGTTGGAGATCCTATATAAATAAATAGTTACCTGTAGCAACAATTACTCATAATTTATTCACCCTATACGGTGGTTGTTGTTATTCAGTATGTAAATGGTGGTAATGTTTTTCAGTAGGTAAATGGTGATTTACCTACTGAAAAACATTGGGCCATCGGAGGTATATCTTAGGGGTGGTATTGCAATAAGAAAGCAGGATAAAATTGAAGCAATACCAAAAATTCTGAGGATTTTTAGAAATTAATAGGATTAGATAAATAGAAAATGGAAGAATCTAACAAGACAATTAGTTAACACAATTGAAATCAAATCTGTTTCCGCCCCTAAGGCTACCCACCGACAGTTGATTCAAGTTTACATACGAAACAAAAAGTTTTAGCTAAGAAAATTAAAATTTATTCATCCAAAACACGAGTATACTTTTTAAACACACATGGCACGCAGGCTGTTATTTATATTACAGTCACATTTTACGTTACGAAAGTTATTATCTAAACATCAAATAATTATAAATTTATCCAAAGAATAACAAAGTTTTGTTGAAATGTTAATCAATCAATCGACGTATTGTGCGAATTTTATAAACTATGTTCTTTTTGTTGTGTAAAGTTTTATAGTACATACCTTAACGTTGGAGGGCAAGCCCATAGCTTTTGCAGTTTGCTGCAAAAACCTGTATGAGCATCGTTCTAAATTATTTTGAAATATTTCTTCTTCATCCCTCATGTTTGCTAAACCAAGATTTCGTGAACATACAAACACTTTCATTAGAACTTAACACGAGCGGGATTTTACCACAGAACATATATACTCTACGAGGATTTTACATTCACCCGCAGAAAATAACGTATCTTCATTTTTGTTGAAGTACCGTCATTAATTTTGAAATCACAAATTGAAAGTAATTCATATAAACTTTGAAAAGTTCAACTTTCTTCATCTTTGCCGGAAAATATGAGGATTTACGTTCCATTTCAATTTTGATGTTTAATCCATCCATGGTCTAAGAAAACAATGTTTTTTATACCATGGTTCTACATTTTACCATTATACCACTCGCAAAAGTGTTTTGTGCATCATAAAAAAATTAAAATAAATATTTACAAGTACTTTATACTAAAAGCAAAACATTTATTTAAAATATTAATGCCATCTTGCTGCGTAAAACGTAAAACTTAGAGCGATCCATCGGACGGAACCGGATGGAAACGGAGTCCTGTCAGTGCCAACAGACTGTCCTTGTACATGTAGGCATGTAGTAGCACAAATAACCGATAGATGGCAGTGTGTATATAGTTTGAAATGAACTTTAATAGATGGCGATAACGGAATAATTCAATAAGAAAAGTCAATTCAACCAAAAACAATTTAATAATAAGTTGTAACAGTTGTCTTGAACATATTAAATTATTTTCCTATTGATGGCAGGTGAAGAGGTTTCTTCTTGTCTTGTGTCTCCATTAATCTTCGGAAAGGATGCACAGGGTTTGTGCTGAAAAACATAAGGACCGGTAATTTAAATACTTACCGTATTTAGCTAAAATACAGTTTTTTTTTTAATATAAATGATTATTTTGGATACCTAGTTCTTGCCGGAGAACTTGCGTATCTTGTAGCCATAACATCTTTGAACATTGCTGCCTTTTTCGTGTAAGTCCTATCTTTATGTTCAATGTTTAATAGTTCGGCTTCCTGAAATAGAAAGTTATACCTAGTTACTTAAAATAGTTTAATTTGTTTATTGCCCCTTCATTTACTATGTATGTTTAGAAATACCTTGCAAAAGGGGCTCCCATGATCCGAAAGTCAGTAGGTAGCAACATTTAATATTATAAGGAAATACACGTATATTTATATATATATAAATATATATATAAATATTAAATATAATTATATATTAATAATAATTAATATATCGATATTTTGAAAGCAGAAATAGTTTTTAAATCACGAATGCTAGCCATATGACATATGCCAGAATCTTAAGTGGCGCCAAATGGTGCCAACGGGACGATACCGGTACAAAAAAACTGCCCTTACTGCTACTACGTATTATTATTACCTACTATCTGTGCTGCTACGAAATAAAGCCGTTGTAAAGTCAAATATTTACCACGGAGGTGCAGTTGCAATAGGTTACATGCGACAAATCAATCAAAGGTACGAAAGTAGCCATAAGCTTACCAAATGCCTCTCATTCTCCCTAATCTGGCAACTCAGACTGTGTCGATAGTCCATCTGCTTCATCAACTCCTGATTGGCGCTGTCTATCTTACGCTGTAGTTCACTGAGGGCGGTCCTCTTCACGCGTTCCATGCGTTCGCTCCTCTCTTGTTTTGATCGCTCCAATTCTTGGTTCCTAGTTTGAATGTGGCGTTTGTATTCTTTTGTTGCTTTCTGTAATGTAATTTTAGGTAATTAGTGTCTTCAGCTCGACACACACGGACTATCGCTTTTGTCAAAAGCGATAGTCCGTCAAAAGCCTTTTGAATAGGACGTGGGAAACTTGTTCCAAGTAGGTAATACCTCACCTCCTTACAAACTCGTTGCTCTTGCTCAACGTGCCTCAAATGTTCGTCAGTCTTGTTGTGCGCCTCCTTCTGCCATTCATCTGCTATCATCTCTGCTTCTTCCTGCATAGCTGACGCCATCCTCCTCTCGCGGTTGTAGTTCTCGATGCATTGTTGTTTTTCTAGTTGTAGGTTTTTCTGTAAAGAATTGATTAATTATTTTAAGCAGATATAGGTGACTGGTAATTAGTGACCGATACTTAAACACGTGACTTTACTCATCATTGTGAACAATTTTTACTGTGGGACCAAACTTGAAATCGCGAAATAAAACATCTGTTCCCTACATTTATGTTTAATGAACGGCCTAGGCGTCCAATTAGCTGGCTAATTTATCTAACCTCTGCGACATACCTACACACCGTACAAAAAGATCCTAATATGTAGTGCGAATTATGAGAATACGTCCAATAAGTAGGTACTAGATTATTTTCTACGCAGCATTATTCAGACATCTACTATACTAGTCTATCGTTTTGGCAAAATTATAGCCATCACACAGGACGCTACAGATTCATCTAATTACCATTTGTTGTCTATTCCTTTCTCTTTCTCTCCGCAGTTCTTCTAGTGCTACTCTTATGGTACCATTGTCTATCTCTCTCGCCTTCATTTTCTCGTTTCTTATTCGCGTCAGTTTCTGCTCGTGTCCTTCTATGAAGTTCTTTCTGTTCAACTCTTGCTGGTCTTTCTTCTTTTTGATTGCTGTAATAAAGATTATCATTAGTTGTGTAATATATCTCCATAGTTGGGGTAAGTAGGTAATCTACACTAAAAGATTCCATTAGGTCGAATGGAAGCTATTATCTGACAAAGAATATTTTATTCATCGATCACTAATAAGGAACTAGATACACAATCCCAAACAAAAGTTCTCTTAAAACTGTCACCAAATTGTGTTTAAGTAATAATAGTTGAAATAAATATACATTAATGTAAATTCAACCTTAAACGCAATGCTTAAAGTTTATTTCACAAAGCTATGTTTAAAAGCAATAATTTTTTACGACCGATACTATGTGGCATGTTTTCCGTCGGAGCGTTCGAATTAAATCGAAAGCGCACCCAAATGTTCAAGTGGGTGCTCATTCGGTGAGGATTTTTTTTGCCGCTGATTGTGTATATTAGTGATCGATGATTTTAATCAATAAAATTCGAAAAATTTCATCAATATCCCTAAAGCATACAAAGTACCTTAGGAAAGTGGGTGGTCTAGGCGTCTGGCGTCCTAGTTACATTAAAGTACCTACTATGTAGACAAAACACCAGAGAATATTATATAGGTACCTTCATAATGATCCTGTTCCATCTTCTTCTTCATCTTCTCTAGCTTTCTATTCTCTTTCTCCCTCTCTTGTCGTATCAGTTCCTGTCTCTTCTTGTTGGCGCTCGCTATTTGTTCGTCGTAGCATCTCCGTCTTTCCAGTGTCTCTTGCTGTCTTCTTCGAGCTGCTAACCTTTCCAGATGTTCCTAAAAAAAAGTACGAAGTCTATAGAGTGCCGCGAGTATTCTTGTGGCACTCTAGTGTCGCTGCCTCAGCCCGGCTAGGGTGACGTGAGCGTTGCATTGTCACTGTCACTTGTTATTTAGGTTAGGTTAGGTAGGCGAGCGGTGCCGCGGTAGCGGCCGGCGAAGTGCCGGCAGGCACAAGAGAATGTAATGTTTTGGGAATGTGGTGTTTTACAGCGATCTAACCTCGACAATCAAACAAAATACCAAGTGACGTGACTTAGTGACGGCACAATATCTTTATATTGTGGTGACGGTGACAATGACAATCCAATGCTTGCGGCACTTTGGCCGGGCCGAGGCGGTGTTACTAGGGTGCCTGTAGTGGCACTTTATCCGATAGGGATACACTGCCAAAAAAATATTAAGTAGGTAGGTACGTTATTTATGAGGTCACTAAACTCCTTTTTTTTATTGTACAACGTTATTTTTAGTTTATACTAAACCTCTTAAGGGGTCATTGTAGATACTCATCATTATGAACAACTTTCACTATGAGACCTAAGCTGAAACCGAAAAAATCAGCTATTCCCTATATTTATGTTCGCATACCTCGTCAAAATGTAGGGATTTTTTTTTCGCGATTTCAGCTTTGGTCCCATAGTGAAAGTTGTTCATAATGATGAGTACAACGACCCCTTAAGAGGTTTAGTATAACGTTGTACTTATATAATTGCAACTGGATCACAAAATACACAGATGCACTCTAACCTTCCTATTATAATCGTCCATTAATACATGATGCCACATCATTTCCCTGTATTCTTCTTCCCTCTCGATCGATCTCTTTTCTTCTATTTGCATTTTCTGTAGCTCCTTCAGTCGTCTTTCGTCTTCCTTTGTACATCGCATGCCTTTTGCTCTGAAACCATGAAATTACTACCTTCATCTATGTTAATCGGTTTACGAACACTTTATTGTTATTACGTGTTGGGATATGTGCCTCTCAAAGTGTTAAGAGCATTCATCCAAAAAGTTGACAACATCGCAAATAGCTGTCAAATATTTACCTGTTTTGATTAATTTGGCAATAAATTACTGTATGGAAATAAAAAATATGGCTATTATAACTAGTGAACTAGAATATTAATAATGAATTGCAATTATAACACTGAATTTGATGTTGTAAAACGGAATATTAGGTGTTACGATTATTAATTATTGCATTTCATAATCAATATTTTAGTTCACTATTAAGCCATATTTCATAATCCCATATACCTAGTACCTAATATTGCCAAATTAATCAAAACAGCGAAATATTTAACAGATATTTGCGTCGTTCTCCACTTTCTGTATATACGCTCTTAAAAGTTCTGGAACTTTTACCACTTAGAGCTTCGATTATTGATCGAAGACTTAGAGACACTAAACGCCAAAAATAAAGAAACCTCTGGAGGTTTCTTTGATTTTACAGGTGAAAGACATGAAATTCTTTGAGATTTCACTTGGAGTAAGAGATAACGCGGTGATAGTGACATAATACCTACCTAGATACGTCAGAAATTGGAACGTCAGAAAGTAAAATATTTGACATCTATTTGCGACGTTGCCAACGTCGCAAATAGATGACAAATGTTTCGCTGTTTTGATTCATTTGATAATATTTCTGTATGGAAATAAAAAATGTGGCTAACTAGCGAACTAGAATATTGATTAAGAAATGCAACAATTAATATCGTAACACCGAATAGTTAGCTAATAGTTAGGTGTAAAAAAAGTATTTGGAAACTTTCCAAATGCCTTTTTTACACCTAAAACGGGTACAACATCAAATTCAATGTTATAATTGCAATTCATTATTAATATTTTAGTTAGTTATTTAGCCACATTTCTTATTTCCATACAGTATTATTTCCAAATTAATCAAAACAGTTAACTATTTGACAGCTATATACGACGTTGCCAACTTTTAGGATGCACCCTCATATGCATCCTAAGCACAACGAATTCATTCGATTGTTATGATATCCCATTTAATTGGAGTTACTACGTCACAATTTTTAAATTATAAACCTGGACAAACTACTTACCTTTTTACTCCTAGATCGCTAGTCCAGTACAAACAATTTCATTATTATGAAATTCCGTTTTCCAAATCTGCATAAAAGCGAACCATTTTTGCTGAAATCTAGATTATATGAAACTATTCCAGCATAGTTCTTTAGGATAAATACGTTATTGCCCTCCGTAGCGGGCACCGAGCCAACAGCGCGGCTCGCTTTGTTTGCTCTGCTTAGCTGTTACAGTAAATGGTATACTTTGTGATTTACGTAATGAAACTAATATTGTAAACGTTTTATTTCAAAACCTGGGACTGAATATTAAATCTGCTCATATGAATTTTGTAGCTGTAGGTTAGACTATGCTAGACAGTGATGTAAGAGCAAGGATATTTGAGCAACTCTGAGGCATAATTATAATGTACTCTGTGCTTTGAGGAACGACAGGAAAACCCTAAAAAATTTAGATTTGTCTACCCACATAGTTATTTTGCTCAGTCGCAAAAAGTAGTAAAGTAATTACACAAGAAAAGAAGAAATAATTCATTCTTCTATGACCATAATTATGACGACAGTACGTAAATCACAGGTGTGTGGTGATTTGGGATAAAAAGGCTGTCTAGCTGTCGTGATAACTAGGTACTAAGGCTTCTTGCCATACTAAGGGCATGGCTAGCATTCTTATACTTACATTTTCTCCCTCTCTAAAGCCTTCTGACATTCTATAACCTTCTCTGTCTCAATTTCTTCCAGATAACCTTTGTTCTTCTTTTCTTTCTCCGTACAATATCCACATTCTTCCATCTCCTGTTTCATCGCCAGTTCCTGTATCAACGCTTCTTCTTCTTGTTCTAGCAGAAGTTTTAGCCTTTCTCTTCTGTGTCAGAGGTTTGTTTCTTCTTGGTTGAACATCTCTTTGACTTTTTCGCCAGTTCTATTGATAACAAGTCTGGAAAGTGTAACGCAGTAAGTTGGTACTAGATCACTATCTAAAATGGAAATTTACAATTATTGCATTGTCATGTCTTCTGTCCATTAGATAGTTAGACAGTTAAAGTCGTAAAACTCATTAATATTTTAGTCTAGACTTCGTAAAGGTAAATTGTTTTTGGAAATTCGAGCGCTCTTAAAAGCTTTAGTTGGAGAGACTATTAGTTCTAATCATGCAACAAGTTTGATAGTTACTTTTGTAAATGTACTAGATCATAGTCCACGACGTCAGTCATTTTCTTCATATCTTCAACGTCTACTAGTGTCTTCATCTCCTTTCTCTGTCGTTCCTGTAAAGTTAGAGAAGGAAGGACTGATGAATTAGTATGATTGTTTCGTAGGTTCTTGGAAAGTGGATCGAGAATCATAACCAATGGACAATGTAAATCATCATTAAGCACATATTATAGTTCCTTAATCTTGTTTCAAGTTTATAATTTTATATACATATGTATATTTATTTATATATTTATATGGTTAAGTTAATGCTTTATGTATGTATGTATTTATTGTATATGTAAATGGTACACCACTGACTACCTGCAGTATTGTCTCTCCTTCTTACTTTAATCCATCCAAAGGTTGTCTGTAAAAGATCGCTATTAGCGATAAGACCGCCCGTTGTGTCACCCACCCTATGTAAAATTTCTAAATCTAAGTCTGTAGTTTTTATGGTGTACATAATAAAGAGTATTCTATCTAGGTATCTATCTAATGATGCAAAATTTTCCTCACACATAAGACATAACATAACATCGGGCTATGCTTGCCCTTAAGGGCGAGGATAGCCCTCTTCTTCTTCTTTTCGTGTGGTTATAATAGTGACTAACCTGTTATCAGACTTTTAAAGCCGCCCATGGGCCTCAGAATTGGCTTCACATGCCGTCGAGAAATATGTCTTAGGCACGCCGGTGTAGCTCGCCGTCCGATAAGGACCAGGCCCAGGTCGACGGCGCGTCGTGTTCCACGCGCGCCTCAAAGAGATGTCAGCAAAACTGACGGGGTCCGGTAGGGCCGATGCCTGCCGGGGTTGCGGGTAGTCCCAAGGGGAAACCGTGGCCCCTGGCATGGCAAGGGAAGGAACACGGGTGGGTTTTAGTCAGTAAAAGTCTGACACGCCCTTCCGCTCCGCCCAGAGCGGGAGAAGTCATTGGATGATTTCCCACCCAAAAAAAAAAAAAAAAAAGGCACGCCGGTGTCCTCACGATATTTTCCATCACCGTTTTTGAAGCAAGTGATAATTATAGAATACGCACATGAATCCGAAAAGTCTGAGGTGCTTGCATCAGCAGCGATAGCCTAGTGGTGTGACCGTTAGATTACCAAGTCATAGGTCTCGAGTTCGAACCCAAGCATATATAGCCATGAAACGGACAAACATAGCTATACTACATTGGAAATATAAATTCCCCTCAGAAAAACTATCACGGCGCGCAAACATCGAGGGATCGATCTTACGATGACGTGCAAAAAATGAAAAATGATTTGTTAAAATGTAGGCTCGATATTAATTAGTATTATGAGTAATTAAAATGCGTAAACGTTGAATTAATTTAGAAAATTCATTAATCTTCTTCACTCTATTTATTATTTATTCATTTATTTAAACTTTTCGCACTCAAAAAAAAAAGGTATAGGCATTCTCTACCAGTCAACCAAGGGTGGTGAAGAAATAGGATGGCAGGTGCTCTGTACTTGGGAATTTTATTTATTCTCAGTTTATTGCTAAGTAAGAGGACTGCTTTTCAGAAACACTATCTACTTTCTAGGTAGGTACGTGTGATTTGTCTTCATCAATCTTTCTTGTTTCTATATCTATCTATGGGGTAGCAAGTCTTTTGCGGGAAAGTCCGAAAGGGATACCGTGGCTCCTGGCAACGTACAGGCAACTGAAGGAACACGGGTGGGTTTTAGTTGGTCAAGCAGGCGGACGTGTCAGCCCGCCCGCTGGACCGACCAGAGCGGGAGAAGTTATTTGATAATTGCCCACCAAAAAAAAAAAGGAAGCAAGTCTTATTTTGTTAAGGACAGCTGTTTTCTATTAATTTCTGGGAAACAGGTCTTGTCAGCCTATATAATTGACTAACATGTTCATGACATGAATTCAGACTATAGGTACTCTCTTAACAAAATACTTAGGTAAAATGGTATCATATTTTATTCAAGATCCTCGAACTTCAATTATAAGCAGATATTTTTCAAAGTATTACTTAGGACGTATGCAAAGCCTCGAAGGAGTCTGGATCTAACTGTTCTATATTTCATAGACTCAGGGCCCGTTTCACCACCTACGATTAAGTTGCTATCAACTTACTTAGTAGATAATTTCATACAAATTCTGGTCCATTTTTGAATTTATTCGGTAAGTAGTGGCTATTTGGACATCGTGAAATAGGCCCTAAGGCTGCCTGTCCACTGAAGCGGAGAGGAGAGGAGAGGAGCGGAGATGTGCCATTATTAACCAATCAAATCTAAACTCAGGGGCGGAGTCAAGATTCTATTGGTTAATATTGACACATTTCCGCTCCTCTTTTCTCCTGTCCGCTCCAGTGGACAGGCAGCCTTAGGCCCGTATTACAGAACGTCACTCAAAACTCAAGCATTACTTAGAATCGTTACACTTTCGACTCCACCCACTTTTCATAGAACTTATACGCCATGCCACCATACATAATGGAAGTGAGCCCTCCGGGAGGGTTACCGGCGTTACTTTTGTGCTAAAGGTTACTATCACGGACGATCAACGGCATTAGGTTTAAATCCGTGTTATACAACACTGTAAAATTAAGTAAAATAGTGTTTTCAGGGCGTCTTGTTGCTAGACGTAATCCCATTTTTATTTTATTAGTGAATATTTTAACCATGAATAAAAAAATAAAAAAATTGCTGCATGCTTGGATTTTAAACCAACGCATATATGAATAAATCTTGTTTACATAAAATTTTATTTGCACGGTTTATAATGCTGTATTCACTAAGAAAAACCTAAATTTAACATGAGCCCTCCGCGAGGGTTCCCGGCATCCCATATGCGGCTAGGTGAACCCTCCAGGAGGGCTCCCAACACTGAACGTGTAAGCCTTTTGATTGGTTGAAACTAGTTTTAAGTAATGCTTGAGTCTTGAGTGAAGTTCTGTAATACGGGCCTAAGTACTTATTAGGTAAAATCTAATAGATTATCGTCACATTGTACCTCTTAGTTGGCTCGACTTGATAAAGTACCATCACCAGCGGGGTAACTGCGTACCACACTATCAGTAGCAATGGGTTTCATTCTGACAGTTCAACAACAACATTCATTGCGTTATTTACGTTGTTGAGCAGACAAATTTTTCGAACATAATTATGCAGCAATGGATTAGCAATATCCTTCAAAATCATTATGATTGTGATTGATAGGTAGTGTTAGTAGTTGTTGACCATCTTCTATTTAGTTAAGTACCTGGTATTTGTTGAAAGACCTACACTGTCCCCTATCTAATAATAAACACTGTTATCTCAAAATATTCTAAAAGCCAATTATTTTTAAAAGAGTAGGTAACCGTGGAGTCTCTTGCCGGCTCTGAAACAACCAATTGAAACCGTGCACCTACTTAGCTTCTGACGTTTCATAAGTGCCCATGTAGGTTTATGTGAAATAATATATATGATGTTTTTTTAAATGAATTTAGGTAAAATGCTGTAACTTTGCCTGGATTTTGACATTTTTTGTTCGTATCTCTGAACCTATTTATTATTATGGCTTTTAAGGAATTTCAGATGGAAAACAGACCTTATGCCTAGCATAGTAGAACTCAAATCTATTTAAATCATGCCGTTTTACCGAATTACAAACGCTCAAAGTCGTAGGCAAAGTTGTAGGTAAAAGACACAAGTTTGCCTAGAAGGATATCTCAATAAATATATTGTTGATCTTTCCAGTATTTTAATTCCGTGCGCATGACACACCATGGTTGTCCCCGACAGTTACATTAGTGCCATGAAGGTAGTATTTTTTTTTTCATAATTACTAGGCAATGTTGTAGCAGGTACCACAAACTTTTCATACAAAAATGTCGTTGCCTGTAGGGTTGTCCCAAAAAAACAAACGTGTTTAAAAAAATCAAATTTATTAACTTTTTTCAATTGGTACTTCAGTACTTATGAGTAAAAATCACAAATGCAATGTTTTATAAAATGGCTTTACCTAAAAATATTAGAGTTAAGTATATCTACATAATTAACAAGATTTTTGGTTTTTAATTTTATTATAAGATAAATAAGTAATGCAAAGTATTTTAAAATAAAATACTATCTTTTAATAAAATTAAAAACCAAAAATCTTGTAAATTATGTAGCTAACAGTACTTATAATAATGAATAAATATAAAGATATAATAATAATGAATAATAATAAAGATTTTATTAAGTATTATTATTTATTTATTAAATAAAATAAAATGTATTCAAGTATAAAGTAAGATTATGATTTTAATTAATTAATTTTATTTTTTTAATTGTGAAACTGCCATGTTATTTTGGAGTTTCTTTTGTATAATAATTTTGTCTACTCTTCTCGTCAAAATCAAGAACGACTAAATGGCAGAAAAATCGCAGATTATCTCGTATTGAATTGTCAAAAATCGAGATAACTAAGGTGCCATGTTAGGGTTTGTCGATAAAACATCAAGTTTGACAGAACGAGTCGACTATTTTGTATGGCAGCGCTGTCAGAAAACATAAAAGTGCAGCAATAGACGACAAATTACTCGCGCGAGAGAGAAAAATTGTCGCGTGTGTCATGTTAGGCCTACCAGGCACGTGCACGCGCTTCCATTGGTTGATCTAGGCAAGTTATCATGCCTAGATCAACCAATAGCGATTTCAATGCCTGCCGGCCGGCGACGACACTTGAGCGTACTCGGTCGTAGCCGAACGGATCACGCACGGGTGGAGCCGAGCGGCGCATGCATTGATTCGACCAGGTTCCAAACTGGATAAATTGCATGCAAATATAACATTAGTATAATAAAAATATATCATTAATAAAATTCGACTAGTGACAACCCTAGACCCAGGCAAAGTTGTGTCACTCAAGTTTCCAAAACAGTGCACAACATTGCCTTCTAAGTTATTTTAATGAAATCGTGTCCTCTTCATAAAAATATCAAGCCATACGGAAAATAGATAGTATTTTCTTACCCTGGAATGTTATACTTGCACGAAAACACCATTTCTGTAGTTAAAACTGCAAAAGTTATAGGACACTAAAAATACTCACCCACTCGCACCGGTGTTTGTCGCACAACTGACGGAGTAACAATAAAGTTACCATTATAAAAAATGAAAAATATGTTGCCCTAATAATGTAAAATCAATACCAAATGGTAAAAAATACAAAAAAACTAAGCAAACGCGAAATATCGTAATCGAAACGTAATAGGCTAAGTTGGGGCTAGTTGGCAAAGTTACAGCGTTTTACGGTGTGTTACGCAATTAGGGTGCAGATGACCCATTTTGCGCGTAAATAAATAAGTACGTATAATTATTTAAATGTCGTAGGTTAGTTTTGCCCTCCGTCTGCCCTTTAGGTATAAAATTACCGTTTATGTGTACTTAGCACGGCAACTGGTAGACTTTGAAGCCTCGTCGCAGCCCTTTCATAGTAATTTCACCTTTGATTTTGCGTCATGCTGTTAAAATCAGAAGTAAAATAAATGGAAAGGACTGTTACTTCTATCAGCCTTGTGGCAGGTGCTTCATAGGAATAGTCTTCTTCTTTCTTGTCGATGGCAATTTATAAACAGGGTTATTGGTAGGTAATAATATGATGGCAATCTATTATGGAGATGTAGGGAAGGTCATTTACAACCAAATGATCCCCGACTCCAACTCAGCGCGCTATGGAGCGGGCTATGCTCGGAGTTTCGGAGGAAGGATAAAATCAGAAATGAAATTATCCGGAAAAGAACCGGAGTCACCGACATAGCTTGCAGAGTAAGCAAACTGAAGTGGCAGTGGGCTGGCCATGTTTGTCGAAGGACCGATGGCCGGTGGAGTAGACGAGTCATAGAGTGGAGACCGCGTATCGGCAAGCGTAGCGTGGGACGCCCTCCAGCTAGATGAACCGATGCATAAGCAAGTGGCCGGGACAGACTGGATGCGGAAGGCGGAGGACAGGGTGTTGTGGCGCAACCTAGGAGAGGCTTAGTAAAGACTGCGGTAGGCAGAGTTGATTGCTCCCTCTAAAGACATCACGCGAGTGAAGCAGACGGCTAGTAATAGGTTAATAAAAACAAAAGAAACTCACCTTCCAAAATTGAAAGGGATGTCCAAAATACACTGTCTGTTGTTTCTTAAGTTTTGTAACACCCACCATGTCGTCTCTTTGATATTAGTTCACCTTACTATGACCGACAGACGCCGCCGATTTATGGATATAACTCGTCCTACTCGTGTTTCTTTATCGATCCAACTGTTGCTCGGTAACGAGTAACGACTGTTTTCACTAATAAAATAGGTCCCAACGTATTTAATTTACGTTTTATTTGGAACGAAAACTAATTATTTTGTGCCAATTTGTATATTAAAGCAAAAGTTAGCTTTGATCTTTGATTTGAATTATAAAGGTAATGTTTTTTAACGAAATATCAAAATAATGATCTTTCATATTAATTCAAATTGAAAATAATTTATTTGCAAATATGGGTAAACAATGTGCAGATGTTTTACATTTATGTAATAATTGTATATTATCACAGTCTTGGTTTAATATAGTGATAGCATATTTAAACTTTAGGCTTACAAAGTAATTTTTTAAATTAAACAGATTAAAATTAAGAATGAGATCAATCAAACTAGTTTTAAAATAAAATACAAAATAAATCCTATATTTTATCCTGCTAATTTTCAGATATACCTACTGTAATATACTTTATTTATCAAACATCTTTTTAGTTTTTTTTACATAGGTGACGATGATTTATTTAGTTTAGTATTTGAAAGTTCTCCCAACATTAAGTTTAGTTAGTTACCTACCAAGACCTCAATATTATGAATGAATGACATTTTGACAATAATCATTCTGCCTAGCTTTTGCCTAACTATGTTGGGATCGGCTTCCAGTCTAACCGGTCATCGGATGCAGCTGAAAATCAATAAATGGACCGCCTGCATATCTGACCTCAACAACCCAGTTACTGGCAAAAGTGATTTTCTCAGATACACAAAAAATGTCTGCACTCCAACTTCGACACTACAAAAGTACTAAAATCATTCAATATCCCATCATTGGGTTACTATTATGAACCTATAACATCAACTCATAACCCGCCATGGCCGCTCCATATGACAGGGAACCAGCCAGGGGTTCTCAAATAACGAAATAAATGGGCCGCGTGCTTTATCACAGGTGCTCTTTGTGGGGGCGATCATCATAACTCACGACGAAGGTAGTATATGTTTCTATCCCTGGTTTCCGAAAATGTAAACAAAGGATCGAAATTGAAAGTTATCGACAAAATAGTGCAACAATAATAGGTAAGTACCTAAGGCAGAATCCATACACCACTATTTTGGAGATACCGCGCCTCTTTTTAAATCAAATCGACATTTGATAGTACCTACTTACTATTTAGGTAATTTTTGCAGAATAAATTGTAGACCAGGTAGCTTTTGTGGCTCATATTGTCTCAGTTATAAAGGGTACGCTAGTTAGTCACTTTCCATACAAACGTAGTATGGTGATTACTCGTCTATTTATCGTCTGTCTGTTCGTCTGCTTGTGTTCAAAACTAAAAATTATATTAATTTGTCTTGTCATTATCTAGTCCTGTATGGATATTGGTTTGAAAGTTATGAGCGTCGAAACTTCTATATTTTAACACCAATTTTAACTCGCGTTTGGGCGTAAGTAAATAATTTATTTAGTAAGAAAATGGCAAAATAAAAACCGTACAGGGATAGATAATTTATTAAATAGTTCAAATAATTTTAATTTTGAGTAAAACTTGCAGTAGTATTTTCCTAATATCTATACGCCCAAAGGTCTGTTCATGAAATATTACGCGCTCATTTTCGTTAAAAATCATTGTCTATTTCACTAAATAAATAAATAGATATATAAATACGATCTAAATAAAAAACAGAAATAAATTAATAATCAGACTAATTAGCATGCATATTAGTTACGCCCACCAACGAGTTCGAGCCGTCGACTAGTGTACCCTTAAGAGCAGTATGTTTGAATACGAGTGCCTGCATTTATGGTTACCCTTTTCTAACTCTAAGGTATGTTAAAAAGTAAGACAGTGAAACCCAATGAATGCAGGCATCCTTACCAAACATACCGTTCTTACTAAATTACCAAACGCAAACGAAATCTGTTTACCCAAAATCAACTCAAAATCAAACACGAAAAAGACGGACACATTTTCATCGTAGTTCCTTGTTTACATTGTCGCGCAAGCCGGAATAACAGTACTATACATGTAGAGTGAGAGTTCCACCTACGGTAGGTTCACTAGGGGTTACCCACCCCTATTACAGGGAGTGCACAGACAGATTTATAGCAGTATTAGTGGTTAATTTACTTAATAGTTAAGGTATACGTAGGGGTGGACCGACCGAGTGTTAAGACCGTGGTCATTATTTGAAGCATTTATTGGATTTCAACGTTTAGTTTCAACATATTATTATGAGAAACTCGTGGCTACGTAATAACAGCCGCACGGGTCGATCCATCAGGTTAACCTACGCTTCCCGGGGTTGGTCAGTGGATGGGTGACCATCTTTACATATCGAGACTTATCCATGCCTCAGAAACCACGTTAAACCGTTTGGTCTCGGCGAGTGACGAGAGAGAGACGGCGAGTCGTCAGAAGCCCGAAAGTCTGACACACCAGTCTTACCAAGGGGTATCGTATTACCCAGTTACCTACTAGGATGTGGAGGTCAGATAGGCAGTCGCTCCTTGAAGGTACAATACTTGTATTTAGCTGCATCCGGTTAGACTGGAAGCCGACTCCAACATAGTTGGGAAAACGCTAGGTAGATTGAGTTTCAACATATTATTATAGTCTAGCCTTCGGCGCGGGAGATAATATAGTGTTAATAATAATAATTATGTATCTATTTTTACGTTACTCTCAGAGGTAACGGGCTCACTGTCGTACACAGTATACCCGTACGGCAGTGGGCCCAGTCAAGTTCGGCGAAACCAATAATATTTTATCTTGATATGTTTATTTTTGGTCATAAAAATTAATTAACTGTTCTTAATTAAGTGTCTGTGTAGGTTAACAACGTTTTTAATTACATAAGCATACTGAAATACTCGTTTCTATTTTTAGAAAGCGATCGTTTGCGAGTAAATCAGAGAACAAATTTTTATGAAGCATTGGTTACTAGTATCAGTTTCTAATTAGTTATAACACCTCACCTGACCGGCTATCTCTCAGAAAATTTGTTAGAATATTCTCTACAAACCGAGTCCCTCAGACTTGTCCAATTTACCTAATCAAATACCACTTAATTCTGGTTTATTTTGATTCAACGAGATTCTAAGGAGAAATTGGAAGACTGGTGTATTATTCTATTTGATTGATAAAATTAATTAATTATTACCAAGTACAAATAGAAAGGGCTTTTTGACGTTATTGGTACCTTAGACGTGTTGTACACTTGTTTGGGTAAGCACATCAGACTCGGCAGTATTCGTTGAACAGCAAAAAAAAAAACAATAATTTAATTCAGGCAAAACCCATATTACATAAAATCACAATACTGCAACAGAATAAAATATCAATGCAGTTAAATAAGTACAAATAATATAGGTCACAGAATTAAAATTAAAATAGTTATACAAATTATAAGGGTCACAGA
This sequence comes from Conistra vaccinii, assembly GCA_948150665.1. Taxonomy (NCBI): domain Eukaryota; kingdom Metazoa; phylum Arthropoda; class Insecta; order Lepidoptera; family Noctuidae; genus Conistra; species Conistra vaccinii. Next base: position 5,491,826 of record OX411339.1, on the reverse strand, counting down.
ATCAAAATTAAAATTATATGTCACAATATAAGGGCCACAGAATTAAAATTAAATTAAAAATAATAATTTCATCAAACAAGTCTATATAGAATACATGTCGGTCAGTGTCAATGAGATTAAGTGCCCTATACACGTCTGTTACAGCATCGTCGTACATATGTAGGGGCAGTCTAATCGCTCAGCGATCATTTTCAGGACAGTATCGGAGCTGGCCCGCACCCAGCGCACTAAGGACGCGCACCGCTTGCGCGAAGCTGACCCGAAGCAATTACTACACATATTCGGCTTTCGTTCAGCTCGTGCCGATCCACAAACTCTGATCGGCGGGTAGATGCAGATGAGTTCGGATCGCTGAAACATGTTCGGGTCGGCTCGGCACAATTCGACCTAAGCCGTGCGGCTTATTCCCGAACGCTATATCTACATATACCTATTCGTACCTTATTTTCCCATAAGAATGATTGTCAACGCAAATATGCTATTGTTATTCAGAAATATCACAATGTTAAGGAATGATGCTTAAGATGCTTAGATGGCGGCACCGACAGTGGTCCACTTTAGCACTGGATTGCAAGCACTCGAAGTGGCTCGGCTCTCTCCATGACTTGCCTTTGTCCAGCAGTGGAATGATACAAGGTAACAGTAACAGTAATGATTTATTGTAGCTAAGGTGAAGGTACAACTTTTCTTGCGCCAATTTGGCGATTGTAATGAGTCTGATGAAGAAAAAACTTGGAAAAATCTACATAGATATATTTTCTTAGATTTTTTCTTCATCATTCTCGTTCGTAGGGTTACTCAGTACTTAGGCATGTTAAGAAACCCTACTTACCTTTAGTATAATTTGAACTTACATTCATGAGCTAAAGTTAGCAATATTCTGGTGTAACAATTTTGTCTACGTTCAAGATAATCTTCTTTTTTTTTTTTTTTTTAAAACGTTGCCCCACACTAGGAATTTCTCCAGTATTGTAGGTGCTTTTACAAACATTTAAACTCACATACATACCAGACACGGAAGACTACTTGTAGGCCACACAAATATTTGTTCCGTGCGGGAATCGAACCCGCGACACGCAGCGCAGCAGTCAAGCGCTTCACCACTGCACCAACCGAGTCGACAGATCTTCTACGTAGATTTTTGACAGACGTTACGGTAGTCAGAAGCCCAAAATTCGGACCAGTCAATACAAGGGGTATCGTGTTACACACTAACTAGGTTGTGGAGGTCAGATAGGCATTCGCTCCATGTAAAATACTGGAATTCAGCTGCATCCGGTTAGCCTGGAAGCCGACTCCAACATAGTTGGGAAAAGGCTAGGCAGATTGATTGAGGCTGACAGGCAAACATAAAGAATTTACATTTACGGCTTCAATAATTTGGTCATTAGGTAGAAAATGTCTGGAAGTGCAAAGTCTCCTACAAAAACGAAACTATGTTATTTATCAGACAATACAAAAGTCAATGAATACAACGCCGTACTAAGTTCCAATGTTAAGTGTCCCCACTATGTCCCACAACAATTTCTTTGAGTGGTCATAATTTGCCAGACGTCGTTTGTTTCAGCTCACCCTTGAGTGCTGACCTCCCCTTGATAACAATCATAGTTCAAATAGCGACTCCACTATACAATTTATCCTTAATTAATTTACATTAAATTTCCAGATAACGGCTCTCCTACTAAAATTTGTATAATCTAACCATTTTATGTGAAAATCGATGGATTGCAGATTTCGTTGCGTGCTTAGATTCCGTGAACAACGGATTGTATCTGAGTAACAAGCTAGATATTTGCATATTTATGAGATGTTTTCGTGTCTTACTTAACTGTCGGTTCGCTAGCGGAAATATTACTGCTAATAATTTTGAGACATTAAAGACAAAAACCGGAAACCGGCATGTCTTAGAACCAAAAATTCGAAGACATGTGACATCTACCAACCCGCACTGGGCCCGCGTGGTAGATTACGGCCCACTCCCTCTCACAGAGAGGAGGCCTGTGTCCCAGCAGTGGGAACATTAATAGGCTGATAATGATGAAAGACAAAAAGACATCTGGAATAGGCAAGTTTAACACAAATAACAAGAACAAAACTCTCATAACAACACTTCACGACTTCCCGCAGTTGAGATGCCAAGAATGCATATCTGTACGTCAAGCTTATGCGTAGATTTACCTAGATAGTTGTAATTTCACATACTTAACACTACTCGAGAGGGAACAACGCCTCCTTGCCTCATCGCCGCCTTTTGTTTAAGCTCAAAAGATCCCAGACGGTTCAATTTTATCCGCCTGAGAGCCAGAATGTACCTACCTAGTCTAGACCAGGCTTTAGTACTTGAACAAGGTATTAGGCATGCCCGAACCATTATACAAGTTGTGTTTCACTGATAACAACTTACCACGCGCAAGTTTTAACATTAATTATTTCTGGTTTAAAGTACAGAACACAGGCTTGAAAACTTAGCAAAATAGAACAACAAAAACCTAGCGAACGGCTAACTTTCCCAAGGGATTGTGTAGATTTATGAAATTATATTTACAAATTACATGGAAACTTTGAATACTGGCATTTGCTTGGGACTGCGTAGGTTTAGAAGGTCAGAGTAATATAAAATTACAGACACTTTCATCAATAGCTTGTCGATGAACGTAAATAAAGAATCAGTTGAGGTCCAAAGTAGTAATGGGACCGATTTCCAGTAAATTATTTGTATTGAACATTCTATTATAACAATTTTTCGTTCCGAAGCACCAATTTGAGAGTAACAAAAATAAAATGCGAATTCTGTTTTCAGATCATTCAAAAGAAAAAAGCTGTCCTCGGGGGTTTATTTCATTTTGTGTACGTATTGAAAGGCGGGAGAACCCTCGGTAGAATTATTTTGCCACCCACTGTCCGTATAATTACGCCGGCGTGGCCTACCGATACAATAACCTTCATCTTGGCTATTGAATGTTCCAATTGTATCTGTCTCCATGCCTCCTACGTCTCGTGGGCGGCTGTAACCGGGTGAACTATAAGGGGTTGTTCACAAAACATATACAGTACGAGACTTGTCGAATTCTAGAAAAACATCGGTCTTGTAAAGATTCGTCTCTGTCATTCATATCTGTGTAGTAGTTTCAACATTCACTCTTCTGGTCTTATCCCAATTTATTCGGGGTCATCTCAGCATGAATTTTACTCCCATAAATCTCGATCAGTTGTTATATCAGTAGTCCTCTCTTTCTAGTCATATCATCTTCCACAGAATCCGTCCATTGTTTCTTTAGTCTTCTTCTACTCTATCCATATACATTCTTATTCAAAACTTCGCTCACGGCATGTTCCTGATTCCTCTGAATCACATGCCTCGTTCTAACATTTTGATGTGCCAATTTTCCTAATACTGGTAGGTATATATAGGTGTATGTTCTCGTATGCCAGGTTACTCCCATATAAGGTTTGTAGGAACCCAAGTTTGATTGATTGTGTTCACCCGTCCTCGACTCGCTCGTTATTTGTCACGTCATGACTTATAGCAGTTATGCGGATCGCTGTTACATCTCCTTTTGGGTTTTTTCTTGTCCTATTTTTCATGAGAGTCATTGGACGTGTAAAATATTGAGGTATAAAGGTTGTGGGAGAATGATAGTTTGCTAACAGGCAAAGGAAGCAGTTTGTCCAAAGAGATTGATCTCATTGGGCATAAAATACAAGATACTATAGCAATAAATGGGAGATCAAGTAAAGTATGGTATATTGAGGATTCTAATCAGGAAAGATTTGAAAATGTTTATCCTATGAAACTAAAATAAGTTAGCACTAAGATCACCGGATATCAGCTCATATATCACTCAAGTTCGTTTATATTTTAATCCCACTGCTACTTGCAGCTTCAAGAAACGCGGAGGCATCAAGCATTAATGCCACTTAAACTTCAGCTCCCAGTGAGTGAATATTTTTCACACCACGCCAGCATAAGCATAAATACCTACATGTCTTAGAAAATGTTCACCCCGAAATATCAGAAAATTAAACAGCCCCAAGTCAATGACCGACACAATCTAATAAAATTCATTCCACGGCTTTTACATGCAACGATGACATTTGAAACGATTTGACATCATAAAAGAACAGATTAGAGCTCATAACGAGGCCCGCCATTTTAAATCAGCCATTTTGAAACAGGATTTGTAAAACTTAAAAAGGTTTCTTCAGTTGGAATTGAAGCTGGCATCAATTTCGTACCCTCATCACGAGGTGAACAATGGGGAATGACCTTAAGGTGGTGGTCGCAGCGCGCAGGCGCACCGCACCCCAGCCAAAACTGTCATGGCCGCTCAGTCCGCGTATCGACGCCGCCAAGTCGCGCGTATCCTTCTCACCGTGCAATTACGGTTCCGAACACCCATTAAAAACTAAAGAACCATATACATTTTATTTGCGATCTGTGTTTTAGTGATATTGTGACAGTTGCATAAATTACGTCGCGCGTGGCCGCTGTGTTTTTCTCTCTAAACGCGGTGGACGCGAAGAGAACGCGAAAACCGGATTTTTCTGGATAACACCAGCTATCAGCGGACTGTGAGTACTAGAATGTAAATTAATATTACTATTAATTAGTTTGGAAAGTAGCAAGGGATGAATTAGATTTGAGATAGCGCGCCTTTTGTACGTGCTCGACCGACGTGTAGGTGTACGAGCGATACGATTTACGAATGAACGTAACTGCGTGCGTGTGTGTGTAACACCGAAAGAAACATTAATGTCTGCTTAGAATGTTTATACAGTTTATTGATTTTGGAAAGTTTTACCTCGTGCACGCCTCGACAGTTTTTAGGGGCGTATATTTTTCCCTTGGGTGCTTACAATTAATTAGTTTCGGCAAGACGTGGAAACTACAAATTATCGTTCTTCATTTGTAAGCTGCCTGTCTGCCGTTGTTTATAGGGTGTAAATTGGAGTTTCTGTGAAAACAAATTGTTTTTTATTTTTACAGTAAGACGGTGTAAGATACAATTTCACGTTGATTACATTTTAATTGATTTACATGGAAAAACAATCTTCTTAATTCTGAACTTTGCCAATTAGTATTCCATTGGAAAATATGAGGTGATCCGTGCTACGATAAAAACGTGAAAAATGCAGGTAGATAGATAATTATGCTACGGAGTATTCAACCGCATTTTTGTAGCGAACTTGGCGGTGCAGCACTACCCTACATATTTTTTTCATCAAGGGAGTCTCACGTTAAATGAAATTGTGTTTTTTTTATTAATTATAAAAGTTATTTAATTATTTATTAATTAAATAATTCTGAGGCGGTATTTATAGAAAAGTATTCATCACGATTGATCAAATGACACATAATAGAAACGGTAAAAGAAAAATCTCCGTTTTATGGAGCATTGTCAGACATGACTATGATCATTAAAACTAATCACCTTATCTTACCATAAAATTCATGTAAAACACAAACTAATAACAAGTTATGTATCATCACTGTGAACGTCTTCGTAAGCCAATTTCAAAAATGTTGTACTTACTCGTATAATAATTTTTTTTTTTAGACAGCGGCCTAGCGGGTACGCCAAAACACTATTACAAAACTCCGCCACTAACAATGTTTGACAGGAAATATAATTTCAATAGGTAAGTACGCCAAAACACTATTACAAAACTCCGCCCCTAACTGTGCGTTTGCACTGGCGAAACATTCACAAACATGTTGAAATCTCTATTTTTTGTCAATGGTCGATTCATACAATGTTTGACAAGAAATAGAGATTTCAATAAGTACGCACAGTAAGACGACCTACTGACCCAACATCCAACATTTAAAATTTATCATTGGTTAATATCTAATTCTGTACCATCGATTTCGTCGTATTCCAATTAATCGGCATTTGAAGAGGTACCTACCTATAAACCTATCGGAATAATAATTGGATACTTACGAGAAGAAGTCGATCATTTTGTCCTGGTAGCGTTTTCAGGGAATACACATAAAATGATAATTGATTGCAATGGGTTTAATTTTGACAGTTCAACCACGTTCATTGCGTTATTTACGATGTAGAGCAGACGAATTTTCAAATCTATGAAGCAATATCTCTCAAAATTCTCGCATTGTGATTGAGTGTGTTATGCGATTAGGGTGTATTAGTTATAAATTACGACGAGTGAAGCTAAGGAGTACTATACAGAAAATAAATGAACGCAGTCATGGGGATTCCCGACAGAAGTGAAAACTTAAAACTATGAAAAACGCAATACGTCATACACATAGCTACATATATGTAGCTATATGCTATATGCTAATGTTAACAGTATACTGTTAACATTAGCATGTCGGTGAGGCATAGTGTTCACTTAAAACCTCGTAACATTCTGCTTCTTTATTTACATCAAAATTTGAAAACGGAACATCGTTCGAAAACTCGCAATATTCATCATAATTATAGTTCTAAAGCCAGGTTCAGATGCAGCGCAAGACACGCGTCTCACCTCCACAGATTAAAACGCGTTGACATATCTACATGCACGTATTATTTGTAACGCCCACCTGGCATAGAACTTAGCTAGACTTAGGCCAGACATGTTTTATGACGACTCGTCTAGACGGCTGTAGAAAAAAAAACTGTTAAAAACTCACACTTTTTCTTTTGTCTTTTATCAAAAGGAGTCCAAGTCTCGAGAAAGGGTTGCCAGTATGATTACATTGCTTGAATGTAATTTTAGGAGCCGCGTCGGGACGTGGTGGTTTAAAAGAAAATAACGAATGAGTTTTAGTTAAAAGGAGGCTTTATTCTAACTTGGAGCAGATTTTTTAAATTTTCTATTTGATTTTGCTTGATATGAAATGCACGTTGAATTTTTTACAATTGAAGGTCAATTCCCTTAAATAAAAATCCTCATTTAGTCGCAATCTCATCTCAGCGACAATTAATGTTAAAAACTTAGGAAAAATTTACGGTAATTAGAGGTATTTATTACAATTTGAGACTCAGATCAGACTGTGAACGTACTTAAAATTACGGGAATTGTCCCTTTGACATCTGCTTATATTTCCTTCTTTTATCAAGTCTGTTTACACTACAGCCATAAAAGTTATAATAATAATTAAAAGACTAAGAAACGGAAATTATTTTGTACTGGATGGTTTGAAAGTATACTCCATTTGAAACAAGATTAGACATTTAAACAAACCTTTTTTACTGTCCGTTCAACCGATTCTGACTTATATACCGTAACATAAGGAAGACATTAAAAGCAAAAAAGTGATTACAATAACAACTGTTTACTGCAGCTGCCATTTGTCATGTCACCACCGCAATAGAAGTAAAAAAAATCGGTTGAACGGACTGTAAAAAAGGTTTAGTTAATGGAGTATATGTTTTTAGAATCAAAACAAAAAAAAGACGTGAGGCACTCGGGGACTGCCGCGGCAAAGCTATTGCATAGCATTTTTTATCAACTTATGTAATTGTAAAATATTAACCCGAATACAAGAAATAGCAATAGTGACATTGACAGGAACTGTTATTCACATTTATAGTTTTTAAAACTTGACACAACGTAATGGGAACATCAGACTAATAAAAAGGTTTTAATTTAACTATTAATAGTCAAGGATCATTCGTCTAAGTTAATTTGAACTTTATTGTCAAACAGTTAAACATAATTTTCAATACAGCACTCTCGTATCATTCGTCTAAGTAAATTTGAACTTTGTTGTCAAACAGTTAAACATAATTTTCAATACAAAAGACTCTCCTTAGGTACTCGTATTTTCGTTACGGAATTTCTGGATTAGGTCTCCACGCTCAAGGCCCGCGATAGAAGCTATGCAATAGCTTAAAAAAAGATGTTTTTTTTTAAATACTGTTATAGTTGTAAAAATACAAATATGTCCACAGTGAAAGACAATTTCAATAATTCGCTGTCACATTTCCCTGGTCTGGTAATAACCTACTTATGGATTAGATACGGGTGGAGGAGCGACATCAACCAATCCGCCAACCAAGCGAGGATATTGACGGGTTTATCTAGTTAGTAGATTTAGCTATCTATTAGTGGGATGTCTTAAGTGCATTCATGGATAAACATTTAGGAGTTTATTTATAATTTAAGTTATGACTAGCGACTGTTTAAGTATACATTTTTGACGTACCTAACCCTTCAACTGACAGCTGTCAGATGTATAAAAAAAAAGTCTGATCCAGTCTGATTATGACCTTTGATTGGCTCCGCCCCTTTTGGGGCTGTTTGCGTTTAAACGCCGATTTCTCGCTATTTTACTATGAAACCTGAATAAAACTATAACTGTTTCGTAATCTGTACAATATTTCCTATTGGTTCTTATATGACTTATAAGAATTTGGTTTACAATAAAACGAGCATGTTTACACTAAAAACGAGTTTTGTTATTTTCACCCATTTTTTTTCATTCCAGAACATACGTCTCTTTACTTTAAGCAAAGTAAATCTAAATATGGCTTCCTAGAACTAATCAATGGAGTAATTACCATAAGTACCACGCTTAGCAGATTGATCAAATATCTCGTCTGTAGACCCCTCGGGGATAGGCGGAGGTGTTAATTTGATGCACCCTCAGGGGGCGAACTTATTATTGTAGGTCTTTAGGCACTTATTTGTACCTTAGGTTTACCAGCAGATTTAATTCATATAAACTTAACCTCCCCATATTATTGCTGCTTAGTAAGGATTAAAAAAAAAAATGCAAGTAAAAAATTAACATTACTGAAAAAAAAGTGTATCGTTGGTGCCAACGATTCGTTATTTCTTTTCATATTTCTGGTTCAGTTTCCATTTGATTTCCCGATAAAATCGGATTGAGAGACTATTTCACGAATACTTCCAATAGCCTACGTAAAACTTTATCAGTTTAAATGTTTGCGTTCGATTCTGAAGTCCGACTTCAACTCGATTGAGCCAGCCATATCTTTAGAAGCCTTTATTCAAATGGACGGCCAAATCAGAAAATCGGGACTGAGCTCAGATTTTCCGATATTCACGTTAGTTGAAATTGCTTGATAACTTCAAATAAACACGTTTTGAATATCGAGTCATTTTGAATATTCCATCGTTATCAGCTTTTCTTAGACAGCAGTGGTGCCCAGTGGTAACAGTCGTAGGTTCTAACTCAGGCAGACGCTTTATTTTGTATAAATAATTTCATCATCACTGCTCTCAAAACGGTGACGGAAAATTAATATCGTGAGGAAATCGGCATGTCCTAGAACCAAAATATTCGAAGTCATGTGACATCTACCAAGACGCACCGGGCGCACGTGGTAGATTCTAGTCATCTCTCTCTCAAAGAGAGGAGGCCTGTGTCCCAGCAGTGGGAACATTATAGGCTGATTATGATTACCAACCTTTGACTGCCGACGTGACGACTAATAGAGAAGTATGGAAGAAAAAGACATGTGGCACTGACCCCGAATAGTGCTTTCCGAGGCGCGGAGGGGTATGTTAAGATGGTCACCCATCCACGTACCGACCCCGGCAAGCGTAGCTTAACCTAATCGATTGACCCGTGCGGCTGTTATTATTTAGCCACGAGACATGATGATGAATTGTTACCAAACTTTAATCATTCCTTTGGAAGTAAAAACGAAACGAGAATTGTAATAGGTATTGAAATCGTTCAATGTTTTTTAAGCGAAGCATTACAACACTGATATATTAGGCTGGGTACACAGGCATGTGGGAAAATTTATTCATTGCCTACAGCCTGGCGACAGTTTAGAAATGAATGAGAAATTGAAAAACTGTATTTGCTCTCGGCTTCGCCCGTGTGTATTTCGGCAATTATCCTACGGGAAGGTACAACTGGAATAGACAACAACTGGTCTATGTCCTAATCCTAAACCAGCTCATGGTCCCGGGTCCGCTAGGGCCGACGCCTGCCAGGTACGCGGGAAAGTCGCGGGATACCGTGGCCCCTGGCAACACACAGGCAACTGAAGGAACACGGGTGGGTTTTAGTCAGTAAGAGTCGGACATGCCCTCCCGCTCCGCCCAGAGCAGGAGAACGGATTTGATAATATCCCACCCCAAAAAAAAAGAAGTCATGATCAACTTGTGTGACAGCAATTTACATCGACAAATTTCGTCAAAGAGCTGTTTTCTCATTTATGATATTAGTATGGATGGATTTATTTGTCGTTTGATCGGTGTGTATGAAGGTTGGACCCATAAATCGTTTATTTAAACGCCGGTTATTTGCCCTATCCGCTTTATCATAACCCGCACAATGCCCGGGTCGGATAGAGTGGAATGTTTGAGCTTGTTAGCAAGCGTACAAAAATATACTGGGATTTAGTCGTTTTAATGAAATGGATTTTTAGTTTTCAGGGCTTAAAAAACTTATAGATTTAAGGCTTTTGCAGACAAGTGCGACTTGTCGTGCGACGCGACACGAACAATACAATTACTAAGAAAATTTCACGGTATAACAATAACCGGTGTCGCGCTGGTCTGCACAAAGCTTTTTAATTATAACTAGATAATCCGGTGAACTTCGTACCGTTGAGCGATATTTTAGATTTTTGGGCTGTTCCTTTGGACCTAATTTTCTTTGTTCTGAATCACCGGTACCTACTAAAGTGAACAAATAAAAATATGAAATCTAACCCACGGCAATTGATATTTATGCAGTTATAGAAGCAGGAAAGAAGACTGTTGGCTCATAGTTTTCCACTTTGAATTTCCTGTAGATATTTATAACCCTTGATATTTAAAATGATGGCTGTATTCATTGCCCCCTTTTCTAAAGAACTTGTATAAGTACTTGAGGGATGCGGATGCCAACGTGTTCATTGCAATTAGGTGTATTGAAAAGTGCATCATTCTGCTAAGTTAAGTACCTACGCTTTCACGGCTGAAGTACCTAATTACTAATTCTACTGAAAATTGGCATGAAAATAGATTGGTTGATTGATTGATTGATTGGTTGATTGATTGATTGATTGATTGATTGATTGATTGTTTGGTTGATTGATTGATTGAGTCCCTACGCTTTCACGGCTGAAGTACCTACTAATTCTACTGAAAATTAGCATGACAATAGATTGGTTGGTTGATTGATTGGTTGGTTAATTGATTGATTGGTTAGTTAGTTGGTTTTTGGTATATTTTGAATCCATATGGTAGACATAATATAGAGTATTCTATTCTATTGTTAACTGATGAATGAAATCAGAATGTAGTTTTTACACTGATCGAAGTTTCATACAGACGGTATTGCAGGAAACAACTACTATTGAAATATTTAAGTACTAGCTTTATGTTTTACCACACATTTTCGAAAACCAATATGTTTGCAGCAAATATTTATATTGGCCACGTAATAAAAGGGTTCTAGTTCAAAATGTTAAACACCTAAATAAATATGGTTACTAGTTAACCAATACTAATTTATGTTGAAGTGAAAGTTCGTGGTTATGTAGTCGGCGTTGAAAAGGGTTCCAAACTTCTACTATTTATGAATTTCGTTAATGGCTATACAATATTCTGGGACGGTGCGGCGGCGTTTAAATGAAATGTAAACTAATTCTCTATTCAGTTTATTTTACGATAATTTTATCATGCTCATTTTAGACTAGCGGAATCGAAAGTTTAATATTATATTATTTATTTAAAAAAAATACAATTGACGATGTATATTTAGTAATTTAATCCGCTTAACTGTTCTTAAAGTGTCTTAGAGAACGAACAAACAACTATTATATTATTTGGTAAGACCCATCATAATCTGCCTAGCTTTTTCCCAACTATGTTGGGGTTGGCTTCCAGTCTAACCGGATGCAGCTGAATACCAGTATTTTACATGGAACGACTGTCTATCTGACTTGCACGACCCAGTTACTGGTTAACTGGTTGTCAGACTTTCGGGCTGCTGACTATCCATAAAGACTGTCAAAGATCTACAAACCACTGGTTCAACGTGCTTTCCGAGGCACGGAGGGGTCTCGATATGTAATAGATGGTCACCCATCCACTGACCGACCTCGGCAAGCGTAGCTTAACCAGCGATCGAACCGTAATAAAGGACCGTAAAGCACCCACAGGGCAGCATGTGGCGAGCTGTTGGGCAGTAGCGACCCCACGGACCCTATCTCCCGGGAGAAATCTTGTCCCTCATTTGGCCGGCTGGCGTGAACACTGAAGAGGAACAGAGCTCCCGCCTCATTCTTGCCTTAATTGGCCGGTTTGAGTGGAGATTCGCAAGACCAAACGTGCTCGGAGGAAGGAAGTATTCCAGTAAGTGCTCGTAGGGATCTTCCGGGCTCTGGGAAATACAAAGTCGTGAAATACCGCTCCACTCCTCAAGCACCTTAGGAGATGTTGCCGCCTTGTTGCTACGTCATTAAGTGCTAGCGACCGTTTTTGGGGGCCCATTATTGAGTGTGCAAGTCACCCCCTGCCATTTTATCCGTGTACATTATAAAACATTGATTAGGCAGCGGCCACAGTTCTTCCATAGTTCCAGGTCACCAGTCAACTTAAGCCACCCAAACCCATAGTCCAATATTTTTGTTTCCATATCCTGCAATAGTCCTAGCACCAACCGCAGGTTGTCCTTGGGTGCACTTGCAATTCAATTCAATTCAATAATCATTTATTTTCTCTTCACAAAGCTGACTTAAAGGTAATGCGTACAAAAATGTCTCGGCTGTATTCCACCTTTGTGAGAGACTGGTGCCTGATATAGGTTTTTGGGAAAACCTGTGTTACAGGTCACCAGGCCCCCTCCACGGCTAGAATTAGCTTTAACTAGATACCGTGCAAGAGTGTAAATTAAACAATTGCATAACAAAAATAAGAACTAAGTAGGAGTTAAAACAATAATATGCTTAAGACAAATAAAAGAAGAAGAAGTAATAACAATTAAAATTCTGCAGAGCTTATTGAGTCATGTTGTGAGACGAGACCAGATGTGTGAGTGAGTGTTTATCTTGTGTGAAGTGTTAGACTGGTAGGAGATGGATGTGAGTAATTCAGATGAGCAGTGTGTGAGTGAACGTGATTATTGTGGAGTGAGTGAAGCGAGAGTTATTTTTCAAGGAGTCGAGGAACAGTTATGTATGTGTTGGGTTGGTCAAAATTAGATTTATTTCAGAACGGACAAAAGATTCTCGGTTTTATGATAGTCTAGGGTTTTTAAGTATTTTTTTATTTCTATGATACAGCTTGATCGAGTTTTTGGATATAGGTTTAGGAATTTATTCAATTTATTGTAAAGATAGTGCCCAAGGAAGCAATAGAATCTTTTAGGGAGCGTGCCATGGATTTGAATTGAGCCGTGGGACATACCCTACCCTTTCGTCGGTTGTCTTTGAGTAGCTTAGCGTCAAACTGCATTTGAGAGTGTTTTTTAAGTAATACACGTAGTATGAACGTTTGTCTGACGGTGAGGGTGTCCCATTCTTTGTATAGGTCGATAGTTGAAAAACGAAAGGGAAGACCAGCTCCAACCTTGAGTATGGCTCGCTGTGCCCTTTCAACTTCGATGAGGTGAGTTTTTGCGGCACCTCCCCATGATGTGATGCAGTAATCAATAAGTGATTGGCACATGGTGCATTGCATAGTGGATACTTGGGATAATCGTCGATTGGTGCCTCATTTCATTAAACACGTCTAACAGGCTTCTGCGAGTTGGCTTCGGCTCCTCGTATGCTTTCTAAAGGTCTGGGACATTTCTGGGGTAACCCTGGGCCCCAGAAATGTCAAAACCGTAATAAACATAATTTTGTGAACTTCAAATTAACATGTTGCTCTCGTTGTTTTGTAAACCAAACTTGTGGAGGCAGTAAATGGTACCTGTACGTAATACAAAGTTTAAATGCAAGCTTTAGTTTAATTTTGCCGTGCTGCAAAACTAACTCTTCACTACAAATTGAGTCCACGAATTTGAATTTCGTCGAAACATTTCGCTATTGTGCGTTTTCAGCAATCGTCTCTTGAAGTTCATCCATACGCAGTACCGATTTACTTAGTCTATTCAACCACATATCAGCGAAACGCGCAACTAGCTCCTCTAAATTCAAGTTAACCTCGTAGCCACGAAACGCTTAAGAGCGTTTACGCTGAAAGTTGGCAACGTCGCAAATAGCTGTCAAATATTTACCTGTTTTAATTAATTTGTCAATATTACTGTATGGAAATAATAAATGTGGCTAGCGAAGTACCTAGAATATTGATTATGAAATGCAATAATTATTATCTTAATACCGAATATTTATTTTAGATGTAAAAAATGTTTTTGGAAACTTTCCAAATGCCTTTTTTACACCTAAAACGGTTACAACATCAAATTCAGTGTTATAATTGCAATTCATTATTGATATTCTAGGTACTTAGTTAGCCACATTTCTTATTTCCGTTCAGTAATATTGCCAAATTAATCAAAACAGCGAAATATTTGACATCTATTTGCGACGTTGCCAACTTTCAGAATAAGGGGGATGCGCTAAGGTAACCCGCGAAATTCATTGCAGGTCAGTGTCAGGTTATGTTGATTAAAAATTGATTCACGACGGTAACAAATATGGCTTTACAGAATTATAATCATTAGAATCAGATATCCAAACCTTAAGTTAGCATAATGAAATGAAATCCTCAAATGTCATGATTTAATGAAATAGTCATTCAATAGGATTACTTGAACTTAGAGAGTTGTACTGGTGATTTTAATGATTATAATAAAATTCTATACTGACACAACCAGGGGGCCTACCACAACCACTAAAAGCAGTATTATATTAATCTTACTTCAGTGAGGGAAAGAGATGGTGCTATACGTCCTGAAGAGCTTCATCTCTTTCCCACACTAAAGTAATATTAAAATAATACTGCTTTTAGAGGTGGTGGTAGGCCCCCTGATACTGAACTGCAAATTGGAAAAAACTTAATTTCGCGGGCTACCCTGACGCTTTCACCTTAAGCGATATGCGTCTTGTGACAGCGACTGTGGAAAAAACAAATGAAAGAAAATGTTTAGAGTAGCTATGACTCACCGCGACGCGTCGTGCGCAGCGACGGACGGAATCAGGTGAGGCGCTGACCTCACAGAGGGGATGTGGCACGAGGACGAGGGCGGCAATAGTATACAGACGGAAAAGCAACGCCACTACGGCTTGTCCTTTCTGTATGCTTTGTGCCAGATGTATAAAGAATAATAAAGATATGTGGAAACGACGCCGCGTTTGCGTCCCGTCCTCGTCTCACGTCCGATCTATGTGGCCCGCGCCTAGCTTGATGTAAGTCGCTTCGCATGTCACATCGCTCGAGATCGTGAACGGGGCTCAATGAACCATTACTATTCTAGAACATTCTGCATCAAATTCTCTCATTTCTCTTCACTGTTACTTTTATCACGCATTCAGTTTCCAATTCAGATTTTATTTTTCACCTGTTTTCAAATAATCCCGTCATTGAAGCACGAAGGACTGCGTATAAAATAAAATAAAATCATGATAACTGTCCGAATGAGTGCAGAACTTTTGTCGTCGGAATATGCTCGAATGTGGGTTGTTCAGTGCATCGTATTAAAATGTAAAACAGAATGCTAACGAGGGCCGCCGAATAAATATAATTATTCGCGATACGGTGGGAAGTATTCGTGACAACGTGTGTGTCACAAAATACCATTGGCATTATTATAAAAGCAAGAAAGATAATTTTTCACGCGCCAATATGTTCATTTGTTTCTTCTTTACTTTTGACAGCTCTAATTGCAAGCCAAATCGAAATTCAAATAAAATCTTTAGTAATTTACCTCCTTGGTTGCCATGTGTTGAAGTAAGAAGTTCGTTCCATTTTTAAATAAAACGACCGATATGAGTTTTCATAGTAATTTATTCGGCCGCTAAACACGACAGTTATAGATTGTCAAACAAACATTGCCAGCCGGGCGCTCGCAGGTATTCGACCAGTACAGCATTTTCGGTTCCAAGATTCTCACTATTTAACTAACACCAATAATTGAGAATATCGGAGTCCTAATAATCTCAGTTGATCTCAGACATCAACAGTTTACTACACACACAAATATAACGACGATGTCCTTGACTTCCTAAGGGGGGAGCAGACAAGCGGCACTAATTGATCGTGACAATCTCCGGCACAACCCCGGTACCTACGTACTCCTAACGAGAGCTGTTATCTCCCCTCTATCGCTCAAAACTGTCCTAAGTTTGAACTGACTGTGTACTACAAGGTTATAATTGGGCCAATATTGCTTGTAATTTACGTCATTGGCGTAGAGGTCGTAAACTGCCGAACATGACATATTGGGTTCCATTTTGAGGAATTTAGAAGTATTTTTGTGTCTTTCGGAATTCGGAATTATGATTTGGTACCTGGACAGACTATGCACAGTCTAAACCGGAGGGTCTAGAAAAATAAAATTTTCCACAAACTTTCTCTTATACAAGCTGGATTTTTGAGATGGAGCAGCAAGGACAGCTACCTTAACCGTTGTAGCTACAGGGAAACGGTCCCAGGGAGACTGCCCTTAAGTTTTTGAGACATTTTTTCAAATTTTGCAAAAAAATGTACAGTCAGCAAGAAAATGGGCAGTTTTGACAAAAACTTTTTTTGATGCCAATCGATCCTATTTCATGTAAGGATAGGTGAAAATTTGTATTGAAGTTCGTTATTTTTGCCGATGAGAAACCCCATTGGGCATTTGGCTTGTTAAATAATAATGTTTGTGTTCCTATCGTACGCATCATTTAAGAATCACAGGCAAAAATGTGTATACGGATAGAGAAATACAATTTAATGATTTACTTCTAAAGAATAGATTGAAACAATGTCATTCGTATCTTCAAAAATTATCATAATTATTTCAAAAGTTTAAATTAAAGTTTTTACGCAAAAATCTACATTGTATATTCCATGTGAATGTCCTAGATTTCAAGTTGATTTATGTCAATCGGTCGAATAGACATCGAAGCAAAGTGCCGAATTGAGTATCGAACTCCGAAACAGGTGTTTGTGGCTAGAATCAGTTTCCAATTGTCGGTGTATTTCAGATACGTTCCATTGTCCAATCACGCTTAGTGATTTCACGCGACAACACATTTCAAGCGACGCTTAATGTGGCTTTAAATTGGACTTGAGAGCTAGCGTAGCTTTGTTTAGCACATGCCTACGGAAGATAATTAAATTAGGCAGTGTATAGAGTGCCACCAGTGGCACTCTATCCCTTTCGGATAAAGTGCCACTACAGGCACCCTAGTAACACTGCCTCGGCCCGGCCAAAGTGCCGCAAGCATTGGATTGTCATTGTCGCTGTCACTAAGTCACATCACTTGGTATTTTGTTTGATTGTCGAGGTTAGATCGCTGTAAAACACCACATTCCCAAAACAATACATTCTCTTGTGCCTAAACGGACCCTGGCACTTCGCCGCCGGCCGCTACCGCGGCACCGCTCGCTACGCTCGCTCGGCTCGTGCGTTGTGTGGTCACAGTTCTAACCTAACCTAACCTAAATAACAACAAGTGACAGTGACAATGCAACGCTCACGGCACCCTAGCCGGGCCGAGGCAGCGACACTAGAGTGCCACAAGAATACTCGCGGCACTCTATACACTTCGATTAAATTATGGAAAGGGAATGAACTTTTGCTACGGCGTAGGCGACGTTGTAACGCTACGGCTACGCTAGCTACGCTTTCGTAGCAGATCAAAGAGACTCGCTACGCGTGGGTTCACGGAATACGGCGACGATTCTTTTGTACCCATACCATGTGATGCTTGGTTATATTTTATATCATTTTAAAAATCTATCTTTACTAATATGATCTTAACGATAAGGCTACATTTGCTCATTAGTGTCTTGTGTATGTATAGCCATGGAAATTAATAGTTAAGGAGGATCTGCAAAGGTAGCCCGTGAAATTGAAGTTTTCTTTAATTTTTTGCAATTTGCAGGTCCGTGTCAGGTTGTATCTTGTTCAAAATATCATTCACAACCTTAACAAATATGTTTTTAGTCATTGGATACAACTGCCAAAGAATCATAGTTGTAATTTGAATAAACGGATAATTTAAGTTGGTAGTCAATTTGTTTAGAACACTGACTTTAAATAGTTACTTTAAATAATTAGGTAATTTAAATAGTGAGGTAATTTAAATAGTTAGATATTTTAAATAGTAATTGTTATTTCACATTCTTAATACGTCCCTTTTTAGTTAAAGCATTTGAGAGCTACAATCCTCTGATGAACGAATCTCATGCAACAGTTCCACCCCATATTTCAAAACCTTCTGAATAACCCGAAAATAATGCACCCAAAAGCGAGCATTTTAAACTGGCTGCTACAAAAAACATAAATTAAAGAAAAATATTCGAGATTAAAACGACAAAATACATTCGTGCACGAAGTGGATATAAAGAATGAAATATTATTCATGCAATGTAAAGTAAAATGCTTTCGTACTGCAAAGCGGGGAGATTCATCAAAATTTTAATTTGACGGCTCCAGGGTACCTATATTGCTTCGGTGAGAGATGGCACTGTGGTTGACCATTTTATTCGGCATGATGAAGATAAGCTGTAACCTAACCAATATTATTAATGCAAAAGTGAATTTGTTTACTACGGTTTCACACTAATATGGCTGAACTAATTTGGATGAAATTTAATACATGGGTAGACCATGGCCTGGAGAAGAACATAGGGTATCTTTTATTCTGATATTCCCACGGGATCGAGAGTTATGTGGGTAAAACCGCAGGGCGTAGTTAGCTTTTAATAAAAACGCTCTGCAATAATTATAATAGTAAGTATGTAAACATATGTCTTTGATTTTGACTGTTCATTTTTCAGGATTGGTGATTAGATTTCAAGGTCGAAACCATGACCCCGTATCATAATATTATCGATCGATTGTTTTACGTTATGTGTTCATGGCAGTAGGTATAGGTCAATGAGAATTAAACCACGTATAGGTAGAGGTCATGATTTAATTTTTTGGGGACAATGTTCCGGATTTTAAGGTACCGGCGGCAGGCACAATGATACATTACAGCTTTGTCTCTGGTGGCAATAGAATTTCATAACATTATATCACGCCTTTCCCCGAGGGGTTGGGCAGAGGTGTACCTGTAGCAGGTACACCCACATTTCGCCAGTTATGTTTAACTCCCATGTAATAGGGGGCGAGCCTATTGTTATCAACCGGGCACAAATCCAGACTCCGGGCTGCTACTGTAAAATTCCAGATAGAAAACCCAGTAACACTTTGCCCGACCCGGGGATCGAACCCAGGACTTCCTGCTCAGCAGTAGCGCTTGCTACCACTAGACCAACGAGGCAGTCAGATGGAATATCATGTTGATGGGATATCAATTATGAGCGTTTATACAGAAAGTTGGCGACGTCGCAAATAGCTGTCAAGTATTTCGCCGTTTTGATTAATTTGGCAATACTACAGTACGGAAATACGAAATACTTTTTAGAGGTATGAGGAACAGGGTGTAAAGTTCACTCATCCACCATAGAAAAGGGAGGATCCTCCAACCAGACGGGTTGTTATGTCTGGCGGGCAACTGCCCATATGTTGATTTCGGATAGTCTTATCTATGTTATTCGCTCAGTAAACTCTAACTGCGAGATGTAGGAATTGTGTGACGTCATGTCTTTTTGTTACGTAATTTTTTTGTATGTGGCGGTCTAACCGCTACATCACTCCCCTCCGGAGACCGGAGGTCGATAGTGGGCTGAGTCTTGGATCTTGCGATGCTTCACAGTGCCAGCTGTGGTTCCAGTGAGTCGGAACCGGGTGCCGCTCAGTTCACAGTGGGTCGGAACTGTCTGCAGTGATTGCGGCGATGGTGATTGTGGTTCCAGTGAGTCGGAACCGGGTGCCGCACAGTTCACGGTGAGTCGGAACTGTTTGCGGTGATTGCGGCGATTGAGGTGATTGCGGTGATTGAGGTGATTGCGGTGATTGAGGTGATTGCGGTGATTCCCCAGTGAGTCGGGGTGATTTGGCTGAGGGTGATGACCAGGAATGCGCGTTCGCTGCATGCTGGTGGTCAGGATACCCGTTGAAGCCGTGGGTGCTGGCTGGCTGTGTGACTCGCCTCACGAAAGCTTGCGGGAGTGATGATGATGACGTCACGCTGAAGTAGTTGCACGAAGGCTGCGTTGACGTTCATACTCGGGGTCACCAATTTAGAGGTATGAGGAACAGGGTGTAAAGTTCACTCATCCCCCATAGAAAAGGGAGGATCCTCCAACCAGACGGGTGTTATATCTGGCGGGCAACTGCCCATATGTTGATTTCGGATAGTCTTATCTATGTTATTCGCTCAGTAAACTCTAACTGCGAGATGTAGGAATTGTGTGACGTCATGTCTTTTTGTTTCGTAATTTTTTTGTATGTGGCGGTCTAACCGCTACAACTTATAGCTAACTAGTGAACTAAAATATTGATTATGAAATGCAATAAATAATATCGTAACACCGATTATTGAGTTTTACTGAAACTTTCCAAATACCTTTTTTACGTCTAAAACGGTTACAACATCAAATTCAGTGTAATAATTGCAATTCATTATTAATATTCTAGTTCACTAGTTAGCCACATTTCTTATTTCCATACAGTAATATTGCCAAATTTATCAAAACAGGTAAATATTTGACGGCTATTTGTGACGTTTTTTGGCAACGTCACAAATAGCCGTCAAATATTTACGGCTGTAAACATCAGATAAACTATAGGTACATACATCAGATTTAGTTGTTACCTAAGATATAAGTACCTAAGTCATCTAGTCTGGTAAATCCTAAAGCAAAATAGTTACCTAAGGCTGTACGAGATAATAAACTAGCACATACATGCGATTACATATTCATAATAACGAGTGAGATCCATAGCCCTTCATATTTGCTTGGATGTAGTCGGGTAAAAAGATTATAAAACTGTTGTTTGTCGATCTATCAATGTCCGTCAAAACAACGTCGTCATTTGTCATTGTATGGCAGACAGGTTCCACAAAAAACACAAACAGGTAGGGTTGGGTTGCCATATTTTTTACCGGATTCCTACTACGTTATAAACTATCATTCTTTTATTTTTATCGGGTTTGCTCGATTCCGTAAAGTTTTATTGTTTTTAGGGTTCCGTACCCGAAGGGTGACAAACGGAACCCTATTCATAAGCCTCCGCTGTCCGTCTGTCTGTCAGCGAGCTCTATCTCATGAACCGTAATAGGTAGGCAGTTGAAAATTTCACAGATAGTGCATTTCTATTGCCGCAAGAGCAACAAATAATAAAATTAAAAAATAAAGGGGGGTCGCCATACAAAAAAAAAAAAAATTGAAAAAAAAATTATCTGACCCGGGCATGTGGGGTATCATTTTCTAGAGCTCATCGAGTAGAGAATAAATATAATTTTTATTTGTTTTTATCTTCAAAAATGATGAATTAGGGGGCCGTAGAAGTTGTCTGTTTTAGACTATTTTTGTACGAGCTCTATCTCAACAACTAAACAAATTAGGAATTTGAAATTTGTGTGTATCATGTAACATATACTGTTTATAATCAACAAATACTAAAATCGGCGATTCATAACGTATTTTATATAATATGGGCGATTTTCTGCAACTTAAAGTAATAATTTTGTATTTCATGCTAATATTATGCGATATAAATTCCACAGATAACTATTTAATAGTCGGAGTAATGACATGGAATTAGTAAGTACCTACTATCATGGCAGCATATACTATTTCGATCATTTAAATTTCGATCATCCAAAAAGGTCTACAAAATAAACTTTCTTCACAAGATTTTAAAACCGGCCAGTATTTTTTGAGTTTAAGAACTTTATCGACTTTTTTCAAAGTATCCCTAGACGGTGTTGATATGTGTAACTCATGTTAAAACTACACTCCAATAGACAATATATTCAGTAACATTGAAATGAATGCTGGCACATACAGTGTACTATTCAGTTACCTAGCTTAAACCGTTGTGGATACAATTTCATATTGAGAAAAACTATTGGTGTAAAAATATTCGGTCGTGGCGGCCAATCTCAACGGAGACTGGCCTTCGGCGCGGGAGATATTATAGTGCACAAGTGTGTGCGCAGACACGAGTGCACTCTCTCTTCCCTCACTCTCATAGTCCGATGGGATGTGTAAAAATAATAAGTAAGAAATAATAGATTTCTGTATGACTATCAAAAATAACGTAAATAAATACCTGTACTGACCCGTGCGTTTGCACTGACGAAACATCACGACAAAACATGTTGAAATCTCTAGTTCCTGTCAAACATTGTATGAAAAATTGACAGAAAATAGAGATTTCAACATGTTTTGTTGTGAATGTTTCGCCAGTGCAAACGCACAGTTATAATTAAAATTTGGCGTACTACTTACATTCTATTTTGTACAATATAGTCTGACGTAGCAAGAGAAATCCTTTTATTTATAAGTAACTAGCTTTACCCGGCCTGGCTTCGCACGGTTAGCACTAAGTACATATCTACGGCGCATCTACTTTTCCTAATTACCTATTTCTACCTAATTACCTACCCTACCTACCCTACCCTTCTTACCAGGGTAGGTAGGTACCTAACCTACCCTACATATCTACCTGATTACCTACCATATATACCTATTTATTCCTACTAATACTATGTTAGTAGCAAATAAATAACTTTGACTTTAGTTAATGCATGTTACTGGATAAAGTTAACTTAATATTTTTCTCTTAAAATAAATGAAATATACTCCTACACCTATATTTTAACACAACAACATTTTCTCATTAAAATTAGACAATTTCTTTACAAATCTTTGTTTTTTTATAGCGCCTCTGTTGTTACCTTTACGAAAGTATTACAAAAATTCATAGTGTTAAATCTTGTACGACATGGTATGGAACCCTTCGTGTGCGAGTCCGACTCGCACTTGACAGATTTTATTTAAATAGAAATAGAAATCATTTATTTGCTTTTAATGTAGGTATAAAGATAAGATGTAATTTTTATAAATAGTCATGCAATATTGTCGATATTATTTATATGAATGTAGAATTGAATTAATATTATTATAATAACTCACTATAACTCTTTTACTATTTGGTATTTAGTAAAAACAGTGGGTAAGCGAATCTACACATAAAATAATCTAACTCATAACGTAGTAATAGGTAAGTTTAAAGAATATGAATTATCAAAAATGTTATAATTATACAAAAATAGTTTGGAAAATCCAAAAGTGCACGCCTCATACTTATTACTCATTCATAAACGAAAAAGAAATTCAAAACATAGTTTAAAAATGAACAATTTATCACTTTTCATGAAGTCGTAATGTCAAAGACTGACAAAGATATTTACTTGGCGGTTGCTAGGCAACATCAAGGCAATGGTTGGAAATATTTAGATAAAGATATTATATTTTAGTTAGTATTTTATTAATTATAATTAAACTACTTTGAATAAAAGAGCCATTTTCAATAGGGTTCCTTCTACGGCTGAAACGAATGTATAAAAAAAAAAATTGACCCAATTAATTGATTTTATCGCAAGCTACAATGTTTTCAGGGATCATAAATTGACGGACAGGAATTTTTTTTCAACTATTTTGATGCTTTTTCCATTTCTGCTGCATTAAATCAATTGTTAAAAAGTACAGTATTAATCTCCATTTAATCATCTATACAATGGTATATAAATTAAGTAGGTTCTGTGTACTAGCAGGAGTGAAACAATAAAAACAGTTGCAGAAATGGGGCAAAAAATATTTTTCGATCGTAGAGCACACTCTAATGCTTCGCATTACGAGTCGTGCAATAACCCACAAAAAAAAGTCAATTAATTTATTTCAATTAGGCACATGAAGGGCACTTTTGAACGTCAAAATTTACAAACTTGTAATTTTACAAGATGCATTTTTTTTTTATTGATGACTGTGATCATGATCAATTATTAGAGTAATTCAATATTCTCTCTCATCTCTCTGACATGAAATAATTACAATATGGAGAAATATTTGTACAAGAATTTTGTCAATATATGTACAGCATGTGTCCAAAAGGTGTGCTTATATTTAAGGGTGTGGAAAGTTTTTTAGTTTGATTTGTCTGTACCACACCCTTAAATATTAAAAGGTTTTATCAAAGAATAAAAAATAAAATAATTATATAAAGTACAACTTTCTGATACTTGTAGTATTTTCACTTACCCCTTTTATTCTTTGATAAAACCCTTTTTAAATAAGTCCATTTAGGATCAGTTTTCTTGGTAGTGAGCCTTCATAAAACAAACATTTTCAGACAGTTTTCCTGAAACTAAGCTTTCATTAAAAGTAGGTATTTCATTTTCCTCTCCTAAAAGCGAAGTATAACAAACTCTAAACGATTCCTAGTATTATATAAACAGTATTTATTGTATATAAACAGTACATTAGTCTAAACAATTCCTAGTATTGTGTAGGTAGGTAAGTAAATAGTGGCAATCATTTCATTTAGTTTAAATTTTTTTTTTAATTATTTTATTTATCTTTTATATAGATTCTTTTCTTTTAGATTTTGTGAATATGAGAACTTAAGCTTAACAGACTAGATCTGAGGATCATTTTCTGTTGCTAAGTATCTGGCACTTGTTGATGGGCCTACACTCTCACACCTATTAACACTGTAATTTGAAAACATTGTAAAAACATTTATTTTTAAAACAGTAACCGTGGAATTTCTTGCCGGCTGTTCTGCATAGGAAACGACCAATTGGAACAGTGCACTTATCTTCTGACGTTTCATAATATAAGCGCCCTTGTAGGTTTATGTGAAAAATTATATTTTGAATTTGAATTATGTAAACGGTACATTCTTCGACCAGAGCTGTATAATACTAACATGTATTTTGATTCCTCCAATAACTTATTTCGAAAAGAGTACTTACATACTCTATAAAAGTAAATTAAGATAATAAATCCCACCTGCAAAATAATTATAATTAACCGACATTCTGCCCTAGAACCCCTATTCACATAAATATAAGCCAGGAATGTGCCAACGAAATAACCCCTTTTGCACGTCACCGTATTAAAAACAAGGATATTCCAACAAACCGGTTGCTGGTGTTGCCATCAAAAATATTTGCTTTTGACACATTTAAAAACACATAACCCGACTCTGGCAGGGATTCGTCGTTCAAAAGATCTTTTTTATTTATTTCTCTCATGACGTTTCTTTTATGAAAACGTACAAAGGTTCGTCCACCAAAGGTTGGCTTTGCATTCATGAAATGCCATTTTTTTCCTCGTAAGACTACTAAATCCCTCCATATTATGTTTGTTTTAGAAAGAAAAACATGGCTTTTCATGCATTTTGAATGTGAAGATAGTTTGTTTTTAGGGTTCCGGGCCCGAAGGCTGCCAACGGCAACGGGACCCAATTACTAAGATTCCGCTGTCCGTCCATCTGTCACGGCTGTGCTGTCTTTTGAACTGAAATAGGTATAAACTTGAAATATTCACAGCTTGTGCATTTCTATTACTACAATGGACGCTAAAACAAAAAATAAAAAAATTAAAGGGTGTCCCAAAAATAAACGTGCTTATGTCTTGTTTGTTTTTCAAAAGTGTTTAAAAAAATTGTAGTGGTGTTAAATATTTTACGGTGGTATGCAGCCCTTCGTATGCGATTACGCACTTGGAATCTTTTTTTTTAGCTCCCTCAAATCCGGATTAACATACACATTTCCAGCTTTCAAGAATGACAAGGCAGCCTCAAATAATCCAATATATATCTCTTTTTCAAAATGTTTTAGAAAGCTCAAAGTATATTTTTAATTCCGAAGTTTCATACCATCTGGCCAGAAGCAAAGTTTGGACAATCCGCTCCCGAACGGGCGGCGGCGTCGGGAACTGAAATTGCCTAAAACAAATTCATTTTCGTGTTTCGTAGAAAAATTGTTCGCAGAATTTCAGAGCATTAGCGATCGTTTCCAGTTTTAGCTCGCTGTTATTTTCAAAACCTTTTTAGGAAAAACTTTAGCTTACGTTATAATAATCCTGTATCTCTCCCATCCCATAATTAAGTTTTAAAAAGGTTAAACATTGTTTGTTAGCAAACATCTAGAACTTTGTAACTTAGTTTATTTTGGTATAATCCATCGTGACCTCATATTTTGAACTTTGTCAAAGTAACGACACGGTCAAAATACAAAAATGTGTTCAAAATACTAACTTTGAAACTGTTGATTGCTGTCCAAAATGTTTTGAATAAGCGAATGATATTTTTTTATCCTTTATTAAAAGGAACCAGCTATCTAATTACGCAACACATTTTCGTAAACGATTCCGACTAATCTGTTTCATTTTGACAGTTCAATAAGATTCATTGCGTTTTTTACGTCGTTGAGCAGATTTTTTTTCGAACTTTTGAAGCAATGGATTAGCAATCTGTTTCAAAACGATTCAAATTCTGATTGATCGTGTAGTTCTTAATAATTAATTACAATCTAGCCTAAAATACTAGTATTCTTCTTCTTTCCATGTGGTTAGTGACTAACCTGGTGTCGGGGTTTTAAAACCGCCCGTCGTCGTCTCCACATACTCGTCTTCACATATTATAATTATATAAATAATGTACTTTTACAAAATATTGTAAAACATTTTAAAAGAGTAACGGTGGAGTTTCTTGCCCATTCTTCTCCATACGAAAACTACATTTTGGAAGGGGCGGTAGAATCAATAATATAATAACAATAATTTGTAAATTTTGACGTTCAAAAGTGCCTTCAAAGGCCTATTTGAAATAAATGCTTTGACTTTGACTTTGACTTTGCCCATGGGCGTTTGGATTCACATGCCGTCGAGAAATATCTCTCAGGCATGCCGCCTCAAAACGTTGAAGGAAAATATCGTGAGGAAACTCACGATATTTTTCTTCACCGTTTATATACGCTACTAAATATTAGTAAGCAATTTTAATCTAAGTTAGTTTTTAAGTGATAATTATTTTATAAATAATTGGATATAGATAGTGCTGATTGTTGTACTTAACACAAGCCCATTTCACTTTCTTATAATAATATAAACACTACAAATAAAATTTACGTACCAAAATAAAAGTATTTTCAAAATTGACCTTTCTCAATGTAAACTAAACCAAATAGGTACCAATTACTGTCTAAACAAAGAACGAAAACCTTCATCATTTCACATTACTCGTGCCAAAAACAAGGCCCATGTTGAAGGGCCTTTAAAAAAGCCCTCACCTTTAAGAGCCTCGTGATGAATGACATTAGCTAAATTGGTCGTGTTCCCCAGGATTACACGCCGTGGCACGACGTGCACCAAATTAATATTTGATCTAAGCTTTTGTTTAGCCAGTATTTAATTAGGTTGTGGAAATATTTTTTTGTTGTGAATTAAGAGGTGTGAAAAGACAAAGAATATTTTAATAGACAAGAAGAATAAATTGTCTTTGTTTTGACTTGGGGGAATAGGTAAGGGGTTCCGACATTTTTGTATGGGACCTGGCATACCTAACCGTCCGCCATTTGGAAAAAAACTGGTTTTGGCGGCCAGTGATGAAACAAGTGTCAATCGATAGAGTAAGTGATTGCAAACAAAAAATATTTAGTGATGAATATCGTAAGTGATATACTTCCTGAGATATTTAAAAAAAATATTACTGTTTTATTTTTTTTTTCATGTTTTAACTCAAATATCTCAGGAAGTATATCACTTACGATATTCATCAATAAATATTTTTTGTTTGCAATCACTTACTCTATCGATTGACACTTGTTTCATCACTGGCCGCCAAAACCAGTTTTTTTCATAATGGCGGTCGGTATAGGTATGCCAACGAAGTCGGATGTTCTTTGACAGGCGTTTTGTTTAGTTAAAATTTTTGTAAAGTAAATTGTGGTGCACGTTTTAAAAGCACAAATTTTTTCGTCTGTAACTGAACTTTCGCAATACAGTTTTCTATCGTTTTGATGGATAAATCTTTATTGCTATATTTATTGCTATGAATTAGGTAACAGAAAACTTTTTTTTTTAAACCTAAATAAAAATGAAAAAATAAAAATAAACGCCATATAATGCACTTGTGAGAATGTTAAACCACAATTTAACTTAACATATCATAATCTTTGGGAAACGTAAAATAATAGTACTTACCTTCTTATTTTAATAGTATAGGCCAACAGACTCCACTAAATTATAACATAACACACTTTCCCCAGGTAGTGGTTACCGCGAAATAAACGAGAAACCAATAGGGGCCGAGAATTTTGTTCGGCCGTTATGAATATTTAAATGGGACCCTGTATAAAGGTGGGTCCGGCTATGAAGGCAACATCCTGTACAATTACGTGGTTATAAATCCTCTGTTACATCCAATAAGCGCGGAGCGGGATCAAAATGGCGGAAGGGAAGGTATACGAAGTGGCTTGTATATTTTGGAATACAGTGTGCGAAGCATAATAAAACATTTTCAAACCTTAGTGTTTGCTGCTTTGTGAATAGAGTATGAGAAACGATTTTATAATGATGTTGAAGTGCGGTGTAAAATATTTCTCATAAGCTACGGTTTCTTAGAAAAGTGGTGGCCGCACTTAACGGCCGCAGTGACAGCTGTCATGAAAATAATGACAGCGGCAAAGATTTAAATCGTTAGATTCGCCCTTATAGTTTTTGGAACTTTTGTTTTAAAAATCGGTCAACCAAACCAGGATGAAACACATGTGACTAAAAGAGTGATGAATACAAATGTTGATGGATGGAGAGGGTGAGGATGCCTGAGACATATTTCTCGGCATGTGAAACTAAGTCAGAGGCCCATGGGCGGCATAAAAACTCTGACACTAGAAGGCCAATTCTTGTACTTAAAAAACGTTCACATTCAAGCCGCAATCTGTCAAACTTGTCAAAAATGTTGGTAAATTGATTGTATTTTTGACAGATTGCGAATGAGATGCGAGAGAGAGATGTTCTTAAAAATTACGGGAATTGCCCCTCAGGTTAGTCACTAACTACACGACAAAGAAATAAAGTAGGAAAAACTTGGGCATCGTTCTTCTGAGTCTGCATGTTTATAAAGTTATTACAATAGCTAAAACTCAACATTGAAAATTACCATAGTGGTGCAAAAATACACACATCAAAAGTGTCTAGGGATCAACATATATTTTTGCAATAACTTTTCTCCTGATTGATATTAATTAAAATTTTCTTTAAGGATTCATCAAATAAAGTGTTTTCGTTTGTCACAGTAACGATAAACCAAGTCACCTTTGCATTAATAAAGAAATTTGCCATTTTCCTAATAAAGGGATTTTTGACATTTGAACCACTAACATTAAAGTTCGAAAAAAAGACTGAAATAACAGTTTTCTTTAAAATTTTATTGGGTAACTTAAACAATTAATAATCTGTGTTTCTACCGCGAACACTAACAACACAAGAACATCGGTTTGGCATACTCAAAATGAGTTCATCCAAATCACGCTGTGGAATGGCCGCCCATGTTCGTTGCAACAACAAAAAAAGGTCTTCTTGCGACTGGATACCCTCCATATTCGGCAGAGCTCTTCTCTGTAGCATATCCCATGCATGCTCAATCGGGTTCAAGTCTGGCGACTGAGCAGGCCAGGGCAGGACATTGATGTTAGCTGCGGCGAGAGTCTGTCTTACAACTCTTGCGGTGTGCGGTCGTGCATTATCATGCATTAACTGAAATAAGGGACCGATTTGCACTTGTAGAGGAACGATGACGTCTGATACAATCGTCTCAGCATAAATTTGAGCGTTGAGGTTGCCTCTAATCCAAATCAACTCAGTTCTTCCGCCGATCCAAATACCCGCCCATACCATGATGGTTCCACCACTATAAGGATGGACTTCCTGGCAGGATTTTAATCGCTGTTGGCGTCCAGGGGTTCTCCAGTGTCGTATACGTCTTGTATCCGGTCTCATACCAAAACGAGACTCATCAGAAAAGCACACGAAACGCCATTGTTCTTCTGCCCAATTTCTGTGTTCAAGAGCCCATTGATATCGAATCCTACGATTGTGCATTGCTATAGGTGGTACCCGTAGCGGTCTTCGGGAATGAAGGTTCACTTCATGCAAGCGGTTTCTGACTGTTTGGTCGCTAATTAAGTTCCCTGAAGAGTGATGAAGCCTCACGGCTAACATCATGGCGGTTATTGTTGGAGCTCTTCGAGCTAAGATTTGAATGTATCGGTCTTGTCTCCGTGTGGTGCAGCGATACCGTCCTCCATGGCGCTCAGCCACGGTACCAGTGCTTCGGTAACGTGTCCAAAGTCGACTGATAACACTCTGACTTGTATTCAGAGCTAAAGCCACAGTACGTTGCCGGGAACCAGCTTCTATCATTCCCACGGCTCTGAGCATTTCTTCCCTGCTTAAATGACGTCGCTGCTCCATAATAACGTTGGTTTTAATCAGTAGTAGGGAAACAGTAGCACTAATAATGTCTTCAATGCGTTGTATGTTTTTATAGGGAAAATATTGACAGCAGATTTTCATCTTTTACTCGAATTTGATTCACAGTTCCTGATTCAAATTATGAAATGCACCAAAAAGGATCCATATAAATTTATAAAATCATAAATTTATTACAAAGCCACATCTCAATCTCAAGAAATCCGCATAAAAATGCTTGATCCCTAGACACTTTTGATGTGTGTATTTATGTATTCTTGTCTAACTTACTGTCTTGACTCTGCTAAAGCTCTATAAAATTCAAATATTATTTGCCATTTATAGGCAACAACAATAAACTTAGAAACCTTTTCATATTTCTATCAGACATCTATTAAAATAATGTTCTTGCATTTCTTTGTCATTTCAATTCCTTTCCAATTCACAATCACATAAAACTTGACATTTTAAAGCTATCATAAAATGCTTAAAATTTCGTTTGAGATTTTCTTGCTACGACTTTTCGCTACGGTGCTACGTCATTACTACGGCGTAGCGCGGTCTACGGACCGTGTTATTTTGTTCGTAGGTTATAAAAGACGAAGAGACGCCGAAAGGGAGGAGCGTTAAGGGTCATACAATACTCCAAAAATGTTATATTATTCTTTTATTTTAATTCAGAACATCGTGGATATTAAATTTTCGTTACATTTAATAGAGTATCTACTATACAGGAAGATTGAAAAAAAAATGGGAAAATTATCTTGAATGCTTGATCAGTTGGTTGGTTATTATATTAAACTAATTGTCTTTTACAATAGATGTAGCAAAGTAATTTATTTTTAACCAAGTTCAAAAAGGAGGAGGTATTATGGGTCGTTTTGCTAATAGGAGTATTTTCTATTAAGACGTTTCGATACGGAGCGGTTCTAATTCGACAGTATGTTTTTTTTTAATGTTTGTTGTGCGTTTAATCCGCCAATAATGAATTGATTTTGATGTTTTTTTTTTGTTTTTAGTAAGTAAAATTTTATTACCCAAAATGTCGATCAATAGTTTCGGATCGATAGTTACATGCACAAACGGTGTAAGACCTATGTAATTCAGTTCAATTACAAGTAATTACGTCACATTTAATATCTATTACGGGACTCGTTTCGACGCTCCACGGCTCGAGCGACGGCAAATCATTTTAATGGCATTTCACGCTGATGGCATTATGCAAAAGGGCGGTTAGTAAAGGTTTGAAGTGCGAATAAATTATTATTTACTTAGTTTGTTAGACGTGAGTGCAAATTATTTTATGGGGTGCATTAAAAGCGATGATATTTTACTGAATAATTTATCTTATACGAGTAATTATGTGACATGGGGCTCCTTCATACGAGGTCGATTCGTGTTTTTTGACGAATTGCCTATTTTCCCCTTTTTTTTGGCGGAGGCATTGCTTTTTAAATGCCCGTGTTCACACACATCGCGAATTGTGAAAAATTACTGACACGTCTTAAATTACGTTCGTCAAAAAACATTAATCGTAATTTTTTTGTGACGGATCCGCTGAAGCACTCGTCCAAGACTGATGAACTCTGAATCACAACTCAAGTGTGATTCGGATATTTTGACGAATCGCGAAAAACCCGTTTCCAATGTGAACGTATATCCGTCATGACGTATCGTTATTTTTGTCGAATCGTCAATGACGGGTCCTGTGTGTATGAGCTGTAACACAAAAAAAGAAGACGTTATTGGCAGTTTATGAAAAATAAACGAAAGCAAGTTCGCCTCAAAGAAATGGGTTGGTATAGTTACCGTGCGTACTATTTAAAACTCTTTTAAATTTGTCGCGCGAATACCCGCAATTGTTCGAACTTTTTGTTCGGTGATCCACAACGCGTGGTCGCGCCGACAGAGGGCATCTTTCGGTTTTCCGAACAAAAAAGTGACTTAAGCACGACGCTTGCTATTAAATATGATGCGGCGTGCCTGTCCATTGGAGCGGAGAAGAGACGAGAGGAGCGGAGATGTGCCTGTATTAACCAATAGAATCTAAACTCCTCTTCAGAGTTTAGGTTCTATGGGTAATATCGGCACAGCTCTGCTCCTCTTCACTCTTCCGTTCTAGTGGACAGGCAGCGTAAAGCAGATATTAGCCGCTTCACTTTTGTCTTGCATTCAGCATATCTCACTCGAAGTGAAACGACTGAACACAGAATTAATCTCAAGTCAAAAATTAATTCATTAGGGACTAGTTATAACAAGCGCACGAGGCGCGCGCACAGAACGCTGCGTTTCGGGCGCTTGTCATATGCAACTAGTTTTCTTGTGCGCACAAAAAGCAGCGCACAAGGCGCGCGCCTCAACCGACTCAACTGATCCAACTGTCAGATTTGGCATTCGATCTTTCGCTCGCCTACCGAATGAACGAAATTAAATGGAAAGGAGCTGCTGAACGTTAATTTCTATGTCGTTTTACCGGAGTTGTGTGGACGGGGAATGAAACGAAAATCAACATTAACTCGAGTGGATCATTTACTTGACTGAAGCATGATGAATGCAAAGAAAGCTGTAAATATACTATACATAAACCTACAAACATGGCATTTACCACGCTTGCATCATCATCACCTGCCTAGCCTTTTCCCAATTATGTTGTGGTCAGCTTCCAGTCTAACCAGATGCAGCTGAATACTAGTATTTACATGGAGAGACTGCCTATCTGACCTTCACAAACCAGTTTCTGGGTAATAAGATACCCCAGGAGCAGTGGTGGCCCAGTGGTTACGGCCCCGACTTACGAGGTGTAGGTCGTGGGTTCGAACCCAAGCAGGCGCTTTACTTTGTGTAAATAATTTCATCACCACTGCTCTCAAAACGGTGAAGGAAAACATCGTGAGGAAACCGGCATGTCTTAGAACCAAAAATTCGAAGACATGTGACATCTACCAACCCGCACTGGGCCCGCGTGGTAGATTACGGCCCACTCCCTCTCACAGAGAGGAGGCCTGTGTCCCAGCAGTGGGAACATTAATAGGCTGATGATGATGAAGATACCCCATGGCAAGACTTAATATTAGACTTTCGGGTTTCTGACTACCCGTAACCACTAACCACGTTTGCATCATTTACAGTTAAAAATCTTTTCTCTCCATTTTTCCACGAACAAAATCTAATCCTCACAATCCAAATCTTTGATACCAAGTACGCACGTACCAGCTCAGCTTAATCGCAAACTGGCTGAACCAATTTGCTCTCACAAGTAAGCAGTGTTCAGTACAATGAGTTCTTTTGTAAACCTTGCGCGGCGTTATACGCCACTCGATCCCACATACATATTTATGTGTTTTTTCGCGTACCCCCGCTGAAGCTGTAGTAAGCCTTTCGTTATCCCCTGTTTTATTCTCAAAAAGACTGTAAAAAATAAATATTTATACGTATGTATGTTGTTGTTTTTGTGGAATAAACATGACTATGGATTTAATGGGGTGAAGTTTTTATTTTCGAGTTCCTTGTCTTGCAGAATCAAGAATGTTCTTCTTTTATGTTTTTGAAATAGAACTGCTACAAAAAAATCTGTCTAGCTTTTTCCCAACTATGTTGGGGTCGGCTTCCAGTCTAACCGGATGTAGCTGAATACCAGTATTTTACATGGAGCGAATGCCAATCTGGCCTCCACAACGCAGTAACTGGGTACGATGGGTACACGATGCCCCTGGGTAAGACTGGTTGTCAGATTTTTTGGGTTAGGACTACCCGTAACGACTGTCAAAGATCTCATCATCCGGGAGCAACGGTTTAATGTGCTATATGAGGCTATATGAGGCGACCTACGAGTTGTAGGTCGTGCGTTCGAACCCAAGCAGGCGCTTTGTGTAAGTAATTTCATCACCACTGATCTCAAAACGGTGAAGGAAAACATCGTGAGGAAACCGGCATGTCTTAGAACCAAAAAATTCGAAGACATGAGACATCTACCAACCCGCACTGGGCCCGCGTGGTAGATTACGGCCCACTCCCTCTCACAGAGAGGAGGCCTGTGTCCCAGCAGTGGGAACATTAATAGGCCGATGATGATGATGATGATTTAACTTTTATTTTTGTTCCACCTTGAAACATATCAAAGACATAATCATTATTAAAAGAGTAAAGATTGAGTCTTACTAAGGGGTATCGTGCTGGGTATCACGATACCCTTTAGTAAGACTCAATCTTTACTCTTTTAATAATGATTATGTCTGTAACTGGGTTATAGAGGTCAGATAGGCAGTCTCGCCATGTAAAATACTGGTATTTCAGCTGCATCCGGTTAGACTGAAAGCTGACCCCAACATAGTTGGGAAAAGGCCTGGCAGATTGAGATCGTATTCATCAAGCTGCACTTCTTTTCCGTGTGGTTAGTGACCAACCTGGTGTCAAATATTTAATGCCGGCCATGGGCCTCTTCCTTGGTTTCTTTACTGGGCTTGTAGAAAAAAATTGATATATCGAAATCGATATTTTTTTTAAATATCGACACGATATCTAACGATACTTTTTGGCACTTCCTGCATCCCTACACTTTACCATACTGTGACAAACATAGAATGCTAACCGCATTCTATGTTTGTCAAGAGTGCTTTAAACCGACAGCACTCACGAATTCTGTTTGTCCAGAAATGGACCTGCAAATAAGTAATTACATTTAGCACGACGCTAACAATTGTGAAGAAGGGTGGCGGCTATTCTTGGATTCCTTTCACCTTGTCTGCAAAATGCTTTCTAATGAAGCTTTGATTTCACATTCTGTTTTGGTACTATTTTTAGACGTGGACACATGCGGTCTTGAATATATTTTTAGTCAGTTTGAGGTAGAAGTTTGAAAGGCTATTTATGTGGGAGGTTCATGTTATGTTTTAGGAAGCGAGCATAAATATACCCTCTACGAGTGACGATATTTTAATTATGTTCTATGCTGTTAGCCCCGCTACCATTTTATTGAGTGACTTATTATTAGCCCACAACTTAAGCCTCTCTTAAATATAGGTCATGCGTATACTATAGTAAGAAATATTGAGACGTATGCATTTGATTTTGGTACTTATTACCTATTTGGCTGTTTGGTTGACTCTATGACAAGCTTTTAAGTAACCTACTACGATAGAGGAGGTATTTACAAGGCAGATGTGAGTGGAAACGCCGGGAGGGGACGTCTTAGAACAGGGATGGCGAACCTCTCTACATCTACGTGCCATTTTTTCCAAATAATTATTGAATGTTGCCATGACGTGCCAACAAACAAACTTGAATTAGTGACTCCTGGAAAAAAATATATAAGTAAGTACTTTCACAATAATACCTTAATTATTATACAGTAATGTAAATAACAACAGTTTTATATTAAAGAACAAAATATTAGACTGACTTCTGCTGTTGCAAACTAAATGAGTTAGGATTCTGAAAGGACCATCTATCTAGCCTATTCCCAACTATGTTGGGGTCGGCTTCCAGTCTAACCGGATGCTGCTGAATACCAGTATTTTACATGGAGCGACTGCCTATCTGACCTCCACAACCCAGTTACTGGGTAATACTACCCCTTGGTAAGATTGGTTGTCAAACTTTCGGGCTTCTGACTACTCGTAACGACTGTCAAAGATCCAGGATTGACAGCCGGGACCAATGGCTTAACGTGCTTTCCGAGGCACGGAGGTCACGAGGCACGGAGGGGTCTTGGTATGTAAATATGGTACCCATCCACGGACCAACCGCCGGATATGTGTGTATGTAGTTTATAACCTATTAATGTACTTTTATACCTACCTATTTTAGTTATAATTGTGTTATGAATTTTTTTTAATAAAAATTTTCTTTGATCCTCTCAAACAGAGCACCTGCCATCAAATCTCTTCACCACCCTTGGTTGACTGGTTGAGAATGCCTAAGGCATTAAGTCCGCCTTTGTACCTTTTTTTTGTGTGCGAAAAGTTTAAATAAATAAATAAATAAATAAACCGCGGCAAGCGTAGCTTAACCTGAACGATCGACCCATGCGGCTCTTATTACTTAGCCACAAGCCCCTCCAAGGATTCTGAA
Source organism: Conistra vaccinii (assembly GCA_948150665.1). Classification (NCBI taxonomy): domain Eukaryota; kingdom Metazoa; phylum Arthropoda; class Insecta; order Lepidoptera; family Noctuidae; genus Conistra; species Conistra vaccinii. Next base: position 5,455,301 of record OX411339.1, on the reverse strand, counting down.
AGGATGCCGTGCCCAAATTTGTTACATGCCGCGTGCCATTGGTTCGCCACCCCTGCCCTAGAAGGACATAAATATAGTGACCTTATTGGTGATGTTCTTCAAGGTCAGGTGCGTAGTACTCGCCACCGACGGCATGTATGGTCAGATGTATGAACGTAAACGAAGCAAAATGAGTATGTAAGGATCGTAGCAGGTGGCGTTCTGTAGTTTCTGCCTACCCCCATAGGAAGAAGGCGTAAATCATTGACAATGCTTGAGAATGCAAGTACGTTTGACAGACTCTGGACGGCAACAGTCTCGCTGCCAACCTTGCTGACTGCCTAATCCATTTACCACGACGAGAACTACTCTCGTATACCTTGTTCCGACATCAAAGAAGTGCCACTAACACATTTGCGACACACTAGACATCTCTGTAAAGTAAAACAGACACCAGCAATGTGTAAATCTTGGCTCACTGCCAGCACCTCGAATGTTAGTCTGTTTCTCCACTAAGTACTCGTATTTTCTTAGACTACCTTTTCAGACAAATTGTTAGCTTTTCTAGCCTCTTAAAAGTGAAACTATTGCTACAGCACTTTATGAACCGTATTGCTAATATAGAAGTACTAACTGTTGCCCGCGAATTCGTCCGCGATCCAGGATTAAAAAGTAGCCTATGTTCTTCTCCAGGTCAAGGTCTACCTGTGTACCAAATTTCATTCAAATCCGTTCAGCCGTTTTAGCGTAAGAAACAAACTCACCTACGCATGTATAATATGTATTAGTTAGGATGAGGTGTTCACTCATCCTCTATAGAAAAGGGAGAATCACCCGACCGGATGGGTGTTGTGCCTGGTGGGCTACTGCCCGACGATTGCTGTCACGACGTGGTATAATATGGTCGTCGCGCGGTAAACTCTGCTTGCGCGATGCACGATTCTGTGTGACGTCAGTGTGATGCGTAGTTTGCATGTGGCGATGTAGACACGGCTGCATATCAAGTTATACATTTCCATATGCTGATATCGCATTGTATAATATATGATTTCCGTACAACAGGACGACCCTGAAATTAAAAGCTTGTGAATTAGGACTGTAAAACATGAGTTTTCTATTCTTAACTTCAAGACTCACGGCATTTGTAGTCATGCACATTGGCTTTTAGTATAGTTTTATTCGCAGTTCATAAAAAACGTAAGACAGAACATTACTGTGAGAACATAATTCAGTATACTTAGCTAATACTCCAGGATTCATCATCAGAAAATGTTGTACTGGACTTCAAATATTGTCCCAATTTACACCACAAACTCTGTTTCACACACAATTTCAACACATGTCGTCCAATCACACAAAGTTTGAACAAAACTTATCAACATATAGGTAGGTACAGTTCATTCAAGTAGGTAAATTACCAGTTTGCAGTGGTTCCCTAACTAGTGAAGTTGGGCAGTGTTAAGACTCGTTATGGGGACGCAATCAGTTGCACTCACTGTGAGCTGTGACTGTGAGTGAGCTCGGAAAGATTGCCCGCGGGAAACTGGGGTGAGGTGTGAGGTAGAAGTGACAGCGGGGTTTGCTGATTTTTTTCGAAAAAAGAACTGTCAATAAGTAAATAGGTACAGGGGGATATAGACGCAGAAACTGTTACCACGTTACTAGTATTCTAGACTTAACAGCGTCGAAATTTTCGTTTGTTATTTAAAAAAAAAACAGTTTTTCCATACATTTTGACGGTTAATGCACTTTTGTATGAAACAGCTGACCTACAACAACAATTTCACATGGTGTAAAACGATTTTACGGTTGACATTGGTAATTATTTGTTACGTTACACATCTTGGTGTTTGATGCCTCACAAATCACGCCTACGAAGTGGTAAATTGTTACGTATTTTCTTGTTGAGTTGAACTCCATAAGTTCGAAGTTGAGCTCCACGATTACTGACAAATGTTTGCACTGACTGGACAGGGCCACTCAAATCTGTGTGGCTCGTTCCTCAAAAGACCATTTCAGACACTAATCTACATGGTTCTCATATAGCTTGACCAAGATTATGTCTGGACTTTAAAAGAGATTCTTCTCAGAATAGTCAGATAGGAAACGCCGACCTCATCAAGCTTATTTTTAAATATTCTATAACATGACGTGTAAAAGTTATTCTGATATCTTATTCACAGAATTAACCATTTCATTTCATTTCTTGTCCACAATGAGCCTATTCACTCCTGACTCAAAGACTCACTGTTTTATCTTTCGGGAAGCTCAAAAGTCCCATGTCGAAGTCTAATGTAAATCTCGTGAGCCTCCTGTGATTTTAATTTCCTGTAGCAGCGAAAAAATGTCAATTTCAGACACATGTGTTCAAAAGTAGCATAATTTCCTCACTTGATGAACAAAAATACTGTATCATATTTGATATCGACATTTCCTCATTAATTTTTTTCAGTACGAGCTTTGATAAAACCAAATCGGTATTTCTGTACAGATCTGGGGCGCTTGCAACACAAATAAACAGAACGATAGTTCGTTTCTCAAAAATCAATAAATACATAGATAACATAATCACCCACTGCTGGTACACAGACCTCCTCTCTGTGAGAGGGAGTAAGGGCCGTAATCCACCACGCGGGACTATTGCGGGTTGGTAGATGTCACAAGTCTTCGAAGTTTTACTTTTACATGTTTTCCAAATACAGTAGTATATTTTATTGATTTCTGGTGCAAGCAAGCGGGCCTTTTTTTTTTTTTGGGTAGGAAATCATCAAATGACTTCTCCCGCTCTGGGCGGAGTGGAAGGGCGTGTCAAACTCTTACTGACTAAAACCCACCCGTGTTCCTTCCCTTGCCTGTGCCAGGGGCCACGGTTTCCCTTCCCGCAACCCCGGTAGAAGCAAGCGGGCCTTAAGGCCTTATATTTTAAATTGAAAGCGTTGTATGAGACTGAAAGCGAACACAAACTTAAGCAGTACAAAGTAAGAAAGCATTTGAACGATGTAAACCATTGAACCATCCATTAGCGACACGCTAAAATCTTCCACCCCAGACCACACATAATCCGCAGTGATTTCAGTAGTGTGGCACAGCTATAACTACTCGTCGCACAAACCTCTCGTTCTAGGGGTTATTATCCGGGGGTGTCAACCTGAGGGTGTCGCGACCTAGGGGTGTCAAACTCGCTGGCTACCGAGAATCAATTCACTTCTGGTGTTACAGTTTCGCACCATGAAAATGGAACCCTTTTAGTGAGGTGTCTGTCTGGGTTCAAGAGGTTACTATTTTGGGGTGTTGTACTCTAGGGCTGTGAAAACTAAGTCGCGTGTTGCAAGGTATCGATTTGGTTCTACTGTTTTGCGGAAGATACGTGTAAATAAATCAAACACATAAAACGCCTGTTATCCTCGAAGGGTAAGGCAGAGGTGTCTGTACATATCAAAATCATTGAGGTATTTGCATAAAATGTGGTTAGTACATAAATGAAAAACTATTTATTCATAGAAATACATTCTTTTTACAAGAGACTTACCTCTGCCAAACTGCAAAGCAGTTTATTGGCAGACGTAGCTCTTTTTTTCACTATCCGCCATATTTAGTGATGGCATGCAAATCTTTTATGTTATTTAGTTTTAAAATAGTAACATAAAACTATAGACAAATTAATATCAATTATTAGTAAATATGTGTTTTACCCAGTTTTCATTCTAATTGACTCATAACATCCCCATCTCAGCGGCCATTATATTTATATCATTACACGGTACATTGAAATATGTTTTCTAAAATAATACATTTTCATTTCCATTGTTATAAGAAAATGGAGGGGCCAAGATGGGGTGCCATTGCGTAAATGTCAGATGGGGAAACAAGCTTACTTGGGGTAGCTACTAGTGTATTGAATAAAAAGATTTTCATACGGTTTCCGAGAGCTTTCTTAGAATTTAATTAAAATTGCTCAGCTTTTGATTCATGACCAACAATTTGAAGAAAATAAATTCATTTGGTTACCCTCTTTAGATATTGTTAGTTCTACCTGTACAGAGTAGTTACCACGTGTATAAAACTGTTATATAGTCTACAATTCTACATAATTGTTTTAGATCATGTTTTATCGATGCTTGAAAAAAAAATGTGTTTTTTTTGCGACCAGTATATTTTTTTTCTTTGTAGGTTTTGGTTTTGTTATAGAAATTGTGTGCCTAATAATTCGTTATGAGTCTATTGTTACTTGATAATGAATAAAAACAAAGAAAAAAAAAAAACGGCGCGTCATAAAACGGCAAGGTCTACTACCTATTTGTTTATGTGACAGATAATTTAAATTTTACTGAAGTGGGAAATGTTGTCAAAATTGAAGATAAACCTAATATGGGGTCGACTATAGAATGAATATTGCGAAGCATACATCGTGGGGGTGTGATTGAAGAGTATTCAAGTCCTCCATTGCCCTGATCCCATTGATCTACCTTCCGCAGACACCCTATCCGTTTTATTACAAAACGAGCCAGTTGTATTTCGAACCGTATTCCGACTGATTTAAAGTTCTTAATAAAAAAAAGACGTGTGGCACTCGGGGACTGCCCCGGCGAAGCTATTGCATAGCATTTTTTATCAACTTACGCAATTGTAAAATATTAACCCGAATACAAGAAATAGCAATGATGACATTGACAGGAACTGTTATTCACATTTATAGTTTTTAAAACTTGACACAACGTAATGGCCGGGAACATCAAACTAATAAAAAGGTTTTAATTTAACTATTAATAGTCAAGGATCATTCGTAAGTAAATTTGAACTTTATTGTCAAACAGTTAAACATAATTTTCAATACAACACTCTCGTATCATTCGTCTAAGTAAATTTGAACTTTGTTGTCAAACAGTTAAACATAATTTTCAATACAACACTCTCGTATCATTCGTTTAAGTAAATTTGAACTTTGTTGTCAAGCAGTTACACATAATTTTCAATACAACACTCTCGTATCATTCGTTTAAGTAAATTTGAACTTTGTTGTCAAGCAGTTAAACATAATTTTCAATACAAAACACTCTTTTCTTAGGTAGTATTTTCGTTACGAAATTTCTGGATTAAGTCTCCACGCTCAAGGCTCGCGATAGAAGCTATGCAATAGCTTAAAAATACAACCTAGACCTGGGTTTAAGATCAATTTTTTGTATTTAGAATTTTAACGATGTCGAAATAAATTCGTAATTCAAAAATGGCTCGCTGGTTCTAAAGATGAATCTTGTTTTGCAATAAGGCCGTACCTATATCTTACTGTGCGAGTGGTTTATTCTGCAAACAGAATATCGGAATCACTTTTACGAGTCATATATGTATTAAAAAAAAGTTATATGAGTTCGGCTTTTCCTATCTGATTACTCTGAGAAGAAAGGGGGAAACAAATACAGAGGTCACGGTCTCTTTTAAAAAGTCCAGTCATAAATCTTGTCGGACGATGTAGAGTAGTGTCTGAAATGGTCTTTTGAGGAATGAACACAGATTTGAGCGACCAAGTATTTGTCAGTAATCGTGAAGCTCAACTCAGAAATCAAGGAGCTCAACAACTCGACGAACAATAGTTGGGAAAAGACTAGGTAAATAGATTTGGCTAGTCTCTTATGCTTGTTGAAAAACAAAGTCTTTCATTACATATTTTCAGTTCCACGTCTCGTTTGTCAATAACATGACGTCACAATATTTGCGTCACACTTGACGAGGGTGCCGCCGCTCCTCTGTTTATTTTGCCCACATTCCCGACGCGATCAGCTTATAAATTGATATTAAATTGTGCGTACGCAATCTTGTTAGGGACTACATTCTTTTGCATTGGAATTTAATACATGGTATAATTGGCTGATCGTAATGTGGGCGGATTTGTGATTTGTCTGCAATCCGGGATGAAACGGCTCTGTTCTTCTCCAGGTCCCAATATTCTGTGAAATTTCATAACGATCAGTTCAGTGGTATAGGCGTCAAAAGGTTCCCGACCACCGTAGGCGCGAGCTTGAGGGCGAGCAATGGGTAGCTCGCCGTCCGGCAAGGACCAGGCCCGGGTCGACGGCGCGTTGTGTTCCACGCGCGCCTCAAAAAGATGTCAGCACAACTGATGGGGTCCGCTAGGGCCGATGCCTGCCGGGGTTGCGGGAAAGTCCGAGAGGGTTACAGTGGCCCCTGGTACAGGCAACTGAAGGAACACGGATGGGTTTTAGTCAGTAAGAGTCGGACGCTCCCTTTCCGCTCAGAGCAGGAGAAGTTATGAGATAATTACCCACCCAAAAAAAAAAAGGCTTGAAAAGGTAACAGACAGACAGACAGACAGAGTTACTTTCGTATTTATAATTATAATATTATAATGGAAGTATGGGTGTGGAGACCACGGAATGACGGAAAATCCTACGGGAACGTGTTACCGGGTTAAACGTCTATCCGTGACTACGAGTATCCGTCTATCATCCAAATGATAGCCTAGTGGTGGTCATAGGTCTCGAGTTCGAACCCAAGGCACGCACCTCTGACTTTTCGGATTCACGTGCGTGTTGTTTAATTATCACTTGCTTCAAAAACGGTGAAGGAAAACATCGTGAGGATGCCTGAGAGATATTTCTCGGCGGCATGTGAAGCCAGATTCGAATGGGCTGCAGAAAAACTGACACCAGGTTAGTCACCATACGAAAACCGTCAGCATTGTTGTGTTTCGGCAGTTAGAGATAAGATAGCTAGTTCCTCTGTGGTTGAGGATTCCGGGTCACCTTCGGCCTGATCATCACTTACCATCAGGTGAGATGCAGGCCAAGAACTTCCCAGTAGAAGGTAAAGAAAAAAAAAAAGGAAAGAAGATCGAAATCCGTGCAATGGTAACAGACAGACAGACAGACAGACATACAGTGTTACTTTCAAAATAATATTATTATGGTTTTAAGGGTACGCTAATCATTCATTCTTCCATACAAACGTAGTATGGTGACTACTCGTCTGTTTGACAGTGTACGTTCAAAACTAAAAATTATAATCAATTTGTCTTGTCATTATCTAGCCCTGTAAGGAAGCGGAATTGGAAAAAAATATTGGTTTGGAAGGTATGAGCGTCGAAACTTCCATATTTCAACACTAATTTTAACTCGTGTTTCGGCGTAAATAAAATAAATAACTTATGTAGTTATAAAATTGCAAAATAGAAACTGTACAGGGATATAATTTGTTCAATAGTTCAAATTATTTTATTTTGAGTAAATACATTCAGTAGTTTTTTCATAATATCTATACGCCCAAAGGTCTGTTTATGAAATTTTACGCGCTCGTTTTCGTTATAAATCATTGTCTATTTCACTAAATAAATTAGTAAACATTAAATCAATTTACAAATTTAATAAAAAAATTATAAATATTAAATTTAAATAAAATCTGTCAAGTGCGAGTCGGACTCGCACACGAAGGGTTCCATACCATGTCGTACAAGATTTAACACTATGAATTTTTGTAATACTTTCGTAAACGTAACAACAGAGGCGCTATAAAAAAACAAAGATTTGTAAAGAAATTGTCTAATTTTAATGAGAAAATGTTGTTGTGTTAAAATATAGGTGTAGGAGTATATTTCATTTATTTTAAGAGAAAAATATTAAGTTAACTTTATCCAGTAACATGCATTAACTAAACTCAAAGTTATTTATTTGCTACTAACATAGTATTAGTAGGTATAAATAGGTATAAATGGTAGGTAAGCAGGTAGATATGTAGGGTAGGTAGGGTAGGTTAGGTACCTACCTACCCTGGTAAGAAGGGTAGGGTAGGTAGGTAGGTAGGGTAGGTAATTAGGTAGAAATAGGTAATTAGGAAAGGTAGATGCGCCGTAGATAAGTACTTAGTGCTAACCGTGTGAAGCCAGGCCGGGTAAAGCTAGTTACTTATAAATAAATGGATTTCTCTTGCTACATCAGACTATATTGTACAAAATAGAATGTAAGTAGTACGCCAAATTTTAATTATAACTGTGCGTTTGCACTGGCGAAACATTCACAACAAAACATGTTGGAATCTCTATTTTCTGTCAATTTTTCATACAATGTTTGACAGGAACTAGAGATTTCAACATGTTTTGTCGTGATGTTTCGCCAGTGCAAACGCAGGGGTCAATACAGGTATTTATTTACGTTATTTTTGATAGTCATACAGAAATCTAATATTTCTTACTTATTATTTTTACACATCCCATCGGACTATGAGAGTGAGGGAAGAGAGAGTGCACTCGTGTCTGCGCACACACTTGTGCACTATAATATCTCCCGCGCCGAAGGCCTGTCTCCGTTGAGATTGGCCGCCATGACCGAATATTTTTACACCAATAATTTTTCTCAATATGAAATTGTATCCACAACGGTTTAAGCTAGGTAACTGAATAGTACACTGTATGTGCCAGCATTCATTTCAATGTTACTGAATATATTGTCTATTGGAGTGTAGTTTTAACACGAGGTACACACAATCATCAACACCGTCTAGGGATACTTTGAAAAAAGTCGATAAAGTTCTTAAACTCAAAAAATACTGGCCGGTTTTAAAATCTTGTGAAGAAAGTTTATTTTGTAGACCTTTTTGGATGATTGAAATTTAAATGATCGAAATAGTATATGCTGCCATGATAGTAGGTACTTACTAATTCCATGTCATTACTCCGACTATTAAATAGTTATCTGTGGAATTTATATCGCATAATATTAGCATGAAATACAAAATTATTACTTTAAGTTGCAGAAAATCGCCCATATTATATAAAATACGTTATGAATCTGCGTTTTTAGTATTTGTTGATTATAAACAGTATATGTTACATTACACACAAGTTTCAAATTCCTAATTTGTTTAGTTGTTGAGATAGAGCTCGTACAAAAATGGTCTAAAACAGACAACTTCTACGGCCCCCTAATTCATCATTTTTGAAGATAAAAACAAATAAAAATTATATTTATTCTCTACTCGATGAGCTCTAGAAAATGATACCCCACATGCCAGGGTCAGATAATTTTTTTTTCAAAATTTAATTTTATTGTATGGCGACCCCCCTTTATTTTTTAATTTTATTATTTGTTGCTCTTGCGGCAATAAAAATGCTCAATCTGTGAAATTTTCAACTGCCTACCTATTACGGTTCATGAGATAGAGCTCGCTGACAGACAGACGGACAGCGGAGGCTTATGAATAGGGTTCCGTTTGTCACCCTTCGGGTACGGAACCCTAAAAAACTAAATACATAAATAATCAGACTAATCAGCATGTATATTAGTTACGCCCACCAACGAGTTCGAGCCGTCGACCAGCGTACCCTTAAGAAGCTGCGACGAGATTAAATACTCGTTATAAAAGTCTTGAAGCAAGCTGGGAGGGTTGGTAAGTGGCGTGCGAGCTGGAGTGCCTGTTTGGCAGCGCTCCCAATTTGGCATCACTCCCAGATTGAGCCCGCCTCTAACGCCAGCAACCAACTACTAACAACAATCACTCGTGTTTATGAAACTGGTGCTAATGTAGAATGTATTACAGTTTGAATTTGTGTGGCTTATTTCCTTTATTTTTGGTTTATACAAAATGGGTGTAGATAAAAGTTTTTATAAACTTACCTTAGTTTATAAAAACTTTTATCTACACCCATGCTATAAATCCTTTAAAAAAGTTTCTGAAACAGCTTAAAGCCAACATTAAAACAACCACTGTCATGTTAGCGTAATCCTTACATCCTTACATATTATAAAACAAAGTCGCCCGCCCGTCTGTCTGTCTGTCTGTCTGTCTGTCTGAACGCGATAAACTCAAAAACTGCCGAACGGATTTTCAAACGGTTTTCACCATTGGACGGAGTGATTCATGCGGAAGGTTTTAGTGTATAATTCATTAAGGTTTTGTGTAAATTGGCTGAAATATGACGATTATTGTTGAAGATGTCGGAAAAAATCATGCCGACTGGGAGCTTTACTGGCGTGCGCTGCGTAAGCCGTGAGAGATAAATCAAATTTATGTTCTAGAGTATTCTATATCTTAACAATTGCAACAAAAAAGTCCGCGATGGCATATGTCTATCTTCTAAGGGTGCCCCACAATAACCATTTTTATCTTTCAAAATTGTATAAAATTTTCATTGTTATTTCCGAAGCTATTTTGACCGGTATCTTATTAATCCTTATCCAATTAAATAAGTTATTTAAATTGGGCATTCAATTTCGATTAAAATATGCCTTTACATCACATCATTTAAATGAATAGTTTAAGAGATATCACAGTTTCAAAATTACGCGTAACAAAATAATTATGGTTGACCACGCGGGCGGTGTAGTAGCCTACCACTGCGTCCGCTGAAAGTTAGTCAATGATCTTTTCCTTGGCTATTAGGTATGTATTCCCGGTAGAACGTTCCCGTGGGATATTTTACGACATCCACGCGGGCGAAGCCGCGGGTAAAAGCTAGTATCTTATAAACGAGTGTTAAAATGAAGTACTAATTTCATTATGCAACTCCTTTGCTTCTGATGACCCGTAACGACTGTCAAAGATCCACGAATGACTGCCGGGATCAACCAACGGCTTAACGTACATTCTGAGGCACGGAGGAGTCACGGTATGTAAAGAGGGTCACCCATCCACGGAACAACCGCGGCAAGCGTAGCTTAACCTGATCGATCGACCAGTGTGACTGTTATTTTTTAGCCACAAGCCCCTCTGTTTTTCTAAGTCTAGCTTATTTGTTTAGTATTCGAGCTTATTTGTTTTTCTTTGTGTTTCGTTTCTGTGACAATAAAACATTTTTTCTTTCTTTGTTTATAAGAAAAATAAGTGGTTAAGGTAACTAGGGGTGAAAGGGTGAAAAACCTCACAAGTTTTAACTCCCAAAGTAGCATGTAACCTTCACATTAAAATACAGTGCCTCCAGTCAAAAACGGCATAAGTCGAGTTATGCCCTTTTGTTTTTATAGCACCATTGTAATCTACGTGTTCTGTTACATAACATATCAAAAGGACATAACTCTAGCTGCATCCTAACATACTTTTTTGTAATATATCAAAGGCATAACTCGACTGCGTCTAAAGGCACATCTCCAGATATCAAGTAAATTTCACTGCTTAATAGACATAACTACAAGAAACCCCAAAACACAATCGAACTAAAAGGCATAAATACAGTTAACTTAATTACAAAAAGACACAACTCATGTAGTTCCAAAGTTTTTTAAATATAGTAAGAAATAAATGTAGATAATCCATTTGGTAAGCATGTTTGAAAGGGAACAACTGCATTTGTTGCGTTTGCTTCAGGAAGTCTCAAGCGGTATATCCCCACTTAACACTTTATCGCTATTCGTGGATTAACGTGTGGTGTACTGTTTTTAGAAATAAGTCGTTTTATTCCTTAATTTGTAGTTTGCTAATTTATTTTGTAATAATTAAATCAGTGTTACGCGTATTAATTTTCAAGCTTTTAAAAGTGTTATAACATCATTAAGCTAGTATTCAAATATATAATGACACTTCTCTCATCTATAAACACAGAATATCTCGACTTCTATAAGAATTTGCTGACTTCAGAACCGCAAAGAGCAGAAGACGATCCTGACTTAAGTTTTGTACCGGGCAATGAAGAGGACAGCGAGGACGATTGAAATTATTTATTTAAACATATGTATATACATATATAAACTTACTTAGCTTTACATACTCCTTTTGTTTCGTTTACGTTCATACATCTGGTCATACACGCACGAGTTACGAGTACCTGAGCATTCTGTAGAATCACCAATTAGGTCACTATGTGTCCTTCCAGGGCGTCCCCTCCCGGTATTTCGACTCACATCTGCTTTGTAAATACCTTTTGTTACTCACCTTTCATTCATCCTCTTAACATGACCAAACCATCTAAGCATACTCTTTTCAATTTTTGTCACTACATCTTCTTTTAAACCGCACCGTTGCCTTATCACACCATTTTACAGCCTATCATTCATAGTCACGCCACACATGCTTTGCAAGGAACGCATTTCCACAGCATTTATTATACTTTCATGCTTCTTCCGCCACACCCAACATTCACTTCATACATAAACGTAGGCACCAGCACTCCAGCACCCTATTGTGAATAGCTAGTCGAGCCCTTTTGGGCATCGACTGGTTGATCACAATCGCATGTTTAAACTACTACTACCACTACTACTATTCACTTTATTTCCCGCATTTACTTTCTTTCCACATCTTCATCATTCCACTTTCCATCCCTTGTAAACTGACTCTGCAAATACATTATTACACTTACTTTCTCCATACTCTTATCATTTATTTTATTTACATCACACACCGATACATCTTCTTCTCTTTCAAATACCATAAGCTTCGTCTTATTCAATGTGAATAAGTTCTGAATAATAATATATTCATCCCTTTTAAATTATATGCTTCATCCATCACAGTCACCATGTCTTGCAACCGTTCAGCTTACGATGCAAGTAGAACTTGATCATCTGCGTAGAGAAGGTATTTGACAGGCAACTCATTCATGCACAATCCGCACTCACCCCCTTTCAAATTTAGCAAAAAGCTATCCGTGTGCATGTTGAACATCCACGGTGACGTGACAGCCCAGCCTAACACCCCTTGCGATGCAAAACCAGTCTGTGCATACCCCATTTATCATAACACAAGCATTAGTATCCTTGTGGAAATATTAAAGTGCCCGTACCAAGCGCCAGTCTACACCGTACACGGATAGTGTTCACACCATCATCTCACACCACTAATAGGCCTTCTCTAAGCCAAAGAAAACACAACAGACTTTCTTGTTCTTTGTCAGATGTTTTTCGCCTATGCACCTTAAAGAGATCTGATCCATACAGCCCATTTTCTATCTAAATCCAGCCTGCACACCCAATATTTTCTCATCTATCGCTCTTATTACTCTATTTATTAAAACCTTCGCATAGAGTCTGCGGACAATACTCAAAAGACTAATGCCGTGTCAGTTTTTGGACTGCTGCTGAGAGTCTTTTCCCTTATAAAGTGGTACGATTACAGCCTTGCATCAAAAAAACCACCTTGCATCCGGCGCCCGGCCATTTCTCCAATATATATTAAAGATCCGTCACAACAGGCTTGCTCCCACCCCGTCACCTGCCTTCAGTATTTCAGCAGACACTCTGCCATTCCCTGAGCTTCCCAATTTTCATTCCTTTCAACACTCTAACAATCTCATCTATTTCTATTTCATTTCCATCACGTGCATTTTGAGCTAGAGTCTTCAAAACTTGCTTCTGTCCAGTTACCCACTCCTTGCACACTATCCTGACAACTGAATAAACTTCCAAAGTATCCCTTCTAGTGTCCAAGACCTTTCATTCTTCGTTTAGTAAACATCCATCTTCTTCTCTTATAATAATCCTTCTCGATGGTCCTGTCACTCCGTGACCCAATCTTATCTGTTTCCAGAACAGCTTAACACATTGGCCCTGTAGTTATCAGAGAATTTCCTGTTATAGGCACTTTTCTTCCTTTTTCATTTTTACAATCTCTTTTACTGTTAGATGTTTTATTTAAAGTGTAGACTTAATAAATAAATAAAAGATTTTCTAGACTTTTGTTTAATTATAGATTTTTTGTTTGATCGATAGCAGAAGGAAATAAGTCGTTACTATATTTGTCTTAGGGCCTGTTTCACCACCTACGATTAAGTTCCTATTAACTTACTTGGCAGATCATTTCATACAAATTCTGTTCCATTTTTTAATTTATTCGGTAAGTAGTGGCTATTCGGACATCGTGAAATAGGCCCTTAGGCATTTATAAAATAAGGGAATAACTCGCAATATTACTTTAAATACGACCAACCTGACTAGTATAAGTAACGTTATTCCCTTAACACTTCGTTAACAAGGGAACAACTCGAGAAAAACTTAAAAAAAATATAGTAGGAGTGACTGAATGTGGAAGTGATTACTATTAAATGAAAGGGCAATTTTTTATCTACAATACAAATTCGAAAGAAGTTATGATTTTAATTGCGAAATACTAAAAAACATTAAAAGTGTTGTTTTTTGCCTCTCCTGAAAAGTGACGAATTTGAGTTGTGCCCTTTTTTACTGGAGACACTGAATAATGGCTGCAGATTACCATAATCGTTTGTTATTTTGCATAGCGTACAATACTCGTAAAATTCCTTTCTTTGTGTACTTTTATTATTGGAATTTAAAATGCGAAGCCAATTATATTTTGTTTTTTGCATGGCCAGTGCTTGAAACTGACAGCAAAGAGTTTTGAAGTTTTCATTATGATTGTAAATTAGCTAACTTGTTTAATTGATGTTAATCTTTTAGACAACTTTTGAAGGTGACTTTGTATTGTAGTTAAGTCTTGTATAAACTAATATTTTAAAGAGAATAAGATTGATCATTTGTAACCGATTTAAAAAATTCTTTAACATTGGAAACCTACATTATCTGCGAGTGCAGCATAAGTGCTATATGGTTTAATTTAAATAAATGCTTTGAGTTTGAGTAACAGGGGCTGTATTTTATCGACTTCCACGCGAACAATGTCGCGGTCAGAAGCTAGTAATATAATAAATGCGAAAGTGAATTTGTTTTTTTTTAATAATTATGTTGGCAAGAGGCTCGACTCGCCCCATATTACTTGAGACTAAAACATAACTGGCGAAATTTGGTTGATGTGTACACCTCTACCCAACCCTTCGGGGAAAAAAGGCGTGAAGTTATGTTAAAATAATTATAATACTTTTTTAATGTCTATAAATGAGTTGTTAGAAGCTTCAAGCCAAGGTTTTATTGCAGCTACATTTCATTATGACTCTAAGGGCCTGTTTCACTACCCAAGATTATGTTCCTATTAACTTACTTGGCACATAATTTCATACAAATTCTGTTCCATTTTTGAATTTATTCCGTGGGTAGTGGCTATTCGGACATCGTGAAATAGGTTCTAAGTTTAAAAGCATTTTAAACCAAGTACAAATGCTCTTATAACATGCTCTTTTTCTTGATGTATCGTGCCTTTTACTAATGGCTGCTTTGTGACGTCATATTCTCCATTGTAAAGTATGAGTTGATATTTTATTAGTTAGGTTAATAGCTCCGTGAAGGAGGAGGTTAAGCTACACTTAGGGGTTGGTCCGTGGATGGGTGACCATTTTAACATACCGAGACACATTTCTTTTTTCCATATATTGCCAAATTAATCAAAACAAAATATTTGACATCTATTTGTTGTGGCGTGGTCTGTCCACACTAGATGGATACGCCACAACGGCGGGCGCATGAAATACGCCTCACCATCAAACAATCATTTATTTTCGAAGAAAGGTCGTAAACCATATAGATACATACCCCCTTACTAATAAACGTTGTATATCGCCTGTATAGTTACACACCGATTTCTCTCTTTCAGTCGTCAGTAATTTGATATTTGAAAGAAGAAGACAAAGCGTTGTGTAACTATACAGGCGATATACAACGTTTATTAGTAAGGGGGTATATGTAAAACTTGGCAACACATTTCAATCAAAAATCCACCACATATTTAAACTTTAAATGACACGTCACCCCCCGGACCTAAATCAAATCTCGAACTTAAAATTACGTTCAACGAACTGTTCGGCAAGTTCAGAGTAACATAATTTTTCATCTGTCATAGGAAAAGTAGTCGGAGAGCGCTCGACAATGAGGATTGGAAGCCCGGACCGGGGCCGCGGGGGCGAATACCGTCTCTTTGTTTAAATAGGGACCCACCGGGGCCCTCACGCTTTTGTAAGAAGCTAGCTTTTGTACTAGCTAGTTATACAGTCCTAGTCTAGGCAATGTCTATGACAAAATCTTTTCTTCAAATAATACTTGCCTTTTTCTTCGTCAAAAAAAACGCAATTCTCGGCTTGAGACGATAAAAAATGTTTAATATTATGTAATAATTCTTGCGAAGGTTTATCATTGGGGTGATACTTGGTTTTTTCAGGCTTTCGACCTACGAATAATAAAAGTCCTTTCAACTGAAATAAAATGAAATTGAATTTATTCTAGAAATTAAGGTGAAATATTTTTCATTTCAAAGCCGAGGGGTTGAAAGGGTTGACTATCTGCAAATGAAATAACATTTGTCTAGTGCGAATCGCATTATCTTCATAAAAATCTAGTCTTAATATGATCTGGATTCTGGGGAATGGATCAACAGATGGCAAACTAAACTGCATTGCATGATATCCTAACAAATAATAAATGCGAAAGTGAGTTTGTTTGTTCCGCTTTCACACTAAAACGGCTGTACGAATTTGGATGAAATTTGCCACATGGGTAGACCTTGACCTGGAAAAGGACATAGGCTACTTTTTATGTTTGATCGCAGACGAAGTCGCGGGAAGCAGCTAGTCAATTATAAATCTTCGAACGGCTGCATTTCTTAGTAAGATAGATAAATAGAATAGTCTTTTATTATGTACACCATACTAAAAGGGAACAGTGGTAACCGCCGCGACTTACGAGTTGTAGATTTTAAGTTCGAACCCAGCCTGGCTCTTTCATCATCATCATCATCAGCCTATGAATGTTCCAGCAGTGGTGATGACATAATATTATTTACACAAAGTAAAGAGCCAGGCTTTACTTTGTGTAATTTCATCACCACTGCTCTCAAAACGGTGAAGGAAAACATCGTGAGGAAACCGGCATGTCCTAGAACCAAAAATTCGAAGACCTGTGACATCTACCAACCCGCACTCCTCCACAGGCCTCCTCTCACAGAGAGGAGGCCTGTGTCCCAGCAGTGGGAACATGATAGGCTGATTATGCAATATAAATTACTTGGACGAGCTCGTGGCTACGTAATAACAAACCGCACGGATCAATCTATCAGGTTAAGCTACGCTTGCCGGGGTTGGTCAGTGGATGGGTGATCATCTTCACATACCGAGACTCCTCCGTGCCTCGGAAAGCACGTTAAGCCGTTGGTCCCGGCTGTCAATTGTGAATCTTTGACAGTCATTACGAGTCGTCAGGAACCCGAAAGTCTGACACCAGTCTTACCAAGTGGTATCGCATTATCCAGTTACTGGGTTGTGGAGGTCAGATAGGCAGTCGCTCCATGTAAAATACTGGTATTCAGTTGCATCCGGTTTGAATGGAAGCCGACCCCAAGATAGTTGGGAAAAGGCTAGGAAGATTGAAGATTGATGCAATATAAATTACTGATATGGTATTTAAATGCCTCAATGCGTTCAAGCAAAACGACTACAGCAAACTCAACCATACACTAATAACATTAGGTATTAATATTAATAATCATTCTACAACCAAGAAACACGAACACACTACACAAAGTTACACAACACCCTAGTTAGCAACACACAGTACACAACACATTACAAAGTAATGCAGTGTTTAGCAGCACTTAACCTGTAGTTGCGTTGAACAATAACTGGCGAAGTAACAACACGGTAAAGCTATGCTTACACCGACTTACACGGGCAATTATGCACGGCAACAGAATCTGTAGGTATAGTGGTGCAATCTAGTTTAAAATGCCTAAACATTGTTTCAATCATTTCGGCAATAACACCTTCTATCTATTGCTAACTAGCGACCCGCCCACGGGTGTAAAGTGCGACATGTTGAAACATCGAAACTGTACTACGACTAAGTTAAATATTAATCTTCACTAATATAATATTACAAAGATAAAAGATTTGTATTTTCCTTTGAAATATACCGGATGACTTTTTTTACCGTCTCGAAAAAAAAATGGTAAGTATATTAGGTGAACGGAGTAGAAGCTTATGGCATACCTAGTTTTTTAAAAATTTTTTCCACATCTTGGAAAAAAAAATATCTATCATCAAAAAACGCTACAATTTTGAAGTAAACTTTTCATATTAGGACAAAGAAAGAGAAATTTTGAAAAAAAAACAATTTATTGATAAAAAATATTGAATTTCAAATCATACGCAAGTTGCGTATGCTTTTTATTTCGAGATTTTTTGAAAAAAAAAAATTCTCGAAAAAAAATTAAAAAAAACTGAGTATGCCATTTGCTTCTACTCCGTTCACCCATTTTTTTTCGAGACGGTAAAAATAGTCATCCGGTATATTAACTCAAAAACACCTGCACCGATTCAAAAAATTCTTTCACCAGTAGAATGCTATATTATCAATTTATCACTGATTATCATAGGCTATAATTTATGAAGATACCACGCGTGAAGCCGCTGGCGGATGCTAGTGCATTATACCTACACATACAACTTCCGTAATAAATTATCTAAATGATGGTTAAAACTGTATTAAAATCCGATGCGTGTTTTAGACGAAAAACGCGGTCACACAGGCAGACATAGATGATAATAATTATTATGATAGAATTTATTTAATCGCCGTGATTTTTATCACGGCGATTTTTTTCACACGTCCGGTCTGTGCGAACGTCGGCTTACTGAATATATTTTGAACATGTTTGGGATTTTCGTTCTGACATTTTTTTAATTTTGGCCGGCTCCTAAGAGCCGTAGCGTGATGTTACGTATCCCATAGCCTTCCTCAATAATTGGGCTATCTAACGTAAAAAGAATTTTTCAAATTCGACTGGTAATTCCGGAGATTACCCCCTACATACAAACAAACTAATTTTACCACTTTAAAATAAATAAATATAAATAAATAAATAAATAAAATATTACATTAATATTTTAAAATATTTTAAAATATTATAACACCGAAAAAAATATTCCGTACAATTTTTCGTAGTCTGGATTAAAATCGTATTGTTTTACTGTTGAAATCGGATTTTCACGAAATACTAATATTATTATTAGTATAAAATGAATTTGCCAGTGTAGGCACACCTTAACGTTACGTTACAAGCGTTTGTGACGCCATGCGAGTTTCAACATTTAATTTTCGCTCGGCAAAAGAGGGTTACGGCTTGATCGTGTGAAAATGGTATGAGGTGTGTTTTGATATTGTGTCGCTACTCACTGGGGTAGCTCGAACGTTTGTTGTTGTTCTTTGAGATAAAGATGTTGTTTGTTGTTTTAGGAAATAATATGTTGCTTTAGGAGTTCTTGTTACAAGTAGACTAGCAAATATGAAATATGAAATGTATCTTTATTATTAAAATTAAATTGTTAACCTTTAAACAATTATTACACAGCGGCTGGCTAGTTATTTGGCCAAAAAGAATTAGCATTGCCATTCAACGTGACAATGCTGCCAGTTTTCTGGGCATGGGACAGCACAGCTTTAGTAATACGATCTCATTGGGTATGGAACACTAAAAACAAATACCTGAAGAAAATAGCAACTCCTGCCTTCTCGTTATTTCAGGTACACTACATTTTACAAGCTATTTAGGTACTCATGAAATACCTGCCAGTATTCAAAAGCAGCTAAAAGCTAAAGCAAGAAGTAGAAACGTTTGAATTTGGAAGCATGAATGCTGCTAACCGTTTCAGTGAGGGCACTAAGTACTTCCATGGAGTCGCTGCCGCGCTGCAGGCGTCTAATAACCTCTCGTCGACCGCCCTTGGTTACACTGTGTTCAAAGTAGAAAGTGGAGCGGAGGAGGAAGCGATTTAGGGAGAATATTGCAGTTAGTTTCCCAAAACCATTATAGTTTTTCTCAAATAACGGTGACTGATATTATCGTGAGGAAACCGGCCTATATTCGAAGACATGTGACATCTACCAACCTGCACTGGTCCTGCGTGGTGGATTATAACCGATATCGAAGAGAGGAAGCTTGCGTCAGTTTTTTGTAATTAGAACTTTTACTTTGTCAGAAAAATACGAAATTCAAAAATGGCTCGATGCTTTAAACAGGGTCCGCCAAATTCATTTTTTTTTACGTTCTTTTTGCATATTGCAGGTCAGTGTCAGGTTGTATCTTGATTCAAGTCTGATTTTCAACTGACACTGACCAGCAAATTGCAAAAAACGTAAGAAAATTTGTATTTCGCGGACTGCAACTGCGGAAAAAACTTCTTTTGTAATAAAGCCGTAGAGGTTCGGTTTACCTCGTATGACTATAATAATATCCAAGGTAAATAAAGTTACCACGCTCCCCTAGACATTCTGTGTTGCACCCCAAAAGTACCTAAATCAGTCTGTGAGCCGAAATCCTTTGAGGATCGCAAATAAATCAACTTTTAGTTCGCGAATTGAAACATTTATTTTGAAAATGGCAGGTGAGGGGAAAGTTTGGAGTGACGTCCAACAGAATGATGTTACCTTTTCGGCATCGCAAAATCTAAAGTTCTGAGAGTTTTTGACTGGATTATAAATGGAAATCTAATCGATCGGTACCGAATTATGAAATTGTGTTGATGAAAAGATGGATTTTTATTAATATCTAGCTGGTACTTGGCGCGCAAGAGCAGTGGTGGCCCAGTGGTAACGGCCCCGACTTAAGCTTTGTGCAGACCAGCGCGACACCGGTTATTGTTATACCGTGAAGTTTTCTTAGAAATTGTATTGTTCGTGTCGCGGGGTCTGCAAAAGCCTTTACGAGTTGTGGGTCACAGGCGTTTTACATTGTGTAAATAATTTCATCACCACTGCTCTCAAAACGGTGAAGGAAAACATCTTGAGGAAAAAACCGGCATTCCTAGAACCAAAAATTCGAAGACATGTGACATCTACCAACCCGCACTGGGCCCGCGTGGTACATTACAGTCCATTCCGTCTCGAAGTGTGTCACTTAAATTTTTACGGTAAGATTTATACAGAACAGACCAGCTATAGTTAGAAGACATAGCACTAGTTATAGGACAAACCGTAACGTAACACAACACATCGTTTAGGAATGATATCCCAAAACCCGGGACTCAAGCTTGTATGTCCATCCCAAAGCCGAGTATTCACGTCGAGTAGTGCCGACCAATCATCTTCGAGTGGACACAGCCATGAATGTACGGAGATCTATCGTCTAGGGACTGCAAAAACGGGATCCGTACGGGAACTTTTCATGAAAAAAATTGTTTTCATGACACTTTGTGGAACCTTTTAGTGAAACATAAAATATAATTGTCTGTAATCAAAACTTAAACTTTTGCTTAAAATTGCGCGGATTTCTCCAATGAAATTGAACGCGTTCAGCACATCTAAACGCGTTCAAGAGGTGTCAGTGTATATTCCATAATAATTTTGACACTGACATGACTGACAGCTCTTGAACGCGTTTTAGAAATACTGATCGCGTTCAGTTTCTAAAGCACGCAGTTTTTATATCGGTACGGGAACTTTTCCAATTCAATTTCACATAAATGTTTGTTTTCAAATTGCATTTTGAAACTTTGTGGAACCTTTTAGTGTGCGGGGGGTAACATAAAACATAATTGGCTGAAATCAAAACTTTAACTTCTGCATAAACTAGCATTAGTAGCTAACTATTGAAACTAAGTTTATAAAGCACGCAGTTTATGTTAACTTTCAAAACATCTAAACTATTGGGCATCGTCTAATCTAAACTTAGTTTTATCCATTTACTTGAGCTTTAAATCCATTAAGCTGTTAGTTCTATTTACAAATACTTGACTTGTCTAATAGAAAAGCGGAGCGTGCCTTTCGATTGGTCGGCACTCGCAATCGGCAGCCAATCAGTGCACGCCACGTCACCACTCGAGCGCTTATCGACAGTTGGTCGAGTAGACAATAATGTTTGATTAATCGCGGATTATTCCTCCAAGAGAAATGAATGGGCTTTTCGCTCTGTCACATTTGACGTTTTATTTGATTTTCCTGTTACTTTTTCATTTCATCTCTTTTTAGGGTAACTTACCCTACACGTAAAGTGGGGTTTTTTTTTCATATCTATCCCATTGTGTGAGGTATTGTTGGAAAGGTCGTTCAAAAATATTGTGAGTTTGTGAAAACCATTTTTGGATTCAGGGATTCGTTTACGAAATATTAAACTTTAAAGTGCTAATTTTTGAATTTTCGTATGAGTTAAGTGTTCCTGCCAGCTAGGCAAGCAGGAACACTGGCAGCTAGCATTTAGGATATGCGAAAAAAATCACGCCAGTAGTCTAAAACGAAATTAAAAGGAAAACTATCACAGCTCAATCAACTTACATTTACGGTTGCAAAAACATATGTTGCAACAATATATTCCGGAATCCCACATGTTTTTCAACTATACATACAAAGTTTCTTGCGATAAGTTCATATCAACTACGGAACCCTTCCAATGTGCGTGGTCACGCACACATGGCCGGTTTTTTCACGTACTGCAGGCACACGCTTTACTTTGTGTAGATTAAGATAAATAATTTCATCACTACTGCTCTCAAAACGGTGAAGGAAAACATCGTGAGGAAACCGGCATGTCTTAGAACCAAAAAAATCGAAGACATGTGACATCTACATGCGCTAGAGTTTATACTTTTGCAGGTATCATCGTTTTATTTGGATTACTCTTGTGTCTTGTGTTATTGCTCACTTTTTTTTTTTTTTTTGTTTATCTACCAACCCTCGCTGGGCCCACGTGGTAGATTACAGCCCACTCCCTCTCACAGAGAGGAGGCCTGTGTCCCAGCAGTGGGAACATTAATAGGCTGATTATGTATGTTATGTATGATATTATTTGGTAATTATGCAGTTTAAAAATTCTCTTGGGACCACAGAAGAGATACCGATTTATTTGTTCGACGTTTAATTCATTCTAAAACTACACATTCGCAATTTCGCTCCTGCGTTAGAGGACCAAATATATTAGTGCTGCTCGAATATATTACTGTTGCACTCTTCGCAACTGAGTCCCGGAATCCCGTGGTCCCGCAATAAATACAAATTAGCAGCTCATCCCTAGCCCCGCGTTTATAAGTCGGGATCCTTGCGATGGTGGCCCCTCCGGGATGAATAAACTTGGTCCTCCTCCACCTATTTTGGATGCGTAACTTTTTCCATTATTGCAGGAAGATACAATTGTTCATGTGATTTA
This sequence comes from Conistra vaccinii, assembly GCA_948150665.1. Lineage (NCBI taxonomy): Eukaryota > Metazoa > Arthropoda > Insecta > Lepidoptera > Noctuidae > Conistra > Conistra vaccinii. Next base: position 5,432,357 of record OX411339.1, on the reverse strand, counting down.
CATTGCGTTTGGTAGCAGTGGGATTTTTGAAGATTGGGGCTATTATTTATGTTTATCCGTCATGGCATGCTTAAAAAACTGAGACAAATAGTAGCTTTATTTATTACTAGCTTTTCCGTCTTCGGCAATGTAGAGGTCAGAATTTATTTCACGGAAGCGTAGTACCGGTATAAATAGTAGTGATACTAACCTAACCCATGTCAGGGTCTACCCATCTGCCAAATTTCATTCAATTCTGTTCAGCTGTTAACGTGTGAAAAGGACAGACATTGGATTTTTTGGAAAAGTATTGAAATAAATTAAGTGACAATATTCCAATAGCCAATGTTTACGTTTTCTATATAATGGAATACGAGCTTCTGCCCGCAACTTCGTCTACGTTTATCGGGATAAAAGGATCCTATGTCTTTCTCCGGGTCATGTTCTACCCATCCGCCAAACATTTAAATCTGTTCAGCCATTTTAGCGTCAAAGTGAAACAAACAAACAAATAAACTCACTTTGGCATCTATAAAATATTAATTAGGATTAAAACAAAACTCTGAGAAATTCCGTCCCCATATGTCCTCGCCAAATATTGATACTCCCATTAATAATACGAATTCCTTCCCTTACTTAAAATAAATAAATAAATAAAATAAAATTCATTTTTTTCAGGCCCTTGACCCATATTAAGTGTGAAACAACAATAACAACACTACACACATAGTTACATAAAACCACAAATAAAAAAATAAAAAATTACAAATCAAGCACCAGTAATATGCCAGTAAAATAATGAATAACCAAATCTCCAATCGTACACGTATCCTTCTACTGTAAAGTATTCACAATACGAGAAAAGTAGCTCATTGCAATACGTTCTCCACCGTATCCGGTGGCAATGAAAGTGTCCACTACGGAATATATTGTTCCCACTGGTGCGGAGCAGTGATATATAGACGGTGTTATATACGGCTTTAGTATGCTACCGATAGCTAGCCCTGATAGACGAGTGCCTCGTGTGGCACTTCCGAACTGTGCTTAAGGTGGCACTAGTTGATATTTTTTCCATACAAAGGGAATTGCCCGTGCTCCATAGACACTTTGGCCTCAAGTGCACACAATTCAAAGTATATGGATAGGATAATATGCGATTTAAATAATGAAATGGTCAAGGTCTTGGTTTTGAAAAAAGTTGGGGTTATTTAGATAAAATCGTTTTTTTCAATGAGGCAAAATCTTCAATTTGTGCTGCACTAAATGTTTTAATATGATTATATATTGATTCTAAAAGTAGATTCCAGGGGTTAGGTAATAACAGATTCTACAATCCGGCGGTACATAATAATTGTACTTACAAAATAGATGTACCCGCAGTGCTGATGGGATAGCGAGCCAATTGGTCTTGTTACAGCCAGGAAAGAAACATTGATTTTGAGTGTTTGGTGCTCTTACATAATAAGGCAGCAGTATACTGTTGGATGTGTTCAAGCTTTGTTGTCCCGCTTGCTAAGCACTGTCAGCTACTTCAGATTGCACCGATGGTAGGTTGGATGGTTCAAATTGCTCCATAGGCAGACTGGATGGTTCAGATTCCGGTTCTGTAGTTGAACATGATGCTGCTCTAAACTGCTCTAACGAGATGATGATGGCAACTGAAATAATAATAAAAATTAAAGCTCAGTGCATAAAGACAGTAAACGTGAATTACTGTGGTTTTGGTACAAATAAATACACAATCAAAAAATATCTATCAATAACATTTTATATTATTATTAATTAATTTCTAAAAAATCTTTCTCAAGTTTCTAGACAATCTGTACTATGTGAAATATAACTTGTGCGGACACGAAAGAAGTTGAATATTACACTTATATAGACTCAGAAGTATGTCAGTATCAAATCTCAGAACTACGCTTGTATTAATTCTAAACTGTTGATAACTTACCGCTCTTGGTACAATCTGACGGGCAATCACACTTTTTTCGAGTTGTTCATGTGGAGAATCAGACCTGAGTGTATGTGATCTTATTCTCAAAACCAATCTGCCGCACGCAGCTGATGCACACTTGTCCATGACCATCAATCTGTACATTTTGTTGTTCGCACACTAAACTGTCACTCGACACTTGTACCTAATAAACAAGTCATAATTATTAGATATCCTAAAACAACACTAACCTTGATAGTACTCTAGTCTATTTATTTAAAAATAATTTCTCAGAGGAAGACATGTACTGACCTGTTGTGTCGAACACATTGGTCGGTGGGTCGCCTTAGATTGTTGTATAACATTTTGCTCTTTCTGCTATTTCCAAGAAATGCCTTCGTATTCTCGTGACGTTTAAACCACAATTAACACAGCGTAAATGACCTTTTGAATGAATTACTTAGGGCACGGAAGTACTCGGGCCAGCGACAATGCCGGGGTCTTCATAATTTGTGGAAGCGGGAGCGGAATCCATGTTCAGGCCGTGGTCGTCAGGGCTCAGGGTTCAAAGAATCTTCGGAGTCCATTTAATAAGCGTATTCGATGGTTAAAATAACAAATTCGCAAGAAAATAAAGATAAGCAAACGAAAACAAAGAAAGTCGATTTGTGATTTGACATTGACATTGACTTGACAGCCGGCCGGCATAATTCAATGTTGCCACACCACACACAAAAAATTGATAGATCGATATCGATTTTTTTATCGAATCCTAATTTTAATACAAAATTATAATCGCCACTGTGACTCTTTAATCTTAACGACGTCAACTCTGATGACGTAACATTATTTGGTTAAAAAAAATGGATAAACAGTGTATTTTAGTTCAAATAATAAAACGATTAAGTACCTAATATTAAAAAATAAAATAAAGTCTTACCAGCGATTACACGACACGAAACACACACAACTCAAAATAATCACATTCACTTTTTCACTCACGGGTTCCCGACGTTTTTTTTGGTCGGATCAAAATAGGTATTTAATAAACGATGCTAGTTAGTGCAAATATTTATCTACCACGATGTATGTAAAAACTACTTATGGAAATAACAACACTTCCCATCGATTTACACACAAAAACAATAAAAAATAACGAAATACGATGCCGAGCGCGCACTCGTGACTATGACGTTTTACCTGCGTGTGACGTGCGACATCAGTCAGTTTCAACATTTTTTTCCAATGTTGCCTATTGATATTTTTGGATATTGGTTTTTATGATAAAAATCGTAAAAAAAAGGGTGTATTCCCGTTCGTCCCACTGCCGTCGTCCCCCTGGTGGGACGAACGGGAATTTAATAATTAAATGATTTAGTTGACGAGAATATCCGTCAGGCCATAGAGTTAAATTGTTCACAGACCAGTTTAGCCCTAATTTCATAGTAGAAATAGAGATTGTACCTGCGTCGTCTGTTAAACCGTGTGTACCTGCGTCGGCCGTATGTCCGCCTCGGGGATTGAAGGACAAATATGGTTTGCGGCAGCCTTGCGGCTGCCTCGGGAGAGGTTAAGAAGTTATGAACGTCTTTGTAAATATGTTTTCTTTAACATATTCTATCTTTATTGTGCTGAACAGATAAAGAATTATAGGTAATTAAAATGTGTAGTAGCTTTTTTGTTATGATCCTATGCATTCATTATTATATCAACTATCAATTCGCTTGTTCATTTAGTATCAATAGTAAAAACATAACACCGTATTTGTTTGAATACATCGAATAATAAGCATTACGGATCTGATATTATAAGTAAAACATCCATGAAAACATAATCGATTATTTCGTGAACGGAATTAATAATTATTGGCAACACTGCTGATTTTATCCACAAAAGGGAATTATTTTCACGTATTTATCGTTTCGGTACTTTTTATTTGTGCAAAAATGTTCCCATCTTGTTCGGATAAATGAATATCTTGTTAGATAACTAGAAATAACGATGTTTTTTTTACATATACGTAAATTGCTGGGCGTTTCGGGCCATAAATGGGCATCCTTCTTTCGGGGGTGTTTTACTCCACTGTTAGACATTGTACATTAAAAGTTAAACATGATATCGTTTTGTCTCAATGTTAATTTTGTCTGTACGGAAACAGAATAGTAAAATAATACGGCATTAAAAAGTTAGGAGCCAACAAAGATTCGTTTTCCTTGCTAATTTTAACGCAACTTTGGGCGTAAATAAGTAATAAAAGACGTGTGAAATCTCCAAAACAAAATCCGCACCGACACAGCTCAATTATCGAAAATTTCAATTAACTTTTGTAATTGATATATCCAGTGATGTTTTCATGAAACGCGATTTTCCAATGTACTTTTTTTAATCGCTTTTTAAGAAATAATAAAAAAATGTTTTTTATAATGTTAAAAAGTTTAACAAACGAAACAAAATAATAATATTAATATGTGTCATCGACAACCCTTACTAGGCCCGCATGGTGTATCAAGACACAGACATGCAGAGTTCCAGCAGTGGAAACATTATAGACTGATTATGTAGATAGTAATTCCCGTATAGTCCGTGCCAGTACGTGTAAATAAGAAACCTGTCGTACCCACTTAGGCAGATACGTAACAATTTCTGAGAAAACTCAACGTCCTTATTTGATTATTCAAATAATGTGAATTTCTTGGAAGGTGAAATTGGAAGGACTGGGGTGCCGTCAAGAGAGCTTCCAAGTCCCTATTTCCAGGCTTGTTTTTATTTGGTTCAAATTATATCTTACCGGAAAAATTGTCGAGTTTTTGAGCAAGATATTCAGTTAATCTCTTAACTTTCCCTTCTCAGTGATACTAAGTAAACAATAGATTGTGATAAGATCTGTTTTCTTGTGTCCTTTTCCTACAGTTGTCCCTTCTCATAGAAAGTGTTGCTTATCTCCGAACGATATGTGTTCCACTTTATACGGTTGCTCTTGTGTAGCGTAATCCTACTCTGGCATTTTATTCCCGATAAAAGCTTTTTCTTCGCATTCTCTATCGCCTGTATCTACAACAACAAAATGGTTCTTGTTCCTTACTTGGAATTTTTAAGTCGTATAGGTATTTTTTCCTATTTCTATATCGGTTGGCATGTGAAGCGGAAGAATGAGGAAAATGTTAGGAAAGTTTTGATTATGAATGTGGATGACTACAACTATATGAATAGGGGAAGATCAAAGAGAGGATGATGATGAAAAGATGATAGCTAGAAAGGGGGTGACTACCGAGATGACGACTAATAGAGAAATATGGAAGAAAAATATAATATGTTGCGTTGACCCCAAATAAATAAGAATAATCTTTCCCTGTGTAATGTGATGATAAAACCTTGATTTCCATCGCTTCCCTGAATTCAATTTCTAACCAAATTAGAACAATTGTAGAATTCCGCGCTTCACGTGACTTGTTTCCAAAAGCGGGATCTGTCCTACAGTTAACAGTACTAATTGCAAGCTATTCACAATTTGGTGCTACAGACCGCAGCTCAGCGCTGATTGGCTATAAATTTGAACGGCACGCGCTGATTGGTGGTCTTTCGTTCTTTTGTCGTTTTGTTGGTGCTGGATCAACGTGGTTTTGATTGTTGCCTTCAGTGCCTTTCCCTACATTGTCCTCGATAATAGTGTCGTAGTTTAGTATACACGCGAAAGGCGATATAATGTCAAATCAATTTCGTCGTTGAGGGTATTCATGTGTAGCTTTGAACTTCCGAAGTCGCGTAGACCGTACTCTAATAATAATGCTCCAAGAACTCTGAATGTCACATTCGATATTATCAATAGGTGTTTCGCTGTCCCACAGTGTTAACATTCTGAGTTCAGTTTCCGATAGTGATGCACCATTCTGCATTACAAATTCAATTCTCGTTTGAAATAAGAGGAATTCTCATTGTTTTGTTAGCATTTATTTATGTTTTTCTCTCGAGTAGCAAGGGATTTATTTGCTCATAGATTTTTACGAGCTGCAGGAAGATTTGCAGCTAGAATTTTATCTGTTTCATTGCTTTTATTTCGTGATGCTTGGCTTAAGGCAGGGGGACTACGTTTTAATTCAATGTTGATGTAAGATGGCTGTCATTTGCCGGTTGTGGCCCGTTGTGTAAAGTTCCATCGTCGTCTGCTACGACGCTGGTACGTGATGGAGTTGCACAATTACTTTCGTGTTTGTAATATTGGGATAAAAGTTTGTTTTGGTATGCTTTCGTCATGAATACTGAACATTTTGTTTGTTATTGGTGTCTCGAATGAAGGAAGGAATTCTTGGTATTTTTGTTTTATGATTAGTAATTTTATAGAAATTAATTAATTTATTTATTTATTCATATTTAATTCAGTTATAATAAGTTAACCCATAATTTGTTAGTATTACTTAATCTATGTTAGTTAATAAAGAAAAACATAAACAATAACAATAAAACAACACAACTTAAACAACTTAATGGTACATTATTAGTTACTAGTTTATCTAAAAAAAATTTTGTCGTATATTGTAAGTTTTATTCAAGTTGTTAACATGCCCGCATGTACCGTTTGTAACAGTAACCAGCTTTCAGAATTTCTTTTTTATTTGAATGTTTACTTTTTAAGCATTTACAGGCTTTTTACTTTACGTAGCTGGTCAATGAACCCAGTGGTAACGGCCGCGACTTACGAGTTGTAGGTCGTAGGTTCGAACCCAGACAGGCGCATCGTGAGGAAACCGGCATGTCCTAGAACCAAAAAATCGAAGCCATGTGACATCTACACCCGTGGTGGATTGCCCACTCCCTCTCACCGAGACGAGGCCTGTGCCCCAACAGTGGGAACATTAAAAGGCTGATTATGTAGCTGGTCAATGAGTTTTCCGTTGTTTATACAACATAAAGTTACTTGGTCTCCAAGGACCGAAACGTACTTCTATTGGATAAGCTGTTGGTTAACCACTAACCACACGAAAAGAAGGAGAAGCTGTAGTCTTCAAATAATAAAACCAGTACATTTCCATGTAATTTGTATCGTCACGTCAATTCACTTCTCAGCCATCAATTTTTATATTCATATTAATTTATTTACGTTCCACAAGGTAAACGAGATGTTAACAAAAGGCTTAGAGCTAAGAGCCGTTGTAGACCCTATCAGGGCATAGCAAAATATTATTTTAGATACATTACTCACAAGTGAAAAATCGAAGTCATAGAAAACTAAAGCTTCGTGCAGACTAGCGCGACGCAACAGCGCGACGCGACGACTCCGTATCAAAGTTGCGACAAACAAAGGTGCGACAAATGCAAGGGCGACAGTACGATAGGTCGACCATCAGCGGTGCGACAGAACATCAGCTCGACGAACGTTAGTGCGACAGATTGTTTTCGCGACAAACGATGGCACGACGAAACTTTTGATCGACGAACGTTAGTGCGACTGATTATTGTCACGACCATCGATGGGGCGACGAAACTTTTGATCGACAAACGATAGCGCGACACAATGTTCGCTCGACAAACTAAAGCACGACAAACATTTCTATAATATTTTGTTGTAATAGCAGATAAGATTTTTTTTTTTAATAAATGTTTTCATTCTTTATTGTCAATGTTAAATGACTGCAGTGCGCGAGTGCAGTTACGAGCAAGGTAGGCGAAAACCATGTATAAAGAACCTAAAACTTTACATTTTTTTTCTTATCTGCTATTAGCAACAAAATATTATAGAAATGTTTGTCGAGCGAACATTGTGTCGCGCTATCGTTTGTCGATCAAAAGTTTCGTCGCCCCATCGATGGTCGTGACAATAATCAGTCGCACTAACGTTCGTCGATCAAAAGTTTCGTCGTGCCATCGTTTGTCGCGAAAACAATCTGTCGCACTAACGTTCGTCGAGCTGATGTTCTGTCGCACCGCTGATGGTCGACCTATCGTACTGTCGCCCTTGCATTTGTCGCACCTTTGTTTGTCGCAACTTTGATACGGAGTCCGACGCGACACCTGTTACCGTGAAGTGTTCTTAGGAATTGTATTGTTCAAGACGCGTCGCGCTGGTCCGCACAAGCCTTAAAAATAAAAACAAAATATAATTGTACATGTAAACTGAATAATTACGTTCGTATAAAAGTCAACAACAATAACGTAATAATTCTATTATTAATAAGTAGGTGGCTATTTTCTTAAAATACTATTATTACATTTAGATCATTTAAAACTAAGTAGTAATATTACCTAAGTAAATATAACTTTGCAATATTATTACAAACATTTAATGAGAGATCATATTTTATGGTTACAAATTATTAACAAAGTGATTTTCATTTCACCTTACTTTTCCTCATGTTTTCACTCAAATGTAGCAAACAAACAATTTTGCATATCATCGGCCAATATTCAGATTGCTCCATAACGTGGACTCAAGCAATTTACTATAAAATAATATCCCCGCAATGACTGGCCACTTCCATTCCATTCCAATATGGCCTGAAATTCTCGGACCCTCTCTTATTTGGGTCAAGTAGACCATCACAGATCACCAGAACGTCATAACTTGCGGGTGTTATTCGACGATTTCGTACCCTATATCAATGAAGTTAGAGGATTATTTTCTTTGACTGGTTTATTACCGTGTGTTTGAGAGTCTACATAGATGGTGTAGATAAACATAGGGTCCCTGTGACCACTTGTTAATAAATAGCGTGGTTATATTTTGCTTCGTTTTGTTTGTTATGTGAATATGGTTTTAACTGTTTCATTAAATTGACATTGTTTCGGTTTTATTCATGCGTTCAGAGAATTTTACATGTCAGTAAGTTCGTAGTTGGAAGCACTATTGTTTGTTATAAGCTATTTACGTTTCGCTTGTGAAATACACCGGATTGACAGATCACAGGAGCGACAGATATGTCATGCGTAAATAAATGTGATGAAAATCGCAGCACGTGTGTGAAAATTTTGATTCGGAAAATGTGCACAAACAATTTCCACGAATTCTACGATATGTACCTATAGTAGTGTTTTGACTGGCACCGGATGTCATATGCATGAATTCTATTTATAAATAACGTGGTCCTTTGGATGTCCCTTAGCCATAAGGTTAAGTATATGCTATGAGTAAAAACAGTACAAAAAGTTCTAGATCACGTGTTCCAAAAATATATAGTTTCGAAGATAACATTAATCATAATTAACATAAGTTTCATTGATAAGTACGAGTAAATAATTTTCGTTCAAACCAATAATTCATAAAATGCAACGTTGTCATAATATTTCACGTTACATGTTTTACATAAATAATCGTGACTGTGTCGAATTAATTTGTATGAAAAATGAAAACAAAAATTTCTTATTGAAAAATAATTAAGATAATATATGATAAGATAAATTATTTACGTAAAACATGGTATACAAGCTTTAATAACACATGTTATTAAAGCTTAAGAGATCATACATGATAAGAATATGAATAATAATATAATTTGATATGAATTGATATGCCAATTGATTCTTTGCCATGAACCCTACAAAAGAAACACGTTGTATATCAGCCAAAATGATGATGTTTTCTATGACTCAGGAAAGATAGAAATATGAGTACGATTCTATGCTTGATACGCCGCAGAAATAAGCTCTCTCTTTATGAAACATCTCTATTTTTAATTAAAATTAATACATATTCGCTGAAACCGGCCTGAAGCAAGTTACCTAATTAAGGAGTATAAGTTAATATATTTTCATAATCCCTCATCACACCCTTTTCGAAACGAAGTCGAGAACTCATACACGTACCATTTTCAATTAACATAATTACGTTAAAAGTTAAAACAACGAACCCTCATAGTTTTTAACTAAATTATACGAAGGCTTACCGTCCTGAGCTGGTCTTAAGGGGCAGGACAAGTGGCTATCGGCTTCAAAGCGTTTCGTATTTCTGCAGCACTTTTTTACAGAATTATCATAAGCTTTTCGGTAGCTAATGTCCGTACTATAGAAGTTCACTCATCTTCCATAGAAAAGTAACGATGCTCCGACCAGACGGGTGTTGTGTTTCGTGGGCAACTGCCCGACGATTGATGTCGGGTCGGGACGTTGTATATAATTATACTCGTTGTGCGGTAAACTGTGCTTGCGCGATGTAGGATTTTGCCAGTGTGATGCGTAGTTTGCATGATGCGTTGTAGATGGCGCCACAATACTATACATTTTTATTTAAATACCCTTTTAAGCTGATAGAATGTCACTTTGTTTAGGCCCTCTAGTTTTTATTCCCAGGGCAAAATGTTATGCCGGGGTTGCGGGAAGTCCTCAAGGGGTACCGTGGCCCCTGGCAACGTACAGGCAACTGAAGGAACACGGGTGGGTCTTAGCCAGTAAGGCTGCCGGTCCACTGGAGCACTGGAGAGAAGAGCGAAGATGTGTCAACATTAACCAATAGAATCGCACCTCTGGAGCGGAGTTTAGATTCTATTGGTAATATTGGCACATCTCCGCTCCAGTGGACAGGCAGCCTAAGAGTCTGACACGCCCTCTCGCTCCACCCAGAGCGAGAGAAGAAATTTGACGATTTCACACCATCAAAAACAAAAAGGGGCTAAATGTTATCGTGATTTTCCATTCGGATCTTTTCAGGACTTAGCAGTCCAGCCCAGAATCTAAGTTTGTGTTCGTTTTATGTTTTTTTGTATCTAGTAATAACAGTGTTATAACAAAACAGGTAGGTGTTGCAACCCTTCCTAAGTTATGAAATAACTTGTATTAAGGGCAGTGGTACAAGCCCATACATACTTCAGTTTCACAAAAGAATTACAGGCAATTGCATTACGGGATTCCCACATAACTAACAAAATGTAGGTTCTCGGACCTCTCCTCCCAGCCCTCTGTAAAAGTAGATGACTCTCCCCTCATCATCATCACTGACAGCTTACCAGTTCGGGTGTACTTGTACAGTTCTGTCTACCCCTAATAAGATTGACAGACGTGATCTCATATTTTCCATGGCTGGCCCTACCTGCGGCATACCTTGACGACACAATAATTAAGCTAAAAGTATAATCTATTTTTGTGGCTCGTAGCCTAGATTCAGTTTCCGTGGACTCGCTTGTTTTCGTGCAAATAATATATTCGTCGGGCAGCGTTCTATTGTTTATGAGTAACAAAATGGTGACTGGATGTTAATGTGTGTTGAAAGCTTTGACACAGTATAATAAAATAAGCAGTATTACGTCTTCATACAAACCGGCCTGGGTTTACTTCGGTGCTCAACAGTCGCGAGTGACGTCGTCGCGTTTCATAGTTGTGGAACGGATGGTGCGAGACGCCTCCCCCGCCTCATCTTTATTTACGTAAAATATAGCACGAATGTTTGAATTCATCCACTCAATTGCGTGTTTATCTACGGAGCGGCCGTAAGTATTTATTTCAATGACACTGCCGATACGTATTAAAGAATTACGTTTATTTGAACAAAATTCGTGAAACACAAAATACAAATTCTACTAATATCCTACTATCCTGCTAATATTATAAATGTGAAAGTTTGTATGTTTGTTACTCAATCACGCAAAAACGTCTGAGCGGATTTGGATGAAATTTGGCACACAGATAGTTTATAACCTGGATTTAGACAGAATACTTTTTATCCCGGTAGTACATTCCCGTGGGATCATTTTCGATAACCACGCGGGCGAAGCCGCAGGCGAAAGCTAGTAACAAAATACAAAAGTGAAACTAACAACAATATTGTGTGCCTCACGGCTGCGCCAAAAATTTTCATTTCAGCTAGACAGATACTATATGACACTGATTTTCTAGGGACAAGTGACCGGGAGTACAAACTGTTTCAACATACCTAATACATAATACTACTTACTTTATTATACTGTGGCTTTGACTCCATTTTCAGATCTCTACTAATGATAATATTGCAGCTTTGTCTTTTCATGCGGTGGTGTTTGAGTTCATTTGTGTTAATGACTTTTCGGTATATTGTCTGGCTTAATCGGTTTTGTTTCAAATAGTTGTTTGTTTTCTATCGTATCGGAACGAACTATTGAGTAGTTTATGCTGTAGTAACAATATGGTGAGTCAGGAAGGTGGTTAGAGCAGGGTGTGCCACAGTATCGCTACTCATGGACGCAATTTTCAACCTTAAAGAGGAGCCATTAAGGTTGAAAATTGACGCGACAGATAGAACAATTTCCGTGATGTTTTCATAGAAACTGTTCCACCAGAAAGGTATCGTGCCGTCACGTCTCGTTTGTCTGCGAGCATAATGCTTGCAAGATAGTGCGCTCTTTCAAATCAAATCAAAATCGTTTATTTGCATAAAATGTGGTAGGTTACAAGAGATGTTACTGTATATAAAATTCAATGCAAACTATGATAAATTCCGCCGTTTAGTGATGGCATGCTAATATTTAATAAATAACATATATAATCCAGCTAGCTGCTTCGAGTAAGAGGTCAACTGTCGGATCCGATTCGTCTGGGCAGCGTTCGGGAAGCTACGCAATATCTTCTCGTCCCACACACCGCAGTATCTCAAGACGAAACCAGTGCGTGTTGCCAGTAATCACTCAGGGCACTGAAACGTGGTCGCTCACAATGGGCCTTATAAGAAGGCTCATAGTCACCGAAAGGGCAATGGAGAGGGCTATGCTCGGAGCTTCCCTACGTGATCGAATCAGAAATGAAAAGATCCGCAGGAGAACCAGAGTAACCGACATAGCCCGAAGAATTGCCAAACTTAAGTGGCAATGGGACGGGCACATTGCTCGCAGAACCGATGGCTGATGGGGTCGAATTAAGGTTCTGGAGTGACGATCGCGTACGAACGTACAACGTAGCGTTGGAAGGTCTCCCACAAGATGGACCAATGATCTTGTGAAGGCCGCAGGAATCCACTGGATGCGGGAAGCACAGAACCGGTTTAAGTAGCGGTGCTTGGCCTATGTCCAGCAGTGGACGTCTTTCGGCTGAAATGATGATGATAGATATAGTAGGTATGTTTTTGTTGGTTTGTCATTATATTTGTCATCCATCGACTTCACTTTGTCAAAATTTTAAGGTCTATTACTTTAATGTTATTAAAAGAAGTGTTCTATAGATTCCATCTTTACTTTTACCTGTTCCTATCTCAGGATGTTCAGATTATGACGAAAATTCTTTCATTTTCATTGAACATCCTGAGATTTTCATGAAAATATTTCGACCAATTGAAATAATGTCAACTTTTTTATATTTTTTTGCTTAGACGTCTCACTAATAGTTGTTTGTCAAATAACAATGAAGGCAGCATCAGGTGAGCCATTTGTCTTAATAAACCCTAATGCCTTATAAGAACCATTTATACGTAGTTGTTCTGTATTTGATTGAAAATATTTATCACGACAGTTAGTCAATGTTTGTGAAGTAATATTTTAAATTAATTATGAGTTACTTTGGAGGAGTTTATTAAAGGTTTTTAGGCTTGTAACTTCGATCAAAGTCTTTCAAGACCATGTCTTCGAACGTTCGTTTTGAATGTGTGTGCAGTAATAAATAAGTATTAGTATTACGTCTTCATAGAAAACGGCAGAAACGACGCGCTTCAAAATCTCAGTGTATACCAGTACCTATGCAACTGTCTCGAGTCCGCGGCAGTTACGCTTGGACGCGGAAGGTTTATCTACCGAGCCGCCGCGCACCGCAGGTAATTATTTCAAGGTCCCTGCCGAGACGTTATACTGATACTTTATTATACTGTGGTTAAAGTGTTAAGTCGAAGGAGGACCATGGCTTCGAACGTTCGTTTTGACTGTGTTAAAGAGACTTAGAGGAGCTCCAATAAGCTATTTATATAGTTTATGTTGTTTTCTTTATAAATTTAACACAACCCAACTATACTATCATTTTAATTACACCCAAAACATCATGCCGTCACCATCAACAGCCGAATAAAAGCTTGTAATTACCTACTAACAATAACTACGTACATTTACGTATTTACTACGCCCATTGCTGACAGCTATTGCCACTTATACGCCAATCAAATACTGTTAAAGGTATTAAAGCAATTATCGAATGGATATCATTAGCCGGCTCACATGACGCGGGGCTCATTTCAAAACAGCCGCCATGTTGGATTTGATATTTTTCGTTATTTGAATTGGAGTTTCTTGCCGGCTCTTCTCCATAGGAAACGACCAATTGGAACCGTGCACCTAGCTTCTGACGCGAAGATGCGCATCCCTGGTGCGTAGAGTACGTGGCAGCGCCAACAGAATTCTTAGCATGATCGCCAGTCGGCTGAACTGTGCTTACATCAGTCATTGCTGCGTCATTTCTCATGGAATGGCGCAGTAGTGATTGTTGAGTTTTCTTTTGGTTTTATTCTGGTTAATTTTAATTAAGTACTAACACTAGTCTATAAGAACATTGTTACTAACAAAATGGACACCATGGTCTGAAAATAAAGTCTTTAATTTAATTTAATTTACGAAGTGTATAGAGTGCCGCGAGTTTCTTGTGGCACTCTAGTGTCACTGCCTCGGCCCGGCTAGGGTGCCGTGAGCGTTGCATTGTCACTGTCACTTGTTATTTAGGTTAGGTTAGGTTAGAACTGTGACCACACAACGCACGAGCCGAGCGAGCGTAGCGAGTGGTGCCGCGGTAGCGGCCGGCGAAGTGCCAGGGTCCGTTTAGGCACAAGAGAATGTAATGTTTTGGGAATGTGGTGTTTTACAGCGATCTAACCTCGACAATCAAACAAAATACCAAGTGACGTGACTTAGTGACAGTGACAATGACAATCCAATGCTTGCGGTACTTTAGCCGGGCCGAGGCGGTGTTACTAGGGTGCCTGTAGTGGCACTTTATCCGATAGGGATAGAGTGCCACTGGTGGCACTCTATACACTGCCTTTAATTTAATAAGTGCCCTTGTAGGTTTATATGAAATATAACATTTTGTTTTTTTGAAGTGAAAACTTCTTTAGCTGCGTTGTGCACTTTTTTGGTATTTGTAAGATCCGTTGCCTAGCAACGACAGTTTTTGACATTACGTAAAGATTGGGGGTAAGAAATGTTACCCATGTTGATGGGTAAAAATAAAAACTTTTTGAACTTTCGTTTTTTGCCACCGACTTCCGAAATTAAAGTTATTTTTGACTTTGTAGTGTCTTTTTTGGAAGTCGGTTGTTCTTTTTTTGTAAAAAGTTTTTATTGTGCACTTTTTAGTGGTGGTACCTACCCCATACAAATTCGAATACCACTAACCTGCTATGTAAATAACAGTGATTGGAAGTTATCATCCATATAAACTAAGTGGGAAAATACGTATTATTGAAGCTAACTCAAAAACTATCCAAGTAAAGTTAAAATTAAATGGGACCACCTCGGGAGCATACCCTTTCAAACAAAAAAAGAATTTTCAAAATCGGTTCACAATTGACGGAGAAATCGCGTAACAAACATACAAAAAAAAAAAAAAAAACAGACGAATTGAGAACCTCCTCCTTTTGGAAGTTGGTTAAAAAAGCAGTTCGACTCCGTCCACTCCTACAGTATCGGTACGGTAGTGAACACAAGGATATTTTATAACATTTGGATTTCTCAAATACTGGGTTACACATGGCCTTTTCCACCCGATAACGCTGTGGACCAGATATCCAATATGATTGGGACCAGGGATTCGGTTCCCAACTAGAGTTTCCCGCGGTATCGTCCGCGCTGCAATCAAATAAATCTGATGGCAGATATCCCTCGGGACTTGATTCGATGCTCGGATAAAAATAAACTTTATTTTTTTGTCATATCACACGGTTTTGGTTTCCGTTGAATATTTTTAACAAAAATGTGCCACAGATATGCCACGTGATTTTTTTTCTGTACCTAATATAAAAATGTCCTTTGTTCCATCAAATTAACAAAAGACTGTTGCTACTTTTTACTAGCCCAGCGGTGGTGCTTAATTTCTGTTGTATACATAAGGACCACAATTTAATTTTAAAGTAGTTTTTTCAATCTCTGTAATAATAATGGAAATGTTTTAGTTAATAATTTTAATTTAAAGTATTTTTTGCATGCCGAATTAAGTAAGCAAAATGTGCGGAACTAATTATATTTAAGACCTTGTATGCACCATATTTTATGCAAAATAAAGATATTTATATTCTAATTTTGCTCAGTTCATTCAGTTTGCGTAGGCGATTTGTATAAATAAGCAAAAATAACTCTAGTTATTTAAAGACTAGTATTTATCTAATCTAATACCTTTAAACTGGCAATTCTTGTATATATGTATATAATGAAACGGCTCCTACGATTTTCATGAAATTTTGTATGCAGGGCGTTTTAAGGGGGATAAATTGATTTAGCTAGGTTTCATCTTTAGAAAAGGTACCAAAAAAAAACCCAGGTAGGTATTTAAAATAATAGAAACTGGCTATTCCCGAAAAGTTCATACTTTTTGCACTAAGTATCTGGCGGTCCGTTTTCAATAATATTATGACTGTCATAGTCCGTTTCGTAGACGATTATCTTCTTGGTTGCTGTAGCAATCAAGATTTAAAATATCAGAAATTAAACAAGAATTTTTTTTTTTAATTTTTTTTTTTAGGTAAGTACCTAGCAAACAAAATATTATGAGCAATTGTATTGGTGTGGATTGTGGAAAATATTTTTTTTTAGTTTGAATTATCTGTCTGTAGTCTGAAGTGCGCGCGGCCTAAGGGATCTCGTGCACTACACGGCCACTACTCCGACCAGTCGTGGCCGTTGCGACCAAGTGCGCGATTCGTAACGGTTTCTATTGTTTATCTGGCCGCTGCGACCACTGGTCGTGATTGTGGCCGTCCAGTGCGCCAAATCCCTAAATGTTCAGTTTAAGCAGACCTCTCACTGTACGAGAAGCCCATACAATACACAACACAACAACAACAATACAACAACAACACCAACAGAATACACAATTACACATTACACGATCACGTGTCACGTACTCACGTTACATTATTTATTATTTCCCGACTGCGCCAAAAGGAGGGTAATGTTTTTCGAGAGTATGTATGTATGTAAGTATGTATGTATGTATGTATGTATGTATGTCTATTTCTTTGGCACGCTCTGTAGCCTAAACGGCTTGATGGATTTTAACATAGGAGGTGTCGTTAGATTCGTCTTAATTGTAGAAGTGACATAGGCTATATAATATTTATGTATTGCATCTGCAAATACAAAAAAAATTGAGGGGAAGGTTTTTTTAAAAATAAATTACAACAATATTGGTATCAAATAAAAGCTGGTAATGAGTCAATTCCAAATTAAGATTATATTACACACATCAAAAGTGTCTAGGGATCAACATATATTTTTGCAATAACTTTTCTCCTGATTGATATTAATTAAAATTTTCTTTAAGGATTCATCAAATAAAGTGTTTTCGTTTGTCACAGTAACGATAAACCAAGTCACCTTTGCATTAATAAAGAAATTTGCCATTTTCCTAATAAAGGGATTTTAGACATTTGAACCACTAACATTAAAGTTCGAAAAAAAGACTGAAATAACAGTTTTCTTTAAAATTTTATTGGGTAACTTAAACAATTAATAATCCGTGTTTCTACCGCGAACACTAACAACACAAGAACATCGGTTTGGCATACTCAAAATGAGTTCATCCAAATCACGCTGTGGAATGGCCGCCCATGTTCGTTGCAACAACAAAAAAAGGTCTTCTTGCGACTGGATACCCTCCATATTCGGCAGAGCTCTTCTCTGTAGCATATCCCATGCATGCTCAATCGGGTTCAAGTCTGGCGACTGAGCAGGCCAGGGCAGGACATTGATGTTAGCTGCGGCGAGAGTCTGTCTTACAACTCTTGCGGTGTGCGGTCGTGCATTATCATGCATTAACTGAAATAAGGGACCGATTTGCACTTGTAGAGGAACGATGACGTCTGATACAATCGTCTCAGCATAAATTTGAGCGTTGAGGTTGCCTCTAATCCAAATCAACTCAGTTCTTCCGCCGATCCAAATACCCGCCCATACCATGATGGTTCCACCACTATAAGGATGGACTTCCTGGCAGGATTTTAATCGCTGTAGGCGTCCAGGGGTTCTCCAGTGTCGTATACGTCTTGTATCCGGTCTCATACCAAAACGAGACTCATCAGAAAAGCACACGAAACGCCATTGTTCTTCTGCCCAATTTCTGTGTTCAAGAGCCCATTGATATCGAATCCTACGATTGTGCATTTCTATAGGTGGTACCCGTAGCGGTCTTCGGGAATGAAGGTTCACTTCATGCAAGCGGTTTCTGACTGTTTGGTCGCTAATTAAGTTCCCTGAAGAGTGATGAAGCCTCACGGCTAACATCATGGCGGTTATTGTTGGAGCTCTTCGAGCTAAGATTTGAATGTATCGGTCTTGTCTCCGTGTGGTGCAGCGATACCGTCCTCCATGGCGCTCAGCCACGGTACCAGTGCTTCGGTAACGTGTCCAAAGTCGACTGATAACACTCTGACTTGTATTCAGAGCTAAAGCCACAGTACGTTGCCGGGAACCAGCTTCTATCATTCCCACGGCTCTGAGCATTTCTTCCCTGCTTAAATGACGTCGCTGCTCCATAATAACGTTGGTTTTAATCAGTAGTAGGGAAACAGTAGCACTAATAATGTCTTCAATGCGTTGTATGTTTTTATAGGGAAAATATTGACAGCTGATTTTCATCTTTTACTCGAATTTGATTCACAGTTCCTGATTCAAATTATGAAATGCACCAAAAAGGATCCATATAAATTTATAAAATCATAAATTTATTACAAAGCCACATCTCAATCTCAAGAAATCCGCATAAAAATGCTTGATCCCTAGACACTTTTGATGTGTGTAATAAAACTAAAAAACTTGAAATAAAGAAAATTATTCAAAAAACAAAAAACCCGACTGCAAAAACACATAACTTAAAAGAGAACAACAAGCATTATAATCTATAGAATTTTGGTATCGCAGGCGGGGACAATAATAAATATATAACAATAATAACCGGAAATGTGTACCTAACTTTTGTTTGTCCCCGCCTGCGATACCAAAATTCTATAGATTATAATGCTTGTTTTTCTCTTTTAAGTTATGTGTTTTTGCAGTCGGGTTTTTTGTTTTTTGAATAATTTTATTTTTTATTTCACTATATTCAATTTGTTATCATTTATATGTGCTTTTGTGTGTCTTTTGTATGCACTGAATAAATGTTTTATCTATCTACAGGGTGGCAGGGACATCGACGCGAAGCCTGTTACCATGGATTCAGTACATGATTCTGAACCCCCCTGCGTTGAAATTTTTCGTCGGTTATTTAAAAAAAAATCAGCTGTTCCATACATTTCGACCGCGTAGGTATTGCACTTTTCTATGAATCAGCTGTTTTTTTTTAAAAATAACCGATGAAAAATTTCAACGCAGGGGGTTTCAGAATCATGTACTGAATCCATGGTAACGGGCTTCGGGTCGATGTCCCTGACACCCTGTATACAATGCCAAGTCAACTTACACTGGAATTGTATTATATCTAGATAATTATATCGTCGTGTGTACGTATGTATGCGTACTGCGTATGGCCGCTTGTTTGCCGGTCAGGGTAAACTCATTTGCGGTGCCAGTTGTTGCCTTTTTCCCGCGTTCAACTTTATTGCTTCATCTCCCATGATTTGTGTACTTTCGGGGATCTATTTTGGACTCTGTGATGACTTGGATACGGATTAAGTTTATGTTTTGGGTGTTATGTGAGGGAAAGGGTAGGTAAATGTTACCACGGCTAAACATATCAGGCTTTTATAGAGCAAGGTCTTGATGGAATATTGCCACAACGATCAAGCTTGTTAGGTTAAATTTGGCTATTGTCGTCAAATATAGACCGTATCGCATGATGGTTTGCTATGTCAAGGGGTAGGATAGGTAAGCCTCTTTATTTTTCCTTCTCGTGCCAACCAGCTATCTAATTACGCAACACATTTTCGTAAACAATTCCGACTAATCTGTTTCATTTTGACAGTACAGCAATATTCATTGCGTTATTTACGTTGTTGAGCAGATTTTTTTTCGAAGTTATGAAGCAATGGATAAGCAATCTGTTTCAAAACGATTCAAATTCTGATTGATCGTGTATTACGTAATTAGGGTACCTACTGGGTTACCAATAAGAAAATCGTTCAACTTCTTCTTTTCGTGTGGTTGTAACTAACCTGGTGTCAGAGTTTTAAAGACACCCATGGGTCTCTGACTTCGCTTCACATGCCGTCGATAAATATCTCTCAGGCATGCTGGTTTCCTCACGATGCAGATGTACCCAAGGCACGCACCTTTGACTTTTCGGATTCATGTGCGTATTGTATAATTATCACTTGTTTAAAAAACGGACGTTGAAGATGTAAATACCTACGTAATAAAAATAACGAAGTGTATAGAGTGCCGCGAGTTTCTTGTGGCACTCTAGTGTCACTGCCTCGGCCCGGCTAGGGTGCCGTGAGCGTTGCATTGTCACTGTCACTTGTTATTTAGGTTAGGTTAGGTTAGAACTGTGATCACACAACGCACGAGCCGAGCGAGCGTAGCGAGCGGTGCCGCGGTAGCGGCCGGCGAAGTGCCAGGGTCCGTTTAGGCACAAGAGAATGTAATGTTTTGGGAATGTGGTGTTTTACAGCGATCTAACCTCGACAATCAAACAAAATACCAAGTGACGTGACTTAGTGACAGTGACAATGACAATCCAATGCTTGCGGCACTTGAGCCGGGCCGAGGCGGTGTTACTAGGGTGCCTGTAGTGGCACTTTATCCGATAGGGATAGAGTGCCAATGGTGGCACTCTATACACCTAAAAATAATGGCATCAATCGTATTTTATCAGGATGAGCAGCTATACTGCATATTCTAACGATTGCCAGACGAACATAAGTAAAATACTTAGACTCTAAGGTAAAGTATCATCTCTTGTGAAGACCTTTCATTGTAAAAACTTAGAAAGATCCATCTAAAAATTAAAACCCACCATTTCTATTCAATTTCATATTTCAACAGAAATAACACCTACGTTCTTGGAATCCAATTTAGAAGCCAGACGCATGTAAAATGTACTCAAATGACAAAAGACAGTCGAACAGTTCAAAAGTGCACTCCACACTAACGGATCGAATCTCCAACCCCCGAGAACACATCGTACGTGTCCCCAACTAAAACCGAAATAACACTCTATTTCAGCTGACATAAGGTTGCTTGTAGAATGTAGGAAGGCGATGACATAGCAATGCATAACAGGATATTAACTGTCAGGCAGCTCGCGTCATATCCGGCGCTGTGACTACTTCCGGTTCCGCTACAGCGAGCATCGGGCCGGAAGCGCGGATGTGCCGATGATTTATGGCGTTTTAAGCAGTCGTATTGTTGTCTATGGTTAGTCCTTTAAGCGATTGGTGTCAATGGCTCGGGGGTTCACCGGGCTGTCTTGTCAACGTTTGAATTATTGTAGTATGTTAATATTTTACAAAAAGGGTGTTTGGTTTTTTCATTTCATTTTATTTCATGCAAGATGTTTTGTTAAAGGATTATTGTCATACAAGTTAGACAGAGCTTTAAGCTTGTTTATCACTTTTCAAGTTCTATTAAAAATTAACTAGCTGTTGCTCGCAGCTTCGCCCGCGTGGACCGTAATTCTTTTTCTAAAATAAAAGTCGCCCATAAGGTACTCTTTAAATAATTAACATCAGCTATCTGCCAGTGAAAGTCCCGTCAAAATCGATCTAGTAGTTTCGGAGATTAGCCAGAACAAACGGACAGACACAAAGGCAAAATTAAAAAAAATATTATAAGTAGGTACCGTTTATGCATTAAGTAAAAAGCTGTTATTTTGACATTACAAATAAGACACTCCAATTTTATTTATTTCTCTTTCCAGTTTGAATTTTAATAGATTTGGAATCTTCCAGGACGAAAATTAATCTATACATATAATAAAATTGTAGAAAAGTGGTGTCTGTACAATGGAAATATATGAAAAAAAAATAGCAGGGGTTGTTATTATATCGATGCTGAACCCGAGATTGTAATTAAATTTTTTTTTGTCTGTTTGTCTGTTTGTCGGTTTGTCTGTTTGTCTGTTTGTCTGTGTGTTTGTGCACGCTAATATCAGAAACGGCTTATTCGATTTAGATGCGGTTTTCACTAATATATTGTAGTAAGCTTCACTTAACATTTAGTGTTTATTTCATGTCAATCGGTTCATAAATAAAAAAGTTATGTCAATTTAAAGAATCACATCGAACATTTGTTATAGGTTAGGCATTTCTTTCCTTGATTTTCGGTATACTTATCTTAATTTTTATTTAGGGTTTGTATATAAATATTATAAGTATTTGGTATAGGTTAGGCATTTCTTTTCTTGATTTTCTTTATTAAGTATAAGTTTATTAGCTCAGGTTAGTAATGAATTTTTCTAGCAATTCTTTTGTTTTATAAAGTTAGTACGTTTGGTTTACACGTCTTAACACTTATTACTTAACTGTGACAATTTTAGACTGTATAATAATCTGTAAGTATTTATAATTTAATTGTTTACGATAGTACGTGTTTACTAAATAACTGTGTGTTAAGTAGTAAGTACTATTTTATTGTAAGAATGCCTCGAAGAAGATCCAACCTCTCCCAATGTAGCAGAAATGCTAAAAGGATGAGATAAGTTCGATCACAGGAATCTGAGGAAGGTCGTGAGGCAAGGCTCTCTGCAACTCGGGAACATCAGGCTAGGTTTCGTGCTGCAGAAACTTCGACTCAGCGGGAATCTCGACTGAGTTCAAATCGTTCTCGAATGGTCGAAAATTTTTTCATACTAATGGGGTCAAGTTATGAAAAAGGTTGAAAAACACTGCCCTACATTAATCCTACTAATATTATAAATGCGAAAGTTTGTGAGGATGGATGGATGGATGGATGGATGTTTGTTACTCTTTCACACAAAAACTACTGAACGGATTTTTACAATAATGTAGCTTATACATTAGAATAACACATAGGGTACAATTTATAAAGATTTTATGTGATTTGGCCATAATATAACGATAAGTATCAAGTAAGTCAGAAAAATTCCTGCCCTCTGAGATCTATCTTTGCGTGCGCTGCCTTTTTTTTTTTTTGGGCGGTTAATCATCCAATGACTTCTCCCGCTCTGGGCGGAGCGGAAGGGCGTGTCAGACTCTTACTGACTAAAACCCACACGTGTTCCTTCGATCCTTGATATCTCTTTGAAGCGCGCGTGGAACACGATGCGCCGTCGACCCGGGCCTGGTCCTTATCGGACGGCGAGCTGCCCGTTGCTCTCCGTCCGCAGGCCCGCGCCTACGGTGGCCGGAAATCGGCTATCAATTCCCGACGCCCGGGACGTCTCCTACGGCGGCGGCGGCTAGGGCTGGTAGGGCGCGACCTTTGCCACTCCCTCGCGCGCTCCACCTTCTCCTTCGCGACCATTACTGCTTTGCAGAAGGAGGTGACGGCTTGCCATGCCCTCTCGCTCCGCACCATGGCCTGAACCAGGGCCGTACGCGAGAGGTCACCGCCGCCGATCGCCTCCACGAGGACACGGCGGTGGTCCACCCAAGCCGGGCAGACCTCCACCGTATGCTGCGTGCGCTGCCTAAACCGTTAGAGTTACATGAAGAAAATGTATTGTGGGATTGTTTGTCTTAAAGAGTTCTAAATAAAAGTCCGCGACAGCATAATATCTACCTTTTATGTGGAAGCCTTTATAACCAAAATAGTGAGCAATAAATACAGTTAAATTGAATACTTTTTTTACATTGCATATTTTAGAGTATTTAGTTAATTCTTATCAAAATAAATACCTTCATCGCTTTTGGTATTTAATGTAGATAAAGTTTGTCTTTTACACTAAGTAATTTGGACAAATAGTTTAAAAGTTAGAACGATAAGAATGACCTGCGATATTGAGTCGACGGCGCACAGAACGAGGGTGGAGGGGCGGGCCAGCCAGCGGATGACGCGCCAGAGCGCCAAGTAGAAGCTATTGCTTAATAATTATGTTCGAGAAATAACGTAAATAACGCAATTAATTGTTGAACTGTCAAAATGAAACCCATTGCTATTGTAAGTGCTACGCAATTACCCCGCTGATTTAGGACATGTTACACGTTCCTGTGGGATAATTTCCGACATCCACGCGGGCGAAGCCGCGGGCAGAAGCTAGTAAGTATCTATGTGTCTATGTATTTGTTCTTGAATTTTATTTATAATTATTTTCAAGATAATTGTCTAATATGTTACATATACTATGTTTGTCTCCGCGGCAGCCTAAGGTAGACTAGTAGAAAATGCTTAAGGGCGCAATTTCATTAGTTGATAGGGCCCGCATGCGGGGTGCGAGATCCGATCATGGATTGTATTACGATCCAATCGGGTGCGAGAATCATGTCCCTGCATGCTGTATATCGACCGAGTTATCGACTAATTAAATTGCGCCATAAGGCATTACGTCCGCCTTTGTGCGATTATTTTTATTTGCAGGATTTTAGCACATAAATAAAAATGTATGCCATAATCCCTGCTACGCTTTCTACCGAATTTCGGTAAATGTCATACCTGGTCTACCATCAGTGGCGTAGCTACCGGAGGGCTAGACGGGGCAGTGCCCCGGGGCCCCCAAGCTCAGGGGGCCCTCGGACTCTGACTTACAAACTATAAATTGAACTAGTGAAAATTTCTCCCACATTCGGTTAAATAAATAAACCAGATTCCAGGAACGCGACTTTAATAATGACAACTCATTTGAAAAATACAGGGGATTTCCCAAAAAGTCTAGAACATCTTTGTTTGAAACTTGCGGGGAACTCCTCTGTGTTCTTAGGCTGGTTTCACAGGATAGTCGCGCCGTTGAACAGCGTGTTTCAACAGCTGGCGCTTGACGCAAGGCAGACCTATGAGAAACGCGGCGCGCTTCAACAGCGTGACTATAAAACGCTACAATTTTAGTGAATTTTATTATTTATTTATTTATTTAAACTGTTCGCACTAAAGGTACAAAGGCGGACTTAATACCTTAGGCATTCTCTACCAGTCAACCAAGGGTGGTGAAGAGATACGAAGAATTAGAAGAATTTTCAAGCGCGCGAGTCTAGTGAATTTACATTATTAGTATTACGATGAATCTGTCATTAGTATTATGACGAATCTGGATTACGCCAAATCTGGAGTACGTCGAATTCGGAACACGACCAATACGGAACAAACGATTTTAAATAGTTTAGTTAGGGCCCTACTTTATTTTTTGCCCCAGGGCGTTTGGTTACCTAGCTACGCCACTGTCTACCATAATTTAGCCCTAGACCAGAATACAGACCAAACAGACAGCCAGACAGACTCACTTTCACAACTATGTAAGTACAACTAGAGGGTTTTGATATGTGGTTTTACGAGTAGATAATACAAACTAACAGACAGACACTTTCACAACTATTTACAACTGGAGGGTTCTGATATGTGGTTTTACAATTAAGTAGATACTTAAATAGAATACTTGACATTTAGGCGAATTTTTGTAGCGATGCTGTCGCGCGTCTACATCGATACAGTCGCGAAGCTGTAATTATGTATGAAGAATCCTGCGCGATCGTAGCGATTCAGAAGCGCGTTTACAAAACGCGCGACAAAATCGATACAAATACTATTTGTAGCGATGCAGCAGCGATGCTGTCGCGCATGTGTATCGTTACAGCCGCGATGCTGTAATTATATATGAAGAATCCTGCGCGATAGTAGCGATGCAGAAGCGCGTTTACAAAACGCGGGACAAAATCGATACAAAAACTATTTGTAGCGATGCAGCAGCGATGCTGTCGCGCATGTGTATCGTTACAGCCGCGATGCTGTAATTATATATGAAGAATCCTGCGCGATAGTAGCGATGCAGAAGCGCGTTTACAAAACGCGCGACAAAATCGATACAAAAACTATTTGTAGCGATGCAGCAGCGATGCTGTCGCGCATGTGTATCGTTACAGCCGCGATGCTGTAATTATATATGAAGAATCCTGCGCGATAGTAGCGATGCAGAAGCGCGTTTACAAAACGCGCGACAGCATCGCAACAAAAAGTCGCCGTGGGCGAGGGCCTTTAGCAATCCTTGTCCTTAATTCTTAAGGTGCTGATAGACTTGAGCATTCACTTGTAATGAGCATTCTAGCGAATGTGACATTACAGAAAAATACACGGTAGCGTTTTAGCGAGCATTCTAGCGAAAGGACAGTTAATTCGCTTCGAGCTTTTGGCCGAGCTTTTTGCACCGGTTATTGTTAAGCTTTGTGCAGACCAGCGCGACACCGGTTATTGTTATACCGTGAAGTTTTCTTAGAAATTGTATTGCTCGTGTCGCGTCGCGCGACAAGTCGCGCTGGTCTGCAAAAGCCTTTATTCTGTCAGTGTTCCGTTTCCATTTTCGCGCAGAATTTTTTTTTGACGAGCATTGACTTTCGCTAGAATGATCGTGAAAACATTCGTAGCGATGTTTATCTCTAGTCTTGGCTCTGTTATTTGCTCAGTTCGACAAATATACAAACAGCGAATGCCCGATGTTTTATTACAAGTGAATGCTCCAGTTTATCAGCACCTTTAAGAGAATAGTGAAAATCAAAGAATCTTGAATACTTACATACTTCACGAAACGAACTAATTGGTCTTGAGTTTGTTACTAATTACGTAACATGACATAACGCTTCTCGGGATTACCACCCAAAAGCCAGTTATGTTTAAGTCTTATGTAATAGGGGGCGAGCCCATTGCCATCAACCGGGCATAAATCCAGACTCCGAGCTGCTAATGAGAAATTCAAAAACCCAATATTTATTTTGAAAAACCCAATATCACTTTGCCCGACCCGGGAATCGAAACCAGGACCTCATGCTCAGCAGTAGCGCGTGCGACCACTAGACCAACGAGGCGAGTCGGGGAGTTTCTTACTAATTAGTAATTATACTACATATATCACGGTGTGAAGAAATTCATTAAAGCATTCACAGAGTTTCTGGAAGAACTTGGGGTGGCCTTTACCAGCATTAGGACAGTACAGGCTGAAAAAAAGAATACCTTTACCACATCATTCTATGCCGGTGTTTTCCAAACATTGTTCGGCCATGGCCCGGTAATTTACACACTGTCCCTTCGTGACCCACTTAATACTTTTAAACCCAAGCTGGTTCCATTAGGTAAAATAATACACATTTATTAATAGTACATACTATATACATAATAAAACATTTACTACTACATTTAGTAGTAGTAAATGTTTTATTAATACTACATATTTTGGTATCGCCTATAGTGCGAAGTATGGAGCTGCTGCTTATTTTTCACTAAACAATCCAAATTCGCGGAAAATGACGAAAGTTTTACCCTAAGGTCACTTCACTTCAAGTCGGTAAAACAAGGCGGGAATGTTGCAAACTTGCGACCCGGTATTTTATTTTGATGGCCCGGTACCGGGTCGCGACCCGGCAAATGGGAAACGATGTTCTATTCTATTTTTATTAAATGCCAAGCAATGCCGATGTCGACTATTCTGATCATTTGACTGAGCTTGAAGTGAACTGTGATCCCATCTAATGCAACAACCTGCCAGGAAGCTGATATCGACATTTTTAATACTAGTGTTGTCTAATGGCTTCTTCGAGCGTATTAAGTAATTTTTAAAATGACTACACATAAACAGTCTTTTTCATCAACTTTCTGTTTTATATTATAATTTTGACTAGATGTGGAAAGTTGAAATTGGCCATATTTTGTATAAACTATTACTTACTGTAACTGTTTAGCTGTAAGTTTTCGTAAAAAGAAAATAAATAAATAAATAAATGCTAAGGATTGACAGTTCACCACAAGCTTCTTGAAGATTTTACGGTGAGATTTTTACAAAATAGCTTTATTAAAGTCTAGTTTCCCAGCGGGGACCTTTCACCGAATCCAACCAACACTTTTAAACCCACTTTCAAGAGACGTGTCTAGTTAGAGCCAAGCAAATTTTGTTCTAACACCCGAAGGAGACATGTTTGTCGCAGTTCCAAAGAATAAACAGAATACTCGTGAAAATGTGTTGCAAGTGTTCCAACCTGCTGAATATTTCCTTTGTTGCATTTCATTGTGATTGAGAATACGACGCTGTTAAGTTTCTTTACTGTCATTGTATTGAGGTATCTCGGTCGAAACGGGTGCTGTTCCGTATCGGTTTCACCGTTCTGTATTGAAGTAGTTTATTTGAGGGATATTGTGGGACCAATTTTATACTAAAATATAATCAAAGACAAGTCGCAGGAAAAAAGAGGAGATGTAAGAATTGGCGATTCAATCAATCTGCCCAGCCTTTTCCCAAGTATGTTGGGGTTGGCATCCAGTCTAATCGGATGCAGCTGAATACCAGTATTTTACATAGAGCGACCCCGTAACTGGATAATACGATACCCCTTGGTAAGACTTTCGGGCAACTGACGACCCGTAACGACTGTCAAAGATCCACGAATGACAGCTGGGACCCAGGAGTGTCGGTATGTAAAGATGCTCACTCATCCACGGACCAACCCCGGCAAGCATAGCTAAACCCGTTGGATCTACCCATGTGGCTGGTTTTACTTAGCTACGAGCTTCTCTAAGAATTGGCGATTAATATAGAAAAAATGCTGCTAAAAAAAAGATATGGTTTTACCGACACCGCTGTTTGAGGCGGAGGGCAGCGTTGACGAATGAGAGGCAGCGGGACGCCGCGCGCCATGAGCGTTGACCAATGAGCGGCCTGCACTGCCCCCCCGTCTCGCCGCGCACATACCTTAGGCGCGGAACAGCGGTGTCGGTCAAACCATAGGACTCGAAGAAAAGTAAGCCGTTGGTCCCTGCTGTCATTTGTAGATCTTTGACAGCCGTAACGGGTACTCAGAAGCCCGAAACCCTGACAACCAGTCTTACCAAAAGGTATCGTGTTACCCAGTAACTGGGTTTTGGAGGTCAGATAGGCAGTCGCTCTCTGGTATTCAGTTGCATCTGGTTAGACTGGAAGATGACCCCAACATAGTTGGGTAAAGGTTAGGCAGAAGAAGAAGACTGGAAGAAAAGTTAAATATTCATGCGTCATGCGTCAATCTAACTGAACAGACAGCTGTGCTGCTGGGGAGTTTGTTGCGCCACTTCTTCTTCCCAGCTAAAGCACTAGGAAGTGGTGAAGGGCGAGCGTTTTTGGGGGACTGTCTTATGTAATTTTGACGTTCGAAAAGTGCTGATTCTTAGCCTAGTTTGAATAAATGTTTTTTGAATTTTGAATTATTTTCGACGCAACAAGTAACTGAGATGGATACTGAATGTTGATTTACAGTCGAATCTACCAATGTTACACAATGGTCTTCGAATGAAGCGGAAACATTCTGATTTTAGGGGCGCAAAGTAAACAGTTGGCCGAAAAAATCCAGAAATTCCCCGTAATATAAACAAGGAAACGACCTCCTATTAGTAAAGACCTCCTACTACCCTGATAAAGGCAAAGATAACGAAAATAAGAGGTTAAAGAAAAAAATCAATACGTGAGATAAGCTTAAGCAATACACGTACAGGATCGAAAAATCGTGATCAGGGTTCACGACCTCGAGCGATGCGACTTTGAGTCAAATGAAACAGGCGCGTGCGCTCCGCAAGACGCGTTGCGGTAACTAGTAGGACCTATGCTCTAACTAAAGTGCTTTTTAACCCCTGACGCAAAAAGAGGGGAGGTATAAGTTTGACCGCTATGTGTGTGTCTGTTTCTGGCACCGTAGCTCTTAAACGGGTGAACCGATTTGAATGCAGGTTTTCTAGCAATGTTTCCTAGACACGTTTTATCAAAATCGGTTTAGCCGTTTGAAGATGTTCAGCTCTTTTCTAGTTGATGAATGGATGTGAGCGTCTTCCACAGGTCTGATCGATTTGAATTTTGTTTTTATTTTTTTTGAATTTCCAGGATACAACTCCCTTACCAACTTACTGCACAGGTATCGTGTTTGTGCTCATTGGAATGGTCTCAATGAATAGGTTATAGATAGATGATGAACAGGGTCTGGTGATGGAGTAGGAAAAAGAAATGAGGAAATGTTTGTATTGGGGCTTTTAAAATTTTAATAGGCAGTGTCCAGAGTGCCGCTAGTGGCACTTTATCCCAATCTAAATCTATCCAATTTGCCGCTAGCGGCATAATAGTAAAAAATAACAAGTGAAAATGACAATGCAATGCTTACGGCACTTTAGCCAGGCCGACGTAGCGTCACTATTATGCCGCAAATAGTGGCACTTTATCCGATACGGATAAAGCGCCGCTAGCGTCACTCTATACACTTCCATTTTAATATAAATTCACTTGTTTCATTTGTTTTCTTCGCAGTAGGTTACAAGCTACGTGTATATCATGGTCAGAGTTGAGCACTAGAACTTGAAAACTCAGTAAATACTCGTACATATTCGTGCTTGTCGAGGCAGAATATTGTCCAGATCACGCGAACTTTTTTGTACGGAACCGTGTCGTAATAAATTATGAGGACAGTCTAATGTGTTCTGACAGTTGCCTTTATACTAAATTCTGTTACTTTTTATTTTCGGAGACAAGGATGAAGAATATTAAAGCTTAGCTCTTAGATAACACAATAAACTTAAAATTCTGAGGAAAATCTTTGTGACAAGTACAAAAACTAAGTTTGCTTTCGTCGCATGAGATGTAGATTTAACCTTTGTCTCCTTGTAGTGTTAGTAAAATATAATATTTTCTCAGTTATTTTGAATAACTGATACGCACTTAGGTTAACAATACTCTCTTGATATACGCAGCTGTATATATTTATTTTTGATATCTAAACAATATTGTAAAATCCAACAGAATACTTTACAGTATCCGGGCGCTATTATGACTTCTATTCTATTTTTATTTATGGCAGTTGTGCTGATGTCGGTGCACTGGTGGCCCCGTGGTAATGGCCGCGAGTTTTGAGTTGCAAATCGTGGATTCGAACTCTAACGGCTTTACTTTATGTAACATGTAACAACTTCTACCGTTACGTTGACAAAAATACGTGTAAAAAACTGCGGACAAACGTTTTCAGTTATGACTAGTAACAAAACGAAAAACGAAACCGCCGCCGCGCCGCCGCCGGAAGCAATATTAGCTACGTGTGGCGAATTGGTGACGACAAGTAATCTGGAACCAAATATATAAAAAATGTCAATGCATTGCCATGCATCAAACAAAATATTCAAGGAGGATAAACAAAGAAGGTACCTACATAAAT
Source organism: Conistra vaccinii (assembly GCA_948150665.1). Classification (NCBI taxonomy): domain Eukaryota; kingdom Metazoa; phylum Arthropoda; class Insecta; order Lepidoptera; family Noctuidae; genus Conistra; species Conistra vaccinii. The sequence goes on along the minus strand of OX411339.1, from coordinate 5,401,119 downwards.
TATTTTAAAACGTTTACCTAGTTTTTTTTGCCACCAGGCCCGCCTTTGACTCATAATGTGCCCGACTGGCCCCTATTCTCTAAAGTCTGTGCATCCCTGTACTAATACAACATTACCTATCCTTCACAACTGTATCTTACAAAATGAAGCTGAATTGGATTATTTAGCAAAATAACGTTTCAAAGAATATATCGAGAAGCCTTTTTATTGTAAAATTAGTAAGAATATTGAGGTCGGATTAGGGTGTGTACTCGGAATTGCTTAGCAATCAGCCACATGTGTGGGGGATCGATTTGCGTCGGGTGCGACGTGCGTGAGCCCTTCCAACTAATAGACTGATACAGAAGGGTCAGTACGATCAATTAAGGTACCGCAGGCGGCAACTGTGGGCGACGTGTCGCCGCGTCATGTTGAAATGAAATGAAATTGAAATGAAATGAAATGAAATTGTTTATTCTGTAAATCCACGTCAATTTACAAAAAATGTTTAAAATAAGCTAGATGAGGTCGGCGTTTCCTAACTGACTACTCTGAGAAGAAAGGCCGAAACAAACTCAGAGGTCACGGTCTCTTTTAAAGTCCAGACATAATCTTGGTCAAGCCATATGAGAACCATGTAGATTAGTGTCTGAAATGGTCTTTTGAGGAAAGAACCACACAGATTTGAGTGGACCTGTCCAATCAGTGCAAGCATTTGTCAGTAATCGTGGAGCTCACTCAGAGCTTAAGGAGCTCAACTCGACGAACAATACCAAAGAAAGGACATTTGGGTAGGCCGCATCAACTACTCAAACTGCCAGACCATCATTAAAACTAACAGTGAAATAAAAAAAAATAAAAAAAACATTAAAGAGAAAAAAAATTAAAATACCCACATAGTCCTCACATTCACAATAATTAAAATAATATTATACTTTACAAAGTAATCATGTCATTTTGTATATAATTTGATTATGTTATTATTTTAAGTATATGTTTTATTATTCTATGAGGCGTCATGTCGCTGCATTCATGATTCCGAACCCGACCGCAGGCGGCAACAGCCCGTATTCCAGTCTGTAGATAAAAGATACAAAAATGTGTTATATCACTCGAGCGTTGGCGGCACTACTGGTCTGCGGTCGGGCTACACGTGTCGTCTGTCGCTCGCCCGTAGCTGCAAATGACGTGTCGCTAGCTACGGAAGGCATTTCTCTGTCTTTCTCTTCTCCGACCAACCGGACGTCGTGTCTGGCGGGTAACTGCCCCACGACGCGCAGTAAACTCTAATTGCGCGATACAGGATTTGTGTGACGTCAGGATTTTGTGTGACGTCACGTCTTTGATGCGTAATTTGCATGTGGCGATTTTAGATGCCGACCCATTTTATTTGTATTTTTCGCATTTTATTCGAAGCCTTACTATTTTGGCTTGATACTCGTGCTAAGTTCCAATGTAAGTTTTTCATTAAGTGTTTCTGGGAGTAATTCTTTGGTGCTTACTTATTCAATAAACGCTACGACGCAGATATATATGCCAATGAACTTGAGTGGTTAGCTTGCGTGTTCTGTACTGAGCTCACGCAACGCGTAGTACGTCCAGCCAGTAATAGGACTAGCCCATCATGGAGCGCTATCCCCATTTTGACGCATTATTAATATAAAACAAAAGGTGTTTTAATAAAACACGTATAGGTACTAAAAGTTGAATAAAAATTAAATTATCTTTAAAATGGTGAAGATTTCAGAAAAACACGCCTGATAGCAATTGCGTGATTCTGTTTTTTATCCGCGTTAGACATAACTTTACAAATTAATTTCACTATACGTATTAAAAACATACTTAATCTAAAATATTCCTATATTTATTTATTAAAAAAATGCTCTCAAATGCTCTCAAATCAAATCAAATTATTTATTTGCTAGAATGCAGGTATACAAATAAGGTCGTGAAGAAATAAAATTGAGACATACATTCTGCCCAAAATTCGACATGCAAAATTTAAATGAATGCTATAGGAAAATTATGAATATTAAACACAATAATCAGATAAAAATTAACAGTTATTGTACAATCAAAATCAATTCAGTCAAAATGCAATCAATAAATACCTACATGACAGTCAAAATAAGACTCTAATTTGACATTATATTTTTTCCAAATCACTAACACTACTCGTTTATACGTGATCTTCAGTATAAAATCAAAAGTCATCGACAAAGTTGTCAAAGTTATCGTCGACTTAAGTGTTTCTAGGAGTGGGTCTTCTGTCCTTACTTATTTAGTAATACGTGGCTAAGCTACATTAATGGATAGTGGGCAGCTCACTGACGGAAGGTCGGGTTATTTTATTACTATCACGGAAGGATGCCATGCGTTCATACTGACCGCGGATAGTGTTGGCTTTATGTCGATAGCTATCTATTACAGATTGCGGTACGTAAGTTGAACTAAAATGGCGGTCGTCCGCGCAGGTTAAACTATGATTATTCTTCCATTGAGACCCGAAAATGTGTTACAGATCGCGGCACGATGCGCAGAAAAAACAGTCTCAATCGAAGTATAGATCCATCATATTACGTAGTTTTACCTGCGCTTGCCCTTGCCTTACGGAAGCTGTTGGGGCTGCCCCGTATGCGGCGCATCAGAGACGCTATTCTTTTGCGATGTATCGCTTGAAAGCTATCCACTCGAGCGTCTGCAAACATACCTGATGCGCTACAAAAGCGTGGCAGCCCCATCAACATCCTGAACGCGTTATTGTATTGGACATGCAGGTCACGCAGGGCATTGTAAGTCTTCTGCGTATGCTTCACCCATAGGCTGCACGTATAAAAAGACTGACAGTACGACTTGAATAAAGTAATTTTTACCTGTGCAGTACAGCGTGCAAACTTCGGACCAGCATATTAGCTCTGACTGACAATGCCCTGCGTTCCCTTTCAACATCACTTTTTTTTTTTTCAACATTATGTGCCGCTACTTATCTGTAATTTCGTGATTGTCCCGCTTTAAAAAATCGATAACCATTTTAAATTTCCGATGTTTTCATTGTACGCTTTTAGTATTTAAACTGCTAAAAGCAGCTTTAAGCTCGGTAATTTTTACATTAATGTTAACAACAGCGAAGCGATAAGGCCGCTTATGTAACATTTCTACATTTTCTATCTGTAATTCATAAGTACCTAAATACGGTGTATATATTACCTACACAGTATTCTATTCTATTGAAACTAGGTAGCAAAACGATTTCACTGAATTAAATTGAAACATTGTTGATGATGACTATTTTGAATTTCTTGAATTTTATTTTACTTACCCACCAAACCAAGTCAACTCCCAGATTCAGCAAAATAACCTTAATTTGTTAGTCTCCCTACGACTTGGTCCATCAAACATATTATTTGACAAAAAGAAACCATTTCATCCATCCCCAAGAAACTTCAAAAGAACGTGCACTAAAGTAGCAAGGCACTACCATCAATATCACTCCTTCAAAAATTGGCAAAGTTACCCTATTGAATTCACTGAATTGTATTAAAGGACGTTCACCCCTCGCCCCGACATTTGTACGGGTTCCCGCGGACGACATACTGTTTCGCCTCGTTACATTAATAATACATCAAGCATTATATCTTTTTGTTTTCAATTATAACTGACATTTAGGAAGCGGGTTTTTGATTTCCAAGAATTTTGGGGTCCCATTGTTTTGTTAATTAATGGATGTGATTTGGTTGGAGTCTGAGTAAACTTAGCTTGCATATGAAACTAGAAAGAGATGGAGGAAAATAAACTAGACTAGAAACTTTCAATATTTCCACCAAACGGCTCGCATCGCATCGGATTGGAAAGGATACGAACGGATGCGGCGACACCCGATCGCGTCCGGCAGGATGTCGACGCATACGATCGTCTCCGTACCGTCGCTTTTGAACGTACTTATCCGTTTCTGCGCCTAGTTATATAATGTGTGTTGTTTCATTCCTACCGTGTTGACGTGTTCTTTTCCGATCGAATACGACGACAGGCGAGCGGAGCCGATCGTGGGTCACAGCATACTTTCGTAATATAGGCTTTAAAAATTGTAAAATCCGTTCCGATCCGATGCGATGCGAGCTGTTTGGTGGAAATCATCCTTAAGACCGTGCATTCCGAAACTGAGCAACATCGCAAATTGATGTCAAATATTTCGCATTTTTACTACTGTATGGAAATATCAAATATGGCTTACCTAACTAGAGAACTAAAATATTGATTACGAAATGCAACTCATTTTACAAACATTAATTCATTTTTTGCAAACAAATTCAGAGTTATAATTGCAATTCATTGATTTACAGTAATATCGCCAAAATAATTTGCGACGACGCCCACGTTCTGTATAAACGCTCTTAAGACGTGTCCAATCATGTTCGTACCTACACGAAACTATAAGGCTACATGTTTGAGCAAGTCTCAATTTTAAAACTGTTTCAAATTATATCCAGTTACTGCTTCAGTTTTCGCTTATTCTCCTTTTCGTAAAAGTGCAAAATTCTTTACAGAATCTACCCAGCTATGTTCCCCTTTTCCACATAAAAGTCTTTTGTATATCCCTAGGATATCTACTTGATTTATCGGATCTCAAGGGTTACGTTTGATCCCGGTTCCATCTCTGCGACACTGTCTATAGAACCAAATATTCTAATAGTCCTGATTTTACTGGAGCCCTACTTATAAGGGGTTTCCCCAGTTGTACCAAATCTTGGTTTGCCATATTTTTGTCTTATCTATCCTACAATTTGGTTTTCTGGGACGAGACCAAGGTCACTGCTGGCAATAAGAAAGACCAGTAATGCTTTTTACCCGACTACGGAAAAACCATAAAGCTGCCTGTCCACTGAAGCGGAGATGTGCCAATATTAACCAATAGAATCTAAACTCCGCTCCAGAGGTGCGATTCTATTGGTTAATTTTGGCACATCTCCGCTCCTCTCCTCTCCTCTCCGCTCCAGTGGACAGGCAGCCTAAGGTAGCGTTATGTTTTAGCAGTCTATGCTTCTTTGTTTTTTCATCAAGACTCCTTCGTGCCTCGGAAAGCACGTTAAGCCGTTGGTCCTGGCTGTCATTCGTGGACCTTTGACAGTCGTTCCGGGTCGTCAGAAGCCCGAACGTCTGACAACCAGTCAGACAACACACAAGAGTACAAGGGGTATCGTATTACTCAGCTACTGGGTCAGCTATGTGGAGGTCAGATAGGCAGTCGCTCCATGTAAAATACTGGTATTCAGCTGCATCCGGTTAGACTGGAAGCCGACCCCAACATAGTTGGGAAAAGGCTAGGCAGATTCATTGATATTTGTTTGCATTTTGTAACGTGTAGGTAAATACTTGATGTTTCCATCGATCACTTCCATCGATGTAAAATATTCATTACTTTATGCTTCTTCCACCATCAGACTGACAGCATAGGCTAGACATAATGAAATAGTCCTTCAGACTGAATTTCTGCCATGTCGACCAATCTCAGCGGAGAACAACCTTCGGCGTGGGAGATATTATAGTGCACAAGAAGTGTGTGCGCAGACACAGTCATGTGCACTCTCTCTTCCCTCACTCTCATAGTCCATGGCACGTCAATGCGACACCATCGGAGAGAGATCAGGCGCAGGGCCAATGGCATTGGCGTATCGTGTTTTCCGAGGCTTGGCTTAACATAATCGACGAGGCGATGCTAGACATAATGACCATCGCACGTGGCTATTTGAAACGTCAATAATTCATCGTTTATTCCATTGCATTACATTTGTATAGGCTCACGAATAATAATCCATCGATAAAAATTGATTAGTCAAAAGAATAGATTATGTTCTAAACTTAACTTAACTTTTATTCAACGACAAAGTAGAGTTTTTGAAAAATATTTCTAGATGTTCTGCTATAACATAACTTCACGCTTGTATTTCCCGATGGGTTAGGTAGAGGTGTGTATATAGTACACCCTCATTGCGCCAGTTATGTTTAAAGGCTCGTCCAGATTAGCGCGACTTGTCGCGCGACACGACACTGGTGATTGTTCTACCGTGAAGTTTTCTTAGAATTTATTTTGTTACAGTCACGTCGCGCCTGTCTGCAAGACGCTTCAGTTCCATCTACTAAGGAGGCAAAAGCAAGCAAGGTAAGTCAGCTCTCTTACTAGTTTATTTAGTCAAACAAGAATGCTTTGTGTACCTACAATGAAACATGAATAATGACAGATAGTTTGAGTTGAGCTCAACTATGTACACAAACATAAAGGGTAATTAATTGCCTAAGATTGTTATGGTTTCAAATAGTTAGAATATTACCTTTATAGCCTTTATAGCTATTCATTGTCATAATACAGCTGTATTTGTGTCTTGAACTTGTGACACTGTAGCATAATCAGCCTATAATATTCCCACTGTTGGGATACAGGCTTCCTCTCTGTTTGAGGGAGTGGGCCGTAGTCCACCACGCGGGCCCAGTGTGGGTTGGTAGATGTCACATGTCTTTGAGCTTGGTGTTAGGACATGCCGGTTTCCTCACGATGGTGTGGCACTGTGACTTTTGGATATTACTTAATGACTTTTCCTAGAATTCTGAGTGCTCATGCTTTTTTAAATGAAATCTCTAAAGGACTGGTCGACCCTTCGCGTGACCAAGGGCTGGCTTTTACCTTGTCCAGAGGCTAAGCATCGCAATACACCGGGCATTACCGCCTCGCCAGTCTCTTGGGTACATTACCAGTCGACAGCGATGCCGAAGAATTTTTCGACGCCATATTTTATTTTGTTACTCTGTTATTTATTCGACTTTAAAAGAGACTGTGACCTCTGGGTTTGTTTTGGCCTTTCTTCTCAGAGTAGTCAGATAGGAAACACCGAACTCATCTAGTTTTTAAAATATTATGATTGTAAAAACAACATAATCTGTCATTCTGTCTATTCTTCCGTCGACAAAATGTTTCTATAATGGTCATACCTACTACGCGTGCTGGTTAGTCACTAATCACACAAAAAAGAAGAAGAAAGAAGATTTACTATTATTTTAATAACTAGCTTCTGCCCGCGACTTTGTTCTCGTGGAAGTCGTGGACACCACAATATAATACAATAACAGCCACATTTTTATAAAACTTCCCTTTAGTTAGAATTCGTTTGTAGTTTGGTCTCAACAGCCAAAATATACATAGAGTCAGGAGGACTGGTGACTCGGGAGCAAGCGACGTATAGTTGTTCGTCTGAGAAGCAGCTTGTATTAATAATAAAATACTTAATGACTTTAACCGTTTTGACATCAAATATCGTAATTCGAAGACGTTTTTGGACAATCACGATTCAGTCAAACATCTGAACTTTACAATTCATCTTGCCGAGTTCCAAAGTAGCCAATTTGTTCTTATTTTTAAAAGTGTTTAAACTTAACATCCACAGAACTCAACGAAGTTTGCCAAGAAAAACTTCTAAGCAGTGTTAAAGTTGTTCAAATCGTTTTAGCTAGACTAGACTTTCTACGACCTTCTCTTAATACAGAGAGCTTGCAATTCTAAATAGGACAACACACTTACATAACTAAACAAATATCTATGAGCAGCCATCTCAACGTCAAAGGACGTTCAGCAAACAAACAGACATAATGTATATACACGTTATTACACAAACGTTGCCTTAATTCTCATACGAGACAGATCACACATGTCGCGGGGCTCAAGAAGCGGGCTTAGGGGCACGTGCCCCGCTTTCCGATTTACTAGGACACCAGAAAACTTAGGAGATGAACACACGGTGGTTATGTTTAGGTGGGCCTTTACTGGGAGACGGTTTAGAAGTCGACGGTTTAGAAGTCGAATTATTTTTGCCATCAACACGAAGAAGAAGAAGCTTTAGAAGAATGAAAATATCAAGTGACCAGGAAACCATAATATCGAGCGACTATATCGATTGTTTAAATCGAGTATTCTTTGGTTCTTGAGCACATAGCTACTTGGCAGTCGGTAAAACTGTTTAGCAGCATAATTATACCGTAGTGATGTCTAAACCTTTTTCTGAATTTACTGGACAGCTTTCACAATTCTCCATGTAAATATTTATTTCTTGTCTCTTTTACATAATACATAACATCACGCCTATATTCCCTGAAGGGTTATGCAGAGGTGTAGCTAATTATTTAATTGTGCTTAAGTGTCTTTGAGCAGTGGTGGCCCAGTGGTAACAACCCCGACTTACGAGTTGTAGGTCGTGGGTTCGAACTCAAGCAGGCGCTTCACTTTGTGTAAATAATTTCATCACCACTGCTCTCAAACGGTAAAGGAAAACATCATGAGAAAACCAGCATGTCTTAGAATTAAAAATTCGAAGACGTGACATCTACCAACCCGCACTGGGCCCGCGTGGTAGATTACGGCCTACTCCCTCTCATAGAGAGGAGGCCTGTGTCCCAGCAGTGGGAACATTAATAGGCTGATTATGATTATATGTGTGTCTTTTGTGTGCACTGAATAATTTTTTTATCAATCTATATATAGTACACCCACATGTCGCCAGTTATATTTAAGTCCCATGTAACAGGGGGCGAGTCTATTACCCCTGGTAGTCCTGATAGAAAAACCCAATAACACTTTGGGAATCGGACCCAGTATTTATTGTTTTATCAGTAAAAAGAATACAGCAATTTTCTACGTTTCATTTCTCCAGTTTCTACAGAAACCTTTGTCACCACATAATCTAGCCAGAACAAACCACGTTCAAAACAACATTTTGTCGTCTAGTGAACACACAGCTTTAGTGCGTCATAACGTGAGCATTGGCTTATACCGTCGTAGAAACTTTGTGACGGCTTACGAGCTGGTAGGACGGGTGTTTTTATCCGGCCACGATGTATGGCCCTCGTGGGATGTACCCTTGTAATGAACTTAGCAGCGATCGCCAGCACTTTTGTGGAAATCGTCAAGATTATAATAAGTAAAGTGTTCATTTGAAATCTAGTATTTTGAAGCGGCACTTTTTCTAGATAGCGAATTTTTTAGTTTTCGAATAGCTAAACAGACGACGGCCTGCCTGATGGTTAATAGTAAACTGAGACCGGCAGCCTAATTACGTAATGCACGATCAAAATTGATCGTGCATTACGTAATTAGGGTACGGTTCTATGTTATAGGGTTTGGTTTCCGCTCTTAGTCCGTCAGGTGGACCATTGTGCGTGATGGACCACTGAGACCGGTTCACCACTATGGTCTATGGTCACTTCTAAAACCAGAGACATCAAAGGCGCTGCCATTCCAGCCTTTTAGCTGAAATTGCCATGTGGCTGTAATTACTTGATTAATTTAATTTAGGTATGAATTTTTTCCCTACGGCAATTATTGCGCTACAAACTTGTTCTAAGCGCCGCCATCTTTTTTTTTTTAATACATTTCAACAAATTTCAAGTGACATTTTACAAAACAATTGCACATATTGTCGACCAACAGCACCCCCCCCCCCCCTCAACGTCACTCGAGTGCCAAAATATTCTTGCAGCAGTGTATCTGATGACAGCTCTGCATAAATGTCAAAAGGATATCAATATCTTTTTATTTTATTTCATGGGAAAACAATGAACATAAACTGACATTACTTAACTAATATACTAGGTACATTTTCAACAGATTACAACTTACATATTAATTATAAACTGATGGCAAACGAAACTGTGTCAAGGAAAAAATTATGAAATGAATAAAAGAAACTAAAAATAACAAAACAAAACTCTAGTTTGTGTATTTTTTTCGGAGTCTAATGCTGATCCTTCAGAATTTTAACTATATTACTTTTAAAAATGGGTATTCTTAATCTGCTTATAATGTTCCCACTACTGGGACACAGGTCTCCTCTGAGAGCGTTGGGCCGTAATTCAACAAGCGGGCCCAGTGCGTGTTGGTAGATGTCACATGTCTTCAAACTTTTGTTTCTAGGACATGCCGGTCGCCTTACGATCTTTTCCTTCACCGTTTTAAGAGCAGTGGTGATGAAACAATTTACACAGGGTAAAGCACTTGTCTGGGTTTGAACCTTCAACCTACAACTCCCTCATAAGAAATTGCATGTCGATATCAAAGTCAAAAGCTCACTATAGTCACTGGCACAGTACTGGGTAATTCTCGGCAGTAAATTCTCGACAATAACACTGTATATTACTATTATTAAACGCGTTAGACAATACACATCAAACAATACCGAAACCAATTAAGTTAATTGTTTCACATTGATATGATATTGAGCGACGGAACAGCAATTTAATATCGATTGATAATAATTAAAACAGTGATTTGCTGTACGGCTCATTTCACATTCAATATTTGATACACATAAAGAGCAGTGGTGGCCCAGTGGTAACGGCCCTGACTTACGAGTTGTAGGTCGTGGGTTCGAACCCAAGCAGGCGCTTTACTTTGTGTCAATAATTTCATCACCACTGCTCTCAAAACGGTGAAGGAAAACATCGTGAGGAAACCGACATGTCTTAGAACCAAAAAATTCTAAGACATGTGACATCTACCAACCAGCACTGGGCCCGCGTGGTAGATTACAGCCCACTCCCTCTCACAGAGAGGAGGCCTGTGTCCCAGCAGTGGGAACATTAATAGGCTGATGATGATGATGTACCTATAATGTATAATCAGTAATAATACTGTCTGAATAGTAGTGAGAGTTTTAATTGATGCTATATAATTTAGGAACGAAGGATAAAATTAATATACAGCTGCACGGGTAACCATCACCTAGCCTTTTCCCAACTATGTTGGGGTCGGCTTGCAGTCTAACCGGATGCAGCTGAATACCAGTATTTTACATGGAGCGACTGCCTATATGACCTCCACAACCCAGTTACTGAGTAACACGATACCTCTTGATAAGACTGCTTGTCAGATTTTCGGGCTTCTGACGACCCGTAACGACTGTCAAAGGTCGACAAATGACAGCTAAGACCAATGGTTTAACGTGCTTTCCGAGATACGGGAGTCTTGGTATGTAAATATGGTCACTGACCAACCGACCGTGGCAAGCGTAGCTTTACCTGATCGATCGACCCGTGCGGCTGTTATTACTTTAGTGTAGCGGCACACCTGCGGAACGTTCGGCGCCGACACTTCAGCGACGGAATTATCGGTAGTAGTATTCGGTTGGCATGACACACCAAACGCGCCGAACGGTCGGCGGCGTTTACTTCAGCGCGTTACGCGACTTAACTTTCGGCTGATGTGTCATAGGTAACTTGAAAAACACTACTAGCGTATTCAACCGAACCTTCAGCGCCGAACGTTCGGCAGGTGTGGCGCGACCCTTAGCCACAAGCCCACAGTGGCCATCCATTACATATCGAATGAGACCCCTGCGTGCCTCGGAAAGCACGTTAAGCCGTTGTTCGCGGCTGTCATTTGTAGATCTTTGACAAATGTTACGTGAAGTCAGAAACCCGAAAATCTGACAACCAGTCTTACCAAGGGAATCGTGTTACGCAGTACCTGGGTTGTGGAGGTCAGATAGACAGTCGCTCTATGTAAAATACTGGTAGCCGGTAAACTAGAAGTCGACCCCAACATAGTTGGGAAAAGGCTAGGCAGCTAGGAATGATAAACTGTCTTTCATTTTAAACCTACTATTTGCATAAATCATAATTAGTACAATATTTATTTAGTGACTAGAATTTTCTTGCTTCTATTTTAGTCTTTTAATTTAATATTTGATTAAGAACGACGTAGTTTCCTAATTAATAACATGTCTTTACTCAAAGAAGGAGCTCAAACATTAATCTTCTACACGAGTACATACAATTAATTAAATATCAATTTTCTAAGTGGTTTTCATGATAATATTAAATAACAAGAAATGGTATGTAATATGGCTGACAATATAAGTTATTGGGTACGTATATTAGGTATGTATATAATGAGGAAAAAGTCGTGAGGAGAGCTTTGAGTATGAGAATATGGATGGTTATAGAGTAGGGGAAGACCAAAGAACCGATGGATGGACTGTGTGAAAGATGATATGGCTAGAAAGGGGGTGACTACCGAGATGACGACTAATAGAGAAGTATGGAAGAAAGGGACATGTTGCACCGCAGCCAAATAAATTGGGATAAGGACAGGAGAATTATGATGACTTATAAATTATAGGTATGTATGTATCAGAATGTTTCGGGTCTTGTTTTTTTTCGTGTCGTTAGTGTCTAACCTGGTGTCAGAGTTTTAAAGCCGCCCATGGGCATCAGACTTGGCTTCACATCCCGTGGAGACATATCTCTCAGACATGCCGGTTTCTTCACGATGTTTTGCTTCACCGTCTTTGAAGCAAGTGATAATTATACAATACGCACATGAATCGGAAAAGTCAGAGGTGCGTTCCTTGGGTTCGAACTCGAGACTGGACTTGGCAGTCTGACCTTTTGGGTAAAATGGGAACACACCTACTTCTTGGTATTATCTTGCCTTCTGCTATATAATTTTCACAAGGCAAACTTAAAAGGGCAACAGACTGACATTCTGAAGGGTCAAATAAATGTCGATCATATACTAATAAATGCTTTAGCTTCAGAATTTCAGGCATAATAACTGAAACTATGTTTGTCATTACGAGAGTGCGTGCCCAATTTGTGTGCCTCGGTCACGAACGATGACTAATAATATTATTGTAATTATAGCTTGTGTTTGTAACGTTGTGTAATAGTGTATTATTATTTTTTTTACTAGTTTATTAAGGTAATTGGTCTGGGGCAAACACGGTCCTTGAAAGTCTGGAATACACACGACATTGTAAGAGTTGAGTTTTCATGCTAACAATAATCTACAATGTATACAGTGCAATGTTTTCTTGTTATATGAAATAAATATTTTTATTCCATTTATTCATTTTTACACTTACTCAATACATTTTTATAAAACTTATAAAAAAGAACAATAAAAAAAACAAAAAAAAAATATTATATATTTTTTATTATTACAATCATCTTTCATGGGTGCAAAGGGACCAAACAGAATCCAAAATTATTGCTAAGTTTTTTACTAAAAATAATAAAAACCCTAAATTCATTAATTCACTAACAGCCAACACTCATTAAAAACCACTGGGTCTTACACAAGAAATCCTTTTAAAATTAAATTAAATAATTTAATGTCCAGATATAAATCCGCATACAACTTTCAATAAATACATGCAGGTAACGAAGGTGAGCACTTTGGAAATTCACCCCCTAAAGGGGTTAAATAGGGGTTGAAAGTTTGTATGTGAGTTCGACATTTTGTTGATCGGAAATCGGGCATACGGCTTGTAACATAAAAAAAACCGAGCGAGCCTTCCAGTGGTCCCATATTATGTAACATCTCACATCTCACCTTGGTAATAAGCAACATTAAAGGGCGGGGCCTCATCTAGGTCGTTTCTGACGGCCAACTCTACGCTCATTGGTCAAATCAAATAGTGCGCGCTTCCCCGGCTTCGTGTTACACACTTCCGTCCCTTTTCGCGAAATCAAACTTTTGATTTTTTAAACTTAGATTTTGATGTTTGACTCTTTGCCCTAGCAACGAGGCAGTCAAAAACAAAAGACATGTGGCATCTATGAACCCGCACTGGGCCGCATGGTAGATTACAGCCCACTCCCTCTCACAAAGAGGAGACCTGTGTGTCCCAGCAGTGGGAACATAATAAGCTGATTATGCTATTGTCGTCTCCACCCTCTACCTACCATCGACAAATCGTGTCGAAAACCAGTGTCGCGCCTCTTTGGCCCCACGCTTTATTTCCTCTTTCAATTAGACAAGTAGATTCATAAAATCTAATTAGTAAACACGATTACCTCGCTAAGTTGCAGCTCTACACCGAAAATGAAGACACCATATCCAAACCAGGCCGATGTGGTCCAGTATAGCTGCGTAAATAATTAAATTAGCAAGAGGGTTGCTCTTGAATGAAGCTCCGAGATTGCGCTTAATAACTCGACGGCTTTGACTTGCTGCTCTGCGAGTGCGCCAGGACAAATTAATTACGAATACAAATATTATTTTACGCTTTTGACGCCTTTCTGGGATTCAAAGGGTGTTTTATGTTTTTAATACAGACTGTTTATTTGATGGTGGACATAGTGTTTTGAATTAAGGCAGTGTATAGAGTGCCACCATTGGCACTCTATCCCTATCGGATAAAGTGCCACTACAGGCACCCTAGTAACACCGCCTCGGCCCGGCCAAAGTGCCGCAAGCATTGGATTGTCATTGTCACTGTCACTAAGTCACGTCACTTGGTATTTTGTTTGATTATCGAGGTTAGATCGCTGTAAAACACCACATTCCCAAAACATTACATTCTCTTGTGCCTAAACGGACCCTGGCACTTCGCCGGCCGCTACCGCGGCACCGCTCGCTATGCTCGCTGGGCTCGTGCGTTGTGTGGTCACAGTTCTAACCTAACCTAACCTAAATAACAAGTGACAGTGACAATGCAACGCTCACGGCACCCTAGCCGGGCCGAGGCAGTGACACTAGAGTGCCACAAGAAACTCGCGGCACTCTATACACTTCGTTGAATTAAATATGGAATATGAACCGTAGGAGAGTTGTGGCAGTTTTGGAGAAAAATATACTAGGTCCCATTAAAATAGACGGACAAATTTTAACACAGCGTTCAGTACGTCTAACCAAAGATATCCAAGCAAAAAAAAAGTGATTTTATTTTGACCAAAACAATAAATGGCATTGCAACCAACATTTTTTGTGTATTTTCGTTAGCTGATTTATTTTTCTTGTAAGTATCTAATGCGTTTTTCTTATAATTTTTTTACCATTGTCCTTATTTTGGTTGTCGAAATGATTACTAAAAGTTTGTCCATCTATTTTAGTGGGAACTCATATATCCGTGGTAAACTTACCATATACAACGAGTTATACTTAAATGTTTTGTTTTTGTACAACGCCAGTTATGTTTAAGTCCCTTTCAATACTTAGGGGGCGAGCCTATTACCTTTAATCGGGTACAGATCCAGACTCCGGGCTGCTACTGAGAAATTCCAGATGGAAAAACTCGATAGCATTTTCTCCAGTCCGGGAATCGAACTGAGGACCTCATGCTCAGCAATAGCGCTTGCGACCACTGGACCAACGAGGCAGTTTGTTCTTGTATTGATGTATTTAAAGGCATAGACACATACGTAGGTGATTTGGGTTATACCTACAGTATGTTAACTAACAGAGGGCGTTCCCGTTAACCCGCAATAGTATAACTACCATACATGCCAGAAAAAATATTGAAATTGAAAAAAAAAGTGTTTTTTTTATTTATTTTTTATATATTTTTTTTATCGATACGTTATTGTAACACTCTGTACACGGGCACTTGTCTTTCAACGTCAAATGCCAAATGCAACAAATGCGCGTGTACAGTGTTTGTTTTACGTGTGAAATTAATATTTTTTGTGAATATTTTGTGATAAAAAAATAAAAAAAGTTTTTTTGTTTTAAATTTTAATATTTTTCCTAGCATGTATGGACGCTACGACTATTGCGGGTTAACGGGAACGCCCTCTGTTAGTTAACATACTGTATAAACAGGTATTTACAAATGTTTATGCGATCAAAGGTAGTTTTACAAAAGTTCAAAGAAACTATAAATATACAAAAGTATTGAAATGAAGTTAAGTATGCAAAAAGTTGAATAAAAACTTCTGTATAAATTAACCCTATAATTAATGGAAAACGCGTAGAAAATGTAGACATTTCAGTTTTACTGGAATATTTTAATAGTTATTAAACGGGTACATTTCAAGGAATATTTTACTGAAGAATTTATCAGAGGTGAGTTTCACATTTCAGGAGAAATAGAAATGTTACTTAGGTTTCAGTTTTTCAGGTGGTTTTGGTATTTATGTAGAATCAAAAAGTGAGAGCATACTCTGAATACAGAGACAGATACTGAAAACTACGATCGATATTTTCTCTCAAGAATTTTCAAACACATGTCAACCAGTCTATTGTGTGAAAAATCTCAGGGTGAAAAGTTAAGGAGGATCTGTAGTTGTAGCCCGCGAATTTTTTTGCAATTTGCAGGTCAGTCTCAGGTCCCAAACACGTAAACAAAATGTTATGAAGAAAAATACTTGAAAACATGATAGTTATTAAGTTAAGGATAATTGATGGCAATTGTACCTTAGGCATAGTAATGCTTGCTAAAAAGTTTAATCAAAATAAAATAATATCAAGTTCACTTAAGATTTGTCTCGGAAAAACTCAGCGGGCTTGATCCCCCTTTTTTTTTTTTTTTTGGGTGGGAAATCATCAAATGACTTCTCCCGCTCTGGGCGGAGCGGAAGGGCGTGTCAGACTTTTACTGACTCAAACCCACCCATGTTCCTTCCCTTGCCTAGACCGGAGCCACGGTTGGGCTTGATCCCCCTGGATCCGCTACTGGACAGAGCTGTACATAATAGTACCCCCACATTTCGCCAGACGGACGACGCCGATGCGACCTTGAGACCTTCAAGGCTCGACGAGACACGAACAATACAATTTCTAAGAAAACTTCACGGTATAACAACAACCGGTGTCGCGTCATCGTCTGTACGAAGCTTTACAGAAAACGTATCCTTACAACCGACGTATCGTTTCATTCATGTACAACCCTGTTTACAAAGTTAATGTGCTTTTGTTCCGAGGCGGGGAGCTTGTCAAACGCACCCACACTATGTACTCATTGCTCAATGAGTTAGACAGAACATTGAGTCCTTACTTAGTTGTGCCAAGCTTTGATTAGCCGCTTGTGTGAGTCTCTTGTATTTCGCGGCTGTTCGACGTTCATCGAATACTATAGATCAGGGATGGTGAACCTCTCTACATCTACGTGTAATTTTTTCCAAATAAATATTGAATGTTGCCATGACGTGCCAACAAACAAACTTGACTTAATGACTCCTGGATTTTTAAATATAATTACTTTCACAATAATACCTTAATTGTTATACAGTAACATTAATAACAACAGTTTTATATTAAATTAAAGAACAAAATATTAGCCTGACTTCTGCTGTTGCAAACTAAATGACTTAGGTTTCTGAAAGGATGCCGTGCCCAAATTATTTTGTTACGTGCCCTCAACGGCACGCGTGCCATTGGTTCGCCACCCCTGCTATAGATGTTCTTAAACAACTTAATTTTTTGTTTATACTAAACCTCTTAAGGGGGCATTGTACTTTCACTATGGGACTGCAAAAAATCTGCTTTTCCCTACATTTTGACGAGTTATGCGAACTTTAATGTAGGCAACAGCAGATTTTTTTTTCGCGTTTTCAGTTTTGGTCCCATAGTGAAAGTTGTTCATAATTATGAGTACAACGACACCTTAAGAGGTTTAGTATAAACAATAAATAACGTTGAATAGATGTTTGTCAATCGTTTACGATGTTTTTGTGATAAACAAGTCCCGGATCGGATTTCTCATCGGCACGATGAAGTTCCATACAAACTTTCATCCCCTATTTAACCCTGTTAGGAGAAGAATATTCAAAAATCCTTCCTTAGCTCACTTTCCTTATATGTATGTATGTATAAGGAACTTTTGAGCAAAATGCCATGCTTCTAAAGTGTGTTGCTGTTACAAGTTGGTTCTTCTTTATTCTAGTTCATAAGTTAGCGAGGAATCATATTTCCATACAGTAATATTGCAAAAATCAAAACAGGTAAATATTTGACAGCTATTTGCGACGTTGCCAACTTTTAGAATGAACGCTCTTAAGCATACTGGTAAATTTTATATACTGTCGTGCCATCAACACTACGAAGAAAAAGCATTTTGATAAACCCAAGCTCACAACTAAGAATTTTCAAATAGAAAAAGCTCCGGAATATTTTCCTCCCTCGTTAAAGCTTTGAAGATTACAATCCGTGGCAGAGCTCACTATCATTAGCTATTCTCTAAAAAAAACCATTTCTTCGTTGCATTTACATTTGAGTACGTACCTACTCAGGTACACTCAAATAGTAATGACCATTCTCACGGCTTCTTTGGCATAGAAATTGTTAGTTGATTTTTATAAAACTTTACTGTTTTTCTTTACTGGTTCCGTCCTCGAAGGGTGTCAAGCGGAACTCTATTATTACGCCTCCGCTGTATAGTATACAGCTCGCTGACAGACAGACGGTGTCTGTCAGCGAGCTGTATCTCATGAACCGTAATAGGTAGACAGTTGTTGTGTATTTCTATTGCCGCTATACATACTTATAATGTAACATAATCAGCCTATTAATATTCCCACTGCGGGGACACAGGCCTCTTCTGTGTGAGAGGGAGTGGGCCGTAATCCACCACGCGGGCCCAGTGCAGGTTGGTAGAATGTCACATGTCTTCGAAGTTTTGGTTCTAAGACATGCCGGTTTCCTCACGATGTTTTCCTTCACCGTTTTGAGAGCAGTGGTGATGAAATTATTTACACAAAGTAAAGCGCCTGCTAGTTCGAACCCACGACCTACTACGTAAGTCGCTGCACTGCACAGAATTAAAAAAATAAATAAATAAAGGGGTTGGCACAGGAAACATGATTTTTCGGCGTCGATCTCGATCTTTAACGGTACGGAACTCTTCGTGTTCCGGTAGCCGGTTTTTTGTTGCTGCTTACATGGGACTGGCGAGCTGTGGGTTCCTATACACTTCTGCCGATCCCTTCGGGGAGTACAGGCGTGATGTAATGTTTTGTTAGAGCTCAATGTTCTACTGGTCGTTCAACTGCATCCGGTTAGACTGGAAGCCGATCCCAGAGTAATTAAAAAGTTTAGTCAGACATGATGTGACGTTTTTACTGCAGTTTTTGTGTGATAATAAAATCTAAGTGGCAATTTATTATAGAACTTAATAATAATTGAACTACCTTAACCTCATCCACAGTATAAATAAGTAACAGTATGATATCTTCATAGGAAACGGCCGAAATTACGCGCTTCGAAATCTCAGTGTATATCAGTACTAAACAGTCTCGCGTGCGCCGCAACGCTCGGAGGCGGAAGGTTTATCAACCGAGCGGCCGTTGGTAATTATTTCAAGGTCACTGCCGAGACATACTACTGTTTATTATACTGTGCCTCATCTTTTAGTATTACAATTAAATCTATGTAAAAACAAATCAATTTAGTAAAAACCAGTTGGCTGACTGCATGTTTTTTGTAGCATCAGTTCTAAAACTGAATAAAAAAGAGAAAAATATATGTGATCTTTTGCGCAAGTGTATTTATTCCTTTATAAAACCAGGTATTTAAAAATAGACAGAATAATCTATGAATTAAAACCAGGATTAAATTATTGAAGTTGATATAATGCTTGCATTTGGTCTTAGCGTAATGTTTCATAATTAATTAATCAAAGTTTTTGCTTAATTAAATATCACTGTACCTTTTAAATATTTCACTGGAGGACGTAAGTATTGTATAAGAATATTATTGTTCTAAACTATGGGCGACCGAGCTCTGGTCAGATGAAAATACGGAGAAAACGAATTTTCCCTGAATATCAGATCTAGCTAGATTGATTTTTCGCTTCCGTACAGCCCTTTATTGCAACTTTCATCAAAATTGTTAGAGCCGTTTTGGGGCACGTGATTACAAATATATTGTCGGAGCGACTGAGGGGCTCACAAACGTCACCAGAAGGGTAATTATCAATTAAATCGTTCATTATGTAACTGTCTGTCTACTTCGTGGGCAAAGGAAACGCGTATAATCACTCTAACTAGAAAAGTCGACATATAACTCAGAACCAAAGCTTTTCTTGAATGAATTAGAAGGGCGTAACGAGTCCCCGAACTGACTGCCTGATCCAGACTCCTCTGAAGCTTAATCCTTATCATCTCAAAACGTTCCCACGAGAACACCCAGCCGACCTCCGGCTACGTTCGACGCAATAAGATTTACGTCGTCGGGTTTCATATCGGAAACAATTATTCATTATTTAATATCAATAAGTTCTAAGCGCTAATAAAGACCCTCGTGTTCTTGAGAGTCTGACGAGGTGTGACTGACACCTTCGTCTCACGCTGATAAGAACAGAGGGCCTAGTGTGAGTTTCATTTAACCTTCTCGATCATACGCATCGAGCGCGTTCGGCGTTCCGTTTGGCCCATCACCAGTGAAGGCTGGCCGGCTGCCAATCGGAGCGCCAAACGCGGTCGATGCGTTTGATCGAGATGGTAAAATAAAACTCACACTAAGTCCTCTGGACGAGGTGCGAGTTGACACCATCGCCTCGCGCCACGATTGAAAGATATCATCATCATCATCATCAGCCTATTAATGTTCCCACTGCTGGGACACAGGCCTCCTCTCGGTGAGAGAGTGTGGGCCGTAATCCACCACGCGGGCCCAGTGCGGGTTGGTAGATGTCACATGTCTTCGAATTTTTGGTTCTAAGACATACCGGTTTCCTCACGATGTTTTCCTTCACCGTTTTTGAGAGCAGTGGTGATGAAATTATTTACACAAAGTAAAGCGCCTGCTTGGGTTCGAACCCACGACCTACAACTCGTAAGTCGGGGCCGATACCACTGGGCCACCATTGCTCTCGGCCACCACTGCTCTCCATGTATATCTTAAGGTATTGAAAGATATACCTTAAGATATACAAATATTGCTCGTTTAGTTAGATTTAGCACAGAAACGTCGACTTTTTGACTTGTCGCCATTGCACTCGTGCGAAGCAAGGGTCGCTTGTTCTATAATGCAAAACTCGTACGTTAGGTTTAAACAAGGTGTCTTTAATAAAGACATCTTGTTTAAGAGGGTGCATCCTAAAAGTTGGCAAAGTCGTAAATAGCTGTCAAATATTTACCTGTTTCGATTAATTTGGAAATAATACTGAATGGAAATAAGAAATGTGGCTAACTAATTGACTAGAATACTAATAATGAATTGCAATTATAACATTGAATTTGATGTTGTACCCGTTTTAGGTGGAAAAATGGCATTTGGAAAGTTTCCAAATACTTTTTTTACATCTAAAACTAACTATTCGGTGTTATGATATTAATTATTGCATTTCATAATCAATATTCTAGTTCGCTAGTTAGCCACATTTTTTATTTCCATACAGAAATATTATCAAATTAATCAAAACAGCGAAATATTTGACATTTATTTGCGACGTTGCCAACTTTCAGAATAAACCCTCTTAAACCTAAGGTACTAGAGAAGAGATAAAGATATCTCTCCAGTCTTATTATAATTAATAATCTCAGATATCCAGCAATTTTTTGTCGGATTAGTGTCAATTAGCAAGTTTTTTGCATGAATAAATTAAATTAGATTCGAAAAATACTGCAATTTATGGAGGCTGAGGAGACCGTCGCGCACGTGCTCTTTGAGTGCACAGGCGTCACCCAGATTAGAGCAGAAACCCTCGGGTCACCCAGATCTTACACAGATGTTCTAAACAGACCAGGAGTTTTAATTAACTTCTGGAGGGAGGTGGGCTGGTTGGAATAACCCCCCCAAACGGCCGCCATGGCCCACGCACAATGGTCCACTTGACGGACTAAGTGCGGAAACCAAACCCTATAACATAGAACATACTGCAATTTATATTAATTGCAATAGACGTAAATTAGATCTTTAAATGTCAGGGATTTTGAAGTTGTTTTTTTTGGGGAAGAATAATTGGATTATCTTATACTAGCTGCGCCCCGCGGTTTTAGTTGCTTATGTCTTGATCCAGAATATCGGGATAAAAAGTACCCTTAGTCGAAAGTTCTTATCAAAAATCATAAAAAATATGAAGTTGTAGCGCAAACTGAACCTTATGTGTAGGTTTTACAGTTGTTTTTCCTAAAACTCGCGTTTGTTTACATGTACACACAATTATTCAAGTCCTTTATTATTTTCAGAGGCAAATAATATTTTTCGAACAGGCTTCTATTTGCGATTCATAAAAATTACTGTCATTTTCCGCCGATCTCGGTCTTGAGTCGAGTTTATGTGACGTCAACATTTACTTTTCAGGGGTTTATTATAACCAGTAAGCTTATTAGGGGCTTTCTGAAAAAATATTTGTATATTTTAAACGGAAACATTACGTCTGTCAAGATTCTTTAACTTGTGGCTATTAAAACGCAGATAATGCCAGTGACCTTGAGTTGTTAGCTTGCGTGTTCTGTACTGAGCTCACGCTATGCGTCGTATGTCTAGCCAGTAATAGGACTCGCCCATCAAGGAGCGCTGTCCCAAATAAGACGCATTTTTTTTAATACATAAAACAAAAGGTATTTTAATACAACACGTATACTAAAATATCTATAGTTAAATTATTGCACGACTCTTAATGCGAAGCATTAGAGTGTGCTCTACGATCGAAAAAAAAAATTTGCCCCATTTCTGCAACTGTTTTTATTGTTACACTCCTAGTACACAGAACCTACTTAATTTATATACCATTGTATAGAATGATTAAATGGAGATTAATACTGTACTGACTTTTAACAACATCAGAAATGGAAAAAGCATCAAAATAGTTGAAAAAAAAATCCTGTCCGTTAATATTTATGAACACTGAAAACATTGTAGCTTGCGATAAAATCAATTAATTGAGTAAATTTTTTTTTTATACATTCGTTTCAGCCGTAGAAGGAACCCTATTGAAAATGGCTCTTTTATTCAAAGTAGTTTAATTATAATTAATTAATAAAATACTAACTAAAATATATATCTTTATCTAAATATTTCCAACCTTTGACTTGATGTCCCCGAATGCCGACCTCTTCAAGGTAATCGGTGACAATGCGTGCTACGTGTGGCCGTGCATTATCATGCATAAACTCAAAATTTTCTCCAATATAGCCGGCATATGGCACCACATGGTCTTCCAAGATCTCTGTGATGTAGCATACCGCAGTTAAAGCACCACTTCTTATAAAAACCAGCTCCGTACGTGCAGTTAAAGATATCCCAGCCCAAAACATTACAGAGCCCCCACCATAACTGACTGTTTCTCTTATGCAACACTGGGCATAATGTTCACCTGGCCGTCGCATGACATTACGGCATCCATCAGAACCATATAAAGTCATCCGGCTCTCATCACTAAAAAGAACTGACTCCCATTGGCCTATAGTCCAATTGACGTGATTCTGCACAAATTGAAGTCTAGCTTGTCGATGAGCTGTGGTCAATTGTGGTCCCGTTGCTGGCTTGTGTAGTCTTAAATTCTGCTCACGTAGTCTCCTCCTTACAGTACTGTCACTTATAGCCACACCCCGATCTTCACGTAAGCGTCGCTGGAGATCAACACCAGAAAGGTGTCGATTTCGTAAAGCTGATACCACAATGAAACGGTCATCCCTTTGAGTTGTCACCGTATGTCTCCCAGATCCAGATCTTCGATACTGCCCAGTCTCCAGAAACCTTTGGTAAACTCGACGAACTGCAGAACGGCTGAGATTTAACCTCCTGGCCACGACACGTTGACTTAAACCTTGTTGTAGCAAAGCCACAACTTGGGCCGCCTCAGCTTCAGTAGTGTCCATTATTTTTAAACAGAATTAATCTGAACTACAGCCTCAGCAATTAAACTTAACGATATGCATATGAAATCCCTAGAAAGGTCGGTTTCTGACTGGAAGAACGGGTCCATTTGTTCCAATGTAAAACCGTCAAATCAGCACTCAACAGTATTTCTGTATAAAAAAACTGTTAAGTACCTTCAAGTGCAATAAGATTTAAGACAAACAAGACGTCAATCATCATATCCGCACTCAAAATAAAAAACAAACATGTGAAGCAGCTTATCAGTGATCCAATCGACAAATATTAAACAAAAAGTGGGTGGGTCGATTTTTTTGATGACCAGTGTATGTTTTGAATTTCTTTTTCGTTTATGAATGAGTGTTGTGTATGAGGCGTGCACTTTTGGATTTTCCAAACTTTTTTAAAGTATTATATTTTGTATAATAATTTAAATATTTTATCTTTAAATTGTTAAAGGTTTCAGAAAAATACATTCGATACTTAGATATTGCGTGATTCTCAGTTTTTTATCCGCATCAGATATAGCTTTACAAATTAATTTCATTATGTAATATAAACATAATCTAAAATATTAATTGTATTAAGTTTTCAAGAAAATGCACTTATTTAACAATATATTTTTTCCAAATCATTAAAACTACTCGTTTAGACGTGATCTTCAGTATAAAATCATTAAAGTCGGTTATCGTCGCCTTAAATTGTGACTCGAGCACCAATGGGTTAAGTCTGGGGCTAGTGAGAGAGTTTATAAACATACTTACATACAATACAACAATCAAATAGGTAAATACAGGAAAGAACTTCGTGAGGAAACCTGGACTTATAGTTAATACCTACTTGCTTCCAGCAGCTTCGCCCGCGTGATGTCTTTGTAAATTATAGCCTACATAGTTATGTTACTTCAGTGTATATCAGTACCTTCAGTGTGTTTATGTGAAATGAATTGAAACAGATTGCTAGTCCATCGCTTCATAAATCATAAGTTCGAAAAAAAAATCTGCTCATTTTTTTTTTTGAACTAGCTATCTGTTTCAATTCATTTCAATTTATTATTGATCGTGCATTACGTAATTAGGCTGCAGGAGTAACGATAACAACAACAATGGTCTCAATCGATGTATAATCAAAGTTTTACCGAGGCGGACAACGGCCATTTTGGTTCAACATACTCGTACGAGTATGTGCCGCTATCTGTAACTTGTTATAAAGTAACCAGCACTCAAGGTAACTTTGCCCACGTTTCCGTTAACTTGCGCCCACTCATGTGAGTTCACTCAATCATTTAATTGTTTGTTGTAATTCGGTTTGAGCTCCCCACAGCTTTTGGGGGATCAACGACACTCATCGAGGTTGAAATGTCAGAAAAACCGTTCTGCAGGATAATAGGCACTTATTCTGTGATTACGTCGCGGTCGCTTTTGAAAAGGGTGTGTAATCTATGAAGCAGTCCCGTAGTATGTGGATTTGTATTGATATTTTGAAGACCAGAAAGATTAGTTGATTGATGAACTTCACGGGTATCAGATGTAAGTACACAAATATATAAGATCACGTCCGTAAACCTGGAAAGGTTATAGGCAGAGGTGCACCTTTAGTATATCCACATCGCCAGCTGTGTTTAAGTCCCATGTAATAGGGGAAAAACTATTGTCATCAACCGGGCACAAATACACACTCCAGGCTCCTACTCGGAAATCCCTGACGGAAAAACCTAATCACACTTTTCCCGACCAGGGCCGGCAGTCTCGACATATATAGCGATCGCTAAATGACCGAATTCGGTCGCAAAATCCTAAAGAGGTCCCTAGACGGTTAACATTGACTCGACAAGCAGTGTAGACATAGATAGCGATCACTTTACGACCGAATTCGTTCGCAAAGTCGAATGTAACGTTATTTGGTAGTTTCGATACTCCGAGTTATCGATTGTCATCGGTATTGTACCGAACTTTGTCGCAAATGCTCGGTGTTTACGAATATATTTTGCGACCATTTTTGACAGCCCGCAAAGTGATTCGTTAGCTCTATGTAGTCTGTGGTGATTCGTTAAAGTTTGAGTAAAAGAAGAAATCACATTAAATTATGGCGGAGGCATATTTAGCGTGGGATTTAGTCGTGCTTGAACACAGACGCGACATTATTGAACGACGACAAATCGGAAAAAACCGGCGCGACTGTGAAAATGTATTAGATTTGGAGGATTCGGAATTTCTATCTTTGTATAGAGTGAATAAAGAAATGTTCAATGAGCTCGTCATTGAACTTCAGCCATCTCTGCAGAGACAGCGACCTTACGGATTTTCTGTGGAGTCTCAAGTGAGTGTCTGCATTTATCGTTTATTTTTTAAATCCAAATCTATTTTTTTTTTGTCTTATGTAGGTACTTACTTGTTTCTATTTCCTTCCAAATAGGTACTGACGGCACTCCGATTTTACGCAAGTGGCTGCTATCAGTTGCCTACTGGCCATTCACTGAATGTGCAAATATAGGTATTGTAGGTTGAGATACTTACTTGACGCCGGTTGGAGCCGGGTCTGCACCTGCTTCAGTTTGTCCTCCTAACATTTTATTTTTGAGTATCGACACTACGAATCTACGATTTCTCAAACAAGACAAAATACAACAAACGACAAACGACAAATCGTATTTGTTTTCATGTCAACACAGACTACAATTATTTATAGGGTACATGTCAAAAAGTTGTTTTGACACCGACGTTAAGTGTTGCAAGGAGGTAAACTTTAATCCCCTAGATATTTAACAAATTATTTTAATTCTTTAAAATGGATATTGCTACTTCTTACTTTCCATGAAAAATAATGTTTTCAAGATAAGTTTTACTTATTCACTATACAATTTTCAAGAAAAACAATTATTTTTATTAAATCATGTTCTGCAATTTTCCCGCTATTTATGTAGAGACTGCAGGCCGGTGCTTGTCAAGCAATGTTGACCGTCTAGTGACCCCTTTAAGACTTTGCGACCGAATTCGGTTGTTTATCGATCGCTATCTATGTCGAGACTGCCGCCCCTGGCCCGACAGTCTCGACATAGATAGCGATCGTTAAACAACCGAATTCGGTCGCAAAGTCATAATGGCGTCCCTAGATGCGTGCGACGCGCTTGACAAGCACGTGATTTTGTCGTACTTGTCAAGCACATCGCACGCGTCTAGGGACGCCATTAGGACTTTGCGACCGAATTCGGTTGTGTAACGATCGCTATCTATGTCGAGACTGCCACCCCTGGACAACATGAAAAAATCACGCGCTTGACAGGCACGTCGTACGCGTCTAGGGACGCCATTAGGACTTTGCGACCGAATTCGGTCGTATAGCGATCGCTATCTATGTCGAGACTGCCGGCCCTGGGAATGGAACTCAGACACTTATACTCAGCAGTATCACTTGCAACCACTAGACCAACAAGGCAATAGAAGAACATTAGAATCCTCGCAAGTATTCCCCCATCCGTATTCAAAGTCACGATTAGACGAAAATGCAGGCGTGATGTTAATCCATATTACTTTAAGCCCTTTAAACTCACACATATCCGTGAATCAACTCCACGTCACTAGAAAATCAATTCCGACGCCAAACTTCGTCTTGCTGCACACAAACAACTAGTGCATTCAACAGGCACACTAAGCATTGAGAGCAAAACGGCTGCCTCTTGAAGAATGGGCTACCAAAGCCGAGCGCATTAATCGGATTTACCTGTCGCTGAGCAGTGGTGGCCCAATGGTAACGGCCCCGACTTACGAGTTTAGGTCGTGGGTTCGAACCCAAGCAGGCGCTTTACTTTGTGTAAATAATTTCATCACCACTGCTCTCAAATCGGTGAAGGAAAACATCGTGATGAAACCGGCATGTCTTAGAACCAAAAATTCGAAGACATGTGACATCTACCAACCCGCACTGGGCCCGCGTGGTAGATTACGGCCCACTCCCTCTCACAGAGAGGAGGCCTGTGTCCCAGCAGTGGGAACATTAATAGGCTTACCTATTATGTACCTGTCGCTAGCACAATAAACCCTGTGCGCCGATGCCTATACCTTGCATCGTGTTCTAAAAGTTGAGTTCATCGAGAAAATATGCGGGGCAGTCTTTGGTTACTGCCGATAGAATAGAAAACTAAGTAACGCCATCTAACGAAAATATTAGGAATTTATGTAGCTTGCTGTCAGTACAAGCAGTCTTACGAATTTTCGATCAAGTCACGTGTTCTGACGCAAGTTTAACATTTTTAACCCATCCCAAAAAAGTGCACAACGCCGCTAAAGAAGTTTTCACTTCAAAAAGTGATTCAAAAACTTGCAGAAGCTCACGAAAAGAGACTTCATCAGCATGTGAACGTCGAGGTAATCCAGATTCTCTATCATACAAACATAGTTAGAAGACTAAAAAGAACAAAACCGTTGGAGCTAGTGTTTAGTGTCAGTGAATAGTGAAAAGTACAAAAGTGCAAAACAAACACAAGACCGAAGTGTATTCGCCTTAATAGAGACAATAAGAAAAGTGCTATTGGACACATTCTTAGTAAAGACAATTTAATAGTTTAGCTTATAATTAAATTACTTATTAATCTATTTATAAGGCTAGATTGTAATAAGATTAGGGTCCATCCTATTGTTGAACCCTAGGAGGGAGAAAAAAAACCTGTCGCCGGCACAATACACCCTGTGTGCCGATGCCTTTACCAAGTATCGTGATCTAGCATTAAAGGCAACACGACCTATAAAAGAAAATCCAATGAGAACTAAGTTTATAAGAACAACATTCTAATTTGTATTCGGACGTGTCTAAACATGAATTCGATCATTTCCGTGGTATTTCTTTTATTCGTGTGTACATTCGTAGTTGGATATCAAGAGATATTTTCACGCAATCTTGAATCCTGTCACCTGTACCGAGATTTCACACAAGATTACCGTATTTCTGTTTACGAGTTTACTGAACAAGTGTACAAAGACGTCGGTGCTCGTAGTTTGTACCATTTTATCTTTTCCCCGCTGTCAGTCTGGATAATTCTCGCCGCGATGGCGGAAGGGGCCGACCCATATACTCAACAACAGATGTTCAAGTTTTTAAGACTCCCGAATGATCCCTGCGTTCGTCTCAGGTACTACCAATTAGCCACAAGTCGGTACCAACCTGGGAATGACGTGAGCATCGTGTCAACGCGTTCGTTGTTCATCAATCACGGAGTGGCAGTAAATCCGTACTGGCACAACTTTATCTCGAAGAACCGTCTCATCGATTTAGCGTCGATGCCGCTCCGATACGACCCCCAGGGATCGCTTAACGCTATTAGGCTCTTTTCTTCAGCAACTTTGGCGAATCTCGACTTGAGTGGCAACTCGGTTCTAGTTGACACGATAGACTATAATGGATTATGGACCACGGCTTTCTCAGACGCGGTGATCCAACGCTCGCCGTTCTACAGCCCTTTCGGACAGACAATCGGGGCCGTTGACTTGATGAGAGTGAACAGGCGTGCGAGAATGGGCTTCGTTTCAAGTATTAACGCTAAAGTTTTGGAGCTCCCCATCGGCGTTGATGATCGTTATCATATGTTGTTTGCTTTGATACTCGATACTAGCGATATCGATACTGTTATGAAGGCTGTCAAGAGTACGATAATATTGGAGTTTATTAGAGAGTCGCGGGAGAGTTATGTTCCGCTTGAGATCGCCATTCCGCGGTTTACGATGACGTCTGAGATTGATGTCAGGAGCATATTGGAGAATTTGGGAGTCACCACTCTTTGGACTGATCCTGTTGTTACCAGGTATTTAATATTTCTTTACCTATTAGATCTAACCAAGTTTGTACAATGTGACCTTTCACACTATGACGTCGATGTTAGAGGTCTGGGTTTCGAAATTAGATACTAGAAAGTATTTTCAGTTTCCATCTGGGAGTTGGAGGCTTTATCTCGGCAAAGTCGTAAATCTAATATACATATATACGTCCAAACTAAGTATTTTTCAATCAATCTCTTCTACTTTTGTTATCTGCAAATATTTTATTAACTTTAAGAAAATTTACAGCTAACTCATTTAATTATGCAGACATTATTCATTTAGAAAATGATTAACTAAAATATTTTGATAGAATACTGTATAATAAAAATTTAAAAAACCTGTTTAATCACATAGGTAAAAAAATTTTTACAAGATATGTTACCTCTGCGAAACTGCAATGCAGTATGTTGGCAGACGTAGCTCCAGGTTTCCTCAGGATTTTTAAAGTTTTAACAAAAGAATGAAGCCCAAAATTATCAACAACAGGTACATATCAGACCCTGCGGCGCTGCCCAGCGGCTTCGTCCAGCGTTGCACCATTACCCTGGACAACCATGGTGTCAGCCCTGCCCCCTACGTCCACGAGATACCATATAACGTGTCCACAGGACTGGACCCTGCCGTGGGAAGGGACTTTATCGCCAACAGACCGTTTCTGTTCGGGCTGGTCGATACAGAGAGCTATACAGTTTTAATGGCTTCGATTTATTCGCAGCCTACTTATAAATACTAGTTCGAATGAGCAGATAATGTTGAGGTTCAATATTTGATTAAAATTATAAGTTGAAATTAAAATTAAAGTTTTTATTTTTCACTTTTTAGTTATGGTTCCTACCCCACGGAAATTCGAATATCCCCACCTGTTATGAACTTATCAGATCATCATATTATCATGCACATAGACTAACTAGACTAGAAGTGGGAAAAATACAGCAAAAGCACTAGGAAGTGGTGAAGGGCGAGCGTTTTTGGGGGACTGTCTTATGTAATTTTGACGTTCGAAAAGTGCTGATTCTCAGCCTAGTTTGAATAAATGACTTTTGAATTTTGAATACGTATTATTTAAGTTAACTCAGAAACTACCCAAACAAAGTTTATAAAAGTTATATTCCCGTCCACCTCTGAAGTATGACCTACTAAACAAAAAAAGACCAAGATTCATAATTGGCGGAGTAAACGCGTAACAAAAATACAAACAAAAAAAGAACATACAGTCGAATTGAAAACCTTTTTCTTTTTCCTTTTTGAAGTCGTTTAAAAAAATTAGTGTTCCGGTTTCAATTTATCTAAAAACGTACATAAAATATTCAGCCTATTAATGTTCCCACTGCTGGGACACAGGCCTCCTCTCTGTGAGAGGGAGTGGGCCGTAATCCACCACGCGGGCTCAGTGCGGGATGGTAGATGTCATATGTCTTCGAATTTTTTGGTTCTAAAACATGCCGGTTTCCTCACGATGTTTTCCTTCACCGTGTCTAAAAAAGATGAATTGGGTTGGGATCCTATAATTACGGTTTACGATCTAAGGGAAAAAGTTTAGAAATGGTTTGTTGTTCAATAACTAATGCCATGTCATGAACAGACTAATATTATACTAATACGAGTAAATAGTACGAAGAACGTACATATACAGAAAATC
The DNA here is from genome assembly GCA_948150665.1 of Conistra vaccinii. Taxonomy (NCBI): domain Eukaryota; kingdom Metazoa; phylum Arthropoda; class Insecta; order Lepidoptera; family Noctuidae; genus Conistra; species Conistra vaccinii. The sequence goes on along the minus strand of OX411339.1, from coordinate 5,370,170 downwards.
ACGAACTTTAGACCTTTTCCGTCTTCATAATAAAAATACATTTCTATGGTTAGGTGACAGAAATCCCGTGTGTTTACATTCTACTGTTATATTATTGGCAATGTATAGAGTGCCACTAGCGGCACTCTATCCCTATCGGATAAAGTGCCGCTACCGGCACTTTATTAACACCGCCTCGGCCCGGCTAAAGTGCCGTAAGCATCACATTGTCATTGTCACTGTCACTAAATCACGTCACTTGGTATTTTGTTTGATTGTTGAGGTTAGATCGCTGTAAAACACCACATTCCCAAAACATTACATTCTCTTGTGCCTAAACGTACCATGGCACTTGCCGGCCGCTGCCGCGGCACCGCACGCTACGCTCGCTCGGCTCGTGCGTTGTGAGGTCACAGTTAGTGCAAAACAAAACACAAGACAATTCTTCCACCAACATTTATTTCCCCACTCCAGTATAAGTAGGCCTAGTATATGCAGTACCCATCAGACAAGAATATGTCTCAGCATCGAAAAGACCAAACAAGAATGGCCTGTCAGCAATAAAGTCCCGTCCTAGTATAGGTTCCAGTCCAGTACGGGTGCTGTATGCAGAGTCTGGCTCTGGTGGTGCGTAATTCAGACCAGTGCTGTTGAGGACCAGGGTTGCGCGCTGCACGAAGCTGGTAGGAAGAGCCGGCGGATTTGATATGTATCTGTGGTGAAAGGTTTTGTGTTAGCTTGTAATGTGAACTGCTGAATATAGGTTTTCCAAAGAGCGGTGAATTGAAATTAATATCATAGGCGATCTAAGAACCCGAGATTGCTGATCATAATTTATTTTTAGCAGGCAGAAGGACGCCCATAGTGACGTTAAAATGTGGTGATGAGTTTGTTTTCATAAAAATGTTCTAAACATGTTTTTGCCAACTCTATTCTAAATGGTCTTTAATCCCGAACAAATGCTCTTTTCTCGAAAGTAAGAATGTACTGGTGGATGAACAAAAAGGTTTTAGAAAAAATAAGTCAATTAATGTTGCTATTTATGATTTTCTCGAGAAAATTATGTCAAGTGTAGATAACACACTACCCATCTGTGCCCTGTATATGGACATGACGAAAGCCTTCGATCATGTTGATCATACTATACTTATCGACAAACTAGAAAGATATGGAATACGCGGTAATGGTCTTGATCTTGTTACATCATATTTAAGCAAACGGCAACAATACACAGAAATAACAAATATAAATGTTAAAACCAAGCGGGAAATCAAATATCGGTCAAAACCTAGAACGGTGAAGTACGGTGTACCTCAGGGGAGCGTATTGGGTCCGCCACTTTTTCTGGTGTACATAAATGATCTTCCAAAAAGTATCAATCACCCAACAGTATTATTTGCCGATGATTGTACAATAATGATAAAAAAAGATGACTCCTACAATTATGAACAAGAAATCAATGACACGTTAAAGCAAACTATAGATTGGTTGCAGTCGAATAATTTAAAAATTAATTTAGAAAAGACGTGTATAATGCATTTTAGTCAGCGTCAACGACAACAACTACCGGTTAATATTAGTCACAATGGACAGTCAGTTACAAAGACGGATACAACAAAGTTTTTGGGGTTAATGATAGACAGTCAACTTACGTGGAAACCGCATGTTGAAGAAATTTGTAAAAAACTTAACAGTTTTGCTTTTGCTCTTTATAAGCTGTCCAAATTTGTGAACCGTGACGCCGTGCTTATTGCTTACCATAGCTACGTAGAATCAGTTCTACGATACGGAATCATTTTCTGGGGTAACTCGACAGACAAGAACTACGTTTTCATCGCACAAAAAAAATGCGTACGCGCTATATGTAGTCTACACTCAAGGGACAGTTGTAAGCCATATTTTAAATCCTTGAAGCTTCTAACATTGCCGTCATTATACATTTTTGAGGTGGCAGTGTTTGTTAAGACAAACCCACAGTTTTTCAAAGTAAGAGCCCCAGCTGATCCACGATTAAGAAAAAGGGAATCGAACCTTCTTTGTGTTGATCGCAGTAAAACAGCCCTCCTACGTAAAAGTATTTATCGAATGGCTCCAGTTATTTTTAATAAAATTCCACGACAGATAAAGAATCTTAATAATAATAATATGTTTAAAAACAAACTGAAACAATTTTTAATTAATAAATGTTACTACTCCACAACTGAGTTTATGGAGGACACCACTGACATTTAGCTTATTACAATATTACATTTACATTATTATTAATTTTGACATTGTTAATTGTGTGTTAGTACGTAAGGAATTGTGTATTAGTATTAAGTAATTCAAATGTTTAATTTTAAATGTGTCTGTTGTTTCGACACCACTAACTCTACTATTATTTGTATGCTCTCGAGTAAAATGTAGCGAACTAACCATCATTAATCATTATAACATCCCATTGTATCGATACCTACATTTACGAATAAATTTGATTTGATTTGATTTGATTTGAATGCTACGTGTAAAAAACTGACGCAGTTTTTTCTATTTCCAAATTTTTTTCCAAGGTGCCTTAATCCCTTAGGAGATGGCCGTTCTAGTCATTTATTACATAATTTAATATCACAATCTTACCTAGTAACAGCCGGATCGGTCCAAAGGTCGTTAACTCCCAAATCTTCCAGCATGACTCTCACGTCAACCTCGCTCGTGATCACCATGCGTGGTATCGCCACATCTATCGGCACGTAGCTGGCTCGCAGACTCGTAAACAGCTCAAATACATTATCAATGTTAAATTCAGTCACAAGTGGCCTGAAGTCACTATTTCCGAGGACCATACAGAACAGCATTCGATAGCGTTCATCTGAACCGATTGGTAATTCTAAAATCTTTACGTGCAACTTTTTAACATATCCCATTCTTGCTCGCCTCTGCACTCTCATGATATCCACAGCCCCGATTGCTTCTCCTTCCAGGTTATAGAACGGCGCTCGTTCAATTACTGCATCTGCAAATGCTGTAGTCCACAATCCGTTGTAGTCCATCGTGTCCAGAAGGACCGAGTTTCCGTTCAGATTGAGTCTTGGGAGACGCGCAGACATTATTCTCTTGATCTCGTAGGCTGTTGCTGCGGGGTTGGATCTTATCGGCGCTCGAACTACTTCTAGGAGAGAATTCTTCACAACAAAGTCATACCAAGTTGGGCTGAGTGTCGAGCCATCGTCGATTAATAAAACGCGCGTGCTCTTAATGTTCACGTCATTAGACGGGAACGCGCGAGTAGTTGCCAGTTGGTAGTACGCCTGTCGAATGCACGGGTCGTTAGGTAGATTTAGAAGTTGGAACAGTTTCTGCTGAGTTAGAGGGTCGGCCCCTTCTGCTATCGCCGCGAGCATTATCCATATTGAATTTGGGGAGTACACGAAGTTGAGATTACCTCGAACAGCTACCGATTTGTACAAATTGATGAGGAAACCGTATACAGAAGATTGGTATTCATGTATAATGTTTTGGTTGACATTGCACGATTGCGTTCCGTAGACCGGGAATTTCTGAATCTGCTGCGTTGATAACTGGATACCACTGCACGCGACAAGCAAAACCAGAATTAAATTCTTCATGATTTTGGCACGTCCTTATTAGTTTCCGCGACGTTATCAACTAAGTTCTACATGTGGATTCCAGTTTCTTATACATATAGGTCAAAGAGTAGGTAATACTTTAAAAGACTGTTTGTTTGTCCGTTTGTGCATAGCAAAATTCTAACTAACTCCAATACCATTTTTGGTCTAGGTACCTTAAATAATTCAACATCCAAGCTTATAGAATAATTTTGTTTCCTCCAATCCTTGCTGACGAAAAGCTACATAATTTTTGATCATTTGGTTTGCAAAATAGCTGAATTATTAGACGGACTAGCGTGTATGCATAATGGAGGAGACAAAAACACAATTAGCATGGAAATGATCAACTGTTAGATGCAGGTATATCAGTCACACTCACAAGGTCGTATCTATAAAACAATAGTTTGAAAAGACTAATAGAGTAATGAAATCTTGTAGAATAACGTTGTGCTATCATAACATTTAAGTAGATATGTACAGATGTTTTTTACCGAATACTTTGTGTTGGTAGTGAATCGAATATGCGTAGTGATTGTGTTTTATCCAAAGTACAGACACCAGCACATGAACCTACTTCAATCTGTAAAATTTTCGCAATCAACATTGAACCTTATTCTATAGCGATAAAGTTGAAAATCTATTAAGGAAATTTGACAGATTGCAGCAACTTCATGTGCTGGCGTCTGTACCTTACCAACCAGTGTTTGCAGAACTTTCGTAGCGTAGGACCAGGTTCTTTGAGAAGGGAGAATATTTTTGTGTAAAGCTGTTTTCAGACCAGCGCGATTTGTCGCGCGACGCGACACGAACAATACAAAACTTCACGGTATAACAATAACCGGTGTCGCGCGACAAATCGCGCTGGTCTGAAAACAGCTTTATGCTATATTCAATTACAATACATAACACGGTCGCTATCATCATCATCATCAGCCTATTAATATTCCCATTGCTGGGATACAGGCGTCCTCTCTGTGAGAGGGAGTGGGCTGTAATCTACCACGCGGGCCCAGTGCTGGTTGGTAGATGTCACATGTCTTCGAATTTTTGGTTCTAGGGCATGCTGGTTTCCTCACGATGTTTTCCTTCACCGTTTTGAGAGCAGTGGTGATGAAATAATTTACACAAAGTAAACCGCCTGTCTGGGTTCGAACCTACGACCTAAAACTCGTAAGTCGCGGCCGTTACCACTGGGCCACGACTGCTCACGATGGAGAATAGTTAATAGTATAGTTTATAGCAGCCTCGCTTTTCTAAATTTTTTCTTATCTACTTTAATAAATAAAATTCCGAACAAGTTTATCATAAAATGCGCGATGGCACTTTTTCTAGGGCCTGGATTGAATTACTAAAAAATTAAATGAAAAATATATGATAATATCTCTGAAAAAGTGGTTTATTTCACAGCGGCCTCAGAATTTTGAAATATGTATGAAATATCTAAAAAAAAACATTCTTATCATAAACATACAAAAAAATGCTTCAGAATATAAATTTCACATTACTACTTTAATATTATTACGTATTTACACCAGAATAAACGTTACTAGATTATATGAAATTAAAATAGCTTAATTAAAAAAATATAACTCAAAACAAACGTAATTACAACTGCCAAATTAGTACATAATGCATTGCATCAGCTGTTCGAACTGTCAAAACGCAATTTTGAGAAGAACAAAAAGTATGATTTAAGGTGGCAAGATCCTATACTCAGAAATGTAGGTAAAAGTGTTTGAATATAAGAACAATAACAATTGATTATAAAGCCGATCATCCACCGCCAGGCAAACTAAGTTCGACTATACAAACTAACATAATTACCAAAATTCAAAATTCAAAAGTCATTTATTCAAACTAGGCTAAGAATCAGCACTTTTCGAACGTCAAAATTACATAAGACAGTCCCCCAAAAACGCCCGCCCTTCACCACTTCCTAGTGCTTGTGCTGGAAAGAAGAAGTGGCGCAACAAACTCCCCAGCAGCACAGCTGTCTGTTCAGTTAAGAAAAAAAAAACTTGATTCTATACAAGAGTATGCAAATATTTTACATTACTCAACACAAAACATTAAATAAAATATATTTGCCATAATGACAGCTAGCACACGCCATACCAACAAAAAAATATCAAAATCTAAACTCAAGCGAAAATAAAAACTAAAAACGTAAACAGAACTTAAGAACGCGGCGACGATTGAATTGTCCATACAAACGTAATACCTAAATCATTTCCAATTCGAGCATATTTCCACCAAATAAATTTGATATTCGGATTGAGACAATAATTATCTAGGCTTCCAATTCTTTTTTTTTTCAAAAACCTACCTCTACATGAAGTTTAAGCGAATTGAATTTCGTACATTTTTACAGCGTAAATGACTTGTTTTCATATTGTTTTTTCTTTATTATAAACAACAATATTTGTAATATTGTTTCATCACAAGCATAGCTTATATTATCAAGTTACAAATTATAGAAAAAAAAATGGAAAAACATTAAGTTTTCATTCATTATTTTTGGTATTACGGAACACATCCAAATTTCTCATAATTTCAGATAGCTAGTAGTGCTATCGCGTCAAGCAATAATTGTCAATGTGTGTGTGCTCCCTGTAGGTGTTTATCGCTCCGACAGGCACATGGCACACTAACGCAACGTGCTTGGTTGGAGTTCGTTCATAGTATTTTTTCAATTTTGTCAACTTTAGACGATTAGGTACTTTACAGTGTGCTGTACCTGTACGCGCGTACTTATTTGTTTGCTAAATTGTATTGTATGTAATATTTCTGACACTCCTCTTGACTTGACCTATTTTTAACCGACTTCAAAAAAAGGAGGAGGTTCTCAGTTCGTCCGATTTTTTTTTTAATGTTTGTTCCCGGAATACTCGAAGACGGCTGGACCGATTTAGAAAATTATTTTTTTGTCAGAAAGGGTATACTTCACAGGTGGTCCCATTGTCATCAAGTCAGGATTGGATGATGGAATCCTAGAGAAGTCGAGGGAACTCTTGAAATATTACAGGCGCACCTATAGCGATTTAGATATTTTTTATAGTTACTCTTGAATTTGATCTCGGAAAGCACCATTTAGTGAAGTGGAAGTGATGATGAAGACCACAGATGGCCACTGGAACTTATCAATAATACGTATTTCACGGGTTGCGGTTAGAGAAGATTACTTTAATATAGTTGCCAAGCAATTTATTCCCGTCACAATACATAGGGTGAAGTGGAGCTAATGGTGAAGTACCAGGAGAACTCCTCAATAATGAACGTCCCTGCATCGGGAAAAGCAATATTTTGTAAAAGGTGATGAGCAGTTGACATTAGGCTATTGTAACTTAGATAAATTACAAACCGACCCACTAAAATGGAAGAAATAAAAACTTTTTCACTCTTCTTGCTCAAAAAATCCTTCCCGTCATTGTAGCGTACCAGAGCGGAGATAAATAGCATATCATCCTCTAGGGGAAAAAGTTTTTTTTTTTAATTTTTGTCTGTTTCCAACGAGCCTACCACCCAAAAACGAAAAAGTCTTTGTTTGATCTATATATATTATATAAAAAAGAATCCCTATTTCCTTGATCACGGCATCACGCGTGAACGGCTGGACCAATTTCGCTAATTCTTGTTTTGTTGTGTTTGTTATAGAAAGGAGAAGGTTCTTAGGTTATGTAGGTCGAAAGAAAAAAAATATCTGCTGTTCCATACATTTTGACCGTGTAGGTATTGCACATTTCTATGAAACAGTTGTTTTTTTTTTACATAACCGACGAAAAATTTATACGCTGCGGGGTTCAGAATCATGTACTGAATCCATGGTAACGGGCTTCGCGTCGATGTCCCTGCCACCCTGTATATATAAAAATGAATCCCTATTTCTTTGGTCACGGCATCACGCGTGAACGGCTGGACCAATTTCGCTAATTCTTTTTTTGTTGTGTTTGCTATAGTAAGGAGATGGTTCTTAGTAGGTAGGTAAAGGTAGGGTAGGTAGGTAGGTATGTATGTATGTTGGTAAAGTGGGTATGTAGGTAGGGTAAGTAGGTATGTATGTATGTATGTAGGTAACTACGTAGGGTAGGTAGGTAAGTAGGTAGGTATGTAGGTAGGTAGTTAGGGTAGGTAGGTGCGCCATAGAGAGTGCTACCCGTGCGAAGCCGGGGCGGGCAGCTAGTGTATCTTATACATATATGTATATATATAAAAATGAATCCCTATTTCTTTGGTCTCAATATCACGTGTGAACGGCTGGACCAATTTCGCTAATTCTTTTTTTGTTGTGTTTGTTATAGTAAGGAGATGGTTCTTAGGATAGGTTGGTGAAGGTAGGGTAGGTAGGTAGGTAGGTATGCAAGTAGGTAGGTATGTATCTTGGTAAAGTGGGTATGTAGGTAAGGTAGGTAGGTATTTATGTATGTAGGTAAGGTAGGTAGGTATTTATGTGTGTAGGTAAGTAGGTAGGTAGGTAGGTAAGTAGGAAGGTAGGTAGGTATGTATGTAGGTAGGTGTAGTTAGGGTAGGTAGGCGAACCGTAGATGAGTGCATACCCGTGCGAAGCCAGGGCGGGCAGCTAGTTACTAATATTATTCGATAGGTACCTACTTATGTGTCTAAAGAGCCTCAGCTATGGCCTCAGCGAGTATTTTGTAGTTTGTAAGTTACACAATTGACATAAAGTTCATTATGCTTTGACCTAATTTCGTGCCAAAAACTCGCTTTCATTCCGTTCTGCGCCAATGTAATATGAGCCGTAGCGTGGTGAGTATTGGCCGAGACGGTATAAGCTAGTTGCTCTCCGTACGCGACGAAGCCATAGCCACCACCAAGTTGTAGTATTGTACCTACCTATCATAACGCGGTTGTACGAAGTTTTGTCATGTCACTGTTCCTTTTCTTTACTTATGTGACCGAGCGGGCGTAATTATTGTCTCAAGGACACTATCGAACACTGCTCGCTCTAAATTGAGTTCAAAATGTATTTGCCAAACATGTAAACAAACACGAGTTTTCCACTTAGACAAATATGAACTTTATGCTAGTGTAAATAAAGTTGATTTTAGACTGACTAGTAATGTTGAAAAAGTCATAAAAAAATATGAAGTTGTAGCGCAAACTGAACCTTATGTGTAGTCCATTACAGTTATTTTTCCAAAAACTCGTGTTTGTTTAGATGTTTGGCAAATGAACTGCGAACGCAGATTTTTATTTGTCGGTGCAGCAGCGGTGCGACATCAGTATGTTCGGATGATGAAAATATACCGCCACCCACCACGTGTCGCTTGCACTTACGCACATGTCGGTAAAAAATTATGCAGAGCTGCTTGTGCCGTCGCAAAATAATGTCGAGTTCGCCCAGGTTCGCACCGCACGGGCTGTTATTTTCCGCGGGATTTTTTTTTCGCACACTGGATTTTCAACGCGTGTTTTTTCAACGCGCTAGGACGAGTGTCCCAGCGCGTTGGATTCTCAACGCTCGGCTCAACACCGAGAGTTTAAAATCCAGTGCGAGACCACCAATAAGAAGTGGAGACCACTCTAAAGGAAATAAATAAACACAAACAGACTTAAAATAAATAATGACAATAATAATAGATATCCCAATAATTTATATTTACGCGACGTGCGTATGACTACTCTAGCGTCGTCCGTCGGTCCGCCGATTTACCCACAAGCACATATTACCCACAAGTCCATGCTCGTCGATGTAACTATAGGTACACTTCGCGTCAAATAACTTTGCCGCTCTGAAGTTAGGTTGCGCATGCGTACCTACTGGCATGCGCGCTACTGTTTTATAAGACAGATTGACTACTCCGCAGTCATATAGAGTCTACTTCAGAGCGGCAAAGTTATTTGACGCGAACTGTTGGTACCTACCTTATTTGTATGACGTATACTAGCTAGGTTTTCTCTACAAGGCCTTCTATCTTGAGATTAGTCGAGATATCCTAAAATATTGAGACATCGGCATGGTAAAGAAATTTCCAAAAAACGCATTACTAGTCTGTACATTCACTAGCGATTCCCCAAATTAGTCAACAAAAATAAAGCAAATAATGAACATACCTAATTATTACTCATAATGCTGTCGACTCGCTATGAATGAATGACATGTACCTACATCTAGTATTATCCGCTCACACACACTGCGAAGCGCGCCCGTAATCTGTGGCCCCGCCTTCTTTTGTCGAACAGAGATAGCAATATTCCAAACGCATTTTGCTCACGTCTCGAGTTTGCATTTCGTGCCGTAGTACGTCGGCCTCTTAATACCCGAATTATAAAGCCTCCTGGCATCTCATCTCCTACCATCGGCTTAATCGATGATCCATTTCTTTTCCAATGAAGAACATTTTGGTCTCAGCTAAATAAATAACAAAACATAGAATGCTGGCCTGTAACATTATTTAATACCAATACTACAAAACTTTATGAAGAAGCATCAAAAATAAACCAAGCTTGTCACCATCAAAGTTATCCTAAAAGTTGGCAACGTCGCAAATAACCGTCAATTATTTTCATTTTTTGAATTATTTGGCAATATTACTGTATAAAAATATGAAATATCGCTAACTAGTGAACTAGGATATCCACCCACGCGTACCGCGCCGCGTCATCGGTGGCCCGCACGTCCTTGAACATTTTTTCGGCAGGGTGTCGCGTTACATAAACAAATCTTGTAAACAAAAAGTTTCTATGATGTTGTAAATTGTAACCGATTTGGGTGTAAAAAAGGCATTTGGAAAGTTTCCGAATACTTTTTTTCGTGTATAAAACTAAATATTCGGTGTTACGATATTAATTATTGCATTTCTTAATCAATATTTCACTAGTTGGCCATACAGTAATATCGCCACATTAATCAAAACAGCGAAATATTTGACATCTATTTGCGACGTTGCGTTGCCCCAGGTTGCCCCTGAGCGTTGCCCACTTTCAGAATGCACACTCTTATGTTTTTTTATTTACTTCAGTTTGGATAAGTAGGTTGCGTAAACATAGTACCCATCAAGCAGGTATACGTTTCTGTGTCGAAGAGCCCGAACAGGAACGGTCGATCAGCTATGAACTCGCTCAAGAAGGATTCCTCAGGGGTCGTGGGATGTCCAAACGAACGGAGCTCGGCTATTGGTGGAGGATTCACTCCGTGTTTGTTGAGCGTCAGAGTCGCTCGCTGCACGTAACTGCTCGGCAAAGCAGGCGGGGTTGATATATACCTGTGATAAAATAGTTGTTGTTATATGAGTTGAACTATAAATACTTCATGGCCTCGTCGTGTGTGCTCAACTACTGGTTGATATTTAAAACGGGATTGTAATCTTTGGTCCTTTTCTTTTTATTACAAGGACCCAAGGACCAATATTTTTTTAAGATCATTAACGCACTTGGGATAATAATGTTGTGCTAACTGTAAATGGATACTGCTGGTCTTCTTTTCACAGAGTTCTAATAGATTCCTCTGGCATTGATTGGAAATCAACTCGCAGTTTCTGTTTAACGTTCAAAACATTTACAAACCACTTCGTCTCATTCACGGAAGTTCCTTCGTTGGAGCCTCACAAATTGATTTGTTTGTTAAAGGGCCAATCAGGAACGGTACTTTAATGTTTCAATACAAAATTAATTAATTTATGCATAAATTGGTTACATTTTACTTAAGTCCCTACTCCCTAACCGATTCAGACTACTTATTGTTTTTGCGGCCAATGGATCGAACAGAAGGCCGCTTAATTTACATTAAATAATTAAATTGTGAAACAATACCTGGTAGCATCTGGGTCTGTCCAAAGGCGTGTTACTCCAAGATCTTCTAAAATGGTCTTTGCGTCCAGCTCAGAGTTTATTGTGAATTGTGGCAAGGCTATTTCTATCGGTACTCGGGATTCTCTCAATGACTCAAACCCTTTTGAGATGATCGAGGCTTGGAGCTCACTGATAGTAGGACCTATGTCAGCATCCCCAAGCACCAGAACAATGACCATGGTATACTGCTTATTCACACCAATAGGTATCTCTAATAACTTCGATTCAAAAGAACCTTCTTTGACGTATCCAATTTTACCGTGTCGCTTCACTGTCATGAGGTCTACAGCACCAATGTTTTTTCCTGATTGACTGTAGAACGGAGCACGCTTGATCACCGCGTCAGCAAATGCTGTGTTCCACAATCCGTTGTAATCCATCGTATCTAGTAAAACGGAATTTCCACGGAGATTGAGTCGTGGGAAGTTGGCATACACGACCTGTCTGATCGTACTCGCTGCCACGTTGGGGTTGTATTTGATAGGTGCCGTCAGCACATTAAGAAGAGAATTCTGTGTAACAAAATTGTGCCAAACCGGATTGGGGGTAACGCCTTCATCGATCACCAAAACTCGACTGCTGACAATACTGACGTCAGAGGTGAACGAGAATCGACTCGCAGCCAGTCGGTAATACTTGTGACGAACACACGGGTTGCTTGGGAGACGGAGCAGTTCGAATAGATGATTTTGAGCGTAGGAATCCGCTCCTTCTGCGATGGCTGCTATCGTCATCCACATGGAGAGTGGTGACATGACGAACTGGTATGACCCTCGAGGAGCGACTCGCTTGAACGTTTCAATGGTGAAGTTGTGCATCGCGTCGCGGTATTCGTCGATAACGTTCGCGTACTCGGGACATGATCCAGAGTCTATGTACAGTGGGTCCAGAGATCCTTGTAACGTCACAATTCCTCGCTTTGAAGCAGAGCATAGAGCGACGGATAATAACACTATAATCGCTCTCATTTTACCGATGCCAACTTAATTAAGGATAAAAACCAACTGACACTATTAGATTATTTTAGGTCTTATATATACACTGAAATTGCATGTATAATTGAGTGTTTCATGCATGACCTCAACGAAAGTTATTGTTATAATCGCTCTTAACCCACAAAAAATATAAAACATTGTTCGTTGTACGTAGATAACTAGAACAATAGTACTACTGCAGTGGTCTCCTGTCGATGTTCAAGCGACCGTCAAGGTCAACACAATGTCGGAATTATAATTTTAATTTTTTAATGTATCAAATAAATCATAAAATTAGCATAAACTGGATTTAATTTTGAAACGCCTATGTTTACGAATAATACGGCCGATATAACTTGGCAAGTCTGAGCTTCGCGCAGAAGGCTGCGCAGTAACAATTTTTAGGAACCAAATAGTGACATAAGGCGAGTGTGAGCGAGAGACTTCATGCGCGAAACTTCATAGTTCCTATGTTCAGAACAGCCAAGATATTAACCAAAAACAGTAGAAATTGTAATATCTTGGAAGGAGGTATAAATGATTAATGCTTTCAAAATAAAATCTTGCGAGGATATTTAAAGAAAGTAAAGCATATCCCTGCTTCTGTCGTAAAGACTATATTCTATGGCAGACCGCCTAGGTTGATTTAGACCGTTAGACTTGCCTAACAAAGATGGATCCCTTCTCATTAGGGTCTGACCGGCCCAACGTTGCTAATTTGTTTTACAAAGGAATCAACTTAGTACAAATATTCCCTGGGTTGAATTGTTTTAATGTGGTAAGGATAGAAAGACCAAGCAGCGTACTAAACGCAAAAGCAATAGACCAATGTTGGGTTTTAGGTTTATTTACGAAACGACGTAATTAGTTAGATATTTCCCGGCGCCAATGACGCTGGGTCATACTGGCCCCGGCAACTTAATTCTGTCATTATTCTTTTTACGCCGACGACGACCGTGCTATTTAAGTGTTTGCATAGCTGGTCGTAAGGTCTTCCTTTACCCGGACCACGGATCGGATGTGCTAAGTGCGACGCTGCCTACACAGCGAGTTACTCGTGCGTCAAATCAAAACGGGTAAATATAACCCAGCGTCATTACTGCCGTATTATTTTTTGACACAAACGCACATACACACACATACCAGCACCCCTATATTTAAAACTTAATTTTGTTCAATCTTGGCTTTATTTTAATTTGTTTTTTTTCTGATTTAATTTCATTTTATAATATTGTTATCAATTTTAAATCTGAAAGCCTATTCAGATAATAATCATAAGTGATATTTCTGTCGCCCTCGGTAGCAAATAGTTCCTCTGTGGTTGAGGATTCCGGGTGAAGCTCGCTTCCACCTTCGGCTTGACCGACTTGATTACTTACCATCAGGTGAGATGCAGGGCCAGAGCTACCCCGTTGTGGTAAAATTTTGTTTTAATCCACGTTTTACTCTAATTTGGCTTTTGATTTTTGGGGAGCTCGTATCTAAGTAATAACAGCCACACGGGTTGATCTAACAGGTTAAGCTATGCTTGCCGGGGTTGGTCCGTGGATGGGTGACCATCTTTACATACCGAGACTCCTCCGTGCCTCAGTCCCGCCTGTCATTCGTGGACCTTTGATAGTCGTTACGTGTCGTTCGAAGCCCGAAAGTCTGACTAAATTGTGGGTTGTGTAACATAGTAGGGAAAAGGCTAGGCAGGTTAATTGATTGATTTAATCAGATTATTTTATTTGCTTTAATTCTAAATTTATTTATCTTATTATATTTTTAGTGAATAAATGTTTACTATTTAAATTATTTTTTAGTAAGATTTTTTATCACCTTTATGCTTAATTGTAACCTAAATGGAAGATGTCACTAGCTCCTGAAATACAGGTAACCTTGCTCTGGAGACAGGATTTTTATTTCGTTTATTATTTTTCTTTCTTACTTTATTACATTTATTTTTTATTTAAAAACATTTAAAACTCTATTAAAAAAAAATGAGGCCCGCCTGTGTTTTGTGCAGGGTCCAACCTACCGGTAGTTAGGGTAAAAAATATCGTTATTATTAATAAACTGGCTCTGTAGTCTCGGTATAGATAGCAATCGCTACACGACCGAATTCGGTCGCAAAGTCCTAATAGCGTCCCTAGACGCGCACGATGTGATTGACAAGCACGTGATTTTTTCGGGCTTTTCAAGCAATTTTGACCGTCTAGAGACGCTATTAGACTGCATCGTCTAGCTAAAAATATTGATAAACAACAGACATTTACAACTATTGAATAGTGATCGTTCATGAAGCAACAAGTGATTCTTACACTGTTCGCCTGCCTAGTAATAGCTATAGTGATTGTGAACGTTTTGGGTGTAGAACCCACAAATGCTAATCATAATAAAATGATGTAATTGCATTTGAGTACATCCTTCCATGCTCTAGTTAGAATAAAACGAGTGATACCTACCTCTAATGTTATGTAAGTCGGTCGATAGAAAAAAAAAATCATTAGCCCATTTTAAAAGGTCACTGAAGATGATATCAGTAAGGAAAAGTAATGAGCAATTTTTTTTTGATACACCAAGTAAATTTATGAAGTATAAAATTAAATGCAGACACCAAAGTTTTTGCGATGGTTAGGTGGAACGAAAAAAAACTTTATAATTTATTTAATGTAATTATGTACTTATATTTTATTTAGTTAGTAATAAACCAATGCAAAAGTCAATGCACTTTCCGTAATAATCAAAAATATTATCGATTTTGAAATTAGCTTTGATACGAAAAATGGTCGTACTGTACGAAGACTATAAACACCAAAAAATTAATAAAAACGTTTTTGACCAATAGCAATCTAAATGAATTCGATGAATCAATCGATACAAAAATAACTGACTACAATATAACCAACTTATTATAGGAATGATGTTCAATGGTTTTTCCTGGATTCACCATCTGCCAAATTTTTCCCAACTATGTTAGGGTTCAGCTTCCAGTCTAACTAGATGAAGCTGAGTACCAGTATTTTACATGGAGCGACTGCCTATTTGACCTCCACAATAGAGTTACTTGGTAGATAATACGATACCCCTTGGTAACACTGGTTGTCAGACTGTCGGGTGAACTGAACCCCCCTGGGTTGAAATATTTCGTCAGTTATTTGAAAAAAAATCAGCTGTTCCATACATTTTGACCGCGTAGGTATTGCACTTATCTATGAAACAGCAGTTTTTTTAACGTAATATTTCAACGCAGGGGGGTTCAGAATCATGTACTGAATCCATGGTAACAGGTTTTGCGTCGATGTCCCTGACACCCTGTATAATGTAACTGCGTATTTAAATGAACCAGCTGTAATTTTTCTTAAAGTTATAAAATATTTTCAGATTACAAGAGCAGGTGAGTCTAAATGAAAAATATTTTGAATGTAAATTAGATAAGATTAGATTTACGACTTTGTCGAGATATAACCTTCAATTCCCAAGTTGAAACTAAAAGCTTTTACTACCTTACCTACCTATACATTACATTTTGTAGTACTTACATATACCTAAATTCTAAACCCAGACCTCTAACTTCATTATTTCATGGGGAGAAAGGTCACATTGTTCAAAGTTGATAACGTCTAAATAACACATATTTTCAATGTAACAGCAGGATCACTCCAAAAGCTGGTGACTTCCTGACATGAATCTCAGAGGTCATCGTGAACCGCGGAATGGCGATCTCAAACGGGACATAACTCTCCCGCGATTTTCTGATAAATTCCAATATTTTCGTACTCTTGACAGCCTTCATAACAGTATCGATATCGCTAGTATCGAGTATCAAAGCAAAAAACATATGATAACGATCATCAACGCCGATTGCGAGCTGCAAAATTTTAGCATCAATACTTGAAACGCATTAAGTATGTCTGTTTGTTTGCTGAAAGAAGAAAGAAAGAAAGAAAAATAGGTTTATTCATCACAGAAACACGTGATGAATAAACAAAAGCTTGCTTTAATGAATTGCTTTAATGAATAAAGCAAAATAGAGAACAGAAATAGTCGGCATCTATACGTCATGACTGTGATAAGAAGGCTTCCACTCAGCATAATGCTGTGCTATGGGGGACCCACAGCACAGCGCTGATTTTCAGTGGTTACCCGAACGTCCTTTGACATTGAGATGGCTCCTCATAGATCTTTGCTTAGTTATGTAAGTGTATTATCCTATTTAGAATTGCAAGCTCTCTGTATTAAGAGAAGGTCGTAGAAAGTCTAGTCTAGCTAAAACGATTTCAACAACTTTAACACTGTTAAGAAGTTTTTCTTGGCAAACTTCGTTGCGTTCTGTGGGTGTTAAGTTTATACACCAATTGGTATCTACTTTGGAACTCGGCAATATATTGAAAAGTTTTGATGTTCGATGTTCTGAATCGTGACTGTCCAAAAACATCTTCGAATTACGACCAATTGATGTAAAAACGAATTGCAAGCTCTCTGTGTATGGTTATCAATAAATCGTGAATATTTAAACTCTCAATGTATCGATAATGTTTAAAAAAAATCTCTTCCATTTCTTGACGCATCCATTAAATAATATTATATTTGAAGTCATTCGTAATAGCTTTTTGCTTTATTTGTTTGCGTCAATATTTTTCATCATTGCTGAAAACCAAGCTATTAATTTAGTTACTTTAATTTGTTTTTTTATAAAAATAATCAAATGAGTCCTACTCCTTACCCTCCATAAGAAATAAATACTTCGTGATACTTATTTAATATGTGGTTTGTATTTAATTTTTAAACTGATGGGGACTTGTGATTTTTTTTCCACAAATCCCCATTATGAGCTCTATAAGACGTCAATGAGGATTTGTGGAAGAAAAGTTCACAAATCCCCATTGATGGGGATTGTCAATTGGTATTAGTGGAATAACCCACTTCTTCCATTTAGCTAACAATTAAGCAGCCAAGTAGGTCTATGCAGCAAAAAGTGATAAAATTATCTTACTTAAAATTAAGTGTAATAGACATTTAATTTAAGCACAAACAATTTAATAAGAAAAATTTAATTAGATATAAAGCAAAATAAAAATATCTCATTAAGTAACTCAAAAAAAAAAGTAAAATGAGGACTAAAACAAAATTACATTTAAAATTAAGAACAATATTGAAATAAAATAATATTCTAGGGGAGGTGCTCGTGGCTTAGTAATAACAACCGCGCGGGTTGATCCGACAGGTTAAGCTACGCTTGCCGGGGTTGGTTAGTGAATAAATGACCATCTTTACATACCGAAACTCCTCCGTGCCTCGGAAAGCACGTTAAGCCGTTGGTCCTGGCTGTCGTTCGTGGATCTTTGACAGTCGTCGTCAGAAGCCCGAAAGTCTGACAACTAGTCTTACCAAGGGGTATCGTATTACCCAGTTACTGGGTTGTGGAGGTCAGATAGGCAGTCGCTCCATGTAAAATACTGGTATTCAGCTGCATCCGGTGAGACTGGCAGCCGAGTCCAACAAAGTTGGGAAAAGACTAGGCAGATTGATTGAAATAAAATAATATTAGAACAAAAACAAACTAGATTAAACCCAGTATTAAACAAAAAATTATATACAAGGTGGAACGACATTACGACAGTAAACACGTTTATGGTATACAGGGTGTTAGGGTAAACACCGTTATCCTTCAAACCAGTGGTTTGGTTTCGTTTATAGAACATAAATTTAATGGAAAATCACAACTTTTTTTTTAAAGATGTACATTTAGAATCGTCACGCAATTCCTAAGGTAGGTATTTTTGCCTGTCTTAAGCCAGGAAAATTTTGTATTGTATTTATTCATGTGTTGTGTAGGTAGATAGGACGGGCGGCGATCGATTACGTCACTCGGGCGGGCGCATATCCATGAATTCGCGGACGGTGTCGGACAATAACATTTTTTAATGTTTGTTAAAGAAAATAACGTAATTTTTTTTTACTCGGTTTTTTGTGTTTATATTTAAGCCAACTACCCATAGTTTGAGTGACAACGGTGTTTACCCTTCCATCCTGTATAAGTCTTATAAGGCACTGTTTCTCGTCCAGTGGTGAGATCTGCCCCTGAGTCACCGGCTGTAGGCGAAAAGAAGCGGTGCGCGACGTGTTTCTTTGGTATTATTCTTGTTTACTAATATATACAATAATTTCGTTAACTTGTTATGGTAGATCTGTAACAGACAGAATTTTTATTTAATTTTAATAGTATGATTCGGGTTCGAATTTCAATACTAGGCAGGAATCTACCTACATTAACAAAAGACAGTAAGAGTAGGCACAGCTGTTGCACAGTATAATAAAGTAACAGTATTATGTCTCGGCATTGACCTTGAAATAATTACCTAGGGCCGCTCGGTAGATAAACCTTCCGCGTTCGTGCGTAATTGGACGCGCACTCGATACTGTTGCGTACTCGATATACACTGAGATCTCGAAGCGCGTCGTTTCGGCCGTTTTCTATGAAGATACATACATAAATACATAAACTCACGCCTTCTTCCCATGGGAGTAGGCAGAAACTATAGAACGCCACTTGCTATGATCCTTACATGCTCCTTTTGCCTCTTTGCCAGTGGTTTTATTTGTTGTCTCCAGATCGTTTGCCTTTGCCTTAGTAATATTATTAAATTTTCTATGAAGATTATAATACTATTACTTATTTATACTGTGGCTGGTATGTTGTAGACTTATCCCCGGTAAATGACGTGAGTAAAATTACGCCGACGATGACACCCGGTCATCATGACCCAGATTTTATCCTGTAATATTTTAGTTTATTCATTTATATACATATTAATTTACATTTTTAAATATTTCTTAAAAAGAAAAAGATATAAAAAACATTTAAAAATATAAAAAATAGTGTTCCGCCGGTGTCGAGAGCAGGGTCCAAGCTACCGGTGGTTAGGGCTGCAGAGACAGGAACCTCCTCACAATGCGAGCCGTGTCGAGGATTTATTTATTTATTATTAAGGGTTTTTTGCATAATAAAATAAAAATATTATAATATAAATTAAACTTTTATTAACTTTCTTAATAGCGCATGCAAAATGAACTCTGAAAACATAAGAATTAATCAAAAAAAAATTCAACTTTTGGTAAAGTATTCTAAGTAATAATATGAATCAATAATCTTATATACCAAATGAGAAACCAATCAAACTTCTTATCATAATAATAACAAATCAGTATTCTACTTCCTCATTGGAAATACTGCAATTATTGCAATACGGAATCAATAATGATCTGGGCATATGTAAATCTGACATGCATTACAAGCATACATGAGATGTTTTCTTATCCTATTTAGACGGACATATTTGAAGGTTTACCCGCGAAATCTGAATTCGTTTGCGCAACTGTCGAAGCAGCATTGAATTCTTCTTCGCTAGACTCCGACTCTTCTAACATCGCCAAAATTCTCTAAGGATGGTTTTTCAGTGCCATATTTGCCAAAAAACAAAAAAAAGAACAACTGAACAAATACTACGCAAGCGATGACGCTGGGTCATATTGAACGCTGGGTCATATTGACCCGTTTTGAGTTGACGCGTGTGTAACTCGCTGTGCAGGGCAGCGTCACACTTAGCACACCCGCGGACTACGCAAACACTCAAATTGCACGGTTGGCGTAAAAAAGAATAATGACAGATTAAAGTTGCACTGGGTCAGTATGACCCAGCGTCATTGGCACCGAGAAAAATCTAACTAATTACGTCGTTTCGTAAGTAAACCTAAAAACCTCGTTTTGTACACTGTTTGGTCTTTCTATCTTTACCACATTAAGACAATTAGAAAATTCAACCCAGAGAATATTTGAATTGATTCCTTTGTAAAACAAATTAGCAACGTTTGGGCCGGTCAGACCCTAATGAAGGCGGATCCATCTTAGTTAGGCTTGTCCGAACGGTCTAAATTAACCTAGTCGCTCCGCCCTAATTTCGGTTTAGGTTCAGAAAGGACCAAAAATAGAGAATAGTCTATAAAAACGACAAACAAAATAGTGGTATGCTTTACTTTCTTTGAAAATTATCCTCACAAGATTTTATTTTGAAAGCCTGATAATTCATTCCTCTTTCTAAGATTAATACAAATATTTCTACTGTTTAGTTAAAAATGCTACTAGTCGTAGGTGTTTATAAAATGAAATCCAGTTTCTTTTAATTTTAAGATTTATTTGATACATTTGAAATTCAAATTATAATTCCGGTATTACGTTGACCTTGACAGACCGGTCGCTTGAACATCGACAGGAGACACTGCATTTGTGTTATTGTTCTGATATCTATGTCTCAATCAGTTTTTTGTTACCATTAAAAGGTAATGTAATAAACAATGAATAATGTGAATAGCGCTTCAAAATTTTTTGAGGGATAAGGGCGATTATAACAAGATAACTTTCGTTGCGCTTAGGTCATGAAACACTCAATTATACATGCAATTCCAGTGCATATATAAGAACTCAAATTATCTATTAGTGTCAGTTGATTTGTATCCTTAATTCAATCGGCGTCGGTAAAATGAGGGCGATTATTGTGTTATTATCTGTCGCTCTATGCTCTGCTTCGAAGCGAGGAATTGTGACGTTACAAGGATCTCTGGACTCTCTGTACATAGACTCTGGAACATGTCCCGAGTACGCGAACGTTATCGACGGATACCGTGACGCAATGCTCAACTTCACCATTGAAACGTACAAGCGAGTCGCTCCTTTAGGGTTATACCAGTTCGTCATGTCACCACATACCATGTGGATGACGCTAGCAGCCCTCGCAGAAGGAGCGGATTACTACACTCAACATCATCTATTCGAACTCCTCCTCCTCCCAAGCAACCCGTGCGTTCGTCAGAAGTACTACCAACTGGCAGCGAGTCGATTCTCTTCCACCCCCGACGTCAGTATTGTCAGCAAGCGATTGTTGGTGATCGATGATGGTGTGACCCCCAATCCGGTTTGGCACAATTTTGTTACACGGAATTCTCTTCTTGATGTGATGACGGCACCTATAAGATACAGCCCCAAAATGGCAGCGAGTAAGATCAGACAGGTTGTGTATGCCAACTTCCCACGACTCAATCTCCGTGGAAACTCAGTTTTACTAGACACGATGGATTACAACGGATTGTGGAACACAGCATTTGCTGACGCGGTGGTCAAGCGTGCACCGTTCTACAGTATAACCGGAGAAAACATCGGTGCTGTAGACCTCATGAGAGTGAAGAGACGCGGTAAAATAGGATACGTGCCTTCTATACAAGCAAAGATATTAGAGCTACCTGTTGGCGTGAATAAGCAGTACAGCATGATCATTGCTCTGGTGGTTGGGAATATTGACATACGTCCTGTTATCAGAGAATTGAAAAGCTCGATCCTAACAAATGTATTGGGATCGTTTAGAGAAACTCAAGAACCGATAGACATAGCCTTGCCACAGTTCACAATAAACTCTGAGCTGGACGCAAGGACCATTCTAGAAGATCTTGGAGTAACACGCCTTTGGACAGACCCAGATGCTACCAGGTATTGTTTCACAACATAATTATTTAGGTAATGTAAATTAAGGGGCCTTCCGTTAGATCAGTTGGCCGCTAAAACAATTTGTGGTCTGAATCAGGCAGGTAAAATGTAATCAATTTATGCATAAATTAATTAATTTTATATTGAAACATTAAAGTACCTTTCATGATTGGTCCAATAACAAACAAATCAATTTGTGAGGCTTCAACCAAGAAACTTCCGTGGATGCGTCGAAGTGGTTTATAAATGTTTTGAATGACGTTAAACGGAAGTAGCGAGTTGATTTTCAATCAATGCACTTAGCACAAACTTATTATCCCAAGCGTGTTGATAATCCTAAAAACAGATTGGTCCTTAGGTCCTTGTAATAAAAGAAAAGGTCCAAAGTTTACAATCCCGTTTTAAATATCAACCAGTAGTTGAGCACACACGACGAGGCCATGAAGTATTTATAGTTCGACTCATATAACAACAACTATTTTATAACAGGTATATATCAAGCCCGCCTGCCTTGCCGAGCAGTTACGTGCAGCGAGCGACTCTGACGCTCAACAAACACGGAGTGAATCTTGCTCCAATACCCGAGCTCCGTTCGTTCGGTCGTCCCACGACCCTTGAGGAATCCTTCTTCAGCGAGTTCAAGGCTGATCGACCCTTCATGTTCGGGCTCTTCGACACAGAAACGTATACCTGCCTGATATCCACTATGTATACGCAACCTACTTATCCTAACTGATTTTTTTTTTTTTTTTTAATTAATTCTGTCGGCGTAGATTTGTTTATTTTTGGTGTTTCTTGAACATTACGACGGCGAGTAATGAAGTCTGTATTGATTGGTATTAAATTACACGGTTGTCAAGTTTTTTTATTTCTTTGGTTGATACTAAAATAATCCTCCGTTCGAAATAAATGTAGTCTTTCGCTCCAAAAGTTCTGCAAACATTGGTTAGTAAGGTAATAAATGACGATTGGGTCATTGTTACTTTAAATATCATTGTGTCTATCTAATATATTTGAGACTGTGCCTACCTACTTACTTATTTATCCAACACATAAATAAATTAGTTTAAGCACATATTATTCTGCACGATTTCATTGATCCTAACTAATGATACCGCGAAAGTGAGTTTGTTTGTTTGTTACGCTAAAACGGCTGAACGGATTTAGATAAAATTTGGCACATGGGTAGACCATGACCTGGGTTAGGACATAGAATACGTTTTATCCTGATCGTATGTTCTTATGGTATAATTTCCGACCTCCACGCAGGTGAAGCCGCGGGCCAAAGCAATTTTATTTTATTTTATTTTTAATTATACAATCTTTATTGCTAAGACATTTTATAATGTGTTTACATTGGCCCCAAACTAGGCAAGCCTGTATCTTGGGCACCAATATGGAGGGTTTACCTTTTAAACATTTATATTAAAAATAAGTTCGAAAAATAAAATTAAAAAATGTTTTCTTCATCTTACCAAAAAAGTTATAAGAAACTAAGAATCAGAATTAAAATTAAAATAAAAACATAACAAACAAAAATAAAAGAAAATAATAATAAGAAGTCACTATTTCACGTCATTATTACGAGAAAGTTTAATAAAACAGTTCTTTCAATCTCTTGTTCATAGACATTTGAAAGACCTTGAGCATGTGACCGCTACCTGCATCTGACATTTTGTTCGAATACCTGTTGATAGACATTTCTATGCTAATTATGTTTTTGTCTCCTGCACTATGCATACACGCTAGTCCTGGTGATTCAGCTATTGTGCAAACTAAATAATCAACAAAAATTATGTAGCTTTTGGCCGGCTAGGATTTGAGGAAAAACAAAATTATTATAAGCTTGGATGTTGAATTATATGGTCTGGAATTATTTAAAGTTCCTAGACTAAAAATGGTATTGGAGTCAAAGTCCGCACGCGACTAGTTGGCCGCTCATCTCATCACAAATCATCTCGCTATTGCAATCTCATGTGCGTTTTGTCTCAACTAGCCGGTACTTTCACTTCGCGACGGCAATGCGTTGAGAGTACCGGCTAGTTTAGACAAAACGCACATGAGATTGCAATAGTGAGATGATTTGTGACGAGATGAGCGGTCAACTAGTTCCGCGCGCATTATAGTTAGATTTTTGCTATGCACAAACAGAAAAACAAACAGTCTTTTACCTAAACAATCTACAGCTTTACTCTTTGACCTATAAGAAACTGGAATCCACATCTAGAACTTAATCCATTCCGTCGCGATACTTAATAAGGACGTGCCAAAATCATGAAGAAATTAATTCTGGCTTTGCTGGTCGCGTGCAGTGGTATCCAGTTATCAACGCAACAGATCCCGCGATTCTCGGTCTATGAAGCACAGTCCTGCAATGTCAACCAAGACATTACCTATGAATTCCGAGCTTCTGTATACGATTTCCTCATCCAATTCTCCAAACTGGCTGCTATTCGAAGTAATCTCAACTTCGTGTACTCCCCAATTTCGGTATGGATAATGCTCGCGGCGATAGCAGAAGGGGCCGACCCTCTAACTCAGCAGAAACTGTTCCAACTTCTGAATCTACCTAACGACCCGTGCATTCGACAGGCGTACTACCAACTGGCAACTACTCGCGCGTTTCCTTCCAATCACGTGAACATTAAGAGCACGCGCGTTTTATTAATCGATGATGGCACGACACTCAACCCGACTTGGTATGACTTTGTTGTGAAGAATTCTCTCCTAGAAGTAGTTCGAGCGCCGATAAGATCCAACCCCGCAGCAACAGCCTACGAGATCAAGAGAATAATGTCTGCGCGTCTCCCAAGACTCAATCTGAACGGAAACTCGGTCCTTCTGGACACGATGGACTACAACGGATTGTGGACTACAGCATTTGCAGATGCAGTAATTGAACGAGCACCGTTCTATAACCTGGAAGGAGAAGCAATCGGAGCTGTGGATATCATGAGAGTGCAGAGACGAGCAAGAATGGGATATCTTAAAAACTTCCACGTGAAGATTCTAGAATTACCAGTTGGATCAGATGAACGCTATCGAATGCTGTTTGCTGTGGTCATAGAAAATGGTGACCTCGAGTTAGTTGTGGCTGCAGCTAACAATACATATTTTTTGTTTGAGCTATTTGCGAGTCTGCGAGCCAGCTACGTGCCGATAGATGTGGCGATACCACGCATGGTGATCACGAGCGAGGTTGACGTGAGAACCATACTGGAAGATTTGGGAGTTAACGAACTTTGGACTGATCCAGCTGTTACTAGGTAAGATTATGATATTAAATTATGTTATAAATTAAAACTAGAACGGCCATGTAAGATAGTAAGGCACCTTGCAGTAACAGAAGAGAATTAGGAAATAGAAAAAACTGCGTGAGTTTTAGCACGTATCCTTTGTTCGGAACCAAAGACCATTTAGTATAGAATTGACAAAAACATGTTTAGAACAATTTTATGAAAATAAACATGACCACACATAACGTCACTATGGGCCTCCTACTGCTTGCTTATAAAAACAAAATAACGTAAGCAATCTCGAGTTCTTAGATCGTTTATGATATTAATTTCCTTTGACCACTCTTTGGAAGACCTATAGTCAGCAGTTCACATTATAAAGCTGCAACCCACAAACTAAAACAAAACCCTTCACCACAGATACATATCAAATCCGCCGGCTCTTCCTACCAGCTTCGTGCAGCGCGCAACCCTGGTCCTCAACAGCACCGGACTGAATAACGCACCACCAGAGCCAGACTCTGCATACAGCACCCGTACTGGACTAGAACCTATACTAGGAAGGGATTTTATTGCTGACCGGCCATTCTTGTTTGATCTTTTCGATGCTGAGACGTATTCTTGTCTGATGGCTTCTGCGTATACTAAGCCTACTTATACTTGAATGGGGAAATAAATTTTGGTGGAAAAATTGTCCTGTGTTTTATTTTGCAGGTAGCGACCCGCTCCCGCTTCGTGCGGGTATAAAAATACACTCTGGCGACATGTCAAAACATCGATATTTCTGTGCTTTATCTGACTTAAATATTAATCGATTGACTGAATGAGACACAACAGAAATTTTAAAGTTTGTTTGGGCCCATAACCTAAAGTGAAACGAGTCGGTTATTCAGTGCAGACAAACTTTATTTTTTATACCTTCACATGTAGTACAGACCAAAGACAGAACCATAGATAATAGGAGATACTTTTTGATATAAATTATAACAGTTTCGTCTGGGGGCGTTTAATGTTCCGCAAAGTATTAATGTATAACACCTTCCGAAATAAATTCTCTATTGATGGCGAAAACCGCATCAGAATTCATTGTGTTGTTTAGAAGAACTAAGCGTTCACACAGAGAGAGACACGAAAAGCAACTTCAGTAATATTGTAAAAAAGAAAAAAATATAAAGATTTTCTTAAGAGTCCGCGAAGCAGACACAATAATTATTTAACTGTTGTGTCTGCTTCACGGACACAAGCGATTACACTTACGACTGTTTAACCGTCGTGCATTATATCAATACTAGCTGTGCCCCGCGGTTTCACCCGCATAAGTCTCGCCCACGTCGGAATATCGGGATAAAAAGTATCCCTTGTCCTAACTCAAATCATGGTCTACCAATGTGCCAAATTTCAGTCTAACCTGTTCAGCCGTTTTAGCGTTAAAACGTAACAAACAAACAAACTCTCTTTCGCATTTATAATAATTATAATATTTTATTATTAGTCAGGATTAGGATTTAGCCAGATAAGACATAGGACAGTAAATTTTTTTAATTGTTTGCTTTGACCTCCCTAACTTTTTATTGCACATCATAATAAGAAAGAAAGAAAGAAATTAAATTTATTTAGCACAGACACAGACAAAGGCACACAACAAAACATATTGTACTACAAGTAAAAGATATTAAAATAAAAAACAAATAAAAAGTGTAAAAGTGCGTTGTGTGTTGTAATAATTACACCTAATGCTTTATCCAATTCAACACTTCAACAGTAAGCTGTTAGCCCTTCAACTAATATAAATATGAATTCTGATGATGTGGCTGTTTGGTAATTGTTGGCATATTAATATGGATTTTTGCAAGCTAATATTGTATGACATAAGATAATCATTGCTAAAACAAGAGTAGGTACAATACATACAACACAATTTCTCCATGTATGGCATCAGAAAAATCTATTGAACAAAAATAACTGAATATAATATGATATAATTATATTCAGTTATTTTTAATTGATTGAGTCATCGTATTCATTTAGATAGGCTCTATTGATCTAAGATATCTTAATAACTTTTTTAAACGTTGTGTAGTTTTTATTAACATTTGGAGATTTTTTATCTTCGTACAAAAGGACCAGTCCTATAATAAATAATTTTCGTTTCAAGGATTTTATAATGTTAAAATCGATAATGTTTAGGATTATTATGGAAAGTGCATTAACTTTTGCATTAGTTTATTCGTAACCAAATAATAGATAGGTACATCATTACTTACATTCAATCAATTATAAAGTTTTTTTCTTAACCTAACCATCACAAAAACTTTGGGGACTATTCACTTATTACCCGACTACGGTGAAGAAAAAAAGAGGGTTATGATTTTGACCGGTATGCATGTATGTATGTATGTAAGTTCATCTGTTCCCTCATAATTTCTAAACCTGTCATCATAATTTGACAAAATATGGAGGTATCGTTAGAAGCATCTTGATCGTCCGCTGGTTATAGGCTATGTGACGTCACATTAAATTGAATTTGGCCCCTCTAGGTTTAGGGGACATAAAGACAATAACAAAAAAAAAATTGTATTGATGCCATGTTGGGTATCAAATGAAAGGGCTTAAATAGCACATTTCAAAAATAATATTATGTTCCCAGAATAATTTAAATAAAAATAAAATTTATAAAAACTAAAAAGGATAATAAACAAGATATCACAGAAAGACAAATTAAAAATCCGGGGTCACATGTAATCTGTATGATATATGCCCATAAATCGAACATCATAATTTTATTATAATTAGCATTTGTGAGACCAAAACGTTCATATTCACTTTAGGTACCTACTGTTAGGTAGCAACCAGTGTTTGAATCACTTTTTGCTTCAGCGACTAGCAATTTCACTAGTAATTGTGAATTATCTATTTTTTATCTATTATAATATTTTAGTCATTTTAAAGTAAACATTTAATTTAAGCAACTACTAACAATTGAATAAGAAACATGAAACTAGTAGTACGGACATGTTTGACATTTACTGTGAGTTCCTCGAATCTTCAGGGAACCACCCGCAAAGGTTCCTGGGTGGATTCATCCGCGAAATCTGCGATAATTTTGAGCAAGTGTAGAAGTAACATTTGATTCTCCTTCGTTAGACACCGACTCTTCTAAAACCGCCAAGATTATATCATAAATGATAAAATATTATCATAAAATAATACGGCACTGAGAAACCACCCGTTATTCAGTGGCATATTATTTTGCCAAAAACGAAAAAAGAACATGATGAATTAACAACAAATACGAAACAAACGAATGTGTCATCATGTCGCAAAAATACTACGCCAGCGATGACGCTGGGTCATATTTACCCGTTTTGAGTTGACGCTCGTGTAACTCACTGTGTAGGCAGCGTCGCACTTATATGTGGATTTCATATCTGGCAATAAAAGATTTAATTTCTTTTCATTTCATATCATTAGCACACCCGTGGTCCGGGTAGAGTAAAGGTCATCGCCCATTATAACAGCACCGCTTCAGCACGGTAGCGCCCCGGCACCGCCTCGAAAAATCTAGTCGTCAACGCGCCGTAAGCCAGGTGACTGCTAGTCGCCAACGCGCCGGAAGCAAGGCGACGGCACGCCACCGGCGAGGCAACAGTTTATTGTTTATTCACAAGCAAGGCGTCACCGTGCCGCCGGCGAGGTGTCACCGCGCTTACGGCGAGGCGTCACCTCGCGGACGGTGAGGCGCCGGCGAGCGGGCCTGTCGGCCCGACGGGTGACGGGTCGCGGGCCGCTCGCTGCCGGCGAGCCGTCCACTATTTTGTTTAGCCATCGTAAAATAGACTTTAATACATTTGACTTAAAGTCATAACTTGATTGACAAGTTATTTGCCGTGTCGGAGCCGTGCTGCTATAATGAGCGATGACCTTAAGGCATTATCTCCAGCTACGCAAACATTTAGTTGCCCCGAGTCAGTATGACCCAGCGTCATTGGCGCCGGGAAATATCTAACTACTTACGTCGTTTCGTAAGTAAACCTATAAGCCTAACATGGTTTATAGCCTTTGCGTTTTGTACGCTGCTTAGTCTTTCTATCCTTACCACATTAAGACAATTAGACAGTTCAACCCAGGGAGTATTTGTACTAAGTTGATTCCTTTGTAAAACAAATTAGCAACGTTGGGCTGGTCAGACCCTAATGAGGGCGGATCCATCTTAGTTAGGCTTGTCCGAACGGTCTAAAGTAACCTAGTCGCTCCGCCCTAATTTTGGGGTTAGCTTTAGAAAGTACCAAAAGTACAGAATAGTATATAATGTCTATATTATCATCTGCCTAGCCTTAAGCCTTTTTCCAACTATATTAGGGTTGGCTTCCAGTCTTACTGGATGCAGCTGAATACCAGTATTTTACACGGAGCAACTGCCTGTATGACCTCCACAACCCAGTTACTGGGTAATACGATACGTACCCCTAGATACGACTGGTTGTCAGACTTTCGGGATTCTGGCGACCCGTAACGACTGTCAAAGATTCACGAATGGCAGCTGGGACCAACAGCTTACCGAGGCACGGGGGGGTCTTGGTATGTAAAGATGGTCACCCATCCACAGACCAACCGCAGTTTACCGCAGCAAGCGAAGCTTAACCTGATCGATCGATCCATCATCAGCCTATTAATGTTCTCACTGCTGGGACACAGGCGTCCGCTCTGTGAGAGGGAGTGAACCGTAATCTACCACGCGGGCCTAGTGCGGGTTGGTAGATGTCACATGTCTTCGAATTTTTGTTTTAAGACATGCCGGTTTCCTCACGATGTTTTCCTTCACCGTTTTGAGAGCAGTGGTGATGAAATTATTTACACAAAGTAAAGCGCCTGATTGGGTTCGAACACACGACCTACAACTCGTAAGTCGGGGCCGTTTCTACTGGGCCACAACTGCTCCTATGATCCTATCCGTTCGACCCGTGCTACTGTTATTACGAAGCCACGAGCCCCTCACGTCACGTCCATATATACCAACGGCAGAAAAAAAATGCTTTAATTTCTTTGAAAATATCCTTGCAAGATTTTATTTTGAAGGCTCAGTCAGTATCATTAATTCCTCCTTCCAAGATATACAAATATTTCAACTGTTTAGCTAATACTACTCGTAAACCTATGTACCTATGGTTTTTATTCAATCAAATCCAGTTTTTAATCAAATTTTATGATTTATTTGATACATTTGAAATTAAAATTATAATTCCGGCATTGTGTTGACCTTGACGGTCGCTTGAACATCGACAGGAGACCACTGCATTAGTACCTACTATTGTTCTGATTATCTATGAACAACGAACAAAGTTTTATATTTTTTGTGGGATAAGAACGATTATAACAATAACTTTCCTGTTTCTGTCACGCATGAAACACTCAATTATACATGCAATTCCAGTGCCTATATAAGAACTTTGTTTTGGTTTTTATCCATAACTCAGTCGGGGCGTTCAATAAGATGAGAGCGATTATTGTGTTATTATCCGTCGCTCTATGTTCTGCTTCAAAGCGAGGAATTGTGACGTTACAAGGATCTCTGGACCCACTGTACATAGACTCTGGAACATGTCCCGAGTACGCGAACGTTATCGACGAATACCGCGACGCGATGCACAACTTCACCATCGAAGCGTACAAGCGAGTCGCTCCTTTAGGGTTATACCAGTTCGTCATGTCACCTCACTCCATGTGGATGACGTTAGCAGCTATCGCAGAAGGAGCGGGTTACTACACTCAACATCATCTATTCGAACTGCTTCGCCTCCCAAGCAACCCGTGCGTTCGTCACAAGTACTACCAACTGGCTGCGAGTCGACTCCCGTTCACCACCGACGTCAGTGTTGTCAGCAAGCGAGTGTTGGTGATCGATAAAGGTGTGAACCTCAATCCTGTTTGGCACAATTTTGTTACACGGAATTCTCTTCTTGATGTGCTGTCGGCACCTATAAGATACAACCCTGAAGTGGCAGCGAGTACGATCAGACAGTTTGTCCAAGCCAACTTCCCACGACTCAATCTTCGTGGAAACTCAGTTTTACTAGATACGATGGATTACAACGGATTGTGGAACACAGCATTTGCTGACGCGGTGATCAAGCGTGCACCGTTCTACAGTATATCAGGAGAAAACATCGGTGCTGTAGACCTCATGACAGTGAAGCGACGCGTTAAAATAGGATACGTGGCTTCTATAAAAGCGAAGATATTAGAGCTACCTGTTGGCGTGAATAAGCAGTACAGCATGATCATTGCTCTGGTGGTTGGGAATATTGACTTAGTTCCTATTATCAGAAGGATGAAAAGCTCGATCCTCTCAAATGTATTAGAATCGTTGAGAGAAACTCAAGAACCGATAGACATAGCCTTGCCACAGTTCACAATAAACTCGGAGCTGGACGCAAGGACCATTCTAGAAGATCTTGGAGTAACACGCCTTTGGACAGACCCAGATGCTACCAGGTATTGTTTGACAACATAATTAACTTAAGCGGCCTTCCGTTCGATCCATTGGCCGCAAAAACAATTTGTGGTCTGAATCCGTTAGGAAGCAGGGACTTAAGTAAAATGTAACCAATTTATACATAAATTAATTAATTTTGTATTGAAACATTAAAGTACCCTTCCTGATTGGTCCTTTAACAAACACATTTTGTGAGGCTTCAACCAAGGAACTTCCGGTGTTTTGTAAATGTTTTGTTGATTTTCAATCAATGCCAGAGGAATCTATTAGAATTCTGTGAAAAGAAGACCAGCGGCATCAAGTGCACACTTAGCACAAAATTATTACCCAAGAGCGTTGTTGATCCTTAAAAGACCCCTCATTCCCCATTGCGTCGCAAAACACGCAAAATTTGCCATATCCGTCAAGCCCCACTGCGTCGCATGCGACGCAGTCGGCGCACGCTGATTCAAGGTCTATTTGTACTATGGATAGGGGCTAATATGGTCTGTGGTTAATTTTATTCTATGGATTTGGTAATATACTTGTCAAATAAATCGACTAAAACGTCAAAATATGCAGAAACAATTCTAGAAAAAAGTAAAAATTGAACATTTTGGCACGGCAAAATGGCGTCCGCGCATGCGTTCAGCGCGCTGCACTCCGCGTTCTATTTATTTGTTTTCTATTGTTTTTTAAGTGTAAATCGACGGGAAATGTTGTTTTTTAAATAATTAAGTAGTGTCGTCATCGTATTTAGTTAATATTTGCACTAAATAACATCGTAATTACCTATTACGGACCCATCAAAAAATGTAAACAAACTCGGTAATGAAAAAACGTATTGTTGTGAAATTTTGAGTTTTGTGTGTGTTTTGTGTATGTAATCGCTGGTAAGTCATTTATTTTATATTCTTTATTAGATAATGCATAATAAAAATGCCATTTTTCAGAAAAAAATAAGAGTTCAATATTTTTTATCAACTAAGTAATGTTACGTAATGATACGGATACCTATTATTGAACTTTTTTAATTATTGGTGTTTTTATTTATTGTGTTTGTTCGTAAATAATGGTTTTGACCGATAGTATATGTATTCATAATGTATCCTGCGAAATTTCATGTGAATCGAACCAGTAGTTTTATTATAAATCATCAAAACAATGCACAAAGGAATTTCTTATAAGAATCTGATAAGAATGTTTATTTATCAATACTAGCGTTCGCTTACAAAGATTCTAAGTATTATAAAAAATCCTTTGTCTAATCAGGAACCCAAAACCATTAATGATAAGACTATTTACGTAACAAGAAGCTCTCAGTTTTTGTTTATGTTAGCGCGCTCTTATCTCCGACGCGCCGCCGGCGGTCTCCGGTACGTTACGGTAGTCAAGGTATATTTGCGTCATCGCGGCGGGGGAGCGGAAGGTTAAAAGAGATGATCCTTGGGTCCTTGTAATAAAAATTAAAGGACCAAAGTTTACAATTCCGTTTTAAATATCAACCAGTATATTCGTATATTTAGTTACCTAATCCGCTTGTTGTTAAAGAGTCATAAAGAACGCTGTAAGAAATCGACACGTGTTTCACCTCTCAACGAGGCATCCTCGAGAAACGACTCTGCGTTCGGCGCTTGACGTGGCAACACATCCTGTCCGGGTTCGCAACAAATCGTCACCCTGAGGATGCCTCATTGAAAGGTGAAACACGTGTCAATATCTTACGGGGTTCTCGGTTTCTCTTTTAGAACAGTTAATCGGATTAGATTACTAAATAAACTTCGTCTATTGTTTTTATAATGGATTTCCGCAAAGTCACGCCTGCTGAGTCAATTAACTATCAACGAGTAGTTGAGCACACACGACGAGGCCATGAAGTATTTATAGTTCAACTCATATAACAACAACTATTTTATAACAGGGATATATCAACCCCGCCTGCTTTGCCGAGCAGTTACGTGCAGCGAGCGACTCTGACGCTCAACAAACACGGAGTGAATCCTCCTCCAATAGCCGAGCTCCGTTCGTTCGGACATCCCACGACCCCTGAGGAATCCTTCTTCAGCGACTTCATAGCTGATCGACCCTTCATGTTCGGGCTCTTCGACACAGAAACGTATACCTGTCTGATATCTACTATGTTTACGCAACCTACTTATCCTAACTGATGTAAATCTATACTAATACTATATAGAGGAAATATTTTTTTGTTTGTTTGTTTGTTTGTACCGAATAGGCTCCGAAACTCCTGGTCCCATTTGAAGAATTCTTTCAGTGTTAGATAGCCCATTATCGAGTAAAGCTATAGGCTAATATATCATCACGCTAAGACCAATAGAAGCGGAGTACCAATGAAGAATGTTCCAAAATCGGGGGGTTTTTTTAGCGTTAGCCCAAAGTAACTATTCCACGCGGACGAAGACGCGGGCAGAAGATCTAGTAAAATATAATTTAATTTTGACGCTGACTTGCTTGGTTTTTTATGTTCTTGGTAATAACGTGGGCGATTGCGTTGTGAAATATAATTTAGCTAAAAGCGACCCTGTTGTATTGTTATTTATTTGTTCGGGACTAAAACTGAGGCTAAATTTTAATGTCATACCTTCGAAACGGGGATCTGCGGGGTTTTTGCATAACACACTAACAATTGTAGTCAAGCGTAGTCTAGCAGACGAATTTTTTAAACATATATATGAAGCAATGAATAAGGAATTTTAAGGAAGTGCGTGCGAATATGCGCAATTGAGGTGTTGGTCCGGCGATCAGAAAGTTAAACAAACATTGGTTAGGAAGATAACAATGTCGATTGGGACATTGCAACTTTTGTTCGGGACATCAGCCCTAGGGTAGAGCGAGTGAACCGGTCGCTCTAGGCGCCAGATGGCACGGGGCGCCAAACAGCCAAATGCGAAAAACAATTACCAGCGCCAAACTAAAAAATTAGAGCGCGAGAGCATTTTTAACCGACTTCAAAAAGGAGGAGATTCTCAATTTGACTATATGTTTTTTTTTTTGTTTCTTTGAAGCGATTACTCCGCCAATTATAAATTGATTTTGATGATTTTATTCTTGTTTCGTAGGTCAACTTCAGAGGTAGTCCCATATATATTTTACTAACCTTGCTTGGTAGTTTTTTAATGATATGATAATACGTATTTTTCCTACGTAGTCTATGTGGATGATATATTTATAACGGAACAGCTGCTTTTTTTTTGCAATTTCAGGATTCGTCCCATAGTTTTTTTTTAAAGCATTGTCCCCCACTATTAATTTCTATTGCGGGTGCATTTACAAACATTTAAACTCACATACAATGTTCTCAATTTAAGCTTAGCACTGTTACTGAGGATGACGTTAAGAAATCTTTACTTGCGATTACTTCTTCAGCTGTAGGTAATGATAAGTTGTGTTCAAGAATGATAACTCTTATCCTTCCCTCGTTACTTCCTGTTCTCACTCACATCTTCAACCACTCATTTTCCTCTTGCTCATTTCCGTCAGTTTGGAAACAGGCTCACATTATACCTCTACCTAAAACTAGTAATCCTACCTTATTAACCCACTTTAGACCTATTTCTATTCTCCCATTTTTGTCTAAAGTTTTTGAGCACTTAGTTCATAGACAATTATCATTTTGCTTGGCGTCAAACTCGATAATTTCCCCTTTTCAATCCGGTTTTCGCTCGGGTCACAGTACTGTAACAGCGCTCCTGAAAGTAACTGACGACATCCGCTGGGCAATGGAGAATAAGTCCCTTACTGTTCTTGTATTGCTTGACTTTAGTAGTGCCTTCAACTCAGTGGATTTCGACATTTTACTAGGTATCCTCAAATCTATCAATTTATCCTCTTCCGCTTTAGCTTGGTTCAGTTCTTATCTTCGGGGACGCTCTCAGTGTGTTCGCTTGGAGGAGTCCTTCTCTGATTGGTGTAGTCTCACTGAGGGTGTTCCTCAGGGAAGCGTTCTCTCACCTCTTCTTTTTTCAATTTTCATCAACTTTGTCACCAGAGTTATTTCTTCTAGTTTTCATCTCTACGCAGATGACTTGCAGCTTTACCGACATTTTACTGTAGCTGACGCGGGTTCTGCAATTGCTGCTATGAATCATGACCTGGTTTGCATCAGCGCTTGGGCTAAGTCATTTGGCTTGCAAATTAATCCAACTAAATCCCAGGCCATGATCATAGGCAGCAGATTCGTTCGCAATATGGCTGTTGTTACATCTCTGTTGCCTTTATATCTCGATGGTGTTCGCATTGACTATACCGAAACCGCCAAAGATCTGGGTGTAATTATTGACTCCAATCTTTCGTGGCGTGCTCAGGTGAATGAGGTAAGTCGAAAGACACATTTCTCTTTTCATTCGCTTAAAACTCTTCAAAGTCTCTTGCCCTTGAAGACAAAAATTACTTTGGCACAAACACTTATTCAGCCGATTATAGATTATGCCGACGCCTGCTACCTGGATGCTACTGAGGAGCTATTAAACAAGCTTGAGCGCTTGCAAAACTTGTGTATTCGCTTTGTGTTCGGTCTTCGAAAGTATGACCATGTTTCTCACCTTCGCAAGGAACTCAAGTGGCTCCCAATCCGCCTTCGCAGGAACACTCGGATTTTATGTCTCCTCTTCAACATCTTACACAACCCGTCTTATCCTTCCTACCTGCGTGAGCGTTTTTCTTACGCTCGCCCTAGCGACGCTCCGTGTAGATCGCACCTTAGATCTCTCCTGAAATCTCACCCGCATAAAACTAGTTACTATTCTTATTCTTTCACTGTTCATGCTGTAAGATTGTGGAACTCACTACCGCCTAGCATTCGTGATTTAAAAACTATTTCTGCTTTCAAATATCGAGTAAAAGAGCATTACCTTTCCTCTCAACTGTGAGTATTTATATATATATTTATATATTTAAGCTTTATACGTGTAGGTATATTTAATATTTTAGTTTTAGGAAATCGCTTATTCATATTTTCTCTTCTTGTTCTCACACACTATTGTCTACATTTCTTTTTCATTTCTCCTTTCGCAGGTCTGCTGGAAGAAATTTCTTAAGAAATAAGCAGTACCTTTGTACTTAAATTTTAACTATGTGGTATCTTTATGTATTTTACTGTGTGTACATAAATAATAAAATAAATAAATAAATAAATACACAAACAGCCAGACCCAGAACAACTACTTGTAGGTCATACAAATATTTGTTCCGTGCGGTAATCGAACACGCGATACGCAGCGCAGCAGTCAATCGCTCGTGCCGTCAATAGTGACAGTTGTTCATAGCGATAAGTACAATGACCCCTTAAGATATTGTCCATGAATTCTATTTCAACCTGTAGGCATCGATTAGTATGTAATTTAAATAAATCGAACGACTGACAAAACACGTTTTAAGTATTGGAAACTGTCTAAATTCAATCGATTACTTTGATAGCTTTATTTAAAAAAGTTAACACATTCCCATTAATGATAATATCCTGTTTATTTCGACGAATATATAAGCATGAAAGCTCAAGGGGCCCCCAGTATAACTTACTTCAAAATACGCAGAAGTCGTGTCAAAAAATGCAAGTTTTCGTTTTTGTCTTACTTGCCGCGAGTGTTGGGGTCTCCATTTCGACTCCACACAACTTCGATTTGCGTGGAACACATATCCAGGAACCGTGCAATGTCTACAATGACGTATTACTAAATTACCGAGCCGATATGTACGACTTCGCTGTCGTGTTCTACAAGGCAGTCGCAGCAAGGAGTGAACTCAACTTCGTGTACTCTCCCCTCTCCGTGTGGCTCATTCTCGCGGGAATGGCTGAAGGAGCAGACTCCTACACCAGGCAACAGATATTCAAGCTCCTAAAAATTCCCTCCGATAAATGTACCCGACAAAAGTATTACCAATTGGCAACTTCTCGCATCATCCAAGCAGATGACGTCAATGTTGTCAGCAATCGAGTTTTGTTGGTCGATGCGGGCGTGACACCGAACCCGACATGGTACGATACTGTGACGAAAAACAATCTTCTAGATGTGCTCACCGCTCCTATTCGATACAATCCAGAAGAAACAGCCAACGAGATCAAGCGACTGATGAAAGCAGAGCTGCCAAGACTTAACTTCAATGGGAACTCAGTGATTCTGGACACAGTTGACTACAACGCACTATGGACAACCGAATTCTCAGACGCTGGAATCGAGCGTTCTCCCTTCTACGACCAATTTGGAAACCCAGTTGGATTCGTAGATCTCATGAAAGTAACCAAACGTGCAAGACTGGGTTACGTCAAAAGCCTAAGAGCAAAGGTTTTGGAGTTGCCGATCGGTGCGAATGAGCGCTACCGTATGATTTTCGTAATATTCCCTAGAACTACTGATGTTAAGAAAGCATTTGGGGTTATAACCAACGAAATTGTATTTGAGATGTTCGATTCCATCAAGGAGAGTTACGTGCCGGTTGAGGTGGCGATTCCACGCATTGTTATATCCAGTGAGCTTGACGTGAGGTCCCTGATTGAAGATATGGGAATCACGAGCTTGTGGAACGATCCAGCAGCGACCAGGTATATTATTTCTTCTTCCTTACATATTATAAAACAAAGTCCCCCGCCGCGTCTGTCTGTCTGTCTGAACGCGATAAACTCAAAAACTACCAAACGGATTTTCAAACGGTTTTCACCATTGGACGGAGTGATTCATGCGGAAGGTTTTAGTGTATAATTCATTAAGGTTTTGAGAAAATTGGCTGAAATATGACGATTATTGTTGAAGATGTCGGAAAAAATCATGCCGACTGGGAGCTTTACTGGCGTGCGCCGCGTAAGCCGTTAGAGATAAATCAAATTTATGTTCTAGAGTATTGTATATCTTAACAAATTCAACAAAAAAGTCCGCGATGGCATATGTCTATCTTCTAAGGATGACCCACAGTAACCATTTTTATCTTTCAAAATTTTATAAAATTTTCGTTGTTATTTCCGGAGCTATTTTGACCGGTATCATATTAATCCTTATCCAATAAAATATGTTATTTAAATTGGGCATTAAATTTCGATTAAAATATGCCTTTACATCATATCATTTAAATGAATAGTTTAAGAGATATCTCAGTTTCAAAATAATTATGGTTGACGGCAACCCGGCGCAGTAGGCTACCACTGCGTCCGCTGAAAGTTAGTCAATGACCTTTTCCTTGGCTATTAGGTATGTATTCCCGGTAGAACGTTCCCGTGGCATATTTTGCGACATCCACGCGGGCGAAGCCGCGGGTAAAAGCTAGTTCTTTATAATTTGCCCATTGTTAGGATGGATTTTGTACTTTAAAAGTTCGTTGTGGTTACCTTTTTCATACCTATTCATAGTCATAACATAGAAATTAAGAGCACTGCAAATACGGTATCTTGTTACAAAGCGTAAGCGACTGTTGAGTTAGCTATACAGGGTGGCAGGGACATCGAGGCGAAAACTGTTATCTATCATGGATTCAGTACATGATTCTGAACCGCCCTGCGCCCCTAATAACATTTTATAAAGCAGTGCCCCGTTTACAAATTATTAAGTTGGGTAAATAGTCGGTGTAACCGACTATTTACCCAACTTAATAATTTGTTGATGATAATAACGTTGCTATAGAAACAGCCCTAATTAACGAACAAGTACTCAATCGTAAATGAAAATAAAAATTGGAAAAAATCTACATACCTAAACCTTCTTGCCCTTGTACAAACCCAACGCAATCTCGGCCATGCAATGACTAAAGCTACCTTATCTCCATGCAACAGGAACGTGTCCCACCCACCTGCCTTGCCAAGCAGCTACGTCCAACGAGTGACCCTGACACTGGACAACCACGGCCTGTACTCCTCACCTCTTGAACAAGCCACTCCCGGCGGCTCGGCGACCGGCCTGGACCCCAAAGTTGGAAACGACTTCATTGCTAACCGGCCTTTCTTGTACGCGCTGTTCGATTCGGAGACGCTTACCTGTATGGTGGCATCGGCGTTTAGTGTACCTACTTACAAGAATTAATGATCGAAATTAATCGTCGGTTTATGACTACTATTTACCTAATTTGTAGATCTTATTCAGCATAAGCCATAGAAAAAAAACAACTATTTTGTATGGTGACGCGTAGGTACGCAACCGTTCAGCTTTTCACGTCTATTCGGGTTTCGCGGCAAACAAGTAGGTATAAAATGAGGACAAATGTGTTATTATCATACGAGTGCTTATAAATAGAGTTCAGCGCTGTTTTGTTCAGCGATGTACGCGGCTGATAGAAGCAGAACTGTGTATACATAAGTGTGACCAAAATCGTTCAGCGAAACGCGAATGGAGCTGAATAAGTGTGAGTAGTCCCTTAATTGCCGCGTACCATAGACCGTAAGGTTAGGCGCCTCACCTAGAGTGCGCAGCAAATCCTGTGTCATCATTTATATCCTAGAAATGGTTGATATGATCATCTAGTAGAGTTCCGTGGTACACTTAATAAATACTTTTAATAGGGCCTATTTCACGATGTCCGAATAGCCACTACTTACCGAAAAAATTAAAAAAATGGAACAGAATTTGTATGAAATTATCTGCCAAGTAAGTTAATAGGAAGTTAATCGTAGGTGGTGAAACAGGCCCTTTATGTCATAAATAAAGTTAGGCTACGAGCTGTTAAACACATTAACTCAATACGTAATTAACAGGTCGGTTTAAGAGTACATTTTTGGCAAACATTGTTTTTAGTAGATAGGTGTGAGTAAAATAAATAAAGAGTTCCTGATAATGATTTTGTTTTAATGAAAGGTTAGCTTCATTATAACCTGGTTGGACCGCGGACCCGAGGTCTGACTCGACATTTTCTATATCTGCCATAGAAATTATATTCCTGTATTACCCAACATTATAGAAGAGTTCCATTAACATTGAAAAGGTCCGACTAATTAAAATTTGAGTGCTCAGGGCCGACGGGAAGAGTTGTTTTAAATTGTAGACCAATCTACTCTAGGGCACCAGATTAACTATGTACCTGCCTAACCCTTTTCAATTTTGTTAATTCCACGTTTAGATTCTAGCACGGGGATAAAGCCTTTACCCCATTAGGTACTTAACGAAAATCACGATGTCTAAAATAAAGAGTACGTTTCATCAAGCCGTATAACTATCATAATGTTGACTCCACTGTTGTAGGACCAAGACAAATACGCTACGCCGCCGCCGCTAAGGTGCTACCTAATAGCTCCGTTTTTTTTTGTAATTTCACAGTGGAGTCAACTTTACGGCAAATAAACTATTTGATGAAACGCACTTTATACAGTGTGTTCATTATTAATTGTCTCGTGACGCCTTTGGTGGCACTGTTCTGTCAGGCGCCATTTTGAACTCCATTATAATGGCTACTACACACATGCCGGCGACATGGCCGCCGGCTTTTGCCGCGCGGCACGTGCCTCCGGCTTTTGCGCCTTCATTTCCTTTGCGTTTGTTTGTGCGGCTTTGTGCGGCAGTGCCGGGCGCGCCCGGTGGCCAGGCCGGCGGCAGTGCCGGCGGCATGGACGCCGGATGTGTGTAGTAGCCATAATGAAACTAAGTTTGACAAGCATTGGTGCCAACATGACAGCAAGGGACAAGTTATAGTGAACGGTCTGTAGGTACCTACTCTTACTTCAATATACACTCTATATATTATCATAGATTCTTGGTAACTACCTATATGTACCAAGAACCCAGAGCAATGAATGTTGTTGAACTGCCAAATAAAAGACCCAATTACCCGCAAAACTCGAATCTACATTGCTAACTAGATTTGAATATAGAACAGCATACAATCTATTTTTGAAAAGAGATGCTTGAGCACTGTTCTAGAATACGGGCTTCAGACGCCATTCTTAAAAGCTACGGGGACCAAGAAGAGGGTCGCCACAATAACGGCTGCAGTGACGGGTGTCATGAATCAAAAATCGCTCTTACAAACTTACTTGGATAAATAACGTATCAGTGACATCGCATTCGCTTTAAATTGCGGACTCTAGGGCCGTTTATCCACCGCACCGTGAACGGGACATCAACGAGGACGAGATGACGATGCCGAAGCAGGGACAGTACATTTACTATGGCCGCGTAATCTACGCGGCCATAGTAAATGTACTGTCCATATCGTTTCTTGAAAACCCGTTCACGGTGGACAAACAGTGCACTTAAGGTCATCGCCCATTATAACAGCATCGCTCCAGCACGGTAGCACCTCGGGACCGCCTCGAAAAATCTAGTCGTCATCGCGCCGTAAGCCAGGCGACTGCTAGTCGCCAACGCGCCGGAAGCAAGGCGACCGTAAAGCGTAACCGTAGCTTAAGCAACCTTTTTGAACAACAAAATAAGTAAAACAAAACACAATCTATACACCTCCCTTTATTGTGACTCTCTACATCAAAGTATCAGGCTTTGAGAAGGCTCCAGCGAATAGACACGTTCGGGTCTCGGTATCAAACAGCGCGAACATAAACGGTCTATCGGCTACGAATTCCTGGCCCACAGCTGTAGCCACACCGGTTGCGGTTTTTGAAGCTAGGTTGACCAAACCTGATACCAGGTCTGTGCCGACTGCTGGTGGAGGTTCCACGCCTTGACTGTCGACTTTGATGGAAACTCGTTGGATCAGACCACCAGGGGTTGCTGGAGGGTTTGACACGTATCTGCAATTAAGTTGATAGTATATTATAATGAATTCCGGATGGCCTTGATCTAGTGGTCGCAAGCGGTAACCTATAATAATTTGAAGAGGGGCTTGTGGCTAAGTAATAACAGCGCTACGCTTGCCGCGGTTCGTCCGTGGATTACCATCTTTACATACCAAGACCCCTCTGTGCCTCGGAAAGCACGTTAAGCCGTTGGTCCCGGCTGTCATTTGTAGTTCTTTGACAGCCGTTACGGGTAGTTAGAAGCCCAAAAGTCTGGCAACCAGCCTTACCAAGGGGAGGTGTTACTTAATAACTGGGTTGTGGAGGTCAGATAGGCAGTCGCT
The DNA here is from genome assembly GCA_948150665.1 of Conistra vaccinii. Lineage (NCBI taxonomy): Eukaryota > Metazoa > Arthropoda > Insecta > Lepidoptera > Noctuidae > Conistra > Conistra vaccinii. The sequence goes on along the minus strand of OX411339.1, from coordinate 5,327,565 downwards.
CCATGTAAAATACTGGTATTCAGCTGCATCCGGTTAGATTGGAAGCCGACCCCAACATAGTTGGGAAAAGGCTAGGCAGACAATGAACCGACAATTATTTAATTCTAATCTTAAAATTAGTTCACTGACAGATAATGCTCAGCCTAAACCTCTAGTTCTAGAACCATGAAACTTTGCACAAGAGTTGCATAAAGAGTGAAAATGAGATTTAAGGAAGGATTTTTGAAAATCCTCCCCTTAAGGGGTTAAATAGGGTTGCGGGAAGTCCAAAAGGGATACCGTGGCCCCTGGCAACGTACTGCCAACTGAAGGAACACGGGTGGGACTTAGTCAGTAAGAGTCTGACACGCCCTCCCGCTCCGCCCAGAGCGGGAGAAGTTATTTGATGATATCCCAACCACAAAAAAGGGGGTTAAATAGGGGCTGAACGTTTGTATTGAAGTTCGTCATTTTTGCCGAAGAGAAATCTACATCCTATACACACCAAAGATCTGCGATGACGATATTAGAAATAACCACATTAACAACCGTTCATTCCCAGTCGCCCCCACGGGAATTGCCACCGGTGGCAAAAGGGAATAAAAATTCCCAGTCGCCACCGGCGGTGATTGGGAAATCATTGCCCCCATTTCAGTTTCATACAAAAAAAGACAAAGTGCATTAAAGCACTTTGTCTTTTTTTAGAGATTAGAGGCAGGTTTAGGATAAGTTACCTCATCCTTTTATTCTCTGCAATGGAGAAAACAATGTACAGCGAAAATGAAGTGGGGGCAATGACTTCCCAGTCACCGCCGGTGGCGACTGGGAATTTTTATTCCCATTTGCCTCCGGTGGCAATCCCCGCGGGGGCAACTGGGAATGAACGGCTAGGTACTCTTACTGAGGCTCAGGTCAAGAAACTATTAACAAAACATGTTTTAGGATAGGTATATCAAAATAAAAGCATAGATACGTGATTGGTAACAGAAGATATAACTTACCAAAAAAATGCCACCATATTACTATAAAACATGCCCATAGTTGCTCAGTAGGTGGTCCTAATACTAATTCAACATTGATAGTGTGACTGATCAATTGATCATCATAATTTATAATCATCATTTTTTATTTCTTCTATTAATCCGGTGTTGCCAAACGCACCTCTTTTTTATTTGTAAACAGTATTCAAGGTTTTAAGCTAAAAACCAGCCCTTAGCAACCAGATATGTGACCTAAGCATAATGCTGAGGCTTAAACCTTTCGCTTCCGGTATTATAGTTTTTTGTATATACCACTACTACTAGCTGTAACACCGGATACAATAAACGTTATTCTAGTCTACTCTATTCTATTCATTTACCTACTTACCTACGTAAGAAGATATAAAAAAACTACAAAGACAAAATTAGCCTATTTGACTTAAAAGTGTCGTATTTTTGGGATTTTAATACTTTTAAGATTTTCAAATTCTTACCTCGTTGCTGCCGGATCTCTCCAAAACGACCTTACACCAAATTCTTCAAGCGCAGGCCGTGCATCAAATTCTGACGATACCGCAAACCTCGGTATTGCGACGTCCAACGGAAAGAGACTCATTTGCAGCAGCGGAAATATCTCCTGAATAGAACCCATGAAGATGTCGATAGCATTCTTAAGCATGTTGTTGCCGGTGCCGACAGCAATCAGCATGGTGTACCTGCCGTTAACACCAACCGGCAACTCCAACACATTAGCACTCAAAAATGAAACGGGCGCCAAACGGACTTTTTTCTGCATATGCATCATGTCAACCGTTCCAATCTTTTGCCCCAATTCATTAAAGAACGGTTGACTCTGTATTTTCGCTTCAGGGAAAGCTGTCGTCCAAAGTCCTTGGTAGTCTAACCCGTCGAGGAGAACAGAGTTCCCTTTTAACACAATCCTGGAGCGTATTGATATAAAGTCGCGAACCCTTTGAATTGTCGCTTTTGGGTTGTTCTTGAGCGGTGCGTACGCGAAGTTCAGGAGTCCTGTGGAACGCGCTGTCTTGCCCCAAGAAGGGTAAACTTTAAGGCTTTCATCGAGGACTAAAGTCCGTCGTCGACTTAGAGTAACGTCACGTCCAGGTATTTCCACATTCAGGGCTATGTCATAAAACTTGTTGCGGATGCATTTTTCTTGGGGTAGATTGAGGGAGGTGAAAACTTGGCTTTGAACTGACGGGTCTGCACCTTCGGCTAAGGCAGATAAGGAAAGCCAGATGGTGAAAGGAGAGAATACGAAATGGTTGTTACTCCGGTCGGCTACGTGCGTGTACAGTTTGTTGTGGAAGTCGGTGGTCGCCTTCCTGTAGTCTTGGAATACATCTCGGGCACACGGATCCGTGGTCTTACTTCCAAAGATTCCATTTATGAAGCTGGTGGCTCCGTTTGCTATCTTTTCGGGTGTTTGAAGTATGCCGTCGAATAATCTTTGACTATGTGCACTATGTGCTATGCACAAGGTTAGTAATACAATTGACAACCTCATTTCGCTCAGCATATCTTACTATCGAACTGAGGATTTTGTACGAGTGGTTTTATATAGTTTTGGTGTAATTATAAATGTAATTTAGGTGAAATGGTCGTTAAGATAATAATTATTTAAAGTGAGGTTTTTGTCGCCGATCAAATGAATGAATAAACTATCAACTTAATTATACCTAATGTATAATTATTATTCACATTAAAATGTATCTGACAGTTAATATTACTTAAAATACGTTTTATAAATACTACACGAGGAATAAGTGAAAAACAATGTTAAACATAACGTATTTAATTATTATTTGCCGTCAAATAGTAACATTTTCATAAATTCATACATGAAGTAAATTTTATTCGACGTGTTTATTTTTAAACCGTGCAGTTCGTTGAAAGTTTCGCCACACATATTTCGAAATATATGGCTCGTTCGTTGTACAAACGTTATTTAATTAAATTAAATTACATACATGTAAAATGCAATTCACGAAACATTTTGATGTCCATTTCTCTTTTAGGGAGTCATATTTATAGTTAAGAGGGGACAGTACCTGCGATTCTCCATACTAATTTATTCCCCTTTTTCTTCCGGAATAATGCCTATAGACCCTTAAGAGGCATTATTCAGGAAGAAAAAAGGGGTCATACGGTTTTTTTTTTTTTTTTCATAAAAATACAAAAGTTTTTAACATAAAAGTACGTGATAGGAATTAAAATTTTAATGTAAAAAAAAAAATTATTGGCTCAGTTTTCGAGAAAAAAAGAGGAATACTGTCTCTATCGCACTTTACAGAGGCAGACTTGAGGTAACACGACGGCAATAGTTTCTTCAAATCCCTCGCAGGCCCCGTCCCCTCTTAAAAAACGGGTTTGTGGCTAAGTAATAACAGCCGCACGGGTCGATCAATCAGGTTAAGCTAACTGCTGTTAGTCCGTGGATGGGTGAACATTTTTACATACCAAGACCCCGCCGTGCCTCGGAAAGCACGTTAACCCGTTGGTCCCGGCTGTCATTCGTAGATCTTTGACAGTCATTACCGGTATTCAGAAGCCCAAACGTCTGGCAACTTGACTTACCAAGGGGGTATCGTGTTACCCAGTAACTGGGTTGTGGAGATCAGATAAGCAGTTGCTCTATTTAAAATACTGGCATCCGGTTAGACTGGAAGCCGACCCAACATAGTTGGGTAAAGGCTAGGCAGACTTATGCCAGAGAATTTAATTTCTAATCTTACCATTATGTTCTAGCATTAAACTTAAATAAAATTCTGTATTCCAGTGATGCTTTTTAAGTACATTTAAGACTATAACAATAAAATTAAGGCAGTGTGCCAAATAGGAATATAATTAACTAAGTAATTACAACTTAAAACTAATATCACAAAGTTCTGTGAACATTTAAGTACAGTCAACAAAAAAGTTTAGTACTTACAATAATAATACCAGCCTCTTAGGTCCGGACTCCACCAAAGCGGAGATTTGCGGAGATGTCCGAAGTGGAGACGAGAAGAGATGTTTTCCAGCTAGGGTGTATCCACCGAAGCTGTGCGGAGATGCGAAATGGCTAGACTGGAGCGGAGATGGGTGCTGGCTAGAGCGGAACTGAGCTGCGTTCGGCGAGCATTGGATGTTAACAAAATCACTGCGCCGCTCACTGCACGCCGCATATAATCTCTTCTCGTCTCCGCTGCGCGCCGTCGCCGTCGCCAGCTTGCGAGGCATAGCTCACATCTTCGATCGCGTCATACAAATATGATACATCTCCGCTCAGTGGTATCCCCTGAAACTGAGTGGAGACGAGATGTGTGAATAACGAAATTCTATTGGTTGTTTAAAACACATCTCGTCTCCTCTCGTCTCGTCTCCGCTTTGGTGGAGTCCGGGCCTTATTGTCCCACTGCGGTGCAAACGTCTCTTGTCATATAGAGAAGGCACGAGCAGAACACTACACTTTCTCAAGACGGATTGGGCTCAAACTTCTCAGAAAGTACATATTCCTATATCAAACTATACATTTCCAGTAGAAGCTGATCTTGTATTGTGTAGGATTTCCGTACAGTGAGATGTCAGCTTATACTGGAAATTTATAGTTTGATACATATCAAACTATAAATTTACGGCTACATAGCCGTGTGTACAGAATTCAAAAACTAGTATAGAATTGTAAAAATAATAGTAGTGCGAGTCATCTCTCACACGAAATTAATCTATCATATTTTTACTAAACTGGCAATTTTTATAGTAGATACTTTTTAAACTTAACATAAACTAGTTTAACAGCTCACCTCAACATAGGTATAAGTAGTTAGCTACCTACATACTTATATCTTTTGTTAACTGTACCAAACAATTAATAAATTCATAAGGAACACAAGACAGGCAACAACTGCACTCAACCTATAACATTTTAAATAAATTTAAAACTAAATTAAAATCTTACTAATTCTGGAAGATGGCGTCGAATCAAATACGTATCTGTTGTGATGCATTCATATACATATCTGTTGTGATGCATTCATATACAGTACTTCCACAATTATTTTACGTCTTACGGCAGCAACTCAACAGCAACCTTATTATATGGACTATAAAGATTATTTTGAAAGACTTTTCATTAGCACCAATCTTGGAGATAAACTAGTGAAAGTTTTTTATACAGGGTGTCAGGGACATCGACGCGAAGCCGGTTACCATGGATTCAGTACATGATTCTGAACGCCCCTACGTTGAAACTTTTCGTCGCTGCGCGTGCGCTGTCAACCCGACATTTATCATGGGAAGCGTGCGGTGACGATGACGCGATTTCATGATTTTTGTTCACCCAAAAAGTGCTCAACGCGCCTAAAGAACTTCAAAAATCTGTTCCCTTGGATGTCAAGAGTGACAACTGCGCTCCTTAAGTCAGGTAGTGACTGAGGTGTTTGTGGTCCTTGGACCACAACGTGTGGCGCAAAAGTTTTATTCACGGTGACTGCTCTAGATTACATTGAACCTCAATGCATCTGACATCTTAGTTGACGTATAGATGATATAAACAAAATTTATCATCATCACCATCACCGTCATCATCATCATCCTTTTTACAACCTCTCTGAAAATGGGTTGGTACCATCTGACGGCTAACGATTTTAAATCAAATGTATTAAAGTCTATTTTACGATAGCTATACAGAACAGTGGACGGCTCGCCGGCCGCTCACTACCCGCGAGCCGTCACACGTAAAATAGACTTTAATGAATTTGATTTAAAATCCCAACTTGAATGACAAGTTATTTGCCGTGTCGGAGGGGTGATGTTATAATGAGCGATGTCTTTTACTCAAGAACCGCACGCGCTCATTGGTCAAATCAAATATCACGCGCTTCTCGACTACCTGTTACACACTTCTGTCCCTTTTCACGAAATCACTCACATAGATTTGATTATTTAGATTTAGATTGCAGGAAAGATGTTACAAGTTTTAAAAAACTAGACAGATTGAGCGTAACCCAGCCACAATTCTAACTAACCTACTTTTTATTCTAGTTTCTCAAATGGGGCAAGAAATAAAAAGCTTTTAAGACTTCGCGTGACCCGTTGAAGAAAACCTCAAACTCTTTGGAGCTCGTCTACTCCCTATTGACATAACCTCATTGCTTTGTACAAGTCTCGTAGAACTGGTGACTTCATTTGAACTTTTAAAGTTAGTATTCTTATATTAATAGTACTGAGAGTTGAGGAACGTAATAATATTATCCTTAGTTAAACAAATATTTTTTGTGGAAGTGTATAGAGTGCCGCTAGAATATTTGCGGCATACAAGTGGCGCGGCCTCGGTCCGGCTAAAGTGCCGTAAGCATTGCATTGTCACGGTCTTTTTTTTAGGTTAGAACTGCGACCACACAACGCCAAGGTACAAGAGAATGTAGTGTTTTTACAGCGATCTAACCTCAACAATCAAACAAAATAACAAGTGACGTGACTTAGTAACAGTGACAATGGAATGCTTACGGGACTTTAGCCGGGCTGATGCGGTGTTAATAAACTGCCGGTAGCGGCACTTGATCCGGGATTGATAGGGATAGAGTGCCGCTAGTGGCACTCTATACACTGCCTATTTTATCAAAATACCCATTGTATGGGTTCCGGATACGGAGGTTGTTTGTTTTGTATAGGTATACTTCACAGACGTGATGAATATCATTATCTTAATACTATTAAAAGAAACAAAATAAAACCAGGCCACGTGCGAGTCGGACACGCACACGAAGGGTTCCGTACTACCGTATATTATTTAGCAAAAAAATTAAAACACTAAACGAAGAATATTATTATTTTTCATCATAATGAAAATTGCAAAGATTAATTTATATCATAATGATACTATGAATTACAAAGTTATTTTAGCAGTTGCAGAAAATCACCCATATTTAAATAAATACCTTATGAATCGGCGCTTTTAGTATTTGTCGATTATATAATAGTATATGTTAACTAACAGAGGGCGTTCCCGTTAACCCGCAATAATATAGCGTCCATACATGCTAGAAAAAATATTAACATTGAAAAAAAAAAAGTTTCTTTTTATTTTTTTTAAATAAAATTTTCTCTTTATTTTTTAAATTGATGCGTAAATGCAACATTATGTACACGCGCATTTGTCTTTCAACGTTGAAAGACAAGTGCGACAAGTATACGTGTACAGAGTGTTTGTTTTACGTATGAAATTAATATTTTTTGTGAATATTTTATGATATTTTTTTTTTTTTTCTAGCATGTATGGACGCTATACTATTGCGGGTTAACGGGAACGCCCTCTGTTAGTTAACATACTGTATATATGGTACATGATGTACAGAAGTTTCAAATTCCTAACTTGTTTCATTGTTGAGATAGAGCTCGTACAAAAATGGTTTAAAACTGACAACTTTTACGGCCCCCTATTCCATTATTTTAGAAGATAAAAAAATATTCTCTACTCGATGAGAACAGTTTTACTCGGGTTAGATTTGTTTTTTTCAAAATCACCCTTTTATTATATCTATGGAGAAATAAACATACAAATACAAAATAATAAAAAATTAAAGGCCCTTTAATTTTTTATTTTATTATTTGTTGTTATAGCGGCAATAGAAATGAAAGAAAAGAAAAAAAGAAAGAAAAATATTTTATTTTGGACACGCACAGGAAATAAAAATAGTAAGTAATAGTAAAACATAATAAATTAAAAAAAACAAAAAGAATTATAAAAACGAACAAAAAAAATAACGACCTGTGCGAGGCCAAAATGCATAATCTGTGAAATTTTCAACTGTCTATTACGGGTCATGAGATACAGCTCGCTGACAGACAGACGGACAGCGGAGGCTTAGTAATAGGGTTCCGTTTGGCACCCTTCGTATACGGAACCCTAAAAACGGATTTTCTTAAAAATACACTTCAAGTAGTCTACTACAATACATGACCGGTGGTATGACATGGTCATTCACCCCAAAAATATATCGATAGTCGATACCCATCAAGTCTGCGGAGTTTCGCTAGTTAATTTATTTAGACCGCGTATACATTGCACAAAAATTGGTTTACATTATTATTAAATATTAATACATTTAAAACTATTAACTACTTTGAGGAGCTCGTGGCTAAGTAATAACAGCCGCACGGGTCTATCATCTATATCTATCAGGTTAAGCTACGCTTGCCGGGGTTGGTCCGTGGATGGGTGACCATATTTACATACCGAGACTCCTCCATGCTTCGGAAAGCACGTTAAGCCGTTGGTCCCGGCTGTCATTCGTGGATCTTTGACAGTCGTGACGGGTCGTCAGAAGCCCGAAACTCTGACAACCAGTTTTACCAAAGGGTATCGTATTACCCAGTAACTGGGTTGTGGAGGTCAGATAGGCAGTCGCTCCATGTAAAATACAGGTATTCAGCTGCATCCGGTTAGACTGGCAGCCGACCCCAACATAGTTGACTACTAACTATTACCTACTTTGGCTTTTCGAACTCTTACAGTATTCATAAGACTCATTTTAAGTACAAACATCAGTTACTTCCAAAGAATAACAAACCTTAAATCTATTACACACAGCTCAATTTTTATTGCATTCATATTGTATGATATTTCTCGTCATTCAAAATTTAGCTTAATTTACTTGCTGTTAAAGTTGATATTTGCGTAAGTTGTCACAACTGGGATGGTGGGAATAACACGATGTGTAACGCTAAGCGTTGAACATAATTACAGCGGGTAGAGAGTGTACACGATGACATCTAAAACAAAAAAACAAAAACAATTTAAAATGTTATTACGGATTTCAAGTATCACCCGAAACCCCCTATTGCAGCGTTTCCCATTTGCCGGGTCGCGACCCGTTACAGGGCCATCAAAATAAAATACCGGGTCGCAACATCCTTGTTTTAAAAAAACGGGGCGGTCTGGGACTGCCGATAGAAGTGATAACTTAGTAACGCCATCTAACTAAAATGTCAGGAATTTATGTGGCTTGCTGTCAGTACAAGAACGAAAGTTTAAAATTTTAAGTGGCAGTGTGAAAATTACCGGGCCATGGCAGAACAACGTTTGGGAAACACTGCCCTATTGGGTTGGAGATGATACTTCTTCAAAGGAAAGTATACAAGAATAAACTCGCTAAAATAATAAGAACCCATCTTTGTGCTAAATGATATTAGCCGTACTTGTCGGTCAGGTTAAGCTACGCTTGCCGCGGTTGGTCTGTGGATGGGTGACCATCTTTACATACCAAGATCTCTCCGTGCCTCGGAAAGCACGGCCGTTGGTCCCGGCTGTCATTTGACTGTCGGGTAGTTAGAAGCCCAACAGTCTGACAGTCTTACCAAGGGGTATCGCGTTTTCTGGGTTGTAGATGTCAGATAGGCAGTCGCTCCATGTAAAATATTGGTATTCAGCTGCATCCGGTTAGACTGAAAGTCGACCCCAACATAGTTGGGAAAAATAGGCAGATGATTGTCCCACAGCTGGGACTGTGGGGTCGTTGCTAAATGATAACAGCCGAACGGGTCGACCGAAGGTTAAGCTACACTTGCCGCGGTCGGTCCGTGGATGGGTGACCTTTCATTCCGTATCGAGAACACGTGCTTCTCCAGTAGTAAGGGTAGTAGAAGTAGTATTTCACCCGTGCCCATGTGCCAAATTTCATCCAAATTCGTTCAGCCGTTTTCGCGTGAAAGCGTAACAACTCACTTTCGGATTTAATCATAATAATAAGTTAAGATGGTGCTACTCACCCATTCCGGGTACTTGCAAGTCGATAGTGTCAAAATTCGTCACGTTCATAATAAACTCGCCCGTAAACACGTCCTGTAACAAAATATAATACAAATTAATATTTTTATCAATACAAACATTCTGAAAAATTATACAACGTTTATCAGAAAAGCGTGGTCATATTTAAAGGTATAGATATGTCGTGGCCAGTTCTTAGAATTGATCATTTCATGAAGTAAATGACAATTGACATCGCATTTTCAATTAAAAACTTATTTCTAACACCTCTCGAAGTTGAACTTTTGAATTTAGATTTGTTTACGACGTTATAGAATGATTACTGTATTAATATTGGTCGAGAGCAGTGGTGGCCCAGTGGTAACGGCTCCGACTTACGAGTTGTAGGTTGTGGGTTCGAACTCAAGCAGGCGCTTTACTTTGTGCAAATAATTTAATTATCACTGCTCTCAAAAACGGTGAAGGAAAACATCGTGAGGAAACCGGCATGTCTTAGAACCAAAATTTCGAGACATGTGACATCTACCAACCCGCACTGGGCCCGCGTGGTAGATTACAGCCCACTCCCTGTCACAGAGAGACCTGTGTCCCAGCATTGGGAACATTAATAGGCTGATTATGTTCTATATACATTTGTGAGACATAAGTAGATAACCTTGTTTTGGTTATAGGATGTATAAAGCGCGCGATTCGTTTGCCAACCATGTAAACAAACACGAGTTTTAGGAAAAACAACTGTAATGCCTACACATAAGGATCATTTTACGCTGCAACTCAACTTTATTTACACTAGCATAAAGTTGATGTTTGTCTAAGTGGAAAATTCGTGTTTGTTTACCTGTTTGGCAAATAAATTACGAACGCAGATTAGATGTTTTAGTATATCAATGATTTTGGGACAACAATTTTAATTTATACTATGTTTTGAAGCTGGACGAGGGATAAAATTTCGATCGATCCGTACGGCTGTTATTACATTACATTTACATTACATATAATAAAGAAATCTTGATGTTTTGTTAAGTCGTATAACCCGTGCAAAGCAGGGCCCGCTAGTTTCAAATAAATGTCTAAAAACCAGTCCATCAAGATTGAGAAAAGTTGAGTAACATTGTTTCACCAATAATTTTGAATTGCTGGAAACATGTTTGATCCACAAACTGTATGCAATGTAGGCAGCCACATGTTTCAACGATACAAAAACCTGTTGCTGCAACAATGTTGTACACACAACTCTTGTCTTTTGTTTTTACAAAAAACTCTCACTCAAATATAAACTCGTGCTATATTAAAAGTTTTATCGCGCCATCGACCGGCGAACGACGTGGGGTAGCGATGAGACGTTCATTACGCTAATGAGAAGAACTATACAACTATACAGGGTGTGTCTGAACGGAAATTTGAAGAGTTGGAAGTTTGATTGTGACGTAGACTAGCTTGAATTTATAAAAGTCTTGCAGCGATTATCTTCCATAAATTAATGTATTTATACTATAATATTACACAAAGATACATAAATCTTTACATACCGAGACTCCTCCGTGCCTCGGAAAGCACGTTAAACCATAGGTCCCGACTATCATTCGTGGATCTTTGATAGTCATTACGGGTCGTCAGAAACCGAAATTCTGACAACCAGTCTTACCGGGTTATCGTATTACCCAGATTCTGGGTTGTGGAGGTCAGATAGGCAGTCGCTCCATGTAAAATACAGGTATTCAGCTGCATCCGGTTAGACTGGAAGCCGATCCCAACATAGTTGGGAAAAGGCTAGGCAGATTGATGTATAAATGAACGTTTTTCTGTTTTTAATACAAATTCACATAGACGAATGATTTGTTTCAAAATAATCACGTAATAAAGACTTCATACTCCTCATTCCAATAAGGTAGTATTACTTGCCAACAAAAGTTCCTTTTATCAATACTACAATAATCGAATCTGTGATCCGCTAGCCAATCAAATCTTATTTCTCAGGGGCTTTAGAAGATATCGGTAATAATACTGTTCGCGGAGAAAGATGCTTGTTTTATTCTACTCCGGCTAGATAATAGAGTCCAACCGTCGAGAGAATGCGTTCTTAGTGGTCGTTTACGGAGATGCGGGGCGTTGCGTGTAGCGTTGGGCGGCACAGCCCACACAAAATTTAAACATATGGCGTTGTATGAGAGTGTTTACGGAGAAGCGATTTTACACGCGTTTGCTTGAAAAGCAGGCGGAGCCCGCGGATGGCATCGCCGCGTCGCACGCGACTTTAAACGCGGGTTGCGGCTAGTTATTCTTGCCATTCTCCGTTCACGGTAAAACTAGCGACAACCTCGGCGGGGCCCGCGGCGGGGCACGCGCCACCCCCCCGCATCTTCATAAACAACATCGTAATTATGTTTGTATTTGCGCGTGTGATTCCCGATTGTGGCAAGCTAGTTTTCGAAAACCTTTGAATGTAGATGTGCTTCTTTTTTTTTTAAATAAACGAATGTTTCCTTTGAGTAAAATTTTCTATCTCTAGTATACTTTACTATACATTTAGAGTACTTTCCCTCCAAGGGAGGTACAAAATTTCCACGCTGTATATTAGTATTATTTTCTGCTCGTCTCGTCTACGCATTAACGTAATGAAATGTGGTGTTTGTCTGCGCTTCTCCTTTCATTCTCTTATCGATGTCTGTGATCTAACTTTACTAAGTTCTTGGTTCAAATATTTAAATTAGGATTTATCTAGCGGTTTCATGTATATTACCTATATTTTTACATTGAAATACCTACGTTACAGAAATTATCTGAAAATTGTGGTTGGTCTGTCTTAAGTTTCGTCTTTCGTATTTAAATAAATACTGCTTTAACATTTATACAGTCACCCTATATATATTTTAACAGACTTAAAAAAAAGGGAATATGCATTGGGCGGATATTTTTTTAAAGTCAAATTACATGTAATTTCACCGATTTCTCAGTGATAACTGAGTCGATTACGTGATTCATTATTTCATTTGGTAGAGGAAGCTTGCGATATCGTCCCGTATTATAAATGTTATTAACTTTGCTTGTATAGTTTTTGAGTAAGCTTCAATAACACGTATTTAACCTACTAGGTATAAGATGATAATGTTATAAAACTTCCTGTCACTGTTGTTAAAATAGCAAAGTATTGGTCTATGAATTTGTGTGGGGAAAGTATTACAAAAAGAAAATCATTCTTATAAATAAAAAAATAAATATCGATACAAATTGCTCTCATCGATTGCTCCATCAATACGTTTTCATAAGAATGTATTCACGTCAATTTTGATACATTGTTTTATAAATCTTATAATCCAAATTGTGGTATTCCAACTCACGAGCCATCAATACCAGCCAGTCTTAATAGCACCAGAAATATCGATATAATTTTAATAACCGAAGTTCCTAATAGGCACCTCTCTATAAAAGCGAGTAAATACACACCGTTCACTATAACTTGTCCCATGTTGACACCATTGCTTGTCAAGCTTAGTTTCAATACTAATAGAGTTCAAAATGGCGCCTGACAGAACTGTGCTACCAATTGCATCACGGCTAGGGTTGCCAGGTGTCCGTCTTTAGTCGGACATGTCCGGGTTTTTACAATCGTGTCCGGCCAAATATACACAAGTCCGGTCCGGTTTTTGGTCAACCCCGCCCCGACAAAAAATGCCTGATTATTGAATGTTTTAATTACTTTCAATGTGAAGAAGTTACAAATTACCTACTTACTTTATTAAATTATTTATACTCTTAATTATGAATCACATTTTGTTCTTATAAAATGTGATTCATAATTTATTAAGAGTAGGTCTCAAATTAATAACAGTAATAAATAACAAATTAAAGTTTTTTTCTTTTTTCTCTTAAAAACCATTGTCAGACTTTCAGGAGCTCGTGGCTAAGTAATAACAGCCGCACGGGTCAATCCATCAGGTTAAACTACGCTTGCTGGGGTTGTTCAGTGGCTGGGTGACCATCTTTTCATACCGAGACTCCTCCGTGCCTCGGAAAGCACGTTAAGCTGTTGGTCCATTCGTGGATCTTTGTCAGTCGTTACGAGTCGTCAGAAGCCCGAAACTGTGACACCAGTCTTACCAAGGGGTATCATATTACCCAGTAAATGGGTTGTGGAGGTTAGATAGGCAGTCGCTCCATGTAAAATAATGGTATCCAGCTGCATCCGGTTAGACTGAAGCCGAACCCTTGGGAAAAGGCTAGGCAGATTGATTTTTCAGGCTTTCAGTGCAAAATGTCTGACTAAATAAGAATATGTGTCCTGCTTTTCTATTTTTGGGCTTGGCAACCCTAGTCACGAGTGAGTTTATAGCGAGCGGTCTGTAGATATATTCTCGCCTCGCCTACTCATTAGTGTAATGAAGCGTGGCGCGCCGCTGCACCTTTATAGTTTGTGCTATGCTCAATAGCTCGCCGTAGTAAAACTATCCAACTTTATAATATGTCCTAACTTGCTAACACACTTGTACATACTGCAACGACTTTACTATAGACGAATATTATTAAAAATGTATGTAATGTTTAACTAGAAAGTCTAGAAACAGAACGATGGAAAAAAAAAGTATCTTTATATAGGAAAAATGTCCAGAGATCATTTGCATCATTGCAAAAAAAATAAACAAAACTTTATTCGGCAAATTCAAATGTCATCTATTCAAATTAGGCTGAGAATCAGCATTTTTCGAACGTCAAAATTACATAAGACAGTCTCCCAAAACGCCCGCCCTTCACCACTTCCTAATGCTTTAGCTGGGAAGAAGTAACGCAAAAACTTCCCAGCATCACTGCTGTCTGTTCAGTTTGAACTACACTCCATTTGAAATAAGATTAGGCATTTGAACAAACCTTTTTTACAGTCCGTTCCACCGATTCTGACTTCTATACCGTAGGCATAAGGATGGCATTAAAAGCATTTGCATTTAAGCTGCCATTTGTCATGCCACAAACGCAATAGAAGTCAAAATCGGTTGAACGGACAGTAAAAAAGGTTTAGCTAAATGTCTAATCTGAGTATACATAACATACTCGTACATAATCAGCCTATAATGTTCCCACTGCTGGGACATACGCCTCCTCTCTGCATATGTGAGAGGGAGTGGGCCCTAATCAACCACGCGGGCCCAGTGCGGTGGATGTCACATGTCTCCGAATTTTTGTTTCTAGGACAAGCCGGTTTCCTCACGATGTTTTCCTTCGCCGTTTTGAGAGCAGTGATGATGAAATTATTTACACAAAGTAAAGCGCCTGTCTGGGTTCAAACCTACCACCGGGCCACCACTGCTCTCAAATGGAGTATAGTACTAATGAATATGAAACTCACCAAAACAGTATATCCATCTGTAGAGTTAAGTAGGAAACTGCTCAATGAGATCGATTCCACAGTGTCTTCGATGTCCATGTTGACAACCGCAAAAGTGTAGGAAGGGTACGCGTCGCCCTTCCGCGGTAGGTGCGGCTTCACCCATATAGTCGAGCCCATACCCTGGAAGAATTAATTAAACTGATGAACGAACAAATAACCTTTGAAATAAAATGAAATGAAATTGTTTATTCTGTAAATAGGATATCGGAATCACTTTTACACGTCATATACACAGGCCGTCAGGAGGTTGTCTTTTACAGGTCGTTATTTTTTATATTTTATTATTTTTTTTAATGCTCCCTTTTGTTTTTTTTATTTATTATGTTTTACTATTACTGTTTGTATTTCCTGTGCGTGTCACAAATAAAATATTTTTCTTTCTTTTCTTTATATTAAAAAAAATATTAAAAATAAGCTAGATGAGTTCGGCTTTTCGTATCTGACTACTCTGAGAAGAAAGGCCGAAACAATCTCAGAGGTCAGTTTCTTTTAAAGTTCAGACATAATCTCGTTTAATGCTTATAATCCTACTAATATTATAAACTAACTTTCGCCCGCGTGGA
Source organism: Conistra vaccinii (assembly GCA_948150665.1). Taxonomy (NCBI): domain Eukaryota; kingdom Metazoa; phylum Arthropoda; class Insecta; order Lepidoptera; family Noctuidae; genus Conistra; species Conistra vaccinii. The sequence goes on along the minus strand of OX411339.1, from coordinate 5,311,893 downwards.
GGTCGGAAATTATCGTATATTGAAGGCGCACTCAGTTCGGATAGTGGTCGGCTTTACGAATTTTGCCGAAGCTACACCTAAGTTGTGTCGTACTGTTCCTACACTTCACAGGTGCAAGTTTAAGGAAGCGCATTCATTATCAGCCTTTTAATGTTCCCACTGCTAGAACACAGGCCTCCTCTCTGTGAGAGGGAGAGGGCCGTAATCAACTCGCGGTCCCATTGCGTGTTGGTAGATATCACCATGTCTTCGCATTTTTGGTTCTAGGACATGCCGGTTTCCTCACGATGTTTTCCTTCACCGTTTTGAGAGCAGTGGTGAGGAAATAATTTAAACAAATTAAAGCGCCCCGGTTCGAACCTACCACCTACAACTCGTAAGTCACGGCCGTTATCACTGGGCTACTACTGCTCACAAGCGCATAGTTACGTAGAATTAGAGAATGAATTGCATTCAGATAAATATCAAGCTAACTAACTAATTAGTCTGTATTGTCCCACTGCAGGGCAAGGACAATTCTGTCTGTTGCTAGTATCGGCCAGTCCTTTCGGTAAGAGTCAAGCTCGTCCCGCCATCTTCGTCTCGGCCTGCCACGATGTCGTCGTGCGTTTAGTGGGACCCAATCGGTGGTTCTCTTAGCCCATTTGTCATCTGACATGCGGCAGACATGTCCGAGCCAGTCCTACTTAAGCTTAGCGGCTTTCTGGGTAACGTCTGTGATCTTGGTTTTTGTTTTTTTATTTATTTTTTTATTGCTGAATGGGCCTGCTCTTGACCTCGATCTCGCCTGATGGAAAACGATGGATGTGGTCTATGATGGAACGAGCGTGCCCAGAAGATTGCTTTGAAGGCAGACGGGTTATATGTGGAAGGGAACACAGACGCTGGCAGAGAGTTCCACACTTTGGCTGTGCGCATTATAAATGTGGAGGAGAAGCGCTGAGTACGACTGGACGGGATATCAACCAAGTGCGGATGGTACCCTGCAGTACGCCTGGTAGTCCGGTGATAAAAGGGCGATGGTGGGATCAGATCGTGGAGCTCCTGCGCACACTCTCCGAAGCTTTGCTGAGTCATCCCACAAGTGACTGCAATACTCCATACAGGACCGAATCTGGTTTTGGCGCGCAGTGTTGTGTTCCTTATACGGTCCGATATTCGGACGCCTAGTATACTGCGCTCCATGGCTCGCTGGCAAACCTCGAGCTTGGACCTCTGCGGAAGTGTCAAAGACCAGGTTTGAGCACCAGATGTGAGAATGGGGAGAATACACATGTAAATATCAAAACTGCATGCAAAATGGTCATCTATAAAACCACAATTGTAGGTATTTGAAAGTAGCATTTCGTACATTAAAATTAATGGTTAGCTCGTATCAGGTGCAGTTGTGCTAAATACAATTTATTTGTTGTCCGCGCCCGCAACAAGATTTATTATCAACAATGTTTTATCCGCAACTAGAATACAAGGATTATTTTCTATTCCAAATGTGTTTCAGGATATAAATAGCTTTGCGATGTAAGCTGCTATCTATTTTATTAATTACTAGCTTTTACCCGCGGCTTCGCCCGCGTGGATGTCGCAAAATATCCCACGGGAACGTTCTACCGGGAATACATACCTAATAACCAAGGAAAAGATCATTGACTAACTTTCAGCGGACGCAGTGGTAGGCTACAGCGCCCGCGTTGTCAACCATAATTATTTTGTTACGCGTAATTTTGAAACTGTGATATCTCTTAAACTATTCATTTAAATGATGTGATGTAAAGGCATATTTTAATCAAAATTGAATGTCCAATTTAAATAACCTATTTAATTGGATAAGGATTAATAAGATACCGGTCAAAATAGCTTCGGAAATAACAATGAAAATTTTATACAATTTTGAAAGATAAAAATGGTTATTGTGGGTCACCCTTAGAAGATAGACATATGCCATCGCGGACTTTTTTGTTGCAATTTTTAAGATATACAATACTCTAGAACATAAATTTGATTTATCTCTCACGGCTTACGCAGCGCACGCCAGTAAAGCTCCCAGTCGGCATGATTTTTTCCGACATCTTCAACAATAATCGTCATATTTCAGCCAATTTACACAAAACCTTAATGAATTATACACTAAAACCTTCTTCCGCATGAATCACTCCGTCCAATGGTGAAAACCGTTTGAAAATCGGTTCGGCAGTTTTTGAGTTTATCGCGTTCAGACAGACAGACAGACAGACGCGGCGGGCGACTTTGTTTTATAATATGTAAGGACTAGCTTTTGCCCGCAGCTTCGCCCGCGTGGTTCTCGGAAAATATTCCACGGGGACGAACTACCAGGTTAAATGTGTGGCTGCGTCTACATCACCACATGCAAAACTGCGCAACATTGAAATCGCGAAAAAAGAATCGGCTGTTCTCTACATTTATATTTCTAATTATCTCGTCAAAATGTAGGGAACAGCAGATTTTTTTTTCGCGATTTCAGTATTGGTCCCATAGTGAGTTGTTCATAATGATGAGTACAATGACCCCTTAAAGGTATCTGCACACAGCGGGCGTGGCGGGGCGGGGCGCGGCGTGGCGTAGCGGCGACGGAGCGCCGGTGTGGCCGCAGCGTTCACACTGCGGGCGCGATCATGTCCCGTCCCGCCGGGAATTGAGAGAGAAAGAATATAAATAAAATAAACAGTTATAAGTTCAAAGTAACTAAGTTAGTTCAAGTAACTTATAATTTATTAGTTACAGTTATAAGTTAAAGTTTTAAGCTTTAATACAATCTCTCAATTCTGAATGTAACCGTCACGCCCCGCCCCGCCACTTCTGACTTGTATTCACGCCCGGCGGGGCGGCGGCGTGGCGTGACGGTTACCGTCGCGCCGAGCGGGACGAGTCTGTGTGGAGTCGTCCGTAGTATCTAGTACATTACAACTGCTCAGCGTCACGTCGCCGTCCCGTCCCGCCCCGCCCCGCCCGCTGTGTGCCTATAGAGATACCTTTAGAGATTTCGTGTATGAATAGATACACCTTATATACACATATTTACATAAACATATTTTACGTATCTATACATTACTAGCGGACCTGGCAGACTTGTGTTGTCCTTCACGAACAGCGCCACCTTTCGGGTACAATAGTATTTTCAAACTAACCGTGAATTCATGCAAGCCTAGTACCATACCTACCTATCTACCTACATACATACCTACCTACCGGTATATCATACATGTCCGGAGACCGAGATACCATGTATCAGAAAATGAATTTTGACGTTGTAGACGTTGTCCTGTCCAAACAGCGGGGACACCTACCGGGTCCAATTGTATTGTCAAACCATCCAGGTACCCACTCAAATATACACACAAAATTTCATCAAAATCAGTCCAGCCGTTTAGGAGGAGTTAGGTGACAAACACGTACAAACGAATAAAGAAAGATAACATACCCGATGCGGTTGCGCCATGATACCCAAAGGGTCCTGCGCTATAGCCATAAGGTCCAAGTTCTGCAGCAGCTGCTTCTCGTACGGCGTGATCTTCTTCATGTTACAGCTGAGTAGTATTGGCGCTGACAACATGACCAGCATTGTAAGTTGTACGCGGCTTTGACTGCGGGTAAGAACGCCGGTGCCGAATATTAGCTGAAATGGGACGGCGAAACAGATTATTAAAGACCCCAAGGGAGCTATAATACACTCTTATGGCAGATCAATAATATAGACGAAATTGAAGTGTCAAGCGATTTTGTACCATGTGCAGTGCAAGTATTATTGTCACCTTGCTTTGTTGGGCTGTGTCACAGATTAGTACAGAAGATTCACTATGCAAAATCATCATTTAAATAAAAACTGACCTTCGACACAATAAAGTGCAATTCAGGTCGCACAACGCTAATTACCTACAGTAATATTCACCTAGAAGTTGCCTCTCTTTCTACCGCCTAACTCTTATATCTTCTGACTACGTTACGCTCACTAAATTGGCCCGACAACACGAGCCCGCCGCGTACTTGTAGCTTCTTACCTAAAATGCAGAGTGCACCTTCTGTACTATTCTATGGCTGGGTGCCAATTTTGGTAACTATCTATTTTGCCCTGCACATGAACTGCCATGCAAATGATAATAGTATTACCCTGATTGGTTATTACTTTGCGTGTGCTGTCGAGAAGGACATTTTGACTTTTTTTTTTTTTTTACCTTCTACGGGGAAGCTCTTGGCCTGCATCTCACCTGATGGTAAGTGATGATGAGGCCGAAGGTGGAAGCGAACTTCACCCGGAATCCTCAACCACAGAGGAACTGGCTATCTTATCTCTAACTGCCGAAACACAACAATGCTGTTAACACTGTTGTTATGGCGACAGTCTTAGATAAGATGGTGGTAGCTAGCCAGGCGGACTTAGAAAAAGCCCTACCACCAACCAAACCGAGCAGAAAATTTTGCTCCCACTGGGAATCGAACCCGGGACCTCTGGGTCTGAGACCGGTGGCTTAACCACTAGACCACAGAGGCGGTTAAAACTGACTGCTACAAAAGTGATAGTATAGTCGCCATTTGCACATTAAAATTGTCTGTAACCTGTAACATAGTAGGACATTAGGTGAAATTTTATTAAGCCTTTGAAAACATGTTTTAATTTGTGCTTATGACATATTCTTGAATTTAGCAAGCAGAACGAACATTTCACTGGATGACAGTTCCAGTTCCGATACTTCCCGTGCACACGTCGCTTAGCGCGTATAAGCTTGCTTTTTGATGGGTCCAATCCATGGCTTGTATGACGATATGCGTCTGTAGGTCTGTTGTGTGTCATTTAATCTGTTGTGCTAAATTAATATATTTTCACACCAACTGCTCGATACTGTCAAATTGTATGTCATTCAAAATTTACCTAAAGTAAGTCATTATACCCCTAGGGTCTAGCGGGACAAGAAATATTGTGCTAAATTACATTATAACCCGCTGGGCTATAATTTGATTTGTATTTGGAACATCAACAAAAAATTCGAATGAAAAGTTTTACAAATAAAAGAAAACATTTGAAAATTTTTTTTTTTTTCATTACCTCCTCGGGAATAAAGGTGTCTTCATCTTGGACGAGTCTCAATAGCGCGTGACTACTTTATACCCATGGTGAATAATCTACTATCTCTTTATTTCATACGTACCATGTCAGGATCGTTCCACTGTCCCGGGCCGTGGTGCGGCGCGAGCTCCTTGTATCGTTTCTCGTAGTAATGGAAGATGCCTGCGATGGAGTCCCACGCTGTCTGCACGTCGTGGTAGTTGCGCCACATGTTGCAGTACTTAGAAATGAGGCTGTAGTCCGGCTGGAATACAAGACGTATATGTATGAGTTGCACAATGGGTATCGTAATAACAACTGATTAAATCGGTTGACAAACTCGAAATATAATTCCATAAACTTTGTTCTTAACATTGAACTGGATTTATTTGGAGGGGGAGGGGGGTCCCAAATAAATCTAAAACAAAAATATTTGTGGTCTTTGATTGGCGATCTGTCTGCGCGTCAGCGAGATTGATTCAAAATCATACAATAGATCTCTAAAAAAAACTCTGTGACAGACGAACAAAAAAGTGTAAAAAATCTTAATAATTTCTACAAAATGTATGCTTTGCGAGCATTAGCGTGTATATTTTCCTTTTTACTACTTCTAATTGAGGAGTAAGGGGGGATCGTAGAAGCATTATGAAGATTTACTATCTAATAGTCAATGGCGCCTCTGGAAAGCGGATTTCCAAATTGGACATAGGAGTCGAATTGTTTTGAAGTTTATCATGTTTCTGTGTACAAAAGAAAGTGCAGATTCACCAAAAATAGACGGCAAAATAGAAAACATTAGTTATCGTTGCAAGTTTTGAACTATGCAATAAAAATTATATTGTCCAAGGCTAGTGTTATCTCAGTATTCGATAACGATTCGGGCGACCAGTACTTATTTTTCGATAAAGACGATAAGCACCTGTACTAATCAATGGATTATTATTTATTACTTATTTGGTTAGCTGTTGAAATCCTCAACCATTAAATAGCTAAGGTTTATTTAAATCCTTGTTTCCAAATTGATGTTATTTCCACTTAAACAAACATCAACTTTATGAAAGTGTAAATAAAGTTGATTTTAGACTGAGTACTACTGTTGAAATAGTCATAAAAATATGAAGTTGTAGCGCAAACTGAACCTAATTATGTAAGTTTTAGAATTGTTTTTCCTAAAACTTGTGTTTGTTTACATGTTTGGCGAATAAATTTCGAACGCAGATTAGGAAGTTTGTATTATCACATTGCTTATCAAGTTTTATATACGATTATATCCCGGTAAAGGAATATTTCCCTAGGTTTTTCCTAAGGCCTTATAAAAATGTAAATAGGTAAACGCAAATATTTTGAAGGAAAACTTTATGGATTCGCGCCACCGCGCGCGCCGTAGTGTGTAACCTAAAATATAGATGGCACTAATAGCAGTTTTAAGTTTTCACCTCTGTCGGCAGTCCCAGGACTGGTAAGGTTAGATTATTTGTTGACATCCCTTAAAGATAATCCCAAAACTGTATAATACCCTTTTCCAGTAATTTCCAAACTTTGGACTATAGGACTAGCGTGAACTCCAAATAAAGAAAGTCTACTCTAGGGTAAAAATTTGTACAGATGGTTCACTCCGCAAAATCATTTAAATGAAAAGCAACTCTGGCAACCACACAATAAAGTGCATATCAGGTCGCACAGCGCTAATTACCTCCAGTTATATTCATCTAAAAGTTGCCTCTCTTTCTATCGCATAACTCTTATATCTTCCGACAAGACCAGCCCGCCGCGTACTTGTAGCTTCATACCTAAAATGCGGAGTGCGCCTTCTGTACTATTCGGTGGTCCTAGTTTATATTGCCTCTTAGTTGCGTAACACATTCAATCACAATCTCAATTATTTTGAAGGTTATTGCTAATCCATTGCTTCATATGTTCGAAAAATGTATCTGCTCAATAACTTAAATAACGGAATGAATGTTGTTGAACTGTCAAAATTAAAGCCATTGCTACTGTAAGAGTGTAACACCATTAACCTGTCGGTTGGCGTCGCCATATCTTTCGCAGTAAGTACTATTATTTATTCTGTGGCTCTACCACAGAATAAATAATATGGTATGACTGGTATGGTAGGACTGGTATGACTTCGAATACTTTGGTTAGGTTTAGAACTCACAGAAAGGAAATTAATAGTTTTGGGGATTCTATCTCGAAATGTCGTAGTAGGTACAGACGCCAGCACATCAACCTACTCCAATTCTTCAGCGATAAAGTTGAAAATCTATTAAAGAAATTTGAAAGATTGTAGTAACTTGATGTGCTGTCGTGTGCTGTGCTGTACTACAGCCTCGAATTGTTATAGAAGTTTTGTTTTGTGGAAAAACCATACTCTCTTCGAATTGTTAATGTGTTACATTTCATATTGCATTGAATAACTTTGGACGGCTCATTTGTCCATCTTACGTTTCATCTATGGTTTAAGCTAAGAAAACAAGGTCTGGCATTCCGGGAGTGGCACGTGCTTACGTTCCAGTTGCCACTTTATTGCAACATAACACAAATTAAGGAAAGATTTTAAGTCACCACTCTGTTAAAAAATATTATACAAAGCATTATTTTGTCGTTTCGTTTGTCTAATCAAACGAAACAATTCAATTTAAACATATACCAACGTAATTATTAATTAAAACCTCATTGTTTTATCGGATTCGCACAGGTAATAAAGGTGGTTGGGGAGTTATTATTACTCAATACTGGTAACACAGATGTGATGACGTAGACTTGTGTCACCCACGTGATCACTGTGTCTCGGAATGCCATACCTGATTTTATTATACCATGGTTTCATCAATCTGTGCTGGACATTTTGTGCATTTGAAAATATTTAAAATAATTGTAGCTAGGGGCTAATCGAAAAGATATTTTTTGTCACATTTAACATAAGTAGTTCATTCGGTGAAGGTATTAAGGGAAATACAATTTCGATAAACACGTTTAAGTACCAAAAAAATATACACTGTCAAATAAGGCCTTTTAAAAAAAAAAAGTTGTTTATAGACCCAGCAGTTTCGGCTGTGAGTCGTCTGTCAGCATATCAATGAATTTAAGATTTTTACTAAGATGTGTCATCACCACTGCTCTCAAAACGGTGAAGAAAACATCGTGAGGAAACCGACATGTCTTAGAACCAAAAATACGAAGACATGTGACATCTACCAACCCGCATTGGTCCCGCGTGGTGGATTACAGCGAACGAGGAGGCCTGTGTCCCAACAGTAGGAACATTAATAGGCTGATTATAATATTATACCACAGTATAAAACCTACAGTATGACATTGCCTTTGATCTCGTTGTAAATGTCGACAACGTGTAGGCATTGTCGCGACAGCTAGCAGTTCGGGAACGCGCTTCCCCCTTCTCGCCCCTCACGCCCCGCAGCGTAAGCAGTTCGGGGACCGGTCTCGCCCCCACGCTTGCTCTGTCTAGACGTATTCGTGGGACGACTGTATAATGCTTAGACTGTGACTAAGAAGATAATTATCATACCTGCTTCCTATGAATGAACTCAATGTAGTACGGCCAGCTGCAGGAGTATACCATAGGCCTGCCAGTGCTGTTCAAATACTGGCCCAGCTTTATGTAACCTGGGAACAGAACCATAGCATCAAGGATCTAAGAAAAAAGGAAGAATAAAGAAAACACGTTTACTTGGGGTAGAACATGTCGCAAAGCAAAAACCACAAACAAACGACTTTAAAAAAATTGCGGTTACGGTTTTCCCTTAGGACTTCCCGCAACCCCGGTAGGCATCGGACCTAGCGGACCCCGTCAATTTTGCTGACATCTCTTTGAGGCGCGCGTGGAACACGATGCGCCGTCGACCCGGGCCTGGTCCTTATCGGACGGCGAGCTACCCATTGCTCTCCGTCCGCAAGAACGGTTTAAGTAAATAAAATAAAATCGAATCGTCTGAATGGACTGGCCTGAATGATATCTATCAAGACATTGATTCAATGATGAGCACTGAAGAATTAGGCTACTACCCATCGATCACTAATAAAGAACTAGATACACAATCGCAAACAAAAGTTCTCTTAAAACTGTCACCAAATTTTGTTTAAGTAATAATAGTTGAAATTTAAGTAATAATAGTTGAAATAAATATACATTAATGTAAATTCAACCTTAAACGCAATGCTTAAAGTTTATTTCACAAAGCTATGTTCAAAACGAAATAATTTTTTACGACCGATACTATGTGGCATGTTTACCGTCGGAGCGTTCGAATGCTACTAAATCAAAAGCGCACCCAAATGTTCAAGTGGGTGCTCATTCGGTGAGGACATTTTTTGCCGCTGATTGTGTATCTAGTTCTTTATTAGTGATCGATGCTACTACCTATATCTTCATTGAAAACATAATTAATCCCAAAAACAGCATAGTGCAATACAAAATATGGGAGACACTTCTTATCTGTCTGGCCCATGAAAAAAAAAATCGTGGATCCGCCCTTGTGTAATGCGAATGACTAATGTGATAGGACATTAACATTGAAGTAGTAGAACAATGCAGCCATAGTCTGCCCGCGAACAATGTTTAAAGCTGGCTTTGATTGTAAAAGGATTTTTGATGATTCATAAATCACAAAGTGTATATCTGTCATAGAACCGCATTGTCACTTATTTCTTAGTAGACATAGCAGTGAGTAACTATAAGGGATAGGCATTTCCAGTATCACTATCAGTTTTGATGGGTAACCAAATAGCATACCTACCAACATCAATACATAACATATATAACATAATCAGCCTATTAATGTCCCCACTGCTGGGACACAGGCCTCCTCTCTGTGAGAGGGAGTGGGCTGTAATCTACCACGCGGGCCCAGTGCGGGTTTGTAGATGTCACATGTTGTGTAAATTGAAAATTTATTTAAATAATTTCATGTTTAGTCAATATTTTCAACCATACGTAAAGATAATTACTTAATTGAATGTGCCTTACTATTAATATTTGCATGCCAAAATATGGCGCAATGTGTCATCGTTCAAGAATACTCGTAAAACACCTTTGTATAACCGCATTTAAAGCAAATAAATAACTTTGACTTTGACATGTCTTCGAATATTTGGTTCTAAGACATGCCGGTTTCCTCACGACGTTTTCCTTCACCGTTTTGAGAGCAGTGGTGATGAAATTATTTACACAAAGTAAAGCGCCTGCTTCGGTTTGATCCCACGACCTACAACTCGTAAGTCGGGGCCGATACCACTGGGCCACCACTGCTCCAACATCAATATGCTGTTATAAATGGGAAAGTAACTCTGTCTTTGTCTGCTTGTTACCTTTTCGCACCGATAACATGCCAGTGACCTTCAGTGGTTAGCTTGCGTGTTCTGTACTGAGCTCACGCAACGCGTCGTATGTCTAGCCAGTAATAGGACTCGCCCATCAAGGAGCGGTGTCCCAAATTAGACGCATAATGAATTTATTATAGGTACGTAAAACCAAAGGTTTTTTTTAATAAAACCGGTATACTAAAAGGTCAAAAGTAAATTATCTTTAAAATAGTGAAGTTTTCCGAAAAATACGCTTGATAGATTTTGCGTGATTCTGTTTTTTATCCTAGTTAGACATAACTTAAAAATGTAATTTCACTATGTAATATAAATAATATAATAAAAATTATTCGTATATTAAGTTATTAAAAAAATGCTCTAATTTAACATTATATTTTTTCAAAATCATTAACACTAGGACTTCTTTAGACGTGATCTTCAGTACAAAATAATTAACCCTTTAGTTCGCAGAAAAAGTTATGATCAAAAATGTTTTTTTTTTTTTGAATCCTGTCTAATAATATTACTATTTACTTACTTACTTACCTAAAAAAAATCTGTACTAAACAATTTTCAGGAATAGTATGTTAAAAATACGTAACATTGCGAAGTAGACAGTGTCCAAATGTACTTACAAAAGACATGTTATGTATTTTTAACTTTGCGAAATATACAGGGATTTAAAAATAAAACTTAATGCTGTTTAATTATAATATTAATTTATTAAAATAAAAGCAAATATTTAAGGAAATTACAGAAAGATATTACACCGATCATGCAATGATCATGAAATAGTTTAAAACAATTACAGTACGACACAACTTAGATGTAGCATCGGCAAAATTCGTAAAACCGATCACCATCCAAACTGAGTGTGCCTTCAAAATCACCAATCTTTATTACTGCTTCAGGTGAAAATGATCTTTCGAAAACGCAATAACTTGTAAAGTGTTATAGCCAAATACATTCGTGAAATTTAAATTAATGAATGAAATTTCTCAAATCTATGCTACATCTAAGTTGTGTCGTACTGTACCTACGTTTTTTTATAAAACAATTAAGTAATCTTAAATTGCATTTGCAACAATTTACGTTAGTCATCACTTTCTTACAGAATTTAGGTACATCTACCCGGCGCTTTTGTCAAGGGTATCTTCCAGGTGTGTCTTGGGTCCGGCATGGGGTAGTCATATGACCTATATTATCACGGCGGATAGCGTCAGCAGGCCTAGGCCCAGAGGGCTTTTGAATTTTTCCTAATTTTGCGTGTTTAGTTTTTTGTAAAGACGTACTCGTACCAGCAGGCGGTCGTTGTTTCGAGAGAAGTTCATAGTAAATCATAATTCTAAATATTTTTTTGTGAGTTAGGAACTTTATTATACCGAGCACAATCTTTTCTATTTATACATAATCCATGCATTATTTACGCAAATATCTAATACTTGAGAGAACTTCGGCAACGCCATGTACAGACGCCAGCACATCAAGTTACTACTGAAATATTAAGTCGCTCAAACGAGGAATGTAATGAGCGGGGTTCGGAACTGTATTCGGTATCGTCAGCCAGTATATTAACCTCATTATCATCTTCTATTATCGGTGGAAGAAGCTTCTTGTGGTGGGACAAGTGCTATCCTTACGGGCTCTAATCGCAGGTTACGCTAAAAATAAAAAAAGCAAAATTATGCATGCGAACACCCTCAAACACCAATAAAAGCAATTATGTACATCCTCCACCATTTCGCAATGTTAGCTATTTTTTACACTCTTATCTATTGGGCAATCAGCGGCATCTTCGCAATGTTAACCATAACCATAGCTAACATTCAACTTTAACAAGTTACAGCTTACAGCGCATACTTTCTTGCATTATTTGTAACAATGCTATTTTAAAATCGTAGAATGCAATCATAAAAACATAAATAATATTATAATTTTACATGAAATACGAAATTTAATTAAAAAATAAATATTTCTTACCTTTTGCGCGGGAACAGCTCGCGTTTGGAACGCCATTTTGCACAATACTGTCAAAATTGACTTTAGATTGACGTCTTTTATTTTGCTAGGGACGCATAGTGATGTCCTTTACTTACTAATTGGAAAAAATCGTAAGATAAACAGATAATATTTTCAGTGGATTTTTCGATGTTAAGAACGTTACGAAAAAAAAAAACCCGACTGCAAAAACACATAACTGAAAAGAGAAAAACAAGCATTATAAATTAATCTATAGAATTTTGGTATCGCAGGCGGGGACAAACTAATAACCGCATTTATGGTATAAGTTTTGTTTACCTGCCTGCGATACCAAAATTCTATAGATTAATTTATAATGCTTGTTTTTCTCTTTTCAGTTATGTGTTTTTGCAGTCGGGTTTTTTTTTTTTTTATAATTTTCTTTATTTCAAGCTTTTTAGTTTTAAATATATCTAAATTTGGCATTGACTCGTTAATAGCTTTTATTTGATACCAATATTATTATAATTTATTTTAAAAAAACCTTCCCCTCCCTTTTTTTTGTATTTGCAGATGCAATATATAAATATTATATAGCCTATGACACTTCTACAATTAAGACGAATCTAACGACACCTCTTATGTTAAAATCCATCAAGCCGTTTAGGCTACAGAGCGTGCCAAAGAAATAGACATACATACATACATACATATATACATACATACATACATACATACATACTCTCGAAAAACATTACCCTCCTTCTGGGGCAGTCGGGTAATTAAAGGGATAAAATTCGGTTATAGTCGCCTTAACAGCTGATCGGAATAGGTACGACTGAATTTGGAACACAGACAGACCTGTAGCCTAATTACGTAATACACGGTCAATTAGAATTTAAATCGTTTTGAAATAGATTGCCAATCCATCGCTTCAAAAGTTCGAAACAAAAATCTGCTCAACAACGTAAATAACGCAATGCATTTTGTTGAACTGTCAAAATATTAATCGGAAAAATGAAACAGATTAATCGGAATCCTTTACGAAAATGTGTTACGTAATTAGATAATGGATTTCTTTTCACGAAGTGTCATTTGTAATAGAAGCGAATTAACACTTATTCCTTATTAGACATAGCAATGACTAACTTTTAGAGATATTATGCATTTCCTTGTATTACTATCAGTTGTGAAGGCTTATCAAATAGCATACCAACATCAATATGCTGTTTTATATGTGAAAGTAACTGTGTCTTTTTGTCTGTTACCTTTCACGCCTTAAGACGCAGATATAATTCCAATGACCTTGAGTGGTTAGCTTGCATGTTCTGTACTGAGCTCACGCAACGCGTCGTATGTCCAGCCAGTAATAGGACTCGCCCATCCAGGAGCGGTGTCTCAAATTAGACGCATTATTAATTTATTATACGTAAAACAAAAGGTATTTTAATAGAACAGGTATATTAAAATATCAATAATTAAATTAACTTTAAAATAGTGAAGTTTTCAGAAAAATACTCTTGATAGATTTTCCGTGATTCCTCAGTTTTTTGTCCGCGTTAGACATAACTTTACAAATTAATTTCACTATGTAATATAAACATAATCAAAACTATTCGTATAATAAATTATTAAAAAAATGCTCTAATTTAATATATATTTTTTCCAACTCATTATGCATTACTTGTTTAGACGTGATCTTCAGTATAAAATAATTAACAGTCGGTTATCGTCGCCTTAACAGCTGATCGGAATACTATTGAATTTGGAACACAGACAGATCTGCTATCTAATTACGCAACACATTTTCGTAAACGATTCCGACTAATCTGTTTCATTTTGACAGTTGAACAATATTCATTGCGTTATTTACGTTGTCGAGCAGATTTTTTTACGAACTTATGAAGCAATGGATTTTAAATCTGTTTCAAAACGATTTAAATTCCGAATGATCGTGTATTACGTAATTAGGGTACTGGTTTAGGGCATAGACGATACGTTTTATCCCGGTAGTACTTTCCCGTGGGATAAATTCGGACCTCCACGCGGGCAAAAGCTAGTGGTTCATGAGTCATGATCATGACACAACCGACGGGAAATAAGTCGATTAAAGGAGGTAGCAGAAGCGAAAGCAATCGGGAAACCGAGCTCCCTTTTCGCCCAAGTCTCACTCAAACAAATTTGGGTACTTATGGGCGGAAAAGACCATTGTTTCATAAGTAGGTAGGTACGCGTACATGCTCGTGTGTCTATCAACCACTTAATAATAACCTAGAATCCAAATCGAAGCACGAAAATCGTGCAACAATGTCACGATAACTAACAATAACGATAGTGTTTTGTTTTAGATACTATTTCTAGACTTTATTGTTCTAAGACTCACCTATATTGAGCAGTTCTTCGGAGACAAAGCATCCATCCACCTTGAGATAGTCGACGCCCCACTCCGCGAAGGTCTGAGCATCGATTTCCATATGACTGAGGGAGCCAGGGTACCTCATACATGTTATATTTGCTATGTTCGTGTACATGCCGAATTTTAGACCTCGGGAATGGATCTGAAAATGTCACATTAAACATCAAGCTTGTATTCCTCGAAAGGTTAGGCAGAGGTGTACCTATAGTACCTACACAGTTCGCGAGTTATGTTCAAGTCCAATGTGGGGGCGAGCCTATTGCCATCAACTGGCCACAAATTCAGACTCCGGACTGCTACTGAGAAATTCCAGATGGAAAACCGAATAACACTTAGCCCGACCCGGGAATCAAACCCAGGACGTCATGCTCAGCAGTAGCGTTTGCGACCACGCCCAACGAGGCTGTCTAGAAAATATGTGGTTGTTTTGAATACTTGAATGATCTCGCGATAAAGGCGCGCAGATTTTCTTGTTTTCGGCGAGTTTACAAACACAAATCTGACATTCAAACAACTATTTGTACATATGGCTACACATCAAGCTATACATTTCCAGTATAAGCTGACCTCGCATCTAGCATTGTCCTAACTCCTATACAATGCGAGATCAGCATAAACTGGAAACGTATAGTTTGATGTGTAGCCATACGGCTACACATCAAACAAAAAGCAGTACACAAATGCTTTGAAAATATTTTATTTCGTACAAGAATCAGTTTCCCGAAGTCGCAACCTTTACGCGGAAAGCCAAGTTTTTAGTACTCGGCCATCGAAACAATGCGTTCCTGACACCTGTGAGTTGGACAGTTTTTAGTAGTAACTAGCTTTTACCCTCGGCTTCGCCCGCGTGGCTGTCACAAAATATCCCACGGGAACGTACTCCCGGGATTACATACCTACCTAATAGCCGAGAGGTCATTGACTCCTACCGCTGCGCTCGCGTTGCCGTCAACGATAATTTATTTATTTATTTTTATAGGTACCCCAAAGACTTATTCAACAATAAGATATAACACGAAAGAACTTTTAAATAACTATCAGTATGGTGAATTTGTCACTTAAAGAAGTACACAGCTTAGACATACCTAGATAAAAAATACATTCCAATTATGAGGATCAAAGTGAATTAAAATGAACTAACAAATATTACAATGAAAGATAATAAGAGATACATTTCTATAGGAAGACAATTTATAAAGAAAATACAACATCAGATTGGTTAGTTAAATAATAATAATACCTATATTATAAATGAGTATTATATGTAAGACGACTGCAATAAACGTGATCAAATGTTATGAATGGTTGGAGATCATAAGTTTTTTACGGAATTGGTAAAAAGTGTCGGCAAAGATGTCAATGTTGCTACTATTGTGAGTTTTATTATAATTAGCCATAAAACGGTTCATAGGGGCACTGCGGCCAAGGTTTGTTCTTGACGAGGACATAGATAGTACGAGCCCCGATGCAAAATAGTTCGTCTAGTGTGAAATTTTCTCTGTGAGATTTTTCTAATTTAATTTTTTTTGTATTTAATATTTTGCTTAATATTTTGTATAAAATATTAAGCTGTTCTACTATCACATGTCGCGTTACTTATGCCATTTTTTAATTATGAACCAATAAACTATTTTAGCTTTTTAAATTTATACATATCCTGTTTTAAATTCGAAGAAGTTATAAGCAAAATAGTTCGTCTAATTGTTAATCGATGCAAAAGAGTTCGTCTATCGGTGAGTTAAATAAGATTATTCCTTCTTTGTACAATTATGTTGCATAATTTAAATTTGTAAAAGTAATTCTGTGTCATTTGTCAAGTGAGACAGTATAAATTCTGAAAATTTCAGTTTTTTTCATTCGTTTTCAAATAACAATGGGTGCAATATTTGTTTAACGTTAAGGGTCATCATGTTTAACCGACACCATTCATGTATCGCATCTAAATCCTTCTGAAGAAGTGATACGTCCAAGTCCGTTTTAATTACTTTGTACAGTTTCAAATCATCAGCAAACATGGAACATTTGCTGTGTCGTACTGTGGAAACAATGTCGTTTACAAATATAAGAAATAAGATCGGCCCCAGGTGCGATCCTTGTGGTACTCCGGATGTGGAAGAGTAGAATAGTGATTCGTATCCTCTCACAACCACTCTCTGCTTCCACCCCGCCAGGTAGGAAGCGAACCACCTGAGCAGTTGACCGGTTATACCAAAATGTTCCAGCTTCCTTAAAAGTATACTACCTTATCGAAAGCACTGCTGAAATCTGTGTAAATGGAATCAACCTGTACACGGGAATCCAGAGATTTAGCAATGTCGTTGATGTAGTGAACCAAATTAGTGGTAGTACATTTACGAGCTCGGAAGCCGTGCTGTTCAGAGGCCAATTGCACATTAGTATGCGAAGACAGTATAGGACAAACCATCGCCTCAAACAGCTTTGCAAAGATAGAAAGATGAGATATGGGGCGATAATTAGAAGTATCGCTGGGTTCTCCCTTCTTAAAAATAGGTACCACGTTAGCAATTTTCCACTCAGTGGGGAATTTAGATGTTTCAATAGAGCGATTGAAAATAAGTTTGAGTGGGAGACACAGATTGGATACACATTTCTGGACAAATAGTGGGGGAATGCCATCGGGTCCCAAAAAGGTTTGGAGATGTCTAGTTTCTTTATTTCTTTTAATATTTCTACTTCTGTGAACGCAATTCTGCTTAGAGCGAATTGAAAATAATTATGCGAGCAAGTATCAGGAGCAGTCGAATTGTTAGATGGTATGAAGGTGGAAGAAAAATGTGTGGCAAATTGATTGCTTATTTCCTCACCAGAAGAAGCAGTATTGTTTTGTTACGCGTAATTTTGAATCTGCTATATCTTTTAAACTGTTTATTTAAATGATATGATGTCAAGGCATGGTTACTGTGGGGCACCTTTAGAAGATAGACGTATGCCATCGCGGACTTTTTTGTTGAACTTTTTAAGATGAACCATTCTGTAAAACATAATTTTTATGTATCCTTTACGGTTTACGCGGCGCGCGCCAGTAAAGCTCTCAGTCGGCATGATTTATCCGACATCTTTAACAATAATCGTCATATTTCAGCCAATTTACACAAAACCTTGCGGTGGAACAGTGGTGGCCCAGTGGTAACGGCCCTGACTTACGAGTTGTAGGTCGTAGCAGGCGCTTAACTTTGTGTAAATAATTTCATCAACACTGCTCTCAAAACGGTGAAGGAAAACATTGTGAGGAAACCGGCATGTCTTAGAATCAAAAATTCGAAGACATCCACCAACCCGCACTGGGCCCGCGTGGTAGATTACAGCCCACTCTCTCTCACAGAGAGGAGGCCTGTGTCCCAGCAGTGGGAACATTAATAGGCTGATGATGATGACTCAAAACCTTAATGAATTATGTACAAAAATCGTCCGCATGAATCACTCCATGTATTGGTGAAAACCGAAAATCGGTTCGGGAGTTTTTGAGTTTATCGCGTTCAGACCGACAGACAGACGCGGCGGGGGACTTTGTTTTATAATGTGTAAGGATAAGTATCAAATTCGCAAAACACACATTCGTTACCTAGTATGAAACTGAGGAGTGTCAAGAACACATTCGCTCGACGGCCGGACTAATGTACTCGTATCTACTAGGCCAATCGGCCAACCGTGGTTTATCAAGGCATTTTAAGCTGCACCCACAAATTTTGGTTTTACAATTGCAATAATGCATGACTGACTATAGTGACGAATTACTCCGGTCTTAATACACCTTATGTCGGTGTATTCCCGTTGTCCCCGTAAAAATGTCCCCGTTATAGGTGACAAAGGGAATTTCACTACATACCGGGTGCGGCGATTGAACTGTCCGTATGTGAAAATGAATTATTTCTGTTAATTTTCAATATTTATTTATACACTTTTGCCATGTGAAAATAGAAAGTTCAAAGTTTTATTATGACTTATTCCGAAGGAATAAAACCGCCTTTAGCCTTTACTACAAGCTGAAGTCTCTTTCTGAAAGAAGCGCAGGCTGCTCGAACGACGTCGTCACTCAAACAATTCCATTCTCGCGTAAGAGTAACTTTGAGCGCTTCCACCGAAGTGTGTTTTTTAGCACAGGCCCTGGCCTGTAAAACACCCCAAATACAAAAGTCCAGCGGATTCAAGCGATGACGACGGCCACATATCTCGGTCGATCAGCACTGGAACGTTTGCTTACAATCAATTTTGCGTTCCAATTGCTCTGTGCGATGGTGCCGAGTCTTAATGAAAAGTCCAACGCTCAGAACCGAATGTGTTGCGTGCCCACGGTATCAGCCCTGGTCGCAAGACTTGGTCTCGATAGATTTGTTGGTTTGTTTTGACTTGGTTGCGACCCATTGGAAGTAAAACGAGCGGAGAACGGCCTTTTTCAGACACCACCGCCCAGACCATGATTTGGTCGGCTCCTTGGCGTCGACTGACTTGCAATTCGTCTGAATGGTCGCTGACATGTTCCTTCAACCAAACACGGTCATTTTGTTTGTTTAAAAACTGTTTAACGTAAAAAGTTTTCTCATCTGAAAACACCTAATTGGGAAGTCCGCCAGAGTCGAGCAAGCGAATCAGTTCTTTCGTTCGATCCAACCGTTTGCTACGCTGTAAAGCAGCGAGTTCTTAATTCGAATGTGTTTCTTTTACAACAGAATCACTTCAAATGATGATAGAGAACATGTCAAAGACCAACATTTGAAATTTTGGCGGCGTTCGATTCAGTGGTTCGGTTTTAAAACAGTTAGATATAGACGGACAGTTCAATCGCCGCACCCGGTAGTATAAAACAAAGTCACTTCCCGCTGTCTGTCCCTATCTATGCTTAGATCTTTAAAACTACGCAACGGATCGTGATGCGGTTTTTTTTAATCGATAGAGTGATTCAAGAGGAAGGCTGATTTGTATAACACATACATATTATAGTACAGAAAATAGTCCATGCGGGCGAAGCAGCTGGCAGCAGCTAGTAATATAATAATTAAAATTACTTGCTTTTAAATAACGTGGACAGCGAACATGGACAACGGAAACAACGGTACGTAATTTTAATTATTGTATTAAGTTCCTTTGTCACCTTTAACGGGGACATTTCTACGGGGACAATGGGGATACACCATAAATTAGGTGGGGCGCATTGTGCAACGTTGTTTTGTATTTAGTTTGAATATTTGATTTATAAATGACGTGGGGCATTTACTTCTAGCAAATAGATGTACAGACGCCAGCACATCAACCTACTCCAATCTGTCAAATGTTCCCAATCAACATTGAACCTTATTCTTTAGCGATAAAGTTGAAAATCTATTAAATAAATTTGACAGATTGTAGTATATTGATGTGCTGGCGTCTGTACGTACCCTACATGGTGTTAATTACACAGTCTGGAAGGTACCATTGTTAAATACACACCATGTAGGTGACTTATTAAAATTAAATGTCAAAACATTCAATTATTCATATTTATTTTAACTTGGTTTAATAAAATTCAATACCAAGTGTAAATAATTAGACCATTGTTTTAATAAGTATTTAAAATTTTTGTTATTGAAATAATTCTGCTGGGTAGGACAAATGTTTCAAAGACATAATTTCATTGAACTACAGTCTTCAAATATTATTATTTTAAGAAACAAGCAACTGAAATTGTATCTTTAACCATGTGTTTGAATTAGGGACTGAAAACCTTTATAAATTACGCTAATGGAATCAAAGAATTTTGGTTACTTCTATGACTAAGGTTACCGCTATCTGAGTAACCAAGAGGAAGAAACATGTTACCTCATTTAAGTTATCGTTTTAATACTGGTTACACATACACAATCGATTCGCGTCCTTTGACTATACAGACGGCACGTGTAAGATAGATTTTTTCTGATTTTTATTTCGGTAACCTGTATTAATGGCATGGCCTGGAAAAGATGGCAGGATGACTTGGTGAGGATGGCAGGAAAGACATGGACTAGGCAGGCAAGGAACAGGGAGAATTGGAAGGGGATGGAGGAGGCCTTTGCCAAAGGGCACACAGAGACTTAGAGCTAAGAAAAAACGTTATTGTAATACAACTGTAACTCTGAACAAAGGCTATAAATAAGTAAACAAATAACCGGTATTAATACTGGTTGTATTCAATTTAAGGTACCCTTTAAAAATACTTTAAAAAATTATAACTGTGGTAAACGAAAAAATACTCATATTGATCATACCGTTTTCGGTCCCTGATTTGAATTGTTTTACAGAACGTCTGAAAGTATTTAGTAGGACATTGTCAGTTTTCAGGAGTCCCTAGTAATGTGTGGAATATATGAGAAAACTATTTGCATACAAAAAAACTATATCAAATCAGAACTACCTTACATGATACACTAAATTAAGTTAGGTATTAAAAAAGTTGTGTGTAAAACTAAGTTATTAATTGAATGATAACCAGATTAGACGCCAATTATTAACCAGAATGAACACTCACATAATCAGCAATGAACTTCATTCCTCGTGGGAACCTCTTCCTGTCCGCAACCAGCCTACCATTCTTATCCCGTCGTCTTTCAGACCAACAGTCATCTATAATGATGTACTCATAGCCCGCTTCTTGATAGCCTTCGGTATAAAAACTATCAGCTACCGATAGAATTAGCTTTTCACTGTAATCAAATAACATCACATAATTTATCGAAATATTAATGAGTTGCGATATCCATTTGGCAATGGACAGTAGGTACTTAAACTGGCTATAATTGAAATTGCATTTGCAATTAAATTAAAACAGTTTGATGCATGAAGTGATTGAGTTTTTATTGTCTCTTGTACTATTATGTTGAATAATAACGATAAAGTGTACAATGGAAAACCAGAATTTTGTTGTAAGATTACATTTTCAGAGATTTTTAGACACCAAATTGTAATCAAAAACTTTTTATTGATGAAATAGTCAGTGTTGCCGTTAGCGTACATTTTACACATTTGACGTACCTTTTAAGCCTCCCATGTGTAATGTGTAATGGGGTCTATTTTACGTACCTTTTCAACCTAACATCTGAAATGATGTGTAAAATCGTGGTTTATTGACTATTTTATGTACCTTTTTTGAAACCGCCGCCAAAACGAGAAAACGAGTAGCATCTGCGGTCTTAAGTACCTGGTGGCCTACGGTGGCCGGTGAACTACTGTGAAGTCACAGTCCTCACGCAATGTAGGAATAGGAAATAGGTTTGTCTCGATTCCGCCGCGAGTGTAGGCAATGAACATTGTATCGTGTTCGTGTATCTGACCGACCCGACGGGCGCGCTCACGAAGTCAAGACAGACACAGAACACTACTATACTCACAGCACAGAGCGCGCTTGTTTGCTAAGCGGATAAGTTTTGATATGTACATTTTGTTTTGTATTTTAAGCGCGCGAGATATTGGTCTCTGCGATTAGGGAAAGTGATTTTCTTTCTTGTAATACATAGTGTTCAATAAATAAATAGAATGAGCCCATTTCCACTAATTTGGTCGTGGCGGTCGAGTCGCAGGCGGCTGACCAACCGGTACCTTTATTCACTCGCTACTGTGGTGCTTGGTAAGTTGTAGGCGAGCGGCGAGCAGGCAGTGTCTCACTGTCTCGCATTCATTGTGATTTGTGAGAGAGCGAGAGAAGCAGTAGTGAATGATTTTAGTAAAAGCATTGCTTATTTATTTATATTATATACTTTATTGTATACCAGAAAATACACAGCAAAAAAATATATTTAACACTACAAAACATACAATGGTGCTTATGTACCTTTTTAACCCAAAATGTACCTTTTCAGCGCTGGTTATGTACCTTTTGGGAACTCGGTTGTGGCAACACTGGAAATAGTGTGAACACGTCTATGTGTGCCATAGACTGTGTGCAGCATTTTTTATTTTGATTAGTGAAAATTAAAAGGAATGCTTACTTTAAACATTTGTCCTCGTTCGCCTCGCATTTAATGCCACACATGTAATATCCCCATGACATCCAACCCATGGGAGGGGTGAGGGCCAAGCCATTCTCCAGCAAATCCACTTTATCGAATGAAAACGTAAAAAACAATATGCACAGAGCGCACCGAAACTTGTTCATTTTACACGAACTCCCTTTTATAATTCACTGAGTTTAACGTTTATTTAATGTGTAAAAGCAGTTCACCAATTTTGCTAAAGAGATATAAGATATTATATTATTGAATTAATGTCTTTGAATTTTACGCATGATTTCCTGACTTTTAAAACTGCCACACCGGCAAACAAAATACAAATGACAAGATTATTTTACTTTGATTGTTTTGTTTACAGATTTAACTGATTATGCATGCTCAGTTAGATAAGGAAGTAAGATCGTCAATCGCCACAAGTGTAAGAGAGATAGCATTTAAGTTTGGAATCTTATAATTTGCAGTACACGGAACGGGCTTTGATTGAGTCCTGTGTCAATGTCACTGTCAAATTATTCGTCCAACGCCAGACCGCCGAAAAAGCAACCCATTCACTGCCATCCACGATATTTTTTTGATTGTAAATAAATCAAAAACCCTTGATGTCACTTATTTTCCGTCATCAAAATAAAAATGATAATGCCTTTGTTATAAAACGAATACAATCGCAAATCTTGGGTAGGTACTACCTACTTGGAAATATGTACATATTACTTATATTAAAATATGTGTGTTCGTTAGGCAGTTGGCATAACAATTAAAATTCTATTGTGTCTCACTGAAGGTATATTATTATGTGTATTGAGGTAGTTGAGGTACCTACATACCACCCATTTACATTTACGATTGAACTGTACTTACGTTTGAGGGAAAGAAAAGTAATTCAATCGAAAACTTTAAATGGGAATTGCAAAATTCTGAAGTCTGAAGTTAGCAAGGAAACTCCAGCGGCGATGTTTGCAGCTATGTTGGAATTGCGTGATTGATTAACGATCTGTACGAACCTACCAGATGGAAGTACTTTATTTCAAGTGACGAGGCTTTATTTGAGCAGATCAATTTATAGGTACCAAATTTTTATGTTTGATTTGAAAAACGTGAAGCCAGGTATATAATATTATAATATGATGACTAGCTTCTAGGCGTTGTGACACCATTTCCACCTACAAGCGAAGTTTCTTATGGTGTGAAGAGAAATACTTTAAACTCTACATCATGAATTGGGCTATCAAATGCAAAAAGATTTTTTCAAATCTGACTTGTAGTTTTTAGAGAATAGCACGTTCAATCAAACCAACTCTTCAGCTTTATTATAATAAATTACATAATTATTTTAGGTTATTAGTATATTGGTAATGATACAGACATAGATCAGACGCTTATTAATATTTAATTTTATTCAAGTTTATGAATGATTTATATATGAAATCTTAGATGCATCGAACCGAGGCGTGCATAGTTGGCTTTATAAAGTAGGTATATGACCACAGATTACTCAAAATAAATAAATAATACCGTTATGTGGTTTTCCGACAGTTCCCTAGGGATCTAACGGAAAACAACTCTAGAAACAAACACAGCAAACATAGGTTGGGTTGTCTAGAATTACAGTTATTCTATTAGATACGATATATTTATCGAAAGGACCGTCCCATGGGGCCACAGTAGAGAGAGACCTGAAGTTAGTCCTATTTAAGATAATGTGTTAATTAATAGTGGTCTGTTAAGTTTCTAGACTATACCTATATTGAGACCTATATGAACAGTAACTGTAGGTACACATACTAACACAATACACATACATAAGTACCAAAGCCATAGTAAATAAAAAATTCCTTTCAAGAGATCCAACTCTGAGGATCCAACCCGACTGGCTGTCACAAGATGTAGAAGCACACTAGTTCAGAACAATTGTTACAATATGTCTGTCAAAATCTATAACCAAATACCCAAACAGATTAGAGAGCTACCACTAAACTACTTTAAAAATAAACTTAAGAAATGGCTCTATAGTAATGTGTTCTATACAATAAGTGAGTTCTTAAATTATAAGCAAAGTTCGAGATATGATCTCACTAGTAATGTAAATAAATAACATAATTTTAAGGATTTAATTTTTTTTTACCTCATGATCTCAATAGAAGTGTTTTCCTACATCATTGTATATCATTTTATTATAAGGTACTTTTTTATTTTTTTTTGCATGCTGAAATGTCTAAGTAAGCAAAATATGTGGAACTTCTTATATTTAAGTTACTGTTAAGACCTTTTATGTACCATATTTTATGCAAAATAAAGAAATTCTAAATTCTAAAACTGAGTACTTAACAGCGCGATGCGGTTGGAACAATATCACAAGCACTTAAGTGACAAAAAACATTACGAACACACAACACCGTACTTACTAATTCCGTGCACAACACACGTCTTTTTACGCGTTCCAGTGCCGAGGTCACAACTTAGAAATAGTTATTTGTTATACAAGAGTGCAAAGTTGCTTTTTAACGCGTGTTCAATTTTGATGACCGAGCAAGCGAAGGATTCTAAAATTGAATCACGAGCGCAGCGAGTGATTCAAAATTAGAAGCCTGAGCGTTAGCGAGGGAATCAAAAGAGCACGAGGTGAAAAATCTTTGCACTCGAGTGCAACACGTAACTTTTCATTCCACCTCAGCGAGGAAATGACTAAATGCAAAAAAAAAAACGTTTACAATCACAAGATAGGTACACTTTTATTTCAGTTTAGGTATTAATTACTACATTATAACAGGTAAGTATTACAGAATAATCTTTAAATTATAACAAAATAATACTAAGGTATAATTAAGAAAATTTTAAAGTAACGTTGCTACAGTTATTTAAATTGAGTGTAATATTTTTGTTTGGTACTGTAATAGTGGTGTTAGTCACTTGTGTACTGTTTTTCGGTAAACTATCTGTCATACTTAATAGTTGTACCGATTCATCGGATTCCCTTGGCGTGAATGTTGGAGAGAGAGGGAGATGGTTAGGTGTTTCATAACGGCTTATTTTTGATGTAGAAGGGCCAGTCCAAGGATCCGATTGAGGCTCTTTCAGTGTAATGGCTCCTACGATGCCTTCACATATTTTAGACTTATTTTGGATGGAATCCTCTATGTATCCCTCTACAACTGCATTGGACTTCCAGCCTCCGTGGCGCTTAAGGGACAGGAGATCAGCTCCGGAATCAGCCAAAAGTGTGGCTGAAGTTCGTCGGAAACAATGACCCGTGTACAACAGGGGTTCTGGAAGTTCAAGAAATGTTGCTATTTCTCGTGGGATACTGCCAATTTTATTAGTACCCATAGGCTGTCTAACACACTTTCCATTGCGATACTGTAGAAAAAATCGATTGATTGGAGTGTTAGGCGGGCGTAAGGCTTGATATTTCTCAACAATCGTTACGTATTCCTTGCGAATGACGAAGTTGCGGTCTCTTTTTGTCTTTGTATTAGGTAAATTAATTAATAGTAAGTCATCTGAATGTTTCTCAATGTTTTTGACATTAAGTTGTGTTAGTTCATTAGTTCGACATGCTCCGTTTATTCCAATAATAAGAACAACCTGTAACGTAAAGAGTATTGTAGTAGATAAATGAATAAAATTGATATGAACGCATAATTATGCCTATCAACATCTACTAAGTATACTATTTAATTGAGATTAATATACTTAAGTAGATACTGAATGTGCAACTGACTTACTTTTGCCGCCAAATATACGGAATCGGGTGCTTCGTTAAGAAACTTTTCAATATCAGATACTGTGAAAACCTTCGATTTTTTTGGTTGATGACCAGATGAGGCTCTTTTTAAAAATGCCACTAATTTAGGATAGGTATCGATATGTTTGTCTTTTTTCATCTTTATTGTTGCTTTTAACATCGAATACGTACTCCATAGAGTGCTTGCTTTCTTGTTCTCGGATAATTCTATAAAATATGCCAGCAAAACGTTTTCTGAGAAAGTTTTGGCTCCTTTTGCTAGTCGCCACGTGTTGAACATATCGTACTGTTTTAAATACTTCTCGCGTGATTGTTGAGGGAGAAAGCTCATTTGCGCATTATTAACAGTTTCAGTCAATTCTGTTGGCGTCAAGCAAACTTCCTCGTCGCTAGAATCACTCATTTTAGTTTTTTCACTTGTTTTCAAGTTTCTTGTTTTTAATAAAAGGTTTAACAATGACGTGAAAAAATGCCGCGTAAAGAACCGCGTACAAAGCAAATTGAAAAAAGAACACCAAGAAGGTTCCGAGTCTGAGTTTTTCAAAAAATTAAAAAAAAGTTGTATGATATATTCGGCACCATAGAGGTAGCAGTAAATAGGTTTAATGTTTTTTTTAATTCACAAACTTAGTGCACACGATGTTCTAAATTCAATTTACTTTATCCTCTAGCGAATAAAAATGGCTTTTCCACTCAGATATTGAAGATTAAAAATACTCTTTCCGAGATGGTGGGATGAAATAGTTATTTGTTATACAAGAGTGCAAAGTTGTTTTTTAACCGCGTGTTCAATTTTGATGACCGAGCAAGCGAAGGATTCTAAAATTGAATCACGAGCGCAGCGAGTGATTCAAAATTAGAAGCCTGAGCGTTAGCGAGGGAATCAAAAGAGCACGAGGTGAAAAATCTTTGCACTCGAGTGCAACACGTAACTTTTCATTCCACCTCAGCGAGGAAATGACTAAATGCAAAAAAAAAAACGTTTACAATCACAAGATAGGTACACTTTTATTTCAGTTTAGGTATTAATTACTACATTATAACAGGTAAGTATTACAGAATAATCTTTAAATTATAACAAAATAATACTAAGGTATAATTAAGAAAATTTTAAAGTAACGTTGCTACAGTTATTTAAATTGAGTGTAATATTTTTGTTTGGTACTGTAATAGTGGTGTTAGTCACTTGTGTACTGTTTTTCGGTAAACTATCTGTCATACTTAATAGTTGTACCGATTCATCGGATTCCCTTGGCGTGAATGTTGGAGAGAGAGGGAGATGGTTAGGTGTTTCATAACGGCTTATTTTTGATGTAGAAGGGCCAGTCCAAGGATCCGATTGAGGCTCTTTCAGTGTAATGGCTCCTACGATGCCTTCACATATTTTAGACTTATTTTGGATGGAATCCTCTATGTATCCCTCTACAACTGCATTGGACTTCCAGCCTCCGTGGCGCTTAAGGGACAGGAGATCAGCTCCGGAATCAGCCAAAAGTGTGGCTGAAGTTCGTCGGAAACAATGACCCGTGTACAACAGGGGTTCTGGAAGTTCAAGAAATGTTGCTATTTCTCGTGGGATACTGCCAATTTTATTAGTACCCATAGGCTGTCTAACACACTTTCCATTGCGATACTGTAGAAAAAATCGATTGATTGGAGTGTTAGGCGGGCGTAAGGCTTGATATTTCTCAACAATCGTTACGTATTCCTTGCGAATGACGAAGTTGCGGTCTCTTTTTGTCTTTGTATTAGGTAAATTAATTAATAGTAAGTCATCTGAATGTTTCTCAATGTTTTTGACATTAAGTTGTGTTAGTTCATTAGTTCGACATGCTCCGTTTATTCCAATAATAAGAACAACCTGTAACGTAAAGAGTATTGTAGTAGATAAATGAATAAAATTGATATGAACGCATAATTATGCCTATCAACATCTACTAAGTATACTATTTAATTGAGATTAATATACTTAAGTAGATACTGAATGTGCAACTGACTTACTTTTGCCGCCAAATATACGGAATCGGGTGCTTCGTTAAGAAACTTTTCAATATCAGATACTGTGAAAACCTTCGATTTTTTTGGTTGATGACCAGATGAGGCTCTTTTTAAAAATGCCACTAATTTAGGATAGGTATCGATATGTTTGTCTTTTTTCATCTTTATTGTTGCTTTTAACATCGAATACGTACTCCATAGAGTGCTTGCTTTCTTGTTCTCGGATAATTCTATAAAATATGCCAGCAAAACGTTTTCTGAGAAAGTTTTGGCTCCTTTTGCTAGTCGCCACGTGTTGAACATATCGTACTGTTTTAAATACTTCTCGCGTGATTGTTGAGGGAGAAAGCTCATTTGCGCATTATTAACAGTTTCAGTCAATTCTGTTGGCGTCAAGCAAACTTCCTCGTCGCTAGAATCACTCATTTTAGTTTTTTCACTTGTTTTCAAGTTTCTTGTTTTTAATAAAAGGTTTAACAATGACGTGAAAAAA
The DNA here is from genome assembly GCA_948150665.1 of Conistra vaccinii. Taxonomy (NCBI): domain Eukaryota; kingdom Metazoa; phylum Arthropoda; class Insecta; order Lepidoptera; family Noctuidae; genus Conistra; species Conistra vaccinii. The sequence continues at coordinate 5,282,931 of OX411339.1, read as the reverse complement.
TGCCGCGTAAAGAACCGCGTACAAAGCAAATTGAAAAAAGAACACCAAGAAGGTTCCGAGTCTGAGTTTTTCAAAAAATTAAAAAAAAGTTGTATGATATATTCGGCACCATAGAGGTAGCAGTAAATAGGTTTAATGTTTTTTTTAATTCACAAACTTAGTGCACACGATGTTCTAAATTCAATTTACTTTATCCTCTAGCGAATAAAAATGGCTTTTCCACTCAGATATTGAAGATTAAAAATACTCTTTCCGAGATGGTGGGATGAAATAGTTATTTGTTATACAAGAGTGCAAAGTTGCTTTTTAACCGCGTGTTCAATTTTGATGACCGAGCAAGCGAAGGATTCTAAAATTGAATCACGAGCGCAGCGAGTGATTCAAAATTAGAAGCCTGAGCGTTAGCGAGGGAATCAAAAGAGCACGAGGTGAAAAATCTTTGCACTCGAGTGCAACACGTAACTTTTCATTCCACCTCAGCGAGGAAATGACTAAATGCAAAAAAAAAAACGTTTACAATCACAAGATAGGTACACTTTTATTTCAGTTTAGGTATTAATTACTACATTATAACAGGTAAGTATTACAGAATAATCTTTAAATTATAACAAAATAATACTAAGGTATAATTAAGAAAATTTTAAAGTAACGTTGCTACAGTTATTTAAATTGAGTGTAATATTTTTGTTTGGTACTGTAATATTGGTGTTAGTCACTTGTGTACTGTTTTTCGGTAAACTATCTGTCATACTTAATAGTTGTACCGATTCATCGGATTCCCTTGGCGTGAATGTTGGAGAGAGAGGGAGATGGTTAGGTGTTTCATAACGGCTTATTTTTGATGTAGAAGGGCCAGTCCAAGGATCCGATTGAGGCTCTTTCAGTGTAATGGCTCCTACGATGCCTTCACATATTTTAGACTTATTTTGGATGGAATCCTCTATGTATCCCTCTACAACTGCATTGGACTTCCAGCCTCCGTGGCGCTTAAGGGACAGGAGATCAGCTCCGGAATCAGCCAAAAGTGTGGCTGAAGTTCGTCGGAAACAATGACCCGTGTACAACAGGGGTTCTGGAAGTTCAAGAAATGTTGCTATTTCTCGTGGGATACTGCCAATTTTATTAGTACCCATAGGCTGTCTAACACACTTTCCATTGCGATACTGTAGAAAAAATCGATTGATTGGAGTGTTAGGCGGGCGTAAGGCTTGATATTTCTCAACAATCGTTACGTATTCCTTGCGAATGACGAAGTTGCGGTCTCTTTTTGTCTTTGTATTAGGTAAATTAATTAATAGTAAGTCATCTGAATGTTTCTCAATGTTTTTGACATTAAGTTGTGTTAGTTCATTAGTTCGACATGCTCCGTTTATTCCAATAATAAGAACAACCTGTAACGTAAAGAGTATTGTAGTAGATAAATGAATAAAATTGATATGAACGCATAATTATGCCTATCAACATCTACTAAGTATACTATTTAATTGAGATTAATATACTTAAGTAGATACTGAATGTGCAACTGACTTACTTTTGCCGCCAAATATACGGAATCGGGTGCTTCGTTAAGAAACTTTTCAATATCAGATACTGTGAAAACCTTCGATTTTTTTGGTTGATGACCAGATGAGGCTCTTTTTAAAAATGCCACTAATTTAGGATAGGTATCGATATGTTTGTCTTTTTTCATCTTTATTGTTGCTTTTAACATCGAATACGTACTCCATAGAGTGCTTGCTTTCTTGTTCTCGGATAATTCTATAAAATATGCCAGCAAAACGTTTTCTGAGAAAGTTTTGGCTCCTTTTGCTAGTCGCCACGTGTTGAACATATCGTACTGTTTTAAATACTTCTCGCGTGATTGTTGAGGGAGAAAGCTCATTTGCGCATTATTAACAGTTTCAGTCAATTCTGTTGGCGTCAAGCAAACTTCCTCGTCGCTAGAATCACTCATTTTAGTTTTTTCACTTGTTTTCAAGTTTCTTGTTTTTAATAAAAGGTTTAACAATGACGTGAAAAAATGCCGCGTAAAGAACCGCGTACAAAGCAAATTGAAAAAAGAACACCAAGAAGGTTCCGAGGCTGAGTTTTTAAAAAAAATAAAAAAAAGTTGTATGATATATTCGGCACCATAGAGGTAGCAGTAAATAGGTTTAATGTTTTTTTTAATTCACAAACTTAGTGCACACGATGTTCTAAATTCAATTTACTTTATCCTCTAGCGAATAAAAACGGCTTTTCCACTCAGATATTGAAGATTAAAAATACTCTTTCCGAGATGGTGGGATGAAAAAAATATTACAGTCCAGCACGTAGGTATCAGTAGGATTTGATTTGAGTAGGTATTCTCGTTGATACCTACTTAGGTATTGTACCTACTATTACTAAATCCTGTTTGCTTGTCTGCAGGGTAGGCGGATCGTTGGTGTAGGCATGGGCGGAGATGGCATGGCGTAGTGGCGAGATGGCTGCGCCGCGGGTGGCGCCACTGGCCGCGCTGTTTCTTGCGCTGTTGGTGTCGGCCACCTCGCGCGCCTCCACGCAAGATCCCGCGCAAGATCCCGCGCAGTTTGAGGCTGCGTTTCAAGGTGAGTTTCTGACTAACTTGGCAGTTTCTTTTAAAGCTGTGTATTCTGAAAGTTGGCACCGTCGTAAATATTTATTTATTTAACTATCAGTACATTTACCATTAGGTACATATTATAGGAATTTTTTATCGATAATAACTTCTGCAGGGGCAATTTTAAATTAGCTGACATAATTATCAATAAAAAAATAGGTTGATGTTTTCTTTGTCATCACCCGCGGGGCCGCAGTTAGTGTAGTCACTTAAAATAACAGTTAAAAAATAAAAACGCTTGTTAGGGTTCCGTAGCCAAATGGCAAAAAACGGAACCCTAAAACGGGGGATAGACATACGTACTTTAAGACCGCGGTTTTTAAGCTCGCCAACTTGCGCGGCTCGCCGTCGGTGACACACGTGAAGATTTCTCACACTTTATTGCGATGTTTTCGACTATTCTGAACCAAACTAAACAAAAATTACACAAATCACAAAACAAATGCTGGCTCGCGACTCGCGGCAATGACAGACGTACGAAACTACGAACCAAGGCGGGCTACGAGCAAAATTTCAAACCTGTTGGATCGCCGGCGAGCTTACTCGCTTAGGGTGACACACGGTGACACGCCGAGCCATAAGACCGCGGACTTGCTCGCCCGTCTGTCACCCCTTTTATGAATTCGTCATGTCTGTCTGTCCGTCCGTATGTCACAGCCACTTTTTTCCGAAATTATAAGAACTATACTGTTGAAACTACTTACCGTAGTTATTGTAGTAATAACTGGACTCCAGAATTTATCAATTTGAATGTCAATTTCTGGTGGGTTACATATAAATGCCTCCCAATTATCGACGCAACTCCTCATCAAGCTTCAGCTGTAACTTTGCAACTTTCAATTGACCCATATTGCTTATTTGAAGGGGTCACTCGATCCTAAATCGTGTGACCCAAAAGTTCACTTATTAATATCAAATGACCCATGTAGGTAAACTTTCAAATACAGGAATGCTCCAAGGTAAGGCTTCGAATTTTACCTTTTTACCCGACTGCGCGGTAGCAAAGACAGGCTACGTTTTTAATGCGTAGGTATTTAGGTAGATATCTTTAACTTTAAAAGTGGCGTCCTAATCGCTCGATTATTGTTCGAGCGATTGAGGAAATGTTGGTGGCTAAGGGAAAAGGTGCTTTTGGTTACTTTTTCTCCTCTCATGTTAGCCTAGTATGTTATCTGATGCATAAGGTCAGGTTTAGTTTAGGTAAAATCAAAATGGCGGATTTTCGAAGTTAAATCCTTTCAGACATATTTATGTTTTTTATTCCCACTCCGGGTAGCTCTTGGCCTTCATTTCACCTGATGGTAAGTGACGATCAGGCTGAAGGTTGAAGCGAGCTTCACCAGGAATCCTGAACCATAGAGGAACTGGCTATCTTACCTCTAACTGCCGAAACACAACAATGCTGTTAACATTGTTCTTAACAACAATGTCTCAAAGAGTGGGTCTTAAAATAAACATGGACAAAACAAATGCCCATGTACCTAACACCCACTATCATGAAGATCGGAGATTACCTAATCTCGAAGTTACGAAGGATTATGTTTACCTAGGACTAACTGTCCGGTAGGTAGGCCCAACTTTGAGAGAGAGGTCGATCGTCGAATCCGACTCGGCTGGGCAGCGTTCGGGAAGCTACGCAATATCTTCTCGGCCCACATTGCAATGTCTCAAGACAAAATTCTTTGACGTTATCTAAATAAGATGGTGGTAGCTAGACAGGCGGACTTAGAACAACCCCTACCACCAACCAAACTGAGCGGAAAAATTTGCCCCCGCTGGGAATCGCACCCGGGACCTCTGGGTCTGAGACAGGTGGTCTTACCACTAGACCACAGAGGCAGTAAAAAATTATCTAGGTTGTTTATGGCATGCTGCTATGGCTATTGCTATGGCTTTGTTAAAGCACAGCACATTGAATGTATTTTCATACAAGAGGTGTCTACCGATTCTTGTGTGCGCGATTATTATGGACTAGGTTTAGTTTACTATAAAAACCAAAATGGCGGATTTAAGGCGTTGAATAAGTAGTCCTCCTGACGGAATTACGGCCACGGCACTATGGCAGCCAATCTCAGAGGAGACTAGCCATCTACGCGGGAGACTTTATAGTGCACAAGTGTGTGCGCAGACACAGGTGCACTCACTCTCATAGTCCAATGGGAATGGGATCCACGGCAATCCGACACGATCGGAGCAGACATGAGAGAGATGTCTTTTAGACGTACTAAACAGATAAGTCTTGTTTTTTTTGTACCTTGGCCATTTTTAACCCCCGACGGAAAACGAAGGGGTGTTATAAGTTTGACGTGTGTATCTGTGTATCTGTGTATCTGTCTGTGGCATCGTAGCTCCCAAACGGTTGAACCGATTTAGTTTTTTTTTGTTTTGTTTGAAAGGTGACTTGCTCGGGAGTGTTCTTAGCTATGATTCAAGAAAATCTATACAGCCGTTTGAAGATTATCAGGTCTTTTCTAATTGATGAATGGATTTGAGCATCTTCCACAGGTCTGATTGAGTCTAAATTTGGTAATCTGTTACTTCAATGGTATTAGAATAACATAGTAACCTTGAACTGATGCTGCAGCATTACCTGGTATTTGCAGGATACCCTACTCCTCACCAACTTACAGCAGTGGTATCGTGTTTGGGCTCAATGAATAGGTTATAGATATATATTTAACAGGGTCTGATGATGGAGAAGCAAAAATTAATTAGGGTAAATTAGTAACTAACTTTACTGTGGAATAAATACGTACAGCTGCGCAGATTTAAGCGAAGCACGTGTCGATCGTTGCATATGTACTAGTTATTAGTATACAATAAAGTTTAAAAAGCAGGAAATAAAAATTTAATTTAAAATTTAAAAAACCCCCGACACAAACAAATTCCTTTAAAAAGTTTCAAAATAAAATAAACGGGCCCTTTAAGTTTAATATAATTTGTAGTTACTATTTTGTTGTCGCGTCGGGGGACGGCATGCTATTGTAAAATAGTTATTTGTTATACAAGAGTGCAAAGTTGCTTTTTAACCGCGTGTTCAATTTTGATGACCGAGCAAGCGAAGGATTCTAAAATTGAATCACGAGCGCAGCGAGTGATTCAAAATTAGAAGAAAAATACTTTTTCCGAGATGGTGGGATGAAAAAGATATTTTCATCCCACCATCTCGGAAAAAGTATTTTTAATCTTCAATATCTGAGTGGAAAAGCCGTTTTTATTCTCTAGAGGATAAAGTAAATTGAATTTAGAACATCGTGTGCACTAAGTTTGTGAATTAAAAATAAAATCTGTCAAGTGCGAGTCGGACTCGCACACGAAGGGTTCCATACCATGTCGTACAAAATTTGACACTATGAATTTTTGTAATACTTTCGTAAAGGTAACAACAGAGGCGCTATAAAAAAACAAAGATTTGTAAAGAAATTGTCTAATTTTAATGAGAAAATGTTGTTGTGTTAAAATATTGGTGTAGGAGTATATATTATTTATTTTAAGAGAAAAATATTAAGTTAACTTTATCCAGTAACATGCATTAACTAAAGTCAAAGTTATTTATTTGCTACTAACATAGTATTGGTAGGTATAAATAGGTATATATGGTAGGTAAGCAGGTAGATATGTAGGGTAGGTAGGGTAGGTTAGGTACCTACCTACCCTGGTAAGAAGGGTAGGGTAGGTAGGTAGGGTAGGTAATTAGGTAGAAATAGGTAATTAGGAAAGGTAGATGCGCCGTAGATAAGTACTTAGTGCTAACCGTGCGAAGCCAGGCCGGGTAAAGCTAGTTACTTATAAATAAAAGGATTTCTCTTGCTACATCAGACTATATTGTACAAAATAGAATGTAAGTAGTACGCCAAATTTTAATTATAACTGTGCGTTTGCACTGGCGAAACATTCACAACAAAACATGTTGGAATCTCTATTTTCTGTCAATTTTTCATACAATGTTTGACAGGAACTAGAGATTTCAACATGTTTTGTCGTGATGTTTCGCCAGTGCAAACGCACGGGTCAATACAGGTATTTATTTACGTTATTTTTGATAGTCATACAGAAATCTATTATTTCTTACTTATTATTTTTACACATCCCATCGGACTATGAGAGTGAGGGAAGAGAGAGTGCACTCGTGTCTGCGCACACACTTGTGCACTATAATATCTCCCGCGCCGAAGGCCAGTCTCCGTTGAGATTGGCCGCCATGACCGAATATTTTTACACCAATAATTTTTCTCAATATGAAATTGTATCCACAACGGTTTAAGCTAGGTAACTGAATAGTACACTGTATGTGCCAGCATTCATTTCAATGTTACTGAATATATTGTCTATTGGAGTGTAGTTTTAATACGAGGTACACACATCAACACCGTCTAGGGATACTTTGAAAAAAGTCGATAAAGTTCTTAAACTCAAAAAATACTGGCCGGTTTTAAAATCTTGTGAAGAAAGTTTATTTTGTAGACCTTTTTGGATGATCGAAATTTAAATGATCGAAATAGTATATGCTGCCATGATAGTAGGTACTTACTAATTCCATGTCATTACTCCGACTATTAAATAGATATCTGTGGAATTTATATCGCATAATATTAGCATGAAATACAAAATTATTACTTTAAGTTGCAGAAAATCGCCTATATTATATAAAATACGTTATGAATCGGCGTTTTTAGTATTTGTTGATTATAAACAGTATATGTTACATGATACACACAAGTTTCAAATTCCTAATTTGTTTAGTTGTTGAGATAGAGCTCGTACAAAAATGGTCTAAAACAGACAACTTCTACGGCCCCCTAATTCATCATTTTTGAAGATAAAAACAAATAAAAATTATATTTATTCTCTACTCGATGAGCTCTAGAAAATGATACCCCACATGCCAGGGTCAGATAATTTTTTTTTCAAAATTTAATTTTATTGTATGGCGACCCCCCTTTATTTTTTAATTTTATTATTTGTTGCTCTTACGGCAATAGAAATGCTCAATCTGTGAAATTTTCAACTGCCTACCTATTACGGTTCATGAGATAGAGCTCGCTGACAGACAGACGGACAGCGGAGGCTTATGAATAGGGTTCCGTTTGTCACCCTTCGGGTACGGAACCCTAAAAACATTAAACCTATTTACTGCTACCTCTATGGTGCCGAATATATCATACAACTTTTTTTTATTTTTTTTTAAAACTCAGACTCGGAACCTTCTTGGTGTTCTTTTTTCAATTTGCTTTGTACGCGGTTCTTTACGCGGCATTTTTTCACGTCATTGTTAAACCTTTTATTAAAAACAAGAAACTTGAAAACAAGTGAAAAAACTAAAATGAGTGATTCTAGCGACGAGGAAGTTTGCTTGACGCCAACAGAATTGACTGAAACTGTTAATAATGCGCAAATGAGCTTTCTCCCTCAAAAATCACGGAGGCTGGAAGTCCAATGCAGTTGTAGAGGGATACATAGAGGATTCCATCCAAAATAAGTCTAAAATATGTGAAGGCATCGTAGGAGCCATTACACTGAAAGAGCCTCAATCGGATCCTTGGACTGGCCCTTCTACATCAAAAATAAGCCGTTATGAAACACCTAACCATCTCCCTCTCTCTCCAACATTCACGCCAAGGGAATCCGATGAATCGGTACAACTATTAAGTATGACAGATAGTTTACCGAAAAACAGTACACAAGTGACTAACACCAATATTACAGTACCAAACAAAAATATTACACTCAATTTAAATAACTGTAGCAACGTTACTTTAAAATTTTCTTAATTATACCTTAGTATTATTTTGTTATAATTTAAAGATTATTCTGTAATACTTACCTGTCATAATGTAGTAATTAATACCTAAACTGAAATAAAAGTGTACCTATCTTGTGATTGTAAACGTTTTTTTTTTTGCATTTAGTCATTTCCTCGCTGAGGTGGAATGAAAAGTTACGTGTTGCACTCGAGTGCAAAGATTTTTCACCTCGTGCTCTTTTGATTCCCTCGTTAACGCTCAGGCTTCTAATTTTGAATCACTCGCTGCGCTCGTGATTCAATTTTAGAATCCTTCGCTTGCTCGGTCATCAAAATTGAACACGCGGTTAAAAAACAACTTTGCACTCTTGTATAACAAATAACTATTTCATCCCACCATCTCGGAAAAAGTATTTTTAATCTTCAATATCTGAGTGGAAAAGCCGTTTTTATTCTCTAGAGGATAAAGTAAATTGAATTTAGAACATCGTGTGCACTAAGTTTGTGAATTAAAAAAAACATTAAACCTATTTACTGCTACCTCTATGGTGCCGAATATATCATACAACTTTTTTTTAATTTTTTTAAAAACTCAGACTCGGAACCTTCTTGGTGTTCTTTTTTCAATTTGCTTTGTACGCGGTTCTTTACGCGGCATTTTTTCACGTCATTGTTAAACCTTTTATTAAAAACAAGAAACTTGAAAACAAGTGAAAAAACTAAAATGAGTGATTCTAGCGACGAGGAAGTTTGCTTGACGCCAACAGAATTGACTGAAACTGTTAATAATGCGCAAATGAGCTTTCTCCCTCAACAATCACGCGAGAAGTATTTAAAACAGTACGATATGTTCAACACGTGGCGACTAGCAAAAGGAGCCAAAACTTTCTCAGAAAACGTTTTGCTGGCATATTTTATAGAATTATCCGAGAACAAGAAATCAAGCACTCTATGGAGTACGTATTCGATGCTAAAAGCAACAATAAAGATGAAAAAAGACAAACATATCGATACCTATCCTAAATTAGTGGCATTTTTAAATAGAGCCTCATCTGGTCATCAACCAAAAAATCGAAGGTTTTCACAGTATCTGATATTGAAAAGTTTCTTAACGAAGCACCCGATTCCGTATATTTGGCGGCAAAAGTAAGTCAGTTGCACATTCAGTATCTACTTAAGTATATTAATCTCAATTAAATAGTATACTTAGTAGATGTTGATAGGCATAATTATGCGTTCATATCAATTTTATTCATTTATCTACTACAATACTCTTTACGTTAAAGGTTGTTCTTATTATTGGAATAAACGGAGCATGTCGAACTAATGAACTAACACAACTTAATGTCAAAAACATTGAGAAACATTCAGATGACTTACTATTAATTAATTTACCTAATACAAAGACAAAAAGAGACCGCAACTTCGTCATTCGCAAGGAATACGTAACGATTGTTGAGAAATATCAAGCCTTACGCCCGCCTAACACTCCAATCAATCGATTTTTTCTACAGTATCGCAATGGAAAGTGTGTTAGACAGCCTATGGGTACTAATAAAATTGGCAGTATCCCACGAGAAATAGCAACATTTCTTGAACTTCCAGAACCCCTGTTGTACACGGGTCATTGTTTCCGACGAACTTCAGCCACACTTTTGGCTGATTCCGGAGCTGATCTCCTGTCCCTTAAGCGCCACGGAGGCTGGAAGTCCAATGCAGTTGTAGAGGGATACATAGAGGATTCCATCCAAAATAAGTCTAAAATATGTGAAGGCATCGTAGGAGCCATTACACTGAAAGAGCCTCAATCGGATCCTTGGACTGGCCCTTCTACATCAAAAATAAGCCGTTATGAAACACCTAACCATCTCCCTCTCTCTCCAACATTCACGCCAAGGGAATCCGATGAATCGGTACAACTATTAAGTATGACAGATAGTTTACCGAAAAACAGTACACAAGTGACTAACACCAATATTACAGTACCAAACAAAAATATTACACTCAATTTAAATAACTGTAGCAACGTTACTTTAAAATTTTCTTAATTATACCTTAGTATTATTTTGTTATAATTTAAAGATTATTCTGTAATACTTACCTGTCATAATGTAGTAATTAATACCTAAACTGAAATAAAAGTGTACCTATCTTGTGATTGTAAACGTTTTTTTTTTTGCATTTAGTCATTTCCTCGCTGAGGTGGAATGAAAAGTTACGTGTTGCACTCGAGTGCAAAGATTTTTCACCTCGTGCTCTTTTGATTCCCTCGCTAACGCTCAGGCTTCTAATTTTGAATCACTCGCTGCGCTCGTGATTCAATTTTAGAATCCTTCGCTTGCTCGGTCATCAAAATTGAACACGCGGTTAAAAAACAACTTTGCACTCTTGTATAACAAATAACTATTTCATTCGCCGTCCCCCGACGCGACAACAAAATAGTAACTACAAATTATATTAAACTTAAAGGGCCCGTTTATTTTATTTTGAAACTTTTTAAAGGAATTTGTTTGTGTCGGGGGTTTTTTAAATTTTAAATAAAATTTTTATTAGACTATTTTTACAATGTTTTCCCTACATTATTGCTTTAGACACAGTTAATATTTTAGCACATGCCGTGACTTAAGTAATTAGCATTTACCCAGAAAAGGGCGTCTTCATCAGAATTTGGGCTTAAACATTAGCTTAACGTGCATACCATTATAATAATTAGGTAGGTATGCATACCTAAATATTATGTGGTAGATAGTCTGGGTTTGCTAAGGATTAACTTATGTACACAGTGGCTATAGCTGTGCCGTGTATTCGTCGCAAATGGATTTCATAATTACTTTACATAACCGCCAGCTGTTTTACAAAACAGCTCCGTTATGTAAAACAGCTGAACAACGTTCAGCCGGATTGCAATTGCTTTACGTTTAACAAAACTGTTACTCACGTTAATACGTAATGCAGAATGATTTATCTGCAATTTATAAGCGTTTGGTGTGGTTTCTAATACCGTAAGTATGGAAAATCGCTAAATGTCGTTCAGCTGTTTAACATAACGGCAGGGCTATTACATATCTTGCAGAAGCAATGCAATAGCGATCATTTGTTTCATTTTGACAGTTTAACAACATTCAATGCGATAATTACTTTGCAGAGCAGAATTAAATTTCGAACTTATGAAGCAATGGATTAGTAATCTGTTTCAAAACAAATTGATTGTGTATTACGTAATTAGGGTACGGACCTGTTTTGTAAAACGGCTAGCGGTTATGTAAAACAATTCATCTACGACAGATTTACGCTTTAGCAAATCCAGACTAACCTAAGTTCCTAATATTTAGGTAGGTATAGGTATTAGAAACTTTAGTAGTTATGTAGATACTAGAATTTTGCAGTCAGAATAGGTACTTACTGACAAAAATATTCGATGTTTGACCAACTTTATATTAGGTACTAAATACTGAAGCAGATTTAGATTACGTTGAATTAATCGTCATTCTGCACAGAAACACAGAACTTTGACCTTTTAACGGAGGAATTTTAATTAAATACGATCAATACTAAAGGAACGCACCTTTAACAAATCACTAGGGGTCGTCGTAGCATTCTGGAATAAAACAAACGTTCCCGCCCTACAGTACCTACCTATCAATTCATTATTTTTCTCAGGGAAAGAAATCTCGGAACAGAAAGCCGGAAAGATGCAATTTTGCAGACAACTCTTTGAATCCTCAAGCAAACGGCGGTCGTTTTAAGGAGCTCTTTAAAACCGACCCTCTTGGCTTTTCCTACTTTAATACATCTCAGGATTAATTGTTCTTTAGAAAAAAGGAAACACTCAAAACGAAGGATATCCTCACCAAATTACAAAGGAGACTGCTCCAATTATTCTACAGCTTTTATTATTTGCTTAATTTCTCAATCAAGATTCTGTTGTTATTGAAACGCAAATGTCTCAGCCATTAACGCCGAAACTTACGTCTGAAATGAGGTACTAGCGATGTAAATGTATGTTTTTATGATTTTAACTGGCGACTCGGCTATTGCTAATCTTTGTTCGCGATTCGTCGGAGCTACCGAGCGGTGGATAATCCACATTTAATTATGTTGGTCCCTCTCTCGCGGTTTTACAAAGTCGGAGGACAAACATTGAAGATTTTTAATCAGCCGCAAGTAACGGGCTAGCTCCAATTAGCTCGTTTTATAGTTGTTTTTGAACTGGAACTACTCAATTGAATTTCCTTTATCGGTTGGCAAAGAATTTGTGTCAAGACTCGATACGGTTTTAATCAAAGATGGATTCTTTTAGTTTCGATTTCTTTTGTTGAGTTGGGAAGTCTGGAAAGTTATAATTCTTTGTATTTCAGTAGGTCAATTATTATTTAGGTATCCACACTATTATTTACCAACTTAAGGTACAATTTCGTAGCCAGCAGGCAGCAGCAGCAGGCGACGTGTCGTCGCGACACTACTGGCTTCTAGTATTTCTATGACACTAATGTCATGCCGAAACGTCGTCGCGTCGCCTGCTATCTAATAACTTAAAGGTATATGCACGGGACGGCGACGTGACGCTGAGCAGTTGTAATGTACTAGATAATACGGACGACTCCACACAGAGCCGCCCGTCCCGCTCGACGCGACGGTAGCCGTCGCGCCGAGCGTGAATACAAGTCGGAAGCGGCGGGGCGGGGCGCGACAAACGTTAACTTATAACTGTAACGATTAACTTATAAGTTACTTTAACTAACTTAGTTACTTTTAACTTTTATTTTCATTCTTTCTCTCTCAATTTGCCGCGGGACGGATGTGTTCGCGTCCGCAGTGTGACCGCTGCCGTCACGCCAGTGACACGTCGCCGCCCCGCCGCGCCACGCCCGCTGTGTGCAGATACCTTCAGACTAATCTGTTTCATTTTGACAGTTCAACAACATTCATTGCGTTATTAACGCTGTTGAGCAGATTTTTTTTTCAAACTTATGAATAATGGATTAGCAATCTGTTTCAAAATGATTTAGATTTTGATTGATCGTGTATTACAAAATTAGGGTACTGTTGTTGCTGCCTGCAGTCGGCTACGGACTCGTATCTTTATTAGGTATATAATATAGGTACCTTCCGTAGCTGGCGACACGTTATTTCATAGAAATACTAGAAATCAGTAGCTAGTGTCGCCTGCTGCTGCTGCCTGCAGTCGCCTACGGAATTGTACTTTTATTATACCTACCTGCTGATAACCCACTGTAGAGTGAAGGGAATATAGGTAATATTACAATCAAAAGCTTTATTGATTCACCTGGAACTGTATCCTTCTTTATTTTTATTAGTATTTTTTTTAATATCTCTGCCTCACACTACAAATTTCTCCTGTATTGTGGGTGCGTTTACAAACATTTAAACTCACATACACAAACAGAGCAGTGGTGGCCCAGTGGTAACGTCCGCGACTTATGAGTTGTATGTCGTAGGTTCGAACCCAGACAGGCGCTTTACTTTGTGTAAATTATTTCATCACTATTGCTCTCAAAACGGTGAAGGAAAACATCGTGAGGAAACCGGCATGTCCTAGAACCGAAATTCGAGGACATGTGACATTTACCAACCCGCACTGGGCCCGCGTGGTAGATTACGGCCCACTTCCTCTCTCCGAGAGGAGGCCTGTGTCCCAGCAGTGGGAACATTAAAAAGGCCGAATAAGTAAGTAAGTACTTCTGGGTCATACAAGTATTTGTTTCGTGCGGGAATCGTCCCGCGAAACACAGCGCAGCAGTCAATCGCTTAACCACTGCGCCAACCGTGTCGTCACCACCACTCTACTACCACCCACTCCACTCTTCAATTTCCTATCCTCCACAATACCAGCACAGCGTAATACATTTGCTTAATAATTTAAAGCAAAATATAAAACTCGATCAATCATAATGAAAGCAGTTTACCGTGGCACTTGCGAATAACGACTCGTTTTACCGCCGCAGAGGAAATAAAGTGAGCACCAAGAACTCGTACGACCAATAAAACTAAGATACGGTGGGCGGTCGGTAAACATTTATGAGGAATAGAGCGAGCCGACCCCCGACCGTGCCCATATCTGTTCCAATATTTTTTGGTCAGTTACGAGTGGTTACGAGGCGGTCCAGAATGTGATCGCTTTATCGAAGCCTTGATTGAAGATAATCTCGGTGGAGTGAATTTGTGATAGCTTATATTATTATCTATATTAAGGTCACTGCACACAGCGGGCGAGGCGTGGCGGGACGGGACGGCAACGTGACGCTGAGCAGTTGTAATGTACTAGATACTATGGACGACTCCACACAGACCCGTCCCGCTCGGCGCGACGGTAACCGTCACGCCACGCCGCCGCCGCGCCAGGCGTGAATACAAGTCAGAAGCGGCGGGGCGGGGCGTGACGGTTACATTCCGAATTGAGAGATTGTATTAAAGCTTAAAACTTTAACTTATAACTGTTACTAATAAACTATAAGTTACTTTAACTAACTTAGTTACTTTGAACCTATAACTGTTTAAGTACTTTATTTATATTCTTTCTCTCTCAATTCGCGGCGGGACGGTACTTGATTGCGACCGCAGTGTGACGCGCTCCCGTCACGCCAGCGCCCCGTCGCCGCCACGCCACGCCGCGCCCCTTCCCCGCCACGCCCGCTGTGTGAAGATACCTTTATTATTTAGCGGTTACTGGAGGTTCTGTGATATTGAGTTGTCCGCTTTTGGGTTGGCCTTTTGGAAGTATATAAATTCACGTAGGGTACATAATAAAGAGTCCTATTCTATTCTATTCTGCCTCGTTGGTCTAATGGTCGCAAGCGCTTCTGCTGAGCATGCGGTCCTGCGTTCGATTCCCGGGTCGGGCAAAGTGTTATTGGGTTTTCCCATCTGAAATTTCTCAGTGGCAGCCCGGGGTCTGGATTTGTGCTCGGTTGAAAAGGGGCTGTGCGGGCCACACGTACAGGATGTATCAGGACAGATGAGCTAGGGTCGACACGCAGTGGGTGCCTGAAGAAGGGCGTCGTCACCGAGGCAGGCCTAAGAAACGCTAGCGTGACGGCCTTGACTCTTTCTTGACTGATTTTTTCTTCTACTCAAATTCAAATTCAAATTCAAAATATTTTATTTCACATAAACCTACATGGGCACTTATGAAACGTCAGAAGCTACGCACGGTTCCAATTGGTCGTTTCCTATGGAGAAGAGCCGGCAAGAAACTCCACGGTTACTCTTTTAAAAATAATTGGGTTTTACAATATTTACAACAAAAAAAATATAAAAAATACAGTATTATTAGGTATGCGAGGACAGTGTAGGTCTTTCAACAAGTACCAAGTATGTACTTAACAAAATAGAAGATGGTCAACAAGTGTACAGTCCACTAAGCCTACAGCGTTCTCACATTCACAAAATAGAAAAGAATCTATATAAAAGATAAATAATATAAAAATAAAAACTATTTTAAACGAAATGACATGATTGCTATTACAACTGTAACAAATCTGAATAATTAACATGTCCACAAAAGTCACTAATAGAGTTGAAAATTAAATAGTAGGTATATAATGTCAAATAAAATTATGATTATGTCAAGGAAGAATGTAAATAAAACAAAAATATAAACATGGTAATTTGAGAGCAGTTAATAGAATCTTACATATTTTGCCGTTAATGAGGTACCAGGGAAGCCACATGTGCAGAGGGAATTATTGCCAAACTTCTTTGTCTTCAACGTAGTCTTTAATTTTATAATATGCTTTCCTGATAAGGACACGTTTGATGTGGGTTTTGAACTTCCCATCGCTAAGTTCTGTAACCGACTTTGGCAACTTGTTATAAAATCGGATGCTGTTTATAAGAAATGACTTGCTTGTTTTAGTTAATCTAAATTTGGGTATCACAATTTCATGTCTACTACGTGTATTTATATTATGGAAATCGCTTCTTATTTTGAAAAGTCCTAAGTTTTTCCGAACATACAAAATATTTTCTAAGATATAAAGAGAAGGCAGAGTCAGTATATCAATTTCTTTGAATTTGTTTCTAAGAGACTCGCGAGGACCCATTTTATAGATAGACCAGACTTTTACTGACCAGAAAAGGCAGCGGCAATGATGAATGGCGAAGTATGAGGCAGGCAATGTATTAAAAAGTGGTTTCTTTAGAAAGACTATACTCCATTTGAAATAAGATTAAATATTTAAACAAACCTTTTTTACAGTCCGTTCAAGCGATTCTGACTTCTATACCGTAGGTAGAAGGATGGCATTAAAATCAACAACGTGGTTACAATACCAACTGTTTACTGCAGCTGCCATTTGTCATGCCACTAACGCAATAGAAGTCAAAATCGGGTGATCGGGCTGTAAAAAGGTTCAGTTCAATGTCTAAACTTATTTCAAATGGAGTAGGTATAGATGTGAACAAAGCAGTAATGAAGGACGGCTTAAAACCGAAGAGTCTCCGTGGACTTTCTTGCCCGTTCTTCTCCATAGATATCTAGTACACTTTGGAATGGGCAACAAGCTTCATCTTTCGGACTGAACATTCAAAAGTGTCCCATAATTGGTTTATTACACGACTCATAATGCGAAGCATTAGAGTGTGATCTACGATAAAAAAAAATTTTTGGCCCCATTTCTGCAACTGTTTTTATTGTTATACTCCTGCTAGTACACAGAACCTACTTAATTTATATACCATTGTATAGATGATTAAATGGAGATTAATACTGTACTTTTTAACAATTGATTTAATGCAGCAGAAATGAAAAAAGCATCAAAATAGTTGAAAAAAAAATCCTGTCCGTCAATGTATGACACCTGAAAACATTGTAGCTTGCGATAAAATCAATTAATTGAATCGATTTTTTTTTTATACATTCGTTTCAACCAAAAAAGGAACCCTATGAAAATGGCTCTTTTATTCAAAGTAGTTTAATTAAAATTTATAAAATACTAACTAAAATATAATATCTATATCTAAATATTTCCAAACTTGACTTGACGTCCGTAATTGCCTAGCAACTCACAACGTAAATATCAAAACATACTTCATGAAAAGTGATAAATAGTTAATTTTTGTTAGATTTTTGTTAAGTTTTGAATTTCTTTTTCGTTTATGAATGAGTGTTATGAGGCGTGCCCTTTTGGATTTTCCAAACTATTTGAAATAAATGCTTTGAGTTTGAGTTTTTGGCGGTGTTAATGGGCACCCAGCAAGGATTGACAAAAGACTAATTAAGCACAGAATGAAAGAAATCCTAACAACAAGCCATAAAACAACTTTCCATTAAACTTTACTTCAATATTCAAATACAATAGAGTTCGTTATACTTACATTTGTTTCGGCAAAATAAATTAGAGATCCCGCATTGTATATAGAGATCGGCAAAATGTTTCATTCGTTGCTGAAAATACGAAATTCGCGATAAAACATTTCAGAGTCGCCACCAGAGTGAACAATGGACGAAATGTATGGAAACTGTGCGACCTCATTTGGCTATATTCCATTGTTGCTAACAATAAAGCTATTATCTTGCCAAATTGAATGAATAATTAAATCTCCGCCGTAATTCGTGTATAGACATGCTACGCAAACTGGATGGATTAACTGTTTAAACAGATTTTCTGCATTGAGGTTGGAATATATACCGAATACTCTGAACTCTATTAGTACTCCTGTATGTGGTCTTCAGATAGCATAAACTTCATTCTTTTCGTGTGGTTAGTGACTAACCGTGTCGAGAGTTTAAAAGCCGTCCATGGGCCTCTGACTTGGCTTCACATGTGGTCAAGAAATGTCTCTCAGGCATGCCGGTTTCCTCATGATGTTCCTCACGAGAAGAATACAATCTCTCCCGATCACAAACACAAAACCCAACTAAGTACGACAAAAAAGTCATCTAAAAAAGGATTAAACAAGACATCATAGACAGACAAATTAAAAAAAGTCATCTAAAAAAGGATTAAACAAGACATCATAGACGGACAAATTAAAAAAAGTCATCTAAAAAAGGATTAAACAAGACATCATAGACAGAGAAATTTAAAAAAGTCATCTAAAAAAGGATTAAACATGACATCATAGACAGACAAATTAAAAAAAGTCATCTAAAAAAGGATTAAACAAGACATCATAGACAGACAAATTAAAAAAAGTCATCTAAAAAAGGATTAAACAAGACATCATAGACAGACAAATTAAAAAAAGTCATCTACAAAAGGATTAAACATGCCATCATAGACAGACAAATTAAAAAAAGTCATCTAAAAAAGGATTAAACAAGACATCATAGACAGACAAATAAAAAATCTGGAGTCACACGTTTTAGGGCATAAAACGAACTGATTACGTGTAACTCCGGATTTTTCCGAAGCTAGAGGATTATGATGAGTAGTTTAGAAGTTTAGTTTGTTTTAATTATTTTATTGGGGTGTTTGGTGGTGTGCGTTAATTCCGGGACATGCTATATAATTACCTACCTAGCACAATTAATATGGCTGCAAATTTGTCAATATACCAGCGATTTTTTTTTTAGATTTTTAGTTCTTATTCTTTATGGCACCTCTTTAGGTCATGAGCTATCCTAACATGAGAAAATATTTGGCCTAGGTCCTGAGGTGGTTAAGGTGAAACTAGGTCTTATTCGCCGTTACAATGTATAGTATAAAACGTCCTCAAAACAAACCAAAACCACTAAAGGACTGTGTTAATTTAATTCCAAAGTCACACCTACGACCTAAAATAAATAAATGTTCATTTAGGTCTAAATCAAGTTCTATACGGTTGTGGTTCAGTCAAATGTCGGCGTTGATTACAGCGCCCAGATATATGAGTGTGTGGAGGGCTGAATTATTCACACACTGAGGGTAGCTCCTGTTATCAAGGTGTATCTATTTTTCCTCGTTCCACTAATTCGGGTGGACGTGTAGACTGTTCGTAGACGAGGGAGCGAATGATGAACGTGGTGGGACGTCAATATTTAATTTGTGTAGGTACAACTAGATGTGCTCTATAGGTGTATGGTCTGACCAACACTATGTCTGGACTTTAATAGAGAATGTGGTCTCTGTTTGTTTCAGTCGTTCTTCTTAGACTAGTCGGATAGAAAACGCTGATGTCATCTCGTTTAAAAAATATTTTTGACGTGTTTGTACAAACTTTATTTACAGAAATAGAATCCTACTAATATTATATTTTTATGTTTGCATGTTTGTTACTCAATTACGCAAAAACGGCTGAACGGATTTGGATGTAATTTAGCACCCAGATAGTTTATAGCCTGGATACTTTTTATCCCGGTAGTAAGTGCCCGTGGGATAATTCCCGACAGTCAGCCAGTTGTTTTGGCGTAGTTGAGTTTTAGTTTTATAACTTTTATTTCTATTGCTCTGAATAGTTAAACTAAGATTTACTGCGTCTTGCATTTTTATGCACTCACGGAGAGCAAGACGTCATAAAATCCGCCAAGAATTTCATCAAAAGATGTGAGTCGTTTTTATGTCTCAGCATAAAACTTCATAAAATTCTTCATTGAAAATTTGTGAGCTATTCGATAATATTGTATCGATTCAATCTGCTTAGATGGCCTTTTCCCAACTATGTTGGAGATGGCTGCCAGTCTAACTGGATGCAGCTGTATTTTACATGGAGCATCTCCCTCCACAATCCAGTTACTGCATAACACCTTGATAAGACTGGTTGTCAGACTTTTTTGCTTCTGACTACCCGTAACGACTGTCAGAGATCTAAGAATGACAGCCGGGACCAACGGTTCAACCTGCTTTCCGAGGCACGAAGTGTTTTCGATATGTAATGGATGGCCACCCATCCACAAACCAACCGCAGGAAGCTGGCCAACTGAGCTCTGGTAGGGTCAAAATTGAGAAAACGAATTTTCCCAAATATGAGACCTGCTAATCGATTTTCCGCCCCTTATTGTTCATTTTATAGTATTTAGCCAGCAGCCCCTAAAATTATATCGACTGTGCTGTATAAATAAAGGGGTGACAGAGTTGAGACAGGACAAGTGTTAGCAAAAGTTAGTTTTCCCTTCCGAACAAAGGGAAGAAACTTTGAATGGGAACCAAACAACGATACTGACAATAATTCCGGAAGCTAACGACATTAAACTCGGGTCAACTGTTCCCTTTAGAAAAAATCTAAGAAGTGTTAAAGTTTTTCCCTGAGGGAAGTCTGTGTGAATGAACTTTGACTTTATAGAACTCGAAACTGGCGAATAAACAGTACGTACACGGATAGGGAATCATTTTAAAGGCCATACATGAATAGGGTTAATTTTGAAACTTGAAATGTCCTGACGAAAAGCCGGATCCAAATGGCAAATGGTCCGGATTTTACTTTTTAATCGTTCTTTTTTCTGTACTCATTTAGTGCGGATTTCACTAATGAAATTGAACGCGTTCAGCACATTTAAACTGTCAGTATTCCATAACAATTTTGACACTGACAGCTCTTGAATGTGTTTTAGAGATGCTGATCGCGTTCAGTTTCATTGGTGAAATCAAACCTTAGATTACTCTATTTTAAACAAAAAATCCCCAGAGTGCGGAAAATTGACTAGGCTGGTCAGAGTCCGGATGGCGGGGCCAAAAACCGAGCAAATCCGGACTGCTGGTAACCCTCTATATGATTAGTTTTACGTTCAAGTTAGCCTTATCTCTTGTAAGTAAAATGT
This sequence comes from Conistra vaccinii, assembly GCA_948150665.1. Taxonomy (NCBI): domain Eukaryota; kingdom Metazoa; phylum Arthropoda; class Insecta; order Lepidoptera; family Noctuidae; genus Conistra; species Conistra vaccinii. Next base: position 5,261,871 of record OX411339.1, on the reverse strand, counting down.
TAAGACCTCAAGGCCTAAGCGAATATGACCCGGCGGAGCAGCGACTACAACATTTTTAAAACATAACAATCCTTAATCCGTAAAAACTAGACTATTCAAATTTCACCGTTACGTGTCACGTCACGTGCATGGATCTTTTTAGTTTAAATTGAAGCTGATTTGTCAGTTCAGTTTGGCCTCTGTATGTACGTTTAAAAAAATCATTTATTATAAAAGAACATGGTTCTTAATAATTAAGTACTATCTGGCCTAGGTAAGACTAATAATAAGCAATTATAATCTAACTTAAATTTTTATTATTTATTTATTGCACGACTCATAATGCGAAGCATTAGAGTGTGCTCTACGATCGAAAAATTTTTTTTGCCCCATTTCTGTAACTGTTTTTATTGTTACACTCCTGCTAGTACACAGAACCTACTTAATTTATATACCATTGTATAGATTATTAAATGTAGATTAATACTGTACTTTTTAACAATTGATTTAATGCAGCAGAAATGGAAACGGCAACAAAATAGTTGAAAAAAATTTCCTGTCCGTCAATTTATGAACCCTGAAAACATTGTAGTTTGCGATAAAATCAATTAATTGAGTCAATTTTTTTTTTATACATTCGTTTCAGCCGTAGAAGGAACCCTATTGAAAATGGCACTTTTATTCAAAGTAGTTTAATTATAATTAATAAAATACTAACTAAAATATAATATCTTTATCTAAATATTTCCAACCTTTGAATTGATGTTGCCTAGCAACCGCCAAGTAAATATCTTTGTCAGTCTTTGACATTACGTCTTCACGAAAAGTGATAAATTGTTCATTTTTGTTAAAAACTATGTTTTGAATTTCTTTTTCGTTTATGAATGAGTAATATGTATGAGGCGTGCACTTTTGGATTTTCCAAACTATTTATTATTTATGTACACACAGTAAAATACATTCAGATACGACAATCATAATCAAAGCTGACTGGACTGCCTCTTTGCATTAGTGGTCGCAAGCGCTACTGATGAGCATGAGATCCTGGGTTCGATATCCAGGTCGGGCAAAGTGTTATTGGGTTTTCCATCAGGATTTTCTCAGTAGCAGCCCGGACTCTGGATTAGTGCCCGGTTGCTGTCAATAGGCTCGCCCCTATGACATTTTTTTTTTTTTTTATTTTTTATTTTTTTATTTTTTTTTTTTTTTTTTTTTTTTTAGCTACCCATCACTCTCCGTCCGGAAGCCCGCGCCTACGGTGGCCGGAAATCCGCGATGGATTCCCGACGCCCGGGGGCCCCCTATGACATGGGACTTAAACATAACTGGCGAAACGTGGGTGTACTATAAGTACACCTCTGCCTAACCCTTCGGGGAATACGGGCGTGATGTTATGTTATGTGTTATATTTTTACGTAATAATTATTTTTGTGTTGTACTTTACACAAGTCTGTACCACTTTCTTTAGAGTCTGTTATAGTAATATAAACACTTTATTCGTGTGTTATATGTAGGAGGAGCTCGTGGCTAAGTAATAACAAGCCGCACGGGTCGATCCATCAGGTTAAGCTACGCTTGCCAGGGTTGGTCAGTGGATGGGTGACCATCTTCACATACGGAGACTTCTCCGTGCCTCGGAAAGCACATTAAGCCGTTGGTCCCGGCTGTCATTTGTGGATCTTTGACAGTCGTTACGAGTCGTCAGAAGCCCGAAAGTCTGACACCAGTCTTACCATACCGGGGTATCGTATTACCCACTTACTGGGTTGTGGAGGTCAGATAGGCAGTCGCTCCATGTAAAATACTGGTATTCAGCTGCACCCGGTAAGATTGGAAGCCGACCCCAAGATAGTTGGGAAAAGGCTAGGAAGATTGATTGAGTCATGTGTTATATGTGTGTCGTTATGTATGTATGTGAAGGGTCATTCACAAAGAACCCTTTAGTAACGAAACCTCAAAATCAGGTCTCAATGTTTTCCAAATTAAATAAAAAACAAAACAAACGGTACATTTTAACGACGGAGAGAACCGTAAACATCACTCGCCGACAGGGACTAATTGCTAGCAATATAATACTCCAGAAAGGGCCTAAATAAGCAAGTGAGTCGGGGCCCCACTAAATGCGAAGTCGACAGAAACAAAGACTGGAAAAAAAAGGCTGGAAAATACATTTGTTTAAGTGAAAACGTTGGAACAATTAAAATCAGTTAGTTTCCAATTTCAAAAAGGCTGTTTTTTTTTCAATAAACGCGCCAGCGTAGAATCAAAATAACGTATGTTGATATTTTGATAACAACCACATGGTCGATTGATGTTTAAGCTACGCTTCCCGCGGTCTGTTCATGGCTGGGTAAACATCCTTCACATAATCAAGACCCTTCCGTGCCTCGGAAAGCACGTTAAGCCGTTGGTCCCGGCTGTCATTCGTAGTATCTTTGATAGTCGAAGCCCAAAAGTCTGACAACCAGTCTTTCAAGGGGCATCATGTTACCCAGTTACTGGGTCATGGGGGTCGCTCTATGTAAAAACTGGTATTCAGCTGCATCCAGTTAGACGGACGTCGACCTTAACATAGTTGGGAAAGATAAGTTAGATTGAATTGCTATTATTAGGGTGCTTGGAAACTAAGACTAAACTGACTAATTATTATCGTCTGTTCGAGTATGTTGCGAAAATAAATGAAACATAATATTAATTTAAATATTGTGATACCGATGTCTTGAACTGTAATTAAACACTATAGAATTCCTCAGAGACATCTTATTCAAATAAACATACTACATAGAAAGCCAACTGTACCAAATATAATAAACCAAAGCGTACTTCGAGAGACAAGGGACCGCACGTAGCAAACACATAAATACAAAGCGCAAATGAAACTCACTAACTATGCTACGACGCTACGCCGTAGCAATAGTTTGCCAGTTTTACGTAGCAGCTCTACGAACACTCGAGCTACGAAAGCTTGGTACACTTTAACGCTTGAGATTAGAATTTTGTACCAGGTTTTGTTAAGCCATGTATTTTTTCTCGTTGCCACTGGATCCCAACACTGTTCCAAAGTGAAAATTCGCTTGGAAGAAAAATTGTTACAGCCCTAATGGTTTAAAGCACGAAGGTTTTATATTTTCCCTTTATTAATACAACATTTTTGACGTCGTCGGTTTTATAAAATTCGATTATGGTTTTGTGGCTTAAAAGGATCAAAGATGTTAAACTGTGATATAATTAAATACTTTGTAAGTGAAAAATAATCTTCAAACGTTTTTTTGTAGATTAAATTACCGTAATGACAAGGAAAAAATAAATTAAGTTCTGCGAAAACTTCCTACATTATTTTCCTTGAAATGTAGCTTATAACGTGAATGTTCAATGATTGAATTCGCATCACATCACTCCTTTAGAAATATCCGTGCTTTACAAACGGATAACAAAACGTTTGAACCTGCTCGAGGTACTATCTTGTCGGCATAAAATTGATACAGAAGGTACATACAATGAAAGGCCCTTTTTACACTGCAACGATAACGACACCGACATAATCGTCAGCTCTGATGACAACGATATCGTCAGCTCTGACGACAACGATATCGTCAGCTCTGACGACAACGATACCGTCAGCACGGACGACAACAATATCGTCCGACGGTATCGGGACGATATCGCTAAGTGACACGACGTAACCAACAGCTTATTGTCATGCGTATGCCACAGCAGTCTCGAACAGTCGCGTTGCGCCAGCAAACGCTTACATCGCCGCGTGATTCCAAAAGTGTAATAGTGTATTCGAGGTAATAATGGCAGCAGTGAACAAATGCACTGTGTCGTCCGCCGATATCGGCACGACAATCAATGTCGGTGACGTTGCAACGACAACAATTTAAAAGCGTTTAGTAGTACTTGTATGAAACTACCAGTCCGACGATATCGTGTCGTTATCATTATCGTCCAATGTGATAACAGCAAATGAAAACAGGTGACGAACACATAGACGAGTACGAACTTCGTACGGTTATCACAACAAACAAATGCAAATCGCGAGTTTTCATAGAAAATTGTTCTACAAGAGTCGCGTCGCGCCTGTCTGCAGGAGCCTTAACGAAGCCGAGAGTCACTTGTACTTCCCGCCGTTGTGATTATTATTTTTTACTGGACCATATCTGGGAACCTTCTGGTTACGGAGAGATAAAAGGTCAAAGTTCCAACTTTTTCTGATGTTTTTTTTACGAAAACGCGTTTTAAATGTTATACCTTCACTTTAAACACCCCCAAACTATGTACCGTTGTTTGCACCAATTAGCAAAATGTTTGCACAGTGAGCGCTACCGTGGACAGTGGAAACCTATTTTTCCAAAAATTTTATTCGTTTTCCAGCAATTATTTTGTGCAATGTTACATAGTTTGATATTCAGAATGCGTAGACGGATTTGTGATGGTCTTTTACACCCTTTATGTGCGCATGCATCAACACTGCTCTCAAAACGGTGAAGAAAAACATCTAGAGGAAACCGGCATGTCCTAAAACCAAAAATTCGAAGACATGTGACATCCACCAACACGCACTGGGCCCGCGTGGTCACAGAGAGGAGACCTCTGTCCCAGCAGTGGGAACGTTGTAGGCTAATTATGCTTATTGTGCGTGCGATTTTTATTGCCGACCTTCTGCACTATTCCGTGTCGTCGGCATCAATATTATTTAACGCAGCGAAGCGGCAGACGATCAAAGAGGCTTATATTACAGCGATCAGTCACGTCCGTGCCACACGCTGGCACAAATTAACGCTGTTATTTCCTTTCTAAATAAATATAAGTGACGCTAGAACATGTGAGATTATGGGCTGATAGATTGTTTTAATTAATTTCGTGTCTTAGCTAACTTATTATTAAACAGTTCCGTAAATTCAGTGCCTCCAGTCAAAAACGGCATAAGTCGAGTTATGCCCTTTTGTTTTTATAGCACCATTGTAATCTACGTGTTCTGTTACATAACATATCAAAAGGACATAACTCTAGCTGCATCCTAACATACTTTTTTGTAATATATCAAAGGCATAACTCGACTGCGTCTAAAGGCACATCTCTAGATATCAAGTAAATTTCACTGCTTAATAGACATAACTACAAGAAACCCCAAAACACAATCGAACTAAAAGGCATAAATACAGTTAACTTAATTACAAAAAGACACAACTCATGTAGTTTCAAAGTTTTTTAAATATAGTAAGAAATAAATGTAGATAATCCATTTGGTAAGCATGTTTGAAAGGGAACAACTGCATTTGTTGCGTTTGCTTCAGGAAGTCTCAAGTGGTATATCCCCACTAAACACTTTATCGCTATTGGTGGATTAGCGTGTGGTGTACTGTTTTTAGAAATAAGTCGTTTTATTCCTTAATTTGTAATTTGCTAATTTATTTTGTAATAATTAAATCAGTGTTACGCGTATTAATTTTCAAGTTTTTAAAAGTGATATAACATCATTAAGCTAGTATTCAAATATATAATGACACTTCTACCATCTATATACACAGAATATTTCGATTTCTATAAGAATTTGCTGACTTCAGAACCGCAAAGAGCAGAAGACGATCCTGACTTAAGTTTTGTACCGGGCAATAAAGAGGACAGCGAGGACAATTGAAATTATTTATTTAAACATATGTATATACATATATAAACTTACTTAGCTTTACATACTACTACCATTCATAGTCACGCCACACATGCTTTGCAAGGAACGCATTTCCACAGCATTTATTCTACTGTCATGCTTCTTCTGCCACACCCAACATTCACTTCATACATAAACGTAGGCACCAGCACTCCAGCACCACATTGTGAACAGCTAGTCGAGCCTTTTTGGGCATCGACTGGTTGATCACAATCGAATGTATACACTACTACTATTCACTTTATTTCCCGCATTTACTTTCCTTTCCACATCTTCATCATTCCACTTTCCATTCCTTGTAAACTGACTCTCCAAATACATTATTACACTTACTTTCTCCATACTCTTATCATTTATGTTTACATCACACACCGATACATCTTCTTCTCTTTCAAATACCATAAGCTTCGTCTTATTCAATGTGAATAAGTTCTGAATAATAACATATTCATCCCTTTCAAATTATATGCTTCATCCATCACAGTCACCATGTCTTGCAACCGTTCAGCTTACGATGCAAGTAGAACTTGATCATCTGTGTAGAGAAGGTATCTGACAGGCAACTTATTCATGCTCAATCCGCACCCACCCCCTTTCAAATTTAGCAAAAAGCTATCCGTGTGCATGTTGAACATCCATGGTGACTTGACAGCACTGCCTAACACCCCTTGAGATGCAAAACCAGTCTGTGCATACCCCATTTATCATAACACAAGCATTGGTATCCTTGTGGAAATATTAAAGTGCCCGTACCAAGCGCCAGTCCACACCGTACACGGATAGTGTTGACCACAGTTCTTCCCTCCACACCATGTAATAGGCCTTCTCTAAGCCAAAGAAAACACACTAGACTTTCTTGTTCTTTGTCAGATGTTTTTCGCCTATGCACCTTAAAGAGATCTGATCCATACAGCCCATTTTCTATCTAAATCCCGCCTGCACATCTAATATTTTCTCATATATCGCTCTTATTACTCTATTTATTAAAACCTTCGCATAGAGTCTGCGGACAACACTCAAAAGACTTATGCCGTGACAGTTTTTGGACTCCTGCTGAGAGTCTTTTCCCTTATAAAATGGTACGATTACAGCCTTGCACCAAAAAAACCACCTTTCATCCGGCGCACGGGCATTTTTCTCCAATATATATTAAAGATCCGTCACAACAGGCTTGCTCCTACCCCGTCACCAGACACATTATTATTATATTATTTCAGCAGACACTCTGCCATTCCCTGAGCTTCCCAATTTTCATTCCTTTCAACAATCTAACAATCTTATCTATTACTATTTCATTTCCATCACGTGCATCTGAGCTAGAGTCTTCAAAACTTGCTTCTGTCCAGTTACCCACTCCTTGCACACTATCCTGACAACTGAATAAACTTCCAAAGTATCCCTTCTAGTGTCCAAGACCTTTCATTCTTCGTTTAGTAAACATCCATCTTCTTCTCTTATAATAATCCTTCTCGATGGGTCCTGTCACTCCGTGACCCAATCTTATCTGTTTCCAGAACAGTTTAACACATTGGCCCTGTAGTTATCAGAGAATTTCCTGTTATAGGCACTTTTCTTCCTTTTCATCCTTTTTCATTTTTACAATCTCTTTTACTGTTAGATGTTTTATTTAAAGCATAGACTTATTATATAAATAAATAAAAGATTTTCTAGACTATTGTTTAATTATAGATTTTTTGTTTGATCGATAGCAGAAGGAAATAAGTCGTTACTATATTTGTCTTAGGGCCGGTTTCACCACCTACGATTAAGTTCCTATTAACTTACTTGGCAGATAATTTCATACAAATTCTGTTCCATTTTTTAATTTATTCGGTAAGTAGTGGATATTCGGACATCGTGAAATAGGCCCTTAGGCATTTATAAAATAAGGGAATAACTCGCAATATTACTTTAAATACGACCAACCTGACTAGTATAAGTAACGTTATTCCCTTAACACTTCGTTAACAAGGGAACAACTCGAGAAAAACTTAAAAAAAATATAGTAGGAGTGACTGAATGTGGAAGTGATTACTATTAAAGGAAAGGGCAATTTTTTATCTACAATACAAAGTCGAAAGAAGTTATGATTTTAATTGCGAAATACTAAAAAACATTAAAAGTGTTGTTTTTTGCCTCTCCTGAAAAGTGACGAATTTGAGTTGTGCCCTTTTTTACTGGAGACACTGAATTGTTGAAGCAATCGCGTTCCGGATTTGGCTCGCGCAGAGAGTCTAGTTTTGGTCTTCCAAAACCATTCGAATAATATTAGTTAGGTGTCAGTAGTCCCAACATTATCAGTTTAAAGTTCGGCTTTGTAGAGCGTAGTCTTAGGGTGAATTTCACAAATAAAACTGAACGCAATCAGCACATAAACCACGTTTAAGAGCTGTCAGTGTCATTATTGTTATGGAATATTGACACTGACAGCTCTTGAACGCAGTTCAGACGTGCTGATCGTGTTCAGTTTTATTGGTGAAATTCGCACAGAGGGTGAATTTCATTAATAAAACTGAACGTGGTCAGCCCATAAAACACGTTTATTAAGAGCTATCAGCGTCATTATTTTCTTTGGATTATTGACATTGACAGCTCTTAAAGTCGGTGCAAATGTGCTGATCGCGTTCAAAGTTATTGGTGATACTCGCACTAAGTGCCAACCCAGAACGCTGAATGCTGAACGCGATCAGCATATCTAAACTGCGTTCAAGTACTGTCAGTGTCAATATTCCACAAAAATGAATGCGGTTTAGATGTGTTGGCTGCGTTCAATTTAATTGGTGAAATCTGCCCAGTCTCGGTTACTTATACGTGTGTGACATTTTGTTTCTAAAGCTGTGTTATATATTTACACGGATTTAGGAGAAACGGGAGCCGTTAGTAGGGGTTGGTCATCTATGGCTTATTTTAATTTTTTTACTAGGTGTGCCCCGCGGTTTCACCCGCATAAGTCTCGATCCCGAAAGAATATCAGAATAAAAGGTATCCTATGTCCTTCTCCAAGTTATGGTCTACCCATGTGCCAAATTTCAACGAAATCGGTTCAGCCATTTTAGCGTGAAAGCTTAACAAACAAAACTCACTTTCGCCAAGCACCTCCTACAAAAAAATGCTCCAGCAGAAGTGCTCATGCGGTCCAAAACTCGATTCTCCATTTAAAACCTCCACGGACATTTAAAAACATTATTCCAGTATGAAATTGACACAATTAAGTATCTCGCTGCCTACTACGTGAGTCTGTGACACATACGGTAATGAAATCAACGCGTTCGATGAATCGATTAACACGAACAACGATGTTAAGCACCTTTCTGTTCAGCGCTTAATGTCAAGCACCTTTCATGTTCAGCGTTTTATATCAAGCGCTTTATTTACGTTGAGCGCCATTCGTCATCCGAGGATCGCAACGTAATCATTGTTGTTTGGTGTGTTATTTTTTGTTTAACCAAGAATTAAGGGCGTTTTTTCTGTAAAAGGGTAGTGTAAGCTTGTAGAAAATTCTACCAATATTTGTATTGGAAATGCGAAAGAGAAGCTCTTTGGGAGTCTATATGTCTATTCACTTAACTACATTCCAGAATATGGTTATTCATCCTGATTTAACCTTTATCAATCTGCCTAGCATTTTTCCCAACTATGTTGGGATGGCCTTCCAGTCTAACCCGATGCAGCTGAATACCAGTATTTTACATGGAGCGACTGCCTATCTGACATGTAAAAACCAGTTACTGGGTAGCACGATACCCCACGGTAAGACTGGTTGTTAGACTTTCAGGCTTCTGACGACCCGTAACGACTGTCAAATGACAGCCGGGACTAACAGCTTAACCCATAGATATAAGAATCCGTCTTGTTACCTTTTCACTCCTTTATGGTTGAACGGATTTGGCACACGGATAGAACATGATCCTAATTACGTAATACACGATCAATCAGAATCTGAATCGTTTTGAAACAGATTGCTAATCCATTGCTTCAAACGTTGGAAAATATATTCTGCTCAGCTACGTAAATAACGCAATGAATGTTGTTGAACTGTCAAAATGAAACAATTTAATCGGAATCGTTTACGAAAATGAATTGCGTAATTAGGAGTGTTATGACATAGGTTACTTTTTATCCCGCTAATATAACCCGTAAGAGAATTTACGACATCCACGCGGGAGAAGCCTCGGGCAAAAAGCTAGTCATCTATGAAGGAGAAATCTTACGTATCATCTGCACCTGTGTTAATGTCAGCTCTAGTTTCTTATCTCATTAAAAAATACGATAGACGAGACATCCTCAGGATGACGATTGAGAGAGGATGCCTCGTTGAGAGGTAAAAAACGTATCGATTTCTTACAGTGTTTTTTGACACTTTAGGAATAGTTAAGCGGAATAGGTTCTACGACGTCTATAGTATTTTATAACGGATTTGCGCAAGGGCACGCCTGAATCAGTTAACTTTCATAACATAGGTCTTGAAATCGGAGCTGCCATTAAATATCACACTTTGAACAGACAGATTCTAACAAAGTCCAAAGTTGATTGCTCACGGCCGCTGACCGCAACCCTAATCAAGTTATCATCACCCTGCACAGTCCTGTGTCAACATTGGGGGTAAAACATACAACGTATTATAGGTAGGAATGGACGGTCGAGACTTCCTGGCATAATATTGGCGATCATCGCAGTAGGTCATCGCCATTAGCATAGGATTTAATCATATTGTTTTTGCATTAACATACGAGTAATCCTGTCTATCTTGGGTCTCTGTTCGCCAGGAGCGTTCATCCAAAGTTGGCGACGTTGCAAATAGCTGTCATAATATTTGCCATATTACTATATGGAAATAAGAAGTATAGCTAGAATATTAATAATGAATTGCAATTATAACACTGAATTTGATGTTGTAACCGCGTAAAAAAGTCGTTTGGAAAGTTTCCAAATATATTTTTACATCTAAAACCAAATATTTATTTATTTATTTAAACTTTTCGCACTAAAGGTACAAAAGCGGACTTAATGCCTAATATTATGTGTTATGATTTTAGTGATTGCATTTCATAATCAATATAGTAGTTCACCAGTTCCTTATTTCAATACAGTAATATTGCCAAACTAATCAAAACAGCGAAATATTTGACAGCTATTTGCAAATATTCGGTGTAATGATATCAATTATTGCATTAAACATAATCAATTCTTTAGTTCTTATAGTTCCTTATAAAATGAAAACGACTAATGACGAGTAAATCATTTTGGTTCAAACCAATCATTCTTAAAGAAATGAAAATGCGACGTCATATTTTTTTATGGAAAAAAATATTCAGAATTAAATGTTGTTTTTATATTTTTTATTTCACGTAAGTTTGTTTTACATAAATAATGGTGACTGTCCTATTATTTTGAATGAAATTTGAAAACTAAAAGAAAAGTTAATTGAAAAATAATTCATACGCCAGTTCTTCGACATGAACCCAATAATACCCTAGACTTATGGGATATCTTCAAAGTTCAAAAGTCATTTATTCAAACTAGGCTGAGAATCAGCATTTTTCGAACGTCAAAATTATATAAGAGAGTCCCCCAAAAACGTCCGCCCTTCACCACTTCCTAGTGCACGTAGAACACATAACATTCGAAAATCAAGAATTTCTGGAATAACCCAAAAACATATGGCGTGTCGAAAAGTGTAATAAAAGAAGGATGGTGCTCTATGGCGCGTGTCAAAAGCTTTTAGCCGCGCCTTTCCTTATAATGAGCGAAATGAGTAAGTGTTAACTAATTACATACCATTCCGCTACCCCTTTTTACTCGATTAAAGCGAAGACAAAGGAACGCCGTCAATTTATAGCAGCAGCATTTGATTTCTGCTCGCTGAAGTGGCGCTGAACATCAAAGGGTTGGAATGGAAATTCGTGCGTTTTTATGGTTGGTATAAAAAAGTCACAAACTTTTTCTGTTTTCGTTGGTGTGTTGGATGTACCTATTCTAGAGTTCTTTATAGAAATCGATGGTAGTTTGTACATTGGGGCGATGTAAGCAGCCAGCAGTAGGTCATATTATTTTCAAGGCGATGGCAAGAGTAAACCACATCTTACAAAAAAACAACCGACTTCCAAAAAAAAACCACTACCTGCTATGTAATTATCAATGACTGGAAGTTATTATTATATCATCCAAATAGACTACCTAAGTGCGAAAAATACGTTTTATTGAAGCTTTAAAACTTAGAAACTACCCGAGCAAAGTTAATATTTGGCCACCGCGAAAGCTTTTTCTAACACATGAAAAAATTATTTACAAAATCAGCCCACAATTTACTGACGAAAATATTGATGGATGAATTAAAAAAAAACAGACGAACATTTATACCCTCTTCCTTTTTGGAATTCGGATAAAAATATTACATTATCTATGATAGACAAACAAAAAAACTTTCGGAAAATCAGCTACTTAGAAAATCCAAGAGATAAATTACTTACTTGCAAAATTAAGGAAGACAGCTACTTAAACTTAAATAATAGATAGGCTAAACCCTAATTTGATCAACAAGGAATGACGGGTAACAAAAGAACCCCAGCTCCCCACGTCAAATTACTGATCAAAAGCTATTTCTTTTCACGTAACACGAGGGAGGTGTACGAGCGCCGACCCCGGGATATAATCCCGCTCATTTGACATTTATTTTGTAATGGTCTGCTCATTTTTCTCGCTGCCAGTGGATCATTTATAATGGCAATTTGGGACGCCTCCCGCTCCATTCTCGCTAGAGTTTGCTTACCTGTGGAGCCTCTGTTAATTCAAGAAAGGTAAACTTGGAATAGCATTATATTCCACTAAAATGTTTGAAAGAGTGTCTCTCTCCAAAATTATTTCAACAAAAGGATTGAGTTTGAAATCCAAATTGAGTTGTTTGAACAAAAGTTCTATAATTTGCCCTGAGTCAGTCCTATCGCGTATTTGTTTAATCTTGGTCGTCGAATGCACGAAAACCTCGAAAGTTGACAGAAAGAAGACAATGTTATTAAAATGGGAGATATTTCCTGTCTTTAATGATCGCCCTTTGAGTACCTAATCTTGTTTTAATCTGAGATGTCAAGGAACGTGATAAGATTTGTAATTAACTTTGTAATTATAATTCTTAGCTAATGGAATGAATGCGCTAACCTTCCCTCCCTCTGGAGATATTCTTAAAATTCTGATGATTTTTCTTTGTGGGATTTGGATATAGGTGATAATATAATTAAATATGTAGGTTGATAGTTTACATTACAATTTTCTTTTGCTTTAGAAACTTGTTGTTGTTCACTTGTTGTCAAGGTAAATAAATAAATCTTTATTTTTATTTATCTTAACATAATATTATTACAGACACTGGTTAATAAAATTCACTATAATAAATAGAGAAAGTGTCTGAGGTAGGAAGATCCTGTGTATTCTTGGTACTGGTAACAAAAGTTTGAAATTATTGGTATAGGTACCATAAAAGGTGAATGAGTGGAGCCGACCTCACAATATTATTCGTTGTTGGTCAAGTTAAAAGTTTGGTAATTCTATTCAGAACATTGAACAGTGTTGTCCTTTGCAAAAATAAATCATCATCGCAAAAAACTCAATTCATTTACCCTAAATAAATAAATAAACTGTATCCACTGCCATAGTGATATTCTATACTTTTTTTTAAATAATTGTTCTACTAGCGATGCACTCGTTAAGATAGAATAGTTACAAGTGTAGTCGTGGTTGCAGGGCGGTGCGGCGAGGGCAGTCCGTGCGAGCAACTGTGTCGAGAGCTGCACGACGGCACCTTTGAGTGCGGTTGCGGGCCCGGCTATGTGTTGAACGTCGACGGCTACGGCTGCTCAGGTGAGTCATACCTTCTACCGCTTTCTGGCACCCTGGTACTTTATTACGGGAGATTTGAGACCGGCTATGTACTGTATGTTGACGGCTACGGCAGCTCGGGTGAGTCATACCTTCTTCACTATCTGATACCCTGGTACTTGATTCATGGTAAGAATATACTGTAGCGGTTACACCGCCACATACGTGCTACGCATCAAAGACATGACGTCACACAAATCCTGCATCACGCAGTTAGAGTTTACCGCGAGATCGACAGAGATAAGACTATCCGAAATCAACTTACGGGCAGTTGTCCGCCAGACATAACACCAGACAAAACAATGATGGACAATAATGAATTAACATTATATTACGAGTATAACCCAATTCGATTTGCATATTTTCTGTATTTATAACTAATGTGCCATATAAAGAACACAATATCTTTTCCTACAATTTCACCTATTCTAAAATCACAAGTGCCTTTTTATGCGAGTTACTATTTGCAACACATAATGACGCCATTAATTAATTTAAAACGCGCATTACTACTATGATGGTTTTTACTATATGCGCTCATAAAAAGGTTATACTTTAAGAAGCAGTTACTTCGGCTAAGTATCCTAGAAAAAAGAGCAAACTCCATGATCACAACAAAGCCTCATAAAGCCCTCCAATCGATAGACTTTACGCGAGAGATGAATTTATGATGAGCAAATACCCGTTCACTAGAATATTAGAGTTGCGGTCATAAGCATGCCCTAGGTAAGATGTACGGTAAAGCTCCGGTTTCTTATATGAGCAGTGGGCCGCTACATAGCGTCTGTAATTCAGCCGCGAATGACGTCATTGAAACGTTGTTACCTAATTAAAGTTATGGTGCCTTGCCGCAAAGTGCAGCGTAAATCGTGCTTTGTAAATCCATATAAATAAACACGACGCGCGGAGGCAGCGTGGCCGCAGAGCTGCAGCCACGCTGCCTCCGCGCGGCACTTGGCGGCTAACTTGAAGGGGCCCTGAGTTGGTGTGTTTTCTAGATTATTTTAACACCGTAAAGTCAAACCCCGCTGTCATAATTTTCATGACAGCTGTCACTGCGGCCGTTATGTGGTGGTAACCGCTCTTTTAGGAAGCCGGAGCTTTTCTATCGTTTTCCCCCGAATTTCGCACAGTAAACCACGCTGGTTCTTTATGCACTGTGTAGCCTTTTTTAAGTGCTGGTGGCACAATATGGTATTCATTTTGAATGTACATATACTAGGTATTTCCAACCTATTATTTAACTTTTGACACGAGTATGAAATTCCGAAATTATTACATTAAAAACCAAAATGAAAAAATTCAATGCTTTACGGGCACTTTGTTTTTTTTCATAGACTTGTGAATTCGATGACAATATTATTTAAATTATTATTTAAATTCGTTTAAATTCATCATGAATTTCGAAATCGAATCAGAAATGCAATTTGGATATCATTACTTTAGGTGTCAAAAGTTAAATAAATGGTTGGAAAGATTATATTATAAATAGTTCGACAAGAATTGACAAAATTACCTTGGCAAGCGGCGCGACAATGGCACACAAATTCATGCTAACATGTAAAAAAACCCTGTCCGTGAGGATCCGTGAGGTGTTAGGTATCGTACTGAGAGTATAATGTTAGGTATCGTACTGAGAGTATATTGTTATGTATCGTACTGAGAGTATATTTACGTGGAAATTTTCAGGAAAAAAGAAAAAAAAACGCCTCCTTTCCCGGCGCAGGCGGCCATCGTTTAGCGGGTGGCTAAAAGACATAAGACCCCTGTTGAAAATTTGCTAATCTTTCATGGATGGTAATAAAAATGTGAACACATAAATATTGTATAAATGCGAAAGTGAGTCTGTCGGTAACCCTTTTACGCCTTAACGGCTGAACCGATTTGGATGAAATCCAAACATAAGACATAAGATACTTTTCATCTCGGTACGTTCACGTGGGATAATTTTCGACAGCCGACAGCGCAACTTCTGGCAAAAGCGAGTGCGAAAATAATTGTAACATTACTCGATAAGTACTTTGTTTCTCTTTGATTCTCATTTGTTACGAAACAAAACAAACAAAGGCACATTGTATACCTGACCCAGTAAAAAACGGCGAGAATTACATAAAATAAATTCGAGATTCACAATGTCGATCGCAACGATATCATAAAAGCGTAGAGCTCTATTTGTAACATAAATCGATTTCACTCGCGCTCGTCTCGATTGTCTGGGACCGAATGATAGAACTGCTGCGTTTTGAGGACCGACTTGTGCTTGGAAGTGAATAAAGTTTCTCTCTGGCTGTCTTTAGGTGTGTTCTTTGAGTCCGGTTGAAACCACTTAGCTGTATGCTACTATGCACTCTTCTCTTTGAATGGACATACTTAGTGTTTACGAAACGTTTGAAATAACTTCTAGCAGCAGTATTCTTTTGAAACCTCATGAAGCTCAGCTTTTCAAGTGCAGCAAACTGTTCAAGTGCTCCCATTTCTAATAGCAATTTCACTCGCATAAGTCTCAATCCCTATTATAACCCAGGTTATGGTTATATCTACCCATATGCCAAATTTCATCCAAATCCGTTTAGTGGTTTTCGCGTGAAAGTGTAATAAACAAGAATACAAAAAATCGAATCGTTTCTCTTTATAATATTAGTTTAGATCATAGAAAGCTCTCGGTAATTGAATATATTTGCCCTGATTTAATTAAATACAGGTTGATTTCCTATTTTGACAGTGACTCCATAATTTTCCTACGTCAATATTGGCATCAATTCTCTTTCCACCAATATTGGTCGCAATTATTACAGCGAATGCTGGTCCCAGTTTAATATCTCTGTCAATGGATTGTTAATTACTTCGATGAGCTTGTATTGTTGACCATTGGAGGGTTGTCATTGGCTGACTGAAGCGCTGCACAGGCTTCACCGTATACAAAGGACCAATTACAATGATTAAGATGACACCTTGAAATGATTAGGAAGCGACCTAACGGCATTATCACACTGGTGATTCGCGAGCGTGTTTCCAGGGAGGCGATTTTTCATCGCGCTCGCTGCGTGCGTAGCGAGCACGCCACGTATGTGCGGCGCGTTCGCGTAACGAGAGTGATTCACATGAGCGAGTGAGACAAGCGAGTGAACACGTTTGTGTGGAGGGATGCGGAGAAAACGTCGCGTAGTCGCGGCTAGCTCGGTTCGCATGCACGGAAAGCACGCTCACAAATCGCCTCGCTCAGTGTGATAACGCTCGTAACTGGGCTGCATTATGTGCACTTAGTTTAGAAATTCCTGCACTACTACACAAGGATCTTTTGGCCCTAGAATTACATTGATAGGGGGCGCTGTTCGTAAACAGTTGTGCAATTGTTTTCTTAATTGGAAAAACAAAATGGTGGCGTGAGTTTGCGATTCTGACCACGCCCCGCAATATACTTGTACCTACAGCTATATCAGGGATCACCAATTTGTTATAAGGGGGTCCGTTTAAAAAAATAATACGACTGTCGCGATTCGTTTAGTAGAGGATTACAAAGAACAAAGATTAAAAATATCAATTAAGAAATAAATAAAAACTAAACATTTTTTATTAAGCAGTAAACAAAGTTATGTAATGAACAAAATAACGAAGTAAGTAATTAATTACCTAATTATTAATGTGAAAAATGTTGGTTTTTTACTTTGTACAGATGCCAGCACATCAAGTTACTACAATCTGTCAAATTATTTAAATAGATTTTCCACTTTATCACTAAAGTATAAGGTTCAATGTTGATTGGGAAAATTTGACAGATTGCAGTAGGTTGATGTGCTGGCGTCTGTACTATCTGTCTGAAGTCTGGAGAAAAGATGGCACAAGAGAAAACTCTAAAGAAACAATATTTTTAGATTAAGTTTTAGCTATAAATACTGTTTACTTAACGTCTGCACAAAATAGGTTGGCGGTCCGGATTCGGGCCGCGGTCTACCATTTGGTCACTCCTGAGCTTTTAGGTTTTATAAGTTGTCATTTGAGTAAGGTAAAGTAAACAACCTATAAGAAGGGTGTAGCCAGACCGACGCCAATCGTCGACATCTTGACATCATGACATCATTTGGAGTCGCACCTATGATTTACGAGGTGAAATAATTTATAGCAACTTCCGACCTCGATCGATCGCAGTCTGGTTTTTCCCAGTAGAAGTTCAGGAATTTTTCAATCGAATCGAAACCTGCTGTCTGGATTAGTGCCCAGTTGTTGGCAATAAAGCTGGGAACAAATTGTCGGACGCGTATTTGTATCTGGATAGTACATTTAGCACTACACTGTGCAAACTATCGGTCGTAGGTCGTGGACGTGACCTTGGGCCGTTCGGCCGTCTGATAGAAATCTGGACCTTATGAGCAACCTTATTATATTTTCTAGAACTCAGGTTTGTTTACGTGTTTGGCAAATAATTTGCGAACGCAGTATAAACCTGGCAGTCCTGTCCTTGACCTACGTTACTGGGGGTCGGCGTAACACGTTTCTTCTTCCATAGTCTAGCAGTATAATCTAATATTTACCTTGTTTCCCCAGAAATAAACGCAACAAGAGCGACTGATACCTCCGACGCAGAAGAAGACGTACTATATCAAAAAGACGTGTCCTTCTCAGCAGAACTAGAAATAGCACCGTCCAATAGAATTAGTAAACCTACTGTAAGCTTAAAACATATCGACGACGCCAGAAAGCAAAGACTTACAACTACACTGCCAATAGTTTTTAACACGAGAAGCACACCAAATTATACATATACAGGAGAGAAATCTAAACAAGTGGATGGATTGAAGAGTCTAATAGAAGACGGAGTAAGTGAAACTGATCTGAACATCATTGCCGATGAGACGAAAGAAAATTTGCTGGAAGCGAACGATGCTAAGGTGACGACGCAGGGACCTAGTTTAGAACAAAAAGTAAGTTAACCTAAAGTCTATATCGGTTTGAAAGGTCAAGTCTGAATGTCGTAGAAGTTATCGATTTTATAGTCGGCACAGACGATTGGTTGTTTTAATGTTTGAAGGCAATCTCGACTTTATTGATTCTAGGTATCTACTAGTATTTTGCTGAGAGGATATTGTTTTATTTAAGTTTTCAATCGAAGCTTTCGCATCAGTTTTAGATTCAAACACGGTTTCTGTTATCTCTGTAGACAATAACTATAGAATTTAAATCAGGCACTTCCATCCATAATGGAATCAGATGATTGTTTGAATGGAATTTTGTTACTCACCGATAAATTACCAACAACATCGAAAACAGGACCCACACACGGTCTTAATCTGTGCTACAGACCAGTCTTTACACCATCGTTGTTCAAGACTTTGTTAAATGGTTCTTGTTCTTCTACCAGGTGCCAGGGGCGACGTCATCGCCTCCATGGACAGCAGCAGTGGAAGCTTGCGACTGTGACAGCTGTAGCAACGAACGATGTCCATGTGCTGGCAATCCTAATACTTGCAAACCAGGTAACTTGTGGTTTCCATTTTTTTTTAAGGTAATGTTCTGTCTCTGGATTTGCGTTTTTGCCTGTACCTAGGTATTGATACGGTATCATGAACGTTTTAAGATTTTAAAAGAAATAAGTGGAGATCGGACAAAGTTTTTGATCTTTTTCGGTACAGACTCCAGACATTTAAGCTAAAAGATTTTTCTAAGCTTTAGCCGTAACTTTGCCGACCGCGGATATTAGTTTGGGGAAGCGTCCAATGCAAAGGCGGAATGCTTAGGGTCTGGAATTCCGGATCAGGACAAATATTTAAATAACACTTAGGTATTTCGAATCGAAATATATTTGCATTTAACGATTTGTATAGGTAAACGACCGAAGAATTTTGGTCCGAAGGGACCCCGGTGTAAAATCTTTAGCTACAATTTTTAAAAGCTTCCTCGTACAATTATTTGCTTAACTAAACAAAGTTTTACTTCCCCGATATCCTTCAAATTCAAAGTAAAACTCGATGGTAGCAATTAACGACCCCACAAAAGATAATGCTTACCAAAGAGTTCGGAATTCGAATATTGGCCAATGAGCGGGGTCGCCATTTTGAATTATTGCCGTTTGAAGTGCTTACAAATTGTTTATGGGATGGCGGAGTTTAATCGACTTGTTTTGGTATCGAATTGTTTCTTACTTCGAGATATTACATGTATGTATGTGCAGTAAGACATGAAACTGTGGCAGCATCTACAACATAATCAACCTATTAATTTTCACCGTGCTGGGACACAGGCCTCCTCTCTGTGAGAGGGAGTGGGCTGCAATCTACCACGCGGGATGGTCTTCGAATTTTTGGTTCTAAGACTTGCCGGTTTCCTCACGATGTTTTCCTTCACCGTTTTGAGAGCAGTGGTGATGAAATTATTTACACAAAGTAAAGCGCCTGCTTAGGTTCAAACCCACGACCTACTATTCGTAAGTCCGGGCCGTTACCACTGGGCCACCACTGCTCCCTCTACAACGCCTCGTGCAAACTACGCATTACTCTGACGTCATGCAAAACGTTGTATCGCGCAAACAAAGTTTACCGCATGACTAGCATATATACAACGTCCCGATATCAATCGTCGGGCAGTAACCCACCAGACACAACCCCCGTCTGGTCGGAGGATCCTCCCTTTTCTATGGAGGATGATGAACTTCCTACCCCGTTCCTCATACCTCTATAAAACTGTGAGATTGAAGTTTCGGACCACTTTCGTTCAACTCCCGTTAAACTTAATTCTTGACACCACATAAATTACAGATATAATGCTATAGTAGAGAATCGTTTTCGAGAACGTGATTTACATTGGTTATTTAATAACCAATGTAAATCACGTTCTTGAAAACGATTCGATGAAAGTTGCAATATATATTTTTATGGGGGCGGAATAATCGATCTAGTTAGGTTTTATTATATATGGGCAAATTCGTAAAAAAAAAAAAAAAAAATACCCTCAGTCGACCAGGAACTTCTAAATTTTACATAAGGTGACACAATGGGCGGCCTTATCACTTAAAGCGTTCTTTTAAAAACAACCACGTAGCATCGTAGGTAGGTAAAATTACACAGTTCAGAAGTGTCTTGAATCAGAAAAGGGTGTTAAATGATACCCTTTTACTGCGTTAATGAGATTAATCGGCTGAGCATAATGGAGCAGAAAGAAAATTGTGGGTAACATCTTGAAATAGGTTTAATATCTTGTGGCTCCGAGACTTGTAGAATATTGTTTGATCTTCATGTATTGTGTCTTCATACACTTGTTACGAAATAATATAATTTCGTAGCTGTTTCATTATTATTAT
Organism: Conistra vaccinii; assembly: GCA_948150665.1. Lineage (NCBI taxonomy): Eukaryota > Metazoa > Arthropoda > Insecta > Lepidoptera > Noctuidae > Conistra > Conistra vaccinii. The sequence continues at coordinate 5,241,058 of OX411339.1, read as the reverse complement.
GACACAGATTTGATTGTATTTGCGCGTGGATTTCGGAAAACAGCCCACGGGAACGTACTGCGGGATTAAAAGTACCCTATGTGTTAATCCAGGATACAAACTGTGTGCCAAACATCCAAATCCGTTCAGCCGTTTTATCTGGAACATACCTACTTCCAGAAAAAGAGACAGAAAATTCTAAAAACTACATATTTCAATATTTATATTTTTTATGTATATTTTATGTATGTATATTTTCGGCATCAGACTCGTTCCCATACATACCTCGAAGCAAATACCTACAGTTTTGACTTCGTTACTATTTATATTATATTATATGTAGTTTATATTCAGTATATTGTGGGTATCAAATAAACATATTATGATAAATATAGAATTATTGCCGTTTATAAGAATTGTAAGTGCCCCAGGTTGGGCGCCAAAATTATTGTGAACCGTGGGAACACCTAAACTAAAAGATATCTATACTTACTAACAAATAGTAAAAAAAACAAACAATTTACGAGAAAATACCTCTCCTTAGATCAGCTGGTGCTTAGAGAGGTTTATAGGTATATACACCACCACCACAAAATACTAAAACTGATGGCTACGTTTTGAAATACAAATATCTCAAGTAAACAACTTTAAATAGAAGAAAAATATCGCTAAAACATTTACCTCATAATATTGACCTACATTTTCCATACACGTCATTTGGCTCTAACGGATGGCGCAAAAGTCCCAAAAATATTTCTCGAAAAGATTTGCGGTAACAACCTCGAAATTCTAGCGCCAATAAGAATCCGAGGTCTGGTTACTGTCAATTACAAGGTAAAGAGAAATTGATTTAGCAGTCGAGCGACCACCATACAGTGAAGGAACAGAAGTCTAAGTATAACTTCAAGATGAGTTTCAAACTCAAACACAAAGCAATTATTTCAGATAAACGCTTTACAGGCATTTTTTTTTGAGTGAAGCTGGAGTCGGTCAGTCAGAAAGATAAAACTAGTGGCCTATTCCAAAGCGTAGTAGGTTCCTATGGAGAAGAACGAGCAAGAAAGTCCGTGGACACTCTTTTATGTCAAAATAGTGTTACAAAATATTGGTTACACCATCAATGTTGAAATTACAGGTAGGTACAGTACAGTACATTTTGTGAGAAAGGTGTAAGTAGAAAGATGTGTAAAACGTCCACGTTCTGCGTTCAGAGCAAAATATTAAACAAATCAAAAATAAAATAAGTAATTAAATTAAGCCGTGGCAGCTAAGAGATGACCAATCCCAACTGACGGCATCCGTTCACGATCATGACCCATGGATCATTCAGCTCAATCGTTTTGAAGGGAACCGAATGGTAATGAACCGAGCTCAACCGTTTTGAATGGTAATGGTAATTGCACGGCTGCAGCGACATTTATTTTTCCTGAGTATCCTACAAATGGAGAAGGCGTGTCAAAAAATCATAAATACACACATCAAAAGTGTCTAGGGATCAACATATATTTTTGCAATAACTTTTCTCCTGATTGATATTAATTAAAATTTTCTTTAAGGATTCATCAAATAAAGTGTTTTCGTTTGTCACAGTAACGATAAACCAAGTCACCTTTGCATTAATAAAGAAATTTGCCATTTTCCTAATAAAGGGATTTTTGACATTTGAACCACTAACATTAAAGTTCGAAAAAAAGACTGAAATAACAGTTTTCTTTAAAATTTTATTGGGTAACTTAAACAATTAATAATCCGTGTTTCTACCGCGAACACTAACAACACAAGAACATCGGTTTGGCATACTCAAAATGAGTTCATCCAAATCACGCTGTGGAATGGCCGCCCATGTTCGTTGCAACAACAAAAAAAGGTCTTCTTGCGACTGGATACCCTCCATATTCGGCAGAGCTCTTCTCTGTAGCATATCCCATGCATGCTCAATCGGGTTCAAGTCTGGCGACTGAGCAGGCCAGGGCAGGACATTGATGTTAGCTGCGGCGAGAGTCTGTCTTACAACTCTTGCGGTGTGCGGTCGTGCATTATCATGCATTAACTGAAATAAGGGACCGATTTGCACTTGTAGAGGAACGATGACGTCTGATACAATCGTCTCAGCATAAATTTGAGCGTTGAGGTTGCCTCTAATCCAAATCAACTCAGTTCTTCCGCCGATCCAAATACCCGCCCATACCATGATGGTTCCACCACTATAAGGATGGACTTCCTGGCAGGATTTTAATCGCTGTTGGCGTCCAGGGGTTCTCCAGTGTCGTATACGTCTTGTATCCGGTCTCATACCAAAACGAGACTCATCAGAAAAGCACACGAAACGCCATTGTTCTTCTGCCCAATTTCTGTGTTCAAGAGCCCATTGATATCGAATCCTACGATTGTGCATTGCTATAGGTGGTACCCGTAGCGGTCTTCGGGAATGAAGGTTCACTTCATGCAAGCGGTTTCTGACTGTTTGGTCGCTAATTAAGTTCCCTGAAGAGTGATGAAGCCTCACGGCTAACATCATGGCGGTTATTGTTGGAGCTCTTCGAGCTAAGATTTGAATGTATCGGTCTTGTCTCCGTGTGGTGCAGCGATACCGTCCTCCATGGCGCTCAGCCACGGTACCAGTGCTTCGGTAACGTGTCCAAAGTCGACTGATAACACTCTGACTTGTATTCAGAGCTAAAGCCACAGTACGTTGCCGGGAACCAGCTTCTATCATTCCCACGGCTCTGAGCATTTCTTCCCTGCTTAAATGACGTCGCTGCTCCATAATAACGTTGGTTTTAATCAGTAGTAGGGAAACAGTAGCACTAATAATGTCTTCAATGCGTTGTATGTTTTTATAGGGAAAATATTGACAGCTGATTTTCATCTTTTACTCGAATTTGATTCACAGTTCCTGATTCAAATTATGAAATGCACCAAAAAGGATCCATATAAATTTATAAAATCATAAATTTATTACAAAGCCACATCTCAATCTCAAGAAATCCGCATAAAAATGCTTGATCCCTAGACACTTTTGATGTGTGTAAATAAATAGTTAAATCTGCGTGCAAGGATATAACGGCTATTCTCTCCGCTCCCGAGATATAACCACCAGATTGTATCCTATGATATATTTATGCATAATATTGGCTATTAGAAGCCATTTCAAGCAAAAAACCAACACTTTAAAATTTAAGCTCCAATGTCTTCGAGAGACTTTTTTCGTTCCACAGTGCGACGACGGACAGAAACAGGTGAAGCACGCGCGTGTCTTGACGCAAAACGCGTAGTCGCCCGAGGCCGCGAACGGACCCTTAACTTTAGCAAATAAGCCACACAGCCTTGTAATGATATCCGAAGAGGTTAACTGCTTAATAAGAGCGAGCGAGTTATAGTGAGCCTTCTAACCAGCACTGCTATGTTGTCCAACCAAGCCGGTTATATAACTCGAACCGGAAGGCACACGCCGCCATTACCAGAGACCACTTCCGCAACACGCCCCAACTTCCCAACTTTACCCTGACAGTTGTTATTGAGTTGCCTCCTCGCACTTCGTGATCCGATTATGTTGAATTCACTCTAAAATTAAACGTGTTTACCTGCATCGGGATGAAACTTGATGCTTTTGAGGATTAAATGGAAAGTGATGGAGCACTTTGTAATGTGGTAGAAGGGACTCATGGATTATGGGAGACAGAGTAGGTACTAAGTTATCGCAGGGAGACAAAACAACCATAAATATACCCGGAATTATTAGTTGAAAATCGTAAACCATGATTTGATCCAGGGCACCCAGATACTCTGAATCAGGGCCAAACAAAAATCACTGAAGTACTTTCATTTACATAGGTACACCATGTGACATCTACCAACCCGCACTGGGCCCGCGTGGTGGATTACGGCCCACTCCCTCTCACCGAGAGGAGGCCTGTGTCCCAGCAGTGGGAACATTAATAGGCTGATGATGATGATGATGATGAGGTACACCAGTAGGTACTCAAATTTATCTGCCTAGCCTTTTGCCAACTATGTTGGGATCGGCTTCCAGTCTGACCGGATGCAGCTGAATACCAGTATTTTACACGGAACGACTGCCTATCAGACCCCCACAATCCAACTGGATAATACGATACCCCTTGGACTGGTTGTCAGACTTTCGGGGTTCTGACGACCCGTAACGACTGTCAAAGATCCTCGAATTTACAGCCAGAACCAACGGCTTAACGTGCTTTCCGTGGCACGAAGGAGTCTCGGTATGTAATGGTCACCCATCGACGGACCAATCCCGGCAAGCGTAGCTAAACCTGATGGATCGACCCGTACGGCTATTGTTTCTTAGCCATGCATGAGCTGCTCTAATAGCCAAAACAAATGATTTGTCAAAATAAATAATAGGAAACAACACCCCATGTCGTTCCGTAATCGATTAAAAGTAAGTTACAAGTACAATTCATGCTGTATTTGCAAAACTTTACTGAAATCACAACTTTTGACACCACCTCGCATCGCCGTTGCGTGAATCGAGTCGCCCCGATTTTTCGATTAGCGACCCCTGCGGGTGTGTCGGTGTGTCCCCTCCCTTAATCGACATCTCTTGAAGAATGCAGGGTGCTTGAATTATATTAAGTAATATCGAGGGGTCTTGATCTACGGCCTCTGAATACCTACTCCTAGACACACTGAGGGGCAAGAATGTAGGAGAAAATAGCTAAATTATCTACCGCCACTATCTCTAAATAACATTTTGATTTTGTACACAATGCCCGTGGAATCTAGAGGAAATACCATTTTGATTCTGTTCTGGCTCCATGATAGGACTTTTTAACTTACGCTTCGGGACAAAAATTGTGTTGCATGTCGATATTATCGATCAGTGAGAATTTTTTAAATTGAGAATTGAAAATTGAGAATTTCGACACAAAATACTATCTGCAATTTCCGCTATAAAGAACAATAGACTTTTGAAATATCTATCTTTCTTTCTGGTAGCAGAGAACAGATTTTCCTTAGACAGTTCTTGTTGTTTTCGTATTATTTTCTTTTTGTAATTAGTATTTTTGATTGCGAATTAATAGACAGATTAAATTATTTAGAAGTATAAAATATGTATTAGGTATGTTCTAACTGTATGTACGACGTCACTTGTCCTTTTATGGGTTCATTAGAAAACCAGCGTCAGACAGCACTTGTCTGGCATTAATGCTGAAATGAACCTTTTTGGCGCAGTCGTGAGGCACACACATTATTGTTAAAAGATTATTTTTACTTCCTTGCTTGTTTTACTTTTTACTTTTTATTTTGTTTGTATTTTCTGTTTTACGAACTGTGTCCAAATAAGCGTTATTCCTTCTTTTCTTTTTAAGTTATTGCATAGCTTCTATCGCGGGCCTTGAGCGTGGAGACCTAATCCAGAAATTTCGTAACGAAAATGACTGAGAAACAAAACACTCTAAATGTGTTTTGTATTGAAAATTATGTTTTATTGTTTGACAACAAAGTTCAAATTTACTTAGACGAATGATCAACGAGAGTGTTGTATTGAAAATTATGTTTTACAGTTTGACAATAAAGTTCAAATTTACTTAGACGAATGATCCTTGACTGTTAAAAATTAGTTAAATTAAAACCTTTTTATTAGTTTGATGTTCCCGGCCATTACGTTGTGTCAAGTTTTAAAAACTGTAAATGTGAATAACAGTTCCTGTCAATGTCACCATTGTCACTCTTGTATTCGGGTTAATATTTTACAATGCCGAGAAATTTAAATATTCAAGAAAGAGCAGCTATTATTAATGAAGAAAGCCACGAAAAAATTGTGAAAGAAAATATAGATCTGTTATATTTAGAAGATATCAAGTCTCAAACTTATGTTTCTTATTTCAGTTACCATAAATCTATAGTTTCGTGAATAAAGAACGTGAACTAATTGATCATCGTCATAATTCTGGTCGCCGCCCCTTCCTTAGTGCTGCACAAAGAGCTGACATGAGACGATAATATGAAGATAACGATTTTGTGTCAACCAATTATTATGCTGAAATATATGAAGTTTGTCCAAGAGTAATAAGAAACGCCTTACACTCAATGGGATTGCATTATAGACAACACGCAAACGAAATTGACTGATGCTCATAAGCCAGCACGCTTGGAATATGCACGCATGCATTTGAACGACGATTGAAGTACGACAATATTTACCGACGAAAAATGCTTCAAATCGAGCCAACATGGGAGGCTACATATAAGGAGATATAACGGTACGAGGTATCTATACAGAAGACCCTGTAGTGCCCAATTTTAGTTCCGGACAAATTTCGGCTATATGGGGATAGATGTCAGCGGTGTATCAGTTACAACACTGCTTATTCAGTTATTCCTTATTTTCAGTTAAGATTGCAGGCTAATAATAAATCTCAATCGACATATTTTCACAGAAGTGATTGTTTGTTTTATTGAAATATATTTAACTCTAGCATTAAATTCGTTTGATTTCTGTGAACACAGGTATACACCAGTGATTTAAGTAGCACGGCGAGTTTTACTCTTTCCTAAGTCAAAAGTAAAACTAGTAGTTCTGCGAACAGTAGACCTCGCGAGCACAAACTTTTTGGGAAAAATTAACCGCTTAGCTTGAGGCTTAAGTGCCTGCTACACGGTCGCAAACCGCGTCCCGACAGAGGTGACCTTAGGTTTACGACGAAACGTTGAAACAACTTTGCCGGACGCCAACCAAGGCCATCTCGGTCGAGGACGCTGTTGGCAACCGTGTAGCAGGCACTTTATCTTAAAGAGAAAGAACGACGTTCACATTTCAAGCTTTTAAGAAAATATTAAAGTTCTATGTTTACCTGTGTTTACGTAGGTTTTATTTAGTACTTTTTAGTTCAATAAAAGCTTGTTTAAAAAAATATTTTACTTTATTTTATTCTTACATTAGAATTTGATAAAATATGTGTTCTATCCATTGAGGTATTATTGTACTAAGTTCTATCATCTTATCACCTCGAGATATCCAGTAGCCCCCTTTTTGCCCCATTTTGGAGGAAGTACCCCTCCAATCAAAAATCCCCGACGACAAAAAATTACAAAAAATTCATAATACCTGTATGCCAAGTTTCATCCAGATCGGTTGTAAAATACGACCTGTACACGAGTACGTACAAACTGACACACGAAAGAAAATTTTGCCAGTTGATGCAGAGACGCTTCGCTCGCTACGCTCGCTCGGTCAATTACAATATAAAAACTATGCAATAGCTTTACCGCGGCAGTCCCCGAGTGCCACAGGTCTTTTTTTCCTTTTTGGTCCTCCAATACCTATAGTAATGTTTTCTAAAGTTGTTCAAGAGTCTTTTGGCGCTTGGCTAAAATAAGACCTTACGCTGCTATCTTTTTTTTGGGTTTTGTAGTCAACAAGGAACCCTATGCCATGTCCTTCTGTCTGTCTGTCCGCGGCTTAACTCAGAGACTTAGTACTGGAAAGCTGTTATTTGGCATGGGTATACCATGTTGATCTCGCGGAATCTCGCCGACAAAGTGGTAAAATAAAATCATGAAAGAGTTTTACAATGTTTACCCGATCAATATCATTTAAGTGCCATAAAATCGGATTATTCCGAACCTGACCCGGAAAACAGCACCCTTCCTAAGAACGTTAAAACTCTAGCAGTAGACAATCAATATAATGGGACTTTTTAATATCGGAAATGGCCGCGAATTACTACTATACCGGCATCGTTTTTATGAAATTCTCCGTTTGTGTCAGGGTATTAATATGATAAATGGGAGACGGAAGCGATCGTCTAACCCACTTCACTCGTATATTGTCACGAGTTCTGAATTCATGACACTCACCCCCGACAACTATCTACAGGGTGCGAAAAATTTCGTCACCATTTTATATTGGTTGGTAATTGTTCGAGTCTTTTTCGTGTCTCTGTTTTACTTTAACCTGTAATGTTGCGTCAGCTATTCAATGTTATTTATTAGGTAATAAAAAATACAATAGACGACGTATATTTAGTAACCTAATCCACTTAACTGTTTAGAGTCATAAAGAACCCTATAAGAAATCGACACGGTCGTGTTTCACCTCTCAAAGATGCATCCTCAGGATGACGATTGACTTATGGCAAACCCGGATACTTTCTTACAGGGGTATTTATGACTCTTTAAGAACAGTTAAGCGGATTAGGTTAGTATTTTATAATGGATTTCCGCAAAGTCACACCTGAGTCAATTAACTATCTTTATTAGGTAAGTCCAGTGGTGGGCAAACTTTCTTCATGGGGGGGCCAAATAGTTGAAACAATTTCAGAGTAGGGTCAGAATTAAAGCAAAAATGCATTATAATTTTAAACTGTAACAATATTTTGATTTAAAAGAGTGTCCGTGGAGTTTCTTGCCCGTTCTTCTCCATAGGAACCTACTACGCTTTGGAATGGGCAACTAGCTTCATCTTTCTGACTGACCGACCCCTTGACAATTCAAAAGTGCCTGTAATTGGTTTATTTGAAATAAATGCTTTGAGTTTGAGTTTGAGTTTAATTATAAAAATAAACACCACTCTTCTTTAAACAGTCGACACTCAGAATCGACTTTTAGTTTTTTACACGCCATTATCTCAATGCGTTACACGAACAAGAAGCAAAAGAGGGGCTCCTTTTATCCTTTACCTATGCATCTATTATTTTACTTCATACTGCTGGTCCGACAAAATATAATTATAGCGGGCCTTAGTCTATTCATTTTGAAAGACCGTCGGCGGGCTGGATAAGATCCTTTCGCGGGCCGGAGCTGGCCCGCGGGCCGTACTTTGCCCATCACTGGGTAAGTCCTTTATTCTGCTAGTGCTGTGCACTTCTGTAGGAGACGATCTCACAAGACCCAAAACTGTATGTGATTTATATGTATGTTTGTATATGTTTTAGTAAGTCGTTGAAGTGCCATTTTTTCTTTTTAACCTATACCGACCCACTGCTGGTCTCCCCTATACTTCACCATTCATTTTTGCCTGCTGCCTTTTCTGGACAATCAGTCAAGAAAGAGTCTAGGTCGTCACGCCAGCATTTTTTAGACCTGCCTCGGTGACGAAGTCATCAGGCACCCACTGCGTGCCGATCCTGGCCCATCTGTTCTGATGCATCCTGTACGTGTCTATAAATAAATAAAGAACTTTATCCGTTTTCGGCTTCGTGTGGACACGATGCTCGAAAAGAAACAAATTAATCAAAAATCAAGTTTAGTTTTTAAACCCTTATTTATTTCTTTACTTTTGTATCAACTTGCACCCACGAATATTGTATTGTTTTATTCTTCGACATATTGACAGTACTCGACCTTCATCTTGTTGGTTTGTTGTTTTCAAACCTTAATTTTAAAGAATCACTGCTCCCTATGATCGATTATGTGTCGATAAAGGAAAGTACACACTGCTTGTGTGGCGGATTCTACATCGCCACATGCGAACTATGCATCAAAGACCCGACGTCACACAGATATTCTGACGTCACATAATCCTGCTTCGTACAATGGCAGCGAATCTCGCAATTTCTCCCGCTTGGGGGCGCTGTTGTAGACCTGTTAAATATTTTTCCTCACGAAATAGTTCATAGTTCCACATTGTAGTCTGTGGTTCCACGAAAAATGAGCGAAAAATATTTGACTGGTCTGGTCTACATATAAAACAGCGCCACCAAGCGGGAGAAATTGCGAGATTCGCTGCCATTTGAGTTTACCGCGCGATCGACCATATGACAGTTGACGTTTGACAGTTACCCGCCAAACACGACACCCGTCTGGTCGGAGGATCCTCCCTTTTCTCTAGAGGATGAGTGAACTTTACACCCTGTTCCTCATACCTCAAAGTTAAGACAAATGGTGCTCAAAACAGAGATTCTAATTACCGTTTGACCTGTACCTCTCGAGATCAGCCCCATTTTATTATAAGCTCCGTAGGCAGGCTATAAGCCGTGACAAACGGCGGCAGACTGCTTTTATTGTAAGCGTGGCGTGTCTTTGTCATAATTAAGAGGTTTCATCTCGCCGAAGCCGGTGCTCGGTGAAATTACTCAATTGCCTGCCCTTACAGATGTGGGCACATTTGTTTATGAAGCTCGCAAAGCGTTCGTGTAATATTGCTTTGTTACTTTGTTACCGAATGTTTGTTTTACTGTTCCGATGTTTGAAGTTTATTCTTATTCCGAGGGTGTCTTACACGACGTCGATGTATGTATATTTATATTGAAAGTATTCCCATTACGTTCGATAAGCTCGGGGGATGTTTCGAATGTTTTTTTGCATTCGCTCTCAAACGAATTGTACTAACAAAGAAATTGTAGGATAGAATTGCTGTTGAAAGAATAAAAGATGCTGTCACATTTTACAATGTCAAGGGACCTTTAATGACTGACCTTTTTTCAGAGGCAAAAACACTTGGATCAACTTTCCGTTGACATGACTATCCATTCGTTTCAAACGGAATCTCATTATATGGGTTTCATGTTTTCAAAGTACACAAAATGGCGAATAAATTCTTTGTTTGAATATGAACGGATATAATATTAATATATTCGGAGCTAATCCAGGCAGCGCGACTGTACACAGATCATGTAAATCCCCGTCAGTAGCTATGTATGTCGAGTGTACACTCGACGACGCAAGTGTGACATTCATGTACGACACTTAATCTCTACCGACTGACGCGCTTGTGACGAACCCTTCATGCGCTGTCACAACAAATTATTTATGGAAGATGTTTGCATTGTTGAGCTTGATTGTACCAATTACTGACGACAGTGCCGACATGGAGTCATATTTGGAAACAGCTGATATACAAGAACCCGACCCTTTACGAATTTGAATTAGACAATGTGCTTGTACAGTCAAGAACTCAAGACTCTACATACGATGGAAAATCGGATTTCATTGACCCGGCGAAAAATCACAATGAAAGGCGGTGGGTTGAAAAAGCAATCTACCGTTTTAGTGATGCTCTATACAGGGTGTCAGAGACATCGACGAGAAGCCTGTTACCATGGATTCAGTACATGATTCTGAACGCCCCTGCGCTGAAATTTTTCGTCGGTTATTTTAAATAAAATCTGCTGTTTCATAGAAAAGTGCAATACCTACGCGGTCAAAATGTATGGAACAGCAGATTTTCTTTTTTGGTTCAGAATCATGTACTGAATCCATGGTAACCGGCTTCGCGTCGATGTTCCTGCCACCCTGTATATTACTTACTTACTAACTACTATTAAATTAAATTCATTCAATCAAACTTATAGCCTAAATTCATGCATCTAGACCCAGCGGTTTGCTGGGTTTACATGCATGAATTTTTGCACACAAGTTCCATAAACAGGCTGCAATTTACTTCATTGGCAAAATGCTGAAAAGGATTTCTTCTCTTTATTTTTTGTCCTGTTTATAAAAAAATTAAAATTATTTTAAGTAATTTTTTATTACTGTTTCGATATGTTTGTTAAATGAAGAAGTATCATGGTTAGAATACGTGGTTCAAATATTCCCAATGAATTAAATGTCAGCGTGTTTATCGAAGGTAAGCACTAACCAATTATTTTTGGGAATTTGTCCCCTAAAGGGTCTAAATAACTAAATAGGCGATTAAAGTATGTATGGAAGTTCGTAATTTTTACCGAAAATCAATTCCATCGGGCTCACGGGTTGTAATATAAAATGGTATCGAATTCAATGTCGCTTCTTGACCAATCAATCTGCCTAGCCTTTTCCCAACTATGTTGGGGTCGGCTATACCAGTATTTTACATGGAGCGACTGGCCTATCTGGCGACCACATCCCAGTAACTTGGTAATACGATACCCCTTGGTAAGACTGTTTGTCAGACTTTTGGGCCTCTGACGACCCGCCACGACTGTGATAGATCCGCGAATGACAGTCGAAACCAACGGCTTAACGTGCTTTCCGAGGCACGAAGGAGTCTCGGTATCTAAAGATGATCGCCCATCCACGGGCCAACCCCGGCAAGCGTAGCTTAACCTGATGGATTGACCCGTATGGCTTACTTATCCACGAGCTTCTCACTGTCGCTGGTCCCAATGTCGCTTCTTGACCAAACAATTATATTATACAACCTTATTTTTTGTTTGGTCATTGTACCTACTCATCATTATGAACAACTTTCAGTATGGGTCCAACGCTGAAATCGTGAAAAAGAAATCAGCTGTTCCCTACATTTTGACGAGATATATATATTATATAAATGTATGGAACAGCAGATTTTTTTTTCGCGATTTCGGCGTTGGTCCCATAATGAAAGTTGTTCATAATGATGAGTGCAATGACACCTTCAGAGGTTTAGTATTAACAAAAACTAACGTTGTATGTAACTGTTTGGACAGTATAAAGATATTACAGACGTAGGGATAGTACGGGTTTTGGACGGAAATTAAACCTCAGTTATGTTCTAGAAAATGATAGGAAGGCACCAAATGTTGCTTGTTTATGGTAACAATGTTGTATCCATAGTAACGCTTTAACAGTATGTTGTTGTTGTAATATTATACGAAAGTGTGACCAACACGACTACATGTTGGTCACACTTTGAGTTCATTACTATAGCACTATGTCACACACTCACTTCCTTACATAATTATAAAACAAAGTCGCCCGCCGCGTCTGTCTGTCTGTCTGTCTGAACGCGATAAACTCAAAAACTACCGAACGGATTTTCAAACGGTTTTCACCATTGGACGGAGTGATTCATGCGGAAGGTTTTAGTGTATAATTCATTAAGGTTTTGTGTAAATTGGCTGAAATTTGACGATTATTGTTGAACATGTCGGAAAAAATCATGCCGACTGGGAGCTTTACTGGCGTGCGCTGCGTAAGCCGTGAGAGATAAATCAAATTTATGTTCTAGAGTATTGTATATCTTAAAAATTGCAACAAAAAAGTCCGCGATGGCATATGTCTATCTTCTAAGGGTGACCCACAATAACCATTTTTATCTTTCAAAATTGTATAAAATTTTCATTGTTATTTCCGTGCTATTTTGACCGGTATCTTATTAATCCTTATCCAATTAAATAGGTTATTTAAATTGGGCATTCAATTTCGATTAAAATATGCCTTTACATCACATCATTTAAATGAATAGTTTAAGAGATATCACAGTTTCAAAATTACGCGTAACAAAATAATTATGGTTGACAACGCGGGCGCTGTAGCCTACCACTGCGTCCGCTGAAAGTTAGTCAATGATCTTTTCCTTGGCTATTAGGTATGTATTCCCGGTAGAACGTTCCCGTGGGATATTTTGCGACATCCACGCGGGCGAAGCCGCGGGTAAAAGCTAGTATTTGCTAATTTGCCTCGTCACCCATAGCTACTATACTATTATATTATATACCTATCCTACTAATAATATAATATAATCCTACTAATATTATTAATTATTAATGTATAAGTTTGGATGTTTGTTACTCAATCACGCAAAAATGGCGGAGCGCATTTCGATGAAATTTAGCACAAATATTAGGATGAATTTTAGACATTAACGTATAGGATACTTTTTATTCCGATAGTACCTTCCCGTGGGATAATTTCCAACATCCACGCGGATGTCTGACAAATTTTGATGTTTGATGAACACAGGTGGACCTGGGTTAGGAAATAAAATATTTCTTTTTTTATCCAAAGTCAAAGTCAACTGTTTTATTTCAAACTAGCTTCTGCCCGCGGCTTCGCCCGCGTGGATGTCGGAAATTATCCCACAGGAACGTGTAACATGTCCTAAATCAGCGGGGTAATTGCGTAGCACTTACAATAGCAATGGGTTTCATTTTGACAGTTCAACAATTAATTGCGTTATTTCTCGAACATAATTATTAACTTGGCGCTCTGGCGCGTCATCCCCTGGCTGGCCCGCCCCTCCACCCTCGTTCTGTGCGCCGTCGACTCAATATCGCAGGTCATTCTTATCGTTCTAACTTTTAAACTATTTGTCCAAATTACTTAGTGTAAAAGACAAACTTTATCTACATTAAATACCAAAAGCGATGAAGGTATTTATTTTGATAAGAATTAACTAAATACTCTAAAATAAGCTATGAAAAAAAGTATTCAATTTAACTGTATTTATTGCTCACTATTTTGGTTATAAAGGCTTCCACATAAAAGGTAGATATATGCTGTCGCGGACTTTTATTTAGAACTTTTTAAGACAAACAATCCCACAATACATTTTCTTCATGTAACTCTAACGGTTTAGGCAGCGCACGCAGCATACGGTGGAGGTCTGCCCGGCTTTGGTGGACCACCGCCGCCGCGCCGTGTCCTCGTGGAGGCGATCGGCGGCGGTGACCTCGGCTTCGCCCGCGTGGATGTCGGACTTACAATAGCAATGGGTTTCATTTTGACAGTTAAACAATTAATTGCGTTATTTACGTTATTTCTCGAACATAATAATTCCATTCGGCGCTCTGGCGCGTCATCCCCTGGCTGGCCCGCCCCTCCACCCTCGTTCTGAGCGCCGTCGACTCAATATCGCAGGTCATTCTTATCGTTCTAACTTTTAAACTATTTGTCCAAATTACTAATTGTAAAAGACAAACTTTATCTTAATTAAATACCAAAAGCGATGAAGGTATTTATTTTGATAAGAATTAACTAAATACTCTAAAATATGCAATGTAAAAAAAGTATTCAATTTAACTGTATTTATTGCTCACTATTTTGGTTATAAAGGCTTCCACATAAAAGGTGTCGCGGATATGCTGTCGCGGACTTTTATTTAGAACTCTTTAAGACAAACAATCCCACAATTCATTTTCTTCATGTAACTCTAACGGTTTAGGCAGCGCACGCAGCAAACGGTGGAGGTCTGCCCGGCTTAGGTGGACCACCGCCGTGTCCTCGTGGAGGCGATCGGCGGCGGTGACCTCTCGCGTACGGCCCTGGTTCAGGCCATGGTGCGGAGCGAGAGGGCATGGCAAGCCGTCACCTCCTTCTGCAAAGCAGTAATGCTCGCGAAGGAGAAGGTGGAGCGCGCGAGGGAGTGGCAAAGGCCGCGCCCTACCAGCCCTAGCCGCCGCCGCCGTAGGAGACGTCCCGGGCGTCGGGAATTGATAGCCGATTTCCGGCCACCGTAGGCGCGGGCCTGCGGACGGAGAGCAACGGGCAGCTCGCCGTCCGATAAGGACCAGGCCCGGGTCGACGGCGCATCGTGTTCCACGCGCACCTCAAAGAGATATCAAGGATCGAAGGAACACGTGTGGGTTTTAGTCAGTAAGAGTCTGACACGCCCTTCCGCTCCGCCCAGAGCGGGAGAAGTCATTGGATGATTAACCGCCCAAAAAAAAAAAGGCAGCGCACGCAAAGATAGATCTCAGAGGGCAGGAATTTTTCCGACTTACTTGATACTTATCGTTATATTATGGCCAAATCACATAAAATCTTTATAAATTGTAGCATATGTGTTATTCTAATGTATAAGCTACATTATTGTAAAGTTTCATCAAAATCCGTTCAGTAGTTTTTGTGTGAAAGAGTAACAAACATCCATCCATCCATCCATCCCACCATCCATCCTCACAAACTTTCGCATTTATAATATTAGTAGGATTAATGTAGGGCAGTGTTTTTCAACCTTTTTCATGACTTGACCCCATTAGTATGAAAAAAAAATTTCGCGACCTCGACCATTCGAGAACGATTTGAACTCAGTCGAGATTCCCGCTGAGTCGAAGTTTCTGCAGCACGAAACCTAGCCTGATGTTCCCGAGTTGCAGAGAGCCTTGCCTCACGACTCACGACCTTCCTCAGATTCCTGTGATCGAACTTATCTCATCCTTTTAGCATTTCTGCTACATTGGGAGAGGTTGGATCTTCTTCGAGGCATTCTTACAATAAAATAGTACTTACTACTTAACACACAGTTATTTAGTAGACACGTACTATCGTAAACAATTAAATTATAAATACTTACAGATTATTATACAGTCTAAAATTGTCACAGTTTAAGTAATAAGTGTTAAGACGTGTAAACCAAACGTACTAACTTTATAAAACAAAAGAATTGCTAGAAAAATTAATTACTAACCTGAGCTAATAAACTTATACTTAATAAAGAAAATCAAGAAAAGAAATGCCTAACCTATACCAAATACTTATAATATTTATATACATAAAAATTAAGATAAGTATACCGAAAATCAAGGAAAGAAATGCCTAACCTATAACAAATGTTCGATGTGATTCTTTAAATTGACATAACTTTTTTATTTATGAACCGATTGACATGAAATAAACACTAAATGTTAAGTGAAGCTTACTACAATATATTAGTGAAAACCGCATCTAAATCGAATAAGCCGTTTCTGATATTAGCGTGCACAAACACACAGACAAACAGACAAACCGACAAACAGACAAACAGACAAACAGACAAAAAAAAATTTAATTACAATCTCGGGTTCAGCATCGATATAATAACAACCCCTGCTATTTTTTTTTCATATATTTCCATTGTACAGACACCACTTTTCTACAATTTTATTATATGTATAGATAGATAGGCCCTTATAATGGCACTTTTGAACGTCAAAATGTACAAAAAATTTGACGCCCCTTCCAAAAGGTAGTCTTGCCCATTCTTCTCCATTGGAAATGGAGAAGAATGGGCAAGACACGCCACCATTACTCTTTTAATCCCGGTAATACGTTCCTGTTGGATAGTTAACGACCTCCACGTGTGGGCGAAGCCGCGGGAAGAAGTTACTTATGTGAATATTTTCCGGAACACTGCAGATTGACACGAATTATTAAGACGCAGATATATGTTTTTGACTTTAGAAATCGCTCCTACTAGGATTTCTTTTTTAAATTAATGCGGTTTGATATTTTTTCCATACAAACTTCGGAGGGGTTTTACTCCACTGTTTGACATCGTACATTCAAAGTTAAACATGATATCGTTAGGTCTCATTATTAAAATTGTCTGTACGGAAGCAGAATAGTAAAATAAAAAGCCATTAAAAAGTTATGTGCCAACAAAGATTCGTTTTTCTTGCTAATTTTAACGCAACTTTGGGCGTAAATAAGTAATACAAGAAGTGTGAAATCTCGAAAACAAAATCCGTACCGACACAGAAAATTTATCGAAGATTTCAATAAGTTTTATTTGTAATTGATTTATGCAGTGATTTTTTCAGAAAAACCTTTTTTCCAAAGGCCTTCTCGTAATTTTTGACGCGCTCGTTTTACTAAAACTGGCCGGTACGGTGTTTCTGTGCGTGCGAACTTTACGTTGTCCATTTAGACCAGCTTCTAACTGCTCATCACTGATACTATCTCTGTCGAACACGATGCCAGGTGAGACAGCGTGGTTTTTGGCCATGCCCACCATTGAGTTCGAGCCCGCGACTAGTTCCACCTTAAGACGCAGATATCTGCCAGTGACCTTGCGTGGTTAGCTTGCGCGTTCTGTACTGAGCTCACGCAATATACATAAAACAAAAGGTTTTATAATACCTTTTGTTTATTACACGTATATTAAAAGATTAATTTTTTAATTATCCTTAAAATGGTGAAGGTTTCAAAAAAATACGCTTGATAGCTTTTGCGTTATTCTCAGTTTTTTATCCACGTTAGACATGACTTTACAAATTAATTACACTGTGTAATATAAACATAATCTAAAATATTCGTATATTAAGTTATTAAGATAATGCTCCAATTTAACATATTATATTTTTTCTAAATCATTAACACTACTCGTTTAGACGTAATTTTCAGTATAAAATCATTAAAAGTAGGTTATCGTCGCCTTAATACGATCATATTGTGATCCGTCTTTATTGATTGACGTTTCTAAACCACTTTGGGAGTCAGCATCGTCAGTCTCGGCGATAGTCGAACGCTGGCCTTTACTTAGATACAACGTGGCTTACTGCCTGTCTGCGGATCCAGACAGGCGCGACGAGACGATGCAACGCGATTCTAGTAGAACAATTTCCATGAAGCCTTCATAGTAATTGTTCTACTAGAGTACCTACCTCATCGATTTGACAGATTATTATAATAACTGTTGCCATAGTACTTTGTCTACGTATATTTTGTATTTCATCATTTTAAACCAGCTTAAAAAAGGAGGTGTAGGTTATGCATTCTGTTTTTTTTTCTTCGTGTGTTTACACCGATTTCTCCGTGATTAGATTACTGGGCCCATTTACGTGATTCATTTGATGGAGGAAGGTCGCAGGGTGGTCCCATTTAAATTTTATTAACTTTTCTTAGCAAGTTTTTTAATTCAAATATACAGGATGAAAAGTAGCCAATGTCATTCTGCAGGTTCCAGGCTGACTACCTATCTGTCTTTCATACTCATTGGTCCAGTGGTTTAAGTGTGAATGAAGAGGTTACTGATAGACAGAAGAACTTTCGCATTTATGATAATAAGTATGGTTTGGATTTGGAATGAGTGCCCAAGCTGCTCTCAGCCACATTCCGTCACCACCTTTTCAATGCCTATTCATGGTCATCATCATCGGGCTAAAGCAGTCTGCTGGATCCAGGCTTGTATAGGCCTTCCTAACTGCACGCCATTCAGCCCGATTCTCGGCAATTCTCATCCAGCTGCTACCAGCCACCCTGCGAAGATCGTCGCTCCACCTAGTCTAAGGACGTCCTTCCTTACGTTTGATGATTCGTGGTCCCCATTATCATCATCATCATTTCAGCTGAAAGACGTCCAATGCTGGACGTAGGCCTCTCCCAAGCACCACCACTTCGACAGACTCCCTGCCTCCCGCATCCAGCGGATTCCCGCGGCCTTTATAAGGTCATCGGTTTATCTTGTGGGAGGCTTTTCAACGCTACGTCTTCGGTATGCGGTCGCCACTTCAGAAGCTTGCGGCCTCACCGACCAACTGTTCTGCGAGCAATGTGTCCTGCCCATTGCCACTTAAGTTTGGCAATTCTTCGGGCTATGCCGGTTACCCTGGTTCTCCTGCGGATCTCTTCATTTCTGATTCGATCACGTAGGGAAACTCCAAGCGGGCTATGCTTGGAGTTTCACGAATGCCCTTTGGGTGACTTTTAGCCTTCTGATAAGGCCCATTATCGAACACGTCTACCCCATCGGTCATCGGTTCAACTAATACGAGTATAGCCGGCCCATTACCACTTCAGCTTGCTTATTCTGTGAGCTATGTTTGATTTTCTCCAATATTCTTAAGTCCTATTTACAATTCCTTATCCACCTCTCCATTTGGTAACTAAAATACCTCCATTCTATTTGTATCGCTCGACTCAAGGTACAATTTACCTTAACTTCAGGGTCGCAGAGAGTGAAACAATGGAACTTTTCTAAGCACTGTTGTTGTTCCCTGCAGACATGTTCAGGGAATCAGCCGTCTTGACGATACTTAGACTTTTGTAAGTACTGAAACTCGTGTAAAAATGCGTAAATATTTCTTAAATAGTCTCTGGTTACAACTTAGTGCTGTTGGGAAGGACGTAAAATTTAGGATCTTTTTATGGAGACTGTATCATAAACAAGTAAAAAAGGTTTTATTTTGAAACATCACGAAAGTTAGTATCGTGTTTCATTTTTTGAGATACGTAGGTACCTAGATGAATTTATGGAATCAGACGTAATTTTTGCGGAAGCTTGGATAATAATATAGTTTTTGGCGGAATTAATATTTTATAAAGAAAAAGTTGCGTAACATTTGACACCTAGAAAATGCTCATGAAGTACCGTAGTACTGCTTGAGCATGAGTCTCTTCAAGTCTGTGTTCTTCAAGTGAATTTATGTTTTAGTTTGATTGCGATGTATTCTGTTATCTATCTCTTATAGCTCTAGTATGTTCCCATGAAGCTAAATACTCCAGTTTCCATTCGCCGATATCCATTGATGATTTAACTTACAATTGAGATTTCAAAATTGGCCTGCAGCACACATAGCACGAAAGAATAGACAAAATGACAGATTCATTATCACAATCTGTCCTTTTTAGGGTTCCGTACCCGAAGGGTGACAAACGGAACCCTATTCATAAGCCTCCGCTGTCCGTCTGTCTGTCAGCGAGCTCTATCTCATGAACCGTAATAGGTAGGCAGTTGAAAATTTCACAGATTGAGCATTTCTATTGCCGCAAGAGCAACAAATAATAAAATTAAAAAATAAAGGGGGGTCGCCATACAATAAAATTAAGTTTTGAAAAAAAAATTATCTGACCCTGGCATGTGGGGTATCATTTTCTAGAGCTCATCGAGTAGAGAATAAATTTAATTTTTATTTGTTTTTATCTTCAAAAATGATGAATTAGGGGGCCGTAGAAGTTGTCTGTTTTAGACCATTTTTATACGAGCTCTATCTCAACAACTAAACAAATTAGGAATTTGAAACTTGTGTGTATCATGTAACATATACTGTTTATAATCAACAAATACTAAAAACGCCGATTCATAACGTATTTTATATAATATGGGCGATTTTCTGCAACTTAAAGTAATAATTTTGTATTTCATGCTAATATTATGCGATATAAATTCCACAGATAACTATTTAATAGTCGGAGTAATGACATGGAATTAGTAAGTACCTACTATCATGGCAGCATATACTATTTCGATCATTTAAATTTCGATCATCCAAAAAGGTCTACAAAATAAACTTTCTTCACAAGATTTTAAAACCGGCCAGTATTTTTTGAGTTTAAGAACTTTATCGACTTTTTTCAAAGTATCCCTAGACGGTGTTGATGTGTGTACCTCGTGTTAAAACTACACTCCAATAGACAATATATTCAGTAACATTGAAATGAATGCTGGCACATACAGTGTACTATTCAGTTACCTAGCTTAAACCGTTGTGGATACAATTTCATAATGAGAAAAATTATTGGTGTAAAAATATTCGGTCATGGCGGCCAATCTCAACGGAGACTGGCCTTCGGCGCGGGAGATATTATAGTGCACAAGTGTGTGCGCAGACACGAGTGCACTCTGTATGATTTCTGAATGACTATCAAAAATAACGTAAATAAATACCTGTATTGACCCGTGCGTTTGCACTGGCGAAACATCACGACAAAACATGTTGAAATCTCTAGTTCCTGTCAAAATTTTTATGAAAAATTGACAGAAAATAGAGATTCCAACATGTTTTGTTGTGAATGTTTCGCCAGTGCAAACGCACAGTTATAATTAAAATTTGGCGTACTACTTACATTCTATTTTGTACAATATAGTCTGATGTAGCAAGAGAAATCCTTTTATTTATAAGTAACTAGCTTTACCCGGCCTGGCTTCGCACGGTTAGCACTAAGTACTTATCTACGGCGCATCTACCTTTCCTAATTACCTATTTCTACCTAATTACCTACCCTACCTACCTACCCTACCCTTCTTACCAGGGTAGGTAGGTACCTAACCTACCCTACCTACCCTACATATCTACCTGCTTACCTACCATATATACCTATTTATACCTACCAATACTATGTTAGTAGCAAATAAATAACTTTGACTTTAGTTAATGCATGTTACTGGATAAAGTTAACTTAATATTTTTCTCTTAAAATAAATGAAATATACTCCTACATTTTAACATAACAACATTTTCTCATTAAAATTAGACAATTTCTTTACAAATCTTTGTTTTTTTATAGCGCCTCTGTTGTTACCTTTACGAAAGTATTACAAAAATTCATAGTGTTAAATCTTGTACGACATGGTATGGAACCCTTCGTGTGCGAGTCCGACTCGCACTTGACAGATTTTATTTCTATTCTTCATGCAAGTAATGGTCATGCTACGCGTGCTGCTATACTTCTTGCACCGTAATTGAAGAAAGAAGCGCCACAAACTCCAATTCTAACCAGCCTTTTTATCAACAGATGGTCGAGTATCAACGCCCCGGTTCTCGGGCGCGTCCTGGCTGGCACTACGCGCATTGCGCGGTGCGTACAAACGCGTTCGCGTGCGGGTGCGCGTGCGGCCCGAGCGGGCGCGTGGCGTGTTGCTGCTCACGGGAGAACATGACGACCTGTCCGGGGACTATCTGGCGCTCATGCTGAGAAATGGGCATGTGGAACTCAGGTATGTGAATGGATTTTACACGTTACCCCTTGGCCAAGGGCTACACGCTCAAGCGACACTCGTCTTGCGACAGCGATTTCGGAGAAAACAAAAATGAAAGAAGATGTTTAGAGCGTGCCCAGAGATGATTAGCGCGCGTGTCGGTCGACGCAAGTCGCATCGCCTGAGGCCGTGAACGGGCCTATACGCATAGGTGAACTTGTGCATATTACTTTGACCCTATGTACTTTCAACTACCATGTATATACAAATCATTCATTATTGTATCTCCCAGAAATGAAGGTAGACTTAGATACTTGCTGGGCTATTGAACTCTTGTTTTATTCACTTGGCGTTTTGTGGTGTTGGATCCCTTTTCATCATGATTGATGATTTCTTACGACTCCGTGCAACACAGTTTCACTCTCTCGTCAATTTATTTGATTCGCCAGTTTCGTTGATTAGTCAGTTTTATTGAATTCGTCAGTCAACATACAACGATATGTACGCTTTTACTTATTATATTTGATGCAATTAAACGCCCTGACACGTTACATTCTCCTAAGGCTTGTATATTAATAGAGCAATAGTCAATGGCCGCGTAACATGTCACCAAAGTGCATTGGCACCTTAGAATAGGGTGATATCGGTTAACCACTTACCGGTAAGTGCTTCATGTTTATATTAGTAGAGTAGTCACCCTATGAGGGTCAGGGGGTGACGAGTTGACGACACACACGCACACAGAGAGGAAAGCACGAAATCACAGATTTGCAGTACCTTGTTGAACGAGCTCTGTTCGGGTGAAAATGGAGAAAACGAATTTTCCCAGATTTGAGACCTAGCTAGATCAGTCACGTCCTGACGCGAATTTAACATTTTTTACCCATCCAAAAAAAAGGGCACAACGCCGCTAAAGAAGTTTTCACTTAAAAAAAATCAGCAATTTCATAGAAAAGTGCAATACCTACGCGGTCAAAATGTATGGAACAGTTGTCACCGCAGGGAGTTCAGGATCATGTATTGAATCCATGGTAACAGTTTTCACGTCGATGTCCAGGGGCCACCCTGTATTATTCTACCTAAACAATAATGTATATTCGTTTCCTACTCAAATTCCGTTAAATAATGAACCACATAATTAAGCAAGCTCGCAAACGTAATTATCTCTCTATGATTATTAATTCCCTCTGATCGTCATTATTTTTAATTCATTATTTTAGTACAGTTGCAGTCGAATCCTGGTATTAGCCACAGATTAAGAAATTCAGAAGGCCAACTCGATTCAAAATTGACGGGTCCTCAGTCCTACGATTTAGCGGGAGTTCCATCCACTGTCCGTTGATGTTATGGCAACGGAATTCGAGTTCACAGATTCAAAACAAAGCGGTGCACTAGATTTGAAACAAACGAAAAATTTATAAGCCCTTATACAAAAGAGAAGCAATACAATAGAAAGAAAGAAAGAAGAAAGAAAGAAGAAAGAAAGAAGAAAGAAGAAAGAAAGAAGAAAGAAAGAAGAAAGAAAGAAGAAAGAAAGAAGAAAGAAAGAAAGTAAATACATTTATTTAGCACACACAGACTAAAAGGCACACAACACAAAATATTGTAGTACCTACAAGTGAAAAACTAAAAATAATAATTACTTAAAACGAGTGAATAGAATACTGGTATTCAGCTGCAACCAGTTAGACTGGAAGCCGACCCCAACATGTTGGGAAAGGCAAGGCAGATGATGATGATACAAAAGAGAAGCTAGGACCCGAAAACGGGTAGGTTAGGCAACTGGACTAACTTGGGAGCCGCGAAGTCAGCAATAGACTGGGTTGAGACAAGACGGGCTTAATCATGTGGATAAATGGCTAAAAAAATTGAGAATTAAAAACAGTGCCAAATCTGTCCATGTGACATTCACTCTTCGTCATGGAAATTCTCCACCTGTCAAACTAGGTGATCAGGAACTACCACAATGCGTTGTTGTCAAATATCTGGGCATACAACTTGATCGAAAACTCACATGGAAAGCTCATATTCAGGCTAAAAGAGATCAACTTAACATGAAGCACAGAAGTCTGCAATGGCTCCTGGGTAGAAACTCCACACTGAGCATTGATAACAAGCTGCTCCTGTACAATGCCATACTAAAGCCAATTTGGACATATGGGATCCAGCTTTGGGGCACAGCAAGTGTCTCGAATTTAAACATACTCCAGAGGGCACAGAACAGCATCTTAAAATCCATATCAAATTCAAATTCAAAAGTCATTTATTCAAACTAGGCTGAGAATCAGCACTTTTCGAACGTCAAAATTACATAAGACAGTCCCCCAAAAACGCCCGCCCTTCACCACTTCCTAGTGCTTTTGCTGGAGAGAAGAAGTGGCGCAACAAACTCCCCAGCAGCACAGCTGTCTGTTCAGTTAGAAAAAAACTTGATTCTATACAATAGTATGCAAATCACTTACATTACTCAACACAAATCATTAAATAAAAAAATATATTTGCCATAATGACAGCTAGCACACGCCAATGTACAAAAAAAAAAATCGAAAGCTCAAGCGAAAATGAATACTAAAAAAACTAAAAACGTAAACAGAACCTAATACCCGAATTATAAAGCCTACAGGTATAAAGGGCGTGCCCGCTTACATATAGCTAATAAAACTGTAACTCGAAGTCACACAATTATGATAAACTAGGACCATCGAAGAAAAATAAATCAACAGTTAGGCAAGAATAATATAATGATCTTCTGTCGAGGTCGCTAGCTAACCACATATTGCAATACAACTAATTAAACAAAAACATTGTAATGAGTCGATTATGTCAACAATAAATGAAAATAAAATGAAAATAAATTTACTTATACAGTCAAATAAAATAACAATTATATAACTCATATGACCTGTCAGTAGGTAAGCTAATTCTGGAGAAAGAACATAAATATTGTCTTGAGTTAATCACAGCGACCAACAATTTTTATCGTTTAAGTAGTCGTTGATAGAGTAGTATGCCTTTGAACAAAGGTTGGATTTTACTTTAGCTTTTAACGCATTAAAAGGCAAATCTAGCAGAGAAGTGGGTAGCTTGTTATAAAAGGTTATACCAAGCCCAACAAATGAATTATGAACCTTATGAAGCCGGTGAAAAGGAGCTCGTAATTTGTCCTTATTTCTGGTGTTAATATTGTGAATATCACTGTTCTTAGTATATAAGTGTATATTTTGCCTAATATATAGGATATTGGCGAAGATGAATTGTGACGCCACTGTGAGAATACCAATATCCAAATGCTCCATGGTTCATCAGAAACTCAGAGCTACACGACATCCTAAATATTAACACCGTGCAGGAGGCGATAAGGTCCATTGCTGCACGCTATAAGACAAGACTTGAGAAGCATCCAAACCCACTAACAGTTGCACTAACCAAGTCTGACCACAAACGAAGACTCAAAAGGCTTGTAATAACAGACCTATCAAGCTAGACTATGCCTTGCAAGTCTAATGCAAATAAAGAGAATTCTTAATGAAGGAATTACTTTGCAAAGCCCTACCTACTCCACATCTGCTCATAGTTGACTGACTGATTGCAGATCAAAACAGAGAAAAAAAAAATTGTTTGGAAAATCCAAAAGTGCACGCCTCATACTTATCACTCATTCATAAACGAAAAAAAATATTCAAAACATAGTTTAAAAATGAACAATTTATCACTTTTCATGAAGTCGTAATGTCAACGACTGACAAAGATATTTACTTGGCGGTTGCTAGGCAACTTACAGACATCAAGTCAAAGGTTGGAAATATTTAGTTAAAAGATATTATATTTTAGTTAGTATTTTAGTAATTATAATTAAACTACTTTGAATAAAAGAGCCATTTTCAATAGGGTTCCTTCTACGGCTGAAACGAATGTATAAAAAAAAAATTGACACAATTAATTGATTTTATCGCAAGCTACAATGTTTTCAGGGTTCATAAATTGACGGACAGGATTTTTTTTTCAACTATTTTTATGTTTTTTCCATGTCTGCTGCATTAAATCAATTGTTAAAAAGTACAGTATTAATCTCCATTTAATCATCTATACAATGGTATATAAATTAAGTAGGTTCTGTCTACTAGCAGGAGTGTAACAATAAAAACAGTTACAGAAATGGGGCAAAAAAAAATTTTTGTTCGTAGAGCACACTCTAATGCTTCGCATTACGAGTCGTGCAAAAGACTGGGTTGAAACTAGTGTCTCAGTACAGAACAGATTTTCTGTTCTGTAGTCATCTCACAACACAGATAATTATAATACTACGTACTCACACGTACATTTACAACCATTTACTATCAAACTACACCTCACTAAGTACACACATGTTTACGAAACCGCTCTCACGTCACTGTTGACAGCGATATGTCTAGGTTTTTTATTTGGTCTGAGGATACCTCTAAAAAATTGCAATCATTATTTTTTTGTAAATATTTAATTACCTACTTCATATTTTGCAATAAATTACCATCGTTGAGTCCTCGCGTTTCTTTTTCTTTTCTATGGAGTCCGACAGTGACCAAGCGTTACCTGTTGTCAGCCTCTTAATTTCAATAATCTCTAAATCTATTTTCGCCTGATCTTATTACCGCTCCTTCACTGAAACCAACCTACTGTAACTTACTACTCTGTGCATTAATTAGCGCAGCTTTAATTATCCGGGCGACTGCAGACCAATATTATTATCGATCCGGGATTACGTTCCTTTGGTTCATTATTAACTAGTATTGTCTTTAAACCCACAATGGCTGAACGCAGCTCTGATTAATTCTGAAATGAAACTGAGGTTTCTTTGCGGTATTTATTTTACTTTTCTGTTGAAGCATTGAAGAAGAATAACTCATAATGAAACTTGTTTCTGCGTAAAGAATTCCCTGACGACCTCTTATAAAAATATGCAAGCAAAGCAGTTATTATCGATTAACACGTTCAGTGCCAGGAGCCGTTCTGGAGGTTTCATCTAGTCGCATAATGGGATCTCGCGGAGGGCTCATTTTAAATGTACGTTTTTCTTAGCGAATACAGCATTATAAACCGTGGAAATAAAATCAGATGTATATTTTAACAAGATTTATGAGTACACCTACGCGTTGGTATTAAAAACGAATCATTTTTTTTTTTGTCAGTTTTACAAATATTCACAAAAAAATCAAATAGTTAGAAACTACGTATAGCGACAAGACTTCCTGAAAAAACTATTTTACTTCGTTTTACAGTGTTTTATAACATGGTTTTAAACCTAATGCCGTTGACCATCCGTGTTGGTTAACTTTAGAGCGTACGTTCGCTCTAAAGTGCCGGCAGCCCTCCCGGAGGATTCACTTCCAATATCTATGGCGGCATGGCGTATGAGTTCTATGAAAATGTGTAGAGTCGAAAGTGTTAATGTTGGTTCAACTTCGAGATGCATTAAACAAATTCGCCTAGTTTTGTTACATTCATGCTGCATTGCATATTAAAAGTTCGTTTCAACTTATGTAATATTTCATTACGTTTCGTATATGTGTACTCACCATTATCCTTAACTTCAAACAGTCGAACAGCGTAATTATTTTGAAAATAGTTCGGAAATTCCAAAATTGCACGCCTCATAACACACATTCATAAACGAAAAAGAAATTCAAAACACAGTTTCTAACAAAAATTAACAAATGATCACTTTTCATGAAGTATGTTTTGACTGCTGTTTTACCCATCAATATGGGTAAATTTCTAACCTCGCAATCCTTACGTTATGTCAAAGACTATTTATTTAGATATTTACGTTGTGGGTTGCTAGGCAACACGTTAAGTCAAGGTTGGAAATATTTAGATAAAGATATTATATTTTAGTTAGTATTTTATTAATTATAATTAAACTACTTTGAATAAAAGAACCATTTTCAATAGGGTTCCTTCTATGGCCGAAACCAATGTATAAAAAAATAAAAAAGACGTGTGGCACTCGGGGACTGCCCCAGCGAAGCTATTGCATAGCATTTTTTATCAACTTACGCAATTGTAAAATATTAACCCGAATACAAGAAATAGCAATGATGACATTGACAGGAACTGTTATTCACATTTATAGTTTTTAAAACTTGACTCAACGTAATGGCCGGGAACATCAAACTAATAAAAAGGTTTTAATTTAACTATTAATAGTCAAGGATCATTCGTCTAAGTAAATTTGAACTTTATTGTCAAACAGTTAAACATAATTTTCAATACAACACTCTCGTATCATTCGTCTAAGTAAATTTGAACTTTGTTGTCAAACAGTTAAACATAATTTTCAATACACACTCTCGTATCATTCGTTTAAGTAAATTTGAACTTTGTTGTCAAGCAATTAAACATAATTTTCAATACAACACTCTCGTATCATTCGTTTAAGTAAATTTGAACTTTGTTGTCAAGCAGTTAAACATAATTTTCAATACAAAACTGTATTTTCTTAGGTAGTATTTTCGTTACGAAATTTCTGGATTAGGTCTCCACGCTCAAGGCCCGCGATAGAAGCTATGCAATAGCTTAAAAAATTGACTCAATTAATTGATTTTATCGCAAGCTACAATGTTTTCAAGTTTCATAAATTGACGGACAGGAATATTTTTTAACTATTTTGATGTTTTTTCATTTCTGCTACATTAAATCAATTGGTAAAAAGTACAGTATTAATCTCCATTTAATCATCTGTACAATGGTATATAAATTAAGTAGGTTCTGTGTACTAGCAGGAGTGTAACAATAAAAACAGTTGCAGAAATGGGGCAAAAATAATGCTTCGCATTATGAGTCGTGCAATAGAAACTTTAATTTTGCAGAATTCCGTGCAGAACCAAAACTGTGCAGAAGTCTTTAACAAACCTTCCTGCGAAACAGACACAATAGTTTAACAATCACCGTGACCCATATCCCCATATCCCCTTATACTCATGGGACTGGGAATGTCTAGGAAAGGGTTAACACGTCTTAAGGGTCCCCTAGTTAGCCATTCTTCCATAGTAACGTCGTATGGAGTTTACTCCACTGTTTGACAGTGTGCATTAAAAACTAAAAATTATATCTACTTGTCTCGTCATTATACTAGCCCTGTACGGAAAAATAATTAAAAAAAGAAAAATTGAAAGTTATGAGTGTCGACACTTCCATATTTCAACTCTAATTTTAACGCATCTTTGGGTTATAATAAATAACTCTCGGAGTATGAAAATGGCAAAATTGTTACCAGACAGGGATAGATAACTTATTCATGAATTCAAATAACTTTATTTTGAATAAATACATCCAGTAGTTTTTTCATAATATCTGTACGCCTAAAGGTGTGTTCATGAAATTTTATGTGCTCGTTTTCGTTATAAATCATAGTCTATTTCACTAAATCAATAAATAAATAAATACATAAATAAATAAACTAAATAGCATGCATATTAGCCAAGCCCACCAATGAGTATAAGCCGTCGACTAGTGCAACCTTTAGCTTGAAACTGGTAGTCCAGTTCTAACCCTCTTCGATTTTCCACCAGATTCGACTGCGGCAGTGGCGCTGGGATCCTGAGATCACCAGAGCCCGTCAGACTGGGACATTGGAACACCATCTCAGTGTACAGACACCGGTGGGACGCGTGGTTGAGGCTCAACAATGGGAAGAGGGTTCGAGGACGGTCCAAGGTATGTGATCTTTTATTTAACAAAAATCTTTAATTCATTCACTGGCAGACAACGCACAGCCTAAACTGCTAGGTCTAGAACCATGAAATTTTGCGCAAGAGTTCCTTGAGTAACGAAAGCTGAGCATAAAGAACGGAATCTTGAAATTTCATCGCCTAAAGGGGTTAAATAGGGGATGTAAGTTTGTATGGAAGTCCGTCATTTTTGCCGACGGGAACCCATCGAATGCACGGCTTGTATCTCTGCACCCCAATTTTTAGCACAGTTTCAATCACAATCCGAAGAATTTGGAAGGAAATTACTAATCCTTTGCTTGAAAAATTCGCCTGTTGAATTGTCATAATCGAACGCATTGTATGCTTGTTACGCAATTACCTACCCACTGGTCTCGTTGTTGGCAAACGATGAAAACGGAATATTGTTATTGTAAGGTACTCGTGTAAGGAAACAGAATTTAAATTCGGAAGGACAAAAAAACGAGGCAGTCTGGGACTGCCGATTGAAGTGAAAACTAAGTAACGCCATCTAACGAAAATGCCAGGAATTTATGTGGCTTGCTGTCAGTACAAGAACGAAAGCTGTAGCTACATAAAAAAAAAAAAAAACAGTGCGCTGTCAACAAAAACTGGAACGTCTTACGAATTTTCGAACAGGTCACGTGTCCTGACGCGAGCTTAACATTTTTTACCCATCCCAAAAAAAGTGCTCAACGCCGCTAAAGAAATTTTCACTCAAGAATATTCAAAATGGCAACATTAATCTGAAAACGTAGTCACCACCATCTAAGTAGGTACTAAATAAAGAACCAAGCATGACTCCATATCATGCTTGGTTGTTGGTTCTCGTCATAACTGCGAGTCACACTGTCGCGTCGCGCAAGCCTAGTCCCCTGTTCTTCGTACTCTCTCCGCCCTCAGCCACCCTCAGCGCTCTCTCGGATGGTGGTTCACGAAGGAATGGAAGACGATAAAGTCTGGAGTATGACTTTTTATTATTTTCTTTAACTAATTTAATTGGCAGATAGCCTTTATAGGATAAAGAAAAAAAAAAAAAAAAAACAACGTGTTGCACTCCGGAAGTGCCGGCAGAAGTGAAAACTTGAACATTAACGTTGTGCATTTTTGAATAATTATTTTAGAATGGTTAGGGAATAATTTCGCACGAATTGCTTTATTTATCAGTATAAAAGTACTATAATTTATGTGGTTAAATACAATATTCATTAGTAGTAGTATATTTATTTATTTTCAAAATATAGTCTAACAAAAATAAACAATTTATTTAAACACTTTTCATGAAGTATGTTTTGACTGCTTTTTTTTACCCATCAATATGGGTAAAATTTCTTACCTCGCAATCTTTACGTAATGTCAAAGACTATTTATTTTGATATTTACTTTGTCGGTTGCTAGGTAACGAATCTTATGGCACGTTCTGACGCGAGTTTAACATTTTTTACCCTTCCCAAATAAAATGCACAACGCCGATATAGAAGTTTTCACTTCAAAAAGGAAAACGGATCTTTTGGTTTCGTCCTAGGAGTCCCAAATTAGCCAAAAACCATTTAGGCTATTTCGTAAAGCAAATTATTTCAAATTACGTCAGCGGTCCCTTTACTTGTAAGCATTGTACAATGAGCCGTCACCAATTTATTGTGATTGAAAAATGTGACAAAAAAGTCCTTTCTTAAGCTAACATGACGAAAAAAAAAGTCAAATTGTTTACCATTTTCTTTGTCCGTTCGCTCCACGTTGCAAGAGTTACGGCTGAAGCAATTGACCGTGCACGGGTTTAACTTGGGGACTCGGAATCTGGGTGCCATTGCACGCCTTCGGAATTTCAAGGAAAATGCTACGTTTAGTTTAGACCTTTGCTGACTTTGTTAGAAACGCTGCTTTGTTGAAGGGTTTTGAAAGGCGGGCGACCAAATTTGTTGCCTTCGTAAACGCGTTGCTCTACGGCAGCCCTCGGTTAAGAGCGTCTATCCTAAAAGTTGGCAACGCAAATACCTGTTTTGATTAATTTTGCAATATAGGTATGGGAATAAGAAATGTGGCTAACTAACTAACAGAACATTAATAATTATAATTAATTGCAATTATATCATTGAATTTGATGTTGTACCCGTTTTAAGTGGAAAAAAGGCATTTGGAAAGTTTCCAAATAGTTTTTTTACATCTAAAATTAAATGTTCGATGTTGCGATATTAATTATTGCTTTTCATAAATCAATATTCTAATTTACTAGTTAGCCACATTTCTTATTTCCATACAGTAATATTGCCAAATTAATCAAAACAACGAAATATTTGACATCTATTTGCGACGTTGCCCACTTTCAGAATAAACGCTCAGTTACGCGGACTTACGTAGCTTCCCTTTGTATGAAAATGTAGGCAACATTGTTCAATGCGACCAACGGCCGAGCTTGGCACATCCATAATCGACTTAAGGTGCTCTTCCGAAGGTGACCGCAACCGTAAACCGCAGCGGCAACACCGTCCAATCGCATTGACAGACCGCAGCGATAGACTGATTTCTGTATACCTACTATACGAAAACGCTTCCGTAGATGGCGCCTATTACCGTTTTAAGCTAACCTTTATACCATAAAATAAGTAACTACTAATTAATGAGTCTATCACACGAGGACGATTTGTGTTTTTTGACAAATCGTCTTATTTTACGATTCGTTTTTTTTTTGACGGCTTCAATGCTGTTTAAACGCCTGTGTTCACACGCATCACGATTATCACGAATCGTGAAAAATTACGGACATGTCTTAAATCACGTATCGTCTTTTAAAAATTACGTTCGTCAAAAAACATGAATCGTGATTTTTTATGACGGATAGCGCTCGTCCAAGACTGACTCTGAATCACGAATTCACGACTGACTCTGAATGACTCTGAATCGCTAATCAAGTGTGAATGTCTATTCGGACATTTTGACGAATCGCGAATAAACTCGTTTCCGTGTGCAATGGGAACGTGCATTCGTCATGACAAAGATAAAGACAAAGTTATGACGTATCGTTTTTGAAGTGAAAATTTCTTTAGCGGCGTTGTGCACATTTTTTGGTATGGGTAAAAAATGTTAAACTCGCGTCAGGACACGTGACCTGATCGAAAATTCGTAAGACGGCTTGTACTGACAGCAAACCACATACATTCCTGACATTTTTGTCAGATGGCGTTACTTAGT
Organism: Conistra vaccinii; assembly: GCA_948150665.1. Lineage (NCBI taxonomy): Eukaryota > Metazoa > Arthropoda > Insecta > Lepidoptera > Noctuidae > Conistra > Conistra vaccinii. The sequence goes on along the minus strand of OX411339.1, from coordinate 5,208,127 downwards.
TTTCACTTTTATCGGCAGTAACCAAAGACTAGGTACCCGCATATTTTTTTTTACGAATCGTCAATGACGGGTCCCATGTGAATGAGCTGTAGCCTGTAACTGACTACAAAAGACTTAATTCTTTATTTAACTACACCCAATCGCTCGTTAAATGGGAAACTAAAAGGCAGACTAGTTACGAGAAACTTAGTTAAGGTCACGAATAATATGTCAAAAGTTCCAGCCCAGTTCGAAGTTCGTGACATTTATAGACTACTGGACAAGATAATACTTTCCCGAACAAATAACTTTACCTGATTGACATTCCTAGGCCACTGGACAAGACTACTTGGTAAAGAAAAGAAAGAAAGCAAATTAATTAATTTGACCCAGGTTTGGGCACACAATACACACAAAAACGAACCGGCGAAGTGCGAGTTGGACTGACACACGAAGGGCGTTTGTGCACTACACGGAATTTTACCGTCCTGCAGTGGGACTTTTTAAGGTTCTATATAGCACGGCATAAATGTTTATACTAGGTTGGTCGGAATCGGACTACCGGACGGCAAAATTCCTTGTAGTGCACAAATGCCCGAAGGGTGCCGTACTTAATCTGCTTAGCCTTTTCTCAACATGTTGGGGTTAGCTTCCAGTCTAACAGGATGCAGCTGAATACCAGTATTTTACATGGAGCGACTGCCTATCTGACCTCCACAACCCAGTTACTAGGTAACACAATACCCCTTGGTAAGACTGGTTGTCAGATTTTCGGGCTTCTAACGACCTGTAACGACTGTCAAAGATTCACGAATGACAGCCGGGACCAACGGCTTAACGTGCTTTCTGGCACGGAGGAGTCTCGGTATGTAAAGATGATTACCCACGGACCAACCTCGGCAAGCGTAGCTTATCCTGATGTATCGACTCATGCGGCTGGTATTAATTAGCCACGAGCTCCTACAGGAAGGGTTACTACCGTACAATATTTAGCAAAGAACATGTTTCTTGTATGTAAACACTTTTTTTTAAATCTTTATTATATTTTCATTATTTGTTGTTATAGCGGTATATTTTTGAAGTGAAATCTTCTTTAGCGGCGTTGTGCACTTTTTTTGGGATGGGTAAAAAATGTTAAACTCGCGTCAGGACGTGACCGTAAGATCCGTTGCCTAGCAACCGACTAAGTAAATATCGAAATAAATAGTCTTTGACATTACGTAAAGATTGCGAGGTAAGAAATTTTACCCATATTGATGGGTAAAAAAAAAGCAGTCAAAACATACTTCATGAAAAGTGTTTAAACATATTGTTTATTTTTTTTAGATTATATTTTGAAAATAAACTACTAATTACTACTAATGAATATTGTATTTAACCACATTAATGATAGTACTTTTATACTGATAAATAAAGCAATTTGTGCGAAATTATTCCCTAACCATTCCAAAATATTCAAAAATGCACAACGTTAATGTTCAAGTTTTCACTTCTGCCGGTACTCCCGGAGTGCAACCCGTTGTTTTTTTTTACTGTCTACCTATTACGGTTCATGAGATACAGCCCGCTAACAGAAAGACGGACGAACTATGGAAGCATAGTAATTGAACTCCGTTTGGCACCAATCTCGAAGGGAATCTTAAAAACAGATAAAAACTTAGAAACAGTAGCATTTTCATAAAATGTGGTTTTACGACATTTTCCCTAGCCTTTTATAATTTTCCCTAGCCTTTTATAAAACCAGTCCAAACAATTTAATTGGTATACACCGGCACACAATAGCGCATACTTAATTCATGGGCGACACAAAACAATTTGGTGGCTCGCTTGTTGCTTAGCGGAAGAAATGGTTTCGCTCACACCTTCATAATTTATAGGCTGACGAGTTTTTCCGAACACAAATGAAGAGCGACTAGATCAGTCAAATTTATGATATGATGAAACATAACTGGCGAAATGTGGGTGTATTATAGGTACACCTCTGCCCAACCCTGCGGGGAATATAGGCGAGATGTTATGTTTATGTCATGTTACAACAAAGTGAAATGGAAGACCTAATTACGTCACAGATCATATATGATATATTCTCACACGAACAACGTACTACTTTTACTCCCTCATATTTTGGCTGCTGAAAACAAAACTGCAAACGCAGTATACAGGGATGTTTAAATTTTTTTTTGTTGTTATTGTAGTATATATTGTGGTGTCTTACGACTTCCACGCGAACGAAGTCACGGGCAGAAGCTATTATGATATATTTGTTTGCAGCCTAAAATTGGGAACCGATGTTAAGAGTTCATAATACCTCAAATTCACTCCCTATCTCGCTCACACGATACTGCTCGCGGATTGAGTGACAGCGAGCGACGGAGAAGGCGCCAATACTTTAGGTAATTTCTTTTTACGGCAAAAATAATGGAAGTTAAGCACAGCATAGTCTTTTAGCATCTGCTTTATAGTAAGTTCAGTTATTATGCAAAGTTTCATGATCTAGTTTGAAGAATTTGTTTGAAAACCAGCGGTTCATTGTTCGGTTTGGAAGTAACTTTGTTTTTTTTACCGACTTCCAAAAAGGAGGAGGTTCTATGTTCGACTTTATGTATGTTTTTTTTTTTTTTTTTATGTATGTTCACCGATATCTCCGCCAATTGTGGACTGATTTTGAAAATTATTTTTTTGTTTGAAAGGGTAAGCTCCCGAGGTGGTCCCATATAAATTTTATTAACTTTGCTTAGATAGTTTTTGAGTTAGCTTCAATAATACATATTTTTCCACTTAGTTTATATGGACGATATGATGATAACTTCCTGTCACTGTTTTTTATTGGATATTGTGTGGGGTAGGTACCACAACTAAAAAGTGAAAAATAAAAACTTTTTACAAAAAAAAATTAAAACGACTTCCAAAAAAAACCACTACAAAGTAAAAAATAACTTTAATTTCGGAAGTCGGTGGCAAAAAACGAAAATTAAAAAACAAAGACACCGACTTCCGAAATTAAAGTTATTTTTCACTTTGTAGTGGTTTTTTTTGGAAGTCGGTTTAATTTTTTTTTGTAAAAAGTTTTTATTTTTCACTTTTTATTTTCTATCGAGAAAACTTTATGGAATCCTGTTTTTGTCGAAAATGATTAAAATCATGAATCTTCAACTTTACCATAATATATTTATATCGAAATTAATTCTGCAGTATTTTAGATTTATCGGAGGATCATGCAAAGTAACTTGAGGTATTATAGACTCTTAACAAATGAAGTGTCGTTGGAATTTTCTTAACCCAAAATGTGTTTTAGGTCGTATGCGAAATTTTCTGTGTTATACGCTAGGCAATAATAATATGATGTGAAATCTAATCTGTTTAATCGCCAAGACGTGGCAAATAAACGACGGGTTCACTGTCATGTCTTCTATGGAAGCGATTCAGCGTGTTTTAGAACTGTCATAACTTTAATCCGGATAAAACGTGAGAGCTCAAATATTTAGGACATAAACTTGTCACGAGACTGCTCATGCATCCCAAATTATTATTTTTATAGTTATTTTTAGGGTTCAGCACCCAAAGGGTGCCAACGGAACCCCCCATTACTAAGACTCTGCCGCACTGTCCGTCCGTCCGTCTGTCTGTCAGCGAGCTGTATCTCATGAACCGTAATAGGTAGACTAGACAGTTTAAATTTTCACAGATTGTGTAGGTTTCTATTGACGAAACGACAAAAAAAAAAGTTCATAATTAAAGCGTGTGTGAGTCTGTGTAGCACTTGGCCAAATAAATTATCATGAGTTCATGACTACATAATATAAAACAAAGTCGCTTCCCGCTGTCCGTCCCTATGTATGCCTAAATCTTTAAAACTACGCAACAGATTTTGATGCGGTTTTTTTTAATAGATAGAGTGATTCAAGAGGAAGTTTTATATGTATAATATATACGTATTATAGTACAGAAAAGAGTCCACGCGGGCGAATCCGCTGGCAGCAGCTGGTTTGAAATAAAACTGAAATCTAGCTTTTACAATTTGTTTACATTAACAAATGCTTCTCCACATAATTTTACCTCCGTCCAAACCCAGCGTTTCCTAAAATTTTAGCGCGCATTTTCCGGCGATGTTTGCCGGCTCGCGTTGAATTAAATATTTTCTTCGTTATTAATTTTAATTCAATAGGGAGTGCGGGCTCCCCAACTTTCTGGTTGGCGGTAAAATAGGGAGCCGGAAAACCACAGGCTTTGTTTGTAACAAGCCACAATTAGAACGATATAGTCCGTTCTAAGTAGCCTAATTGAGTTTTAATTACTGTGTTGGGTACATGTGTTGTTTTGCTTCATATGGGATGTTATTGGAACGAAGTTCTTTAACGCGCTTGCGGTAGGAGTAATCTGGTAGAAATCGTCACGTAACAAAAAAGCGTTATGCCCGCAAAAGTTTCAAGTGTTAAAAGTTTTTGCTTTTAAGCTATTGCATAGCTTCTATCGCGGGCCTTGAGCGTGGAGACCTAATCCAGAAATTTCGTAACGAAAATACTACCTAAGAAAGAGTGTTTTTTTGTATTGAAAATTTGGTTTAACTGCTTGACAACAAAGTTCAAATTTACTTAAACGAGTGATACGAGAGTGTTGTATTGAAAATTATGTTTAACTGTTTGACAACAAAGTTCAAATTTACTTAGACGAATGATACGAGAGTGTTGTATTGAAAATTATATTTAACTGTTTGACAATAAAGTTCAAATTTACTTAGACGAATGATCCTTGACTATTAATAGTTAAATTAAAACCTTTTTATTAGTTTGATGTTCCCATTACGTTGTGTCAAGTTTTAAAAACTATAAATGTGAATAACAGTTCCTGTCAATGTCATCATTGTCTATTTCTTGTATTCGGGTTAATATTTTACAATTGCGTAAGTTGATAAAAAATGCTATGCAATAGCTTCGCCGGGGCAGTCCCCGAGTGCCACACGTCTTTTTTTATTAAAAGATGTTTGATATAAAAATATAAGTAAATAATAAATAAAAAAAAAAAAAAAATATTTATTGAATAAAAACGTTACAAAAAGTGAACACTTAGTCAACAGTAAGATCTCTCAAACAATCTTTTATTATAGTGGCTAAAAAAATTAAATAAACTAAAATATATTAGAACAGGTGCAAGTACCTAATGATGGTTCGGTATTACAATGTTAGGTAGCGACCCGCCCGATCTAGGTTAATTCAAACCTGTGTTTCAGGCCATCACTTTACATTTCAATTGAAACACAAAATTTTAAGTTAGACTAATATGGGGACACTTTGAACCCTGTGGAAGGACACAGGCTACTTTTTATCGATATAACACTCGGGTGAAGCCGAGGGCGGAAGCTAGTACCTATTCTACATAATACAGAGACTTTTCTACGAAAACAAATTAATTTAGCTTAAATATTCTACTTTCATTTTGGACTGTATTCCTACTCAAATAATGTTTCAACTCAAAGTGAAACTTTAATTTGTAACGAAAAGGTTAATTGGCTTAAAAGCTATGTTTAGTTTTACATAAAAACCTTTGACCCTTTTTTAAGGGATCTCGCGCTCTAGATGGCAACAATCACGACCAGTGGCCGCAGCGACCAGGTAAACTATAGAAACCGATACGAATCGCACACTTGGTCGCAACGGCAAATAGCCGTACACTATACAATACCACTAGACGGCCACGATTGGATGGACTCATGGCCGTCTAGTGCCCGAGATCCCTTAGAATTCTGAACCTAAAAGTGTGCCAACGGGACCCTATTACCCATTACCCGACAGGGTCCATATTGATCTTTTACTTTGTTATACCATCTATCATCATCTATGTAATACATCGGAATTAATAAAGAATTGAGTATTGAGTTTTAAAAGTGTAGGAACTACAGGTACCAGTAATGCTCGCGGTGCAAAAAGCAATGTTCCCCGCGCATAGAGTTTAGGGGCCAGTCGTTTTCCCAGCGCCCGCGCCGTGGCTATAACTTGTGTACCGTGTAACTAATGTAAGAAACGTCATTGTGATTAACACTCATGGTCATCTGAATACACTTTATCTTGTACACACGAATTTAATTTACTCTCTTTCTCCAACCACGATACTCATAAGGTCCCAACAAAAAGTATTGAGTATAAGGCTCCGCTATCCATCAGTTCGTCCGTCTGTCACAGGGTTGTATCTTTTGAAGGGTGTGTACTACTAACGGCCGTCATAACACCAAAATACCAAATAATTAAAATAATATAAAGTAAAAAATTCAAGAAGGCCATACGAGAAATGTGTTTTACTTTGCATACCTATAAAACCACTCTTGTTTCATTCATAAAGTATAAAAAAAATGTTGTGATTATTGTACGGTAGTACGGAACGGTAGTGTGTGAGTCCGACTCGCACTTGGCCGCTTTTTTCTTGAAAATCTTTTATTTATTTATTTTTAGACACGCCTAAAAAAGTCCAATTACTTTTAAAACGTAGGATTACGTCTGACCCCTGTAGAGATTTAAAAAATCCAAACTGTAAGCTTAAGTCAATAAATAGTTTCTTTAATAAAATGTATCTAAAAGTACAACCATAAGGCTGCCTGTCCACTGGAGCGGAGAGGAGAAAAGAGGAGCGGAGATGAGTCAATATTAACCAATAGAATCTTGACTCCGCCCCCGAGTTTAGAATTGATTGGTTAATATTGGCACATCTCCGCTCCGCTCCTCTCCTCTCCGCTCCAGTGGACAGGCAGCCTAATCAGCCTATAAAGTTCCCACTGCTGGGGCACAAGCCTCTCTGTGGGATGGGAGTGGGCCGTAAACCACCACACGGGCTCAGTGCGGGTTGTTAGATGTCACATGTCTTCGATTTTTTTTTGGTCTGATTTTTTCATTGCGATTTCCTCACGATGATTTCCTTCCCTGTTTTGACAGCAATGGTGATGAGATTAATTTACACAAAGTAAAGCGCCTGTCCGGGTTCTACCCTACGACCTGCAACTAGTAAGTCGCGGCCTTTACCACCAATAGTAACTTAAAGCCAACTACTGGAGCCAACAAAACTACAACCACTGGATTTTAACTAGGTAGTTGGAATAGATATTGAGGAGCAAAGTTTCACAACAGACACCTATGGGGACCCGGGACCTTCAAGTTTTAACAGTTTAACACAATAGCAAGAATTGTTCAATGCTATCAATTGGAACGCTTCTGAGTGAACACCTCCTCCAAGTTCTGCTAACTTGGTAACAGTTACTGAGCTATAGGAAATGCAGTACTTTTGCTTGTATTTGGGTTTTCAATAACCAAAGTTTTAAGCGACAGTCTTTATTTCTCTTTCGTCTGGTTAGTGACTAACCTGAGGGCCTAGACCATATATATAAGCTGTTATTTATATTTCTATGGCCTAGACAAAGTAACATTCGATTAGCGATAACGCTAGTAGAAAAGTCAAAAATGTATGGGATTGACAAAAGCTATCGAAACGTCACGTGATCATAGCTCAACGAATAGAAATTAGCTAGACAATATTTAACATCATTCCATTCATACAGCCTCGAACGATAACTTGCTAACGAAAGACCAGACAATATGTAATTTTTATCGAAGAAACCAATGGATCAGACGATAGCGAAACGTAGTGTAGGTATGTCGTTGAAGCGATAGCGATTGTCGAAATAGAATCGCTCCGAAGCGAATGTCATTTGTCTAGGCCCTCTGGTGTAAGAGTTTTTAAGCCGCGCATGGGCTGGCCATGGCTTTACATGCCGTCGACAAATATCTCTCAGGCACGCCGGTTTCCTCACAATGTTTTCTTTCACCATTTTTAAAGTAAGTGACAATTATACAAGACGCACATGAACCCGAAAAGTCAGAGGGCCTTGTCCAGGCCTTGGGTTCGAACTCTAGACCAATGACTTCGAACTCCGACGGTCACACCACTAGACTATCACTGCTTAGTATCTCAGTATCTCTAGGCAATAGGCATACCTGTAGAAATGTGGGTGTGTTTTATACCTCTCTGTCTACCCTTTCGAGGAATAGCGATATGATTTCACAAAGAAACTTTGAGCTTCGAGTTGCTATCACTCCATGAGGAGTTCCTAGTCCAGCAGTGGACGTTGCAGGCTCTTTTGTTGCTGATGACCACCTGCAAATAAAGACGAATACAACGGATATGAGCATATAAATAGCTTACATAAGTATACGCAAGATTCTAAGGCGATTTTCTCATAAATTATGAGTAGTATTTTATCCATCATCTCACAGAAACTTAAACATTCACTACACCATAGCACACCACACCACACCACACCACACTTCAACCACACTACATCACCACACTTCAGTGGTACACACACTCTTCAATAATAACTTTTAATTCTGTATCTTTTTTCTTCTTTTATTTTTGTTTACTATACTGTGTTCTCCTACCAAAGATAAAAATTATCTGTAAATATTATCTTTATTATTTAATAATCAAACACTGTTTTTAGGGCCCCGGGGCCTAGTAACTGAGTGACAGGTTTTTCTTGTGCAGATAACAGTCACAAATAATTTATCAGATAATGCAATCTTTATATTTTTATTGCGTCTTTGTGGAAGAGAAAAAAAAAGTTTAACCCCCTTACTAATAAACGTTGTATATCGCCTGTATAGTTACACAACACTTTGTCTTCTTCTTTCGAATGTCAAATTACTGACAACTGAAAGAGATAAATCGGTGTGTAACTATACAGGCGATATACAACGTTTATTAGTAAGGGGGTAATTAAGTATTTATTTATTTATTATTATTTTTCACGACACACATCTATCCATCTCTAACCTGCATCCATCTAACAAACAAGTCATAGGTACAACGGTGTTGGTGTCAGAAGAACATAAAGCATTTATGCCCGTGACTGTGCAGTGCACAAACATCGTAAGTGACGTTGCATATAAAGCGTAACTAGCTTAAAACCCAGTGCAGACACAGAACTCGCTGCAAATAGTCAATTCATACTGTAACAGCGACATCGAGACGAAGGCTCCATTCCGAGATTGCACTGTGGCGTCTGTGGCACATATAACATGTAATGTACTCGTATGCTGCAATAAATCTTGTACATCTGTCTATTGATGCACAATCTGCATAATGGAAACTGTTCGTCTTCTGCTGAAACGCATGGCGGTTAGAACTTTGAAATTAGATTTTGCCCATATAACGCACAAACTCGTAACTATGCGTACTGTCTGTTTCAATCAATCTGCCTAGCCTTTTCCCAACTATGTTGGGGTCGGCTTCCAGTTTAACCGGATGCAGCTGAATACCAGTTATTTGCATGGAGTGACTGCCTATCTGGCCTCCACAACCCAGTAACTGGGTAACATGATACCCCTTGGTAAGACTGGTTGTCAGACTTTCGCGCTTCTGACGACCCGTAACGACTGTCAAATATCCACAAATGACAACGTATATAATAATATTTGTTGCATTTTGCCTCAAATTTTATTCCATTTCCATAAACTAATTTCTCTTATACCAGTTTAGGGGTATGGGGAACAGGGTGTTAAGTTCACTCATCCTCTATTGAAAAGGGAGGATCCTCCAACCAGACGGGTTGTTATGTCTGGCGGGCAACTGCCCGTAAGTTGATTTCGGATAGTCTTATCTATGCTTTTCGCTTGGTAAACTCTAACTGCGCGATGCAGGAATTGTGTGATGTCATGTCTTTGCTGCGTAGTTCGTATGTAGCGGTGTAACCGCTACACCAGCCTATTATTGTCATACTGCAGGGCAAAGGGCTCTTCTCATACAGAGAAGGCACGAGCATTGATCACGAGGCTTCCCTCATTTCCAAATCAGTCAAGTATTGTTAATATTAAAAATATGTATGTTCATTAGGTATTTTTCTATGGGCCTGTATCACCTTAAAATAAATGGTACTATATACACACATCAAAAGTGTCTAGGGATCAACATATATTTTTGCAATAACTTTTCTCCTGATTGATATTAATTAAAATTTTCTTTAAGGATTCATCAAATAAAGTGTTTTCGTTTGTCACAGTAACGATAAACCAAGTCACCTTTGCATTAATAAAGAAATTTGCCATTTTCCTAATAAAGGGATTTTTGACATTTGAACCACTAACATTAAAGTTCGAAAAAAAGACTGAAATAACAGTTTTCTTTAAAATTTTATTGGGTAACTTAAACAATTAATAATCCGTGTTTCTACCGCGAACACTAACAACACAAGAACATCGGTTTGGCATACTCAAAATGAGTTCATCCAAATCACGCTGTGGAATGGCCGCCCATGTTCGTTGCAACAACAAAAAAAGGTCTTCTTGCGACTGGATACCCTCCATATTCGGCAGAGCTCTTCTCTGTAGCATATCCCATGCATGCTCAATCGGGTTCAAGTCTGGCGACTGAGCAGGCCAGGGCAGGACATTGATGTTAGCTGCGGCGAGAGTCTGTCTTACAACTCTTGCGGTGTGCGGTCGTGCATTATCATGCATTAACTGAAATAAGGGACCGATTTGCACTTGTAGAGGAACGATGACGTCTGATACAATCGTCTCAGCATAAATTTGAGCGTTGAGGTTGCCTCTAATCCAAATCAACTCAGTTCTTCCGCCGATCCAAATACCCGCCCATACCATGATGGTTCCACCACTATAAGGATGGACTTCCTGGCAGGATTTTAATCGCTGTTGGCGTCCAGGGGTTCTCCAGTGTCGTATACGTCTTGTATCCGGTCTCATACCAAAACGAGACTCATCAGAAAAGCACACGAAACGCCATTGTTCTTCTGCCCAATTTCTGTGTTCAAGAGCCCATTGATATCGAATCCTACGATTGTGCATTGCTATAGGTGGTACCCGTAGCGGTCTTCGGGAATGAAGGTTCACTTCATGCAAGCGGTTTCTGACTGTTTGGTCGCTAATTAAGTTCCCTGAAGAGTGATGAAGCCTCACGGCTAACATCATGGCGGTTATTGTTGGAGCTCTTCGAGCTAAGATTTGAATGTATCGGTCTTGTCTCCGTGTGGTGCAGCGATACCGTCCTCCATGGCGCTCAGCCACGGTACCAGTGCTTCGGTAACGTGTCCAAAGTCGACTGATAACACTCTGACTTGTATTCAGAGCTAAAGCCACAGTACGTTGCCGGGAACCAGCTTCTATCATTCCCACGGCTCTGAGCATTTCTTCCCTGCTTAAATGACGTCGCTGCTCCATAATAACGTTGGTTTTAATCAGTAGTAGGGAAACAGTAGCACTAATAATGTCTTCAATGCGTTGTATGTTTTTATAGGGAAAATATTGACAGCTGATTTTCATCTTTTACTCGAATTTGATTCACAGTTCCTGATTCAAATTATGAAATGCACCAAAAAGGATCCATATAAATTTATAAAATCATAAATTTATTACAAAGCCACATCTCAATCTCAAGAAATCCGCATAAAAATGCTTGATCCCTAGACACTTTTGATGTGTGTATTTTTGATTTTTTCTACATTTAAAAATTTCTTAAAAATTAAGTTCCGCTGTATCGGGAGCAGGGTCCAAGCTCCAGGATAGGGCTCCAGAGACAGAAACCTCCTCACGATGCGATCCGTATCGAGGAGTACTCGAAACCGGGCCTCCTGAATCAGGCCCTTGATCCAAGCGCCTAGCGAGATCTATGTTGATCGAGGCTTTCGCCTATGAGGCCATTGGAATTATTATTTCCTTTATTTCTTTTTAAATAGGTACTTACATATTGTTAATTTTTTTAAATATTTTCCTAAAAAATTTAAAAAATATATAAACTTTTGTTGTAGCCCCCCGGTATCGGGAACAAGGTCCAAGCTGCCTGTGGTCAGGGCTCCTGACAGAGGAACCTCCTAACGATATTACTACAGTATTATGATTATTATTAAATCTTCGATGTCTATGTGTACGTATGATAAACTTGTAATATAATACTTCTACATCTATCTACACTCTACATCGCGTCACTAAACTCTGTAGTACTCACAGCCTGATGTTATCACCGCTATCGGGGGCAGCGCAGCCCGTCGATGACGGTATTAGGTCACAGACCCAATACCGGGCGCGCCTATTGCCAATTATCGGACGCAACTCCAATCCCGGCTATAAACTGAGAGTATTTGTGTTTGTAACGCACCGGTATTCAGGAAACCTGTTGAGGTCAATTCAGAGCGTAACAACTTTTGTGTATGAAAATGTTGTTATTCACGTTCAGAATTTTCTATTGGTAAGTACAGTTTTTCTGATCAAATATTTTGAAGCTGTTAGTTTACGTTATCAAACTTTTGTTCGAAATAAGATTTGCCTAGTTTCTTAGGATCGTAAAAATCTTGAACCTTATCAGGCAAGCGAGAATTTGGCGAGTAACCTAAAGTTGAGAAATTCAACAAAAAGTTTTTGAATATGGTTCTAACATTCGAACAACAACAGAAATTCAACAAAAAGTTTTTGAATATGGTCTTACTGCTGTTAGTCAAACGAATTCGTGATCACAGTGTGTTGTTATTAGAGCAAGTGCGCCTACATATTACATCAATATTGTGGCCGGTTATAGCACAGGAGCTTGCAAGGGTGCGGGTAATGTATGTTTGCAGACAACTCCCCGACAGCTGCGCTACGTCACATGCCTTCTTTCGCGCAACCGGCGCAACTCCCCAACTATTTCGTCGGCATCGTCAATATTGTTTCTTTCGTAGGTACTTTCTTTTTATTGCGAATGTTATTGCGTCTAGAAGTAATGTAGTTTGTACACTATGTTGACGAAACGTTCAAATATTCCAAGTTGTTTAGACGAGAAATTACTTCGTAGAAAGTCAACAAACTAAAGCTCTTCCTTCTGTATAAAAATCAACTTCATTATACAGCTCATTTCAAGTCATTACGGCTTCATTCTGTAGCATAAAATTGATGGCCAAGTAGACATAATATTCTAGTAGAGTACCTTCCTCTGGCAGATAACGAGACCGCATTTCTCAGCGTGTGCTATTAATCTCAAACATAAATTGCCCCGCGAGGTGTAAAATAAGGCACAAAAACATCTACATCGCCGAAATCGTTCCTCCAAAGCGGATCTGACTCATTAAGAACATTCGCGTCTAAAGGGTTGGAAGTGTTGGAACAAACGAGCGTACATTTGCACGTCGGGGTAACACCCACCCCGGATAATATCGCCAGTAAAAAATTTCGGCTATGAATTTTAAAGGCCTAGTAAAATCTGAGATTTTAGAAAGGGCTTCAAAAGGTACACTGATTATGTAGGGTAGATAATCTGTGAAGGTTGTGAAGTGGAAATAATTGGATAATGAGACATTCAGCTTTTGAATTAACTGAGAGTTTTATACCTGCTTAAAAAACTACTGAGAATTTACTGAACAAAATGTTTCAGATACAATTTTATACCCGTAATGGAACTCGACAGAATTTACGACTTTATAGAAACTTTTGAGACATAAATCTCTGTCGAATATTTTAAAGAAAACTTTAGATCTCCTGTAATATTTCGCCTTTTCTCTGTCATATCTCCGAGCGTACCTTGGAGGCGTCCATTCCTGTTTTACATAATTGCCTCAACGCCGTCGAGGCTAATGTCTCAGAAGAATTGACGGAATTCCTCCTGTTAAAACTGCCACCCTAACGGTTCCAGTTGGAAGTTCCCCCGATAATGGTCGGTCAAACGTGGAATAGGGTTTGCCGTTGTAAATCTTAAAATTTTGAATTAATTAAAAACTTTTGCTGGGATTAATTAAAACAATAGGGCTCTGATCAAAGTTGTCTTTTTGCTTCTCGGACTTTCGTATCAGATTTTACAGATCTGCGAAGATTTTGGTTCGATTAAAATATTTTATTTGTGATTTTCGTCTGCTGCATTGAGTGTTTCCGTTTCACATTTCGGTTTCGTTTTTCATAATACTTTCTCTTACAACGTCACATAAAAAAGAAATCCGTAACTCGAGTTCCGGGTCTGTAATTTGCATACGTCGGGCCCACACAGTGGGGTAACTTACGGCCGCCATACTAACCCTTCGCACAACCACGCCTCCGTCTAATGACGTTCATGAACGCGTAAATTAACTTAGGGCACTTGAAGGCACGAATTTAGAGCGCATATTAATTTAGAATTTAAGAATATCGTCAGTTTGTAGGAAGACGGTTTGATTATGTTCGTGGTTCGTATACCTACGCTTAAGGCTCCAGACAGGCACTACACGACGGTGTGACGCGATTCTGAAATAAGAACAATTTCTATGAAGTTTTCATAGCATTTTCCTACGAGAGTCGCGTCGCGCGGAGCCTTCAAAATGTAGTTTGGAGTTAAAACGTCGATAGAAGATAATTAGAAACTTGAAGATTGTGTTTTGGGGGATCAACATTTCCTATGCAAGCAATCTTACTATGTATTGCGTACTCTTACAATGCCTTTGAATTTTGACAGTTCAATAACATTCATTGCTTCATTTACGTTGTTGAGCAGTCTAATTTTTCAAACACATAAAGCAATGGTTTTGCAATGTCCTTCGGATTGTGACTGAAAGTATATCAGGGCGTTTGCCCACTTATCCGTATCCGGTTCATATTTGATTCATGTTCGAGACGTGAAAAAGAAAAAGTTTTGTTTGATATAGGTACTCGGTTTTGATCCGTCAAATAACGAATCGAAGTGAAAATTTACGAATCGAACACGAACCGTATACGCATGAGTGCACAAACGTCCATACAATTACAAGGATGGCCAAATCAAATCAGAAACGAATGAGAACCGGATACGGAGTAGAGGTCATAGCACACTCGCTCTTTGCGCTTCTTTTGATTTGAAACCAGAAGAGAATTTTATTGTAAATAAGATCTTAAACGTCTCCAGCCCACGAGAAAATATCAACCCTTGAATGATATCTAATGCTGTCAATATTGTCCCCAGGGCCTATTCTCTCGCATGACATTCCGTGAGCCAGTATGGGTGGGCGGCGCGGGCAACACCACCGGTCTTCAGAGCAAGCTGGGCTTGTCTGACGGACTCCTGGGCTGTGTCGACTTCCTCAGGATCAACGGAGACACCTACCAACTCATGAAGGATGCTGTCGCCACCCTGGATATTTGTGAGTACACTGTAAATAGAACTGAATTGAATACGGTAATCTTGAAATTGTAACGTTAGGTGTGACTCTAAAGTCAACATTTCTTGTGAGTCACAAGAAATGTTGACTTTAGAGATTTTGTCGTCTGTCACTTGTCTCTGCGTCCCTCGGTCGGCGTGACAACACGTTAGGTTTCGTGACTAGTCAATCGTCATCCTGCGGATGCCTCGTTGAGAGGTGAAACACGTGTCGATTTCTTCGGGTTTTTATGACTTTTTACGAATAAAGCCGAATAGTTTACTAAATATGAATATATCTACGTCTATAATTGTATTGTATAATGGATTTCCACAAAGCCACGCCTGAATCAATTAACTATGACATCATTCTGTCGGTTTATTCTGTAGAAATCTCACAGTTAAAACTTAGATGACATTTTTAAAGTTTTTAAATTAGCTGTCATTCCACGTGATGCTAGGAATTGACACTAATAACAGCTCACATCGCTATTGATTAGAATACTCTGTCTACGCTATTGATGGTGGACAGTATAATTCTATCTGTCATTGTGTCATGTTCCATAGGATTCCTAGTCTCTGACAGATTATTGGGACGTTAAAATCGTAGATAGATATGTTTTTCCATCTCCAGTATGCCAAACTTGGTGATAGATAGGTTATTGGGTTCGGCCGTTAGTCTTAATACTACTAAGGATTAAGAATTTATCTTTATAAGTAGGTTATCTACTGTAAACGTGGTCTTACGAAGCGGATTGAAAACTACTAAGCTATATCGAAGACAAACTTTCAACTACAATGCCGCAGGATAAGCGTTTACATTCAAACTCGGACATTTGAACAAACCCTCAACTCCGAACTAATAGACTTATAGAGGTATGAGGAACAGGGAGTAAAGTTCACTCATCCTCCATAGAAAAGGGAGGATCCTCCGACCAAACGGTATATCTGGTGGGCAACTGCCCGATGATTGATGTCGGGACGTTGTATTATATACAACGTATGCCAACATAAGTCGTTGTATTATATGCTAGTCGCGCGGTAAACACTGTTTGCGCGATGCAGAATTATTAAAATGTTCGCATGTGGCGATGCTAATGCCGCCACAGACTAAATCAATAGATTTGTAGCGGTTTCACCGCCACATACGAACTACGCAGCAAAAGACATGACGTCACACAAATCGTGCATCGCGCAGTTAGAGCTTGCCGCGCGGACGACATATTTAAGACTATCCGACATCGACTTTCGGGCAGTTGCCCGCCAGACACAACACCCGTCTGCTCGGAGGATCCTCCCTTCTCTATAGAGGATGAGTGAACTTTACATCCTGTTCCTCATACCTCTAAATTGGTGATCAAAAAGTTAAATAATGTGATACCTCAAGTAGTAAATTCTCTAATGTTTTAGTCTACTTTCTGCTTATAAAGGAAACTGACCAGCAGGCGTAGTATGAGCACCGCTTTGTCGACGGAAGAGAAGACAAAAATGACGTTCCGTGTAGACAGTACGACGGCAGCAAAGTAGAAAGAGGCAACTGCACTTTTTACGAAATTCACTCTTTAATATAATTCGACTCAGAATTCTTTGTTTTGTCATAGGATGTTTTTACTGTTTGATTGTCAATTTTTACTGATATTAAGTCACGTTAAACACAACTACGTACAGCTTTTTTTTTCAGTGTGTCGAAGTACCGTGTTTTGGAACAAATAACATTACAATAATATTGGCCTTAACCATTTCCTTGGTAATATTAACTAAATGATGTAAAATAGGAGAAGATAGCTTTCTTCTTCTATTAGTTATCACAGTTTTGCATTTAAAACGCTGTTCTGTAAATTATGATTTTACAGATAACCCTGTATACTTTGTGACCGTCGAGTAGAATATTTCACTACCATAGACAACTGTCAGTCGTCAGAGTGATATTGACAATTTGGTATAGAAAACTTTCTTCTGAAATAATCTACATATAAAATGACCTAGACAAAGATAGTTAGAAACGAAAGACAAAGTGACAGATTGAAGAAAGATTTCTACGGTGCAATGTCAAAAATGAAGAAAGGAAATGTCACTTTGTATAGAAACAGCTGTGTCTACTCTTCGTAGACATAGAAAGCGCATGCTACGCGTGCAGTGATACGCAGACTCATAATCTTCTATCCCTAATATTGTAAATTAAAATTGCTTCGCGTGTCTGTCTGTGTGACAGCGTTGTTTAAATTCGGAACTACGCAACGGATTTTGATGCCGTTTTCACCATTATCTAGATAATTTATTCCGGAAGGTCTGTAATACATTAATATGTATAATGCATTAATTTTTAACTTTAATAATTAAACTAAAGAAGTCTCGATGTTTTGTCAAGTCGTAAAAGCGAAGTAAAAAATAAACATAAAAACTACAGGACCGATTATAAAAATTATTTCATCAGTAGAATGCTATATTATCTATCAGTTATCACTGAGTAACATAAGCTATAATTTATAAAGATACGCGGGCGAAACCGCTGTGTTGCATAAATTGGTCCTTCTCTAGAAACTTAGCTAGAATATTGTTCATATTTAAGTCAAGCAGGCCCCACCACAGTATAATAAAGTAGCAGTATTATGTCTCGGCAGTAACCTTGAAATAATTACCTACGGCGCTCGGTAGATAAACCTGCCGCATCCGTGCGTAACTGGCGCGCACTTGAGACTGTTGCGTACTGATATACAAAGCCGTTTTCTATGAAGATAATTATAGTACTGTTACCAGTTTATACTGTGCCTCAGCTAACGTATGTCGCTAGAATAATAATGTGATTAGATCTCTTTGGAGGCGTGAAGTAATGGACGATAGCTTCGTCCCGCCGCCGCTGCCGCGATTTTCCTTCTGATGCTATCTTTATTCGGGGCTGATTTAGTTGGTGTTTATATTATGAGTGGTGAGATAACACGCACTTTGTTTTCAGGGCGAAATCATGACTTTGTGGGACTGTGAAAACAAAAGCAAGAGCTGCCAAGTTGTAGCGTTTATTAGTGTTTAACGAAATATGTAGTTTTATAATTACAGTGAAACCTGGATAACTGGACATTAAGGGGCCTCCATATTTGTATCACTTAAAGAGGGTTTCCACTTACCCAGTGTTTCAGATATCCAAGAATAAATAAATAACTGTCTCATTTACAGAGGCTTCCATTAATAGAGGTGAGAATAGAGGTTATTTCATCTATAGAGGTGCGATTATTAAGTAAAATAACGTATTTTGTGGGTAGACTAAGAATAGGTAAACAAGTCTGATGAAGTCTGCAATAAAGTTCGAGTTTGAGAGGTAAAAAATTTACGTTTTCTTAGTTACAGAGGTCAATACCTATAAAATTCAAAGAAAACAGTTTTGCAAAAGTATTAAAATATAGTCTCAGTAAAAGAAATAAAATACACTCGCTGTCTCAATTATAGAGACAACTCGAATTATATGACGACAAAATCGAAAGAACTGATCCCAGATAAAGAGATTTGTTTGGTGCCGCAAACAGAGGTAATTCAGTGCTTGAGTGCTCGGGACCTCAGCATGAGTTTCAGCTATGAAGGTTTCAGACTTACCCAGGTCCCACTTAACCAAGTTTTACTTTATAATAATGATAAAAGTAGTTGTTTAACTTCCAAGTTCAAAGCAATACCGTTCGTAGTTTGCATCAGTACTTTTAGGTAGGCAGTTCGCATTTCTAAAAATTAAGGGCCAGAAAGGAGAAAGCCGTTTTTGGGCCCAACCGTTACACGAATGAGATATGTACCAAAAAAATCTTCTATTTTTCTTAATTAACCCATTTTAATTTTAGCCTCATTAGCAATGGCCAAGTGTAGAAAATAAGTAGATTTCTATTTTATTGTTTTAAATCACCTTTGTAA
This sequence comes from Conistra vaccinii, assembly GCA_948150665.1. Taxonomy (NCBI): domain Eukaryota; kingdom Metazoa; phylum Arthropoda; class Insecta; order Lepidoptera; family Noctuidae; genus Conistra; species Conistra vaccinii. The sequence continues at coordinate 5,189,155 of OX411339.1, read as the reverse complement.
ACCGTTACAACACTTATTTCATTAAACGTCATTAACTTCACAAACGCTGGCATTATATCAATAGAGCGTACCCTAAGAATATTATCGAGTTCGTAGAAATCGATACTGTTACAAATAATTAAATAATCGAAGTGTATAGAGTGCCGCGAGTTTCTTGTGGCACTCTAGTGTCACTGCCTCGGCCCGGCTAGGGTGCCATAAGCGTTGCATTGTCACTGTCACTTGTTATTTAGGTTAGGTTAGGTTAGAACTGTGACCACACAACGCACGAGCCGAGCGAGCGTAGCGAGCGGTGCCGCGGTAGCGGCCGGCGAAGTGCCAGGGTCCGTTTAGGCACAAGAGAATGTAATGTTTTGGGAATGTGGTGTTTTACAGTGATCTAACCTCGACAATCAAACAAAATACCAAGTGACGTGACTTTTTGACAGTGACAATGACAATCCAATGCTTGCGGCACTTTGGCCGGGCCGAGGCGGTGTTACTAGGGTGCCTGTAGTGGCACTTTATCCGATAGGGATAGAGTGCCACTGGTGGCACTCTATACACTGCCTTAAATAGTACTACATTGTTTTGATATAATTGTTTTTAGGTATTAAGAACAATGTAAAATAAAAAAATCTGGAATCTAATTGATTTTTAATGTAACCACCATTAAAAAATCATTCAAAGAAGTAAATAATCGATAAAATCAATTGCACCACGGATTGCACTAGTAAACGGCAAATGTCAATGTCAACGTCTGTCAATTGTCATGATTGTATTCGTACTGTCATGTCATGTTATTGTTGTCATTCGCCACGCTAATGATTTTCCGTATTTCTCGGGATTTATTATTTCTGACTTCTACTCGAATACTGGCCTCCGAAATTGATTGCCATAGACTGCCCTCGCTTGAACATTGGGCACCGTATCCTGCCACTCCTGCTGACCTTTGCTGAAAAACTGGATCTGTATAATGCTCTTTTGACTGGATGACTGGATACAACGACATCAAGAGCCTGTGCATTAATTGCGGAATAGCAACGGACCGCGCTGCATTACAATGGGAAGGCGAAGACTGAAAGATGAAATGATTCTTTCAATTGTACAGGAATGGGTCGCGCATCAAACGGTTAGTATCCGATATATCTATATCGCAACATTTTCGTACTTACTATGAAATTATTTCATGTAATCAAACTAAATAGTGTTATCGCTTATGTTCAATTGTCTGTTGATAGTTGTATTTTATAAAATGATACCAGCGCATGCAACAAATTCATATTCAATCTAGACATGTGACATCTACAATCTGGACTGAACCTGCATTGTTAAATTACAGATTTTTCCCTCTCTCAGAGAGGAGGCCTGTGTCCCTGCAGTGGGAATGTAAGAAGGCCGCTTATGTTTAAGTACCCAAATGTGCCAATCAGATGTTTATTGCTAAATGCTAGTGCTAGACCTAATGACACATGATTGTTTGCTTCAGGTACTTAAATGAAAATGACTATCTGCCAAGCTTGCTGAAATCATACCAATGCTGTATCTCTTGATGGAAATGGACTAGAACAGACTGAACAGACACCGATGAATAGAACTGTGTAGAGGTGAACGGTGGCTGCAAGGGCTGTCAACATCGGACTCAACCTGGATGTTGAGAGGAAGAATAAAATCCAGCCTAATATATCCTATTACTAATAGGATATGTTTCGTTTATATGTTAGTCGACACTTCGACAGCTCTCTAAGTGGGAGGGATGCTATAGTCCAATATAATTGCACCTGTATTGTTGGCAAAAGAACGGTTGGTTGCTGTGTGTGGGCACAGCAACCAACCGTTCTTTTGCCATGAGCATAATTATGGTATTTTAGTTGGGCTTAGTTGGCACGGCACCAGGGTAGGTACTCAATTGCCTCCTGCACAATTTCTGGATACTGTATTATATAATGATAGTCCTAATGAAGAAGGTGATTAATAAAACGATTCATCACAAATAGGTGTGTTTTACTTTAATATATTATTGCAATCTCAGATTACTGTAATCCGTGATTGCATCAAATCCCGTAGTAGATACATACAATATTAGCAAATGCAAGCCAGTAGTGTTCTAAGTGGGCCTTGTCTAATAAACATAGTTTTCAGCTGAGGTTTTCAGTAAGATCATAGAGATAAATCACCCGCTAAGCGCTTTTTATGTGGGTACCTACTAGGAGGTTTTAACCGCATCGTGATAGGCTGCAGGTGCTGCAGCATAGCGCATGTGGTTGCCCAATTAACGTAGGAAACAAACAAAGCCTCAAAATATCATTTTTTATTTGAATACCTCAAATAATAAAAATAACCTAAAATGTAAACATTGTCTGATTTTACCAATTTGGCCATTGCTGGGAGACGTCAAAATTGGCGTCGTGAGTTCTTCCTAAATGCTCTAATTTATGGCCAAATTCCAGCCCTGTAACGCTGGGCCCAAGTTTCTATGGAATTTGGTTTTCTCCTTTGGTGAAATAGCTAAGTACTTATAATGAATGAAATGTCCTGCATTCGAGACATTTCACTAGAGGCCTATTTGAGTGTGCGATGCTATAGCACCGCTTTGATACGGCGGAGTGCACCTGGCGAAGAAACGCTTGACTTAAAGGAAACTATGGCTTACAATCCTCATCCAACACAAAAGAAAGAAGAAAAATAAGTTTATATTTATCACAGAAACACGTGCATACAAAAAGATAATTAACTCGAGTAGAACAATAAAACACAATAGATTTAAATATAATCTCGAGCACAAAACAGAAATAGTCGGCAGCTGCTGGCACGTCATGACTATAGCAAGATGGCTTCCACCCACAGCACACAGCAGTACGTCTTTGAGACCATAAACCGCAATGAATCCAACATTTCAAAGATCACAAAGATCACAGTGTTATTAAAATCCTAACACACATTGTTCCATTATATCCTACTATGTATTACTATTAACTATTATAAAATTATAAATATAATATTAATAATAGTGAAAGTCTGGTAGGTAATATTATAAATGTGAAAGATTGCATGTTTGGATGTGTGTTACTCAATCACGCAAAAACGGCTCAACGAATTTGAATGAAATTTGGCACACAGATAGTTCATAACCTAGATTAACACAAAGAATACTTTTTATTCCGATATTCCCACGGAATCAAGACTTATGCGAGTGAAACCGCAAGGCGCTGCTAGTAATCACATATTTCAAACAAGTGTGCCTCTACATTAATCATAATAATCTCTCTTTTGACAGCTTGATCTCCGTCTGGCATCAGCCTGAGATAATTCTGTGCCACTAAAGTTTTCACGACAAAGAGACCGAGTTAATCACGATTTGATGTTTGACTTTCCCTCTGCTGATAAGTTTTCGTTCCAAGGATTATTTTTTGTTAATTAGTCAACTTTAGATTAGAAGAGTTTCCCCATTTTTAACTTTGCTTAAAAAAAACTGGCCAAGTGCGTGTAGGACTGGCAGACAAACGGTTCTGTACCACCGTAGAATATTTAGAAAAAAAACGGCAAAAAAATCACGGTTCTTATATATGAGCACCCCTTTGATTTCTAACTTTAGTTTATTATTTGTTGTCAATCTGCCTAGGCTTTTCCCAACTATATTGGGGTCAGCTTCCAGTCTAACCGGATGTAGCTGAATACCAGTATTTTACCTGGAGCGACTGCCTATCTGACCTCCACAACCCAGTAACTTGGTAATACGTTACCCCAGACTTTAGGACTTCTGACGACTCGTAACGACTGTCAAAGATCCTCGAATGACAGCCGGAGTCAACGGCTTAAGTCATAGCACACATAATCAACTCAACGGCTTAACGTGCTTTCCGAGGCACGGAGGAGTCTCGGTATGGAAAGATGGTCACCCATTCACTGACCAACCCCGACAAGTATAGCTTAACCTGATGGAACGACTCGTGCGGCTGTTATTACTTAGCCATGAGCTTATTATTTGTTGTAATAGCGGCAATAGACATACACAATTTGTGCAAAAAAAAAAAAACTACCTATTACGGTTCATGAGATACAGCCCGCTGACAGACAGACGGACACCGAAGGCTTAGTAATATAGGGTTCCGTTTGGCACCCTTCGGGGACGAAACACATTTTTTTAATAAAAATAAACTAACAATTTCTATGCCAAAGAAGCCGTGAGAATGGTCATTACTATTTGAGTGTACCTGAGTAGGTACGTACTAAGATGTAAATGCAACGAAGAAACGGTTTCTTTTAGAGAATAGCTAATGATAGTGAGCTCTTCCGCGGATTGTAAATCTTCAAAGCTGGGTACAGAACCCTAAAAAAATAATGTTTAAATAATGCTTGGTAAAAATACGATTTCGTTCATCAATATGTTTATTCAGATCTGCTCTCAGCTATTTTAGTCTGCTCTTGGACATAATGGAGAGGTCCAAGTTGGGTCATAATTCCCGGTCAGACCCTTTAAAGGTTCTAAGTTCGTTGACCTATGCTCCCGTCGGCCTTTCCGAGTTAGTAGTTTCCGAAGAAATATTTTAATATCATTTAACGTTATTATTTATTTTAATTTTCTAAAATAGCATCTTATATAGGGAAGGCGAATTTAAGGAATGATAGAGCCTTATGTCGGCGAGCGTTTGAATTGTTTTATTTTATTATTATTGAACTATGCTTTTACAGACCAGCGCCACTTTTCGCGCGACGCGATACGAACAATACAATTTCTAAGAAAATTTCACGGTATAACAATAACCGGTGTCGTCGCGCGACAAGTCGCGCTGGATTACTGGCTAGAACTACCCGCGTGTTAAATTAATATCGCTATTGTAGCAGCACGTTGTATAAATACAAACATATATCTGTTTATGTCATTGGAATTTTCCCATTTCGTAGACATGAATGTCACACCCCTCGTTGAGACAAATCGAATCAAACACAACAGTACCATCACGACGAATTCGATAAAATGCCTCTTCGTTTCGTTTCATAGAGTATATAATACGTTTACATTAGGCGCGGTTTATTCATAATACATAACACGTTTTGAAAGGCTTGATAAGTTGATGTGTTTGAGTTCTTCCATCTTCATTTATTATCGAATCTATTAATTCCTAGGTACTATCGTGGCATTGACATCTTGCTTAGCAGACGGTTGGCTGTTTGCAATGGGATTATTTTGAAGTGAAAACCTCTTTAGCGGCGTTGTCCACTATTTTTGGGGTGGGTAAAAAACTTTAAACTCGCGTCAGGACGTAAGATCCGTTGCCTAGCAACCGACAAAGTAAATAGTCTTTAAAATTACGTAAAGATTGCGAGGTAAGAAACTTTACCCATATTGATGGGTAAAAAAAAGCAGTCTAAACATACTTCATGAAAAGTGTTCAAATAAATTGTTTATTTTTGTTAGACTATATTTTGAAAATAAATAAATACGGGGTGTCCGGGACATCGACGCGAAGCCGGTTGCCATGGATTCAGTACATGGTTCTGAAACCACCTGCGTTGAAATTTTTCGTCGGTTATTAAAAAAAAAATCTGCTGTTTCATAGAAAAGTGCAATACCTACGGGGTCAAAATGTATGGAACAGCAGATATTTTTTTTTATTTAACCGACGAAAAATTTCAACGCAGTGGGGTTCAGAATCATGTACTGAATCCATGGTAGCCGGCTTCGCGTCGATGTCCCTGCCACCCTGTATACTACTACTACTAATGAATATTGTATTTAGCCACATAAATTAATAGTTATTTGTTATACAAGAGTGCAAAGTTGCTTTTTAACCGCGTGTTCAATTTTGATGACCGAGCAAGCGAAGGATTCTAAAATTGAATCACGAGCGCAGCGAGTGATTCAAAATTAGAAGCCTGAGCGTTAGCGAGGGAATCAAAAGAGCACGAGGTGAAAAATCTTTGCACTCGAGTGCAACACGTAACTTTTCATTCCACCTCAGCGAGGAAATGACTAAATGCAAAAAAAAAAACGTTTACAATTTATATTTTAAATACTTCTCGCGTGATTGTTGAGGGAGAAAGCTCATTTGCGCATTATTAACAGTTTCAGTCAATTCTGTTGGCGTCAAGCAAACTTCCTCGTCGCTAGAATCACTCATTTTAGTTTTTTCACTTGTTTTCAAGTTTCTTGTTTTTAATAAAAGGTTTAACAATGACGTGAAAAAATGCCGCGTAAAGAACCGCGTACAAAGCAAATTGAAAAAAGAACACCAAGAAGGTTCCGAGTCTGAGTTTTAAAAAAAATTAAAAAAAAGTTGTATGATATATTCGGCACCATAGAGGTAGCAGTAAATAGGTTTAATGTTTTTTTTAATTCACAAACTTAGTGCACACGATGTTCTAAATTCAATTTACTTTATCCTCTAGACAATAAAAACGGCTTTTCCACTCAGATATTGAAGATTAAAAATACTCTTTCCGAGATGGTGGGATGAAAAGTACTTTTATACTGATAAATAAAGCAATTCGTGCGAAATTATCCCCTAACCATTCCAAAATATTCAAAAATGCACAACGCTAATGTTCAAGTTTTCACTTCTGCCGGCACTCCCGGAGTGCAACCCGTTGTTTTTTTCCTACTACTTTGAGGATGTTAAGTCCATTTCTTCGCCATCATATACCCATCCCACCAGTGGCGGATCCAGGATTGTCGTTTGATTCTGGTTTATGCTTTGGATGGTCTTTACATGAATCAGTCTCAATAAAATTATCGAAGTGTATAGAGTGCCGCGAGTTTCTTGTGGCACTCTAGTGTCGCTGCCTCGGCCCGGCTAGGATGCCGTGAGCGTTGCATTGTCACTGTCACTTGTTATTTAGGTTAGGTTAGGTTAGAACTGTGACCACACAACGCACGAGCCGAGCGAGCGTATATAGCGAGCGGTGCCGCGGTAGCGGCCGGCGAAGTGCCAGGGTCCGTTTAGGCACAAGAGAATGTAATGTTTTGGGAATGTGGTGTTTTACAGCGATCTAACCTCGACAATCAAACAAAATACCAAGTGACGTGACTTAGTGACAGTGACAATGGTAATCCAATGCTTGCGGCACTTTGGCCGGGCCGAGGCGGTGTTATTAGGGTGCCTGTAGTGGCACTTTATCCGATAGGGATAGAGTGCCACTGGTGGCACTCTATACACTGCCTAAAATTATTTACTGGAAAGTTTATAAACGCTATTTTATGCTCCTTATTTGCAATTTACGAGAGACCTACTGACCCTACAGTGCGCATAGAGTGGTATTTAAATTCGGATCACACCCCGCTCAGTGCAACTAAAGTGTGTTTTTTTTGAGGCGGGGAATTTTAAATTGAAATATAACACAGAGAAATATTTTTAATATCCATGAAATTAGCATGTGGCCTCCGCAGCTGGCACGTATCTACTTGGTGTAATTTGAAGGTCAAATTTTCACACACTCTTCGCAGTCTATATTTCGGCATTAATCCGTCGAATGTGGGCATCTAAGTGCTCAATTGTTTCTAGTTTATCGACGTAGACATGCGACTTTACATATCCCAAGAGAAAATAATGTAATGGCGACAAATCGCACGAACTTATAGTCAGTAACAACACGGAAAAAAGGAAGATCGTACGAACGATGATTTTACCATTCGTGAAATTAGTCGTTCGTCAAATGTTTCTTTCAGTAAACTAAGCCAAAAAAAATATTAAGCTTTCAGAAAAATAGGCCTTCGCGTCATCCGCGGCGGCCACATGCCCGAAATTATATATTCAAACAATAATGCCATAAAATTATCTGCCAAATAAAGCCAATTTCATGGATGTTAAAAGAAAAAATGAGGCAGTCTGGGACTGCCGATTGAAGTGAAAACTAACTAAACTAAGTACTAACTAACTAATTTATGTGACTTGCTGTCAGTACAAGAACGAAAGCTGTATCTCCATTAAAAAAAATCCAAAAAAATAAAACAGAGTGCGCTGTCAACAAAAACTTGAACGTCTCACGAATTTTCGATCAGGGGGCCAAGTCTACTAATTTACAAACGTCACAATGGTCTCTCGATTGTTAGTTTTTGACAGATTTGCCATACAAAATCTGTCAAAAACTCACCATCGACAGACCATTGTCCATGACCATTGTCATTGACCATGACCATTGTGACGTTTGTAAATTAGTTGACTTGGCCCAGCTTGGCCCCCTGGTCACGTGTCCTGACGCAAGTTTAACATTTCTTACCCATTCCCAAAAAAGTGCACAACGCCGCTAAAGAAGTTTTCACTTCAAAAAATCTAGGTTTTATTTTATTTTAAAGTTCTCCGCCTCTAAATAAATAAAATACTCGATACAACAAACTTAACCTCAACTCGGACTATCAGATCAAAAAGATGTTGGTATAAAAAACTGTTTTACAATATTTAATTAAATTTTAATATGCTGTAATACAAAGTACGAGTCTTTGGACAGACCCCTTTGTCTTTGTCTTGTTCTTGTCTTTTACATCCGGTAATACCCAGCTGCCAACTACTTTCACGACGTCTGTCTTATAAAACTCAATTCTAACTTTATTTAATTAACTACCTGTCTCTAACAGAGCTGAATACCTAATTCTGACAGATCTGTCCGAATAAACAATAACTATACCAATAATGTTTCGTTGACAAATTCAAATCACACCGCCATTTGAATTTCTGATACACAACTATGAATAAACATAAATCTTTGTCCTTATTCCAATGCATTTTGTATTTCCGATTTCATCGTTCCTAAGCGCGTACTGGTTCGTTTAAACAATTTTGGAGTAAATCTGCAAAGCGTTTGTTCCACGATTGGATTTAAAACGTTCCATTTGACACGACAAACAGAATCCGCTGGCAGCCATGTTTGCGCGCCGAAATGTATTGTGATGTGAGCCAACGATTTCAAGATCGAATTCAGCAAATAGAGAGGATTTGTCGCCGAGAACGACTGAATCATAAGACTATTCCTTTTATGCTGTCGATGTCTTTTCTCCGTACATTTGTGTTACCTTTATCGGATCGAATGTCTCGACGAAATGTATTTAGGGACCTATCAATAATTCTACTGAGATCAGATGTTATGAGACCCTCATAAATCGTAACATACATTCTGTTTTCGGTTTTATTTATTTCTCCAGTATAGTTCTTAGTCAATTTCGAATAAATTGTGTGTATTCTCCCGTTCAGAAAGTCGAATATTGGGGTATAAAACTTGCTATATCGCTGATCCCTTGTTATAATTTTCGTATTAAGGTAACGTATTCGAGATCCGAGCTTGGATGAAGCGTATAAAATATTTCCTTTCATCGCAACTCGCAATAAGGTACTTGATTTTTCACCGAGGCCTAGTAAAATATTTTATAGATCATTCGTTCGGCGCATGCGCTTCTTTGTTATTTTTGTACGCCACGAAATAACTTATTACGTAGCTATTTCGATGCCTTTCAATATAAATTGTTTGGCTACATATTCATAACTATTTATCCTTTCTTGTAGACTTTATTTCTAGGGGTTTTCATCCTCAAACGAGGGCTAGTGTGGCGCTATCTACAACGCCACATGCGAACTACGCATTAACTGATGACGTCATACTAAATCCTGCATCGCGCAAGCAGAGTTAACAACAATCGTTACACAAGCCAACATACAAGACAAGTGCACAATATTAAGCCATAGACACAGCATGCAAAAATAATATTAAATCAAAGAAAAAAAAACACCAGTAAATAGTAGAAATAGCACATAATCTTACTATTTAAATAAATAAGATGAACATAAACTGTCCGTGATTTTAAATTCCGAATGTGTTCGAAAATAAATACGAACACATTCGATTCCGAAGAAACGACATCGACGAAAGTTCGTTCATTCTCGAAGTTTGCACATCACATACTCTCCGTGAGAGTATGGCCGCCTTGACTTGTTCCTCGCGCTTAGCAAACGTAGGGTTCCCCTCGTCGTTAGTTAGGGAACGTGTGCGGAATTCCGGTGATGAATGGTGCCGACATTAGGGTACGGCCCTTGAATTTGAATTTATCAACCTACACAGTACTTTACTCTCCATTTTGGCTTCTTTGCTGGGTATTTTCTAGGGCGTTACTCGAAGATACTCCATTTGTGCCATTGGGCTTGTACATACACAAAACTGCGAATCGGCGCGGTCTTAGGGAGCCGTCGCAGATTTGTGTACAAGTCCATTATCTGTTGACTGGATTACCGTTTGTGCTCACCAGAACAATCAGAAACAGTCACACGTCTTATAATATGTCTCATTCTGAATCGGAGATTCAAACACCCCAATTTTGCACCACCTCGCAAACTTCTACTTTTCGTGTGGTTAGTGACTAACCAGGTGTCAGAGTTTTAGAGCCACCCATGGGCCTATGAATGTACCTCGCAATGAATCCACAAGACGTGAAGCGATCCGATTCGACTTTCCAGAACATGACGTTAACCAGGAAATCAAGTTATCAATCTAAAACTTCCTCTTCACAAATATCAACCTAAATCTTAAGAAAAGACGTTCCATTTGTCTCTTGCTCCAAAGTCTCCACATTTTGTTATTTACGAAACATCACAAGTAGGTCGACTTATGTATAATAATCTGCATTGAAAAAGGTGCGTTCACCGCTGGTCATTGATGTAGTGAAGATTGGCGGAAAGATTTAGGGTAGATTGCCGTACTAAGGAAGTGCCGTACAATAGGGAAACGGCTTATGCCTTACACCGGTTGGACAAAGGGTAAGAACTCACTTTATTTGTAATTTCCCGTCAGATTAACTCCATTCAAGTCTTTATTGCCTTTTTATTATCGCTGGCTTTATAATAAACTTTCGATTTTCAAATTATTTACCAACGCAATCATCTTGAGATGTTTTCTCCAAGTTTTTGTAACTAATTAGTTGTGCGTCAAATGGAGCGGATTCGTTTAGCTTTTAAAATCCAGAGTGAAATATGACGTGTCTGGCTCGCTGTAATGAAGTACAGAGATTAATTCTCAGAAAATGATGTTGTAAGTATTTTGTTTGAAAACTCTGAGCTCGTTAAGTAGTCAGAAGTTCGTTTGAAAGATCGAGTAACATGCGGGTGATTCCTTGAACTTTATTTGCCTACACCGCGTAAAAACGAGTATTATGTGTAGGGTTATTTCTAAATAGGAGCGCAAAACAGGCACTTTGGAGTCGAAGTACTTAGGTGACTTTAGAAATCGCTCCTACTAGGATTTCTCTTCTAAATTAATGCGGAATCCTTAAGACGCAGATATCTGCCAGTGACCTTACGTGGTTAGCTTGCGCGTTCTGTACTAAACTCACGCAACGCCTCGTACGCCCAGCCAGTAATAGGACTTGCCCATCAAGGAGCGCTGTCCCAAAGATGCATTATTAATTTATTATAATAAAAACAAAAGATATTTTAACAAAACACTTATACTAAAACATCTATAATTATTTATCTTTAATATGGTGAAGGTTTCAGGAAAATATACTTGATAGATTTTGCGTGATTCTCAGCTAAGTTAAGAAAATGCCCTAATTTAACATATTATTTTTCCAAATCATTAACACTACTCGTTTAGACATTATCTTCAGTATGAAATCATTAAAAGTCGGTTATCGTCGCCTTAAGATTAAATACTTCGCACTATTCACTGTTGTAAATTATTAAGATTGTATACTTTCCATTACTGGTATTCAGATGCATCCGGTTATGCTGGAAGCCGACCCCAACATAGTTGGGAAAACGCTAGGCAGATAATGATGCACGCTTTTCATTGCGTTGCCGTAAAAGTTGATAAAATGGGCTACAATAAAAAATACCACCCGAAATGAAAGAACTCTTTTTAACCCCTGACGCGACGACAAAATATTAACTACAAATTATATTAAACTTAAAAGGCCAGTATATTTTATTTTGAAACTTTTTAAAGGATTTTGTTTGTGTCGGGGGTCTTTTTAAATTTTATAAATTTAATTTTTTTATCGAACAATTCCAGTTGACAATATTTAAACTTTTTACAAAAAACTATGGTACTATTTCGTAAATCTACACCAAAATGTGCCCAACAGACAGTTCTCCACCAAATCGATAGCTCAGCGAAAATTTCAGCGACGCATCAGACTAGGATCACATTTGTTTCACCACCCGATCGAAGGCGACAGACAACTCCCAAGATTAAGTATGGGCGTGATAAATGAGATTTCTTTTCAAGTTATAGGAGACGCCGCTTATGTGGCAGTACCTTTGTGCTTGGGGGAGACTAAAACTTTAAAGTGAAAGATATGGAGATGAACTATAGGGTGCTAATGCAGTTGGTGGTACCGGACATACTGAGTACCAGACTTCGTCAGAATACTGAGTTATAAGCTCATTTTATTACGGATGTGCTGTCTATGTATTATTTGTGAGGCAGATATGAAATTTCATAAACTGGTTTATAACTGATCTCGTTTTATTGTCATCATCGTCATCATCATTCTCCTGCTTTTTGTTCTTATAGTAATTTATTTGGGATCGAAGCAAATTGTCTTCTTCTTCATTTATGTCATCTCAATATTCACCCCAATTCTAGCCATATCACCCTTTCGCACAATGCATCTGGCTATCATTTCTTTGATATCTATCGTCATCGCAGTTCAGCGCGGCTGTTTGCGATCCTTTCTAGCTGTAAGCACGTTCTTTTGAACGTATTAGATATAGTTAGAGAAGTACCTTAGCTCTAAGCCAGTGTAACACCTTTATACCTACATTATGGAATGCAAATAAAGATATGAATATGAATATTTCTGTTCTTACGTAGAAATTTAATTGGCGTTGGGGATTTACCCACAGAAATATGGGTAAGTCCCAAACGCCAATTTACGATTATGATAATGGGTAAGTTTAGGATTAAGTTTTTACTGAAGCAAAACTATCAGTAAGTACCTAAACATGAATTTTAATAAAACTATTCGTCGATCGCCTTATAAATGGCGCCCGAAACTTGAACTACAATATAAACAGAAAGCACTATCGAAATTCTGTAGAAATCGACATACATTTTTATTAGAAATATCTTTACGGATTCTATTGAACAGAAACACAATTTTCGAACAACGTTTGTCATTTCTTACTTTCTTTGTCTTTACGTATCCAATGATCGACATGTAAATATTAGAAATTGGAGTCTTATCGCGAGAATTCGTTCTCAACGAAGCTTGCTCTTGGCATACACAACTACGTACATACATCCTTCCCTATTTTATTACTATCGCTAATACCACGCTCACTGGAATAATGAAATTCCATCTTGCCGCGTATTGAATACGTAATCATTTGTCACGAACTCCTGTAATAGCATTTACGCCTGTTTTGTTCATGTATATATTATTGTATCTATTCTGATCGTGAATTCTAGTTAATTCGGTTTTGTATAAATTTATTCTACTGAAACACTGTCGTTTTCAGCGCTGACTAATTGGTTGGTTGCTGGAAATTGCATTTCTTTAATTGGCCCTTTGATCATAATAAGAATTTAAAGAACAGTTTCTCAGTGAAAATGTTCGACCTTTTCTTGGGGTAGGTATAATGGAAAATATGGTAGGTAATATTTGTATATTTGAGAGACTAGCTGCCCGCTCCGGCTTCGCACGGGTAAGCACTTATCTACAGCGCACCTACCTACCCTAACTACCTACCTACCTATATACATACATACATACCTACCTACCTACCTACCTACCTACATACATACATACCTAACTACCTACCTACATACATACATACCTAACTACCTACCTACCTACATACATACATACCTACCTACCTACCCTACCCTACCTACCTACTTACCCTACCTACCTATTTACCTACATACATACATACATACCTACCTACCTACCCTACCTACATACCTACTTTACCAACATACATACCTACCTACCTACCGTACCTTCACCTACCTATCGTAAGAACCATCTCCTTACTATAACAAACACAACAAAAAAATAATTAGTGAAATTGGTCCAGCCGTTCACGCGTGATGCCGTGACCAAGGAAATAGGGATTCATTTTTATATATATAGATTACCTATAATATAACAACAAATGTGTTGGTGACATCCAAACATTTAACGTGTATATATCAATCTTAACGTTTCTTCCCATCCATTCCATAATTCCATTAGCATTTTTCTTTGTGTCTAGATAGTTAAATGACTTTGCGGAAATGTATTATAAAATACAATAGTACTCGACGGATATGTTACGCTTAACTGATCTTAAAGAGTTATAAAGAACCCTGTAAGAAATCGACACGTGTTTCACCTCTCAACGAGGATCCTAAGGATGACGATTGACTTGTTGCGAACCCGGACACGATGTGTTGCCTTGCCATGTCTAGCGCCGAACGTAGTGTAGGATTATTAACAAGCGGATTAGGTTATTAAATTTCGTCTATTGTATTTTTTTTTGTGTCTCGATATTGGGTGGTCTTCTCATAAATCTTTAGTTTTAAATAACTAACAATAGTGTTTTAAGTGCAAACATATTACTAACAATTTATGGATCTTTTAGTGTTAACGGAAATGAAACGATTTTATTTTTATTTATTTACAGCGGAATGCGCACCAACACTCGCGCCATGGAAACCACCAGTAGAAGTGACAACGAGCGAAGCAACGCAACACCAAAGAGACACAGAATCACACGCAATATACGATATCAACGACATAGTTCACTTCGAAGACAATGACCTCGTCATGAGGGACGCCAAACGAGCCAAAATACATGACAACAACAAACTGGACAACTCTGTCGTACCATTCAAAACTTACCCTAGTTACAACGATGTTAAGACTCATTTTGGAAAGGATAATAAAAGTTCAGGGGTTGTGGCTGATGTAGACAATGATTTGAAGAGTGATGATAGAAAAGAGGATAACTCTTGTGAGTGTCAGCATGGAGGTGGTTGTGTTGCTAATGTGTGTCTGTGTCCCCTCGGGTACGCGGGCGTCAAGTGTGAGATCACTTTAGATTTGAAGGTAAGAAAAGTGTTAAATAAGGTGTTAAAAAATTTACTTTTAATATTTTCAGAGGTGCTTTAGACCATCAAACTGAATAACTTTTACTATGAGACCAACATTTAAATTGCGAAAAATATATCAGCTGTTTCATAGTAAAGTTTAATACCTACTGCTCTAAATGTATGGGACAGCTGTTTTTTTTTTCGTGATTCAATATTGGTCCCATAGTAAAAGTTATTCAGTTTCATGGTCTAAAGCACCTGTTAAAGTTTCTAAAGTTAATTTTTTAACACCTTATATATGTATGTATAGTTCTTTTACATGATACTAAAACTAAACGGAATTTTGCTCTTAGTGCAACGTAACAGTTATAAATTGAGATGAGAATACGAAGTTTGAGTCATTAATTCTATTTGTGTCTAGTCCGAACGTATATACAATGAGCATTGTGTGAATTCCCAGTTATGATATAACAATCTATTATTTCGAAGACAATCAATAAATTAAAAACGAACAGTCTAGACTATCATATCCAAGTCTAGACAATATGTAAACAGATATTTTTTCCGCAAAATGTTTACGTCAATACAAGAAAAATAACGACTACGTCTTCTCCTATAAGTTGTCTTTCATTACCAAAACAGCAATTTGGAACGGAACCATTACTTTTGTCAATACTTTGTCTTAAAAGAACGTGTTCTCAGAAACGAGTACTTACTTTCTTTACCTTTATTTTACTCCTTTCATAAATCAAATGAGCCGGGAGGAACAGTTTTTGTCTTTTTACAACTTTGTTCGAAAAATGTTTCTCCACTTCGTCTGGACTTGTAGCTCTTTGAATACTTTGTGGAATTGAGGAAAAACTGATAGTTTCTTCTCCCCGCTATGAACTAAGACCGTTTTGTGTAAAAATGAGTTTGTTGTTCAGGAGAATATATTTTATTTGGAAGAAATTAAAACACTTTGTGAACTTTCGCATCCGCACCGCTGTGTCTCCTCAAGTACGTAGTAATAAGGTGTTTCCTTTAATTTAACAACTTGGTAACAAGCTGCTAGTTAGCACTATCTACTGGCTCCACAATGACCCATTTTCCTTTGAGACCCATTTTCATTTTGCAAATGAATAAGATTTCATCAATGAATATTTGCAGTTTGGTCCTTGTCTTCCTATCATCTGAATGCTACTTGTAATTATTTGCAGTTTGGTCGTGTAGTCCGCACGACAGTAATGCGTCTATTACAGTTGTTAGCAATGTACCATCTTATCTGTCTCTGGCAGTAATTGCTACTATTTCTAAGCCCTTGTTTCCCGGACATTGGTTAAACCATAGATATTTTAGTAATATATTGTTTTAAACGTTTACCAAGTTTAAAAATTATTCTGTGACATTTAAATTGTTGCGAGCAGTGGTGGCCCAGTGGTAACGGCCCCGACTTACGAGTTGTAGGTCGTGGGTTCGAACCCAAGCAGGCGCTTTACTTTGTGTAAATGATTTCATCACCACTGCTCTCAAAACGGTGAAGGAAAACATCGTGAGGAAACCGGCATGTTCTAGAACCAAAAAAATCGAAGACATGTGACATCTACCAACCCGCACTGGGCCCGCGTGGTAGATTACGTCCCACTCCCTCTCACAGAGAGGAGGCCTGTGTCCCAGCAGTGGGAACATTAATAGGCTGATGATGATGATTTAAATTGTAATGTGTAACTGTTATATTACTCGTATGTCCCAATTATGTGAAATAACATAAAATGTCGTATGAAAAATCAAGTATAACTATAATAGGTTTGTGGGCTCAAAAACAAAATCACTGTCCCTTACGTCACCATCGTCGGTACCAATTTCTCCACTTCGCCTTTGAATATCAGTTCATATGACCAACTAAATAAAATCTTCTCCAACTAAAAAAACTCAAAGTCTAAAAGTTTAAATGAAACTCGACATGTGTGCATAGTCATACAGTACTATTTCCAATGAATAAATTAAATTCCGTATTCGTTCGCCAATTTTCTTTTAAAGTTATCCCTTTGAGCGCTGCACAATATTTGTGTTTCATTGCTGGGTCCGTGCTTGTTTATGTGAACTGTGTGAAGTCGACTCTTGATATTATTTCAGGTGCCGAGGTTCAACGGGTCGTCGTACTTGCGTTTACCCGGGCTGGGGAGTGCCGCAGAATCCTGGCTTGATATACAGGTACGGTGACACAGCTGTTGTTTTTAGAGTAAAGTATTTTTGGAAATTTGTTTCATGTGTGTGTGTTTGTGTATGTGTGTTGTATCATGATACAGACAACCTTTAGGTTATAGAGGTATAGAACTTTTGGTGGGATGTGGTAGAGGTTCTATAGTGTGATGAAATTAAATGTTCAATCAATATAACACACTTAATGTAATGATGAAGTTACTCTAACTGAACACGGTTTATAAACAATAATAAGGGTAGGTAGTATAATATAAAATGACGCGAATGACACGGGACGGGATGCAGTTAGTGACTGCCTGTGTGTCGTATCGTATTTGAACTGTATCTGAACTCACAGACGGGCGACGTCTTAAATACTTGAGTTCCAAGTTTGTGTGCATGTGTGGGCTACATACATGCTATGAGTAACAGGGTGTAAAGTTCACTCATCCTCTATAGAAAAAGGACGATCCTCCGACCCTGGTGTTGTGTCTGGTGGGCTACTGCTGTCAAGCCGTTGTATATGTATAATTATGCTAGTCGCAAGGTAAGCCCTTCTAGCGGGATGCAGGATTTTGCGTGACGTTCGCATGTGGCGATGAATATGCCAAATTGCCAATTGACGTAGATGACTGTTTTATTTATAGAATAAAAACACAACTCAAAAATATTATCAGTCAAATGAACTTTTGCAAGTTTCACATACAACAAATCAACATACCACAGTAGAAGATGGGAACGTGGAAGATTTAGAAAGATATATAATAATAGAAGGATAACTTTGATTCTTTAAAGGCTTGCCTCTTGGTCAAAATCGAACGAGGAATCTGGTAATTGCCCTTTACTGGGCTGTGGAAACCTATAATCTCATAAATAACCAACTTTGGAAATATCCTGTCCAACTCAGTGTTGATCACTTAACAAAGTGTAAACGGGAATTTCGCTAATATTTCTAAACAAACTTTTTCTTTTTAAAAGCTTTCAGCGAAACTCCGAACCAAATATAATTTAGACTAACGTTCGCAGACACTTAAGAAGTTAGGCCATAAATTAATAGCCTCAGGTGCAGAGGATTGCCTATACGAGCTTGTTCATGCTCTATTGGGTTTTAAGGGAAATAGGACATGTTAGCTTCGTGTCTAAGCTGTAGGTTGACATTCTTAAAACTTAAAAAAGTTATCTCAAAAAAGTAGGCGCAAAAAGGCACCATATGCGCTAGTAATAAGTATACAGGGTGAAATAGAATTCATGAGCATCCTCTTAAGGGGTCATTGTACTCATCATTGTGAACAACTTTCACTATGGGACCAACCCTGAAATCACGAAAAAAGATCAAATGTTCCCTACATTTTGACGAGCTATGCGAACATAAATGTAGGGAGCAGTTGATTTTTCTGTTTTTTTATCAATTAGATGCAGAATAATATGACAAACAAAAGTTAATAAGCGGTAACATAACCTAACTTCAGTCTAAACCGAGTTATAGAGAAGGGTTGCCGAGTTACATAAAAATTCAAGTTCAAAATATTCATCTCGGACCGCATTTGTAGAAAAATCGTATATCAATTCATTTTTATGATAGGTTTTTCCAATACCGACTAAGGTTTCAAAGATGGGCGCGGTATTAAACCAAATGCGCCACCTCTCATAATGATTTGGCTATTGT
Source organism: Conistra vaccinii (assembly GCA_948150665.1). Lineage (NCBI taxonomy): Eukaryota > Metazoa > Arthropoda > Insecta > Lepidoptera > Noctuidae > Conistra > Conistra vaccinii. The sequence goes on along the minus strand of OX411339.1, from coordinate 5,170,329 downwards.
CCTTTGTTACTTTCATTAATTTAGGAGCTTAGTTAGACTAAAAGGTTTTATTTTTCGCTTTTCAGTTTCTATTTTTTCGGTCTAATTTATTGTTAAGTACAAAGTTTTTCACAGCAGGGATCACTTATATTCGATTCTGGTCTCATAAATCTTGACGCTAGACTACAGTGCGCGCGGAACTAGTTGCCCGCGCCTTAGGTGGCGACTCATCTCGCTATTGCAATCTCATGTGCGTGTTGTCTAAACTAGCCGGAACTTTCAACGCGTGTTGCCGTCTGAAGTACGGCGCCGCACTGACTGGGTAATGAATGACAGCAAGTGCCCCCGCCTCTCCGTCCCACCGCTCACATACCTAATGCTGGTTTCACACGAGGGCAGAACAGTGAGGCAGAACAGTGGGACAGAACAGTTTGGAAGGACAGTGGCGTTTAATTATAGGACAGTCCGCAAGTGATAGTGATAGCGATGGAGCGTCGACGACGACAACGTCAACATTTACGCATTTGGTATTCCCATCGAGTCTCTTATCCAAATCAGAGCAGAATCTCGCGCGGCTCTATTCCGATATAGAACAGAGTCACTTTGCCATAAACACTCTTTTTCTTTGTAAAGTCTTATAAGTGTCGTCCATTGATAATTTAGGAGGTGCCATTTTCATAACAAAACAAACAAATTTTAAGTAAAACAAACCACACGCCACAAGCAAAACAAGTCAGGACGCGTACACGCACACTGTCCTGCTCTTTGCACTGCACTGCCCTCGCGTTCGCACGAGTCCAGTCACAAGACAGACGACTTCAGACGAGTAAGAAAGGTGGTGGGGGGTGCAAACTGCCCCGAAAAAATAGACCGGCGAGCTATTAACTGTTCTGCCTTTGTTACTGTCAAGACAGTACTGTTCTGTGCGTTCAAACAGTAGCAGTACTGTGCTGCCCACTGTTCTGCCTCACTGTTCTGCCCTCGTGTGAAACCAGCATAAGGCGCGGCCAACTAGTTCCGCGCGCAGTATAGCCAAAACTTTAGATTAGTCAAAACTAACACTCCTGAGGGCCTAGACAAACATTCGATTAGCGACAACGCTAGTAGAAAAGTCAAAAATGTATGGGATTGACAAAAGCTATCGAAACGTCACGTGATCATAGCTCAACGAATAGAAATTAGCTAGACAATATTTAACATCATTCCATTCATACAGCCTCGAACGATAACTTGCTAACGAAAGACCAGAGACAATATGTAATTTTTATCGAAGAAACCAATGGATCAGACGATAGCGAAACGTAGTGTAGGTATGTCGTTGAAGCGCTAGCGATTGTCGAAATAGAATCGCTCCGAAGCGAATGTCATTTGTCTAGGCCCTCTGTAGGCATTCCTAATATTGAGACCTCATAGCTTAGCTTATAATATCCTTGCTCTTGCATCTTTTCGATGCTTTTGAGCACTAAAGTTAGTTTTTTAGTTCCGTAGACTAATTTGACAGGTGCAAATGTCAAACTTCAAATTGAAAAACAATCAACAACCATTTGTAATGTCAAATTCTCAAATTAGTCTACGGGATTCAAAAATGAAGATTAGTATTGGTGTAAGTCTTTTTGACGGAGCAAGCGCTACACACGCAGATCAAACACGAACGATTCATAAGTGTTATAGGAACTGAAACCAAACCAACAGTATATTATGACAAACACTCTCATAACAATATTACTATCACACTAACCGAGCACTGAATAATACTGAATATGAACTGGTTGATCTTTCGAATATCTCCACGTTTTACTGCAATCAATAGACAAGAATCGGCATTAGAACGCAATCGGCGATTACTCCGGGAAGTCTTAGATAAATTATATAACGGCAGTCATAGACAAATAGGTTTCCGATCGGAACGCGGTGAGCTATCGATGTTATCCTAGTACTAACTTCAGAAGATAGGTAGTATTATTTAGCTGGCAGTGCTTAGTTCAAACATTTACTGAATTAAAATCTGAACTTCATTCACTGAGAGGCAACGGTCAGCCAGCCTAAACTGCTTAGTCTATCTAGAAGCATGACATTTTACACAAGAGTTCCTACATACAGGTTACAGGGACATCGACGCGGAACCTGACACATACACATACATGATTCTGGACGCTAACGCCTTGAAATTTTTCGTCAGACATAAAAAAAAAAAAATACTGTTAAATAAATATACGAAATCAAGTAAACCTTTAAAGCATTATTCTAACTAGGCACATTGGTAACTATAAGCATATTAATTTCCAAATTCAGAGACAGCAATATACGGCTGAAAACATGGCACACAAACCCTTGAAGATAACCTTCCAACACAAACGGGTCCTGTCTACAATTTATTTTAATTTATTCGTCTCTACCTCACTCCCTCTTCTTGCATTGTCTTGTAGCACATTTCTCTTAATTACAAAGGCTTTTTTTTTCAATTCAATTCAATTCAGTCATTTATTTTGGGAAAACATCCATATATTTATTAGTAGGTATTAGAACTTAGAAAAATAGGTTAGTAGCTAAATCAAAAACAATATGATAATCACAACAAAAAACTAATTTAAAATCAACATTATAACCAAAATTAAGTATGAATTAACTCAAAATCAAATTTTACTAGGTAGATCTTTATGGATCATAATCAGGATAAAGGCATAGATCTATTTGTCTTTGCCACCATTCAAAATCAAGGAATTCTTTTCTTTCCAATATCAGTAATAAAAGCAATTTTTTTTTTATAATGAAATCGTTTGTTGACCAAATAAACAATTTTTACATTACCTTAAACTATTACTAAAATTATTGTTATAAAGGAAACATAATTTTAATATTTTAACTTATGGACTCCATACTAGGTCGAGCCTGTCTCATGGAGTCCTTGAGAATGTTAAACTATTTAAAATTTCAGGGTCGATACTGTATTGTATTTATTACATATTGTTTTAAAAATTTAATGTAAAAACAAAAAAAGCTGAGAGGTGTCAAGGGACACCCGGATGGAACGAAGTTATGGAATGAACCTCACAAAGACATGCCACTAATTAGTACCTGTGGTCGCTCACAGATGGCGTTATAATAAAAATAAAAAGTGTCGTTACAACTTTTGGTCCCAATTTTTCCGTCTAGCACTTTCGCTACGCGCGAAAGGGAACTTCGTTCCAATAACAAAAAACTTTAATAATAAAACAAAATCGTAAAACTACTATGTTTGAAGTAGTTATTAGTTTCCGAGTTCAGAAACAGAGCAATAAACAGCTGAAAACATGGTGCTTAAAACCTTAAGATGACACTTCAGTACGAAGGCGTCCTGTCGTATTATTTTATTCGTCGCCTCTTGCATTGTCTTGCGGCAAATTTCTCTTAATTTCAAGAGTTTTATAAGCGTTGTTCTAACGATAATTTACGAGCTCGCCTTATTACGGGCGCGGCAATGAAACGCGAACTGCGCTCGTTATGCTGGCAACACTTTTAATTACAACTGCAGTACTAAAGTTGTACAGTCAACCGCTCGTCTTTATTTTGTAGCAGTAAGACGTTTTTGTAGTTGTCCTAGTGTACCTACTACTGAAGTGCGGTTGATTGTACATCTATAATTTGTATCGCTTTGTATATACTAGGGTCAGACTTGCGACATTTTCAGAGCTATGGATAGTACACAGTGCACAGTGTGTGTGTATTATTGCATAACCAGTAAACATAAACTAAAATTAAACTAAACTAGGTATAACCAATCAATTAAACATCAGCGTGAGATCAATTCGAGCGAGATAAAATAATCAGTATGAGATCAGTAAAATAGTAATAACATCGTCGACACAAAATATAAATGAATAAATTGCAATTATAATACTGAATTCGATGTTGTAGGTAACCGTTTTAGGTGTAAAAATATATTTTTTTAAATTAATAAATTGCAATTATAACACTGATTTTGATGTTGTAACCGTTTTAGGTGTCAAAAAGGCATCTGGAAAGATTCCAATTTTTTTTTTTACATCTAATACTTTATATTCAGTGTTACGAGATGTATTATTGCATGTATTATTGCATTTCATAATCAATATTTTAGTTAGCCATATTTCTACTCACTTTTTAGATATAAGCTCGTAACTATTAAAATTTTTTCACTAACACACTTAACATTATAACTAATTATTAGTAAGAAAGAACCTAGTTCTCCAACAAAATAATAGTTTCAGTATGAAAACACGAAATCTATTATTGGAACGAATCACAGTTCTGAAAGTTACAGAAACTTTCAGCCGCGTGTTTCAGAAAGCATTTCCAGGCGAGCGGGTTTGGAAGCGAAAATATTCAATACAATGCAATGAGTTTCAGTTTGCTGCGTCTGTTATTATAACTAGCAGTTTACGTTTGTGAAGTTTGAAACTCGTTAGTATTTTGTATGATTCGTATCGGGTTTTGCAAAAGATAAAAGCTTTTGCAGAACCCGATATTTTTGTTACATTTTGCTGGGCATCAACGTTCAAATTATGCTGTGTATCTGGACCTTCGAACACTGAAACAAGTGGCATATATCTACCTATTCAAGTTTCACTTCAGATACCTGATATACTAAAAAGGTCCTCCCACTTTTAAGATTCCAAAACAATAAGGCATACCTATAGAACACATTTTTTCAGTTATAAGTCTAAATAATGTAGTACGCGCTTATGTCTAATGGTAATTATTGAACACGTACATTGTAACAGCGAATCAATGTTCATGCGTGCTGACTGGCGCGACGCGACGGCACAACGCGACACCGGTAATGTTCTACCGTGAAGTTTTCTTAGAAATTGTTATGTTATAGTTGCGTCGCGCCAGTCTGCACGAGGCTTTTAACACCTAGGCCAAATATTTTGTGATATTCGGATAGCTCATGACCTAAAGAGGTGCCATAAAGTATATGAGTTTAAAAATGTCGACTCCGCAAAATTTCGCGGGACAAGCTCGTTAAAAACATTTTGCCCATCCCGAGATTTGAAATCAGGATCCTACCAGTCACCGTTGCAAATGTTAAATCAACGACGGAATCTAAAAAAAATATGCAAATATCTTCCATCTGAATTTAACGCTTTATGTTCCAGATAACGTTAAAACCCAGCAGTGGCGAGGGTCTGGTGCTGTACAACTCCGAGCGTGCGGACGGCGACGGAGACTTCTTCTCGCTGCATCTTCGGGACTACTTCGTCGAGTTCGCTTTTGATCTGGGAGCTGGCATCGCTCTCGTTAGGTAAACTACTACTTTTCTCTGCTTATACTACTCTGCCGCTATTCACAAAACAGTAAGATGGGTACCTATATGTTTATCTCGTTGATCTTTTGACATTTGATGCGTTTTTCACTTATATTTTTTAAGTCAGTCAGCAGTATCTTCATCGTGCTAATTCATGTGACCCTAGTAAACAAGTTACTATTTAATATCGTTTAGGCGCAAAATGTCCAATTCGCAAAATGTCCAGCGGTCGAAAAATGTCCAGTTCGCAGAATGTCCAATTCGCAAAATGTCCAATTCGCAGAATGTCCAATTCGCAAAATGTCCAATTCGCAAAATGTCCAGCGGTCGCAAAATGTCCAATTCGCAGAATGTCCAATTCGCAAAATGTCCAATTCGCAAAATGTCCAATATTCATCATAACGTGGTTACCTCATCAATCAAGAGCTGGACTTTAATAAAAAACGTTATTTTTTGTTAAAATCAGGTTTATTTTTATCACAATTCTTTTAATATCTACAACATAAAAAAAAACGTTATGTCGCATAAAATTTAATGAAAATATAACATAAATATTATCCCAACTCCAGGACATAAAATCAACATTAAAAAAAAGTAAGTCGCCTTAAAAATTGAATAAAAATATAACATAAAATATAATATATAATCCCAACTCCAGGACATAAATTCAACATAAAAAAAAAGTTAAGTCGCCTCAATTGAATGAAAATATAACGTGTCTATTATTAAAAAAAAATCTGCTGTACAATACAGATATTTTTTTAAATAAACGACGAAAAATTTCAACGCAGGGCGGTTCAGAATCATGTACTGAATCTTTGGTAACAGGCTTCGCGTCGATGTCCCTGACACCCGGTATACGTTATATTTTCATTCAATTGAGGCGACTTAACTTTTTTTTTATGTTGAATTTATGTCCTGGAGTTGGGATTATATATTATATTTTATGTTATATTTTCATTCAATTTTTAAGGCGACTTACTTTTTTTTAACGTTGATTTTATGTCCTGGAGTTGGGATTATATATTATATTTTATGTTATATTTTCAGTCAATTGAGGCGACTTAACTTTTTTTTATGTTGAATTTATGTCCTGGAGTTGGGATTATATATTATATTTTATGTTATATTTTTATTCAATTGTTAAGGCGACTTACTTTTTTTTAATGTTGATTTTATGTCCTGGAGTTGGGATAATATTTATGTTATATTTTCATTAAATTTTACGCGACATAACGTTTTTTTTTTATGTTGTAGATATTAAAAGAATTGTGATAAAAATAAACCTGATTTTAACAAAAAATAACGTTTTTTATTAAAGTCCAGCTCTTGATTGATGAGGTAACCACGTTATGATGAATATTGGACATTTTGCGAATTGGACATTTTGCGAATTGGACATTCTGCGAATTGGACATTTTGCGACCGCTGGACATTTTGCGAATTGGACATTTTGCGAATTGGACATTCTGCGAATTGGACATTTTGCGAATTGGACATTCTGCGAACTGGACATTTTTCGACCGCTGGACATTTTGCGAATTGGACATTTTGCGCCTAAACGTTTACGGCGGCGACGGCGCTGCGTCGTCATCCAGTGAGTCGGATGTGGTACAGCGCCGGGTTTTTGGCTGACTGCTTGCGTCGACCAGGAGAGGGTAGAATAGGCTCTGCTTGTGAGACCGGCCGGAAGTGCAGGTGCTGTGCCAAGGTTGCTGATGAGGCTGAGGGTGATGACCAGGAATGCGCGTTCGCTGCATGCTGGTGGTCAGGATACCCGTTGAAGCCGCGGGTGCTGGCTGGCTGTGTGACTCGCCTCACGAAAGCTTGCGGGAGTGATGATGATGACGTCACGCTGAAGTAGTTGCACGAAGGCTGCGTTGACGTTCATTCTCGGGGTCACCAATTTAGAGGTAATGAGGAACAGGGTGTAAAGTTCACTCATCCACCATAGAAAAGGGAGGATCCTCCAACCAGACGGTTGTTGTGTCTAGCGGGCAACTGCCCATATGTTGATTTCGGATAGTCTTATCTATGTTATTCGCTCAGTAAACTCTAACTGCGAGATGTAGGAATTGTGTGACGTCATGTCTTTTTGTTTCGTAGTTTTTTGTATGTGGCGGTCTAACCGCTACAATATCAACCGAGACGCATTTAAAGCAACCAATGTTGCAATGGTGCTTTAAACAGTTTTTTTTTTATTTAATTGTTAATGTGTTTATTCATATAAAAATGTAAATTTTTTACAAGTAGAGTGCTTAATCTAAATTTAAAGTACACAAAAGTATTAGCATTTGGGGCCGAACTAGGCAGAACCTGTATTTCAGCCCTCAACGCCGATCCCCCTGGGTTACAAATTAAGTATATTTTGTTTAAAATATTACAAAGATCCCATGAATGTACGTAACTTATTCACCTATAAAAAAAAAAAAAAAAATTTAAGAAAAAATAAAATGAATAAATACAGTGACAGCGATTTTCGTAGTTCACCCTTGCAGATAAATTGATTTACTATTATTAGGGCACAAGCTTCTTCTTTCGGAGTTTACTTAACAAAATAATTTCTGCATCCACAGATCAGCATATCCGGTGGAACCTAACAAATGGCACTCGGTGTCGGTGTCCCGCGCCGGTCGACGCGCCACACTCCGGGTGCGCGGCGCGGGCAGCGCGCGGTCAGTGACCTCGCGCGGCGCGCGGCGGCGCCTGTCGCTGCGCACGCCGCTGCTGCTGGGCGGCGCGCCGCGCCCGCTGCCGGCGCGGCTGGCGCTGGCGACGTCGTTCGATGGATGTGTGTCGCAGGTGAGGGAACTGTTGCTGTCGTCATCGCTATCCAGCTACAACGCGAAAGCAAGCGAGAAGTCTCCCGGTTTCTCAGACAAAATTAGGTCTTATGAGAAACGGTGACTTATGAAAAGGAAAACATAAGGAAACCCAGAAAAAAAAAAAAAAACTATATTAACCTTGTACATTTTTGAATATTTTGGAATGGTTAGAGAATAATTTCACACGTATTACTTTATTTATCAGTATAAAAATACTATAATTAAAGTGATTAAATACAATATTCATTAGTAGTAGTAGTATATTTATTTATTTTCAAAATATAGTCTAACAAAAATAAACAATTTATTTAAACACTTTTCATGAAGTATATTTTGACTGCTTTTGTTTACCCATCAATATGGGTAAAATTTCTTACTTCGCAATATTTACGCAGTGTCAAAGACTATTTATTTTGGTATTTACTTTGTCGGTTGCTAGGCAACGGATCTTACGGTCACGTCCTGACGAGAGTTTAACATTTATTACCCATCCCAAAAAAAGTGCACAACGCCGATAAAGAGGTTTCACTTCAAAAATTCTATTTTTGTTCTAGGATCTGTGTCTAAATCGGCTATATGTACTAAATCCACTGAATCGTTTAAACCTGCTTGAACCACCAAATTATCCATTTTGATCCTGAAAACCTAATAAACTTCCTAAACTCTCTATACCCGCTAATCGAATCTAATATGCTAACTTTCTTGTTGTGACATCACCCAACCCATAATAAGCCAGCGTGGTTGATTATAACCCACTCCCTCTCACTCAGAGACGAAGATAGCATAGGTACTTGCTGATCAGACACAAGATTCTTGAAACCGGAGTCGCAAGATACCAAATTGAGTAGAGTTTACCAAAGTTTACCGAACGTGTTTAAATATCGTTGTGCAAGGTTTACTAATGATAGCAAAGAGCCTGCAGCACATAAACAAGCAATCAATAGCTAATGCATGTCTGTTGTTATTCCAGCTGATAATAAACGACGAAGAGCTCTCAGTAGTGTCGGCGGCGCTGGGCGGACTGAATGTTGATAACTGTGACGACACGGATAGTAACTGCACGTAAGTACTCTTCAATGTAAAACACTAAATGGGAAGAGGTGTTGGAAGCCTAATCAAGTCCAATTTAGCTGTTGTGACTCACGCATCAAAATTAACCTAACACATTTGCTGATTCGAGATTTATGATGTTTCATTATTCAACTGTTTGCAGTAGGAACTTTTGTGAACACCTGCAGTTCACAAAAGTTCCTACTACAAAATAGGTGAACACAAGTTCACTTTTCATCTTTCTATTTATTTATAAATAACGGTACAGGTAATTCGCATAAGGATTTCAAGCTCCAATCCTTGTCAACATGATTTTTATCGTAACATTTTCGTAAGTTAAACCTCAATATATAATTCTCCTATTTCAGTAACAAGAACCTCTGCAAAGAAGTCCTAGACCCGATCCCAGTATACCCGCACAACATATCAGAGACCGAGGCCCACCACTCTATAGTCGCGAAGAAAGGCTTCAAACAAAAGAACCATAAGAGCAGTCACAAGAAGCACACACACACAGACAAATACAAAAAGAAGAAATACTTCATCAGCAAAAAGCACCAGTTCCTACTCGAAGGACTCGAGAGGAACAATGACGTGGCGACTGACTTGCCGTACGATGGTCAGACGTATATGCAAGTGAAGTACTTGAGTGATAATGAAGTTAACTGGGGGGATATGAACACGTATCCCAGTTTTACTGGTGCTGACAGCTTCATTCATATCGATGATGATGATACTATGAAACGGTAAGTCGTTCTCTGTAATGTCTTTTACTTTGAAAGAAAAGCAAGTGTCTTCTATTATGGTTTTCAAAGTGCGTCTTACCAGGTGAAACATAATCTTACTTTTGTAGGTGAGACAACAGTCCCTTGCCCCTATTATGAATGTACGAGTATGTAGGTATTCATAGTTATCCTCTTCACTTCCTAATTTGTTTTACAGGGTTTACAAAAACCTGTTGTATCCTTTTTAGCCCCCAGTTTGTCGTACTAAAGGATAAACGGGAACACAGAGGGCTTTTCATCATTAAAAATCTTGCTTTTCCCGATTTCATACAAGATGAGGTTAATTAAATTCCATTAATGCTAACTTATCTATTAAAAGACTAGTCACCAATTCATTCACCGTAACTTGAATTAAACATTCCACTACATCAACACGTCTATTTACTCGACAGTATACTTTTAAAGATAACAAGCCTTGTGCCCGATTTGATTTCCCTTCGGCAAGTTCTGAGCTTTAGAGATGAACTTCAGAAATTCGATTAAACAACTTACTTTTACTTAAACAAAGAACTCTAAACAGCAATTTTCACGTTTCTAACTTCAAAATTACTATCTTCGTACAAACTTTCATTCCTTATTTAACCCCTTAAGGAGATAAGTTTTCAAAAATCGTTATAAAAGGAAGTCTTGTGCAAAATTTCATGTGTGCGTTGTCTGTCAGTGAATTTAAGATTATTATTAATAAAAAGATTGTCTACGACACATTGCAGGCTGGTGAGCTACTCGCTGGACATCAACATCCGCTTCCGCTCGGTGTCGGCGCGCGGCCTGCTCGTGTGGAGCGGCGGCGCGCGCCAGCCGCCCGACTTCCTCGCGCTCGCCATCGAGGGCGGCGTGCTCGTGTTCAGGTAACGGCGATAAAGTGCTGGCGCTCGCCATCGAGGGCGGCGTGCTCGTGTTCAGGTAACGGCGATAAAGTGCTGGCGCTCGCCATCGAGGGCGGCGTGCTCGTGTTCAGGTAACGGCGATAAAGTGCTGGCGCTCGCCATCGAGGGCGGCGTGCTCGTGTTCAGGTAACGGCGATAAAGTGCTGGCGCTCGCCATCGAGGGCGGCGTGCTCGTGTTCAGGTAACGGCGATAAAGTGCTGGCGCTCGCCATCGAGGGCGGCGTGCTCGTGTTCAGGTAACGGCGATAAAGTGCTGGCGCTCGCCATCGAGGGCGGCGTGCTCGTGTTCAGGTAACGGCGATAAAGTGCTGGCGCTCGCCATCGAGGGCGGCGTGCTCGTGTTCAGGTAACGGCGATAAAGTGCTGGCGCTCGCCATCGAGGGCGGCGTGCTCGTGTTCAGGTAACGGCGATAAAGTGCTGGCGCTCGCCATCGAGGGCGGCGTGCTCGTGTTCAGGTAACGGCGATAAAGTGCTGGCGCTCGCCATCGAGGGCGGCGTGCTCGTGTTCAGGTAACGGCGATAAAGTGCTGGCGCTTGCCATCGAGGGCGGCGTGCTCGTGTTCAGGTAACGGCGATAAAGTGCTGGCGCTCGCCATCGAGGGCGGCGTGCTCGTGTTCAGGTAACGGCGATAAAGTGCTGGCGCTCGCCATCGAGGGCGGCGTGCTCGTGTTCAGGTAACGGCGATAAAGTGCTGGCGCTCGCCATCGAGGGCGGCGTGCTCGTGTTCAGGTAACGGCGATAAAGTGCTGGCGCTCGCCATCGAGGGCGGCGTGCTCGTGTTCAGGTAACGGCGATAAAGTGCTGGCGCTCGCCATCGAGGGCGGCGTGCTCGTGTTCAGGTAACGGCGATAAAGTGCTGGCGCTCGCCATCGAGGGCGGCGTGCTCGTGTTCAGGTAACGGCGATAAAGTGCTGGCGCTCGCCATCGAGGGCGGCGTGCTCGTGTTCAGGTAACGGCGATAAAGTGCTGGCGCTTGCCATCGAGGGCGGCGTGCTCGTGTTCAGGTAACGGCGATAAAGTGCTGGCGCTCGCCATCGAGGGCGGCGTGCTCGTGTTCAGGTAACGGCGATAAAGTGCTGGCGCTCGCCATCGAGGGCGGCGTGCTCGTGTTCAGGTAACGGCGATAAAGTGCTGGCGCTCGCCATCGAGGGCGGCGTGCTCGTGTTCAGGTAACGGCGGCATAGTGTGGCGCTCGCCATCGAGGGCGGCGTGCTCGTGTTCAGGTAACGGCGATAAAGTGCTGGCGCTCGCCATCGAGGGCGGCGTGCTCGTGTTCAGGTAACGGCGATAAAGTGCTGGCGCTCGCCATCGAGGGCGGCGTGCTCGTGTTCAGGTAACGGCGATAAAGTGCTGGCGCTCGCCATCGAGGGCGGCGTGCTCGTGTTCAGGTAACGGCGATAAAGTGCTGGCGCTCGCCATCGAGGGCGGCGTGCTCGTGTTCAGGTAACGGCGATAAAGTGCTGGCGCTCGCCATCGAGGGCGGCGTGCTCGTGTTCAGGTAACGGCGATAAAGTGCTGGCGCTCGCCATCGAGGGCGGCGTGCTCGTGTTCAGGTAACGGCGGCATAGTGTGGCGCTCGCCATCGAGGGCGGCGTGCTCGTGTTCAGGTAACGGCGATAAAGTGCTGGCGCTCGCCATCGAGGGCGGCGTGCTCGTGTTCAGGTAACGGCGATAAAGTGCTGGCGCTCGCCATCGAGGGCGGCGTGCTCGTGTTCAGGTAACGGCGATAAAGTGCTGGCGCTCGCCATCGAGGGCGGCGTGCTCGTGTTCAGGTAACGGCGATAAAGTGCTGGCGCTCGCCATCGAGGGCGGCGTGCTCGTGTTCAGGTAACGGCGATAAAGTGCTGGCGCTCGCCATCGAGGGCGGCGTGCTCGTGTTCAGGTAACGGCGGCATAGTGTGGCGCTCGCCATCGAGGGCGGCGTGCTCGTGTTCAGGTAACGGCGGCATAGTGTGGCGCTCGCCATCGAGGGCGGCGTGCTCGTGTTCAGGTAACGGCGGCATAGTGTGGCGCTCGCCATCGAGGGCGGCGTGCTCGTGTTCAGGTAACGGCGGCATAGTGTGGCGCTCGCCATCGAGGGCGGCGTGCTCGTGTTCAGGTAACGGCGGCATAGTGTGGCGCTCGCCATCGAGGGCAGCGTGCTCGTGTTCAGGTAACGGCGGCATAGTGTGGCGCTCGCCATCGAGGGCGGCGTGCTCGTGTTCAGGTAACGGCGATAAAGTGCTGGCGCTCGCCATCGAGGGCGGCGTGCTCGTGTTCAGGTAACGGGCGCTAGGGTAGCTGGAGTGGACCTTACCCATGCCAACTGGGATCTTTTTACATCATCTCTAACGTGAAGATATAAACCACAAATAACCAACTAACATTGGGACCAACGTGTGAAGCCGGTGAGCCAGGGTAATCTAGCATTACGCCAATCTATAAATTACACCAAGAAATTCATGGGTAAAACAATTTTATTTTGATTTTAATAATAATTTTGATTGTGTGAAGATGTACTATTCAGCCTTGGTGAATTCTATTAAGATGTTAAACTTATAATGTGTCTTTGTAAGTAAATAAATATGATCAGGCAGCAAAAGGCACATGCTGGCGGTGCGACACCCTCGGGGTTTCTAGTAAAGAAGGGTGTGCCTCAAGGTTCAATCCTTGGCCCTTTTCTATTTCTAGTTTAGTAATGGCATTAATATACTATATCGGCCTTCAGTACCCATAGCCATAATTATCATTTGTTTGACATGTTCATCGAATTCAGATTACTATTCAGATCCCTGACTTTGTTAAGAATCATATTTCATTTTAGTAGGTAGTGTATTAGTTTTCGGCTTTTTCTAATTATTTTGTGACTGTGAGAACCTTTGTAGATGCTGATAAATATTGATGAATGTTACAGATACGACTTGGGCAGCGGCGAGGTAGTGATCATCGCTAACCACACCAAAGTGGACGACGGTCTTTGGCACAGAGCACGGGCCACCAGGTACACAAATAATATTAAAATATTTAAAAAACATAAATAATTTGCCAAATCTGAAGTATTTATAGCAGCTCTCATTCTAAAATGGATGTAAAAGGAAGAGAATAATAACAGTAAATGTATGTATAGCAATAGAAACTTAAAGCTCTTTATGAAAACTCAAAATTTCGATTGCCATGCAAGTAAAATGAAAAAGATATTACAGCTTCTTCATTATAGGCAAAGATAGGCCTCCGGACAAAGTTGGGGCAGTTTTAAAATTAATTCTTCATCTCAGTTAATTCTCTGTTAATTTCAGATTTTACTTCTTTTGTTCTTTTTCGTGTGGTTAGTGACTAAAACTGGTGTCAAAATTATTACGCCGCCCATAGACCTCTAACTTGGCTTCAAATGCCGTCGAGAAATATCTCTCAGGTATAATGCCGGTTTCCTCACTATGTTTTTCTTCATCATTTTTGGTTTTGTATAATTACCCGACTGCCCCAGAAGGAGGGTAATGTTTTTTGAGAGTATGTATGTATGTATGTATGTCTATTTCTTTGGCACGCTCTGTAGCCTAAACGGCTTGATGGATTTTAACATAGGAGGTGTCGTTAGATTCGTCTTAATCGTAGAAATGACATAGGCTATATAATATTTATGTATTGCATCTGCAAGTACAAAAATAAATCGGTCAAGTGCGAGTTGGACTCGCACACGAAGGGTTCCATACCATGTCGTACAAGATTTAACACTATGCATTTTTGTAATACTTTCGTAAAGGTAACAACAGAGGCGCTTTAAAAAAACATAAAAATTTGTAAAGAAATTGTCTAATTTTAATGAAAAAATGTTGTTGTGTTAAATTATAGGTGTAGAAGTTTATTTCATTTATTTTAGTAACATGCATTAACTAAAGTCAGCTCGTGGCTAAGTAATAACAAGCCGCACGGGTCGATCCATCAGGTTAAGCTACGCTTGCCGGGGTTGGTCAGTGGATGGGTGACCATCTTTACATACCGAGACTCCTCCGTGCCTCGGAAAGCACGTTAAGCCGTTGGTCCCGGCTGTCATTTGTGGATCTTTGACAGTCGTTACGAGTCGTCAGAAGCCCGAAAGTCTGACACCAGTCTTACCAAGGGGTATCGTATTACCCAGTTACTGGGTTGTGGAGGTCAGATAGGCAGTCGCTCCATTTAAAATACTGGTATTCAGCTGCATCCGGTTAGACTGGAAGCCGACCCCAAGATAGTTGGGAAAAGGCTAGGAAGATTGATTGCATTAACTAAAGTCAAAGTTATTTATTTGCTACTAACATAGTATTAGTAGGTATAAATAGGTATATGTGGTAGGTAAGCAGGTAGATATGTAGGGTAGGTAGGTTAGGTTAGGTAGCAGTTAGGGTAGGTAGGTAGGGTAGGTAATTAGGTAGAAATAGGTAATTAGGAAAGGTTGGTGCGCCGTAGAGTAAGTAAGTACTTAGTGCTAACCGTGCGAAGCCGGGCCGGGTAAAGCTATAAACTTATAAATAAAAGGATTTCTCTTGCTACATCAGACTATATTGTACAAAATAGAATGTAAGTAGTACGCCAAATTTTAATTACAACATTCCGTCAATACAGGTATTTATTTACGTTATTTTTGATAGTCATAATTCAAATTCAAATTCAAAAGTCATTTATTCAAACTAGGCTGAGAATCAGCACTTTTCGAACGTCAAAATTACATAAGACAGTCCCCCAAAAACGCCCGCCCTTCACCACTTCCTAGTGCTTTTGCTGGAAAGAAGAAGTGGCGCAACAAACTCCCCAGCAGCGCAGCTGTCTGTTCAGTTAGAAAAAAAACTTGATTCTATACAATAGTATGCAAATATTTTACATTACTCAACACAAAACATTAAATAAAATATATTTGCCATAATGACAGCTAGCACACGCCAATGTACCAACAAAAAAAAAATCGAAATATCTAAACTCAAGCGAAAATAAAAATTATTTTTACACATCCCATCGGACTATGAGAGTGAGGGAAGAGAGAGTGCACTCGTGTCTGCGCATACACTTGTGCACTATAATATCTCCCACACCGAAGGCTCTCCATTGAGATTGGCCGCCGTGGCTGAATATTTTTACACAAATAAGTTTTCTCAATATGAAATTGTATCCACAACGGTTTAAGGTAACTGAATAGTACCCTGTATGTACCACCATTCATTTCAATGTTACTGAATATTATTGTCTATTGGAGTGTAGTTTTAACATGAGGTACACCTCAGAGTAATAACTAAAGCTCTGAGAGGTACACACATCAACACCGTCTAGGGATACTTTGAAAAAAGTCGATAAAGTTCTTAAACTCAAAAAATACTGGCCGGTTTTAAAATCTTTTGAAGAGAGCTTATTTTGTAGACCTTTTTGGATGATCGAAATTTAAATGATCGAAATAGTATATGCTGCCATGATAGTAGGTACTTACTAATTCCATGTCATTACTCCGACTAGTAAATAGTTATCTGTGGAGTTTATATCGCATAATATTAGCATGAAATACAAAATATTATTTTTAAGTTGCAGTAAATCGCCCATATTATATAAAATACGTTATTAATCGGCGTTTTTAGTATTTGTTGATTATAAACAGTATATGGTACATGATACACACAAGTTTCAAATTCCTAATTTGTTTAGTTGTTGAGATAGAGCTCGTACAAAAAGGGTCTAAAACAGACAACTTCTGCGGCCCCCTAATTCATCATTTTTAAAGATAAAAACAAATAATAATTATATTTATTTTCTACTTGATGAGCTCTAGACAATGATACCCCACATGCCAGGGTCAGATTATTATTTTTTTCAAAATTTAACTTTATTGTATGGCGACCCCCCTTTAATTTTTAATTTTATTATTTGTTGCTCTTGCGGCAATAGAAATGCTCAATCTGTGAAATTTTCAACTGCCTACCTATTACGGTTCATGAGATAGAGCGCGCTGACAGACAGACGGACAGCAGAGGCTTATGAATAGGGTTCCGTTTGTCACCCTTCGGGTACGGAACCCTAAAAAGGGAGGGAAAGGTTTTTTTTTAAATAAATTTCAACAATATTGGTATCAAATAAAAGCTGGTAATGAGTAAATTCCAAATTAAGATATATTAATAAAACTAAAAAACTTGAAATAAAGAAAATTATTCAAAAAACAAAAAACCCGACTGCAAAAACACATAACTGAAAAGAGAAAAACAAGCATTATAATCTATAGAATTTTGGTATCGCAGGCGGGGACAAACAAAAGTTAGGTACACCATATTTCCGATTATTATTGTTATATTATTATTGTCCCCGCCTGCGATACCAAAATTCTATAGATTGTATTGCTTGTTTTTCTCTTTTCAGTTATGTGTTTTTGCAGTCGGGTTTTTTGTTTTTTGAATAATTTTTTATCAAAGAGGCAAAGGGCAAAGAGAATACCATACTCAAATCACATGAGTGATTTGAGTATGGTCTTCGAATGTGTCAACACAAAGAAATTTCAAGAAAATTAAAAGATATATATGATACTAGCTTTCACCCGCGGCTTCGCCCGCGTAAAGGTCGGAAAATATCCCACAGGACCGTACTACCGGGATTCAGATTATCCTCTATCCTAACCCAGATCATGGCCTATACGGATTTAGTTAAAAGACCATACGCCTTTCAACTAAATCCGTTCAGCCCTTACGGCATGAAAAAGTAACAGGCACATTTTAGGGTTGCGTACCTCAAAATGAAAAAATGATCTCTTTCAGTCGTCAGTAATTTGACATTCGAAAGAAGAAGACAAAGCTTTGTAACTATACTATATGTTTAACTATACAGACGCTATACAACGTTTATTAGTAAGGAGGTAATGTTTGTAGCGGTTACACCGCCACATACGAACTACGCATGAAAGACATGATGTCACACAAATCCTGCATCGCGCAGTTAGAATTTACCACGCGAACGACATAGATAAGACTATCCGAAATCAACTTATGGGCAGTTGCCCGCCCGACATAACACCCGTCTTGTCGGAGGATCCTCCCTTTTCTATGGTGGATGAGTGAACTTTACACCCTGTTCCTCATACCACTAAATTGGTGACCCTGAGACTGAACGTCAACGCAGCCTTCGTGCAACTACTTCAGCGTGACGTCATCATCATCAATCCCGCAAGCTTTCGTGAGGCGAGTTACACAGCCAGCCAGCACCCACGGCTCAGCGGGTATCCTGACCACCAGCATGCAGCGAACGCGCATTCCTGGTCAACACCCTTAGACTCATCACCCCGACTCACTGGGGAATCACCGAAATCACCTCAATCACCGCAATCACCGCAATCACCTCAATCACCGCAGACAGTTCCAACTCACTGTGAACTGTGCGGCACCCGGTTCCGACTCACTGGTAGCACAATCACCACAATCGCCACAATCACCGCAGACAGTTCCGACTCACCGTGAACTGTGCCGCACCCGGTTCCGACTCACTGGAACCACACCTTAAATCTCTTAAAAATAAGAGACAACAAAAATAATCACCGAAATCATCGCAATCACCTCAATCACCGAAAACACTGAAATCACCGCAATCACCACAATCACCAAAATCGCCGCAATCACCGCAGACAGTTCCAACTCACTGTGAACTGTGCGGCACCCGGTTCCGACTTACTGGAACCACAATCACCACAATCGCCACAATCACCGCAGACAGTTCCGACTCACCGTGAACTGTGCCGCACCCGGTTCCGACTCACTGGAACCACACCTTAAATCTCTTAAAAATAAGAGACAACAAAAATAATCACCGAAATCACCGCAATCACCTCAATCACCGAAAACACCGAAATCACCCCAATCACCTCAATCACCACAATCAGCTCAATCACCGCAATCTCCTCAATCAGCTCAATCACCGCAATCACCACAATCACCACAATCGCTGGAACCACACCTTAAATCTCTTAAAAATAAGAGACAACAAAAATAATCAATAATACATGTGAATTTTAAATTCAACCCCTATTTTACCCCTTTGGGGGATGATTTTACAAAAACGCTGAAAAGCGTAATTCTTTATTTCTTACCAAAAGCATAAATTTGAATTTCCATATCCCCAACTTAGAAATATTGAGTTTCCCATACAAACTTTCATCCCTTATATCACCCCCTTGGGGGTTATTTTTGAGACAAAAAGTACCCTATGTCCTTCTCTAGGATGCCATCTATCTCCTTGCCAAATTTCATCGAAATCCGTTCAGTGGTTTAGCCGTGAAAAGGTAACATACAGACAGACAGACAGACAGACAGAGTTACTTTCGAATTTATAATATTAGTATGGATGAAAAGAGTGACTGAAGCACCTCATGAATTGCACTTGGTCTTCTATAAACTACTGGTGGTTTCAAGTTTTAAAGACATCTTATGTTCTTCTTGTGTTCACAGAAACAGACAAGCGGGCGTGTTGGAGGTGGACGGCCTGGGCTCCGTCGGCAAGGTGTCGCCCGGGAAGCTCAAGCAGCTCAACACTGAGAACGGACTCTATATAGGTAAACAATGTGCTATTCAGGGTAGACTTTTGAGATGGGGCAGTAAGGACCCTCACCGTTGTAGCTACAGGAAAACGGTCTTAGAAGACTGTCCTTAACTTTTTGAGACATTTTTATCTGCATTCTCAGGTTTTGAAAAAAATTACAGTCAGCAAGAAAATAGGCAATTTTCACAAAAAAATGTTTTTGATGCCAATCGATCGAGTTTCTAATAAGGATCAAAAAACTCTATTGGACCTTGAAGTTTGAGTACTAGAAAGGTCAGAAATCGCAAAGAACTTTTCCCATACATTTTGTGGGAAATGAGACTCCAACCTAAGGTAGGTTGGAGTCTCAATAATGAATTGCAATTATAACACTGAATTTGATGTTGTAACCGTTTTAGGTGTCTATAAGGCGTTTGAAAAGTTTCCAAACGCATTTTTTACATCTAAAACTAAATATTCGGTATTAAGATATTAATTATTGCATTTCATAATCAATATTCTAGGTACTTAGTTAGCTACATTTCTTATTTCCATACAGTAATATTGCCAAATTAATCAAAACAGGTAAATATTTGACAGCTATTTGCGACGTTGCCAACTTTCAGCGTAAACGCTCTTAACGCCTGTCGAAATATTTACATGGAACTCACTGGTACCACACAGATTGCTATGAAAAAGTTCGTGTTTGCCTTACTAAATGAACCACTTCTTGATAATTATTCTGTATTTAAATACTAATTTCCATACCCAGGTGGCCTACCATCAATAGAGCTGAACACACAAGGCCGCTACTCGCTTGGGCTGGTCGGCTGCGTGTCGCAGATCTCGCTGAGCGGCGACTTCGACATCCCGCTGTCGCTGTCCAAGCTGCCGCACACTATCACCAACAACGTGGGACGATGCGCGCCATAAAACATGCACTATTCATTTAAATGAACCGACCAAGTTCATTTAAGTGAATAAACAACATTTGTTACTACCTTCCAGGTTCATTTAACATTTAAAAAGTTCATTTAAACTCGTTAAATGTTAAATGAAACAGTGTTAAAGTTAGTGTTAGGTGTGTCTCATAGATTTTGTCTTCATTTCGTCAGGAGTTGCTTTCGATTTGTAACGACCAATCACTCCGTGGCTACATATCAATGTAAATTAAATGTCGGAGGCAATAAACTAATAACAATACGAACTTTTTCAACATTTTTGATATGAATCTCTGAACGTTTCCTGATAAATTAATGATTTAATTTTTAGTTTTAAAATGAATACTCTAGTCAATTTAGAATAAGTAAACTGCGGGTTTCTAAATCTGTCACCTTTTATAATTTTTTTAGTCTTATTTATTTTTATCATTAGTATACTATAATTTTTATTTATTTTCCATGTACGATGGAATAACTTTTCAAAGTGCTTTACTATCTAGTAGATATATAAAAAAACTATTTGTAATGTTAAATTAAATAAAATTCTAGTCGTACGAGTGGTTTGCACGCAGTATCATTTTGTAAGGAACCTTTTGTTTCATAGCTAATCACAATTTGTTACGATGTGGGTGTATTTTATATTATCGCATGGACGTAGCTGAGAAGGTTTTGAGTGATCGAGCTTTATGGGAACTGAAACTCCCATCAAAATCCATTATCAACCATCCTAACCTCCCTAAAATATTCTTAGGTCGGGTTTCAATCTAAGCAAGTGCTATTAAATATTAGTATTCATTCAAGTTTTGTCTGTTTTAACAGAAAAAACTTACTAAAAATAAAATTACGTGCGAATACAACCTTGTGTATAGCTCTCAAAATGCTATCCTAGCTGTGTCCATGTAAAATAGTTCAATAAGTATACATACATAGCGTTTGTATATCGAAAACATTTTCATATGAACGTGGTTTTAGAACATTTGTAAGTAGGACAATAGAGTTTGATGATATTGTAATATTAATTGATTAATTGAGCCCTTATATTTAAGCCCGGGAACGATTTTATTTGCCAATGTTTATATAAAAACTTTGGTTCGATGCAAAAACAAAGTTAATGCTTTAAAATGAAAGTGTAAATAAATCTGAGCTACTGATTGACAGCCGATAATCTTATGTATTAATGCTTTTGTTTATAAATATAAAATAAACGTTAAAGTTCGATATTAATCCTCCACACCATGGCTCTGCTTAATCTGAATCATTTTTGTTTCAAACACTTTTTCACGCAGATTCTTAACGGACCTTAGATAACATATAGTCATGACTCTGACTTGCTTTTATTGGAAAATCTTTTTTATCCGTCAGCAAACTATTTAACGACTGATATGAGTAATTATGAGATGAATTTGACATCCCGTTGTATAATATATGTGCAAATACATGCTGTATGTTCCCGGGCGTGTGTTGTCTTGCTTTGTTTCGCGAGTTGGTTTGCTTCGGACCTAGCACCATTAGTCATAATATAGTCGATACATATATTTATATCTATCGGTAGTGTTACGCGCTTTGTATGTATAAACGATAGGTATCGGAGCTTATCAATTGTTTAATGGTGGCTATTATTTGCATTACTCTTAACTTTTAAACAAGAGATGACCTAATATGAAATGATTATTAATTTTAAATGAAAGATGATATTATAATTAAATTGATAAACGTGTAAAGTTAAGCCTATGTTTAAATGTAAAGTAGCGTAATGTTGTTAAATTGAGTGAATTTTAATGATCAGAAGACTTAACTAATTACGTCATTTAGCATCTAGAGTGAAGATGATGATGCTAAATAAACCCATTATATTTGAATGGAAATCCCAATTTCATCAATTTGGGATGGATTTTAATGACGTCAGTTAGTCATTATTATTATCTCTGCCATTCAACAATTGATGAGCAAATAATTCGATACAAACCCTAAATGCCCTTCATTGGGATTTCATTTACACCAATAATTTTCGTCAATTATAGTATTTCACAGGGTGTGGAAATTATTTACATAAATATCTACATATCTTTATTGTGGTCTCCCCATTATTTGACTGAACATTTTAATTTGCGAAGATATTGTTCATTTAATTTAACCGCGGTTAATGGGGTTAAATGTAACTCATTTTAAATGAACTTTTGGAATTATATACTCGTATCAGAACCAACAAATTGTTAAATTATTTAATAAAAATAAATAACGAAATAAAAAATAAATTTTATAACGAAACAATATAATGATATGCAATAATAATTAATTATTATACGTCATTCTGTTGACCTGATCCCTGCGCTTGTCGCCATTTGTCTAAATTAGCTAACCACCGGCTTTTGATAAAGAGATTTTTGTAAATGAAACACGTTTCAGTGCATTTGACTCGGTTGACTTACCTGGGCACCTAGATGGAACGACCCAGACTTGTTTCGCCCCCTGCTTTTTCACGCTCTGTGCATTATAAAAGGGAAAGATCGACTTGTAACTCATTCGAAATGTACACTAAATCATTCGCATTCCACCATGTTTGTTGCAACAGAAATATTCAAATTTTCAGAGTAAGGCTGCGCGCACTTTAGACGCGTTTTCAGACGAACTTCAATCGTGCGAACATGTACGATCACGCACGAACGATCCCGACCTTCCAATTACAAAGGGAGCGCGCAGACATATACGTACGTATAGTTCGGACGTCCGGAAACAATCCTTTTTCGTGCGTTCAATGCGATATCACCGAAACACTACCTCAATTCGTACGACCACGATCGTACGTTTACGTACGATACGATATTTGTTTCCAAAGTGCGCGCGGTCTAAGCCGACGTGCGCACGGACGTAATAAAATCGCAGCGATTTTTTTTCGCGTATTGGATTTTCAACGCTCTGCTTAGCGCTGAGAGTTGAATGTATTTTCTTGACGCGCTGGGATACGCGCTGAATGCGTACTGTTAGATATTCAACTCTAAAATAGCCATGATTTTATTACGTCCGTGCGAACGTCGACTAAGGGGCATGTCCGTTTTCACCTTTCCTGTGACGTCAAACCATAGTGCTCAGATAAGTCAAGGGTGAGTCGCGAGTGTGTTGAGAGTATCGATACATACGTAGTTACTACTTGTGACATAGCTTGACTAGCATTAGTTTTGTATGTGAGACCTGTCCGATGTATTATACGCCGTTATTTGTACAAAATTATATCAATAAAAATATAATGAAATACTCTTGTTTTTATTTACTTATAGCATACTTACATCATAATAATATATTCGTTAGAGTTATGGGACACTTTGTATATTTGTCATCTTATCTCAGAGAAAGCTGCACATTTCTACGCGTTTAAGGCTGCCTGTCCACTGGAGCGGAGAGGAGAGGAGCGGAGATGTGCCAATATTAACCACTAGAATCTAAACTCATGAGCGGAGTTTAGATTCTATTGGTTAATTTTGGCACATCTCCGCTCTTCTCCTCTCCTCTCCGCTCCAGTGGACAGGCAGCCTTACACTGGCGTTTTTTCCGAAACAAAAACCAAATATTTTTTATTCAAACCTAAGTAGTTCCAAATTCGCTTGAATGATCGAATGCAACCGGAGTAATTTTTCGATCAGCAGGTCAGGTACGACTTAAGGTCGAATTTTGCATACCTTTACAATATCTACCTCAAAAGGTAGTCTTGGTTCGACATTGATTGTGAATGGTAATTGGCCCCAAGAGGTTACTGACCCATCGTACTTGTTGACGAGTGCTCTGTACCCGACCGTTAACGGTGGTTCAGGCGAAACCAGTTTCGATCACAATCTCTTGTTAACACATTATATAATCAACCATTCGTGGTTCTGGATCCGAAGTGAATTTCGGCTGTAATTTTAACTATTCATTCAACTTTCCTGAATACTTTTCCCCGACTTACGAGTTTTAGGTCGTGTAAAAAGTACGAAATATATAAGTACATATTTATAATGTGCTCGCCAAGGCCTTTCTTTTGATACCAAACATGTCATGATTATCTCAATTTAATTGTTTTCGAGATTAAAAATTTATGTGTTAAGTCCACTTTATTAAAGGGCCTTGCCCAATTTTGGTGCCTTTTTTTTTTATCGCACACTAACGCCACCTTGTTAGATGTGTAGAGCACTTTCAAACAAACAATAGTTACTATGGCAGCTCAGCTCTAAAGTACATCCGTCTCGAGTTATTCGCCCTAATCTGTAACGCGTATTTAATTAAGAAAACTGAAAATATGAGTTACTTTAAATGGTCCTATACTATTTATTTCATAGTACAAACTCTAATGGACACAAGCTGCATCATATCGGCGTAAGTGGCATAGTGTGACATCAAGTTACACTTCACCGTAACAATATCGTGAGTATTTTATTAAAAAAACTGAAAATATTTGTGTTTCTTATCTTGTACATTTTCTAGTTTAAACACTATCTGGATGCAAGTTACGTCACGTTGACGTAAGTGGGATAGTGTGACATCAAGTCACACTTCACTATAGCACAACACATAATATTAATTAAATTATTAGCCATATATCAGTTAGCACACGCCAATATACCAACTAAAAACATCGAGAACTATACTCAAGCAGAAATAAAAAATAAAAACGAAACATAAACAGAACTAATGTCGTCGTCGCATTCACCACTAAACTAGTGATCCACACCACTCATCGCTAGCCGTTCTTACTACCGCTTGCAGCGAATTCATCGTGGCCAGGACGTAATAATAATACAATGTGAATATTCTCAACCGTTTTTCGTTGTAGAGCTACAAATAGTACTGAAACTGTGAAAAAAAACAAAAGGAGACTGTTTTGTATTGCTTTCTTTCAGCCAGTCCATCCACCGTTAAAAAGTAGGTTGGAGTCTCATTTTTCCTACAAAATGTATGGGAAAAGTTTTTTTGCGATTTCTGACTTTTCTAGTACTCAAACTTCAGTTGATCCAATAGTTTTTTGATTATTATATGAAACAGTATCGATTGGCATCATACAGAGTTTTTGTGTGAAAACTGCCTTTTTTCTTGCAATTTTTTCAAAATCTATAAATGCAGATCAAAATATAAAAGTTTTGGACAGTCTCCTAAGACCATTTTCTTGTAGCAATAGCATTCAGCCAGGGACATGGAATGTTCATTTAAGGCGGCGGAGAAGAATATTCCGATGTTTATTACAAACGTACATAGTTCGACTAAGGAGTGCGATATAGTCCAGTATATTCAAAAAAGAACTAAGGAAACTGTGTCTCTCGAAATAATAAACATGCGAATGCGGCGAGGGTATAAAGCCTATAAGTTCTATATTCTGGAATCAAATCTACCTATATACATGGACGAGAAACTATGGCCGGCGGGGGTCATATTTCGACGGTTCGTTCATTACAGACGAAGAGACATGAATCTGGAGAATAATCCTGCTGGCGGCACAAATAAGCCAAATAATGGATAGTCGTTCTTATCGCTTAGCTAGTTATAACTGTAAAAATGTGAAACGAGCTGTCCAGGACATCAGAGACCTGTGCAGTACGTGTGACGTGATATGCTTGCAGGAGACCTGGCTGCTTCCGCACGACATACCTTTTGTAGGTACGATTGATAGCGGATTCGGCTACACGGCGACGTCGGCCGTGGATACGTCGGCTGGCATTTTGCGCGGACGCCCCTACGGCGGCGTCGCGGTGTTATGGCGTTACAATACCTTTCAAGAAGTGTCGGTGATTCAGTGTAGTGAGCGTATTTGTGCCATTAAAATAGCGGCAGGCGATAAGTCAGTGTTAGTTATAAGTGCATATTTGCCAACGAACTCTGTGAACAATTTGCCGGATTTTATTGACTGTTTGAGTGAAATTAGTGCAATTGTTGATGAGAGTAACATCGAGTCTGTTTTTGTTTTGGGAGATTTTAATGCGGAGCCGGGTGAGTTATTTTACAAGGAACTTATTAATGTGTGTAGCGAGGAGAGTTGGTCGTGTATAGATGTAGAAATTTTAGGGAGAAATTCTGGTACCTATACCTACATCAGTGACGTCCACGGGACGACCAGCTGGCTCGATCATTGTGTTGTAACTCACGCGGCAAAGCAGTGTGTTACGAATGTTTTTGTTGCGTATGACACTCTATGGTCGGACCACTATCCTCTCATTGTAGAATGCAATCTTCATGTATTATCGCCCAAGATAGTAGTAACACGTACGGTTTGTGATGAAAATATAAATGTTCCTTGGGGTGAAAGAAATGAGAAGCAGGTCTTAATGTATAAAGAGGAGTGTCATAAGCGATTAAAATTAATTGATTTTCCCACAGAATGTACACAATGTGCGGATTTTGTATGTAGTAGCCATGACCATGAGCGTGTCCTAGACAAATTATACTCCGACATTGTGACTGCCCTTCGGGGCGCGGCAATGGTGAGTGGGGGAAGTGCGCGGAAGTGTGGGCGTGGTGCACGCTTGGCGGGATGGAACAGGCATGTGGCTGAGGCTCACGGGGTGTCCAGGCTGAGGCTTAATGAGTGGGTATTGTGTGGCAGACCTAAGTCCGGTTGTGTTTATGAGGAGATGCGAGAGAGTCGGAAAGTATTCAAGTCCAGGTTAAAGTGGTGCCAGAATAATCAGGACCAGATTCAGATGGACGCTCTCGCTGAAAAACACTCGAAAGGTGACTTCCGTGGCTTTTGGAAAAAAACGAGAAAAGTAAACTCTCGGCCTGGCCTTCCCGTGAGCGTCGATGGGTTAAGTGATCCTAAGAGCATTGCAAACATATTTAGAGAACAGTTTTCAGTCCGGTCGCCGCTCGGTCCGGCGAGCGAGGTGCTGAATGCTGACTCGAACGAAAAAATTGTAGGAATAAGTTTCCTAGCGAAAGATGTCGCGAAAGCCATAAGCCAGATTGCGCGGGGAAAGTCTCCTGGGCACGACGCACTCAGCATTGAGCACCTGCAGCACGCCGGACCGCACTTGGCGAGAGTTCTTGCAATGTTTTTCTCGCTGTGTGTGAGCCACGCCTACCTGCCTGCGGACTTTATGAGAACAGTTGTAGTACCGGTGGTTAAGAATAAAACTGGTAACATGGCGGATACAAATAATTACAGGCCTATATCGCTTGCAACTGTAGTGGCGAAAGTATTTGACGGTGTGCTTAACACGCAGTTAAATAAACATGTAACACTTCATGGGAACCAGTTTGGTTTTCGACCTAAACTGTCCACAGAAAGTGCAATACTGTGTTTAAAGCACACCGTTAAATATTATACCAAGAGAAAAACCCCGGTATACGCGTGCTTCCTCGATTTATCCAAGGCCTTTGACCTCGTCTCGTATGACATCCTCTGGCGGAAGCTAGAGAGCACTGACTTACCGCGGGAACTTGTCAGCATACTCCGGTACTGGTACGGGCACCAGGTCAATAGTGTCCGATGAGCGGGGACGATGTCGGACCCTTATATGAACGAATGCGGTGTGAGGCAGGGCGGTCTGACCTCGCCTACATTGTTCAATTTATATGTGAACGAACTGATCGTCTCGCTCAGCAGTCAACATGTCGGATGCTATGTAGACGGAGTTTGTGTCAACAATATTAGTTATGCGGACGACATGGTGCTGTTGAGCGCGTCGATTTGTGGGCTCAGGAGACTACTCAGTACGTGTACGGAATACGCGCGTGGACATGGGTTAGTATATAATGGGAAGAAAAGCCAATACATGGTTTTTCAGGCCATCGGTGTGTCGAGCCCTATGAACATACCGGCTGTTCATCTTGATGATGTTCCAATAGACCGAGTGGACCGATTAAAATATCTAGGGCATCTGCTCACCGAGGACCTGAAGGACCATGCTGACATGGAGCGGGAGCGGAGGGCGCTGTCGGTGCGAGCCAACATGATAGCCCGCAGGTTTTCGCGTTGTTCTGCTGGTGTGAAGGTCACGCTTTTTAGAGCGTACTGCACATCACTGTACACGTGCGGCCTGTGGGTTGACTATACTGAAAGGGCATACAGTGCCCTCCGTGTCCAGTATAACAACGCGTTCCGGGCGGTGTTGGGGCTGCCCCGTTTCTGTAGCGCATCAGGGATGTTCGCGATGGCACGCACTGACTGTTTCCACGCTTCTATGCGCAAGCGGTGTGCGTCCCTGGTGCGCCGGGTGCGGGCCAGCCCCAATGCCATCCTGGCAATGATTGCAAATAGGCTGGACTGTCCTTATATCCGGCATGGTTGTGGCAGGCATGTTGCTGTTCCGATGCCGGTTAGGAAATTGTAATTACTGTGTTTTTATTTTTATTTTTATGACTGTATTGTGTCTATATGTATAATTTTAATCTTAATTTTAATTCAATATAATTTAATGATGAAATTAATTAATTTATGTATAATATATTTTAATTTAATGTCTATGTGTGACCTATTATTGGACCAATGAGTTGTCTTTTTGAATAAATGAAATTGAAATTGAAATTGAAATTGAATAGCGGTTAAGGTGCCTGCCTTAAGATGGGGCAACAAGTCCCATCTTAAAAATCTACCCTAATACCAATAACAATACTAATATTGACAGCTAAGCATTGAAAATGCTTTTTCGATCGCTTCAGTAGGGTACCCGTTTTCAATAAAAATAAGACCGGGGGGGCCGGCCTTGTTTTTTATAATTGAGGACGCTAGCGTCCTCAATTATAAAAAACAAGGCCGTGAAAAAACTCATTTTTTCTTTTTTATTGGAAAAATAGTCGTAACATTGCTATGGTGAAGTGTGACTTGATGTCACACTATGCCACTTACGCCAACGTGAGGTAACTTGAGTAGACCAGAGTAACGAGATAGTGTTTAAACTATAAAATAGACAAGATACGGGCGTAAGTAGCACGAATATATTCAGTTTTGTTAATAAAATACTCATGACATTGTTACGGTGAAGTGTTACTTGATGTCACACTATGCCACTTACTCCAATATGATGCAACTTGAGTCCATTCGAGTTTGTACTATGAAATAAATAGTATTAGACCATTAAAAGTAACTAATATTTTCAGTTTTCCTAATTAAATTCGCGTACAGATTAGGGCGAATAACTCGAGACGGATATACTTTAGAGCTGAGCTGTCATAGTAATTATTGTTTGTATGGAAGTACTCTACACATCTAATAAGGTGGCGATAGTGTGCGATTTAAAAAAAAAAGGCACCAGTGGCCCATACATTTCAGGCAAAGCCCTTTAGAGAGAATTTATATAGCCTATGTCACCCGTAACATTATTACGACTCTATTGATACGTCATTCATCAAAATTGGTTCAGTAGTTTAGGCGCTACGGTGGAACACACCGAAAAGCAAACATATATACATACATACATAGACTGCTAAAATCATAACCCTTCCTTTTGGCTTTGCCGTAGTCGGGTAAAAATTAGTTTTAAGTATACTAAAATACATAGCAGGGAACGCTTGTGATGGTGATAGTGACTTTAATCAAACATTTCGTTAGGTATCTAAAATGCAACGAATACGAATATGCAATCAAGTGAAAATCGTCAAAATGTTAGTTATTAGATATTGATACTTCACCGTCGATATGTCGTTCGCGCGGTGAACTCTAATTGCGCGATGCAGGATTTGTGTGACGTCAGGATTTTGTGTGACGTCTGGTCTATGATGCTTAGTTCGCATGTGGCGAAGTAGGTGTCGCCACACCAGTTTTTGACATTGAGTCCACGAACTAGTTATCTAGTGGGATACATGATAAGCATTGGTAAGACTGGTTGTCTGACTTTAAATTACTACCTAATTAGTATTTATAATTATCTATATTCAAGCCTGAAAAATGAAACTGAAGAAACAAAATCGCAGGTTTTTTATAAAAATTAATTAATTAACTTTGTCCTTCAATGAAATGGACCCTGAAATAATTATAATTAGCCGCATATTTTAACAGTTAAAAGGACCGACTTCCTGATGATTTCATTATGCACAAAACAATTAGTAAACACTTTAAAAGTTGGCATATTCAGTTAGAAAATACCGGAATCTGGCTTCCTTCATTTGGAAGAAAAATAAAATGCAATACCGACATATGTAGCTAACTATATATAGAGGTGTAGGTACTTAGCCGCTTATAAGGACCGACTTCCTGATGATTTCATTGCACAAAACAAAGTACACAATTTATTTTTAAAATTTCGCAGTACTCGTATATGCTGAGATAGGGGCCTTTTTGGCCTCGCACAGGTCGTTAATAGTTTTAATTTTTATTTTGGTTCATTCGAACTCTTTTTACCCGACTACGGCAAAGCCAAAAGGAAGGGTTATGATTTTAGCAGTCTATGTATGTATGTATGTATATATGTATGTATGTATGTATATAATTATGTATGTTTGCTTTTACGTGTGTTCCACCGTAGCGCCTAAACTACTGAACCGATTTTTTATTGTTAGTTTTAGATGCTCCTTTTAGTTTTTTATTACTGTTTGTATTTCCTGTGCGTGTCCCAAATAAAATATTTTTCTTTCTTTCTTTCAAAAGTTAGCATATTCAGTTAAAAGATTCCGGGATCGTAATTATTATTTAACACTAGCTGGTGCCCGCGGCTTCGACCGTGTGGAATCTAATTCTTAAAAAAAAAAAAGCCTTAGTTACTCCTCATAACATCAGCTATCTGCCAGTGAAAGTCCCGTCAAAATCGGTCCAGCGGTTTCGGAGATTAGCTAGAACAAACAGACAGACAAAAATTTAAAAATAGTAAATTATAATTACAATTATGTATTAAATTATGGCAGTGTATAGAGTGCCACCATTGGCACTCTATCCCTATCGGATAAAGTGCCACTACAGGCACCCTAGTAATACCGCCTCGGCCCGGTTAAAGTGCCGCAAGCATTGGATTGTCATTGTCACTGTCACTAAGTCACGTCACTTGGTATTTTGTTTGATTGTCGAGGTTAGATCGCTGTAAAACACCACATTCCCAAAACATTACATTCTCTTGTGCCTAAACGGACCTTGGCACTTCGCCGGCCGCTACCGCGGCACCGCTCGCTGCGCTCGCTCGGCTCGTGCGTTGTGTGGTCACAGTTCTAACCTAACCTAACCTAAATAACAAGTGACAGTGACAATGTAACGCTCACGGCACCCTAGCCGGGCCGAGGCAGTGACACTAGAGTGCCACAAGAAACTCGCGGCACTCTATACACTTCGTTAAATTATTGTCTGTTTTAATAATATTCTAGTTCGCTAGTTATCAACATTTCTTATCTTCATATATTTAATATTGCCAAATTAATAAAAACAGGTAAATATTTGACAGCTACGAGTATTTGCAACGTAGCCAAATTTTAAGATAAACGCTCATAAGTACCGAATATACTTTCCATTACAAAAGACACTTCAATTTTATTTATTTGTAGATAACATCAAGCTTGTATTCCCCAAAGGAATAGATAGTCTAGAGGTCAGAAGTGTTCAGTAGGTATAGCCATATTATGTCATGCAGTATGTTTACTAGTTACCTATCATTATAATAGACGGTGACCTTATAATATTGCCTCTTACCCAGTACAAGGGCTTAGATTCGGGCGACTGAGAAATACTGAGAATTTCATACCACAAGGGCCTGTGCACACCAGCGGATGGCAGGGGAAAGCACTATCCGCCAGCGCACACAGTACAAGAAAACTCCTCTGTGATACCGCGAGCGTCCGCCAGCTTACCGGAGCATCCGCCGCTCGCCGGGATTTGATTATACGCAGTTCAAAAGTTTCTTTTAAAAGAGTGTGGTAGACTGGCAGACTCCAGCCGACTCTCGTCGCGGTAGCCTCCAGCGTGCTTTTCGATGCTTTAGAGAAAACTGCGCTGGGATGCTCCAAGGTCGATCACCGGGCATTGAAATAATACCTTATTTCGATTGGATAAGTAATCAATTAATATGATAAATAATATATAAAATCCTTTGCCATCCCGTCCGCCAGACTGTGCAGGCCATAATATAACATCACGCACGCCTTGTACTCCCCGAAGGGTAAGGCAGACGTGTACTTATATAGTACACCCACATTTCGCCAGTTATATTTAAGTCCCATGTAATAGGGGGCGACCCTATTGCCATCAACCGGGCACTAATCCAGACTCCGGGTTGAACTGAGAAATTCCAGATGGGAAAACCCCACAACACTTAATTCATATTTTAGAATGTGGAACAAGAACAATTTAATTATAGATCTGGAAACCAGTCACCATTAAGTCTGACAGTTTCCAAGCGTGAGTCATTGGGGTTTATCAAAAAACCCACGACCAGTTAGGAAGTGAGCTTCGGTTGTGGTTGTGGTGGTGTCGAGTATCGTTCACTCGTTCTAACGTGGAGTTAGTAAACTTACACAGGTGTGCGAGCCGCGTCGCGCGTCGACGAATAACTCCATCATTCATTCAACCAGTTACGAAAGGCTGTTGGTGGCGACTGTACGCGTCTGCTCCACGATATATCGTCGAAAATAAAACTTTTAAATCAGTAAAATAAAAAATTTAACTCGTGAAAATTTTAATAAATTAACTCAGTGATAACTTTTAAAGGAACTTAGTTAAACTTAATTCTTAAAACTAAGTTACTAACTTATAGTTTTTTACCGTTACCCGACAAAAACAAACGGCCGCAGTGTCTCGTGTGAAATTGTTGTGAGTTTTTGTGAGAAAATAATTATTTGGTTCACGATCTGTGCTTAGAAACTTTGTTCATATTGTTTGGAGTCAGCACCAGCACATACCTCGGAGCAACCTTGCTTGACCGGTTATTTGTGAGTATCGAAAGTAAAAGTATCGCTTCGCACGCACTCAGAATGTAAATACACACGGACATGGTACACACACTACACACGCTTTTTAAACAAAACCTGTGTCGTGTTCTTGAATCGAAACTGATAGGTATTTATTTGGCTTTGTATAACCAACTGTCTGTGCTGTAGTAATTAGAGGCTTGCCTAATTAAGAGGGTGCATCCTAAAAGTTGGCAACGTCGTAAATAGCTGTCAAATATTTACCTGTTTCGGTTAATTTGGAAATAATACTGTATGGAAATAAGAAATGAGGCTACCCAATTGACTAGAATATTAATAATGAATTGCAATTTTATTATAACATTGAATTTGATGTTGTACCCGTTTTAGGTGAAAAAAAGGCATTTGGAAAGTTTCCAAATACTTTTTTTACATCTAAAACTAACTATTCGGTGTTACGATATTAATTATTGCATTTCATAATCAATATTCTAGTTCGCTAGTTAGCCACATTTTTTATTTCCATACAGAAATATTATCAAATTAATCAAAACAGCGAAATATTTGACATCTATTTGCGACGTTGCCAACTTTCAGAATAAACACTCTTAACTAACTGCAGTAGTTAAGAGGCCTATCACAAAATTGTGTTTTGACAGTTTGAGCACCCGATGCATCGCAATATGTAGCAATTTGGCAGTTGTAATGCAATTTGTGATGCTTATTTTAAATTGTATAATAAAGTTTTTTTTGTCGTTTAAAAAGTCGTTTATTCAGGTAGAAATTTTACGTAAAAATATGAATGTAGTAAGGTGAAATTTTGAGTTAATTGTGAGCGTTTTTTATGATTTAGAATTGGATTTTTTTTAGATATGATCCCACACATATTCCATAATTTTGAGGCCGCTATGAGCTAAACAAGTTTTAAGAGATATTATATTAAATTTTTCATTTCATTTGCTATAACTCTAGGGTATTAATTAATGAGACCATGTCAAAGAATCAACTAATAGCATATAAATTATTTTTAATTTTTTTTTTAAGATAACTTACCACTAGACTCTCGATGTGTGTATCTAATTATCGTTGATTAGTACGAGTAAATCATTTTCTTTCAAACTTCATTTAAAGCTAAAAAAAAATACGACTTGTCCTAATTTCTTTTTATGAACAAAAATAGTCTGAATTTCTTTTTTATATTTCACCTAAAAGTTTTTTACATAAATTATCGTGAGTTTGTTAAATTATTTTAAATGAAAAAAAAAAAAAAAAAGTTAACATAAATATGCCAGTTGATTTTTTGATGTGGTCTCATTCATACCCTAGACACGGTAGACGGTAGAATAACTAAGCCATATCTTAGAAATAAGTGCCTACAGCCGCGCGGTACTTAAACATGCGATAGGGCTGCCCGCCTCCAGTATTTTAATTACATTTGTCTACTTTGTATTTCCATTTAGTTTTCTGATTGTAAATATACTTTTTTTATCTACACAAATAAATAAAATACTTTGTGAATTGAATAACAAAACAAAACACAAATGCCCGAGGTTTTAAAACAAGCGTACCTACCGTATTATTTCATGAACCTCCTATAACTACCTATTTCACTCGTGTTATCACTTTCCTTTACTCTATTCACTTTATTTATTAATCCAGACATCTTTTTTTCGGGAGAAAAAAGGAAATACTTATCCATTAAAAATACACACAATATGTACCTACCTACCAGTAAGTAAAATTATTTTATAATAAGACTATAAAATAATTTTGTTGTTGTTGTTTGTTAATAATAATACCTTTCAAAGTTTCCAGGTAATCTAAAAAAAGTTTTCTCTGGATGCGTTATTGCCAAATTCATGCAACCAAAAACAGCAACAATATATCCTACTCGTCATATTAAATATGTACATACTTGAATTTATTTTTAGTGTAAAAATCGCGCGGTTATTGTTAAAAAACAACACACCGTTCGTTCGTCACTGCGGCACAGACGCGACTGTCTGCGTACCTCGCGTGTCCTTCACCACACAATCCTCACTTTTGAAAAGTTCATGAAATTGAATTTTGAAAACGCCAAAAAATAGTCAAGAAATAGTCATAAATAGTCACCAAAGTTAAAAAAATAGTCGCATTAAGATTCCGAAGTTATAGCTATAAGTTGGTGAGGATTGTGGGGTGAACGTCTCCACACAATCCTCACCTCAGTGCAAGCAAACGGCTGGGAGTATCGACTTGGTTTCAATTCCAAAAAATAGTCAATAAATAGTCGTAACGCTATGCCAAATCTCGAAAATAGTCATTAAGAGGTTCCAGAGATATAAAGGTGTCTTGGTGAGGATTACGTGGTGAGCCTTTCTCGCCACAATCCTCACCTGATTACCGCGGAATGCTTACGTTTTTTCATTTGAAATTGGTGTCAAAAAATAGTCAAGAAATAGTCGTCTCCAATCACCATAATTTCGACCTGGTTTAATATGTAGAAGTATGTTAAATTTCCATCTAAACTTCTACATACATTATGTTTTGGTACAGTCGCGAATACTTAAATTGCAAATTTATTTTAATATTGTTGTATATTAATATACGGTAATAAAATATTGTAGTTACTTACGTTTTTATTATTTCTGTCAGAGTTTAATAAATACCAATCTACCTGTACATGATATTCCTCCAATTTTAAATATGTTTCTTGCTATTATTTCATTTAGACATTTCCTTCCGGTTGGCTTTGAGTTAACTGATTTCACAAATGAAATTGAACGCGATCAGCATTTCTAAAACGCGTTCAAGAGCTGTCAGTGTCAAAATTGTTATAATTGAACGCGTTTAGATGTGCTGAACGCGTTTAATTTCACTGGTGAAATCCGCACTAAGTCTTTATTTCAGATTAATTTTATTGTAGTATGAGAAATTAAGACTTCTACCTACTTACCTATTATTAAAATACCTACAGATATTCATTATAATTTTATATTCTCTACTTTGTTTAAGTAGGATGGTATAATATTTACTTTATACGTGCTCGGTAAGCACCATTATACTTTTTTTAAATGAGGCAGAATGTACGTCATCATTATTGTTGTACAAATGTGCGGATAGAAAAAATTTATGAAAATTCATGGTTAACGTGCTGAGTAGGCAGAAAAGGTATATGAAAATCCATTGTTAACGTGCTTTTTTTTAATTTTGGGCAATTCAGTAACTAAATATAGTATAATGCCAAAAGACAAACAAGTTTTTAAAGTCCGCAAAATGATACTGGCCATCTTAATTATTGTTTTACGAGTTTACGATCGAATAGTTTTGTTAGGAAAATAAAACATGTTACACAGTTTAACAGGTATGTGTATGTAGGTACTTAGTAACAGAAATCATGAATTATGTAGATTCAGATATATAAAGATAATTATATACCCGGCTTCGCAATAATTCTATACTACACTTAAACCTTCCTTATGAATCACTCCGTCAATTGGTGAAAACTGCAGGAAAACCCGTTCGGTAGTTTTTGAGTTTATCGCGTTCAGAACTTCAGACAGACGCGGCGCCGGCGGAGGGATTTTGTTTTATAATATGTTATGATTATGTTATTCATTATTATATATAAAACATAGTTAAAATACCTACCTAAAATAGCTACGTAACTAACAATAATGCAAACAAAAAATTTGTTGACCACTACAAATACGAACATAATAATTTTGTGCTCGGCTGTACTCGACTCGAAAATGTATGTAGAAGTTTAGATGGAAATTTAACATACTTCTACATATTAAACCAGGTCGAAATTATGGTGGTTGGAGACGACTATTTCTTGACTATTTTTTGACACCAATTTCGAATGAAAAAACGTAAGCATTCCGCGGTAATCAGGTGAGGATTGTGGCGAGAAAGGCTCACCACGTAATCCTCACCAAGACACCTTTATATCTCTGGAACCTCTTAATGACTATTTTCGAGATTTGGCATAGCGTTACGACTATTTATTGACTATTTTTTGGAATTGAAACCAAGTCGATACTCCCAGCCGTTTGCTTGCACTGAGGTGAGGATTGTGTGGAGACGTTCACCCCACAATCCTCACCAACTTATAGCTATAACTTCGAAATCTTAATGCGACTATTTTTTTAACTTTGGTGACTATTTATGACTATTTCTTGACTATTTTTTGGCGTTTTCAAAATTCAATTTCATGAACTTTTCAAAAGTGAGGATTGTGTGGTGAAGGACACTACCTCGCGCATACCTCGATCGAGGCGCGTAGGTATAGCTCGCGCTTCGTCCGTTTCTATGAAGTTGGCCTACCGTCTACCGTGCCCTAGAGTTGTAGGATATAAAAAAATACCATTAAAGTTGTCAAACAGGTTGCTAATCGCATAAAACGTAGGATTTTATCATTTTATTAGCAACCTTATATTGTTATCAAATGTCAAAACGGGCCTTTTATATTTTGACAACTTTAAGAGGTGTTTTTTTTTCGTTTGTTTTTCGTTACAATATTTTTTTTATTGTTACCCACACTTAAAGTTATATTTGTACACAATTACGTGCCAGCATGGTCACCAGCTCAAGATTAGTGCAGATATTTTAAATTAATTGCTTTAAGACCGTGACCGAAATATTTGTTGCATAATATTATAACCGGCTCTTGATCATAATATTTTAATTTCAAAACCTCAAATTCTATGCCACACGCAACTTTAAATATTTAAATTAAAGCCATTATATTTCATAATGTAGGTAGTCTTGGATAATAAAAAATAAAACATTGCATTTTTGACTAATTTATTTCTTCCGTCTATAGAAGTTTAAGATTTCATCGTTAATAAGCTGTATATCTACAAACTATTTACACTAGGTACTAAATTATATAACTAACTAACTAACTGTACAAATAAATACAAAAATAAAAGGACACTTAAGCGTCTAAGTATTAGTCCGCATCGCTGTCATCCGGAACAGCATTGCCACGTTGAATGGCAATGCTAATTCTTTAGCCAAAAACCGAGCCAGCCATCTGTTCGAATTGCGTTGTGTTAAAAAATTTAAAAGTTACATATATCCCAACTAAACTAATCTGCCTACCCTTTTCCCAACTATGTATGTTGGGGTCGACTTCCAGTCTAACCCGATGCAGCTGAATACCAGTATTTTACATGGAGCGACTGCCTATCTGACCTTCACAACCCAGTAAATGGGTAATACGATACCCCTTGGTAAGACTGGTTGTCAGACTTTCGGGCTTCTGACGACCCGTAACGAATGTCAAAGATGCAAGAATGACAGGCGGGACCACCGGCTTAACGTGGTTTCCGAGGCACGGAGGAGTCTTGGTATGTAAAGATGGTCACCCATCCACGGACCAACCCTGGCAAGCGCTGCTGTTTACTTATGTGTTACTGTACCTATTACTTATCCACGAGCGCTTTTCACATAATATGTGAGAGGATATTAAAGTAGGATATATTCTATCCTTACTAATATTATAAATGCGAAAGTGAGTTTGTTTGTTTGTTACGCTTTCACGCTAAAACGGCTGAACGGATTTGGATAAAATTTACACATAGGCACATAGGTAGACCATGATCTGGAGAAGGCATAGGATAATTTTTATCCCGATATTCACACGGGATCGAGACTTATGCGGTTGAAACCGCGGGGTGCAGCTAGTATCTACGTAAATCTGAAATAACAAATCTGTGGTAACTGCTGGAATGCCTACTATAGCAACCTTAAAGGTTGATTCACACATTATCGCACGCTGGCCGTGACACGAACATGTTATAGGCACTTACTACAAAATTATTATCGTTTTACCTTCAAGTACAGAAACTCTAGATAAGGGCGAAAACACATGTGGCGCTTGCAATTCAATATTAAAATCACTCTAAAAGAACAATAAGCCAAAACGCAGCATCAAAGTAAAAGACGCAATTTTCTCGGGCGATGTAAATGACCAGTCGAAAATTAAACCAAGACTAAAGCATGACCAAATAGTTGCAGTCTGAATGACAAATAAAGCAGTGGTCAAAACCGCAGACTTGCTGTTGAATGTTGCAGCACACTTATCTATTCATAACCTAAAATAACAACGACCTTCTTCAAATTACGAACATAATATTTTTGTGTATTTTCACGACTACCCTCTAATCATTTCAGTGTTATCGCACGTTTAAACTATTATCGCCTTCGATGTTTTTGTGTCGTAAACTACTAAGTGTCTGGATACACGAAATATTGGGAAACTGAAAAAAAACATAATAACATTGCGTATGTATACATACATAACATAATCAGCCTATTAATGTTCCCGCTGCTGGGACACAGGCCTCCTCTCTGTGAGAGGGAGTGGGCCGTAACCTACCACGCGGGCCCATTGCGGGTTAGTAGATGTCACATGTCTTCGAATTTTTTGTTCTAAGACATGCCGGTTTCCTCACGATGTTTTCCTTCACCATTTTGAGAGCAGTGGTGATGAAATTATTTACACAAAGTAAAGCGCCTGCTTGGATTCGAACCCACGACCTACAACTCGTAAGTCAGGGCCGATACCACTAGGCTACCACTACTCTTGCGTATGTACCTATATTGCGGAAAAATACAACATTCAGGCCATTTTTGTCTACTATTTAATATAAAAAGTACAGTTTTCACATAACAACATCATGCCTGTGGTAATCTTCGAGGGGTTAGGCAGAGGTGTACCTATAGCACACCCACATCTCGCCAGTTATGTTGAGATCCCATTGAGCTAGGGAGCGAGCCCATTCCCATCAACCGGGCACAAATACAGACTCCGAGCTGCTATTGAGAAATTCCTGATGGTAAACCCAATAACACTTTACACGACTTACGAGGAATGGAAACAAGGACCTCATGCTCAGCAATAGCGCAAGCAACTGCAACACCAACGAAGCACTTTCAATCCAGTAAAGACTTTTGCGAGGAAAGCTGCAACTGCATCTAAAAATTAATAAATTCAACGAAAACAATTACTTCGTAAACTTAACCGCCTTTCTACAGGCGTACCTCAGACCTAATAATAAACCAAGAGATAGCGCTGCGAACAATACAGTGAAGCATGCCAAAACTACACCTCCGCTTTGTGCGTACACGCTCAGACGCATACATTTACAACCATTTAACGCATACATTTACAAACTACACCTCACTAAGTGCACACATGTTTACGAAACCGGCCCCACGTCACTGTTGACAGGCTGACAGCACTATGTGTGTTATGGTTTTTTATTTAGTCTGTCTAGAGCGTATCTAGTATTTCGTTAAACGTAATAATATGATAATAGTAGTCAGTTTGTCACCCATTACCCTGAACAAAAAGTGCATTTGTAAGGTGTTAATTTGTCAGCCAGTAGCCTTTTAACAAAAAGTGCATTATTGTGTGGATTTGACCAAGCGTCACATAGATGAAGGCCGCCTTTGTCACGGTAGTTGCCGCCAATTCTGAGTGTCAATGACACAGATTTGAGACAACAATACCTCAATGCGTTTATCATCTAACACAAACTGACTATGGAAGTATCAATTAATCGAAAACTGACAATAATTTTGACAATATTATGTCCCTTTATTCTCAAATGCCAGAGATATCGATATCTGTTGAGATTTCCACACATGAAATGATTGACACGAAGTAAAAATCTCTCAGAAAGTAATAATCTGTAAAGAATATAAAATAACCAAAGAACAGATTTTGATTATATTTTGATGTTTTTTTGCTCTATTACGTGTGACCTAAACCCTAAACGTAACTGGCGAAGTGTACCTGTTCTATAGGTACCGTATACCTGCCTATCCCTCCGGTGATTACAGGTGTGATGTTATGTGTTATTTTGATGACAATGACAAACGTCACAACGGTCTCTCGATGTTGAGTTTTTGACAGATTTTGTACGGCAAATCTGTCAAATACTCACCATCGAGAGACCATTGTGACGTTTGTAAATAAGTAGACTTGGCCAGACTTGGCCCCCTGAAATGACGATGACCGAGTTTCCGAACTAATTTTGGATAAGGAAACAAAACCAAAAACTCAAAAAGATAATGAATGTCATGAAACTGGTGCAATAAGGAATGTCCATACAGAGGTTTTTAGACAAATTAAATTATTTTACCTTGTTCAAAGCAATAAGTTATGTCTATTCCAGGTATGTCCAAGAATCGTTTCTAAATCCTCATTTTCCTCAATTCATCCCAATTAAGAACCCAAGATATCATTATTTACAGTTCGTAATTGTATACCCATACCCATGTGCCCATCATTTCTGTCTGATTTAATCCTAAATTCCTATCCTGAATTCCATTCTCATGCCCCAAACTTCTATTCATTCAAATATCTGCTTCTCACAATACTGAAGATAACATCATCATCATAATCTTTCAACTTTTCTACAAATATTCGGAGATTACTCTCTCATCGTTAACGGATCAATAGTCATAGAAAGTAGGAAGCTAGGCTTCTGTAAGATAATAGTATCGTTATCAGTAATTACCATTTTATACTTCTTTGTCTAGATCGTCCGTTGCTTATAGATAGGAGATTGTAATCTCTTCGCTTTATCGTCCAATCTTTATCCTGCACTGTCTACCATATGTAGGACTAACTCTTTCACAATCCTGCTAGCCTAGTATCGCAATCACAGCACAGTTACGTAATCAGGATTGTTCGTGCTCACTAGTAGCTTTCCATAGGACCTTCTAACTTATAGTTCTACAACCGTCTTAGCGAATTTAATAATGGCGCTACATGTAGAAAGCTACCAAAATTTCCACCTTGATACCTACAGACATCGTTATTTTTTGCAATATGTATTTATACGAGTATAACCCTGGATACAGCGTCCATTCTTCTGTGCCCATCATCTTTTTCTCCTTTAATCCTAAATCCTCATGGATTTCTATATCCTGCAATGCATTCTTATTGCCTCCTTTCTTCAAGTTATCCAAATAAGTGCTGCTCACAATTTCATTATTGTGATCTTAATCATCGATCAACTTTACAAAAAATATTCAATGATTAACCCTCATCGTTATCGAATAGTTCGTCATAGAAAGAAGGAAGCTAGGTTTCTATAATATAACATCGGTTATCGTTATTCGAGATTGCTTTATGCTTCATACGCATTTCATTGTCAAGTTCATCAGTTTGCTTATCGATAGGAGATTGCAATCTTGTTGTACACCCAATGTTTACCCTGCATTCTAGTGCCTACCATGTTTAGAACCAACCCTTTCACAATCCTGCTACTCTAGTACTTGTATTGCAATAACAGTTACGTAAGCAGGATTGTTCGTGCTCACTAGTAGCTTTCCATAGGACCTTCTCACTTATATTTAGACAACCATCTTCGTGAATGATGGCGCTGCTTGTAAACATGACAAAACCTCGTCAAAGTCAGTACAAATTAGTTATTTATTTCGCCTTGTGCATTATATTTAGAAGCCTGTAGAGAGATGTGTAATGTGTATCTATAGTAACAATCAGATTTATCCAGTTATATTTCAGTCTCATGTAATAGGCGCGAGCCTATTGCCATCAATCGGGCACAAATCCAGACTCCGGTTGCTACTAAGAAATTCATGATGGAAAAACTCAATAACATTTTGCCCGACCTGGGAATCTAACCCAGCGGGGTAATTGCGTATCAAACACATACAGTAGCAATGGGTTTCGTTTTGACAGTTCGACAACATTCACTGCGTTATTTACGTTGTTGAGCAGACAAAATGTTTCGAACATATGAAGCAATCGAATAACAATATGTTTCAAAATCACGGAATAACAAAAAGAAGTTGTTTTTTGTAATTCCGGGTTCAAAATCATTTAGATTTTGATTGAAGTATGTTACGCAATCAGGGTGCAAAACCACAGGGTTGGGTAAGGAGGGTTCAGGAGACCTTAAAGAACTCCAAAATAGCCTCACATTCTGTATAGCGAGGCGACACGTTTCTAAACTGCTCCGCAGTAGCGCTTGCAACCACTAGACCAGTGAGGCAGTGTCGGTCTTATATTTTGGTTTCTCAATAACATGTACTGAGTCAGCAGGATGACTGAATTTTGCATAGCAGTCTGTGTCATCGCAGGAAGATAAGGACTGAATTAGTTGTTAATTATAACTTTCCGGGGTTCTGTTTTCCCGTATGTTACCTTTGTAATGTAATTTGAATGATGAATCAACTTAATAGCTCTGAAGTCATTATGTGTCATTATATTATTGTTGGACCGGTTCTTGACTTGTTTATCAGCTCTTTATTTTTCTTCGTAACTGTTGAACTGAAACTAAAATTCACGATTGTTCCTTTTTCATCCATTTCTCGTTTATTAATTCCTGCTTCAAGAACCTGTTCTAGGTAAGCTGGAGTTCATAAGTAAAGTAAAATCATTTATTTCTACATTAAAATTTTAAATTCACGCTAACGTTGCCAAATTAGGCACAGTCTGTTTCATGGGCAGCATTAGATGCCACCAAATTCAGTTTTTGGGTGGTCGTTGAAGAAATCATCGTACTCTACGACCACACGACTGTACCAAAACAAAATGTATGTAGAAGTTTACATGAAAGTTTAACATACTTTTACATAGAAAACCAGGTCGAAATTATCATGGTTGGAGACGACTATTTTTTTACCCCAAACTCAAATTCAAAAACGTAAGCTTTCTGCGGTAATCAGGTGAGGATTGTGGCGAGAAAATCTGACCATGTAATCCTCACCAAGACACCTTTATATCTCTGGAATCCCATTGACTATTTTC
This sequence comes from Conistra vaccinii, assembly GCA_948150665.1. Taxonomy (NCBI): domain Eukaryota; kingdom Metazoa; phylum Arthropoda; class Insecta; order Lepidoptera; family Noctuidae; genus Conistra; species Conistra vaccinii. The sequence goes on along the minus strand of OX411339.1, from coordinate 5,126,541 downwards.
GAGATTTGGCATAGCGTTACGACTATTTCTTGACTATTTTTTGGAATTGAAACGAAGTCAATACTCCCAGCTGGTTGCTTGCACCTCTGTAGGTGAGGATTGTATGGAGACGTTCACCCCACAATCCTCACCAATTTATAGCTATAACTTCGGAATCATTATGCGAATTATTTTTTTACTTTGGTGACTATTTATGACTATTACTTGACTATTTATGGCGTTCTCAAAATTGAAGTTTTCAATGGTGAGGATTGTGTGGTGAAGGACACAAGAAACTAGGTTTAGAGATATTCAGTCCATGACCCAGTGTTTATATGATGCCTAGTCCCCATTTCGTTTCCTTATCATTTTTATTATCTAAGCAGAGGAAACAGTAGACAACAATCAATCAATAGTATAAAATCTGCAATTCTATTGAATTTGAATCCAAGCAGTTGATGATTCCCACAATATGTTAACGACAAGATGTTTTACAAGCAATTGGTTGTATAAGCTATCATGCAACCGGTGCAGCGACACGATTTGCATCAATCATCACGCTAACTGTTCGATGAGGAATTAAACATGGTATACAATAAAAACTATATTGACTTAGTCAATAGAGGCTCTATTTCTCCCGACGCAAAAACAGGGGTGTTATAAGTTTAACCGCTATGTGTGTGTGTCTGTCTGTAGCACCGCAGCTCTTAAACGGGTGAACCGATTAGAGGTTTTTTCTTATTTGAAAGCAGGTTTTTATCATGTTTTATCAAAATCGGTTTCGTCGTTTGTAGACTGTCAGCTCATTTCTATTTGATGAATGGATGTGAGCGTCTTCCACTGGTCTGATCGATTGGTATTCTGTTACTTCAATGATATTAAAAGACCATAGTAACCTTGAACTGATGCTGCAGCATCACGGGGAATTTGCAGGATACAACTCCCTTACCAACTAACAGCACAGGTACCTATCGTGTTTTGGCTCATTGGAATGGTCTCAATGAATAGGCTATAGATAGATGATGAACAGGGTCTGGTGATAGAGTAGGAAAGAGAAATGAGGAAATGTTTGTATCGGGGGTTTTTTAAATTTTAATATAAGTAATTTCACTTCTAAAGTTTACTTGATTGAAGATCCAGTGAGGGATGACGGAATGTCCGCTTCCGTTATAAGAAACTTGTGGTCAAAGATATTGGGCAAGAATCAAGTCTAGATATGCCTCTGTTTAGGTATTTGAGTAGATAATTAGGTATTTTACTAATATAAAAAAAATGCGAAGCATGTGTGGTCTGACTATGAATGATAAGCTGAGGAATGATGTGATAAGACAACGGTGTGAGTTAAAAGAAGATGTAGTGACAAAACTTTTAAAGAGTATGCTGAGATGGTTTGCTCATATTGAGAGGATGAATGAAAGGCTAACAAAATGTACTTACAAGGCAGATAGATGTGACTGGAAACGCCGAGAGCGGACGCCCTAGGACAGGGTTGGCTAACCAATGGCACGCATGCCGTTTATGGCACGCGACAAAATATTTAGGGCACTCCACCGATCGAAACGGTTTGCATTTAAGTTGCTGAAGAATTTGAAATGCAGCTGATTATTTTCAAGTCTACTTCAATATGGATTCAAAAATTTGTTGAAACAAGGAAAGACTTGGAATTGATTGACACAGAAAGATTGACAAGCATTTTAAGCAAAAATGCCAGTAACACAATTGTGGAAACATGGAATTCAATTCCAGACACATAATATTTCACTGTTTGAAGAAGCCGGCTCGTGCTATTTTAACCATATTTGCATCTACCTATGCCTGCGAGTCATTATTTTCTAGGATGAATTGCATTTGTCATCTAATCTGCAACAACAGAAGTCACACTAATGTTACTTTAATTTGATTTACACGTTTAATTGAAACATATATTACAATAATACAGTGCAAAATGTATTGTTTTGGTAGTAAATTAAGAGTATTTAGTTTTATTATTTTCCCAATAATTACTAAGTCAAAATTATTTGATGACACATATATGGCCTCATTAATATTTCTTTAGAAAAATGGCACGTTGATCCATATAGGTTCGCCACCTCTGCCCTAGGAGGTACGGTCGGAAGAAAATCGTAGTTGTGATAAAAATCATACCATATTCACCAACCACTAGTATTATGCTATGTAGTGCAGTCATCGTGAGTTGTTCGTTTTAATGCGTTTGTTGATACTCTGCACCAATTGATTATATCATCAATTAATTCATCCAATACCTGTTTGTAAACATACTTGCATCATACTTATAAATCGTAATGCTTCGGCCATCTTCGAAACTCGTATTTTACTCAATAAACTAGTTCTGTTGCAGCACACTCGCTATCATGATCAATTAGAGAGAACATTAAATATTGATATATGCACCATTGATTAAATATGTAGCTATTTGTAACCCAGAATATGCTTTAAATATTCAAATACAAACTACAATGTCGCGATGCGAAGCCGCTGGCGGAAGGTAGTCAATAATAAGTAAAACGAAACGAATAATTTAGGGAATATTTTATTTCGTATTACGGTTCATGATATACACATACAGCCCGCTGACAGACGGACGGACAGAGGAGGCTAACTAATAGGGTTCCGTTTGGTACACTTCGGGACGGAACCCTAAAAAGTGTCCATATTTTAAGCTAGCTGTTCTGGCACCTATCGATTTAAGGCATTAAACACTTAAACGAAGTTTCAACGGTTATTAATTATCTTGTATGCCATGGGAAGCTGTGCCATACGGAAGTCAAAGACACGCATTGTTTGATCACACTTTGTTACTACTTACTACACAATATTACACACACACACACACACACACACACACGCACACACACAACACACACATACACCACATATACATGTATATTAAATTATACCTCGAAGAGAGAACGCACGCGATGTTTTACTGACAATATTATACAATTTAGCAGTATTGAAGCGTTGATTTCTTCTGCCTAACCCTTCGGGGAATACAGGCCAGTAAAGAAAAGAAAGAAAAGAAAGAAAAGAAAGAAAGAAAGAAAGAAAAGAAAGAAAACATAGAAAAGAAATTTAGCACACACTAAAATGCACATAACATATTGTATTACAAGTAAAAAGAAATAAAATAAAAATAAAACAAATAAAAAGTGTAAAGTTCGATTGTAAGCTATTAGCCGGAATGAAGCGTTCACTATCACTCCGTTAGTTAAAGGTATTTCTGAATGATAAGTCCTAAGAAAATTGTTGCCTGAAACAGAATGCAGTCAAGCGCGTTTAAAACTGCGCTTGATTCGATGCAGGTAAGTAAGATGCCAAGGAGTGGGCCTTGTCTGTAACGTTTTAAACTAGGTTGAATTGGAAATACTGATACATTCTTGCAATACTACGAATACCCCGTTTAAAACAAGATGGAATGAGTAGAGAAGAGCGTGTTCAATGTTCACCGGCAACCTACTGATCCTTTCGCACATTCTGACAATATGTATACAGTGAGTAATAGAGACACAGATAGAAGTTGAGCCCAGCAAACCAATAAACATTTTTGAAGAATTTGATGCGCACGTATGTTATTAATAAGCCACAAAACGCCACCTGCTAGGACTTTTCCCTTTTGCTTTGGGTGCGTTCATACATCTGGTCATACACGTACCTACGCCAGTTGCGAGTCAGGTAATATGCACCTGACCTTTCTGAAGAATATTACCAATATGAGCATACTTGCCTAATTTTCCCACGACCAATAACCATGAAATCCATTATGAGGCCCATGTTCAACGCACTCAGCAATCCAAGTCTACAGTCTGATGACTTTTTTACACAAGTTACATCGGAAACCTATAACAACACGAAGGACATTAAAGTTATTATGTAGCTTCGGGTGACCTCGGCTGTTCTCGGCAAAAACAACGGTTGGACGTGACGCGAGCGTAACTTGCTCAGTCAAGGATTTCAACTCCGAGGCGCTTACGTAGTGCTTTAGTATTTTAAAACCAGATCGAACAGTGCCGGAACTGTCGATATTTTTAATTGAGACGGAACTACTGTTCCTTTTCCGATTTCCGGTGCTGTTATACATTTCAGGGTGATAGAAAAAAGATTGAGGAAAAAATGTTTTAGGAACCATTCCATAGCGTTGGAAGACCTCCCACAAAATGGACCGATGACCTTGTAAACGCCGCAGGAATCCGCTGGATGTGGGGGCACATAATGGGTCGAAGTAGCGGTGCTTGGGGGAGGCATATGCATATGGCATATGTCCAACAGGTCCACTGTCCTGTGTCTTTCGGCTGAAATGATGATGATGATGATGAACCATTCCAATGTACTCAATTTACCTATACAGAAATATGTGGTATTGGGAAAATACAATAGACGATGTATATCTAGTAACTTAATCCGCTTAACCGTTCTTAAAGAGTTAGAGAACCCTGTAAGAAATCGACACGTGTTTCGCCTCTCAACGAGGCATCCTCAGGACGACGATTGACCTGTTGCGAACTCGGACACGAAGTGTTATCAACGCGTGTTGCTTTGCGTTCGGCTCGCGTTGATAACGAACGAACGAACTCGGACACGAAGTGTTATCAACGCGTGTTGCTTTGCGTTCGGCTCGCGTTGATAACACTTCGTGTCCGAGTTCGCAACAGGTCAATCGTCGTCCTGAGGATGCCTCGTTGAGAGGCGAAACACGTGTCGATTTCTTACAGGGTTCTCTAACTCTTTAAGAACGGTTAAGCGGATTAAGTTACTAGATATACATCGTCTATTGTATTTTATGATGGATTTCCGCAAGGTCACGCCTGAGTCAATTAACTGTGGTATTGGGTTTAGGCCAATATGAAAAGCAGAACATTGGGCCTATGCAGCGTGTATTAGGAGGTTATATTTAAAGGTGTGCCCACTGCCGTCATACTGAACAATTCTCTCCATGATACTAACATCGAAAACGTTAAAAAACTATCAACTGTCCCATATATACAACTTCAACAGTATGAGAACACCATTTGCTTACACGCCAGTACTGCAGTCGATTCTGAAGGAAAAAGTAATCCATGCATCTTATGAGGCATCGCAGACAACAATATGAACGACTGAATTCGGTCCCAAAGTGCTAATGGCGTCCCTGTAGATGCACGCGACGTGCTTGACAAGCCCGAGTAATTTTGACCGACTTTGCGATTGAATTCGGTCGTACAGTGATCGCTGTCTATGTCGAGACTGCAGGCCCTGACAAAAATCTATCGCAACAATGCAATATTACTCCAATAGTCATTGGTAGGGCATCGCTTGAAGATGCTTGCATATCGACAACTTGCTTACATATCGCCGCGTTCACGGCTGGTGGGCAGTAATGCTAAGTTATTCGACACGCTGCCACTTTCTCCCGCGCACTGCATGCTAACATTCCACATTTATTTAGCCACATGTTGATTTTGCACGTATGGAGAAAACGGTGTTATGTCGCTAGACTAACCATCAGGCTGAGTTAATAATGTCGCAATGAAAATCTTCCACCACACTTTTAGTGGTTCTTTCATCCTCGCCAAACATTTCAATATTTTGGTCCTTTAGTTCAACTATTGTTATGTTTTTTTTTTTGTTGGCCCATACTAGTGGGCAAAGGCCTCCGCCTTTGCCCACTATTTCTCCCCCTAATCTCCCCTTTTTGCTTCCAAATCTCTCTCTGCTTTTTGCGACTTCAGGCCATGTTGGGCCACGATACACCACTTTCGCCGCGGTCTACCTCGACGGCGATGTTCTCCTACAGGCGTCCAGCGAGTGACGATTTTTACCCATCTCTCCGGGTGCATTCGTGCGACGTGGCCGGCCAACTCCCAGTTCAGCCTGGCTGTTTTTTGTCCAAGTCGGTCAGTTAGTCAGAAAGATAAAGTTAGTTGCCCATTCCTAAATGTAGATTTAAGTATACGGTTCTCTACATTTTGGAATGCGCAAGAAGCGGGCAACAAATTCGTTCTCATTCAACTCACTTTTCATTACGCACAATAGAATTATGTATTCCTCTGCCTTAACATATCCCAAATTCATTCCTCAAGTCACAACAAAAAGGTTCTCTTAAAGCCTTCTGGACATTTTTGACGAAACATTCAGTACGTGATTTGTTTGTCTATGTAAACAACAAAGACAAAGAGAATCCCATAGCTAGTTGTTTTAATAATGGTATTTTTCCTGATGCAAATACCTCTCGCTTATTGCATGTCGAAGCATCGATTATCATCAGTACCTATCAAGAATCTAATAATTACTCGCGTTAATGAACTGTCGACACATGAATAAATACTGTCGATTCCTATGGCAAAAGAATTGCAAGGAAATAAAGACAGTTGTTGATTAATGATATTTGTGCATTACATAATGGACCAATAAACTAGTCACAATGGGCTAACTATGAAGGTTTGCACACCACCTCAGAGTAATATTAGTTATTACTCTGAGGTTTGCACACAGGTTGGTTTTTTATGCACACACGTCAGTCACGGCAACCTCAAGTCACCGATCAGTTACATTCTTTTCAGGGACTTGTGTGTCAGTCAGTCATAGACTCATAGCACTGCCTCTGTTACAAATTGTCTTTTTCACAACGCTACAATGCCACGTTTTCATGTGTCGTTCATAGCAATAAAAGTTTTGACTTGCCAGTGAAGCGACGTCGACTGAGATGCGCCGCTATTGACGTGCCTGATGTGTGTAGCTAACGTCATACAATTACTACGTCACTATATTTTTTGACGTAACTGATCGGCGACTTGACGTTGACGTGACTGACATGTGTGCATGATCCTTAAAAATTTGGGTATGCCACCTCTTTTACACATTAAGCAGCCTTTTAATATTTGGAGAGGAAGCCTGAGTCTCTGCTGGGACTCAGGCTTCCTCTCCATGAGAGGTAGTGGACTGTAATCTACCAAGCGGGCAACATTTGCAAGACAAACTCGTATGACATCCGCCAACCCGCACTAAGCTTAGCGGATAAAATGTCTTCCAAATGTAGGTTCTAGGTTAAATGCGAACCCATGATCTTAAACTCCAACCTCTGTTCTCACCTAGTCAGTCACCCAAATTCTCAGAAGGTATCCACTAAAATCCGCACAGAAATAGAATGCGGAAGAGAGTGAACTTGCAGGTCAAACACAAGGATTACTAAGAATAGAGCGGGCTTTACGCCAGTGAAGGTTAGCTGTGTCCTTTCCAATACTTGACCAGACGATAGAAATGTACAGTACAACTTAATTTTCATAATGGCCCTCGGCAAACTTCGTGTTTCATCAGTCGTCGGATTTCTATCAGTTGTCTTTTGCACTTGGTTATTATGGTTGACGGCAACGCGGGCGCAGCGGTAGGGGTCAATACGTACAAGCACCAAGTGCAAAGGGCAACTAACATAGAAATCTGATAAAACACGAAGTTTTTTATACGCCAGTATAAATAGGCAAACACTTTAGATACGCCTTCACTTCTATTTTTATTGTCATAATGACTTGAAAGTCAGTCCTACGTTTCACTTACGCTGGCGGTTTTTAGAGCTCTAAAAACCTTTGGATACGGACCCCGTACCCAAAGGGTGCCAGCGGGACCCTAGTACTAAAAGCGCCACTTTCTGTCCATCCGTCTGTCACAGGGCTGTATCTTTTGAACCTTTAATAGGACACTTTCGAAATTTTGAGTGTGTACTGCTATGGCAGCTATAACAACAATTAATTATAATAAAATAAAGTAAAAAAATTTAAGTGGATCCCCGACTCTCCATACAAGAAATGTGTTTTTTTTTTGGGCGTCACAAAGACACGAAGGGTTTCGCCATTCGTGTGCGAGTGCGACATCCACTTGGCAAGTTTTTAGGACTGCATAGGAGATGATGTTATAAGGTCAAGCGTTGTGTAGACACACCTCTGAATGCTTTGGTCTTGACTATGTTTGAGCGTGCTGATTATGGCCATATTTCCTCAACAACGGGCCTAAGTTGGTGGTGTTAAATTGTTGTTCAAATAAATCCTAACGCAATGTTACTTGTTACCGCACCAAAGTTTTCAAGTGATGTTATCGCCTTGTAAGTATCGTAATACTACTCAGTAGCGTCAAGTACACACTAGACATTATCATCGTATTAACTATTCTGACTTGTTTTTAACAATCGTCGACTAGTCAACATAATTATGCAAAGAATTCACTTATCGTGATGTGCAGACTCTTGCCACCTACTAAGCTATTAAGAGCCATCTGCCTACCCTTTTCCCAACTATATTGGAGTCGACTTCCAGTCTAACCGGATGCAGCTCAATACCAGTATTTTACATGGAGCGACTGCCTATCTGACCTCCACAAACCACTAACTGGGTAATACGATACCCTTGGTAAGACTGGTTGTCAGGCTTTCAGGTTTCTGACGATCCGTAACGACTGTCAAAGATCCACGAAAGACAGCCGGGACCAATGGCTTAACGTGCTTTCCGAGGAACGGAACACGTCGACTACTCGCCATAGTTAACGAACTCGCTTATTGTATCACTTGACTCCTGCCACCTACTAAGCGATAAATATCAAGTTTAAGAAATAGTTGGGTACATAACATCGGGCCGCACGCAATCCACCACGCGAGCCCAGTGCTGTTGGTAAAGACACGACTTTGTTTTTTTTTGTTCTAGCATATACTGGTTTTCTCACGATGTTTCCCTTCATCGAGCAGTGGTGATAAAATGATTTACACAAAGTAAAGCGCCTGGATGGCAGGGTTTGAACCTAAAGTCACGGCCGTTACAACTGGGCCACCTGTCACCTACTAAGCGATTATGATCAAGTTTGAGAAATTGTTGGGAAAATAACATCGTTATATCTTCCTGTCTTTGTCTCATGTAACGTGGGGTTGGCGCACCCCGTTTTCTTATTCCATTCTTCTCTGTCAACTGTCTCGCTATCATTCTCTCCCTTCTCTTTCATATCATTCCTCACACAATCCATCCATCTTTTCTTTGCCCTTCCTCTCCCTCCCCATCCATCAACATTTTAAATTCATCACTCTTTTAGTCACATGCGTTTCCTCTCTCCTCACCTAGTTAGGTACATAACATACTGGTCTATTAAGGGCGAAACAATCCATTGCAAGTTTGCAACAATAAAATTACTACAATACAAAATTATGGCAGTTTTATTGATCAATTTGAATTGATAATTTCGGGGACCCCTTATGGGGACAGGTGTAGCAACTATAGTTGCCAAAGAATGACGTCTGTTGGTTCTGCAATAACCACCATATGCAACCTGCTTGGTATGCATTATAGCTAGGACCATCTAGCTAGTTGACAAAACACATTATCACCTTTTTTGAACAGCCCTCGGTGTCGTTTGGCAATGACTTGCAATCATTGTATCACATCACTGGCTGCAATAAATTGAGTTAATTGATTAAGTAAACCTACTGTAAGATAATATAAATTTAAAGTACTACCTATTGACGTCAGAGGTGTTACTTTATTCCGTATTATTCAATCATCAAATCTATTATTGTAGGAGTTCTCACAAGTTCGTCATAATCTATTTTCTACGTTTCTGTGATCTGAGATCGGCGTTATTGCTGTGTCATGGTCGCCTTCGCCTTTATCTATTCTAGTATTTTTGAGTCAGCTATCCGTGTGTTAGAATGTGAAAATTATGTTGATAGTCTCAAGTTATGAGAACATTGAAATCCATTCATCTTGAAGTACCAGTTTCACCCGTAAATCTATTTTTTGTGTGGTTTTGTGACTCAATCATGTACATAGGTAGCATCAACATTCTTATATGCTAGAAACATTACAAATCATAATATTACATCGCGCCAATATTTTCAAAAGGGTTGACGGAGACGTACCTAGCTATAGTACACCACCATTTCACCAGTTATGTTTCAGTTCTATGAAATAGGGGGCGAACCTATTGTCGTCACAAAAACCCACTCTCCTCCGACTTCTACTGAGAAAGTCCTAATGGAAAAGTCAATTAGACTTTACCCGACCTGGGAATTGAAACCAGGACTTCATGCGACCGCTAGACCGGCTGTCAAAAAAAGAACATGACGACGTGTTGGCACGACAAGAGCCGAACGCAAAGTTTGCAACAAGTCAATCGTCATCCTGAGGATACCTCGTTGAGAGGTCAAACATGTATCGATTTCTTACAGGGTTCTTTATGACCTTTTAAGTACTAAATAGAGAGAGAGCAGGTGGTGGCTCACTGGTAACGGCCCCGACTTACGAGTTGTAGGTCGTGGGTTTGAACCCAAGCAGGCGCTTTACTTTGTGTAAATAATTTCATCACCACTGCTCTCAAAACGGTGAAGGAAAACATCGTGAGGAAACCGGCATGTCTTAGAACCAAAAATTCGAAGACATGTGACATCTACCAACCCGCACTGGGCCCGCGTAGTAGATTACAGCCTCTCACAGAGAGGAGGCCTGTGTCCCAACAGTGGGAACATTAATAGGCTGATTATGTTATGTTATGTAAGTACTAAATATACATCATCTATTGTGTTTTATAATGGATTTCTGCAAAGTCACGCCTGATTAACGGCTGTCAAAAGTTAAAGTTTATCTCGAAGGTTCCCATTTTTCGCCATGACCGTTCAAATTGTTCTTTAAATGATACCAATGATGGAAGTGTGAATACCCAAACAAACAAACAAACAAACAATAATTATTACTTCATAAGAGCCTCGTATGTAGGCTGTTCTTTATATAGTATGGTTGTAGTACCTACTTGTAGTGTTACCGTGAGACCCCTAACTTCAAGGTGTGACCTCTAACTGTGACTCACGGATACGTACGTTCGAGCTCAACGCGTGGGATTCTTACACTCGAACTTATTATTGTGGCTTTTGTTTATGTTATTATTAAGAACTGGTTGTGGTTTGAAGATTATTTTAAATATTAAGATTGTAAAGATGTCTGTGTGGACTGATAAATATTAATTTCCTTGTTGATCTTTTATTGTCAGGCCATTAAACTCTTACGACAAGATAAATATGTTGATTAAGATGATACCCTTTTAAAATGGTTGCCAGACTTTAAATCATGGAAAGCTTGAAAGAAATAAAGAAGGAAAAAGTATTTATTGGGACTCACACAGGAAGGTCACAAATTAAAATCTAAACACACTCATAAAACATAAATAAAAAACAATAGTAAAAACAGAAAGTCCTGTACGTACATTCACGAGCACCAATATGTATCCACTTAGCAAAATTCAAAAGCGATTTTCTCGTGATGGAATATTGACTGCAACTTTGTTATAAGGTCTATTTCATATTTCAAGTTTTCCATATTTCATTATCATGACCAGCCGCTCTAGTTTCCGTCTTTGACCTTTTGTATCAAGCTGTTTGAACGTTGCAGTTGGAGCATAATTTGTGTTAGGTAACATAAAAATAACCGCTGGCCGCAAATAGCTCAAGATAGAGACACATGGCATTCTTTAGAGGAGGCCTTCACCTTCACTTGAGGAAGGGTTCATGCAAACAAACTTCTATATTATTAGTACTAGTTAGATTTAAAAAAAAAACAAAAATAAGCGAAATATGTGTAAATAACATCACAATTTTTTCTTTTCTTTTTTATTTTGTCTTTAAAGTATGTATGTATCCTACTTTTTGCATGAAATGAAAGGCGTATTATTATTTATTATTATTAACATAAACATAACACATATCATCTCGCCCGTATTCCCCGAACAGTTAGGCAGAGGTGTACCAGTAGTACCCCCACATTTCACCAGTTATGTTTAAATCCCATGTAATGACGAGCTTATTGCCACCCACCGGGCACAAAATTCAGATTCTGGGCTGCATCTTAGAAGTTCCAGATGGAAAAACCCAATATTGTTATGTACGGTTCGTAAACCAACTCCATTTAATTTAAATAACATTAATTAATTCATTAATTATTGCTTGATTTTAATAGCGACAGCCACAAGCCACAACAAGGCAGCTATGACATAACCATTTAGTCGTACATTCCTGAATCATTTGAGTTAAGTATAACTACTAGCTGCGCTCCGCGATTTCTCCCGCATAAGTCTTGATCCCGTGAGAATATCGGGATAAAAGGTATTCTATATCCTTCTACAGATCATGGTCTACCCATGTGCCAAATTTCATCCAAATCCCTTCAGCCGTTTTAGCGTGAAAGCGTAACAAGCAAACAAACAAACAAACAAACTTACGCATTTATAATATTAAAACAATATTAAAAGTTAGGATAGATCTAAATAATTTCATCACCACTGCTCTCAAAAACGGTGAAGGAAAACATCGTGAGGAAACCGGCATGTCTTAGAACCAAAAGCTCAAAGTCATGTGACATCTACCAATCCGCACTGTGCCCGCGTGGTAGATTACAGCCCACTCCCTCTCACAAAGAGGAGGCCTGCGTCCCAGCAGTGGGAACATTAATAAGCTGATTATGATTATGATTATCAGTTAGGATGAGCCTTAACTTCTCAAAAACGAATGTGACTTATAAGTACCACATATGGTGAAGAGAGATCGCAATCTCGTCCGATCAGTCACAGCTTCACCGGTTTAACCAGTCAAGCACGGTTTTCCATATTTTATTAAAGAAACATGATTCTTATAAGGAAAACGATCTTGAGAACACCGCTACTTGATAAAGTAGCTGCACTGTTGTGTGGGGAAAACCTGATCTTAGTTACTATACAGTATAAATAAGTAACAGTATTATATCTTCATAGAAAAAAACTTTTTACAAAAAAAAGAACAACCGACTTTTGCACTTTTTAGTTGTGGTACCTACTCCACACAAAATCAAATACCACTACCTGCTATGCAAATAGCAGTGATATGAAATTATTATCATATCATCCATATAAACTAAGTGGGCAAAAATATGTATTATTGAAGCTAACTCAAAAACTATCTAAGCTATGTTAATAAAATATGGGACCGCCTCGGGAGCATACCCTTTCAAACAAAAAATCGATTTTCAAAATCGTGACGCAGAAATCGCGTAACAAATATTATACAAAAAAAACACACAGTCGAATTGAGAACCTCCTCCTTTTTTAAGTCGGTTAAAAAGGCCGAAACGACGAGCTTCGAAATCTCAGTGTACCAGTAAGCAACAGTATCGACTGCGCTGCAGTTACGCATGGACGCGGCAAGTTTATCTAGCGACCGGTCGTAGGTAATTATTTCAAGGTCACTGCCGAGACATATACTACGGTTACTATATTATACTATGACAAGACAAATCGGAATAAGGCGTAAAAGGACCACGTCATGTTTAATCAGCTGGGCCGAAAGTTTCACAACCGGTTATGCTGGATTTGTGGGTATTAATTTTGCATAGCTACGCACGTTGTTAGAATATTTTAGTGTCGATAAGGTCAGATTGTAGTCTACTAGTGTAGTTTGTGAAGGAAGTGACTGACTTGAGAAGTTTAAAGCGGTATAGACGCAAACACTGAAAGGTCACGAGACCTTTAATAACGCATATACATAGGTACATATTACAGTACGACACAACTAATGATGATGATACTGAACAAGAACAACAACAACTGATGATGTATGATTATAATTCTATAAAAAACATTTGTTACGCTCGCAAATCATATTTTAATCAAGATGACACTAACCTGCAAATTGCAAAAAACGTAAGAAAATTTGAATTTCGCGGGCTACCTTGGCGCATCCCCGTTAAGTGACCTTAGATGTATGTTCTTTTTGAGAAATAAATCTCTTTAAACCGAACTATCTCTGATTATAAACTCCCCTTTAGCAGTAAGTTTGATGTCGTTGATGCAGAGGAGACTTGGTTTTCTGTATCTGTCTATTTAATGGTATAATTATGCTCTGCGCTTGAGTGATAGCTTCGTAATTACTGGTTGCGCATCGAATCTTTCCACAACTAGATAAATTGTAAAATACCAGTTCGCATATATATTATAATTATATATTATCTAGTATCTAATACATAGTAGTAGTAGTATTGTATATAGTATCTATTTTATGAATTCTTTTTCCTTAATTTGAGAAATAGGCGCATTTTTTTTTATAAATCTTGCCTGTAATCCTAACTAATATCATAACCTCGAAAGTGAGTTTGTTTATTTGTTACGCTTTCACGCTAAAACGGCTGAACGGATATGGATGAAAATTGACACACGGATAGAGCATGACCTGGAATACGACATAGGATACTTTATATCCCGGTAGTACGTTCCCGCGGGATAATTTCCGACATGCACGCGGGCGAAGTCACTGTCAAAAGCTAGTAAGAAGTTATAGAGAAGATTCTTTTGGAAATGAGCTTTGTTACTTGCCTGGTTACTTGCTTGAAAATAAACGTTTTATATTATTATACTAGGCACATATTTTTTATAGTAATTTAGTGGTATGAGGAACAGGGTATAAAGTTCACTCATCCACCATAGAAAAGGGTGGATCCTCCAACCAGACGGGTGTTATGTCTGGCGGGCAACTGCCAATAAGTTGATTTCGGATAGTCTTATCTATGTTATTCGCGTTAAACTCTAACTGCGCGATGCAGGCTTTGTGTGACGTCATGTCTTTGCTGCGTAGTTTGTATGTGGCGGTGGAACCGCTACAGTAGTGTTACATTTATTTTCACTTCAAAGAAACAAACATTTGTGTAGCTCTGGTTCTTGTACTAGGAGTTCCTGTATCACAAGAGCCAGAAATTATTATAATAATATTATTATTTAAATTTTGTGTCATCACAAAAACTATGCTTCAAATCCAAATCTTTCTTCTCCCTTCTTAAAGATGGTGCGATAACCATCATTGTATTAACAAACGGATTTCCCAATGTTGACACGGCTCATGAAATAAATGCATAGATATTAGACAAAACCAGTTTGAAATGAACATAAGTATTTTGATTATTTAAAAACCTGTTCCTAGCAGGTAATACTACTGGTTTTTTAGTACGTAACGACTCTTTTTGGGCAATAAAAAGGAAAACCCATAAAAACGCGGAAAGGAATTAAAATAATTTGGATTAATTTAAAGAGTCAGATTTTCAACACGCAATCATCTTGCGTTAGCACTTATTATATCACTAAGTATTTCGTGTGATTAGGTCATTACCTACTTGAATTAATTGTTTAATTGCGTAAATGTACCTAGGTAAATTTTGCACCATTAAAATAGGTTCATTAGTAAGTAGTAAAAGCATCTTTTACAGACCTAATGGGTAGGTCAGTGGCGGCATCTACATCGCCATATGCGAACTACGCATCAAAGACCCGACGTCACACAAAACTCTAACGTCACACAAAATCCTGACGTCACACAAAATCTTGACGTCACACAAAATCTTGACATCACACAAAATCTTGACGTCACACAAAATCCTACATCGCACAAATAAAGTTTACCGCGCGATCGAAATATACGGGGTGGCAGGGACATCGACGCGAAGCCGGTTACCATGGATTCAGTACATGATTCTGAACCCCCCAGCGTTGAAATTTTTCGTCGGTTATTAAAAAAAAAATCTGCTGCTCCATACATTTTGACCGCGTAGGTATTGCACTTTTCTATGAAACAGTTGTTTTTTTTTTAAATAACCGACGAAAAATTTCTAACTATATATATATAATAACTTTCCGACATCTATCGTTGGACAGTTGTCCGCCAGACACGACTATCGTCAGGCAAACATAGGACGCAGACAAAGTTAAAGCAGTTGACGGTACTCGTTTAGACCTGATCTTATTCAGTATAAAATCATTAAAAGTCGGTTAATGTCGCCTTAACAAAAGTCAGAAACCGAAAATCTTGTCAAATAATTGCGTTCTAAAGGTGAAAAATTTAATGACCTCAATGAACACATAGACTGCGTGGAAACGCCCTGTAGTTAGTTAGTTAAAATTAAATCACACTTAGGCACACGCAAGCATTTAATTATGTAGATCTATTAAGCGTTACTACCTTTGAGTAGGTAAATAGATAATAAGTCAATTACTACTTAAATAGATAGAGGAGCTCCTGGCTAAGTAATAGCCGCACCGGTCGATCAAACGTTAAGTTACGGTCACTGAGGTCAGTCCATGGATGGGTGACCATACTTTACATACCGAGATTCCTCCGTGCCTCGGAAAGCACGTTAAGCAGTTGGTTCCGGCTGAACCAGTCTTATCAATGGGTATCTTGTTACCTAGTAAATGGGTTGTGGACGTCAAATAGGCAGTCGCTCCATGTAAAATACTGGTCAGCTGCATCCGGTCAGACTGGAAGCCGACTCCGACCTAATTGGGAAAAGGCTAGGCAGATTAAATCATTAAATCATAATGACTACTTAAATATATCCCCCAATTAATTTACACTTTAAAAATCCAATTAATAATTATATGTGGTCGAGTTCTCAGTCCATAGTTAAAAGGCCATTAAGTAAAGGTAGTGTATAGAGTGTCACTAGCGGCACTCTATCCCTATCGGATAAAGTACCGCTTACCCGACTTTATTAACACCGCCTCGGTCCGGCTAAAGTGCCGTAAGCCCGTAAGCATTGCATTGTCATTGTCACTGTCACGATACTAGTTATTTTGTTTGATTGTGGAGGTTAGATCGCTGTAAAAACACCACTTTCCCAAAATATTACATTCGCTTGTGCCTAAATGGACACTGGCACTCGCCGGCCGCTGCCGCGGCACCGCTCGCTACGCTCGCTCGGCTCGTGCGTTGTATGGTCACAGTTCTAACCTAACCTACCTTTCAGCCATTTTTATCACTCACTGCTCTCAAAAACGGTGAAGGAAAACATCGTGAGGAAACCGGCATGTCTTAGAACCAAAAATTCGAAGACGTCATGTGACATCTACCAACCCGCACTGGGCCCGCGTGGTAGATTACAGGTCACTCCCTCTCACAGAGAGGAGGCCTGTGTCCCACCAGTGGAAATATTAATAGGCTGATGATGATGATGAGTGGAATGCTGTTGATGCTGTTATAGAGCAGAAAAATGATGAAGTACTAATAAAAGACAGTGTAGTATGTAAATTAAGGGCGAATTCGACGAGGCTTTAATACCTAGTAGGTGCGTAGGTACTTATTGAATTTTGTTTTTCCATCGGAAATATGTCAATAATTTTTAATTTTTTCGCAGGATAAAGACTTATACCTCCTAGGTATAATTTGTCGAATAAAAAGAAAAATGTTTGAATGTATAACGCACAAAATGGCGCAAAGTCAATCTATTATTGTAATGTTCATTGACCTCATATCGATTGCTTTAGCAGCAATTAGAAGAATTTATGCAAGAGCTTGCATGCCAACTAGGTATAACTTTCGTGAAACTAAAACAAAAATTACGACATTTTGAACTCAGGAGTCCATCGAACTCTTTACTAATTGCTTATACAGGGTCACATTAGGTAACTAGCGAAACTCCGCAGACGTGATACAAAAAAAAAATTTGATGATATTTATTTTTTGGGTCTACGACCTACCGTACGATCTACGTAGTACCGGGGTATCGTATTACCCAGTTACTGGGTTGTGGAGGTCAGTAAGTTAGGCAGTCGCTCCGTGTAAAATACTGGTATTCAGCTGCATCCGGTTAGACTGGAAGCCGACCCCAATATAGTTGGGAGGCTAGGCTAACAAGGCTAGGCAGATTTATTGACAGTACGTAGTGTAGTTTTTTTTTGTATACACGTCACAAACGTAATGGGTGTAGATAGCTAAACCCACTACGTCTGCGGAGTTACGCTAGCTATTTTAATTTGACCCTGTAAAACCAGGTTACTATACACCACCAAAATTCTTCAAGATACCAATCATGAATAACTTAAACAGTGTTAACCCCAAAACCAGGGTGACCCCAATAAGCCAGTTAATTATTCGTCAGTACCAAGAATTATTGGTCCTCAGGTTTTCTTGCCCTACATAAGCGAGCCCCTTGACAGGTCACGCAAATGACACAGTTTTATAATTAATGGTGGCTACTAACAGCTAACAATGTGATGGCATAACAACTCGATGAAAATGTAATTTTATAAGTTATAAACAATTTCTAATTTCCATCGTGGCAGGTATTTCTTGTTGTGCCCGGCTTATGGCATTAGGCTCGCCCCTACTTATTATATGGGACTTAAAGATAACTGGCTAAGAGTGGCGGATTCAGGATTGTCTTTTGGGAAGTGCTTGAACCCGCTGAGGGTAAATTTTAGCAAACTAAACCTTAAAAAGAACACAACATTTTATTTTGCTTAATGCTTATCAAACCTCCTCGGATTACTTTTCGCAAATTCCTCAATGGAAAACATATATCTACGTTAAAGATGACGTACCTAAGGTACAATATTGATGACAACAATAATTTGTACCTCTGGCACCCTAACGTAGAAAATAACCTCAAGGCCAAGAACGATAAAGCCGAAAAAATATCAACACAGGAAGCAAATTAGGTAAATAAAGGAAGTCATAATAATTTACAAGTCTGTTCTGTTCTGACGTAAGCAGCTATCAACAATTAGCACTTTGCTTACAACAATATTCTTAGGTAGGAATTGAAACAGTTTCATTGTCATCATGATCGATCCGAATTCGTTGAGCACATAAAAACGTCGTTTTCCGGGATGACGAGGTTTCCGGGTTTGGAGTTTCCGTCTTTCTGCTTTACATTCTAATTATTTGGGCAATGTATCATTAATTTCGAACTCAAACAAGTGTTTGCATCGTAGGTTTGCATCTATCAGAGAAGCTTCCACAAAGAAGAGACTCTTAGACTTCGCGTACATTCGTTTAAATACTCTGAAAAGATAGATCTCGGGCAAATTAATTAAAAAGGTAATCACAGTATTATTTTTAATATTGGGTTTCACCAGAAAACGTTGTTTAAAGACAATGTTTAAAGAGTACCTAAATATTTCATGACAGTAGAGTAACATAGGTTGGTCAAGATCTCAAAATACATTCTACAGTACCCAATAGTTGTACTGAATGACAGCTGGTTGCTAACTCTTATTTAGCAACCAGTTGTCATTCAGTATAACTGTCAATGTCAGTTTGTTTCATATACCTAGTCTTCTTTACGGAACAAACTGACGATCTACCGAACACATCATATAACTTATCTAAAACATTATAAAACATAAATTATGCATACATTAGACATATACATATACATTAGACTCTGTAAGTCTCCCCATAAGTGCACTTATAACTCGAGAGCCACTTATCCGGATCTGCATAATACCTATGAGTATTCTTTAATTCACAGACAATTATGTTATCAAGTAAGGCTAAGAACTCACGGAGCGGTTTTCAGCCGCGCCCGCCGTGCAAAACAATGGCGCAAGCCGCGGCCGGTCGTATACCGCGTCGTGAAAATTAATAAGTATCTAAATTTCCTTATACTACGTGCTCGTACGAGTGTTTGCGGTGCCGCCACCGCGGCAGGCGCGGTTGAAAATCGCTCCGTGAGTTCTTATAGCCTAAAGATTAGCACACATTAGTCCAGACGAGTGGCGTGGCTCAGCTGGTTATTATGTTTCAACGATTTGGAACCGTCCACCTTTATCCACTAAATTAACTTACTAACCTAACTACATTAAGATACTAACACCAGTATTTTTATCGAATCATCTACAGACTAGTCAAAAGAATATTCTTCAGTCTTAGATTATTCCAGTTTTATTGCCTGCCGACCTCGTCACTCGTAAGTCATCATTTTTAACGCCATCTATCCAACTGAAGTTTGTTGAGTCTGTTAATCTAATGATATTTCTGCTACCTTCAATATCAGCCTCTAACTTCCGTTCCGGAAGTCATTCAGCTTCATTAACGCTGGCTGTAGGTATAACAGACTTATTAGCCACTAGCTAGTACGTGTCTAAATATCTTATAATAATAAATTAGTTCTGCAATTAGAAGCAAAGTGTTAGGTCACCAGTAACCTTGTGTCCGAACGTAGCAATGTCACCGTCATCGTTAGGAAACTGAACTGCGTGCTACACTACGTTATTAGAGCAATTTATGTTATCTCGCAATTTTATTGCTTCCTAATGTTCTGATTATGTTTTGGTGAAACATTTGGTTTTGGTGGTAATGCCCGCATTTTCGCATGTTTCATATCTGGCCTAATCTAATGTGGGGAGTGAATAAGCTCTTTCCACGCCAATTCCAAGAACATAATGCAAAGAGTAGTTTTATCATCATCATCATCAGCCTATTAATGTTCCCACTGCTGGGACACAGGCCTCCTCTCTGTGAGAGGGAGTGGGCCGTAATCTACCACGCGGGCCCAGTGCGGGTTGGTAGATATCACATGTCGTCGAATTTTTTGGTTCTAAGACATGCCGGTTTCCTCACGATGTTTTCCTTCACCGTTTTTGAGAGCAGTGGTGATGAAATTATTTACACAAAGTAAAGCGCCTGCTTGGGTTCGAACCCACGACCTACAACTCGTAAGTCGGGGCTGTTGCCACTGGGCCACCACTGCTCTAGTATAGAGTAGTTTTATGTTTTACCAAAACTGAGATATCCAAATGAAAATACTTATTGAAGCTTATGATTATATACACAGTGACATTTTAGTCATCTTACAAAAGCAGCCCAATTCTTGAATCTAATGACTACTAAACATTCATCATTTTTTTGTTGATATAAGTATTGTAATATTTTTTAAATTGATGCTAGAGGTATTTTATGTCGGGTAGGTACATTGAGTGGCCCTTTGTAAGACAACTAAAATGTCACGGGGAGTATATAAAAAAAAAAATTTATTGGGTACATGAAGTGGGCTGCTTTTGTAAGACCCTGTCCCTGTTCCAATGCCTTTCGAGATAAGAGTAGTTAGTTTAGTTGTGTCAGGACTGCTCGTGTTAATCTCCCAAAAAGACTAAATAGTACCTAATGCAATTCTGAACAATATCTTTATGGATTAAATTCCAAAACTTCCTGCATTTAGTATGCCAAATGCAAACCACAGACTCAATGACACGCAGAATTGAAGATTCCCTAAACAACATCCTATAAATCGCATTTATAGGTAATTACCAAAGTGCGCAGCAGTGTAACGAATGCTTGAGGAAATAACATTGTCGCAGTTTATGGTGCTCCGATCCGCTGCGGAATGTAACTCTGAGGTCAACTGGTTATGACGGTGCTAAGACTATTGGAATTCGTAGAGATTCGCATAGAAGTTTGTAAGAAAGAACGAAAGAACCAAAACGACTTATAATGAATAGAGTGGGATCATAGGACCAATTTGAAAGTCGTAAGCGCATAGAGCTATATGTCACCAGGATGTCATGGCGGCGCAGCCAGATCGCGTCGCCATGAGCCCCGGTGCATACAAGTAGAGCAGATATAAGCTGTTATGTACTTATAGGGTGAGATTAAACGTTTTACCTAGCACAAAAACTTTCTGCCTCAGAATCTTGAGGAAGTAAACGATACTTCCTCAGAATCCGCCTACTTGGCGGCTAGGTTCAATACCGCTGAATGATAGATGATTTTATGTTGAGTTCATGAATTTATAAACAAGCGATGACAGCATTCATACGTGTATGCGTGACTACAAATTTTTGTGATATGTCATCGTGTTAATCAATAAATTGCGTTATTTCTGAAGTCTTAAAATAACAATAGTTAATTCATAGCTAGTCATAGTAGAATAGGCTGTGTCACGATTAATACATAGTTACGCCGGAATTTAACCAGGGCGTCAGGTTGAAATCCGGTCATTCGTAACTTGATTCTTGGTTCACACACCCGTGCGCTCTTCTAAGGTTGCCTAGAAGGAATTCATCTAAATTGTTGTTAAAATTAATCATATTCGTAAGTGATAAATCCTGATTATTAACAAAGCATTCGTCTAGGACTAACGCAGAAATGGAGTCACAAGAAACCACGCTTAGCAAATTCGCTTATCTGTTCTGTTGACCCTTGACTGTCACTAATGAATGAGACACAATAAAATTTTAATTGTTATCGAGCTGCATCAGTCTTTCGGACAGTTGAGCATCTACGACTTTTTATCATAACTTTTTGCATGATATTCTTATGCGGAAAGTTGCTGTGCCTCCTTCGTATGCAAATGGCACCTTAATAGTACAGAATAAAAGCACACAGGCCAACTACAACTTTGAAGTTACTGAGTTGTTATTTGCTGACTTGCCCGGGGGCTTTTGCTGACATGGCTCATCTGACCATGTCCTGCACTTAAAAATTTTTACGCATACAGAAACAATAAAATTGCCTGTGCAGTAAGTACACTCCAATGGACGTCCATGGTAACAGTTTGAATTTAATTGCGCCTTTATTTCGAAGCAGGGTTTTTGAAGTTCAAGTTTTATTTGGTCTCTACTGCGTGCTGTTGACAGTATCTACATGAATGTTCACTTACCTACTTCATGTCTAAGCTCTTGTACCCACCGGCGTTTTTTTCCTGCGACAATTTTTTATCGAGCACTGGATTTTCAACCCTCGGTGTTGAGCCGAGCATTGAGAATCCAAAATTACAATGTGCGAGAGCAAATAGTTTTGCCATTTGTACGGTCTTAACTTCAAGCTGATGGCTATCAGTTTCTAAGGACCATGAACCGATGACGTCACCCCAGAACACCGTGATACAGTTCCCTTCACTTCGCTCACCGACCTTACATCCCCGTGCATGACATAAATGTCCTATTTTAACCTGCTTCTATTGTATATGGCCGTCTCTTTCTTCTGTGGGAATGTCAGTTCAGATCACGGTTAGAGCTCGCCGTTAACATGGACTAAGTTAGCAGTAATTTAAACTGTGTCATACCTACATATCCTTACATAGCGTTAGTACGTCCGTTTCTTATATGATGTTAATTCTCCATTTAAAACGGTTTATCGCCGTACCAAAAAAAAATAACAGTTTCGCATATTATTACTGTCAAAAATATCGCTACGGTGTATACAATTTTGCAGCTCGATTTCATTTCTGCCCTAAATAGACCTAAAATGCTTAATTGTTCATAAAAAAATTACGTTTTGTTTCCAGAAGCAGACACAATGTTGCCGAGGAAAAGAAGTGTGATGCTGTTCAGCATATTAGTCGTGATGGTGATACACCAAACTGAGCAATATGGCTCCGGGGCACCTTCAGGGGTAAGTCATTAAATAAACACCCTACTCTAAGCATACCTAGAGAGCAATGGTGACTTACGAGCATATGTAATAAAGGGAGGGAGTAATGAAGGTCGTAGGTTCGAACCTAAACAGGCACTTTATTATGTGTAAATTATTTCATCACCACTGCCCTCAAGACGGTGAAGGAAAACATCGTAAGGAAACCGGCATGTCCTAGAACCAAAAATTCGAAGACATGTGACATCTACCAAACAGCATTGAGAGGTCTGTGTCCCAGAAGAGGGAACATTATGGGCTAATTGTGCTATTCCTAGAGAGACATCCCAACTTCTTGTGCATGAATGAATGATTTCGCGGCCGCTCAAAGAATGCCACAAAGGAACGTCTTCAATGAAAACACTGTTCTCAAAGATAGAGAAGCCAATAATTAGTGTAGTGTGGGACTTTACAAATTACTATACTAATAGGTCATGGTCTTAACACCATATTGTTTTGATTATGACGTTGTCTGCCCACGAGCTCAATGCCTCGATGCCGTCGTCTTGGTCTGGCAAGTGGCCAAATGGTGATGTGATAGAGGCACATTCGTACTTCTTTAGTAGAGTCATCATATATTTAGGTTTTTCCCAACTATGTTGGGGTCGGCGTCCAGTCTAACCGGAACAGGCTAAATACAAATATTCGTACTTCTGAGTCATCATTTATCTAGGTTTTTCCCAACTATGTTGGGGTCGGCGTCCAGTCCAACCGGATGAGTCTGAACACCAGTATTCTACACGGAGCGACTGCCTATCTGACCACTACAACCAATTTACTAGACACGACGATAGACTGGTAGTCAGACTTCCGGTAGGCGGTACGTCCTTAATAGACTACGGGACTCAATGCAACACGTGACCCTTATTAGAATAACAAGATGTGACGAAATCAACAACAACAAAAGCCAAACATGGTATTTCGGTCCCAAAACCCGACTACCTTTTTGATAGCAAATAAAAAAAACAAAACACTCCGCAAACAACTTCTTGAATTCTTAATGTGCCTGAGTATCTTATAAAAATGTAAACAAATAAATCCGAAAACGTAACTTTACCTGTGGATGCCAATTTAGTGCCAGTTACAAACTTGAGTATTTTTGATTTGATTATTTACGAATAGTACCTACCCCCTAACAAATAAGTATTATAAACGAAGAAAGTGAATTTGTTTGTTTGTTCCGCTTTCACGCAAAACGGTTGAACGGATTTGGATGAAATTTGCACACGGGTAGACCATGGACCTGCATTAGCACATGGGATACTTTTTATCCCGGTAGTACGTTCCCGTGGAATAATTTCCGACATTCACGCGGCCAAAGCCGATAGCAAAAGCTAGTTAATAATTTGAGGTCAATTTTATAACCGTCATTTTCGTCGATGATGTTTAATTAGATACATTTTAATACTGTTATTCAACAATAGTTGTTGGAAAAGTGGTGAGATATTAAGACGCAGATAGATGCCAGTGACCTTGAGTGGTTAGCTTGCGTGTTCTCAGGACTTAGTGTGAGATTCATTTTACCATCTCGATCAAACGCATCGACCGCGTTTGGCGCTACGATTGGCAGCCGGCCGGCCTAACCTTCTTAATACAGATGAATGGGTTGTTTTCCTGTTAGTGTGTGATTGCGTAAGAATTTAACCTGAACACTTTGATTAGATGCTTTTGGACTAGACTATAAGTACGAAATTCTTCTTTTCCAGGCCTGCATAGATCAGACGCCACGCCACGAGTCCATCCAGGCTCAGTCATCCACGCCACCCTACCTCATCCTCACGTCGTCCGCACAAGTGAGGCAGGGGGACACTCTACAGGTGACTGTCGGCAGCCCCGCGGGAGCTCCCCTACCGATTGGAGGGTTCATCTTGCAGGCTCGGCAGATACAGGTAATGTATTCCTAGTAAGATAGTCCTTATAAGGACGTTAGGAGGACCATTAGCAAAAACTAGAACCCTATTGCGTGAATCACATCATCTAATTTTAAAGGAAATTCCCTATGCATTCCATTACTCTTTAGAAGCATGAGGAACAGGGTGTAATGACGAAATCGACTGTGGCCGGGCAGTTATGATAAACTTGGATGAGTGAACTTTAGTTCACTCATCCAAGTTTATCATAACTGCCCAACGATTGATGGATAGTCAATGCATATACCTATCTACATATACGTCGTTCGCACGGTAAACTCTAATTGTGCGATGCAGAATTTGGGTGACGTCAGGACTTTGTGTGACGTCAGGTCTTTAATGCGTAGTTCACATTTGGTGTAGATGCCGCCACAGCTCCATTTTTTTGTTTTTATTCTTCTGCTCGACAACGTAAAAAACGCAATGAATATTGTTGAACTGTCAAAATGAATTGCATTGGCATTGCAAGTGTGTTACGCAATTACCCCGCTGAATTCATATCGAAGTAGGACCCGCATCTAATAACGCAACACATTTTCGTAAGCTATTCCGACTAATCTGTTTCATTTTGACAGTTCAACAACATTCATTGCGCTATTTACGTTGTTGAGCCGATAATTTTTTGGAACTTATGAAGCAATGGATCAATCAGTTTCAAAACGATTCGAATTCTGATTGATTGTGTATTATGCGGCGTAATTAGGGTACAGGTTTAAAACAAAGCTTTAAGATGTATAACATCTTTGCTCTCGCTTTCCTGGAATCCGTGGGAGTCATTTTGTGCAAAGCGACGGAAATGTGTAACAGGAAGCCGGAGAAGCGCACGCTATTTGATTTGACCAATGAGCGCGCGCGGTGCTAGAGTTGACTGTCAGATGGTACCAACCCATTTTCTGAGAGGTTGGTACGGTTAGCCAAGATGTCAGAATTACACATCATTATACGATTACTGTAAGGCTCGCTAGTTTTTGAAGTTAAAACTTCTTTAGGCGCGTGGAGCACTTTTCGGGTGAACAAAAATCATGGAACTCGCGTCATCGTCACCTTTTTTTCCTTTCCATGAGCTATATGTATCGAACGAAAGACATCAACGCGAGCATTAAAAAGTTACTTAGTTTTCACTTCTCTCGGCAGGTATTTATTTTGTGAGACTACTCTTCAGCTTTTTGGCTCAGTAATGTGCCAGATCCTCCAAATCCTTTAAAACTCATGTAGGTATTTTTCTTTGTCTTTGTGCTCGCAAACACACACATTTTATGCTAAGCACAATGCATTTTTGCTCCGTGACCCATTCACTGCACCCAGATACAATGGTCGCATACCTTTATAAATTACAATAGTTCAAGCAATCACAAACCTCTCCATACTTGTAGAAGGCCCTTCGCTGCTACACAATAGAGGGCGTAAATATGATTTTATTCTCATTCACCTGTAGCATAATTATTGAGGGAAGACTGTTTGAATCGGCCAACAGGAAGTGGGATAAGTTGGTTTAAAGCTTTTCATTTGTATTACGAACTTTTTTGTTTGGCGAGAGCACCAGCAGCGTAGCCCACAAAATTTAGATTTTCTGCTATTTTAGTACAATTTTTTTATGAGATTGTACAGCTAACTGCACATCAGTGGTATAAGTAAGCATACCTCTATTAAAGTCCTTGTAGGTACAGAAGTAGGTAATCCCTAGTATAGATCCTCACTTTCGCTGTTTATGGAACACTTCTGTAAAATGTCATTCTTCTAGACCCAGCCATTTAGACTGTGCTTTGTCTATTAGTGTATGAATTATGGATTATTAAGTAGATTGATTTATGTTAACGCACTAATTGTAAACCTGTGCATTATCAAAAAACCAGCCGAACCAGTTTGACCGTTTCGTGTTGTTGAGTCACTTGACCTGCATCTGACAGTCAGATGCCTAGAAACTGAATATTAAACAGTTTGTTCTACATAATCAGTTCACCAGCAAATTACTTAACATGTATGTACACCTACACCTACAAGAATATCTGGGTATTACGATATACTAGTATTGGGTACTACTTGTAATAAAATGTCGATGTATGTGGGACGCTGTAATTGTTAGTTCTACGTTCTTTTCGTTTGACAGAGCATATTAAAGAATACTTGTAACCATAGATTAAATCTTGTTAATTCCGTGATCATTCGGTGTATTCTGCAGCAGTCTCACCATGACAAAAAACTTAGGTGAAATTACCTTGGAAAAGAGACTGCGACCTCTGAGTTTGTTTCGGCTTTTCTTTTCAGAGTAGTAAGATAGGAAACGCTGAACTCATCTAGCTTATTATTTTTATTTTTATATTATGACGTGTAAAAGTGATAACGATATCCTATTTACAGAATAAACCATTTCATTTCTAGTGTCGATGTATGTGGGACGCAGTAATATTGTTAGTTCTACGCTTTCTTTTCGTTTGACCGAGCATATTAAAGATTACTTGGCGATTTATAACTATTGATTAAACCTTGTTTACTCCGTGTTCATGACATTGGGTGCACTCTGCAAAAACTTAAAGCGAGCTGTCAATAGTGACATCCCTAGCTCATTTCAAGGTTATTTCACCTAAGTTTTCATGGTGAGACGTTTGCAGAATAGACTTTGAATCGCTTTGCAGTCGTGAATAAAAAATATGCGATGGAAATTATGTGCCTCCACAATGCTTGCAAAAATATAGGTACCAAGAATTGCATTTGTTCCTTTATAGATGAGTATACGCTACTCGCTAGAGCATTTTATCGAGCATTTCTATGTAATGTAACGTTCCCTGCGAATGCTCGACGCTGCGTTCGACGTAATGCTCACTGTGAGTGAGAATTTACCTGTAACATTTCTTCATGCGTTTATTGTAACGACCCTGCTCTCGGCCCGCGAAATTCAGTACCTACGCGTCGCCCGCGCTCGTGCCTTTGCTCGATAAAATGTTACACCAATACTCTCGTTAGTTTTTAAAATCAGTAGGTACTCTAATCGCGTAAAAACGATCAATCATAATCTGAATCGTTTTGAAACAGATTGCTAGTCCATTGTTTCCCAAGTTCGAAAAAAAAATCAGCTCAACAACGTAAATAACGCAATTAATGTTGTTGAACTATCATACAGAAACAGATTAGTCTTAATCGTTTACGAAAATGTGTTGCGTAATTAGATAGCAGAACAAAAGCTGTAACAAAACATCGAACGTCGTGTTCGAAAAGCGGTTCGATATTTAAAAACGGCGAATGCTCGATATTCTGTTTCAAGTAAATGGCTTCTTCTTCTTCTTTTCATGTGGTTAGTGACTAACCTGGTGTCAGAGTTTTAAAGCCGCACATGGGCCTCTGATTTCGCTTCACATGCCGTCGAGAAATATCTCTTCCAGGCATGCCGGTTTCCTCACGATGTTTTCCTTCACCGTTTTTGAAGCAAGTGATTTATACAATACGCACATTAATCCGAAAAGTTCGAGGTGTCGAACGTGCCATGGATTCGAACTCGAGATCTATGACTTGGCAGTCTGACGATCACACCACTAAGCTATCACTGCACGACTCACGAGTAAATGGCTGTAGTCTCACCATAGTTAGGAAAAAAGTACAAACAAAAGAAAGAATAATCATATGCTAATTTTATACGGTCTGTCGTATACATAGATATACATAGTATACTTACGCAAACAATAGAATAGGCTTACAACCTCGCTTGATGAGTCATCAATCAAACCACATGATTCGGTTAATTCCGTCTATTAAGAGATCTGAGAGGTGATAAATATTGAATATTGTCGTAAGTATTAAAATTCTCTTCTCAGAAGGCATAATTTTAATTGCTTGCGTATTATTGGAATGGCCTTGTGACTTAAATTTGACGGTCGCATGATGATGTTGATGTAATGCTCGGCGACATGACGCGCCGACGATTGTAGAGAGTGTCAAGTGATTTGGCAAAATCAAGCGGTGACTTCGCGGTGGCGGCTGTCTACCTACATGGTTACGCGGCGCGGCGACGACGCGACGGCGTGCGTCGTGTCGCCTAGCACTAGATACCTACAAGTCAGAATGTCAGAATAGGAGAGTACTTTCGAGTTTAGAGCTACACGGTTGCAGATTGTTAGCTTGGTAAAGAAGAAGACCTATGAAGAACCTAGGAAGCTGACATAGCATTTACGGGCTAATAAGCCAGCGTTCCTTCCTAAGATTTTGGAATTTGGTAGAGGGGTATAATCAACCCCGACTTACGAGTCGTAGGTCTACTTTGTTCATTTAATTTCATCACCACTGCTCTCAAAACAGTGAAGGAAAATATCGTGAGGAAACCGGGACATGCCCTAGAACCAAAAACTCGAAGGCATGTGACATTCACCATCCCGCACCGCCCGCGTGGTGGATTACGGCCCACTCCCTCTCATAAATAAAGAGGAGGCCTGTGTCCAATTAACACATTGGTTACATACACCGCCTCTTACGCATCAAAGATATGACGTCACACAAATCCTGCATCGCTCAATTAGAGTTTACCGCGCGAACTACATAATATGTATAAGACAATCCGACATCAACTTTCGGGCAGTTGCCCGCCAGCCACGACACCCGTCTGATCGAAGGAACCTCCCTTTTCAATAATTGAGTGAACTTTACACCCTGTTCCGCATACCTCTAAGGCTGATTATGCTAAAGCTTCACAAAAACTTGACACCCAATACGAAACTTGATCACAAGTCATCTTCATTCTGCTGCCCTTATACCAATTTATTTGGGTCGGCGGCGCAACATGTGTTTTACTTCCATACTTCTCTATTAGTCGTCATCTCGGTAGTCACTCCCTTTCTAGCCATACCTTTCTAGCCATATCTTTCACACAGTCCATCCATCGTTTCTTTGGTCTTCTCCTACTCTTATAGCCATTCATCCATCATATTAGCCAAAGTTTTGAGTATGAATGCGGATGCATTCATACTCAAAACTTTCCTCGGGATATTTACTTCATTCCTCCGCATCACATGCCCCTATACCATTAAAAACTTCACCAAAGGTCTCCAACAAAAAAATCCATAACAGACGCTAAAATCCAGCAACTTCTTAACCCAGCACTTATCACCTCATTCCAGAACCCAGACATTATAGTGGGCAAGTTCGTGGGTGTGCCGGACGCGTCGCTGACGCACGTCACAACCTGCAGTAACCCCAACGACACTGTGACGCATTCCTCGCCCGAAGACAAGCCCGCCATGACATTCCAGTGGCAGGCGCCTACTGACTTCCTCGGAGGTGTTGAGTTCAGGTAAGATTTGCAGATGTTACGGGCCCGAGTCTGGAAGGGCTTGTAGTTCAATGTCTAAAGAATAGTTCCATTAACATGATTGACCGACGTTTTTCAGAAACATTTAAAATAACAAACAAATCAGAACCACTTCGATTGGAATAGAATCAATTCTGATCTTAACACAATGATACGATGAGATCACTCTGTCACTTCAAGAGTCCTAGCTTCTAATCAGTAGCGGATCCAGGGGGGGGCTAGGGGGTTCAAGCCCCCCCTAAAACCATCTGGGTTCTTCTGTGACAAATCTTAAAGTGAACCTGATATTATTCTAATTATCTTATCCGAGGAGGCTTGTTATGCGTAATGCAAAATATAACGTTGTGTGGTTTTTTGTGTTTACTTTGCTAAAACCTACCTACCCTCAGCGGGGTTAAGCCCCAAACGACAATCATGGATCTGCCACTGCTTCTAATTGTTAGTTCGATGGGAAACTCATGTCTTATGAAGGAATAGTTAACTTAGATACAAATTTTCCATGCTTGCTGGACTATATCCAAAGCATCATTGCAGAATCGTTACTATTACCTCATCCAAGATTTATATTGCGTCAAGCATATAGATGAGGCTATGAGAACAAGCCTATGAAAATAATTAATCTTTCTTCCCTCAGAGCGACAGTTGCCCAAAGCTACGCGACTTTCTGGAAGAACGTGGAGTCTCCGCTCGTGGAGGTGGTGACGCCTGATACCGTTGTGAACGCGCCCGCAGCCGCACCAAAGGCTACGAACGCGCCGCCTCCACCACCTGTCATTATGGAGACTAAGGTAAATCCATACGAAAACTTGGCGTACCTACCTTCTTACCTGATTGCACGACAGAAAAGACAAGGTTGATCAAATGATCATGCCTGTACGTACAGCCCGATTCAAACTCAATGGCGGCTCGGAACATGAGGCGAGTTGCTGCGCAGTAACGAATTCATGGGTCAGCGGGAGTGAGGGGTGGGGTACTGCGCAGCGAGTAACTAACTTCCGAGTCGCCATTAAGTTTGAATCGAACTACCTAAATCTTTGTTGTATCATATGTGGGATAATTTATACCCCCAAAGCATCCTGCGGCTGCATGGAATATACATAAGATGTCTATCGACTCGTTTAGGTCGCACAATGGCTATGGGCTAGGTTTTGCTTTTATACAACCAATATAGGTGTCAATTAAGAATCATTATTGAAAAAAAAAATAGGGTATCAAAATAAATGGCTTGAGGTTTCCAAAAGTATATCACATTAAAAGATTGAAAACAAAAAATAGAATTTAAAAAACCTGTTAAAAAGTTCAAAATGCACTTGGTGGCCTCAAATTGAGATTGAACTAAATATATCCGATCCATACGAATACCTACCTTTACGTCATAGATCTTAGGTATTTCCTTAAATCTGAATGTAACACACACTTACGTCTTAATTTCAGCCAAAACAAAAAGCTGCTCCTCTCGATGTCATCTACGACGGCTGCGCCGACACAAAACTGTGCTTCGGCGTCCCCCAAAACTGCATTTCCAAAGGCGACTGCACCGCACTAGTAGCCATTTTTGTGTCCGGAGACAAATACACTTTCGAATTGCAAGGAGTTGGCAACCCTAAGTACGTCGCAGCTGGCTTGAGCATGGACAACAAGATGGGAGATGATAGTGCCATGGAATGTGTCAGAAACGATAATGGAAGAGTCAGTCTGTTCACGTCTTGGACCTATCCAAAGGCTGAACCGTATGTCAGCCGGTCAGACTCGCCACAAGAGATCGTGCAGCTGCAGGAGTCTTCGGTCATTGATGGCAAGCTGTACTGCAAGTTCAGAAGGGATGTAGTGTCTGTTGTTAATGGACAGACTTTTGATTTGGCGAGCACTATGTACAACTTGATGGTGGTTGCTGGAAGTTCAATGAAAGGTAAGCATTGTAATGTTCACTATTCCTTTACTTTTGGATAGTCTACGAGTAAAGCCAAGAGCATATTACAGCCGCAGTGAGCTGCAACGAGCCGCAGCGTAACGCGTGCGCGTGCGCGTGCGCGTGCGCGTGCGTGCAGCGTAGCGTGTACGAAAGTGATGAAATGAATGAAGATTTTTGCAATGCGTTTCATTGCGACGCGGTCCGCCCCAATCTGCGCTAGCCTTTATAAGTCTGTGAATGTACAGAAAGGGGTACTCAGAAGGAACTTCCGAAAGAAAGTCAAATCGTTTTTCCCTACACGCCGTCTGAAAGGGATATAGCACGTAACTTTTTAATTTTTTACTACATTTACCGTGATAGTTTTACGTCTTCTAGTCACATCAAATACAAACACACACTTTCTTTTTTTCAGATGCGAACCGCGTCGGTTTCCACGACTTAGCGTATGAAGCCACAGGTGTGCCGATGTCTCTGGCTTCAGTTGGCACTGCCGCCGCCAGCTCCAAACTTCTGCTCAAGTTACACGGCTGCTTCATGTTAATAGCTTGGCTTGGAACCTCTTCACTCGGCATCTTGCTTGCTAGGTATGTGTGTCAAACACGTAAATCGTATCGTTAGCTTTCGTAAGCAAATCGAGCTGCCCTAGTTCATTTAGAACTCATGTTTCATGTGTATTTACAGGTACTTCAGGCAGACTTGGGTCGGTAGAACTTTGGGTGGCAAGGACATCTGGTTTGCGGTGAGTGTAGCCCATGATTCCATCTTAGCCAGGAAAAATAAATGTTTTTCGGAATAGTTTGAAAGCATTGTTCACCTTACCTATGTTCTCAAAACATTAAGTTTACGACGTTCTTCAAGTCTCTCAATCTCTACTAACGGTGACAGCATTACATATAATAGCTACTTTCGATTGTGTTGCGTTTGAAGTTGTCATCATACGAACTAAATAGTTATTTGTGTTACATGGGGACAAAGTAATATTTTGTTCTTCCAGGGCGTTATTTTGAATTCAGAGCTAAGCGAAGGATTCTATAGTAAAATCCCGAGCGTAGCGAGGGATTCTAAAGTAGAATCCTGAGGTTAGCGAGGAATTCAATATACGCCGCCCGAGAACAAAATATTTTGTCCCCGAGTGATACACACTATTTTTCATCACTACCTATGAGAAAAATAAAAAGCTACGTACTCGATTTTTTTTTTACATTAAACCTTCACGCGAGCGCCTCCAACCTAACTACACAAATCAGTACGCTATCAAAAGCGCGGAGTGGACCAATCAGAAGAGAGAAACCCCAAACTCCCTAGGGAGCAAAGTTGAATTTTGCTCCCGCTATACTCTCTATGCAATTGTCGTTTTTCGAATAGGTGTGATGAAAAAACCTTTAATTGTCTTCATAACAGCACGCCTTGTTCCCCGAAGGGTTGGGCAGAGGTGTACCTGTAGTACACCCACATTTCGTCGGTTATGTTTAAATCGTAATAGGGGGCGAGCCTATTGCTGTCAACCGGGCACAAATCACCTGGTACTTTACCATCAGGTGACATGTAGGCCAAGATCTTCATCATCCGGGTCAAAAAAATCTATGAGAAAAATAAAAAGCTACGTACTCGATTTTTTTTTTACATTAAACCTTCACGCGAGCGCCTCCAACCTAACTACACAAATCAGTACGCTATCAAAAGCGCGGAGTGTACCAATCAGAAGAGAGATACCCCAAACTCCCTAGGGAGCAAAGTTGAATTTTGCTCACGCTATCCTCTATAGGCAATTGTCGTTTTTCGAATAGGTGTGATGAAAAAAACCTTTAATTGTCTTCATAACAGCACGCCTTGTTCCCCGAAGGGTTGGGCAGAGGTGTACCTGTAGTACACCCACATTTCGTCGGTCATGTTTAAATCGTAATAGGGGGTGAGCCTATTGCTGTCAACCGGGCAGAAATCACCTGGTACACCATCAGGTGACATGTAGGCCAAGAACATCATCGTCGTGGTCAAAAAATAAAAACCATTGGGCAGTCTTTGGGGACTGCCGATAGAAGTGAAAACTAAGTAACTTTTTGATTCTCGCGTTGATGTCTTTCGTTCTATACATATAGCGTTCGGTGACGATGACGCGAGTTCCATGATTTTTGTACACCCAAAAAGTGCCCAACGCGCGCGTTTATGTCTTTCGTTCGATACATATAGCGTTCGGTGACGATGACGCGAGTTCCATGATTTTTGATCACCCAAAAAGTTTTCACTTTAAAAAAAATAACTATCCGACTCCGGGCTGCAATTGAGAACGTTAAATTGTTCCTTAGTGCTTAATTCTACTACCTTAATCATAACTCTTTCATGAATTTCGTTACAGTATCATCGCATCTTCATGGTGGGGACGTGGCTGCTGACGGTGGTCGGCTTCATCCTGATCCTAATCGAGGTGGGCGGCTATTCCACCACCGGAGACAACCCTCACGCTATCACTGGCCTCGTCACCGTTATCTTGTGCTTTATTCAGCCCATTGGTGAGTACCCTTTCAAAGTTGAAAAGTGGGGGAGGGTTCCAGATAACGAATGAAAACCTCCTGCGATTCTTTTGATGCGTACGTAAATTGATGGAAAACACCTACCTACATAAGGATAAGTGGGCGAATTATAATTAGATATATTATTTTCAGTCCTGCCTATTTCTTTTTTGGCTGGAATTTATCAAATAACTTTTTCGCTCTGGGCGGAGCGGGGGGTGTGTCAGACTCTTACTGACTAAAACCCACCCGTGTTCCTTCAGTTGCCTGTGTGTTGCCAAGGGCCACGGTATCCTTTTCGGACTTTCCCGCGACCCCGGCAGGCATCGGCCCTAGCAGACCCCGTCAGTTGTGCTGACATCTCTTTGAGGCGCGCGTGGAACACAACGCGCCGCCGACCCAGGCCTGGTCCTTATCGGATGGCGAGCTACCCATTGCTCACCTTCCGCAAGCCCGCGACTACGTTGGCCGGGAATCAGCCTGGGATTCCTGACGCCCAGGGCGTATCCTGCGGCGACTAAGGGCGTGAGGGCGCGAAATTGGCCTCTCCCTCACGCGCTTCGCCTCCTCCTTTTTCAGTCTGCCTTAGGTGGACATGGTCCGCAATTGAAGGATTAATTTTGAAGGATTTTGACGCAGACAATACAATGTTCCCAAATCCTAAAGAGCAAATGTTCAATGATCAGTTTCTCATGATACATTTTGATGATAATACGTATGTGTTTACAGGTGCATACTTCAGGCCGCACCCAGGCACTAACAAGAGGCCCATCTTCAACTGGGCTCACTGGGGTCTCGGAAATGCTGCTCATATACTTGGAAGTGAGTATAACCTACATAGTAGCTCCTGTTCACTGGATACTAACAGGCATATATAATTATGCTATCCCATAGATATAGGCCTGCTCAAGAGGCAAGTTAGATGATAAGCACCGTCAAAACCGTTTTTATCGACAACGACAGAAATGCTGGGACCTCAAAATAACTGGTAGGTACGGCGTTTTAAGCGATGTCGTTTTAAACGGTTAACGGGTAGTCAACCAATCGACAAGATCTTGCATGCAACTGTGGCAATTAGTGTAGATATTTTTCGACGGTTCTTATAGAGAAATTTAGTAGTCTGTTTCTCAATTTAGAGGTATGAGGAACAGGATGTAAAGTTCACTCATTCTCTATAGAAAAGTAAGATCCTCCGACCAGACGGGTGTCGTGTCTGGCGGGCAACTGCCGAATGATTGATGTCGGATAGTCATAAATATGTCGTTCGCGCGGTAAACTTTAATTGCGCGATACAGGATTTGTGTGACGTAAGGATTTTGTGTAACTTCAGGTCTTTGATGCGTTGTTCGCATGTGGCGATGTAGATGCCGCCACAGTACCTACCGAATACGTGGACGAGTTTCAAAACATCATTCTCTTGCCCATAAATGTCAATTTATTTGGAGTCGGCACAATATGTCTCCTGCTTCTCTATTCGTCGTCATCTCGGTAGTCACACCCTGTCTAGCCATATCATATTTCACACAGTCCATCCGTCGTTTCTTTAGTCTTCTCCTATGCTTAGCCATCCACATTCGAACTCAAAACTTTCCTCATGACAATGTCTTCATTCCTACGCATCACATGCACCATCCAAATAACTGTTCAGTCACTGGTCAGGCCTTCAAAACATATAAAGTACATAACAAAACATACAAAAACTTTCAAAACACTTACAAAGCATTTTATTTTATATACTTTGGTAGAGATTGTCGAATTTAAAATTGTACGCCCCTCCACTGCTTGTTTCATACACATTTCAAATGTTTGTATAGAAATTTTAGTGAAGGTGTAGCGGTTACACCGCCACATACGAACTACGCATCATAGACATGCGCCACACAAATCCTGCATAGCGCAATTAGAGTTTACCGCCCGCACGACATACAGATATGTATGAGAATATCCGAAATCAACATTCGGGCAACTAGTCGGAGGATCCTTCCTTTTCTATAGAGGATGAGTGAACTTTACACCCTGTTCCTCATATCTCTATCTCTAAAGAAGGGCGTACAGTTTTAAATTAGATGATCTCTAAACTGTGCCACATGTTCGTTTAATATTTGTAGATAAGATTGTGCTAACGTAATATTGGTTTGTTTCAGTCGTGACGATCTTCCTGGCGGTATACCTGCAGAAGGCAGAGCTCCCCTCATGGAGCGTGTTCATCCTCGCCGCGTTCGTGGCTTTCCACGTCGTGATGCATATCGTGCTGTCTGTGAGTATCACGTTCATAAGTAGTAGGTTAAGGTGTAGGGAAACCAGGGGGATGGTCTTGCACCTAAGGGAAAAACTATGTACCTACGCCCCGATTGAAACTTAATGGCGGCTCGGAACATAAGGCGAGTCGCTGCACAGTAACGAATCCATGTGTCAGCGGGGGTGAGGAGTGAGGTACTGCTCAGCGAGTGGCTAACGCCATTTTTGAATCGGACTATAACTTTTTTATATTTTAGGAGTAAGTACCTACCTAACGAAAGTATTTATGACTATATTTTTAGCAATAACTTTTTAACACAAAACTAATTAAAGTTTTATAAAACCCCCAGAAAAACACACAAAAAAAACAGATTGAGGGCATTTGCCTTCAACTAAGAGTAGGTACCTAATGACGTTCAAACCAGCACCATAAATTGCGTAACACATGATCAATCATAATCTGAATCATTTTTAAGGATATTGCTAATAGGTAACTTGCTTCATACTAAATAAATAAATACGTTCAAAAAATTGGTCTGCTTAACAACGTAAGTAAATAACGCAATGAATGTTGTGGAACTGTCAAAATGAAATAGATTGTGATTGATCGTGTGATACGCAATTATAGTGCTGGTTGTTTAATTATAAGACAAAATATCAATTTTCATTACTTAAAAATCCGTTAAATCTACTTTAAGCAACTTACGAGTAAGTACCTAATACAAATCACAAAATGTTGACCCATCCAAAGCACATGGTATGGAGCGCGATAAACGCTAATTGCGCGATGCAGGATTTCTGTGACGTCAGGATTTTGTATGACGTCAGGACTTTGATGCGTAGTTCGCATGTGGCAAAGTACGAGTAGGATGTCGCCAGAACACTACCGCCCCCATACCACATCTTCTTGTTTCTTTCAAATTCTTTACTGATATTATAATTATTTGGTAAGTAGGTCTGAATGGAGTGGCCTGAATGCATATCCATCAAGACATTACTTCAGTGATGAACGCTTAAGAAGTACTTTTTATCTTCAGCAGCAATGGCGTAACTAGTAAGGTTCAGTGTTGCAGTCAGTTCATACTCTGGCCCAGAGGTCTGATAATCCAACAATGCACCGGCCTGGAGCCACCATTGGCAAGATTTATTTTTTATAGTCATTCTTAATGTCATTGTTAAAGAATGAATCCCAAAAACAGCATAGTGCATTCAAAGTGTTTGACACATGTGCCCATTGCATGTGCCCCTCCCAGAAATAAATCATTCGGTCTATACCAAAAGTAAAAGTGGTAAAAATGGTCTATAACTAATGTAAAAATATTACTGAGATGCAAAAGCAACATGAAAAGACATTATTTAAATAGGTAGTTCCCTGGAACAACTCAGCAAATTCATATTCTCCTTACCTTTTTACCCACAGTTGACGGTGTGCGTGTCGGACGGCCGTATCAGCAACGGCCGCATCAACACGTTCCCCATGAAGGACATGCTCGGGCAGACACGGCAACCCACGCAGGTCGACCGCAGCACGGACGCTCCGGTGAGTTACTTATAGTGGTCATACACCATGCTGCCTATCGTCAAATTGGCATAACGCTGCCGATTGGATCAAGTAGAACTGACCGCATGTGGGCGTGAATTGGCATGACAGTTATACTTGATGGAACAATCGAAATTCAATTCTTTTGGCTGATTACTTGATAGTTCAGCTTCGCCGCTCATGGGACACTACAATTTTGGGAGTTACCTCCTGTCAGCCGATCTAAGTTTTCTCGAAACTAACACCGTGAACACTTAGCCCAGTTCGCACGAACGTATTTTTATCGCAGCGATTTTTTTTCGTACACTGGATTTTCAACTTTCGGTATTGAGTCGAGCATTGAAAATCCAACAGAGCGCATCCAGCGCGTATCCCAGCGCGTCAAGAAAACACTGTTGGATATTCAACTCTCGGCGCTAAGCAGAGCGTCGAAAATCCAATACGCGAAAAACAATCGTGAACGCAGGCTTACGTGAAGTGAGCTTGAAGCTCATAATT
The DNA here is from genome assembly GCA_948150665.1 of Conistra vaccinii. Taxonomy (NCBI): domain Eukaryota; kingdom Metazoa; phylum Arthropoda; class Insecta; order Lepidoptera; family Noctuidae; genus Conistra; species Conistra vaccinii. The sequence continues at coordinate 5,087,503 of OX411339.1, read as the reverse complement.
ATTAATACAGATGGGACACTCCGCAGTTTAGGTATGAAGCTACAAGTACGTGGCGGGCCCGTCTTGCTGGGTCAATTCAGTGCATGTAACATAGTCAGAAGATCTAAGAGTCACGCGATAGAGTGGCAACTTCTATGTGAATATAACTGGTAGGTGATTAGAGCTGTGCGACCGGAATTGCACTTTATTGTGTCGAAGCAAGAGTCGCTTTTTATTTAAATGATTTTGTGGAGTGCCCCATCTGTAGGTATTCGTCTGTGGCATGGCCTTTACTTTACATACGGAGGGGTCCGTATGTAAAGTAAAGGTGGACCAATCCTCGGGCCGACCGCGGCAAGCTTTACCTGATCAAGCGACCCGTGCGGCTGTTATTACTTAGCCACGTGTCGCTCCTACTCATTATGCTACACCTACGGTAATTCAAATCAATAATTCGATCTTTTATTTCCAGTTCTCGAGCTTCAGACGGCTGCTGCTAGGCGTGTACGCACCTATCGTCCTAATCTTCACCATTGCCATGGTCTGCCTCGTCGCGCTGGCTCCCATCACACAAACGTACGACAGTATCATGGGCGCCTAAGTGGAACTACCAATATGTTGATCTAACCTTTAGTGTTACTACGTATCTGAAAAACATACTAAAGCGCTGAGCAGACGTTGAAATTTTTTACTGCTCTATTTCTCCTACTCTATTTCTGACTCTGAGTCTATTATTTTGTCCTATGTACCTATGCGTAATTCCATAGATTCCATTGTCTGCTGAGCGCTTAATTGGCTGGGCGCTGGGCTTTAAATATTAATGTTAGGTAACTGTTTGCACAAATGCTGGAATTTTCAAGATTATGGCTAAAAGGCCGACCTTAATTTTAGACCAACCATATCTTCGGCGTCGTCATGAATGCTAAATACTTAATATGCAATTGAGTGAGTTTTCAAGAATAAAAAAACAATTGTAGATACTTAGTTAAAACGTAAAATGTGATTAGGAAATATTTAATTACTAATGTATTGTATACTACGTTCGCGATTTAGTTTCCAAACATGTAAACAAATATGTGTTTAATCAATGTTGTTATAAGGAAATAATGTAAATATAGCTTGAGAATTAAAAATTTAATGTAAGGCTTATTTGTTTTATTTGTAGTACTGATACCTACTTATGAGCTAATACTGGAAACAAAGCTAAACCTCAGTTAGGAGTATAATTATGTGTTCTGTTTGCTAAACTCCATTAGCAGTATATGTGTTCTGTGAGCTACACAAACTATGCTTAGTTCCCCGTGTGGCCTGCTCTTTATCTTTCACAAGATATACCTACTTGACTTTACAAAGTTAAAGGTAACTTAAACAGGCCTCATTAGAAAGATGGAAGTCACCCAAAGGACAATGGAAAAGGCTATGCTCAGTTTCCATCTGCATCATCAACTCAGAGCGGAGGAGACTTCAGAAAAACCAAACTTTTTGTAAGTCAATAGCAAAATAGTGGAGTGAAAGATGATCTTAGAACAATAATGCTGAGTAAACAATGGATGTACTGTGTGAAAGATGATATGGCTAAAAAGGTGGTGACTACCGAGATGACGACATATAGAGAAGTAAGTATGGAAGAAAGGGACATGTTGTGGCGACCCCAAATAAATTGGGATAAGATACAACAAGAGAATGATAATGATGATCTAGATATTACAAACAATTCATTCAAGTATAAAGAAGTATGAACACATGTTTAAATTATTACTACATTGTTTATTATCAAGATATCATCATAATTACATAAATAAGTCTCCTATCAATTGAGTACTTGTTTTAAGGCAGTAGCAAATATTGTCAGTTTATATTTTGAATCTATGAAAATATCAAATTGTATAAAAGTATCACTAGAATTCATCATTTTGAAAGCTTTACAATTATTAAAAATTTTATAAAATCATTTGTCACAAGTCATCATCATTTGGTATCTGTGATTCTTCAACTGTCCTCGTAGCAGGTACGTACACATTAAACGTAAACTCCGTACGAGGAAATGAACCAGGATTTATAACCTGACAATCTTTGTAATTCCTAACAAATGGCTGGAAATGATCTGCTACAATTACTAAATCCGGTAACGGATACAGATTTAACCCACTAGCATGCCGCCAAAATACAGGTTGTACTCCTATAGACAGTGGTGTTAAACAACACTGACCAAGTAAAGTTTTCGTTAAATGATCTGGTATGTCACCACTGTCTGGAAAATGCAATGTATTCCTACATAATTTCATGACCAAGTCTTGTCTAAAAACAACAATTTCTTGTGTACAGTATTGTATTCGGCATGGATTTGTAGTGAATATTGCATTGTCACCGAGTTTGTTCTGTATAGTGTCTGTTAGATAGTTAGGCAGCGGTGGTCTCGGCAATACATTAGCTGCAGCAGGATCCGTCTTCCCAGGCACAAAAATAAACTTGCAATTTTCTCGTAACTTCTTGAACTGACAAATCATGTCTGCTAAACTATTAAGGCCATTCTTGAGATGCATATGAAACTTGTAAGTATACGGACAAGATAGAAATTCACCAATAAGTACAATGGCTATGGGAGGGTAGTCTTCAAAGCCTGCAAATAGTTTCTTCAAATTGTCCATAACTTTTGGGCTATCAAGCCATACGTCAGACACAAACACAAATACACCATCTCTGTTTTCGTTTTCTATTTTTAAAAGAGCTTTTGAATTCTTTAGAGACGTCTTTGACTTCCCTCCAAAAGTGTTGAGGTTACCGAAATAAGGTGCGGATGCTTCTCTAGTCTCTACAGGTGGCTGCACTAGACCAGTGACATATAATGTTTTATCATCATAGTAACCTTCAGCAAGAACGTAACTGCCTTCTGTGAACAAGCCTGAATGATACCTCACATTTGACACATCAAGTTCTACTGAGCCTGTAGGGTCTTCTAAATGGTACTTTCTCTCAACAACTTGTGTGAGCAGGCCTAACACCACAACATCATCAACTCTACTAGAACAACTTAATAAAAACTCAACTTTGCGCAACTGAAATCGTTTCTCAGCTTCTGAAGAATGCACTGAGTCTAATGTAAACAGTTTGTTTCTGAGAGTTCTCTGCCAGATAACTGTGTACCGGTCTATGACGAAGCGAGACTTCCATTTAGGGTCGGGTAGTAAACATTTCACATGATTCACGTCCTTCACGAATTTCTTGAGCTCGTTGTCGTAACACAGCTTCGGTACACTAAACGCGTCTATGACGTTTAAAACAGTCTCGTTCTCTTCAAGGCCTGCTGTGGAGCACTCCTTGTACGCTACTTCTATGTGGTTTTTCTCTAAAATAGGCTGAGATATACACTGATGGAGTAAATGTCTGGAGAGCTTCTCAAGCATTACGGAGCGATCCTTTGCAGGCAACAGTAAGAGCTGTTCAGCGAGAAATGTGCCTGCATCCTTTCGTAATGTAAATCCGCTAAGTTTGAATGTTGCAGTAATTTCTCCACGCATTCTTTGCACATCTCCCATTCTTCTAGTTTCTCAGTCGAACAGAATTATAAATTAAAACTCGGCAGTGTTGTTGAGTTTGGTCGCGCCAAATTTTATGTCAAAACAAAACTAAAACTGTCAAACAGATGACAGCTGACATTAAATATGCATTTATGAAAGAACATTTTAAATACGTAACTCTATAAAATACTGTACTTACAGCGGGCACCATTGACCATTTTCGCAAGTAAATAAATAATTAATGTAAATTGATGAAAAATGATTCTAATTGGAGTAATATTTCCACCGTAACCGCAATGAAATAGTTTCAAAATCGATAGGTTTTTGGGTCAAAACAAGCTTCGTAAACGTCTAATACGTTATATTTCTGCGTCTTGAAAGATTACCAAAGTAAAAATTTTACAAGTTATTAAAAATATGTCTATTTATAAAATTCTGTAAAAGGTAAGAAAACAGAGATAAATCAAAGGGACTTATTATAAAATTAAGAATAATTCTAGGTATTTGACTCGTTTACTGTTAGAAACTGGTAGTATGTCCTCTCATGTGGTTTTAACGCCTATTATGATCAAAAAACGTAGAAACTTAATTCTCTTGAAGAGAAAATGATTAATTCTGAGTAACTGGGTCATCAATCTATTACTTACACATTATTCTTTTATATTGTATTGATCTACCAAGTAAGTTTCTAAATAATTTATTCTTACACTACTCAAAAAAAAACTGCAGCCTCATGCGCAAAAACTGCGCAGGCAGCGATGATTTGATAACTAAACGTTCTACAGCAGTAGCAGCTCTGCAGCTGTCAAACTCAAAGTGTCAAAACAAAAACTGTCAAAACAAATGTCCGTCAATGTCCGTGGAAGTGCAATGTCTGTGTCGGTCGGTTTTGGTGATTCACCGTAATTTCGCCAAGCAAATAGTACTTAGGCGTAGTGTTTTCACCGTAGCTACAAGTACGAACTTGTTCGATCCTGTTGCCGTTTATCGCTGCTGTCAAAAGATTGTGAGTACTGTTTTTCAGCAGTCTGAATCAGACAGTGCAGTGTCTGCCTATAAAATTGAGCACAGCAAAGAATCTGATATAAAAAAATACCGTTAATATTTTTGTTTCTTAACTATTTGATATCTATACAAACTTCTGTAGATCGCAAATAAATAATAATCTTGAAAGTGGAGTGGACAGCCACAGTTTCTGATTAGATTCTGATTGGTAGATCGAATAAGATGCCTCCTGTAAGTTGTAGTGTGCAAATAAATAATAGATTATTTTAGTACGATGCACGGAAAACTGCGACACAATTTTCCCAATTGAATGAAATGTTCTTATTCTCACTAGGCACAATTTTTTGCAGAATCATTAGATAATTAAATATTGTTTTACAGAAAAAAAGACAGAAAACCACACATCAACCAATAATGGACTTAGCAAAGAACTTCCAAAGTTTTGCTTGGTAAGTAAAAACATATAATTTAAACTCTTAATTTGCATGTTTCTCTTATTGTTAATAGTAGGTAGTTTAGAAAAAATATAAAACATAAAAAATAATAATAGGTGTTTTCTTTCCCATTCATTTATTTGCTAAGGCATTAACAAAATCTTAACTCTTTCCTAGTTAACATAAACTTTTCCCATGACATCTTGATATTTACATAATGAGGTAAAATTAACAGTTATTCTCATCGTACAGTTACTTACAACTTGACTCTGTGAATACCCACTAATTGTCTCAAGTACTTACTTACTTACTGCACCATGATTATGTTATTCTCATAATCTGATATACCTGTAACTGTTGATTTCACAACAGAATAAAGATTTTAATTTTCCTTATGTGAATATTACAATTTTAATTTCATTAAAATACATAAAAAATTCCATTTTTAAATATTTATAATAATTTAATTATAATTATTTTTAAATGTTTTTGTTTTTTTTTAAATTAAAATATTTAGAAATGTAAATTATGTTGTATATTTATATATATATTCAATGAAATAAAGAAACAATAATATTATAATTATATTCAGTCTGTATTGTCCCACTGCAGTGCAAAGACTTTATTTTTTTCTCCTTTCCAATTCTCTTTATTTAGACTTCAGAGTGGACCAATCTTGCCTGCAGTCAAATATAGGTAACTAGCTGACCCCACAGTTTCACCTACATACGTCTCGATTCAAGGAATATAAAGATAAAAAATATCCTAAGTTGTAACTCATGTCATGGTCTACCCATGAGCCAAATTTCATACATATCCCTTTAGCCGTTTTAGCGTGAAAGCATAACAAACAATATTGAATTAGAATATTGCATATATTTTTTTTTGTGATCATTGTACTGGCTACTTGACTATTACGCAACTGCTGACCAAAAGGAGTGTTGTCTTTAAGTATCAATTTAATGTTAGCACAGTACTCAATGAAGAAATAAGTATAGAAATACATGACTACTGTTTATTTTCTTGCAAAGAAATAAACAGTACATTCACAGTGTGTTTTTCCTTATTGAGAGAAACATACTGAATCACTGCTTATACGATTAAGCAATGACTATATACACCTCATAAAGAGCTGATTATAAAAGTATTGCTACATAAAAAACAGTTGAATTTATAAAACATACTGTGAATCATCTATGGCTACCACGCTTGCTCACCCACGCAGCTGTATTGTGTAATAGATGAACAATAAATATGGTCAGATACGATACAGCTACATCCGTTTTTTACTGTATGTTTAGTATGATAAATAGAATAGGTACTGTACAGCCCACAACACAATGGAAATTAACATTTGAATAACAAAATTACATGGTGTTAAAACGGGCAGTTTAAAAGCAATTTTCGTTGATTACCTTAAGGATGTAGCTTAGGAGTACGTACCTCCTCACTTACAGTTGTGATAAGATATGCTATCTGCTATCACCCGACATGCACTGACAGAAATGTCAAAGCCCCCCCTCCCTCCACCACCCCTGTTTAAGTTTTTTTTTCCTTTCCTTTTTTTTAATTACTTGGCTTGGTGAACCAAAGGGTTATCTCAACCAAAGGGTCTGGTCCGCATTCTGCGAGTTCGCGCGAACTGCTCTAGAATAGGTAATCGATTCACCTTTTTGGGGGCCTACCCAGTACCCAAGCTTATGGCAAAAATCTTAAGGTGGATGCCTAGACAGGCCTCGCCATACATTTTTCAGATGATGTAATCTCCGTAAATAAACGGTTTCTGCAGAATAAAAGCAAGTATAATGAGACTTTATAATGTATTATGTTCGCACATCGCCAAAATTTTATAAAAAAAACAGTATTTTTAGGAGAATTAGACCCAATAAAAAACGAAAAATCTTTACGTGTGTGAGTGACCTGAATCGCGCCATCTAACAGAAATTTAAAGAACCACTGAGAAAGAGTTATTTGCTGTTGTGTTACGAGTTTACGTTCGGTAAATATTTATAATAGATGGCGTTGTTCGAAAATCGAACAAGCGCCAAGGTTACACGTCAGTCCATGCGTGATTAATTTATCTTGACAACTTGCGAATCGTTTCCAAAATTGTGTTTCTAGAAAGTTAGCGCCAGCGCGCGGGTTTGCCCGCGGGTTTTACATTTTATGATTGATAAAATGTTTTTTATTAGGGAATGAGAAAGAATGCTAAAAGTGAAAAAAAATATCTGCGATCTGCATTTGGTTCACACAGATACAATACTAATGTAATTATTGTAATATCTACTTTAAATATAAAGTACCTAAAGATTTAAAAATCTTTCTACTGTATGTAGGTAAGTAGGTACTGATAATACATTTTCTGACACGGTTAGGTACTAATTCATTGGTTTGGGTTGAATAAAATCAGAGAATAGAAGTTCATGTAAACTTAGGGTATACCTAAATCAGGCGATCAGCGTAGGCAAATTTACCTATTTTTTTTCTAATTACCTACCTACGTAATGGTGACACGTAAGGTACTACTTACATCTATTGATTGAATCATATTTAATTTATGTGAAACCATCAAGATAAGTGAATACACAGACAAACCACATTGATTTTTCATAACAATTGCACATTTTAGTATTATTAGCACATGTCAATGTGCGTAGAGATAAATTGGTCTTGCCATCTAAGAAATTTACCAAGAAAAAGGGGAAATAAAACATAGGGCAGTATTTTAGTAGTAAGTTGTAGGATGTTCTGATACGACAAGTCGCGGGCTCGAACTCACTGGTGGGCGCGGCCAAAAAGCACGCTATCTCATCTGGCATCGTGTGCGACAGAGATAGTATCAGTGATGGATGAGCAGTTAGACGCTAGTCTAGCCGCACGTCTAGTTAGCGCGCACACAAACACCGTTCCGAACTGAAACGATGTTATACGAAGCACACAATAGTGCACCGCCGCGGCGCCGCCGCCACAGAGTACTTTATAAGATACCGCCGCAGCCCCTTTGTCGCTCGCCGCCGCGCCGACGAGAATTATAGATATGTACCTATGTGTAATTGTTATAGTTGACTACCTATAAATTGTTTACAAAATTACTACTATCTTCTTATTTCTAGGTAAGTAGGTACCTACTTACTTAGTTACCTATTCATGGACGTACGCATAAGGTAGGTAGGTACCTACTTACCTACATTTTAGTGTTCACGACTGTTTGTGATATTTTTGCTTGTATACTAACCTTCATACAAGCAAAATTATCACAAACAGTCGAGGTAATTATTACATTAGGTACCTACTAAGCAGAATGCAAATGTGACGAAACTGTTTTGTTTTTGATAAGATTTAAAAAAAAAAATCCAAAGATAAAAATAGGATTAAAAAAAACGACAGATAGATTAGAGACTAACCAGGTGCGAACTTAGACCCTCTGATTTCGCAAGTACCACATTACACCGCTCGACCACGGAAGCTATGAGGACAATGATTAAAACAGCAAACCTATTCGCAATTTTTTTGCGCGTATCAGATTTTCGACGCTCTGCTTAGCGCCGAGAGTTGAATATCCAACAGAGCGCATTCAGCGCGTATCCCAGTGCGTCAAGAAAATACACTGTTGGATATTCAACTCTCGACGCTAAGCAGAGTGTCGAAAATCCAATCGCGAACGTCGCGTCGGCTTACGAAGACGCTATCACGCAGCTCGAACGAAAGCGCGAGGCGAAGCTACCTCATAATCAGCTGCTGCCAATTTGTTGATTTAGTAATCTATAGATAGGTACTATACTAGGTTTATCTAAAAATACTAATATTATAAAGCTGTACAGTTTATTAGTTTGATGTTTGAATGCGCTAATCTCACAAACTAGGTAGGTACCTACCAGTTTAATCATTTTTTTGTAGCCTTTGGTAATGTTTTAGGCTATAAAACATCACACTGCTGCTCATGGGAGCCGAGCAGTAGGATAGGTTCCTACGGGAACGCGGGTAAAAGCGTGGGGAACAGTTGGTATAAGTATGTACCTACCTACATATAGTACATACCTAAATACGTTATCAATAGAATAAAGTTTTACCCGACTGCCAGAGGAGGCTTACCTATATATATATTTTTTTTCATATCGTTGTAATAGGTATTGATTTACGATTTAAAATGTTATAAGTACCTACATAAACCTTTATAATACATATACAGTAGCTTCTGCCCGCGACTTCGTCCGTGTGAAATTTCGGCCCCCGACCCACCGCATCGCATCCTATCGCCCCGCCCGAGCTTTTACTTCGTTTTCGCTTAGCGTTCTTTCTGACTTTTTTCTTTTTGCTCGGCTCCTAAGGGTTGTAGCGTGATGTTAGCGTGTTGTTGCGTGGTGGCCTACAATCTTTCTCAAGAATGGAGCTAACCAATGTCCAGATAGAGATAGGTACCTACTAAATACCTACTACTCGAGCACTCCCCCCCATTTCCACGACCACAAAATAAAAGCCATAGCGCGCCGTCGTCGGCGTCGGTAAAGAGTGGGAATGCAAAGAGCGTACGTCTGCTCTTGCCTACATAGGGTACCTACCAACGTACCTACACAACGCGGCAACGCCGCGCCGCGCCGGTCGCTAAAACGCCTGCTACACGGTCGCCTACCGCGACCCGACAGAGGTGACCTTGGTTGTTTACAACCGTGAAGATGATGTTTATACGACCAAACGTTGAAACAACTTTGCGGGTCGCTAACCAAGGTCACCTCTGTCAGGGACGTGGTTGGCAACCGTGTAGCAGGCACTTTAGCCTCAAGCAAGTCGTGGCCGAGCAGTAAGGTAGAAAATGTAGGTACCTAAGTAGGTATTGGCCAAAAGAAGATATAATTATATTATAATTTATAACAGAAAATATGCTCGAGGAGGTAGGTAGGTACCTACGAAAATAGATTACGTATAATAAATTGTACAGACGCCAGCACATCAAGTTACTACAATCTGTCAAATTTCTTTAATAGATTTTCAACTTTATGGCTAAAGAATAAGGTTCAATGTTGATTGAGAAAATTTGACAGATTGGAGTAGGTTGGTGTGCTGGCGTCTGTTACACAACACAACACATTTTTGTAAACGATTCCGACTAATCAGTTTCATTTTGACAGTTCAATAATATTCATTGCGTTATTTACGTTGTTGAGCAGATCTTTTTCCGAACATAGGAAGCAATGGATTAGTAATATGTTTCAAAACTATTCAAATTTTGATTGATCGTGTATTACGTAATTACGGTACTGTTCTTCAATCTTCTGAGGAGCTCGTGGCTAAGTAATAACAAGCCGCACGGGTCCATCCATCAGGTTAAGCTACGCTTGCCGGGGTTAGTCAGTGGATGGGTGACCATCTTTACATACCGAGACTCCGTGCCTCGGAAAGCACGTAAGCCGTTGGTCCCGGCTGTCATTTGTGGATCTTTGACAGTCGTTACGAGTCGTCAGAAGCCCGAAAGTCTGACATCAGTCTTACCAAGGGGTATCGGTACCGAGGTCAAATAGGCAGTCGCTCCATGTAAAATACTGGTATTCAGCTGCATCCGGTTAGACTGGAAGCCGACCCCAAGATAGTTGGGAAAAGGCTAGGAAGATTGATTGGTAGGTAGGTACTGTTCTTCAATCAACCAACACAAATTCACTGACACAGCGTCCACTCAAACCAAAAATTTTATTCTAATTTCAAACGATACCTACGATAATTTTCTCAGGGCGAAGTCAAACAGATAAAGTAGGTAAAAGTGGAAACACTACAACACGCACGTGTGTGCCTGAATCAAACGAAAGAGCTTCAGGCGTGCGTGTGACATTTCGTGCATGTGTGCGCGAGCGTCACCCTCCGCACCGCGCCACCCGCGCCGGGGGAACATTATTGAGTGAAACGCACAATAGTTTATAGTAAAACGAGCGCGTCAAAAATTACGAAAAGGCCTTTGGAAAAAAATCCTCTAGTAATTTAAAGTATGCGTATTTAGTAAATTAATATTTGTTTTCAGTTTTTGCTATAATGTAAGGATATTAATCTTATAAATAATTTGGTCCAGGGACATTTTAATTTCCAACCATTTTTGAATAAAACGACATCTAGTGGAGTCGGAAGTTACTACTATTTACTATGCATGTGTGTGTAAAGAGTAAATTCATGAGGCTAAATCATTATTTTGATCTAATCTTTGTATGATACCAGTTAACAAGCACAGTGATGATCTAAAAAAATCAAGTTAATGCCCTAGGTTTCGCACATAATAAAGTTGTTTATTAAAAATTTCTATGTTAGGTGTAAAAATTGAAAATGTTCGAAATTGTGGATGTGTCGCCATCTATCGACAAAATGGCAGTGAGATCATCTAGGCTTTCGCCTATCCGTAAAGGTAGCCCGCAACATTTTGATTTTGTTACGTTTTTTGCAATGGAACATAACAAATATGTATTTACAGAATCATGATTGTTAGAAACATTAATCATCTACTTAGTTTTGTTCCACTGAATGATATTTCATGAAATCATGACATTTGAGAATAAATCTAACTAACACTCAGTTGCACAAAGACAAACATTACGTAATGGGTCATTAACGCTAATGATTTCATTGATTTGTACAAAGAAGCATTAAAGCAATGTTGCTTTCTGCAACAAGTTAATGGAAGATTAGTATTTAATGACAGCTTTAAAAGTTAAAATTCGTTTTACAACTGGCGGTTAGAGAGATGATTCTAATGCGTTCATCATCATTCTCCCCTTATCCCAATTTATTTATGGTCGGCGCAACCTTTCTAGCCATATCATCTTTCACACAGTCCATCCATCGTTTCTTTAGTTTTCCCCTACTCTTATAGCCATCGACATTCATACTCAAAACTTTCCTCACGACATTTTCCTCCGCATCACATAACCAAACCTTGACAACCGATTTCCGCACAACTTTCCGTTCACCAGTGCCACTTTCAGACTTCCTCTTATGTGCTCATTTGTTATTCTATCCATTCATGTAACACCACACATCCCTCTTAGCATTCTCATCTCAGCTGCATGCAATTGCCTTTCATTCATTCTTTTTGTGGCCCAACATTCTGATCCCAACTTTCTAATGGGTTCATATGATACGATTTTGAACGCGCGCGTTCGAGCAGCTTTTAAATCCCGCAAGCGGCGTGCTGTTGCCTTTATACCTCTTTTCTTTCACGCCGCACACGCGGGCTTGATAATTTTTCATTAGCAATATGTACGTAAGGCATACAAAGTTAATTCCAAAGTCTGAGGAGAAAGGTCACGTGCTGTGTCGCGCCTATAAAATTCACGCTCATGACTACGCACCCTAAAGCGTATAGAACATCCCTTAAAAAGTAATTTACTCCTAAAGCAGCATTGACGACAATATTTTTTTTTTAGGTGCAAGCCAGACTGGTGCTTCCCAAGCATGAGCAAGGAGACCAACGAACTGCTGCGACAATGTGCGGACATGCCCGAAGTAGAGCTGTCGGACAACGTGGACGAGCTCATCGCGCGGAGCAAGGCCTTCCCCATACCCTTCCCTATTGAGACCAACAGGTACTTATACAGTATGTTAACTAACAGAGGGCGTTCCCGTTAACCCGCAATAGTATAGCATCTATACATGCTAGAAAAAATATTAAAATCGAAAAAAAGAAACTTTTTTTTATTTTTTTATCATAAAATATTCACAAAAAATATTAATTTCATACGTAAAACAAACACTCTGTACACGCGCACTTGTCGCACTTGTCTTTCAACGTTGAAAGACAAATGCGCGTGTACAAAATGTTACATTTACGCATCAATAAAAAAAAAAAAGAGATAATTTTATCAAAAAAAAAGAAAGTTTTTTTTTTTTCAATGTTAATATTTTTTCTAGCATGTATAGATGCTATACTATTGCGGGTTAACGGGAACGCCCTCTGTTAGTTAACATACTGTATAGCGCGGTTTTATAAGTATTTAAATTAGCCTTTGCCAGCGGCTTTGCCCGCGTGAAAGTCGAAAATTTTCACACGGGATCGTACGACCAAATAAAAAGGGATAACATGGTCTACTCTTATGCCAAATTTCATCCAAATCCGTCCAGCCGTAAGGCCGTAAATGATTTACAAACATCCAAATTCACAATCATCCAAACATACTTACACACTCTCATATTATAATATCTATTAATTTGTAGGACATACCTATAGTTTGTGTTGATTAAACAGAGAGCTAAATTGGGCGTATGATACACCCCAAAGTTGTAGGCTCATCATCATCATCATCAGCCTATTAATGTTCCCACTGCTGAGACACAGGCCTCCTCTCGGTGAGAGGGAGTGGGCCGTAATCCACCACGCGGGCCCAGTGCGGGTTGGTAGATGTCACATGTCTTCGAATTTTTGGTTCTAAGACATGCCGGTTTCCTCACGATGTTTTCCTTCACCGTTTTTGAGAGCAGTGGTGATGAAATTATTTACACAAAGTAAAGCGCTTGCTTGGGTTCGAACCCACGACCTACAACCCGTAAGTCGGGGCCGATACCACTGGGCCATCACTGCTCTGAATACCAGTATTACAGTATTATTCATTGAGAACGCGACTGAGAGGCCGACTGCCTATCTGATCTCAAAAACCCAGTTACTGGGTAATACGATACCCTGACTGGTTGTCGGCTGTTGTAGGCTACTAAGAAAGTTTTAAGACAGCTGTGCTGCTGGGGAGTTTGTTGCGCCACTTCTTCTTCCCAGCTAAAGCACTAGGAAGTGGTGAAGGGCGGGCGTTTTTGGGGGACTGTCTTATGTAATTTTGACGTTCGAAAAGTGTTGATTCTCAGCCTAGTTTGAATAAATGGCTTTTGAATTTGAATTTGAAACGCGTTCGGAGCTGGAATTTCGCTCCTTTGCGACGTTTTGTTTATTTTCTGTACTTATTTATTATACCTTCGACCACTGCGAATGGCTATTAACTTCGTAAGACTGTCAGACGGTAATAGTATCAACCGCAAACAGCACAAAAGAACATGAACATGTGTTGTTGCAGACTAGAGAAGCTGAAACTGCGTCGTCCGATAGAGAAGCTAAAGAAGAACATTGTCTCCACATACCCGCTCATACACGAGCGAGTGTTGCTGCTCATGACGCACTTCCTTATATACAAGAGGTACGTATTTACTAGATCTATTAACCGCCTAGAAATTTCCCAACTACGTTGTATATTGGGGTTGGTTCCAGTGACCTGGATGCAGCTGATCAGCTGAATACTAGTACATCATCATTTCACCCGGTCTGCCCCAAGCACCGCCAGTACATATATAACATAATCAGCCTATTAATGTTCCCACTGCTGGGACACAGGCCTCCTCACTATAGAGGGAGTGGGCCGTAATCCACCATGCGGGCCCAGTGCGGGTTGGTAGATGTCACATGCCTTCGAATTTTTGTTTCTAAGACATGCCGGTTTCCTCACGAGGTTTTCCTTCACCGTTTTGAGAGCAGTGGTGATGAAATAATTTACACAAAGTAAAGCGCCTGCTTGGGTTCGAACCCACGACCTACAAATCGTAAGTCGGGGCCGATACCACTGGGCCACCACTGCTCTGAACACCAGTATTTCAGTATTTTTTATTGAGAGCGCGACTGAGAGGCCGACTGCCTATCTGATCTCCACAATCCAGTTACTGGGTAATACGATACCCTGACTGGTTGTCAGACTTTTGGGCTTCTGACGATCCGTAACGACTGTCAAAGATCTACAAATGACAGCCGGGACCAACGGCTTAACGTGCTTATTGAGGCACGGAGGGGTCTCGGTATTTAAAGATGGTCACCCATCCAGGGACCGACCGCTGACACGACACGCACGGACTGATCGATCGACCCGTGCGGCGTTTATTACTTAGCCACAAGAACCTCAAAAAAAAAAGAAAAAAAATCGTTTCTATCTATAATAATCATTAAAAAAAAACGTTTATTTCGATCAACAAAGGATCGTATCAAAAACATAAAAAAAGAATTTTAAAAAATGCAAAAGATGCATGCAAGTTGACTCTACTAATAATTCCGGATCATTCCAGAGAGTTCGGCAGTAGTATAGAGAAGGAGCTGTACAAAGACATGGGCGTGCCGCAGCTCATCGACCGAATCCTCAAGAAGAGAGCCGTCACGTTCATGGGACAAGCAGACAAGTACATGCTGCTCTCAGGAGAAGAAGGGTGAGTTTACTCTAGCTTTCATATGAATTGTGGTTAGTCCAACCGACGGAGGAAATCCGCCTACCTACATTATTTATATCTTTCTTTCTTTTGGTAGCTTAGAGGCTTGTATGGTCTGTTCCAAAAGTATCTGAAGAAAATGTAAAGAAATGGAACAAAAAATCATCTGACTTACTAATTGCTTTGAGTTGATAATTTTAAGACTTGAACCAGAAATTCTAATTTGAGGTTAAGAGCGTTCGTCCGAAAAGTTGGCAACATCGCAAATAGCTGTCAAATATTTCGCTGTTTTGATTGATTTGGTAAAATTACCTACTGTATGGAAATAAGGTGGCTGGTGAAGGGCGGGCGTTTTTGGGGGACTGTCTTATGTAATTTTGACGTTCGAAAAGTGCTGATTCTCAGCCTAATTTGAATAAATGACTTTTGAATTTGAATTTGAATTTGGTAAAATTACCTACTGTATGGAAATAAGAATGGGTATCTAATGAACTAGAATATTAATAATGAATTGCAATCATAACACTGATTTTGATTTTGTAATCGTTTTAGGTGTAGAAAAGGCATTTGGACAGTTTCCAAATACTTTTGCTACATCTGAAACTCAATATTCGGTGGTACGATAATCGATAATTTAGTTCACTAGTTAGCCATATAAATTAATCCAAACAGCGAAATATTTGACAGCTATTTGCGAAGTTACCCACTTTCTGTATAAACGCTCTTAATTTTATAACCTCAATTTTCGTCAATGATTTTTCAATTACAATTTAATAATGTTATTTAAACAATAATTGTTGGAAAAACTGGTGTCATTTAAAGATGAAACCTCTTTTAAATGCTGATGAAGTCGTTACTAATTCCCTTTAGTAAGTGATTGCGTAAGAATTTAATCTGAACAGGTTTGTTTACACTTTTATCAGATACTTTAGAACAGACTATAGTCATGTAAAGCTAATCTGTTACTTTGACAAACACCTATTCCTTGAATTTTCACACGACGCTGAACTTTAAGTGGGTGCTAAACGTGCAAAGTCCGCGGTTTTTAAGTTCGCCAACTTATTCGGCTCGCCGTCGGTGATACACGTGAAGCTTGCTCACACTGTATCGCGATGTTGTCGAATTTTCTGAACCAAACTAAACATACATTACACAAACCGCATTGCCGCGACTCGCGGCGATGACAGACGTACGAAACTACGAACCAAAGTGGGCTACGAACAAAATTTCAAACCTGTTGGATCGCCGACGAACTTACTCGGCGGATTTAAAGTACGCGTTCTTCGTATGACACACGGGCGAGTAAGGTCGCCGAGCCATAAGTACGCGTTCTTGCTTGCATGTTTATCACCCCTTTTAAATCTGAGACATAGTGGTGGCCTAATATTTAGTAGCATTTGAGTATTTAGTCGTGTGTTGTTGTTTGTTTACTTCTGCGATGTTTTGCATGTAGTGTGTGTTGAGATTTTGTGAGTTTTTGTAGTGTGTGCTAGTAAACTCAGGGAAACTGATTGCTGAGCAAATATTCTATTCCATTTTTTTATTTTTATAACAAGCACAGTCGATGTCGACCATTCTGCCAATGTCTAAAGTGAGTTAGAAATAGCAATAATACGGCGAATTGACGTAGTGTTTCAATCTGCTAAACAATTATTTTCCCTAGCTGTTTACTAAGTTAGTAGTTAGTAGTTTGTTAAGTACAGTGGCGGAGCGAAGAGGTTAAGCAATTTCAAATACCCTTTCGAGATGTTAATTTCATTCACATCCCCGGCGAAATCGAGATTTTTTTTAATTCTCATGTATGCATGTAAAAAAATCCAAGTGCTTACCTTTTTAACCGACTTCCAAAAAGGAGGAGGTTCTATGTTCTACTTTATGTACCTATGTTTTTTTTTTTATTTATATTCAGCGATTTCTCCGTCAATTTTATTGTGGACCGATTTTGAAAAAAAATTTTTTGTTTCACATTATAAGCTCCCGAGGTGATCCCATATAAATTTTATTAAACTTTGCTTGAATAGTTTTTGAGTTAGCTTAAATAATACATATTTTTCGCACTTAGTTTATATGGATGATATGATGATAAGTTCCTTCCTGTCACTGTTATTTGCATAACAGGTAGTGGTATTCGAATTTGTGTGGGGTAGGTACAGACGCCAGCACATCAAGTTACTACAATCTGTCAAATTTCTTTAATAGATTTTCAACTTTATCGCTAAAGAATAAGGTTCAATGTTGATTGGGAAAATTTGCCAGATTGGAGTAGGTTGATGTGCTGGCGTCTGTACTACAACTAAAAAGTGAAAAATAAAAACTTTTAACAAAAAATTAAAACCGACTTCCAAAAAAAATACTACAAAGTGAAAAATTACTTTAACTTCGGAAGTCGGTGGCAAAAATATAAAAATTTAAAACTAAAGACACCGACTTCCGAAATTAAAGTTATTTTTCACTTGTAGTATTTTATTTGGAAGTCGGTTTTTATTTTCTGGCTCGATTGCACTAGTTAACATTGGTATGTGTGTTAGTACCTTAGTAGCATGCAGTATTGTTCTCTACAGGTCTCTGGTGAAAGGACTGTCGCCCGGCGAGAAACAGCAGCTGCGCAGTAAAGACTTCCGGAGGTAAGCAGAGGAGATTGAGTTATGCGATGTCACACTGAACCAAAAAAAAAGTCAGGTTGTTTTGTATGGGGCTTCTCTTGGTGGAAAAGCGAAATACTTTTATCCTTAAATAGTAAATTATTGTATATATATATATATACTATACAGGGTTTATCAGAAAGTTGTGGTTATATTTAAGCCGGCCCTGGTTCAGGCCATGTTACGGAGCGAAGCCGTCACCTCCTTATGCGGAGCAGTAAGGCTCGCGAACAAGTGCGTCCCAGCGCGTTGGATTCTCAACGCTCGGCTCAACACCAAGAGTTGAAAATCCAGTGCGTGATAAAATCCTGCCACGATAATTCGTCCGTGCGAACGTGGGCTGACTATTCAAATATTAAAAACACGAGAGCCAAAAGTCAACCATAAATCCTTGATCAAGAAAACGTCACATTATTTTTCTTCCTCCCCATTACAGCACGGAGGGCTGGGAAAGCGTGGGCACAGTGAACCAACGCCCCCCCTTACTGCTGGAGAACTGTCTGAGCTACGACGAGATGAAGCTGTCCGCGCTGGTGTTCGTGAGCGGACACACCGAGTGCATCAACGACGGAGAGAGAAAGAACTCCGGCGTTGTTAATGAGGAGAACATTGAGAAAGATGCGGTTATCATTGGTGAGTTGTCTGTAAAAGTCTTCTTTTTTTCGTGTGGTTAGTAACTAACCTGGTTTCAGACTTTAAAGCCACCCATGGGCCGTTTTTGAAGCAAGTGATAACTATACAATACGCACATGAATACGAAAAGTCAGAGGTGCGTGCATTGAGTTTCGAACTCGAGACCTATGAGATATTATAATGCACAAGTGTGTGCACAGACACAGACCAGGTGCACTCTCTTGCCTCACTTACATAGTCCGATGGGACGGCAATCCGACACGACCGGAGAGAGATCAGGCGCAAGGCCAACACGGGGCGAGACCAACGGGGCAGTTAAAAAAAAATTGTATTATATGGATGTCAGCACACGAGGAGCGTGCGTGGGTCGGGCGCGCAGCGGGTCGGGAGCGGGAGGCTCATTCTCAGCCGTAGCGCTTGTGTCAATGGATCTCTGGTCTGAAAATAAAGATTAATATTATATTATTCCTTCTCTCTTTTGTTCTTAGGCGTGATAGGTCCTCGTTTCCAGCGTAAATTCCGCATGGACTACGAGGACATTTTGATCACTGACGAGCAGAACGTGCCGGAAAACGGCTACGGCGAGGAGGTGACGCCCACGACCTGCCTCAACGTGCTCAAGAACACGTACGTGAGGAACAACACGTCCGCCAAGCACATGTGGAGACAGATGTGGTCAGAGTTCTACCAGGTACAGTCTGCCTATGATCAATATTTGAACCTTGTCATTTTATTTAACCAATCTGATAATATACAGGGTGAATTTTTAAATTTTGATATCACTTTAACTTTCTATAAAATTTAACCCATGATTCCATTCAGCGTTTTTCTCTAAGACCTATAGTTTAGAATCTAAATATTGGCAGGTTGGCATGAAAAAAGAAACACTCTGTACAATATGCAAGAAAACGAAAATTTTCTGTATGTTTTCCAAATAAATTACTGCACCGGTCTGCTTATATCGTTTTACAATTTTAGTTTAGTCCGAAAATTATTAAGTAATTTTGTCGCCCGATAGCAAAAATTGCTGTAAACGATTACTTTACCACATTTCCCTGACTGTACGTAATCATCTGCGTAGCTTTTTCCAACTATGTTTGGGTTGGCTTCCAGTCTAACCGGATGCAGTTAAATACCAGTATTTTACATGGAACAAGCCCATCTGACCTCCACAACCCAGTTACTGGGTAATACGACCCTTTGGTTAGACAGGTTGTCAGACGACCCTTAACGACTGTCAAAGGTCCATGAATAACAGCCATGGCTTAACGTGCTTTCCGAGGCACGGAGGGGTCTTGGTATGTAAAGATGGTCCAACCCATCCACGGACCTACCGCGGCAAGCGTATCCTGATCAATCAACCAGTGCGGCTGGTATTACTTAGCCACAAACCTCACTCTCATTTCCCTGACTGTACATAAGCAATAAGTAAATTCTTTTTTGCAGGTTCACAGCTATACATACGAAGAACTGACTTCTTATATCACAATGGGCAGCAACAAAGACGCATCGAGTAAATACATTGAACGCTACGTGAAGCTGTCGAAGCCGGGCCAAGTGTTCGACAACGAGGTGTACTACAAGCGCATCAGTGTTCTCACCGAGACCGTGCTGATTGAAGCAGACGCGCGCGCTCGTGAGGCTGAGAAGATGGCCTATGTTAACGTTATTGGAGCTGGTGAGTTCTCTGCTCATTTCGAATTTCTCTTCAGATCTACAGTCTATTTTGCCGCGATATAGTCATTTCATACGATTGACAGGGTAGAATGGAGGAAAACGTGTTGTGCAGACCCCAAGTAATTTATAAAAAACAAATTAATAATAAAAAAAATTAAAATAA
Organism: Conistra vaccinii; assembly: GCA_948150665.1. Taxonomy (NCBI): domain Eukaryota; kingdom Metazoa; phylum Arthropoda; class Insecta; order Lepidoptera; family Noctuidae; genus Conistra; species Conistra vaccinii. Next base: position 5,067,249 of record OX411339.1, on the reverse strand, counting down.
AAAAATTAAATTAAATAATTATTTATTAATTTGTTAATTAAATATATTAATCAATTTTAATTAATTAATATATGACAAACAAGGGCAATATGAGATGAGATGGTGATGTTAAAGAATTACACTTTTGATTTAAATATACGGACATTTTATGTTTTTAGAGGTATGAGGAACAGGGTGTAAAGTTCACTCATCCTCATTAGAAAAGGGAGAATCCTCCAACCGGACGGGTGTTATGTCTGGCGGGCAACTGCCCGAAAGTTGATGTCGGGAGTTTGTATATATGTCGATCGCGCGGTAAACTAATAGCGCGATGCAAGATTAGTGTGACGTCATGTCTTTGCTGCGTAGTTCGTATGTGGCGGTGTAACAGCTACAAGTTGATAGTTTGCTGAACAAACAGTTTCCCTGAGTGTACATGATATAAATAATAAACTCGTCAAAACAATGCGCGTTTTGCATGACATTTTTCATCACATCTTGCAATACACTAAAATTTGTGCTCGCTAAATATCTTAACAACATAAAGGATCTCACCAGTCTCAGTTGCATTCTCGCCAAAACTCGTAAATATATTCGTCCATTGTTCTAGGTCTGGGCGTGTGGAAGATCTCGAAGCATCAGATCGACGTATACGTGCTGTCGGTCACAGAGCGCGTGCGACATCTCCTGCGCAAGGACTTGCTGCAACATGTCAGCGATGTCAACTTTGCCTACATCACACCCAGCGACTCGATATTAGGTAAGAACTCTTATTTCGGCACGAACAAGAGAATAACTCTTTTTTAAATTTATTTAAGTCTATATGCACAAGATTATAGAGTAAAAATAAAAGTGTTGTACAGTGCACATTTGCAAAATAAAATGTATCATAAATGGAACATACCTAAACTTCGTTTGTGCCTAACACGAGTTTTAGAAAAAACTGCTGTAATGCCTACACATAAGGTTCAGTTTGCGCTACAACTTCATATTCTTTATGACTTTTTCAACAGTATTAGTCAGTCTAAAATAAACTTTATTTACAGTATCGTAAAGTTGATGTTTGTTTAAGTGGAAATTACATCAATTGGAAACAAGACCTTACAAACAATAGGTTAGGTAAAATAATATGATAAAAAAATATAGATAAACACGAGAAAATAAAGTTTGCTTCCCTAAAAACAAAACGCCAGTCAGCAAGGTAGCTCGTCTGAATGGCTCAGTTCACCTCAGGGGGACCTTTTCATTCTACCAATGTATGTGCCATACATACAGTGGCAGAATGAAAAGGTTAAGTAAATCATTAAAGACATTTCTTTTCAGTCAGGTGTCACCATTTAGAACTGTCACTTTTATGGTGTTAAATCTTTTTATTCCTTAATTGTACATTTAATTTCAAATCTGATAATTTCCTTATTGAAAAACGCAATAACTCTGTTCGGGTATTGAACCCAGCAGTTTGAATAAGGAAACAGTAATTTATTTGTTTTTCTTTTGATGTGTATCTGAATTATTAATTATTTATTTAATACTTCAAGCACAGAAATGTACAGAGGCGGACTTAATGCTATAGGCATTTTCTACCAGTCAACCTTAGGGTGATGCAGAGACAAACAGTGGTAGGTGCAATTTACGAAAAATTGAGGATTATTAATTAATTGTTGTAATTGTACACTTTCAGCGATGTTCCCAAATTCGTCAGGTTCGGGCGCACATGCGGTACACAAACTGTTCTTAGAGAACAAACGACATCCGAAAGGTGAGTCAAAACGTTCAAAATTAGTCCCAATCTCATCTTAGCGACACGTCAACGTTAAAAGCTGACAATTTTTTTCGTGCCTGTTATTCAGTGTACGGCACTGCAACGAGTGCGAATTATAAATCGCCAGTGCGTGTAGATACATAAGATGCCATGTGTTACATGTGCATAATCAGCCTATAATGTTCCCACTGCTGGGACACAAGCCACCTCTCGTTGAAAAGGAGTGGGCCATAAGCCACTACGCGGGCCCAGTATGGGTTGGCGGATGTCACATGTCTACGAATTTTTTGCCTCTCTACCATAGACATAAACCTAATTATTAGTTAAGTACTAATAATTTCACCAAGGTTTCATGAAGCTATTTTTGTGATCAGCGATCTTAAAATTTTTACTTCTTTCCGTTTAGTAAAAAAACAATTAAAAACACGTTTTTTTTCGCTTTATCTTTGCGTATGCGCTGTCAGACACACTCTCTCTTCCAGAGGTTTTGTGGATGCGTGTAATGTTCTTAGGAATGTGTACAAAGAGAATAAGAACGATGGAGTTATTTTCAGTATTTTTTAAACTAACGATACCTAATACAATGAAAATACTTAAAAATCGAAAGGCGCGTCTGGATTGAGGGGTATGGGCCAACTGAGGCTTGCTGCGTATGCTTGCGGACGGAGAGCAATGGGTAGCTCGCCGTCCGATAAGAACGATCTGGCCGGGGTCGACGGCACGTCGTGTTCCACGCGCGCCTCATAGTGATGTCAGCACAACTGACGGGGTTGCGGGAAAGTCCTAAAGGGATACAGTGGCTCTGGCAACGTACGGGCAACTAAAGGAACACGGGTGGGTTTTAGTCAGTAAAAGTCTGACACGCCCTGCCGCTCCGCCCAGAGCGAAGAGAAGAGAAGTAATTTGATCATTTTCAACCCAATATAATGGACCTCCAATCGCATACAAAATGTGTGCGTTAGCGTTCCTCTACAGAGGAAACCTGTAACAGCAGAGAACGTTATAGGCCGAAATGGCTTCGCTGGGACTTTAGCGGCTAACTATGTTTGTGCAGGCGGCATCAACGTGCAGATAAAGATGCGCGAGCCGTCGTCGAAGCTAACGGGCGAGGACGAGGGCAAGCTGCTCGTCATGACGTATGCCTGGGACGGGAATGCGCATCCCGGGAACGAGTTCTGGTCAGTATCACGTACGGTCGACATAGCCCAGGGGGCCACCACCTCTTATAGCAGCATATCGACGATGAAGTGACATGAACTCCTAACTGACATTTTGGCGATTTTAGTTTTTTTACGTAGATGTACTTTAAATAATCGTTTACGTGAGCTGGCAAAAACACACTGATTATCTTATTTTTTAACGAACTACTGATAACTGACAATAACTATAAATGTGGTGTCCTGTATGGCTCCATCTCTTTCTCACACTGAAGTAATATTAAAATAATACTGCTATTTAAGGTGGTGGTGATGGTGGTACAGTCACAGATACGCACGGGCAATTTTTTTCGCGCAGTTTTTTTTTCAGCTTTGTATTGAGCCGAGCATTGTGTCGCGTCAAGAAAACACACTGTTGGATTTTCAACTCTGACTAATAATCGGAGCGTTGAAAACGCAGTGCGGGCAAAAATATCGCCGTGATATCTTAAGTCCGTGCTTACCTGGGCTTCCTGAAACCTTAACCACATTTAGAACCTTGTGACATTATACGATGCAAATGTGACACGTATTACTAACATGCTCACAAAATAATTATTATGTGACAAAGTCCGAAAGAGATCAACGTTTTTGTAAGGTCCAGCTCTTCTTATTCTTAGTGTAGCGATCACCAATAGAGAATGCATGTAATATTGTTTCACTTCGCCTCAATCGGATTAATACGACAAATGTTTTCGTGCCCGTGCCGCTTCGGTAGTATTTATACGAATGAAAACATTTATGAAATACCATGACGAACAATTTGCTAATTTTTGGTGGCGCCATCTTGAATTTTTTGAAGTCATTATCAGCATCAGAGACCTCGAAAACCATGAAAGCGACACCTATGACGAAAAACTTGACAAATTATCGTAGCAGCTATCTTGCATTAAATTTTGATCTCATTATCGGCAACAGCGACCTTGAAAACCATTAAAACGAGAACCATGCAGAAAATTTTGAAAAATCACATCGTCCTCCTGGGGCAATTGAATAAAAATTTCGCCACCATCTTTGATTTTCAATTCATTCCTTTACACGGGAAGTAAATTTTTAAATTTCTAAGATATAATGTAATGGTTCCAGGCTAGGTAGTCTGAAGTCGTCAGGCGACCCTGCGGCGGCGTGCTCGACGCAGGTCCCGGAGCTGCACAACGCGCACGTCAACCGCGCCGTGAGCGCGGCCGGCGCGCGCGTGGCCGGCCGCACCGGCCTGCACGCGCTGCGGGAACACGCGCAGGCGGGAGATACGTAGGGCAACGGGATGAGCGTACGCTTTACACTGTTTCAGGAACACGCTAGCCGACTGTACGATATCAAACATTGAGGTGTTTCCTATCCGACTACTCTGAGAAGAAAGACCGAATCAACTCAGAGGTCAAAGTCTCTTTTAAAGTCCAGACATGATCTTGGTCAGGCCAAATGAGGACCATGCAGTTTAGTGTCTGAGATTTTTCTGGTATTAACCTCAAAAGGCCAGTCCGTTTTGTGACAGGATATTTTTTTATATTCAATGTCTGTCTCCTGACTTTGTTTCGCCATTTTTCAGAAGTAGTCAGATAAGAAATGTCGACTCCTTCTAGCTTATTGAATTTTTTAAATATGATAATGAAATTGTTTATTCTGTAATCAATTTTACACTAATTACAGAATAAACAAATAAATTTAATTTCAGGCAAAAGTTAGGATCACACAAGTTTCATACTGCGTTTGTTTTTAACCGTATGTTGACGTGTGATCCTTACTTTTTACTCTAAAATATCGTACAGTACAGCGCCGTATAAACGGCCGCTAAAGATTTCACGATGCAATATTTACGTGCGTTTGCGCACAAATATCGCACCGTGAGTTGGGTCCCTAATACTTCCGGGGTCGCATTCGCGACGCGGTTTTTTACGCAATTCTTTTTGTAATAAATATCAATCAGGTTGCGGTTTCCGCTTGTAGCATCTTCGAATGCGAAAATGACGTACCGTGAGTTTAGTTCCTAAAACTTAGTTTTTTGCCAAATTCTCGCCACATTATTATGACTTGTGTCACCTCCGGATAGGTTCCAAATGACAGATAATTTCTGAACAAATTCTGTGATTTTTTATCTGGTTTATAGTGCCTATCCGGGCGCCGTAGTTTAATACCTAGTTGACATGAATATAACAATTTACACTTACGGCTGTTTAACTGTAGCCAAATTAATAAAATTTATATTTATAAAAGTTGAATGTTGAAACACAAGTCGCATCCAGATAGTTAGCAGCATTTAGCAAATATTTCTGCCTTCAATATATCCAGCTGAAAAAATACTTTAGACTTAATAAAAATTCCTGAAAATAATACTTATTCACTGACCCTTTATGACTGGTCCTTTATTTGACCAATTAAAGGATTTATAAAACTCATAAATTCCAATAGTATTTAAAATAAAAAATAGTGTGTACCAGAAAGGTGTGTTGGTCCCAAGGAGAAAGTTGTTCCGTTTGATGGTCTGTACCACACATGGGCGTATCCAGCATTTTATTAGGGGTGGGGAGAGAAGGAGAGAGGGAGGAGAAGTAAATAAACTTGATAATAAGTAGGAATTTCTCTCGATAAAACTCCCATGCGCGCTCGATTCATCGATACTGCGTTGTTTACCAAATTAATTATTGATTTTGTGACTTACTAAACCTAAATGATTTCTTTCAATTTATGGACCAGCCTTAGTCCATGTACGCCCATGGTACCACACCTTTCTGATCAATGCTGTTTATTTACACAAAAGGTATGCCTCCTGCAAGCCGGCCATTCGTTCGCATATACATCGTCACTCATCGTGTATACGCTGCCTTGTCAATTATAACACGTTTTCTATAATATTCGTATTATTCCCTAGTATTAATATAAGACATATGAGGCGTCAATTGTTTGCCAGAAGATTTTAGACTAAGTGTTTCTTATAAGCGTATAACTACTTAAATTGAAATGGAGTAACTTTTAGATTCACATTTTACGTAGTTTTCTCTATAGTTGTCGCTTTTTAGCGCGACAATAGCGGTCATTGCCCCTTCCCTAATATCTCTTGATACGAATTATGCATCAAAGACCTGACGTCATACTAAATCCTGTATCGCGCAATTAGAGTTAACCGCGCGTACATCATGTAAATAACTTCCCCGACATCAATCGTTGGGCAGTTGCCCCTAGAAACAACCCAAAGCGCTGTAGGGAGGCAAATCCCTCGGCGAGCAGGTGTGCAGTAAAGCATTCCCATCCCCTCCTAGGAGGAGGTGGGGAACCCAGTGAAAAAATCCTCAGGCAGTAAGCCGCTAAACCGATTCCTCGCCCCCCTGTCGGGGGTGCAGAGACGACGTCGAGCAGTTGCCCGTCAGACACGACACTCGTCTGGTCGGAGGATTCTGCCTTTTCAATAGAGGATGAGTGAACTTTACACTCTGTTCCTCATACCTCTAAAAACCTAAACAATAAACTATGTATAGTTTTTCGTTATTGTAACATGTTGAAAATCACGATAGATATTGATTCTGGAAGTTAACGGACTTTATTTCAGTTTTTGTAATGAAAAATACTACAAAATGTAGGTAGGTGTAATGACCACTGTTGCCACGCTAAAGGGCGACGACTATAATTTTAGTAGAACACGAGTATTTAAAGGGTGACTGGTAATTAGTGACCGATACTTAAATACGTGACTTTACTCATCATTATGAACAACTTTTACTATGGGACAAAACCTGAAATCGCGAAATAAAAATCTGCTGTTCCCTACATTTATATTCGCAAAACTCGTCAAAATGTATGGAACAGCAGATAATTTTTTCGCGATTTCAGGTTTGGTCCCATAGAAAAAGTTATTCATAATGTTGAATAAACTCACGTGTTTAAGTATCGGTCACTAATTACCAGTCACCCTATATAATATGTATTATTTGTAGAATACGAGCATGTATGTATTGGAATGTAAAATCTTTACACAACAAACAGTGTGCCCAACATATCTTGGCTGGCATTTGACATATAGTTGACCAAGCGCTAGCGAGCCTTGAATTGAACAAAATACACTGGGCGCACTATACCACATTTTTTATAAAAGTTACTTCATTTCAAGACAATGTTTTCGTTTCGTTCTGTTGTTTAACCTATAATAATATATGAAGTATGTTATCCTATATGAATGTAGATATTTACGAGTAAAGTAAGACAATATTAGACTGGAAATGTTGTGCCTAGTTTTATTTGTACTTAGATGAATGTTTATTTAGTGAATTGTAGTTTGTTTCATTTAGTTTCCGATCTAAGGTATTGAGCAAGTTTCCTCTACAGGTTCTAATAAAATTACCTAGCGAAACTTCGCAGATGTGAAGGGGACTGATATCTTGTGGCGGCATCTACATCGCCACATGTGAACTGCGCATCAAAGACTTCGCGCAATTAGAGTTTACCGTGCGAATAGCACATTGTAACTTCTCTGACATTAATCCACGACACTCGTCTGGTCGGAGGATCCCCTCTCTTCTATAGAGGATGAGTGAACTTTACACCCTGTTCCTACCAAAAATGTAGCATGTTTCATACCTCTAAAATGTCATGACGATAAAAGCAAAAAAAAACCACTAAATAATTTCAAGTAACTACACTACCAGAGGCCGTTGACCCTGTAGTCAGCTGTAGGTACTTAAAAATTAAGAATTTAGATTTTTTATCTATCTTCATTAGATATTGAAGCCATCACATCTGTGGAGTTTCACTAGCTATTTTAATTTGACCCTGTACTGTTTAAAATTTCGATTCTTACGAAAGTTTACGGAAAAGACCGAACTTTGCCGACTGTCTTAGATCGAATACTATTTGAATATATACTATTTATATCCAAAGTCTGTGCCGTAATGTATATGTATAGCTGTTACGTTGTAACTATAATATTTATGCCGCAGTTTACACACTGTATTGACTTATGTACGTACTCACGTATTCTTCACAGTGACTTAACCTATCAAACTTAACTTAAACATTTGTCGGAGTAATACGACAAATGTTTCCGAGCTCCTCACGACTCCTGCACGACCGTATCCGTCATAGATTTTTTATTTATTTGTCAATTTATGAGCTGGGCGCTAAAACCAAGCGGTCAATAGGTACTTTTGTTCCCTAAGAAAGCGGTGAACAGCCACACAAAACCGCTGTTCAAATACAGAGTTAAAATTACAGATTTTCATGACGGTCGTTAAATTACGACAGAACCGCTTTCCTAACCAAACCAAAGTTTTCCGCAGTTCATTCAGTATCATAACAGTCTGTAATCTGCGTCTATATGAATTTATTGTACATAATATGTTTATTCAGTATAGAATATACCTACCTTTATATAAGTATACTCACCACAGACAATGTAAACGAGAATATAATGTACAGAAGCTTTGCGGAGCCTAGGGGCTCCGCGGAGCACACTTTGAGTAACGCTGGCTTAGAACATCCGTTTTCTTAGGAATCTTCTTTATTCGCCATAATTTCAACCATGGTATAAGAAAACAAAGTATGGCATTCCGAGACACAGTGGTCACGTGGGTGACACAAGTCTACGTCATCACATCTGTGTCACCTGTATTGAGTAATAATAACTCCCCAACCACCTTTATTACCTGTGCGAATCCGATAAAACAATGAGGTTTTAACTAACGATTACGTTGGTATATGTTTAAATTGATTTGTTTCGTTTGGTTAAACAAACGAAACGACAGTTTTAATGCTTTGTATTTACTTTTAAAAGAATGACGACATAAAATCTTTCCTTAATTCGTATTTTGTTGCAATAAAGTGGTAACTGGATAGTGACGTAAGCAGGTGTCACTCCCGGAATGCCAGACCTTGTTTTCTACGATCATTACAACTAACTTCATGCAGGTAGGTATTTATACTAATTTATTACAGCTAGTAAGAGATGTTTTATAATATTATGTAGAAACATTTGTTAAAATATGTATTTTTGTTGTAATGTAAAATTGTAGCGAATTCTATATTATACAGTTATGTACCTATATATTTTGTAAGCTTATGTACTGATGTACTCACTGTAATAATTATTATGATGGTTCATATAATGAAATAAATGATACAGGTTTTTTATATGAATGGTTTTATTTTAATTGTTTATATTAGTTATTTATATCTATTATACGGGGTGGGTGGGTGGAAAAAAAAAAACTGCCGTTTCATAGAAAAGTGCAATACCTACGCGGTCAAAATGTATGGAGCAGCTGATTTTTTTTTAATTAACTGACCAAAAATTTCAACGCAAGGGGTTCAGAATCATGTACTGAATCCATGGTAACCGGCTTCGCGTCGATGCCACCTTTACAATTGAACCATTTATAAATGAATCAAAACAGCATTAATTTGGATTAATTTAGTAATTTCGGCGTTACAATTGGACTGCGTTATGTAATAACGAATTAAGCGACGAAATCGAAAAAAAAGAGTTATGAATGCAGATCGACTATAGGTATGATAAACTATGTATTCAGCTATTTTTGTGTTCAAAAATCACTCTTACGGTCTTATAATAAGGGGTTGAATCAAGCGACATTTCGAACTTTGATAGAATTTGTGCACACATTCGTTTTGTATTAAAGAATTATGCGTCAAAGTTATAGTTACAAACAGTTTTCAAATTGCATAAACGAATTAAACACGTCCACGATGAAGATAATTCAGTTTTGCCTTTTGATTTAACCGTTTTTAAACCGCAGCATCGAATTAACCACCTAAATTTGATACTTTATTGCGATTTTTTTCGGGTGAAATAAATTGGAACATAAGATTAAATCCAGTTATTTAATAAAATTTACTTAAACAAAACAAATGTTGTAACACTTCTACATCTTACTAATACTTTTATTCCTTTTTTTAGGGTTCCGTACCCGAAGGGTGACAAACGGAACCCTATTCATAAGCCTCCGCTGTCCGTCTGTCTGTCAGCGAGCTCTATCTCATGAACCGTAATAGGTAGGCAGTTGAAAATTTCACAGATTGTGCATTTCTATTGCCGCAAGAGCAACAAATAATAAAATTAAAAAATAAAGGGGGGTCGCCATACAATAAAATTAAATTTTGAAAAAAAAAATATCTGACCCTGGCATGTGGGGTATCATTTTCTAGAACTCATCGAGTAGAGAATAAACATAATTTTTATTTGTTTTTATCTTCAAAAATGATGAATTAGGGGGCCGTAGAAGTTGTCTGTTTTAGACCATTTTTGTACGTGCTCTATCTCAACAACTAAACAAATTAGGAATTTGAAACTTGTGTGTATCATGTAACATATACTGTTTATAATCAACAAATACTAAAAACGCCGATTCATAACGTATTTTATATAATATGGGCGGTTTTCTGCAACTTAAAGTAATAATTTTGTATTTCATGCTAATATTATGCGATATAAATTCCACAGATAACTATTTAATAGTCGGAGTAATGACATGGAATTAGTAAGTACCTACTATCATGGCAGCATATACTATTTCGATCATTAAAATTTCGATCATCCAAAAAGGTCTACAAAATAAACTTTCTTCACAAGATTTTAAAAACGGCCAGTATTTTTTGAGTTTAAGAACTTTATCGACTTTTTTCAAAGTATCCCTAGACGGTGTTGATGTGTGTACCTCATGTTAAAACTACACTCCAATAGACAATATATTCAGTAACATTGAAACGAATGCTGGCACATACAGTGTACTATTCAGTTACCTAGCTTAAACCGTTGTGGATACAATTTCATATTGAGAAAAACTATTGGTGTAAAAATATTCGATCATGGCGGCCAATCTCAACAGAGACTGGCCTTCGGCGCGGATGATATTATAGTGCACAAGTGTGTGCGCAGACACGAGTGCACTCTCTCTTCCCTCACTCTCATAGTCCGATGGGATGTGTAAAAATAATAAGTAAGAAATAATAGATTTCTGTATGACTATCAAAAATAACGTAAATAAATACCTGTATTGACCCGTGCGTTTGCACTGGCGAAACATCACGACAAAACATGTTGAAATCTCTAGTTCCTGTCAAACATTGTATGAAAAATTTACAGAAAATAGAGATTCCAACATGTTTTGTTGTGAATGTTTCGCCAGTGCAAACGCACAGTTATAATTAAAATTTGGCGTACTACTTACATTCTATTTTGTACAATATAGTCTGATGTAGCAAGAGAAATCCTTTTATTTATAAGTAACTAGCTTTACCCGGCCTGGCTTCGCACGGTTAGCACTAAGTACTTATCTACGGCGCATCTACCTTTCCTAATTACGTATTTCTACCTAATTACCTACCCTACCTACCTACCCTACCTACCCTACATATCTACCTGCTTACCTACCATATATACCTATTTATACCTACTAATACTATGTTGTAGCAAATAAATAACTTTGACTTTAGTTAATGCATGTTACTGGATAAAGTTAACTTAATATTTTTCTCTTAAAATAAATGAAATATACTCCTACACCTATATTTTATACACAACAACATTTTCTCATTAAAATTAGACAATTTCTTTACAAATCTTTGTTTTTTTATAGCGCCTCTGTTGTCACCTTTACGAAAGTATTACAAAAATTCATAGTGTTAAATCTTGTACGACATGGTATGGAACCCTTCGTGTGCGAGTCCGACTCGCACTTGACAGATTTTATTTCTTTTATTAATTACCTATACACTGTACCATATTATTTTTTATTCTTCATCTTCTACTTCAAAATCAATGGATCCATCAAAACCTTCAACATCATCTTCTAAATCACGAGATCCAGTTAAATTTTCGTAATATTTTCTCGCATCAGATGGTATGAGATGAAGGAGGGATTTTATATCATCTAGCTTCGGTTGAGAAATAGGTTTTCCTTGTGGCCAAAGTTGCTCATAATGCCTTGATAATGTCAATGGGTTATTTATTGCCCCTCTTTTTGGTCTTTTATTAAGATCTACTTCATGGGTTTGACCGCCATGACAGGTTGAAAGAAATATTCGACCAGGTCTATCCTTAAAAATGTTTATTTATTTAGTTTTCAACCAGCTTATAGGATTTCCTTCTCCATTGACATTATCAAGGCATTATGAGCAACTTTGGCCACAAGGAAAACCTATTTCTCAACCGAAGCTAGATGATATAAAATCCCTCCTTCATCTCATACCATCTGATGCGAGAAAATATTACGAAAATTTAACTGGATCTCGTGATTTAGAAGATGATGTTGAAGGTTTTGATGGATCCATTGATTTTGAAGTAGAAGATGAAGAATAAAAAATAATATGGTACAGTGTATAGGTAATTAATAAAAGAAAAAAAAGGAATAAAAGTATTAGTAAGATGTAGAAGTGTTACAACATTTGTTTTGTTTAAGTAAATTTTATTAAATAACTGGATTTAATCTTATGTTCCAATTTATTTCACCCGAAAAAAAATCGCAATAAAGTATCAAACGACAATAATGCCGTATAGTACGTTATTGATAAATAAAATGGTCTGAATATGGCTTAAAACACATTAACAAATTAAGCGGAAAAATGGCTATAACTACAAAACTGTATAGTTTAGCCTTATATTTTTTTAACTAATGTGAACTTATACATATTTTATATGTTCAGAATAAAAATTATACTCTTGACATATTAAATGTATGCACAGCGACCATTTTAAGTTTGAAATTTTTGAAGCTCATTTTCTCAGGATTCGTTAAATGGCGCTTAATCGGTTCTTACATAACGCAGTCCAATTGCATTTCATTAATCAATATTTTAGTTCACTAGTTAGCCTTATTCCTCATTTCCATTCAGTAATAGGTATTACCAAATTAATCAAAACAGTGAAATATTTGACAGCTATTTGTGACGCTGCCCACTTTCTGGATAAATGCTCTTAGGAACGTATTTATTTACGACCGGACCGAACCCTCACTGGACAGCACAATTGTTAAGCTAGAGTTTCCTAAGACAGCGGTCGCTGCCACATAGCGTCGCAATTTACCGCCGAACGACGGCACTGAGGCGTTATTTATGAAAGTAAAGTGGGTGATAGAAGACAGGCGTACTTAAAGACTGCGGTTTTTAAGCTCGCCAACTTACCTACTTGGCTCGCCGTTGCTTCGGTGACACACGTGAAGATTTCTCACACTGTATCGCGATGTTTTCGACTTTTATGAACCAAACTAAACAAAAATTACACAAATGACGAAAGAAAATGCTGGCTCTCGACTCGCGGCGATGACAGACGTACGAAACTACGAACCAAGGCGGGCTACGAGCTAAATTTCTAACCTGTTGGATCGCCGGCGAGCTTACTCAGCGGATTTAAAGTGCGCGTACTTAGGGTAACACACGGGCGAGTACGGTCGCCGAGCCATAAGACCGCGTTAACCGCGTACTTGTTCGCACGTCTATCACCCGTTTAAAGTCGGTGTGTTTCCGTAGAGACTGTTTTTTGGCATCATTTTCATGACAGCCGTCACTGCGGCCGCTATGTGGCGGCCACTGCTCCTCTAGGACACAGTAGCTTCAAGCTACGAATACACCAATTGCGTTAACATGAACTGCAGATAAAAAAACAACGGGTTGCACTCCGGGAGTGCCGGCAGAAGTGAAAACTTGAACATTAACGTTGTGCATTTTAGAATATTTTTGGAATGGTTAGGGAATAATTTCGCACGAATTGCTTTATTTATCAGTATAAAAGTACTATAATTTATGTGGTTAAATACAATATTCATTAGTAGTAGTAGTAGTAGTATATATTTATTTATTTTCAAAATATATAGTCTAACAAAATTAAACAATTTATTTAAATACTTTTCATGAAGTATGTTTTGACTGCTTTTTTTTACCCATGACTATGGGTAAAATTTCTTACCTCGCAATCTTTACGTAATGTCAAAGACTATTTATTTTGATATTTGTTTACTCTGTCGGTTGCTAGGCAACGGATCTTACGGCACATCCTGACGCGAGTTTAACAATTTTTACCCATCCCAAAAATAGTGCACAGCGCCGCTAAAGAAGTTTTTACTTTAAAAAATCATATAAAACGTGTAAAGTGAGATGTGAAAATTAGCAGAACAGTTTGAGCTTATCGCGTTTAGAAACAGACAACCAGACGCGATGGGGAGACTTCACTAACATAGTATAAAAACGAAGTCCCCGCGCCGCGTCTGTCATCAACGGACTGAGTGATTCATGAGAGAGGTTTAGGTGTTTGTGTAAATTGGCTGAAATATGATGATGATTGTAGACGATGTCGGAAAAAATAATGGGAGCTTTAGACATCGCCAGTAAGGCTGCCTGTCCACCGGAGCGGAGAGGAGAGGAGAGAAGCGGAGATGTGTCAATACTAACTAATAGAATCAAAACTCTGCTCCAGAGGTGCGATTCTATTGGATAATTTTGGCACATCTCCACTGCTCTACTCTCATCTCCGCTCCAGTGGACAGGCAGCCTTAAGCTGAAGTCGGCATGATTTTTCTCACCGCGTAAATCAATCGATTTATATGAAAACGATGTAATAAGGAATTTATAATTTGTTTACCTGGTTTAACACAAAGGGTACTTTTAATCCCGGTAGCTGTACGTCCCCGTGAGATATATTTCGAAATCCACGCGGGCGAAGCCGCGGACAAAAGCTAGTTGTTTTATTATTTTTTATTTTATTTTATTTTATTTTATTTCGGGATAAAAAACAGGAGTACAATGAAATGTTCTACATAATATCTTACTAATAAAACAAATACTTATTATACTACTAGCAACATTATCCACTTATTACTAATTTGTTGATTGTTAATGCTACGTGAGAATACAAACAGATTACATGAGTGAACGGAGTGAAAGATTACTGAATTGGTTGAATTAATGAATGCTTTCTAGTAACGAAATATACGGGATAGAAAAAGAAAAGGAAAACAAACAAAAAAATAATTACATTAAATACACCACTTAATAATTTATAGAGCTAAGATAGAATCGACTACAGATTTCCTGAATTTATGTGCTGTTAGATTAAAAATATCAATGCTTTCAAATCTAGTATTGTAGGAATCCACAAGTTGGCGCAGAGGAGCACGAAAGCCAGCATTGGACTTGCAGACGTGCCTGGTATTAATAGATAGTAAGCGGTAAGGACGCGTTTGTCTACGCACTACTGTCCTCGGAACAATGTAACAAAGTGTATTTATTAGGTCTGAACAATCATACTTGTTATGCACAATACCATGTAGAAACATTGCTCCGAGAAGCAGTCTTCTGGATTCCAGGGTTAACAGTTTGTAGTTCTTAAGCAGCATGTCATGCGAACCGTGGCTGTGATAGCATCTGTAATGCAGAGCTCTTAGGAATTTACGTTGAACAATCTCAATCGAGTCATTATATTTTGCATAAAAAGGATTCCATATGATGGTAGCAAACTCCAGACAAGGCCTAACTAGCGATATATATAAGTATCTATATGTTGATGGACGCTTGAAATCTTTGCTGTTTCGCATAATAAAACCGTACATTTTAAGGGCTTTGTTGATAATGTTGTCTACATGGATATTAAAGTGAAGTTTAGAGTCTAGTACCACACCGAGGTCACGCAATGAATATACTTTTTTTAATTGTGAATTTAGCAAGTGATAGCTATAGGTGTGCTGTTTTTTGTTTTTTGTGAATGTAATCGAATTACATTTGGATAAGCTCAATGACAGTTTATTCAAGGTGCAGTAGCAAGACAGACGATCTAAGTCACTTTGAAGCATCAAACAGTCATCATTACTTTTTATAGTTTTGTAGACTTTCAAGTCATCCGCGTATAGTAAGAAGTTCGAATGCTTAAAACAAGTGCCAATATCATTTATAAACAATATAAATAGTAAAGGGCCCAAAATTGAGCCCTGTGGAACCCCAGATGTGACAGAAATCAGCTCCGATTGAAATCCGTTAATAACAACCTTTTGAGTACGGTTTGTTATGTAAGAGCAGAACCATCTCAATAGATTTCCGCGAATACCGTTGAAGGCAATTTTGCGTAAAAGTAATTCGTGATCCACCCTGTCGAAAGCCTTTTGAAAGTCCGTGTATACTGCATCAGTTTGTGAACGATTATCCATATTTTCAAAAATACAGCCTACAAAAATGAGCAGATTTGTATAAGTAGATCTATGTCGGACGAATCCGTGCTGTTGTTTAATTATAGCCTTGTGTAAAGTGGGATAAATTTCGTTATAAACCAGTTTCTCAAAAAGCTTCGACAAGGTAGATAGAATCGAGATCGGACGGTAGTTTTCTACGTCATCCTTTGAGCCCTTTTTAAAGACGGGGGTTAAGTGAGCCATTTTCCATACATCGGGAAAAACGCCTTCGCTGATACATTTGTTGAACAGCAGATGTAGAGGTTCACATAAGTGATTGGCAACACGTATGAAAAACGAGGGAGGAATGCCATCAGGTCCAGGTCCCTTTGAAGGGTCCAACGATTTCAGCTCTTTATAAACTTTAGAAGGCTCGATATAGATATTGTTGATAATATCACTATTATCATGAAAGGTAGAAGGCGGTTGCCATTTGTTGACATCAAGTGTTGATGGCTCATACACTGATTGAAAATAGTTAGAGAATAGTTTACAAATATCACGTGGATCACTACTGGAAGTGTTCTTATATTTAACATTGGATGGAATTCCAGAGTTGTTCCGTTTACTAGCCACATAGCCCCAGAAGTGTTTAAGATTTTTGTTTACATTTTGTTCTACAGTTTTTATATAATTAGTGTAACATAGGTAACATTCTTTGTTGAATCTGCGACGAAATAGGGAAAATTGCTCATAGTCAGATATATTATTGTACACTTTCCACTTGGTCCAGGCATTGCTTTTATTTTTGAATAACCTTATAAGGGGACGGGTAAACCAAATAGGGAATCCAGAAGTTTTGTATGATTTTTGGGGGACGTGTTTTCTAATGATACCAAATAAGCTATTATAAAAAGTGTTTACAGACTCCTGTGCTGGTAAATTTTTAAACAAACTGTTCCAGTCAATTTCCGATAAATCTGCCTTTATAAATTCGTAATTGCCCTTATTATAGTTCAATTTAATGATTGGACAGCGTTTCATAGATGAATGTTTCAAGTAAGGCGAAGTCACAGCACAGTAAGGAGGGTGATGTAGGTCCATGGGCACTAAATAATTGCTTGGTTGGTAAACATGGCAGTGTTCATTGGAGATTAGTAAGTCCAATGTTCGGTTGTTAGCATTTGTAAAACTATGATATTGCGTAGCGTTAAATTCGGCGACGAAGTTTTCTAGATATCTGCAACCGAGAGACCGGGCCTCACGGGGCTGGTCGCATGTAGCACTGTCACTGGAAGACCAGTCCAGGGCCGGTAGATTAAAATCACCGATTATGTAAAAACAATGTGTCGTGGGATTACTTAAAATTATCGAAAGCATGTCCAGATATGCAGAATAGATGACGTCTGGTGTGTTAGGTGGTATATACACCGCGCTGATAAAATGTCGTTTCGCACGGTCACGGCTCGGTAATTGTATAAGTAAATGCTCTATGTGGGTGTGCAAAGAATTATCTGCTATATTGGTAAAATATATGGGTTGAAGTGTTCGTAAAATGGCAACCAGAACACCTCCACCCTCGCGTTTGCCAGTGGCCGCGCGATCTCGGTCGCAACGAAAGACGCTATAGCGCTCATCCAAAACCTCACAATCCGCAATATCCGGTATAAGCCATGTTTCCGTCAACACAATAATGTCGTATGCGTTACTTAAGATATTCATATAAATTGTCTGAAGTTTGCCACGTATGCCCCTACAATTCTGATAGTAAATAGTAAGTGTATCAGCCATCAAGCTGGAGATAGTTTCTGACACGATTGCTAAAAGATGAAGAGCTCGCAAAGATATTTAAAGATGCTGCCACTAAACCTGGTGTTATAAGTACTAAATGACGAAAACAAAAACAATATTGAAGGTAAAAAGTTTTAAATTTGCATGAACATAGTTTGTATAAAAAAGGAAAGTTTATGTAGTCGATTTTTCTTATAATAGGATGTTTAATATAATATGTTACACTTATGAGACTGTATAATATGTTAAACATTGTGTTGTGCGGTTGTATCATCAGTGATTTTAAATTTGTGAAAATCATTGTTGTTTCGGAGAGCAAATATTGTTGATATGTCAGTCCTACGTACAAGAATCGTAGAATGCTTGACCCAACAATGCTTAAACTTGTGTTTATTAGCCTCAAGGCGACATTCGCGAAAGATGTCCGTTTCAACCGCTCGGCCAACTCATAAAATTTGATGAAACTTTGCCAGGAATTAGTGATAATTTGTTACTATACACACCTCTTTTCCTGAATTTGTTGCAAAAAAAACTAAGACGCTATGACCAAAAATAGTTGGTCGCTAGAACCGCCACTTGCCGTAGTCATCGCCTGTGATTACACACAAACTAAACAATGTAGATAGGCGAACGATGCATCAAAAGAAAGGTCTTAATTTGTTGTATTTGTTGCAAAAATAAAAAATATCAAAACGTAAAATAACAAAAAGTTATGCTATATTTAGTTTCCAGGGTATGGATAGATAGGTATCTCAGCATAAATATCAAATGAATAGGGGCTAATGTGTATGGACAATTAGTTGCTAATTTGTTGCAGCGAATAAACAAGAAAAATACTAGAAAATAAGTCCAATAATTTGTTAAGAGTCGATTTTAGTTGGCCGCTCGGACGGCAATATGCATAAAATACAATGGCATTTATTTCGTTATTAAAAATAGGTTCAAGCTTAGTTAAAGTACTAATCGACAGTTAACGTAACCTAGTTTGGATAAATGTGGCGAAAATAACGGTGAAATTCATATTTCAGGAGGTATTCACTGAAATATAGTAGTAAGAAACTGTATTAGAGTAGGATGACCATGAATTTTCACAATGAAGTGTGACTAAATTGTGACTATTGGAATGATCGATAATCATATCTTAATGTTTTAGGGAGAGTGCTTACACTTTAATTCACACTTTAAGGTTTACAGAGATCTGCCTTTGTGTTGATTTTAAATAAAGTAATCGATTTGTGACTTTGACTTTTATAAAGTATGCTATAGGATGCCTTAAAGTGTAAGCACTTGCCCTAAAATATTAAGATATGAGATTACTATCGAACATTCCAATACGATTCAGACACACTTCATTGTGAAAATTCATGGTCACCCTACTCTAATACAGTTTCATACTACTATATTTCAGTGAATATCTCCTAAAATTTGAATTTCACCGTTATTTTCGCCACATTTATCCAAACTAGGTTACGTTATTACCTGTCGATTAGTACTTTAACCACGATATCCCTGCTTTAACTAAGCTTGAACCTATTTTTTTTTAATAACGAAATAAACGCCCTTGTATGTTAGGCATATTGCCGTCCGAGCGGAGCGGCCAACTAAAATCGACTCTTAACAAATTATTGAACTTATTTTCTAGTATTTTTCTTGTTTATTCGCTGCAACAAATTAGCAACTAATTGTCCAAACACATTAGCCCCTATTAATTTGATATTTATGGTGAGATACCTACATATCCTTAACCTGGAAACTAAATATAGCATAACTTTTTGTTATTTTACGTTTTGATATTTTTTATTTTTGCAACAAATACAACAAATTAAGACCTTTCTTTTGATGCATCGTTCGCCTATCTGCATTGTTTAGTTTCTGTGTAATCACAGGCGATGACTACGGCAAGTGGCGGTTCTAGCGGCCAACTATTTTTGGTCATAGCGTCTTAGTTTTTTTTGCAACAAATTCAGGAAAAGAGGTGTGTATAGTAACAAATTACTACTAATTCCTGGCAAAGTTTCATCAAATTTTATGAGTTGGCCGAGCGGTTGAAACGGACATCGCGAAAGAACAGCTTTTTCTTCAATGTTAGGTGCTCATTAACATAAATTGTGTGTGGAGTACCTGCTATGCCGATCTGGTCAGATTTCAATCCCTTAGCCAAGCGGTAGGCACTCAATACATTGTCACGAAAAGGCACCGAGGAGAACCTAACCACAATATTTTTGGGTCTATCTTTATTCAAAGTTTTCTGGGGCACGCGATGTATAGAAATAATGTTGTTTTGGGTAATCGGAAATTTAATTTTTTCACCTATTGACGCAATAAGTGTGATCAGATTCTCCCCCCGCCTCTCCGGGACATTACACACTTCAATATTACAGGCTCTGGCTTGCTGTTCCAACGTGTCGATTTTAGCCTCAAGCACAGTGACTAGATTATCAGTACGTTCCGCAGAGGAGAAGCGGCATTCGAGTGTGGAAACCTTCTTCATGACATCGTCGCATTGATTGGAGGTAAACTGAAGCGAATCCTCTAATGAGTCGATGCGTTGAGTCAGGTCCTTGTTCCTACCATCTAGGGCTATCATCTGCCGCTTAAAAGCTTCCTGTTCAGCACGCAGAACGTTGATATCATTTCGAATTTCCGTAGTGTGCGTGGTGAGAAGTTCTAAGTCACTTCTCATACCAGCAATGCTGGAGTTGATAGCGGTCAGGCTGGAGTCGACATTGCTGCGAAAAGACTTCAAGGTCGATCTTAGCTCAGAAGCAAGTGCGTTTAAATTGTCAGTGAACTCACAATCTGGTTGTTTCCGTTTCCTGCAAGGGACTTCCGGATCGTCCTCTGACGTTTTTGTCCTTAAATCGGGGCTGGAGCTCGCTTTATTAGGTGAGTGAGACATAATTATTATTATTAGCTCAAGTCTTGAGGGTCTTCAGAAAAAAGAAAGTCGGAACCCAATCAACAGCAAAAAATAATTTCAAACAATAATGAGTTCAAGCTTCAAAGTGTCGTTCTGATTATCGCTATGTATCGTGGTACAGGGCGACCAATGTGACGTCACTAAGCCTCAAGCTACTGATAGCGTATTTCGCTGCGCCGCATTCGTGTCGAGTTGGTTCGGAGGTCCGAGCCGCGCGCCTACGCTGGGTGTCGTAAGTTCGAATCCCACCAAATGATTCTCCGTTTGTATGTTTGTACTCACGATTTATTACGAGTACTGCAGAGTCCCGATGATCGATTCGCTTCACCTTCGGGGAGCACGAGCGAGACACAGCACCAGGATCAAATATGGCCGCCGCAGTAAATGGGCAATACCGCAAGATAGTAAGAGAGGGACCGATAAATAGCAGAAATCGTCAACTTGTACGCCAGAAAATCACAATAAAATAATACAAAATAAGACTAAGAGAAGCAAAACAAACGTCCACACGTAGCAAAGTAGAAACGATGAGTGTATGCCAGTGGCTTCTCTCACGTGATAAATTTATAAATTATAGCTTCTATATTATGCATGTATTATGCATATAATCCTTCCTCTTGAATCACTATCTTTAAAAAAAAAACCGCATCAAAATCCGATAAGTAGTTTTAAAGATCTAAGCATACATAGGGACAGACAGCCGGGAAGCGACTTTGTTTTAATTTAGTGATGCAGCTATTTATGTTGTTTTCCTTGTGAGTTTCAAAGCAGTCAGTCGCGAATTGTCTGTCGTATAACACACACGGCACGCTAAATTGCGCGGATTTTTTAATCATCGCTGATTCCATCTTCGATCATAAAAAACAAGTCTTGTGGTTGTGCGTGTGTGTCTTGTGTTGTGTATTGTGTTTTGTGATTTGATAAGATAATGAATAATGCTCCAATATTGTCGGTACGTTTATTTTGAACAATCCATACACTTGATAAATTATCGTTGTGTTTTCAATGTAGTATATAGCATTATATTATCTGTGGCCGTAGTTAGGTAGGTCTATATTCAACATTTTTTTTTATAGGGGGCATCAAACAGGTTTCAGTCATGGTGTCCATGGCCGCAAGCAAAAATTATTTAGGTGTTAATTAAAACGTAATTCCAAGTTAACGATATAGTTACTTTATTAACAACCGACTTCCAAAAATAAAAACAACGGGTTGCACTCCGGGAGTGCCGGCAGAAGTGAAAACTTGAACATTTTTATGCATTTTTGAGTATTTTGGAATGGTTAGGGAATAATTTCGCATAAATTGCTTTATTTATCAGTATAAGAGTACTATAATTTATGTGGTTAAATACAATATTCATTAGTAGTAGTAGTATATTTATTTATTTTCAAAATAGCACACTTTACGAAATGTCAAAGACTATTTATTTTGTCGGTTGCTACGCAACGGATCTTATGGTCACGTCCTGACGCGAGTTTATCATTTTTTACCTATCCCAAAAAAGTGCACAAGGCCGCTAAAGAAGTTTTTAGTGTTCATTTGTTTCTACAGCTCTATTTGCTAAGCTAGTTCGAAATTTAAATAAAATCTTTGATAAGCTATAACCTCCTTGGTATGTGCCAGTAAAAAGTTAGTTCCATTTTTAAATAACACGACAGTTTTCATAGTAATTTATTTGGCCGCTAAACACGACAGTTATGGATTTTCATACTAAGATTGCCGGCGGGGCGCTCGCTTGTTTTTGACCAGTACAGCAATTTCAATTTATCTCGAAGAAGGTAGTTATGGAACCACAGCCCTTACAGATTTTGCGTATATAAGCACTTTTGCTCAGCACGATCTGTGTGGTCGCTGAGCTTGCATATTTGACAGATAATGATTGTTTAGTTTAAGTTTTAGTTAGTTAGACTTACTTCGTGACTTACATCCGAATCTGTAGCACGTCTCAATATAGAGTAATTAATTAATTCATTTTTTTATTTTTAAAAAGTCCTTTAAGGCGCTCCCAATCCTGACTGGCGCAGCCGGTAGGATCACTGAGGAAGCTGTCCCGCGTTAAGTGATTTTTCGCGATAAGACTTTTCCCGATTTTCACAACGGTACGCGTGGTGCGGCGAGGTGATCCAACGAACCAAACAAATATCGTCGGTGACGAGGAGTGCTGGGAGGCGAGCTGATGATGGGCGTGGCAGGCTGGTGAGTACGACTTTTCACCTCCTTTATATCCGTGTCCATATCCTTTCGTTAAACTTGGAATTGGAAGTTTTCCATTTTGACTGTTGATGGTTTTCTTAAATAATTAAGTAGTAAGTGTAAAGTAAGAATACTTAACATATAACTGTTTTGTATCATAAGTTTTTATCCCACTTTAAACATTATTACTATAAAAATATTGAGTTCAGAAACACTTAATAACTAGTAGTAATTATTGTAATAAGTTGTATTGGTAGAGTTCATAGAGTTAGTTATTACATAAGTACCAGAATGTCGGAAATAAAACTTATTCCAAATGAATTATACAAAATTCTACCCAGTTTTGATGGTAATAAACGCCATTTGAATTTATTCTTACGCAAATGCGAGTATATTATTGATAAGCTTAAGTCATCGGAATTGCAACAGGAATATTTAATGCATGCTGTGACTAGCCGCTTAACGGGTGAAGCAGCCGCGCTTATCAGCGAGCGTGCAGACATAATATCGTGGGCGGAATTCAAGGAATTGTTAGAGTTACACTTTGGCGATCCGCGAAGTGAAGAATGCTTGGCTATTGAATTAGAATGTTTAAAGATTAAAAATAATGAGAGTCACAGTGATTTTTGTGCACGAATTCAAACAGTAAAATCAGTTTTGTTGTCGAAGGTTAACCAAATTAGTGATCAAAATTTACGAGTAAGTAAGACTACTATTTATAACAACTTAGCCCTGCAGGTATTTTTATATAACTTAACGGAAAACATGGTACGCATTGTGCGTCTGAAAAATCCACGCACATTGGAAGAGGCCTTATCTGTAGTTTTAGAAGAAGTTAACTTCTATGATCAGTATCAGATGCGCGGTAAAATGTTAAATTCAAACCATAATACTAAACCGCAGCCCAGCGGCACAATTGCACCACAACCAATATTTAAATTTGGTTTACCCCCACAACCACTAGGTTTCAGACCGATGCCAATGATGCAACAAAATCAGCCATTTAAATATAATATTGGTGCAACACCTAAATTTAATTTCGGTATTCCACCTAATAGGCCAATTAGCATGCCAGGGCACAACCAAGGTCAATTCGGTATGAGTAAACAAAATTTGGTGCCACCGCAGTTTGGATACCGACCTAATTTTGGTTATAGATCCCCTTTTTATCAACAAAGGATGCCAATGCTTCCGCATCAGTTTGGTAGCAATAACCGTTTTCCGATTCCTCAACAAAACACACAAAACAAACCTCAACCAGACATTACCGATGCTACTATGAGAACTGCTCCGCAAAGAGCACCTCAGCATGGTTTCCCTGTAAACGAATTAGAACTCTACCCATCTTATGATGACTATTTTACTTACCCTGCGGAATACGAATATTGTTATGATTTATCCGAATATTTCCCTAGTGAAGAAAATGAGTTTCCAGTAGACTCAGTATCTGAAAACCCTACTCAAGTTATGGATAGAAACGAACAGATTAAAAATAAAGATAATACTACTGAACCAGAAAACGTCAAAAATTTTTACATGCGAGCCTCCAGCACACACCTGAAAGAATAATATTAAATCATAATACTGTAAAATTAAAATTACCACATATTTACATACCGGAAATAGACGGAAAATTCATGATCGACACTGGTAGTACTCGTTCATTTATACACCCTAGAATAGCGACTACCTATTTTCCTAACGACATATCATACGAACCATTTGAAGTAGTAAGTACGCACGCCTCGAGCAAACATAATCAGGTATTGAAAATTCCTTTGTTTCCTGTATTTCAGAGTAAAGATCACCATAAGTTCTACGTATACAATGTCGATTCATTATACGACGGGCTGATAGGAAATGATCTTTTAAAACAGTTAGAAGCCGTAATAGATTTAAAGAAACATGTACTACTAACGAAGTCAGCTAAAATACCTATATGCATAGATACGGATATTAATGTTATACATGTTGTATTACTTCCACCGAGATCAGAAACTAGAGCAAAATTACCAACCAATTTATTAAATGGGGTAGGAATATTAAATTACACAGAATTCGGTGAAGGAGTACGAATGCCTACTGCTCTTGTGAAATGTGTAAATGGTTTTGCAACAACCATCATACAAAACACTCTTGATAAACAAATAGAATTATGTGTCATCAAACCGTTCATAGTATCTAATTTCGAGGAAAACAAATGCCATGTAAATTCCATAGATGACAAAAATATTGAGACTGACCAATTATTAATTGACAATCTAACTAAATTACGACTAGACCATATGAATGATGAAGAACAAGCATCCATACGACAATTATGTGAAGAATATAAGGATATATTCTATTGTGAGCAAATACCTTTAAGCTTCACTAATCAGGTAAAACATTGCATTAGGACAAAAAATGAAGATCCGATTTATACCAAAGCATATAGACAAGCCCCTGCTCAAGCAGCAGAAATTAATAAACAAGTTGAAAAACTTTTGAAAGATAACGTGATCCAAGAATCCTTTTCCCCTTGGAGCTCACCAGTCCATCTCGTCCCCAAAAAACCAGATGCTTCTGGTGAAGTCAAATACAGAATGGTAATCGACTATAGGAGACTTAACGACATTACAGTTGACGACAAATACCCCCTTCCTAACATTACTGACCTTTTTGACAAACTGGGCAAAAGCATCTATTTTACAACCCTCGATTTAGCGAGTGGGTACCACCAAATTGAATTGAATAACGACGATATACCAAAAACTGCATTTAGCACACAAAACGGACATTATGAGTTCTTGAGAATGCCGTTTGGACTTAAAACAGCTCCGGCAACCTTTCAACGAGCCATGGACAACATTATGAGAGGTCTCCAAGGAATACATTGCCTTATTTATTTAGATGACGTCATCATCTACTCTTCTAGCCTTCAAGACCACCTACAGAAACTTAGAGCCGTCTTTGAAAGACTACGACAGACTAACTTAAAAATACAACTAGACAAATCTGAATTTTTACGAAAGGAAGTTTTATACCTAGGTCATACGATAACAAGAGACGGACTAAAACCAAACAATGATAAAATTGTAGCTGTTATAAATTATCCTCTTCCTAGAACAACAACAGAAATAAAAAGTTTCCTTGGGCTGGTCGGATACTATAGAAAATTCATTAAAGATTTCGCTAAAATCACCCATCCCTTAACGTCTTGCCTTAAGAAACGAAACAAAATTATCATAGACCAAAACTACATAGATGCCTTTGAAAAATGCAAAGAAGTACTGACTAATACTCCTCTGCTACAATACCCTGACTCGACTAAACCCTACATTTTGACAACTGACGCCTCTAACGTGGCACTCGGTGCTGTCCTATCTCAAGGACCTATCGGAGCAGACAGACCAGTCGCATATGCTAGTCGAACCCTTAGCGACACTGAAATGCGTTATAGCACAATAGAACGAGAGCTCTTAGCTATTATTTGGGCCGTGAAACACTTTAGACCCTACTTGTACGGACATAAATTCCAAATTTTTACAGATCACAGACCTCTTGCTTGGCTTTATTCCCTGAAAGAACCCAATAGTAAATTGACTCGTTGGCGCCTCCGCCTTCAAGAATATGACTTCACAATTATTTATAAAAATGGCAAACAAAATAGTAATGCAGATGCATTGTCACGCATAAAACTTAACGCTATAGATTCCGAAGATGACACATCAATGAATGTTAATGTAGATGAATCTGAAATACAAAAAGTAATAAAACAATTAAAGGAACTTGAAAAGTTTACAACTAAAGCTGAAATAGAAAATGAATCAGAAATAGTAACCATTTCAGATTCTGACTCTGACGTGACTACACCTGCAGACCTTTTTCAAGATAACTTCCCTATTCGTTCCATAACCAGTAGCAGTAAAACAGATACAGTAGCCTCCAACATAGAACCAGAATCATTAGGGATCCCAATCTTAAGAGAAGCAATCGACACCAAACCGAACCAAATATTAGTGTTTACCTGGTTTCAAAATAAAATACAAGTTCAAAATTTATCTAGAAAGAATCAAAAAGTTTTAGAAGTATTTCTTCCATTAGATAATGAAGAATTAATTAAACAATTTTTAAAAGAATATGTCATACCCAAGCGTAAATATTTTATTTACTTTGAGAATGACATACATAGACGGCTATTTACTAAAGTTATTATAGAAATTTTTAAGAAAGATTCAGTAGAGTTCTTTGAGTGTACAGATAGAGTCATATATATAGAAGATGAAAAAGAACAAAAGTCTGTTATACTAAAACATCACGAAGGAAAAACGTGCCATAGGGGAATTAAAGAAACTGTGGTTAGAATTCGCAGAAACTATTATTGGGAAAACATGCAAGATACGGTAGCAGCAATTATAAATATGTGTGAGCCTTGCAAACTAATGAAATATGATAGAAAGCCCATAAAACCAATGTTACAATTAACACAAACACAGGATGCCCCTTTCCAAGAAATATTCATTGACTTATTTAATATAGAAAGTAAATATTACCTAACACTGGTAGATGCATTCAGCAAATTAGGACAGGCTATTGAAATTTCAAGTAGGCAAACGACAGAAGTAGCACGAGCCTTATTAAAGTATTTTTCAATATACGGTGTTCCCAGGAAAATATCCTGTGACCCTGGCACTGAATTTAACAATGAACTTATGCGCGAACTTTTGTCTATGTATAAAATAGAAATTCACATAACAACGCCAAACAATCCTAACTCCACTGGTATCGTAGAGCGATTTCACTCCACCATAATAGAGATATATAGGCTTGCAAAATATGAACGTAAATGTACGGACGCCGCTTCCGTCATGACCTATTCCATAATGGCATACAATCATACAATACACTCCACTACTGGATTAACCCCTTTTGAAGTAGCATTTGGACACACCGACTCCAATAAAATATTTGATGTAGACTTAGAAAGGGCATATACACAGCAGTTAGTTAAAGATCATGCAAAACGAACAAAATATCTGTATAAGTACCTAGCCGAAAAGATTCTTAACACTAAACAAAAAGCCAGAGAGAAGAAAGGTGGTGAAATTGAGTTAAGCTTACAAGAGGAAGATAATATATTTGTAAAGGACATTAACATTAGGAAAAGTAAAGATAAACCTAGATATCATAAAGCAAAGGTAACAGGAAAAACAAATAGGAACGTAGTACCAGTACAGATAGGTAAAAGACAAACTAAAGTGCCTCTAAAGAACGTTAAACGTCCTTCACAGGTTGTGGCTGATCATCGTGATCTTGAAACTGACGGTCAAGACCCAAGGCCTTCAACTTCAAGAGATTAAAAATAACCCAGGCATATTACCTGTTAAACAAGGACAGGCGGTTATAGAGAAAGATAAGTGGACCATAGTTAAGATATTAGATTTTAAGGAGATAGATTATGATTTAGCGTTAAATATTAATAGATATAAAGAATTTAGTAATATAGTCGACATTCATAAGCCCTACGCAGATGAGTTCCAAAATATGAAATTACAGGTAGAATACTTACGCAATTCGACAGTCAGAAAATTCAGGCAGCTTATTCCATCAAAACGTTTCAAACGCGGCCTCATTAATCCTCTTGGCTCAATGATTAAAATACTTACCGGTAATCTAGACCACGAAGACGCGATTAAGTACGATGCTCAAATTTCACAGCTAAAAATTGGTGAAACACACGTAAATAAGAAAATAACCATAATTTCAGAAATGCTTGACTCTATTATTAACAAATCTGCATCTGTACAGGACAATATTCTAATTATGGATGAACGCATGAAACGCATAGAAAGAATAGTAAAAAATATTGGTACTAAAGAAAATAACTCTATTTACTCTGTATATGTCTTAAGTATGTTTGATATGTTTATAAGTAATTTTAGGTCAATTTATATTGTTTTAAATGAGATTGAAACTGCATTATCATTTACAAAAGTGTCTGTTGTACATCAAGCCCTTGTTGAGCCATCTGAACTCTTAGCACTGTTAAGCAATATTTCTGAAACTGAAAGCCTAATATACCCTGTTACAGAGAAAACGTTATTAATGTTAGAAAGAACAATGTCTACTAAAGCTTATGTAAAAGAAAACCAAATAACATTCATTATGGAAATCCCATTAATAGATAAAAATAATTATAATTATTTCAAAATATATTCACTACCAATTTTCAATGGAAACGTAACTACCACCATTATCCCTAAATATCCGTTCCTTATGGTGAAAGGTCCTACATACTTACCGCTAGCCAACCCATGTGAAGAGATGGCAGCTAACCAGTTCCTGTGCAAGGAAAACGATGTTGTATTGTATCCTGAAAGTACGTGTATAGAACAATTAATGAATTTTGCTTCAAACCTCAGTTTATGTAAACCCCTTGCAGTTAACCTGGAAAATCTAAAAGTACAGCCTATTGACTTCTTCAACTGGATTATTTACACAAGGAATGAGATAATGCTTACCGAAACATGTGCCGGTGATGTTATCAGGAAACCGATCAAGGGCACATATTTATTGGAAGTTGACGAAAACTGCAGTGTCTATCTGAAAGACATTAAATTACACAAAATGCAACATTATTCAGGGAAAATACAATATCGAGTAACTCCAATCGCGGTTCTACCCAAATTAAAGGAAACATCTATTAATTGGAACAAAACAGTTAATCTAAACAACTTGGACTTTGACGATTTAAAACACCTATCCTACACATTAAAAAGTGAAATAGTGGAAAGTGATAGTGCAGTGAAAACAAATAGTGTTAGTTTAGCAACTGTATTACTCTATGTAATTTTAGTTATAGTATGTCTTAGTATAGTACTTTGGAGGAAATTGTCCTGTATGCGGAATCATCGGAATCCAAATATTACCGATAATTTCGCACTTGGTGAGGGAGGAGTTATGGAACCACAGCCCTTACAGATTTTGCGTATATAAGCACTTTTGCTCAGCACGATCTGTGTGGTCGCTGAGCTTGCATATTTGACAGATAATGATTGTTTAGTTTAAGTTTTAGTTAGTTAGACTTACTTCGTGACTTACATCCGAATCTGTAGCACGTCTCAATATAGAGTAATTAATTAATTCATTTTTTTATTTTTAAAAAGTCCTTTAAGGCGCTCCCAATCCTGACTAGGTTGTCAAAATAATGTTCGAATTTCCAAGCATGTTTGAGAAAACATAATATTCCGGCCACCGCGCGCCGAGAGGATGCGTTCCTGTCAGTTTAGTACAAACCGTGTGTTTTACGAATTTGTACTTTATTTGTTCCTAATCGTGTCCAACGGCGAGGTGTAAGGAACGCATTCTCTCGGGGCGGCTGGAGTTAAGTAAATACATTAGTTTGTAACATAAAAAACATTGCTTTACAGACTGCACACCTACCAACAATGGACTTTCAAAGTTTTGTTTGGTAAGTAAACTTATACATTGTAAATTTATACATTTCGTAAGTTATCAGCTTTTATTATATTATATTATATTTTGTTACTTACTTTTGTTACATACATAGGTACAGCCTAAAAAGGTGGATAGGTACATCAACAAGAATTAATTTAACTGTCTACAATATTTGTTCTATAATTTTGTCCGTGGCTTCGCCCGCGTGGGTCCTAATGCTCTTACTAAAAGTCATCAACATCGGTCCAACCGTTTCGGAGATTATCCGGAACAAACAGATAGACAGATTTTTATTTTCATGTGTTTTTTTTAAAATACCTTATATTATTTCATATGAAGACAATCAAATGAATTTGTCGTTGTGTACCTACATCTTTTTGAGGCTGACTGTTTCATAGCTAAATATATTATTTTGACTATAGTAGAGTAGCAGTGCCAATCTGACTTATGAATAAAACATAATGCAATAATAATTATGCAATTATTTTGCGTGAAAATTTAAGCCACTTATTGCACCATGATTATGTTGAGGATAACGTATTCGTAATCATGGTGCAATAAGTGCCCATTTATTTCACCAATAGATATAAGTACCTGTGCAGTAGTACCTTCCTAGTACTGGCGACCGCGTATTGAAAGACGTAGCGTTGGAAGGTCTCCCACAAGGTGGACCGCTGATCTCGTGAAGGCCGCAGGAATCCACTGGACGCGGGAAACATAGAGCCGGTCGAAGTGCCGATGCTTGGAGGTCTATGTGAACATAGAACTCCAAGCATCGGCACTTCGGCGAACGAACTGATCGAGCTGAAAGACGTCCACTGCTGAAGCAGTGAACGTCTTTCAGCTGAAATGCTGATGATGATTATATGTAGATTTACGTACCTACCTAATCATGGTGCAATCATTGCCCATTTATTCTATTTCTACCCATAGAAGAAAGACTATGATTCCACCTGTTGAGATTTCGCATCACAATTTATATTAAAATTTTCCTTGTGTAGGAACATGTATTTTAATTTATTAAAAATACTCGTAGCTTAGAGTTCTTTATTGTTCCTGACTCGCTTTTGACCGGTTTTAAGTAGTGTATCCCCTTCATTTAATGTACCTACGAAATTATTGTATTAATTTCATTTATAAAATGAGGTAGCAGCAATGAGGGGTAGGGGGCACTTAACTACGCGGTCTGCGCAAAGAGCCTTATTCACTATCCATCTTACTGTACGTCCCGCCAAGACGCACAATGCACGACGTAAAACGACAGTGATTAGTCTTGACGTACGTCATTTATACGTCACTGTGGTTTTGCGTCGTACATCATCCGTGGCCTTGGCGGGACGTACAGCAAGATGGATGGTGAATAAGGCGCTTAAGTGCGACCGAAGCGGTGCAACCGGTATCTCAGGTGATCTATTAATAACTTCTCTGTAGCTACGGTTTTCCTTATCATGAGAAAAAAAAAGCGATGTGGTGTCGTGGTAGTAAATAAAAGTACAATCAACCACACATCACATCACATGTACCCGTAGTCAGAATTTGGCACTAACATAGCCTGCATTTTATTAGTAGTAAGGGCGATTTCCGTAGTTGAAGTTTTACTAGTGATGTGCTGTTCATTGTACGCATTGTGCCTAATACTAAGTGTTAGTCAAACAAGTCTTGTTTAATATGTCCGTGGGACAAGTTCATATAGGCAATCTGTCATTTTATCTACCTATTCTTCCGTCGACAAAAACCCGTTTCTATGGATGTCATGCTACGCGTGCAGCAAAATCTGTGTGTGCACATCATGTGCGCACACACACATCTATTCTATAAAAATCTCACCGTGTAAACTAACGGCCGAACTCAATAACCGTGATGGTAGACAGTATAAATCCTATCTGTCATTGTGTCACATTCCATAAAATTCCTAGTCTCTGACAGATTATTGGGATGATAAAACCATACATAGGTAGGTTTTTCTATCATCAGTAGGTATGCCAAAACTGGTGATAGATAAGTTATTGGGTTCGGCAGTAAGGTGAAGTGAGCTGTCTATAGTGTCAATCCCTAGGTGGAAAGAAAGAAAGAAAGAAAGAAAGAAAGAAAGAAAGAAAGAAAGAAAGAAAGACAGAAAGAAAGAAAGAAAGAAAGAAAATACATACAGATGACAAAGACAGCTCACTTCACCTAAGTTTTCACGTTGATATATTTACAGAATAGTCCAGCAGTTTAGGTACTCTGCCTTACCCTCCAAGGAATACAAGCGTGATATGTTATGTAATTTGTTCAGGTGCAAGCCTGACTGGTACTTCCCAAGCATGAGCAAGGAGACCAACGAACTGCTGCGACAATGTGCGGACATGCCCGAAGTAGAGCTGTCGGACGACGTGGACGAGCTCATCGCGCGGAGCAAGGCCTTCCCCATACCCTTCCCTATTAAGACCAACAGGTATATACTATGTAGTCCTCCAGACCGTATTTCGGCCACGGCGGCCAATCTCAACGGAGACTAGCCTTCTGCGCGGGACATATTATAGTGCACAAGTATGTGCGCAGGCACAAGTGTATCCTCTCTTCCTTTCTCTCATAGTCCAATAGGACGGCAATCCGACACGACCGGAGAGAGATTAGGCGCAGGACCAACGGCTACAGGGGTCCGGGGGCTGCGCACTGAGGCACGTGGGTATCACACCGCCAACTTCCAAACTCCGGGCTGTTATTAAAAAATTCCTAATGGGAAAACCCAATACCACTTTGCCCGTCCCGGGAATTTAACAACGAGACCAATGAAGCCCCCTGTTAATTGGACCAACGCTCTTGAAAAGGTGGCTGGGACGAACTGGATATGGAAGGCGGAGGATAGGGTGTTGTGACGCAGCCTGAGAGAAGTATTGCAGTGGACTGCGATAGGCTGAGTTGATTGATTGATAGTAAACAATGTGTGGATATGCCCGAAGTAGAGGTATCGGACTACGAGGACGAGCTCATCGCACGAAGCAAGATCTTTCCCATAGGTACCTTCCCTATTGAGACTATCAAAGTAAAAATTGATTAACAACAACAATCAAACTAAATAAAAGGAACATAAAAATAAAATAAAAATAATAAAAAGCCTTATGTTTCGTTCCAGATTACAAAAAATATAAAATAAAAGTTGAATTCTATGCTAGTATTATTTTAGTGCCAAGTACATTTTTTTTGTTTTTTTTTTATTATTTGAATACAATTAAAACCAAAATTCTAATTTTAAATCACCGTAACTAACCGAACCAACGTAAAATTTCAACGCAGGGGGCATTGAAATTTAACGTCGGTTATTAAAAAAAAAAAAAACAGCTGTTCCATACATTTTGACTGCGTAGGTATTGCACTTTTCTATGAAACAGCAGATTTTTTTTTTATTACCGACGAAAAGTTTCAACGCAGGGGGGTTTAGAATCAAGTACTGAAACCATGGTTCACGTCGATGTCCCTGCCACCCTGTATAGGAATAATATATGATAAAATGTGATATTGCAGGTTGGAAACGCTCAAAGCTCGTCGTCCGATAGAGAGGCTGAAGAAGAACATTGTGTCCACGTACCCGCTCATACACGAGCGAGTGTTGCTGCTCATGACGCACTTCCTTATATACAAGAGGTACGTATTTATTTTATTAAAAGCCATGGTTACCGGCAATAATTACGTACTTCCATTCTAACTTTCATTCCTATTTGGTATAAGCCTGATGTCTCTTCATGTTCCCATACTACCTAATTCAAAAGTCATTTATTCAAACTAGGTTGAGAATCAGCTCTTTTCGAACGTCATATTTACATAAGACAGTCCTCCAAAAACGCTGCCCTTCACCACTTCCTAGTGCTTTAGCTGGGAAGAAGAAGTAGCGTAAAAAACTTCCCAGCAGGTCCAGGAACATCAAAATTTTGACCGTCTCTGTGGTCTAAGGGTTCGACCACCTGTCTCAGACCCAGAGGTCCCAGGTTCGATTCCCAGTAGCGGCAAAATTGTTTGCTCGATTTGATTGTTCTAACACCATTTTATCTAAATCTGTCACCATAACAAAAATGTTAACAGGATTGTTCTGTTTCGGGCGTTAGAGGTAAGATAGCCAGTCCTTCTGTGGTTGGGGCTTCGGGTGAAAATGGCTTCTACCTTCGGCCTGATCATCACTTACGATCTGGTGGGTAAGTCTACTAATTTACAAACGTCACAATGGTCTTTCGATGTTGAGTTTTTGACAGACTTTCTATGGCAAATCTGTCAAAAACTAATAATGGAGAGACTATTGTGACGTTTATAAATTAGAAGACTTGGCCCCCAGGTGAAATGCAGGCCAAACGCATACACGATATGGTAAAAAACAAAAACAACGGTATCATTTTCAAAGTTTTTGGGCGTTCCGATACTTATAGAAAATTTAACATATGAACATTCCAGAGAGTTCGGCAGCAGTATAGAGAAAGAGCTGTACAAGGACATGAACGTGCCGCAGCTCATCGACCGAATCCTGAAGAAGAGAGCCGTTGCGTTCTTAACTGAGGCCGACTCCTACTTGCTGCTGTCTGGAAAAAGAGGGTAAGTAACAATTAGATAAGGCAGTGTATACAGGGTGTCAGGGACATCGACGCGAAGCCTGTTACCATGGATTCAGTACATGATTCTGAACCCCTGCGCTGAAATTTTTCGTCGGTTATTTAAAAAAAAAAACAGCCGTTGCATAGAAAAGTGCAATACCTACGTGGTCAAAATGTATGAAACAGCTGTTTTTTTTTTAAATAACCGACGAAGCATTTCAACGCAGGGGGGTTCAGAATCATGTACTGAATCCATGGTGACAGGCTTCGCGTCGATGTCCCTGCCACCCTGTAGAGTGTCACTATCATTGAAAACATGCTCTTAACTTGCTCGTTATTCTCTCCACTCTTGGCTATTGAGAACTAGACCGTAAAAAGGGTAACGTTTTGACTACCTAGCACGACACTTAAAAAAAATACTCAAACGTTGTTAGTTTATTTATTTCATTCTGCCTGACACCTCACAAAAAAAATGTGTTTTTGTTGTATGGATCGTATAATAATATACTTTCTTATGCATTTACTAAAAAGCTGTTATTTTGGCATTACAAACAGACACTTCAATTTTATTTTTATGTAAGTATTTGTATGTATGTAGAGATTCGAGATATAGAATTTTTTGTATTTTTTTAGAACGGCCATATGTCTATTATATGCTATTTCAAGGTTATCCATTCTTTACCGGTCACCCTGTATAAGTATATGTGAAGACGATGTATCATACTTACAGCTATGGGGGGTGGTTGAGTGTGGGTACAGAGAACGAGCGCCCCCCCTTACTGCTGGAGAACTGTCTGAGCTACGACGAGATGAAGCTGTCCGCGCTGGTGTTCGTGAGCGGACACACCGAGTGCATCAACGACGGAGACAGATTCAACTCCGGCGTGGTCAAGGAGAAGGACATCGAGACACACGCGGTCATCATCGGTAAGAACTGACTTTACTTCGCTAAGTAAGCGTCATACGAATATGAACTATATCTACAAGCAGAATATAAATTAATTCAAAAACATTGCCCTGTAGTGGGAGAATAACATAGGTACTGATACATTGATCGAGCAAGGCAGATAGGCAGTCCCTTCATGTAAAATACTGGTATTCAGCTGAGTCCGGTTACACTGGAAGCCAAGCCCAACATAGTTGAGAAAAGGCTAGGCAGACGATGGTACTGATCGAACAACGGACTCTGAGGGCTGATATCACCAATGAAGCTGAACGCAATCTAAATGCGTTCAAAGAGCTACAATCAGTGTACAATATTCCATAACAATTTTGAGACTGACAGCTCTTGAACGCGTTTAGATGTGCTGAACGCGTTCAATTTCATTGGTGAAGTCCGCACTGAGAGTCGTAACCAAGGGCATGGGGTCTCAATTCGAACAAATTATAATTAGTCTTGAACAAAGATCATAGATGGCAGCATAGGTAACTATTATGAAATTAACAGTCACTAAAAAGCGATAAACGGAAGATTTTGGCTGAAGTAAGATTAGTAAAAATCAAAACTTCCATGTTTAATGGTCATTTATCTATTGTAACTCATAAATCTCGTATTTTCAAAAAAAAAGATAAAACCTTTTTGTTTAGGGCTCTTTGCAATAGATGGCGTTTTACTCAATTTGTCATAACTGTACCACATTTACGCTGTAGGTAGCCAGTCAATAGCTTGACTTAGAGAGGTGTCATTTCTTTGTATGGGATTGGGTATCTGTACGTAGTATTATATTATCTGTGCCAAGGGGTATGATGTAACCTAATTACTGGGTTGTGGAGGTCAGATAGGCAGTCGCTCCGTGTAAAATACTGGTGTTCAGCTGAACACCAGTATATCGATACGGCGGCTACCAGTCTACTCAGATGCAGCTGCATCTGAGTAGACTGGTAGCCGCCGTATCGATATTTAAACATCATAAAAGAAAAAAAAATGGTATTGAACTGGTGCAGTTATTTATCCGTTCTTGGAAAAAAATATAAGTAACATAATTACATAAATAATGGCGGAAATCGATTTTGAGCAAACTTTTTCTGGTCTTGCGTTTATCCTTTTATGGGACAGGGTGTAAAGTTCACTCATCCTCTATAGAAAAGGGAGGATCCTTCGACCAGACGGGTGTCGTGTCTGGCGGGCAACTGCCCAACGATTGATGTCGGGGATGTTATATTATGGTGTTCGCGCGGTCAACTCTAATTGCGCGATGCAGGATTTGTGTGAAGTCAGGTATTAAATGCGTCTGCCGGGGTGGCGGGAAAGTCCAAAAGGGACACCTTGGCCCATGGCAATGAGCAGGCAACTGAAGGAACACGGGTGGGTTTTAGTCAGTAAGAGTTTGACACGCCCTCCCGCTCCGCTCAGAGCGGCAGAAGTTATGTGATAATATCCCACCAAAAAAAAAAGTCTTTAATGCGTAGGTCGCATGTGGGGATGTAGATACTGCAACACTCCTGTTACACCTTCACCCATGGGCGTACCCAGGGGGGGGCAGGGGAGGGCAGCTGCCCCCCCCTGGATTTTGTATGCCTAAGTATATAAGGATAAAAGTTAAGTTACAGTCATGTTAAGACTTACTTTACAAAAGAATGAAGTACAATATATTATAATGCATTTCTTTTAGAAAAAATCGCGCTGCGCGGCTTTTCATTTTGTAAATATCATGACAAAAAAACCAGACGTCGCTCGGCATCCAATACCGTGAATATGATTTTTTTTACGAAAATCTGATTTGAGGATGAAATAAAACTAAAATCTGATTTTCAAAAAAAATGGATGCCGAGGGACGCGCGACGATGATGAACATAGAACGTCCTTCTTTTTTGAAGTCGGTTAAAAATACACGAACGCAGCAGCAATATCAAACTATGTAAAACTTGTAGGGGGGGGGGGGGATTTCTGGTTTGCCCCCCCTAGGCCAAAACCTGGGTACGCCCATGCCTTCACCTTGTACAATGAGCGTGGTTTATTGATCCCAGGCGTGGTGGGTCCGCGGTTCGAGCGTCAGTTCCGCATGGACTACGAGGACATCTTGATCACTGAGGAGCAGAACGTGCCGCAGAACGGCTACGGCGAGGAGGTGCCGCCTGCGAGCGCCCAGCGCATGTGGCGACAGATGTGGGCCGACTTCTACCAGGTACACGCACAGCTTCATCATCTAGGTACCCCAGCAAAAGACACGCAAGTTCGAATCCGACATACCTGCATAACAGCTTTTTGTATTCTTTAAAATCATTTTTTTACAGGTACTTTTTACAGATACTAGCTTTTGCACACGCTTAGCTGTTTACAAAATCAGCTGTTCCCAACATTTTTACTAGTTTAAGCGAACATAAATGAATGGGGCAGCAGATTTTTTTCGCGATTTCAGCTTTGGTCCCATCGTAAAAGTTGTTCATAATGATGAGTATAATGACCCCTTAAGAGGTTGTTGGTGTTTTACCAATAACCCTGTATAATTCTCCAGGTCCCCAGCTACACTTACGAGAAGCTTACATCGAACGTAACGTTGGGCAGCGACAAAGACGCAGCGAGCAGATACATTGACCGCTTTGTGAAGCTGTCGAAGTCGGGCCAAGTGTTCGACAACGAGGTGTACTACAAGCGCATCAGTGTTCTCGCCGAGACCGTGCTGATCGAAGCAGACGCGCGCGCTCGTGAGGCTGAAAAGATGGCCTATGTTAATGTTATCGGAGCTGGTGAGTTCACCAAAAACATTAAAGTTCAGGAAATAAATAATGTTCAAAATTGCGGACTTTTTTTCTCAATTATTGGTCAGCGGTTCTTTTTCAATTCGACA
Source organism: Conistra vaccinii (assembly GCA_948150665.1). NCBI lineage: Eukaryota > Metazoa > Arthropoda > Insecta > Lepidoptera > Noctuidae > Conistra > Conistra vaccinii. The sequence goes on along the minus strand of OX411339.1, from coordinate 5,028,524 downwards.
GCAGACAGACGGATCCTTAAATGCCGATTTTGACTTCAAAATCAAATATCATATAGCCAAATATCTAGTGCATGCAACCTAATGGCACAGAATAAATAAGTAACAGTTTTATGTTTTCAAAGAAAACGGCCGAAATGTCGCGCTTCGAAATCTCAGTGTACCTATATTAGTACGCAACAACATCGAGTGCGCGGCAGTTGCGGAAGGTTTACCGAGCGGCCGTAGTTAATTATTTCAAGGCCACTGCCGAGACATAATACTATTCCTTTATCATACTGTGCTAATGTAATCAGCATGATATAGGTAGGTACTTATAAATAAAATAAAATAAATAAAAACCGTTTATTTTATAATCACTTCCATATTTGTTAGAAACAATGTGAACTTATAAATTAGTGTTACTAGCGCGCTAGGTAGGTAGGTATCATTATTCTGAGGCACGCAGATCGCGGTGAATGCCTACTTGACTGCGCGCAGTCCTATCCACCGCCCCAAGATCGGAGAGTCCCACCTATCATCAGCCAACGCTCTAAGAATGGTGTTGTATACTGCCTCGAGTAAAATATTATTACTTATTAATTTCTCAGAAGAGAGCCAGAGTCCGGATTTGTGCCTGGTTGGTGGCATTAAGCTTGCCCGGTGTATTACTACATATCTGCCCGACTCTGCAGTACAGGAGAGATGTGATGTTATGCTAACCCCCAGGTCTGGGCGTCTGGAAGATCTTACGGCATCAGGTGGACGTGTACGTGCTGTCGGTCGCGGAGCGCGTGCGACACTTACTGAGCCAGGACTTGTTGCAACATGTCAGTAAGGTCAACTTCGCCTACATCACACCCAGCGACTCCGTGCTAGGTGAGACCTAAAGAAAAAAAACAGGCAGTGTATAGAGTGCCACTAACGGTACTCTATACCTATCGGATAAAGTGCCACTACTAGCACTTTATTAACACGCGCCTCGGCCCGGCCAAAGTGCCGTAAGCATTGCATTGTCATGTCACTGTCACTTGGTATTTTGTTTGATTGTTGAGGTTAGATCGCTGTAAAACACCACATTCCTGAAACATTACATTATTTTGTGCCTAAACGGACCCTGGCACTCGCCGGCCGCGGCACCGCTCTCTCGGCTCGTGTGTTGTGTGGCCACAGTTCTAACCTACCTTTCAGCCATTTTCATTTGCTAAGCTAAGGGATTATGGCACTTAAGCTTAGCCAGCTGTAGATGAAAGAATCTAACCTCAACAATCAAATAAAATAAAAAGTGACAGTGACAATGCAATGCTTACGGCACTTTAGCCGGGCCGAGGCAGCGCCTCTATTCCAGTGCCAGCGGCACTCTATAGACTTCCAAAAAGAAAATACAATCCGGATAGGCCAAAATACGGTTGGCAACCAAAAGCGACAGTGAGACAGTGGCATTGTATGAGAATTAAGGCCGTCATAGCGGTGCTGTTCAGTTTTGGTTTCTTTGAAGAGCGGTGACCGCTAACGTAGCATCCACAATTTACGGGCGAATGACGTCACTAAAACGTTGATTATGAAAGTAAGTTGGTGTGGTTTCCTAGAGAGCGTTATTGCCCCAAAGATTTAAATCGGTAGATTTGCCCTCACCGTACTCGTCACAATATAAAGTGTTCATACTGTGAAGAGTGAGCTCACACATGATTAAATAGCGTTTCCACGACAAACAAGTGTAGTCACTAAGTCATTGTGTGTCAGTGGTGTCAAAATGAAACGGAAACGCAACTATCTTTTGATGCGGTAGGGCGAATCTAACGATTTAAATCTTTGCTGCTGTCATTTTCATGACAGCCTTCACTGCGTAGTCAAATGCGGTCACCGCTTTTCTAGAAACCGTAGCGTATACAGAGCGTTTTTTGACAAATCTTCATTCATTTAATTGTGAATGTTGTTTTATTGTCAAATACTGGTGAAAATGACATTATTTTCATATTATGACGGAACCGCTTTCTTAGGAAACCAAAGCTATAAACAATTGTAAGGTTTATGATTTTTAATATCAATCAATCAATCAATCAGCCTATTTATGTTCCCACTTCTGGGGGGAAGAGCCACGCGAGCCCAGTGCGGGTTGGTAGATGTCACATGTCTTCGAACTTTTGGTTCTAAGACATGCCGGTTTCCTCACGATGTTTTCCTTCACCGTTTTGAGAGCCACTGATCTCAAAACGGTGATGAAATTATTCACACAAAGTAAAGCGCCTGCTTGGGTTCGAACTCACAACCTACAACTCGTAAGTCGGAGCCGTTACCACTGGACCACCACTGCTCTTATGATTTTTAATAGCAATTAATAAAACAATTTTAGAAGAGAGAAAGAGAATCGTTAGAATCGATATGATGAATTGACAAATGGCAGCACCAACACTCGGCGAGCGCAGGCATTGAACGGACGTGGGCTAGCGACATTGTTACGGTGTAAGATTGGTTGTGGAATTAAGAGTTACTTACAAACATAGTGACCTGAATTTTACTACACAATACAAAATGATGTGTTGTTTCTTGTTTTGATGTGTATTTATATCGTTCGCAGGTATGTTCCCAAACTCGTCTGATTCTGGGTTAAAACCGGTACGCAAAATATTCTTCGAGAGTGAACGACACCCGAAAGGTGAGTGTGAAAAATAATTCTTTAATTTGAAAACATTTAAGTTTTCTGTTACAGGTATCAGGTCTCTAATCTGCGTTTGCAAGTTATTTGTCAAACATGTAAACAAACACGAGTTTTAGGAAAAGCAACCGTAAAACTAACACATAAGGTTCAGTTTGCGCTACAACTTCATAGTTTTTAGGACTTTTTTAACAGTACTAGTCAGTCTAAAATCAATTTTATTTACACTGGCATAAATTTGATGTTTGTTTAAGTGGAAATAACATAAATTGGAAACAAGGTTATAAATAGACCATACAATGTATTTGTTAAAACTTGTTGATTACGAAATAAACTGTATTATACACTAGCTTTTGTCCGCGACTTCGTGCATGTCGGAAATTATCCCACGGGAACGTACTACCGGGTACCACTGTTAGGTTTCAATTTATTAATACATAATTGTTGGATTTGTACTGGCAACATCGAAAGATTCGATATGTCAAAATGGCGGAACAACGGTCTTCTGGGTCGAGCGCTCGTCACGATAGCACAACGTGCTGTGTCTGTTTAAAATATAGATTGGCATAGAATGCTTGGAGATGTACTACCTACAAATTAAGTTTTAGACTACGATATTGGGCTAACGAATTTAAGATTCATTTGGGGATTAGTATCTATTTTCAGGTGTTAGTTATTTCAGAGTCAGGGTAGTGTTTATTACACTACCTTATAAAATGAAGACTAATAAACTATAGGTACTCCATTTGAAATAAGATTAGACATTGAAATAACCCATTATTACAGTCCGTTCAACCGATTCTGACTTCTTTACCGTAGGCATAAGGATGGCATTTTAAGCAAAAAAGTGGTTACAATACCAACTGTTTACTGCAGCTGCCATTTGTTATGCCACCAACGCAATAGAAGTCAAAATCGGTTGAACGGACTGTAAAAAAGGTTTAGTCAAATGTCTAATCTTATTTCAAATGAAGTATAGATTCTTTAGATTTACTAAGCAATGGTCAATATTGTATCGTCAGGCGGCATCACAGTCCAGATACAGAAGCGCGAGCCGTCGGCGAAGCTAACTGGCGAGGATGAGGGCAAGCTGCTCGTCATGACGTATGCCTGGGACGGGAACGCGCATCCCGGGAACGAGTACTGGTCAGTAACTTAAGTTTTTTTATTTATTTATTACGGGAAACTCTTGCCCTGCAACTCACCTGATGGTAAGTGATGATCAGGCCCAAGGTGGAAGCGAGCTTCACCCGTAATCCTCAACCACAGGGACCGGCTATCGTACCTCTAACTGCCGAAACTCAACAATGCTGTTATCATTGTTGTTATAGCGACAGACTTAGATAAGATGGTGGTAGGTAGCCAGGTGGACTTAGAACAAGCCCTACCACCTGCCAAACCGAGCAGAAAATTTTGCATTCACTGGGAATTTAACCCGGGACCTCTGGGTCTGAGACAGGTGGTCTAAGCACTGCAGTGGCGTATTTTAAGATTCAGCGCCCTGGGCCTGTAAGGTTTACCGCCCCATAAATTAACGAAAAAAAGCAAAAAGTTTTAATATTATAATGTAAATCTCCAGTGTGTGTCCACTGAAAGACTTTTTCATGAAATCATGACATTTGAGAACAAATCTAACAATAAGAGTTATAATGATTCATCGTTTCCATTGTAATTTTTGTTGTTGTTTCTAAATAAAATATTTTTACTTTTTTTTACTTTTATATTCAATTAAATTATAATTGAATGATTTTAATTTTGTAAATGCATATTTGTTAGGAATTAAGTGTATAGTTAGCTACATTCTAGCAACATTCCTCACTATCGGATAAAGCTGGATTTGGCGAAGAGCCAGTTTGGTTTCCGCAGGGGGAGGTCTACGTTGGAAGCCGCGGCAGACAGGGAATGCTGTGGCCCGAGGTGGGGTCGTCTTGGCAGTGTCTCTAGACATCGCCAATACCTTCAAGGAGTTGCATCAGGGAGGCACTCCGGTGTCACCACCTATCTCTGTCACACGACAGAGATGGTGGTGGTCTGGTGATGGTCGAGGCCTATTTGACGGACAGGGCCGTCATCTATCCCAGTCACGAGGGAGAATGGTACCGGCGAGAGATGTCTTGCGATGTCCCACAGGGATCGGTCCTGGGGCCGCATCTGTGGGATGTCGGATACGACTGGGTGCTGCGCGCCGACCTGCTAGCGGCGTCAGCGTGATTTGCTACGCTGACAACACGTTGGTCCTGGCGCAGGGGAGGTCGCACCAGGCGGAGGCCGAACTAGCGTCACGCGGGGTAGCGAATCGTCGATAGGATCCGGCAATTGGGACACGAGGTATGTGTTTGACACTTCCGAGGCCATGTGTTTTCATGGTATTCGGAACACGCCACCATCGGGTTCCCAAATAACGGTAGGAGGGGTTCACATCGGCGTCGAGTTGACGATGAAGTCCTTCGTGGAGCATTTCCGACGTTTGGCTCCCAGACTGGAGCGGGCTGGGGCTGGGAGTTTCCTGTTCCAGATAAGGCGGGAGTTTCCTGTTCCAGATAAGGCGGGAAGAAACGCCCAGCAGTCACCATTGTGTGGATCGCCCGGAGGTCACGGTGGAGCATACGGTGGAGGCCTGCTCGGCTAGGGCGGAGCACCGCCGTGTCCTCGTGGAGGCGATTAGTAGCGGTGACCTCTCGCGTCCGGCCCTGGTCCAGGCCATGATATGGAGCGAGAGGACATGGGAGTCAAGGGAGAGGCAAATTAGCAAATTATTAGGCGCCCTCATGCCCCTAGTCGCCGCTAGAGACACCCTGGGCGTCGGGATTCCATAGCCGGTTTCCGGCCACTGTAGGCGCGGGCTTGCGGACGGTGAGCAATGCTCGCTGCCGATAAGGGACAGGCCCGGCTCGACGGCGCGTTTCGTTCCACGCGCTCCTTAAAGAAATTTCAGCACAACTGACAGAGTCCGCTAGGGCCGGCCAGGGTCAATGAAAAGTCCGAAAGGGATACCGTGGCCCCTGGCAACACACAGGCAACTGAAGGAACACGGGAGGGTTTTAGTCAGTAAGAGTCTGACACGCCCTCCCGCGCCGCCCACAGCAGAAGTTATTCCATAATTTCCCACCCAAAAAAAAAAGCATTGCATTGTCATTTGGTGTTTTGGTTGAGTGTTAGCGCAATAAAACATATTGTGTATGGATAAAAGGCAATGTTACTACTGTTACTAGGAAAACTTTGGATGCAAGAGCGAGCGAAGCGAGCTTGGGACTTGGGGCACCCTGACTCGGACAGGTTAGGCTGCTCCGCCCCTCGCAGCCTACCGCCCCGGGCCATGGCCCTTTTGGCCCTAGGGTAAATACGCCACTGAGCACTAGACCACAGAGGCGGTTAGGCGGAGGCGGAGTCTTAGTTACTAATTCCTTTCGTGGGGTTAGTGACTAACCTGGTGTCAGATCACTGCAATTCTGACAGACTTGTCAGTGCAGCAACCTTATTGTAACGACTATAAAGATCACTGTGATTTTGAAAGACTTGTCACTGGAACAACCCAACAGTAACCTTATTGTAACTAGTGTAACGACCATAAAGATCACTGTGATTCTGACAGGCTTGTCAGTGCAACAACCCAACAGCAACCTTATTGTAACGACTATAAAGATCACTGTGATTTTGACAGACTTGTGAGTGCAAACAACCCAACAGCAACCTTATTGTAACGACTATAAAGATCACTGTGATTCTGACAAGCTTGTCAGTGTAGCAACCCAACAGTAACCTTATTGTAACAACTATAAAGATCACTGTGATTTTGACAGACTTGTCAGTGCAACAACTCAACAGCAACCTTATTGTAACGACTATAAAGATCACTGTGATTCTGACAAGCTTGTCAGTGTAGCAACCCAACAGTAACCTTATTGTAACGACTATAAAGATCACTGTGATTTTGACAGATTTGTCAGTGCAACAACCCAACAGCAATCTTATTGTAACGTCTATAAAGATCACTGTTATTCTGACAAACTTGTCAGTGCAACAGCAACCATATAGGTAACGAATTTGGCAGTAATGCAAAATCAGAGGTAACATAATTGCGAAAGGATTTTCACCCACATTTCGGAAGTTATGTTGGCGGCTGGCGCTGATAAGAGGCGTATTCGAGGTGTCTTTAAACAAGTCTGTATAGTTTGTGGAAACTGAAAAAAATACTGAATTGAACATTTGGTTGTTACCAAAACACGTGTAAACTAATATTTTACCCTGAGTTCCAATCTACGAGTAAAACTTCTTTATTATCAACATACGTTGGTATTATTAATCACAAGAACGTCTTATTTGAATGCAGAACTTGGTTGTTTTTTATTTTCGGTTACTCACCTTTGTGTAAATATGTAGTTAATTGCTTCATAATTTGCAATAAATTACGCGTTGTGTCATCGACCTTCTCTTTCTTTTCTATGCAGTCAGACCGCGTTGACCGCGCTTCAGCTCTTGTTTAACAAAAGTTGATCATATTTTGATTAGACATAGGTATATCGCTGTGTCAAGTTATGGCAAGCAAGTTCACACCGCTATTATAATAAGAAGGGTGCAGCAGTGAACTGTGATATACAAACAGGAGTTGATTAATTGTCATGTCCAGGTTGGGCACCCTGACGGGCTCGGGCGACCCCGCGGCGGCGTGCTCGACGCAGGTCCCCGAGCTGCACAACGCGCACGTCAACCGCGCCGTGAGCGCGGCCGGCGCGCGCGTGGCCGGCCGCACCGGCCTGCACGCGCTGCGGGAACACGTCGCGGAACGACTGCTATGAACACATGCGACCACCGAAACTCAAATTTTCTTACGTTTTTTACAATTTTCAGGTCCGTGTCAGGTTGTATGTTGATCAAAATATGATTTGCTACAGTAACATACCTAGGCTGCATCTCACACTGACCTGCAAATTGCAAAAAACTATTTCGCAGGCTACCTTAGCGCATTCCCCTAAATTAAGGGTGTGTTGTAATTCATATAAGTGTAGGTACATAGATAGTGCTACCACGAAAATACGCTCCACTGTGAGATGTCGCGACGCCCCCGCAAGGGGGCGTAGCAGGTGGGGTCAGGGCTTCGCCCCTTGCCCGCGGGAGCCATACGTTGGCTCATAAATATGAGCCCCTCATAATAAGTGGCTTAAGCGCCTGCGAAGATGACGCAGGCAATCTTCATCTGTGTGTGGTTGCTATGTGTGAATCTGTAGGCGCGCCGCGACGCTATTATTCGATAGCGCCGCTTTCTTCACGACACTGGCGGTCTGACCCCGCTAGGTGAGACCCTTAGTTGACTGGCGGACCAGCGGCAGAAGTGCCGGCTTGACGCACCTACAGGACAAAATGTAGCTTCCCTCGCCCCGCTCACAGGTTGAGCGGTGAGCCGTTTATGAATTGAGGGGTAAGCAGATACGCTCCACTCCGCTCCGTACTAAAGTACTGTAATCGCGGAGTGGGGCGCGTCAAGTGGATGGACTATCTATAGTAATTCTATAATAATATTATGCATATACAGTTATGTATATTTTGTAAGCTTAAGTTCGGTTGGAGTATAATAATAATGATGGTTCATATGAAATAAACGATAAAGGTAAAACGCTTTTTATTTATATGTACGTACGGTCGAAGCTAACTCACACCACACTTACTAAAACATGCATTCTTCCTATAGTCTGTTCCGAAAGTAGCTGACGAAAGTGTAAACAAACCCTGATCAGGTTAAATTCATGAATCACTCACTAAAGGGAATTATTAGCACATGAACATCACGCCTGATTTCCTCGAAGGGTTAGGCAGAGGTGTACATAATACATATGTACCTACACCTCTGCATAGTGTTTAGATAAGTTTTTTTGTACAACGGAAGGTAATAAAAACATTTTTTTTAAATCTCCTACGCTAATAATTAGGTATTTATTAAATAATAATAAAAAATCATCGCACTCTGTAGTGATGGGACCGAGACATAAATATCGATTGATATCGATAAATATTGTTAAAAATAATTAAACAAAAAACATTATTTTCCTACTTATTACACATGGCAGCTGCAGTAAAAAGTTTGTAATGTAACCACTTTTTTGCTTTTAATGTCATCCTTATAACTACAGTGTAGAAGTCAAAATCGGTTGAAAAACCTGTAAAAAAGGTTTATTTAAATGTCTAACCTTATTTCATATAAGTAGGCTCTACAAGTGAACAACTAATAATCGACCAAGTTACATATTTTGCAGTTGCAAGTTTTTCAACTACAATGTTAATTTCTTGGGATAAATTCATCCCAGCTACGGAACCTTTCATTGTGCGCGGTCCGTCAGCCACATGGCCGGTTTTTTATTTTTTCTTTGTATGTCTCTAGAACAAGGCCCTTTTTCGGCACTCTCAAGTCTTTACTCGCGTGGACTAATCGCCAGTTAAAAGTCCCACGTAACTTCACGTACGAATTTCACAACGTTCAAGTAGCAGTACGCATATGATTGACAGGGGGCCTACCGTCACCTCTTATGCCTGTATTATTGGAACGAAGTTCCCTTTCGCGCGTTACGAAAGGGGGCTAGACGGAAAAACTTGGGACCAAAAGTTGTAACGACACTTTTTATTTTTTTTATAACGCCATCTGTGAGCGACCACAGGTACTAATTAGTGGCATGCCATTGTGAGGTTCATTTTTTTTATTATAACGCCATCTGTGAGCGACCACAGTTACTAATTATTGGCATGCCTTTGTGATGTTCATTCCATAACTTCGTTCCATCCGGGTGTCCCTTGACACATCTCAGCTTTTTTTTTAAATCTTAACACGATACCCCTTGGTAAGACTGGTTTCAGAAACTTTCGGGTTTACGGTATAGACCATGCATTAAAAAATATGAAATTTATTTAAAATTTCAAATTGATTTCCTAATTTTAATTTGTACTCCTTTTCCTTCCATTTTCGCTCCTTTTCTTTGAACTCAGCTTCCTTCTTGCGTTCATTTTCTTCAAACTCCCACACCTTCTTTTTTTCAATTATTTGTGCTTCCAAAAACTCTTTTTGGAGTTGAACTAGTTCCAATCTAGCTTGAGTCACCTCATCATGTGTTTTATTTGGTACATTAGCTGTAAAAATAACAATAATGGAATTATGTTGAGAACAACATTGCACATTTTTATATACCTAACTAGCTTCCGCCTGCGGCTTCGCTCGCCTGCTATATCGATAAAAAGTATCCTATGTCCTTCCCAAGGGTTCAAAGTATCCCCATACCAAATTTCATCAAAATCAGTTCAGCCGTTTAGCCGTGACTTGTGTGATATATGTTCAGTTTTGGTTCTGCTGATTTTCTAGCCAACACTCTCCAGTTTCTGTTGCCATTTCTCCAATCTGCTCTCTCAACAATATCAAAGTCTACAGTTTAATATAGAAAAGTATCAAAAATAATATCAATACATACCATTCACAATATCTAGATTAATAGTTTGTTCTTCGGGAAGACGTGTTTCTGCACTAGTAGTGAGCGGTAATGTGTCACGCTCATTAGTAACTAGTATTAGAACTTCTGTAAAAAAAGTACATACAACACTAATTAATTAATTATTTAACTTTGATTATGCAACACAGGAAGCACATTTTAATTGGTCCCGGCTGTCATTTGTAAATCCTTGACAGCAGTTGTTACGGGTAGTTGGTAGCCCAAAAGTCTGACAACCAGGCTCACCAAGCGGTATTGTATTACCCAGTTACTGGGTTGTGGCAGTCAGATAGGCAGTCGCTCCATGTAAAATACTGGTATTCAGCTGCATTTGGTTAGACTGGAAGCTGACCCCAACATAGTTGGAAAAGGCTAGGCAGATGATAATATTGATAGGGACCTGATGGGTAGTATTATAGATACTTACCGTTTTGAGTATCCTCACTTTCTTCAACCGCAACTGTGTCCACATGTGATGGTGGAATTTCTATACATTCCATTTTGGGAATACAAATGCCGTCTGTAACAAATGATATATTTTTTATTTAAGAATTTTTTGCCGCGCGTGCGCGACAACCCTCTCAAGCGCCGGAGACCCCCCGCGCGATAATCAACAAACCATAATTAACAAAAAAAAACTTTTGACTGCAAATACGGTGCTGCGGTAAAGATGCTCACGTTCCCTAGTGTAGAAGTGTCTTTTTTAAGCCACAAATTAACTTACCAAGACTTTCTTTAGATTGTGGTAATGTATCACACTCATTAACACTTTCCAAGCCATCGGCGCTTAACGAAATCATGGCTTTAATTTGTTCTTCCATATTATCCAGTGGAAGTGCTGTGTTCTTACCACCTCCGGCACGGTAGAGTTTCAAACGTATGGCAGCCGACTTTTTCCTGACCTCACTTTTCAAGCCCTTATACTTGAGCCTCAACGTTTTAGTCGATCTGTCTAAAAAGCCAGATTGAGCATTAAATTGTTTTTGAATGCTTTCCCAAGCGGCTTCTTTTTTTTTCCACGATATTTTATCGCTTTTTTTGTTTTCTAGCACAGTTTTGTATTTCTGTACAAGAGATGCCAAAAAGTCCCTCTCTTGTAAAGTAAAGTTTGCACTTCTGTCTCTTTTAGTTATTTTATCCATGCTAACTAAAATAATCACACGTGATTACACAAATCCAAACAATTCAACAAAACACAAACAAAAACAATAACAAGTAATGACAACGTCAACTGCAATGACGTTTGACAAGTGACATGAATGTAACGTACAGTGTTGTCACACCTGATTTTAGAAAATCGGTAGATGGCATGTCAAAAATAGGTAGAAATAGGTAGATTTTAAATCAAAAATTGGTAGATCTACCTCCCTAATTTCAGTACATTTTCAGAATGAATAATTCGATTAAATAAAAAGGTTTTCTGTTCTAAAGAGGTTTTATTCGTTTATTGGTGATGGTGATGTGATGATAACGAGACGAGAATAGGTAAAAAAGCACTAGCAGTAGTTACATACAAAATTCAAATGGCCGCGAACGAAATTTAAACAAAACGCGCGAACTCATTTTTCATCAAAAAATGTCAAACGTTCCGGTTCACGATAATTTTGTCCACAAACAACCCACAATGTATCGTTGTCACGCTCACTCCGCTTCCGCTCACATCAATACGGACGCGCGACGCGACGTAAAGAGAAATATCGCGCCAAAATCAGAGCACAGAACCTATCGGAATGCTGCTAACTGTCAGTGTCAGTGTCGTCTATCCGTCATGCATGGCTCAAATTGTGTGTTCCTAAAAAATGTTTTCAATCGTAATGTTTTGAAAAATAGGTAGATTTGAGGCCGAAGTTGGTAGATAGGTAGATGGGAGGTGAAATAGGTAGATCTACCACAAAGTTGGTAGATGTGACAACGCTGGTAACGTATGATAAACAGTACGTTCCGAGTAAGACTGTCATCGATTTGAGCGCGCTAAAAGTCGTTCCGAATAAGAGCCTGAGGGCTTAGTGCGAGTTTAATTTTACCATCTCGATCAAACGCATCGACCGCGTTTGGCGCCCCGATTGGCAGCCGGCCGGCCTTCACCGGTGAAGGACCAATCGGAACGCCAAACGCGGTCGATGCATTTGATCGAGAAGGTTAAATGAAACTCGCACTAAGCCCTCTGGCCACGACTTTGGGCGAAGCGGCAAGCGGGGCGGCGAGCGGCTGTGTGGGAACTAAAAAGTTGCCGCTGCGAGCGGCGCGCCGCGCGCCGTGGCATGCTTCATACATTTCTGTGCATTTGTTTTTACTGCTCGCCGCGCCGCTCACCGCTACCGCTAATAGCGGCAGGGTCCTGGCCAGGCCGTAAGCGTGAGCGCGATATCCATGTTCCGTGAATCGTCATCGATGACGTCATGACATGCGCCATCTTGCGATAACGTCGACCATGCCTTTTGCTGTTTTTGTTTTGAGTCGCATCACATCTTTAGACTAAAGGTCGCGCCACACCTGCCGAACGTTCCGCGGCGGAAGGTTCGGTTGAATACGCTCCTAATGTTTTTCAAGTTACCTATGACACATCAGCCGAACGTTACGACCATAGAAATGCAAGCAAACATCACGCGACGGAACGTTCCGCCGCGGAACGTTCGGCAGGTGTGGCGCGACCTAATACAAAGTAAAATCTTTACTTTTTATTACGCATTTCGAACCTAGGTCAATAATTCCGACTCCAGTCACCTGTTTAAAGGAAACTTGATCTTGACATATAATCCTCACTGAGTAGGTATTGCAGCAAAAATACATGTACCGCGATGGGTCATTTAGTTCGAGCCAGCTATCTTGGCAAGGGGATTTAATTACAATGCATTGTTTTAATTTATTATCCAGTTTGCAGAATTTTTCATCGATGCTTAAGTGATTAATTGGTTTGTTAGCTTGGCCCAAATATGACTGATCTGATCATTATGCAGGCATGATTGGAGCTCCATAAACGACATTGTGAAGAAAGCACCTTTCTTCAAGCTAATAGCCACGAACTCCGCAACTGGTAGTACGCTAATCATATCATTTTGAACCTGCTGAGGAATTGGTATGATTTTATAAATCTTGTAGCTGTCTCTGCTGGTCAATGGAAAAGTAATCTCAAATATGAAGTATTAAAAGGATAGTAAAGGATGTAGATAAAATAATAAGTATTCTAAGTAGTAATAAGTCTGAAGGTATAGATAAAATTAGAGTAAAAGAAATAAAAATGTTGAAAGCAAAATTGAGCCCGGTAATAGCTTTATTCATTAACTTATGTGTTGAAAAGGGTTTATATCCTGATCAGTTAAAAACGGCATTAATAAGACCTATATTCAAACAAGGTGTGCACAGTGATTACTCAAATTATAGACCAATAGCTATACTGTCTGTAATAAATAAAATTGTGGAAAAGTTCATCGTGAACCAGGTTAGTGTTTTCCTGGAAAGCAACAATATTTTGTCAAATGTACAACATGGTTTCCGATGTGGACGGAGCACGGCTACGGCATTGGCACGGTTTGCTGACGACGTCAATGAGTGTATGGATCAAAGGAAGCAGGTGGTGGTGGTCTACATTGACTTCAAAAAAGCATTTGATACCCTGGAACACCACCAGCTGCTTCAAGCCATGGAGGAATGTGGCGTCGCGGGACCACTTAACAGGTGGTTCCGTGCCTACCTTACAGACCGGGCACTGCGAACAGTCGTTGACGGCGTCGTTGGAGAGCCTAGATACGTCACATGCGGTGTGCCAACCGGTTCCGTGTTCGGTCCCGTCGGATACATCATGCATGTCAACAGCATGTGCAATGTGGTTCGAAACTGTCGTACATACATGTATGCTGATGATACTTGTTTAGTGTATGCAGATAAAGAATTAGATGTAATTGAAAGGAATATTCAGGAGGATTTCACTAGTATAACTAAATGGGCTCATGATAATGGGATCATAATAAATATAAAGAAAACTAGGTGTATGCGTATACAGTCTCCTTATCGCAAAAACTGTGAGCGGCCGCCGCGAGTGGTGGGGCATAGCTATGAGTGCCTACACGATGAATACGCGTGTTGTTCGTGTGCAGATATTGAGGTGGTGGAGGAATACAAGTACTTGGGTTTAGTTATAGATAGTAACTTCTCATGGAAAACACACATAACACACTTATGTGACAAACTCAGGCTAGTGCTTGTAAAGTTCCACCACCTTAGTTCTGTATTGGAGCGGGCCACTTTGTACACGGTCTACTACGCGCTGGTGGACTCACTACTTTCATATGGGCTGACATGCTATGGTAATACATTTAAGACGTATTTAGATAAAATTAAAACTTTACAAATCAGATTTATGAAAGTATTAGTTGATAAAAACACAAAAAAGCGATGTAAAAGCAGCGGTTACGAAGAATTATTCTTAGAATGTAAGCTTTTGCCGGTCCATCAAAAGGTGGTGTTGTTATTGGCTTTGGAAAATTATTGTAAGGATGAGTTTAAAAACAAGACGGTAAACATAAGACCTCAAAGGAATAAATTCATTAGAAGATTTGTTGTACCCACTTGTGTTAACTATTATGGAAAAAGATGTAGAAAATGCTTAGTCCCAACTATTTTTAATGATATACCACTCGATTTAGAAAGTAGCTGTACCACAAAAATGTCTTTTAAAAATAAAATGGGGAAGCTTCTTTTTAATACCTTTTGTCAAAGCCTCTTAAATGGAGATGCATAATTATGTCAGACTAGCTTATGTCTGCGGCTTCACTGCGGGATTTGGAATGCTATTACGCAGTTCATAATGATACTAGTATTGCTTCATTGGTCAGCTTTTGTGCTGCTGTAAAATTTGTGTGTTTAGCTATACGTAGGGCTTCGTGCATACTGGCGCGGCGCTGCGGCGCGACGCGACACCGGTTATTGTTACAATACTGTGAAGTTTTCTTTGAAACTGTATTATTCGAGTCGCGTTGCGCCGTCGTGTCGCGATGGTCTGCGCGAGGCTTTATGTTGGCGGCAAATGTTTTTTGTTATTAATGAAAAAGTACCTGCGACATAATAATATAGGAAATTGTATATGGGAGCTACATCTGCCAACAAACTGCTTTGTAGTTTGGCAGACGTAAACTTTATTGTAACCTGATGTCACCACAAATAAACGCTTTTTCATTTTTTTTTTTTTTTCATTTTCATTTTTTTTATTCCATCATTCTAGGTTTTACCTTCAACATACTGTAAACATATTTTAGGTCAGATTGTAGGTTGTCCACGGGCAGTGTAGTATCTTTTGTTAGTTGCCCAGAAATGAACTG
This sequence comes from Conistra vaccinii, assembly GCA_948150665.1. Lineage (NCBI taxonomy): Eukaryota > Metazoa > Arthropoda > Insecta > Lepidoptera > Noctuidae > Conistra > Conistra vaccinii. Next base: position 5,013,111 of record OX411339.1, on the reverse strand, counting down.
TAACTCACGTTGTAACTGATCTGGAGTTAACAGATGAGCATTGAATTTCCCGTGGTAAATATCCGTGATGATATCTAACAGAGTATCCTGGATCCTTTTGAGGTTTTGAAGTAAGTTGATAGTTGTGACTGCCGACAGAGCAAAGTCTTGCGTTTTGGCTAAACCTTCAACTTCTTGCTTAATAGCAAAGGCAGCAAGTGTTTGTTTATGGTTTTATGTTGTAATTGGATAGTTTGCTCGGTTCTTTTTAATACGTTGTATTCAGCCTCAATGATAGAGGTCTGATTTCTTAACAAGTTATTAAGATGCTTTTCGTTTTGTTTTACAAGCTGTATATCTTTTTTGTACTGTTCGGCGAATCGTTCGTCTAATACTCCGAACAAGCTATTAGCCACGTAACTGATACCGTTAATGAGTCCGCGACGCTGTCTGGTGCGCACATCAAAGTGCTGATTAATCATAAGTTGATTATAGTGCTTTATTTCTTTGAAGTCGTGATTTAATTGAAGCGTTATCATATTACAGTGACTCTTATCGTTTAGGGATGTACAGAGCCTTTGTAAATAGTCCAAGAATTTCGTGGCGGCAGTATTCGCTTCCCAATAAGGGCTCATATCATAATAAACAACCAGATACCATTTGTCTCGAATAACTTGCATGTTGTCTACCGATTCAAAATACAGAGAATTGTTGCTAGGCAACGCTGATATGTTAAAAGCTGCTTGAGACGATGTTATCAATGAAATAAAAAAGATTAACGATATTGCTAACGATATAAAGTTAGATTTGATTTTGCTGCTTCTAATCCGCACATCGGGCTCTTTCGAGGTGACGTTATTTGCTTGATTGACATTGTTATCTACCGTATTATTTGAAGCAGGAGGTATCGGCAAGATTGACAGTTTCACAACCGGCCTTTTAATTGTTCCGCTTTTTGTTTTTAGAGTTACTTCTCGAACTAATCCATCTTGACCTGGATGAGTTTCTATTACTCTGCCCATCATCCATTTTCCAGGAGGCAGATTGTCGTCCTGGATGGTCACTAAATCATTGATGGTAATATTCCGCTCAATGCTTCGCCATTTGCTTCTTACGGATAACTGAGTCAGATACTCCGCTCTCCATTTCTTCCATATGTCGTTTGCTATTTTTGCTGATAAATGCCATCTAGTTCGAGCATCTGTTTCAGTTTCAATTATGGTAGTTCCATTCCTTCCGGCCAAGAAGTGAGCCGGAGTCAGGACATTTAAATCTTCGATATCTTCCGATAAGGCACATAAAGGCCTAGAGTTCAAACAAGCCTCCACCTGTGCTAAAATAGTGCTGAACTCTTCGAAGGTTAGCTTTTGTTCCCCTATTACTCGCTTGAGGTGATGTTTTAAGCTTCTAATGGCTCGCTCCCATAGACCCCCGGCACTAGGCCAAGATGGGGCATTGAAGTGCCATTCTATATTTAAATCTGCTAGCTCCGCGAAAAAGTTACGATCATATACATTTTCGAAATCGTGATAGCTTTCCTGTAGCATTCTATTAGCGCCCACAAAATTTGTCCCGTTATCGCTGTAAAGATGACGAGGCGCTCCTCTTCTGGCTACCATTCGTCGTAATGCTGCTAAGAACCCAGAGCTGCTTAAGTCGGATACAAGCTCTAAATGGATGGCTTTGGTCGCTAGACAAATAAACAGCGCAATATATCCTTTAGTGGTCTTAATTCCACGTCCCTTGTTGCTTTTAACATCTACATAACCTGTATAATCCACTCCAGTGTGATAGAATGGTGGGGCGGGGTTGCTTCTGGCTACGGGTAACTCTCCCATCAATTGATGCTGTATTTTGGGCTCATGCTTTCTACAGGTAACGCAGTGTCTTACTTCTTTCCTTACAGCTTTATTTCCAGCGATAATCCAGTATCTCTGTCTAAGGTTAAATAATGTTAATCGCGGTCCACCATGAAAGGTGAGCTGATGAGCTTGTTGAATTACTAGAGTAGTAAGCCGGCTGTTATGAGGCAATATAGCAGGATGCTTCATTTCCATACTCATGTTTGCTTTGCTCAACCGGCCCTTAACTCGTAGAATCCCCTCGTGATCAATAAAGGGATTAAGTTTTAATAGATTACTTCTGCTACTTAACTTATTATGTTTCCGTAATGACATAATTTCCGCTGCAAATTCTGTTCGTTGTATGTATTTTATAATGAGTAATTTTGATTTTCTCAATTCATACAAGGTAAGATATTCGGGTAAGCTGCTATGCTTGCTTGACATGGCTTCATTCTTGCTAAATTGTATTGTTTTGATTGCTCGTAAAAGCCATGCCACTATTTTAGTTATTTTATTGAGTGAGCTGAACTTGAGTAACAGTTGTAATATGATGCTGTCTTTGCTATTTTGGACAGCATTTACTTTGTTTGCTGCTAATTTTCCTTTGACTTCTTGATCAGTGGTGTACATGATTTGCTTAGCTTCTAATTTTTCGTCAAACGATTTCAAGACCTGTGGTCCTTGCCACCACAGCGTTTGATTCTTTAATTGTGAGGCTGAGATGCCTCTACTGGCTGCATCTGCTGGATTATCCTCAGACTTAACATATCGCCAGCAGCTTGGTTTCATTACTGTTGTTATAATTTTAGTCCTATTCGCAACAAAGGGTTTCCATCGGCTAGATTCTCCTTGCAGCCACCCTAGGACCACCATCGAATCAGTCCATCCATAAATCCTGATATCTAACTCACTATAATAACTAATAACTTTGTTCATTAACTTTGCTAACAAATACGCACCGCTTAATTCCAATCTCGGCAAAGATATGCTCTTAGACACAGGTACTAATCGAGCCTTAGCAATAACTAGTACTACTGATGTTTCATTTTCTTTCCGTAATCTTGCGTAAATTGCTGCTGCGTAAGCTTTAGTCGATGCGTCACAATAACCATGCAGTTCTATGACGTCATTAGGTTGATACCCTATCCAGCGCGGTATGTTGCATTGATTTAAGTGTTCCATTTCCGCTTGAATCGCTACCCATTCTGCTTTGATGTTTACAGGAACTTCTTCATCCCAATGCATTTTGTTTAACCACAGCTTTTGGAATATCAGCTTTAGCTTTGTTGTGAGTGGTGACAACCACCCCAACGGGTCGAATACTTTTGATATTTCCGATAAAAGTAGTCGTTTAGTTACTTTCGCGTTTGGATTAGATAAGCTATATTTGAAAGTAAACATGTCATCACAAGAATTCCAGCGAAGACCTAATGTTTTTGATGTACTTTCTGATTTAAAGTTAAAATTTATTTCGCCGTTGCTGCTGTTGCTTTTTTCAATATTTTGAAGGAGATCTGAATGATTTGCGGACCATTTTCTTAGTGTAAAACCTCCTGATTTCAATAATCTGTTGAGATCATCGATAAGCTGCTTGCCTGTTTCGATGGAGTGTGACCCATGGACCAAGTCATCCATATAAAATGACTCTTCTAGTATCTTCGCTGCTTCCGGAAAGTTTCTTCGTTCATCCGAGGCTAGACGTTTCAGAGTCATCATTGCTAGAAATGGTGCTGATTTAGTTCCGTAAGTGACGGTGGTAAGGTTGTACGTTTGCAAAGGTTGGTCTAATGCATACCTCCATACGATTTGTTGATATTGCTGATCTTCTTTACTCACTAATATCTGCCGGTACATCTTCTCGATATCTGATGTATAAGCATAACGATATTGACGCCACTTCAAAATCAGTTCTTGTAAGTTCTGCTGTAAATTTGGGCCTTTATTCATCATCACTCATCAGGTCATTCACACTATATCCGCTTGACGTCCTTGCTGACGCGTTGAACACTACCCGTAGCTTCGTAGTTGCTGATTCTGCTCGTTGCACGGAATGATGCGGTAAGTAACATGATAGCGCTTGTTTACTATTTTTGCTGTTGCTAGGTACCATATGTCCTAAGGCAATGTATTCACTAATGAATGCTTTATATTGTTCTGCTAAAATGGGTTGTTTGCTAAATTTTCGTTCCATATTTTGGAACTGTGCTATGGCCATCTGTTTCGATGAACCTAGTTTTTCATTTATGTCAGCTTTTAGTGGCAATCTTACTTCATAACGCCCGTCTTCAAGACGTTTTGTTGTAGATGAATAGAAGTCAACACATTCTTGATCTTCCAACGATAAGTTCGAATTTTCGCTTATATCCTCGATCTCCCAAAACTGCTGAATATCGTGAATATTATTCATGACGACGTTACATTGAAGTGATGACATTTGACCACCGCCGTATATGATCCACCCAAGCTGTGTTTCTTGTAACACTGGTTGCGATACGCTCTCTCCTTTGATCAATCCTCCTAATAATATCAAGCCATTCACTTGAGCGCTTAGTAATAAGTCCACTGGACGGCTATGATTAAAATATGGATCGGCTAGTTTAAGATTTTCTATGTAGGACCACTTCGATGTGTCAAAGGATTTATACGGGATATCTTTCAGTAGGTTGCTCATGATAAGTACGTCGGTGTTAAACGAAAAGTCATTATGTGTAGGGAAACAGCTTAGTGTGACCACACCGTTACAGTTGTTTTCGACTTCCCCTACTCCGAATATCAATCCGTTGAATTTAGATTTTTGTAATCCTAACTTTTTCGCTGCACTTTCTCTTATCAGAGAAACTTGTGACCCTGGGTCAATGAGAGCCCTTAAGACATGATAAGATCCATCAATCGCTGCGACTTTAATCAAGGCTGTAGCTAATAAAACTTCATTCGTTCCTGGATCATTTTGTGACACATGCGCAGTCATTGCGACATTGTCTTGCGGATTTGGGTCAGCTGATGTTGTTACAACGCTATTCGATTGCGATATATTTTTTGAGCAGGCGTCATGTAAAACGGAGTGGTGATTTCCGTCACATTTGCGACATCGCCTAACGGAAATGCATTGCTTGCCATTATGGTCAAATAAACAATTTTGGCATAATTTTAGTTTTGCGGCTGCTTTTAATTTTGCTTCATTAGGCAATTGCAAAAAATTTTCGCAATTGAACATGGCATGTTGTTGACCGCAAAATTGAGATTTGCTGGTCGACACGTGTAAGGCTTTTAAATGCGGCTTGTTAACTTTATTGGCAAAGTAGTGTCGCCTTGCTTTTTGATTTTCAGGAAGATCGTTATTTGTATGATTGCTTGATTTCGGTGATGCTTGATCTACCTTCCTGCGGGATGTTTCCAGGCTCGTAAATTTGCTTTCTAAGTAGTCCATAAAATCCTGCAAAACCGGTAACTCTCTAGAGTTTTTAAGGGAGTCTATGTAATCTCCGTAGGTTTCGCTATCAAGCTTCTGTGACAATAAATGCACGAGAAGCGGATCCCAGGTGCTGATGTCAATTCCTAAGTTCCTTATGGCATGTAAGCTTTCTAGCGTTACGTCATGCAGTTTTTTAATATGACCTACTGTTTGGTGTTGCATACTAGATAAACCTAGCATAGTATTTATGATTGATGTAAAGATGAGCTTTTTATTGTTATACCGATGGTTTAAGATTTCCCAACAAGTATCATAGTTATTGGAGCTTATGGGAAGATGCTGAATGAGTCTTTCTGCCTCACCCTTGACCTTTCCTTTCAAATATTGCATTTTTTGCGCTTGCGACAAGGTAGGGTTGCTGTGAATAGCTTCGGTAAAGAGGTCCTTGAATGACGTCCAATGCTGATAATTTCCTGTAAATACAGGGATATCCATTTTCGGTGTAGAGTGCTCTCTATGTGATACACTCCAAAGCTTTTTATTGATCATTTTCTTTAGATGGATATATGATCGCTCATGCTGTGTATAAGCTGCGTCGTAATCATCATCCTCTCCACCTATCTCGCTATCAATCTCCCAATGAAGAGAGTCAATTTGTGACCAGCGTGTTTGTAGAGTTCGTAGTGCGTCCTCCATTTCCCACTTTTCGGACAAGGAGTCTAGGTCGATAAAACCCGCTGATCGTTTGAACGCTTTAAAATTTGCTGCTTGTTTACGTATCATGTCATCTAATTTGCTAGTTGATCCTCTTGCCTCCATGGTACGTGAACTGCTGACTTTTCTTGGCTGCTCATAACCCGATGGCCTTGCTTCTTGCTCGGCTTCTTTTTGCTCCTCTAGTGTCGCTTGAGTACTCCTGCCTACCGTTCTCAAAGGCGTTAGCTTGCTTGACAACTGCAGGCGTTGTTCGCTGATTAGAGATTTGACGGCTGTATAATGCTTGCTAACCTTTTCATGCTCTGAGTTTATAAAGTACGAATGATCTTTGACCCCATATTCACATATAGCTAAGTGATTATTCTGAAAATCTGACCAACACTTCTCTAACATCTCTAATCGCCTTTTGAAATAGTCATCAGTTTTCCTATCGGCGTTGTCCTTTTTTATATTTATCGGTATTTTCTTGATTAATTCGCTAAGTTCAATTTGTTGATAGTAAAGATCCTCCATTTTGTTGCTAGTTAGTTTTTGAAGTAAAAAAGGAAATATCTTACTTGAACAATACTGGCGTTTGACTGCCGCTGGTTTGCTGTTGTCGCACTCCGAATGCTGATGCTCTGCTTTAATTGGACACTGTCGTCCTGCTGCTGTAGATACGGAGTGCCGCTGCTGTGAATACCGATTTGCTGCTTGCTAGTCCGGATGCTGATTGCTTCGTGCTTGAAGCGCTGATGTTCCGTTGCTCGGGATGCTCAGGAACGTTGCTCGTGCTCACTAGTATTGCAACTCCACCCTGTGCTGCTATAGGGTTTTGCTACAAATACTTTGCTAAAGTTCTGCTGTTGCGAAACTATGTTCACACTTCACACGTATCACTGTTATCCGATATGCTGATTTCCGAACGAGATCACTCACAAGATTTTAAATACACGTAACTCACCAAAGAAAAACGAATACTAAGGCCGCTTGCCCACTGGTCGGTAAGTGTGCGGGGCGATATCGTTTCGGTACTGCGTGACGTCACGCATTTTACTGCATCGGTACTGGAAGCTTACCGCGCAGTGTTTCCACTTTTAGGGATTTCTCCCTGTTTTCGGGAAAAAATACCAATATTAAGTTTGGTTTAGGGATATTTTATTTTGACAGGGATTTGGGGAATTTTAGGGGTTAATATGAATTTAAGTTGGTAACCTTATTGTTTATAGTAGGCATCACCCAATATATTACTTGACTCTATGGCACCACCGATTTATTAAAGGATTCGATTTATTCAACCACCGATTTATTCCCTCAACCCAAACTCATAATGAATGCAATTCATCAAATTTTAATTTACCATGTTACTTGTGCCATTAGGTACCTTATTATTTATAATCATGCTCCCTAAACCAAGGAAATTTGAAGATTTTTTAGGGAAATTTAGGGATAATTCATTCAGAAACTGGGGAAAATCCAAAAACAAGTGAATTATATAGTACGAGAGCCCATGACCAAAACCATGTCACATCGTTTTACGGGAATAATTGTAAAAAAATCTTTACGTTTTGATGATTCTGAACCCGACTCGGTGGGCAGTACCGGTCAGAAACGTTACAGTTTTATGGGAGCCTATTTATGCTATATCAAATAAAATTGGCAGACGGTTTCATCACAATGTGTCTGATAATAAAAATATACAAAGATTTCGTAATTTTATTACTAAAAAGTTTGTTTTCAGATATTTCCGTTGCGTCACTTTGCGTGTCAAACGTGGCCTGAGCACATTTCCAAAAATGACGTATTCGAATCAACTGACCAATGTTCACCAGAAAACAAGATTTTCAGATGGATTGCTATGGGTTTTATTGTATGCCTCAAATTTAATTTTCTCAAATGGTCTCTTGGGTACGTACTCGAAGCTACTGGTTTCTGAAAATGGTGTTTTCGGTATGTAAAATCTATCATTTTTAAACATGATAAAAAAGAATTATCGACATATTTAAAAATGCGGTCAGGTCAGAAGATGTGACGCGGAAAATTTCTGAAAATAGGATTTTTGAATTTAAGAATAACCAAATCTATCGTTTTTATACGATTTTGTTCGTAAAACGATAAGGCAAAAATTTTGGTCATGCTCTCTCGTACTAATTGAATTAATTTGAATTTGGAATTCTAGATGAAAGCAGTGCAGTACACAGATATAGATATATAATAATAC